>CM077673.1:76753248-78031998 GCA_039707655.1 Elymus sibiricus
GGCCGAGGCAGTTTCCAGGACTCGGTGGGACCAAAACACAAAAATCAGAAATTCCGATTTTATGAAAATAGCCAACAGAATCGTGGTCACTGATTCTCGGTTGCACCGATGTGAACTTGGTTGCACCGAAGAACTAGGGTTTGGCTAGGGTTCTGTCTTGGGTTTAAACTCGGTGTAGCCGATATGGAATTCTTGGTGGCCCCGATTTTGAGTGGAAGGGTTTAGACAGAGTATATTTGTGGGAGAGCTTGTGGGTGTTTTTGGTGGCTAGCACTTGTGCACGTGGAGCAATTTGTTCACCAACATTACCTCACCCCCCTTTTAATAGTATTGGCTTTCCTATGGAGTCAAAGTGATTTCTCACAAAGTAAAATGTAGAGTCTTCTAGCTTGAAGCTTTGCCAATCCATTCCTTGCATCTTGGGGTATCTCCTCACAATCCTTTGCCAACCCATCTTCCTCTATGGAATTTTATCTGAAATACACTAGGTAAAAATGTTAGTCCTATAGACAATGTATGTTGTCTTGAATTATCAAAACCACCAAGGGAGCATATGTGCTTTTAATCTCCCCCTTTTTGGTAATTGACGAAAACATACAATCAAAGCTTCAAATAAAGATATGCAAAGATATAATGAAGACTTTGAGAGACACATGACTAAGACTTGCTCCCCCTAAATGTGTGCAATCCTTTTGAGGATAGTCGCTTTGGAATGCATGGACTCACATGTAATAGGAGGGATAAGATGAGTCATGCGTATCTTGGCTATATGCATCAAATATATATGAATGAGGTGTATCCTTGTTCAAGACTTCACTCTTGCAAACAATATGCGCAAGAAGCAAGCGATCATCTTGATCAAAGATATGATGCATATACTTACCTTGAGTTCTTGAGCATTCTATTAGTAGAAACACACTTGAGAAAACAATGTTAGGAAACACAAGAGTATTCTACCAATAAAAAAGCGATAGAACTCAATAGTACCAAGATGTGGAGAACATATAGAAGATAGTATTCCTTAAGATTGATATGTCTCCAAGAACATTTAGAACTTCCTCCCCTAGATATGAAATAGTAGGTCATCCTCTCCCTCTGAATCTTAACATGTAGCTATTGGGATTGGATAGGGTGAGACAAGTCTAACATGAGAATCTCTCTCTCCTTTGGGAAACAACGAAACTTCTCCCCCTACTTTGGTATTATCCCCTTGTCTATGTAAGCATAAGCTTTGATATTCTCCCCCCTTGATTATATCTCCCCCTTTGCATTGAAGCATGTATCTCCCCCTTTAGCATTTTGAAGCTTTGGTATTTCTTCCCCTTTGGCATTAATTGCCAAAAAGGTCCATACATAGGGTTAGACACATGGATCATGGAGTCAGAAGGGATCCTTGAGAACAAGGGTCATAGAATGTAGGGTTCACAGAAAAGAATGAGGATCATTGAGAGTATTAAGAACTGAGGGAATATAGAGAATAATTTCTTCCTCTTTCACTGATCTGAGAGCTTGTAAGACTTCTCCTCCTTTGAGTTAGGGAACCTTGAATAAAGTTTCTCTCCCCCTTTTTTTATATCAAAGGAATCACTGAAGAAACAAAGATTTGCTAAAATGAACACAAACCATAGAAGAAATCAGAATCGGTGGCTCCGAGACAAATGAGTCGGTGGAACCGAATTGTGGTCATGCAGCTTATCTGCTAAATCGGTGAAACCGAGTGGTTTGAATCGGAGGCTCCGAAGAGTAAACAGAAACTTGGCAATGTTTTAGAAACTTGCAAATGATTTTTTGAAAACTTGTAATAAAATGTCAAAAAGATCTGCAAAGGCAATACAAAAGACTTTTCAAAGAAACATCAACTAGAGAAGATTTGAGTGGTTCCAAGAGATCTTGCAAATATAGGATGAACCACATTAGAAGCTTCATCTAGATGATGGGTGGTGATTAGGTGACCTATATTAGAGTATATTGACTTAAGGAGCCAAGCAAGAATACTTGATCATAGGTCATACTCATCATTAAGCTCAAAATGGGGTTACAATTTTTCGATTAAGCATTTTAATGTTTTCATATCACTTGAGTTGCTTTATCTCATGACTTGGAGTAAAGCTTTTTCAAGGATATGAGTACATACCTTTGAGTGATGTTGATGACGTAGCATGTAGAAGAACTTGTTGTGGATGCTCGATGTTGATGAAGATCATCTTGAGTTGGGAGAAATCCATGTTTGTTTTGGTTCTCTTTTCACCTACATGGGTTAGTCATGCAAGGAAGAACAAGATACATCCATTTGACATGATATTAATTGAGAATTAGCAAATGTGATCACATCAAATATATGTCAAGGATATGGTTGAGTTGTCTTCTTCCTTCCATCAACAAGAAGGGTTGTGGATACTTGGTCATGACAAGATTGCTTATGATTGGAGTTGTTGGCAATCTTGTGGAATGAAGTTCTTCCAAGTACCCACAAAAGATTAGTTGCAACACAAGGGAGCATATGTTTCCATGGTATAAAATAGCATGTCAAGTGTATCATGGAAGTATCATGTAAGCTCATACCCTTGCATGCAATCGAGTGAGTCTAGCTGAAGTTTGAAGCATCAAGAATGTTCAACTCACTCCTCAAGTGACAAAACACTTTCTCATCAAGTGTCTTAGTAAAGATGTCAGCCAACTGTTTTTCAGTACGAACATGCTTGAGATTGATATCTCCTTTGGCAACATGATCACGAATGAAATGATGTCTAACTTGAATATGCTTAGTTCGAGAATGTTGTACGGGATTATGGGCAATTTTAATAGCACTTTCATTATCACACAATAATGGAACATGTCTCACATGGATTCCATAATCCTTAAGAGTTTGTGTCATCCATAGCAATTGGGCACACCATGATCCAGTGGCAATGTATTCCGCTTCAGCGGTAGATAGAGATACCGAGTTTTGTTTCTTGGAGGACCAAGACACAAGAGATCTACCAAGAAATTGACAAGTACCCGAGGTGGATTTTCTATCAACCTTGTCTCCGGCATAGTCCGAGTCGGAATAGCCAACAAGATTAAAGGAAGATCCCTTGGGATACCATATGCCAAAGTTTGGTGTATGTATCAAGTATCTCACAATTCTTTTCACGGCTTTAAGATGACACTCTTTAGGAGCAGTTTCATATCTAGCACACATGCAAACACTAAGCATGATATCGGGTCGGGAGGCACATAGATATAACAATGAACCAATCATAGATCTATAAACCTTTTGATCAACCGGTTTGTCCTCCTTGGTAAGATCAACATGTCCACTAGTAGGCATAGGAGTTTTCATACCTTTACACTCTTGCATGTTGAACTTCTTGATCAAGTCCTTGGTATACTTGGTTTGAGAGATGAAGGTTCCTTCTCTCGTTTGCTTGATTTGCAAACCAAGGAAAAATTTCAGCTCACACATCATGGACATCTCATACTTCTCGGACATCTACCTTCCAAATCTTTCACTAAATTGTGGGTTAGTAGATCCAAAGTAATATCATCCACATAAATTTGGCACGCAAATAGTTCACCATTAACTCTTTTAGTGAATAAGGTTGCGTCAATTTTAGTAATCTCAAAACCCTTTTCAATGAGAAACTTCGTTAAGAATTTATACCAAGCACGTGGGGCTTGTTTAAGTCCATAAAGAGCTTTACGAAGCTTGTAGACATGATTAGGTTTCTTAGGATTTACAAAACCAGGGGGTTGTTTAACATAAACCTCTTCTTCAATCTCACCATTTAAGAATGCACTTTTAATATCCATTTGATAAAGCATGATATCATGGTGATTAGCATAAGCAAGAAGAATGCGGATAGCTTCAAGTCTAGCAACGGGTGCATAGGTCTCATCGTAGTCCATACCTTTGACTTGGGTGTAACCTTGAGCCACAAGACGCGCCTTGTTGCGTACGACTTGACCGTCTTCATCTTGTTTGTTCTGAAACACCCATTTGGTTCCGATGATGGTTTGCTCATCCTTGGGCTTCTCTACAAGTGTCCACACTTCGTTCCTCTCGAAGTTGTGTAGTTCCTCATGCATAGCGTTCACCCAATCTGGATCCTGAAGAGCTTCTTCTACCTTCAAGGGGTCAATACTAGATATGAATGAATAATGCTCACAAAAGTTAGCTAGTCGGGTTTTAGAGCGAGTTATCCTCTCGGTTTGTATGTCACCAAAGATTTGATTTAGAGGATGGTTTTTGTCCACTCTTGCTCGAACTCGGGGTAGATTTTGCTTGTTGGATGGTGGAGCTTCTTCATCATCATCTTCTTCATCGTTGTTGAAGGTGTCGTTGCCATGAGGTGGTGGTGAAGGTGGTTGCGGTGGATCATCAAGATGATCTTCTTCCTCCTCTTCATCTCATCGTGTACCGCTTGTGGACGCCTCCATGTCGTGTTGAGGTTCGCCTTGACGTGAAGTAGGGGCTTCCACTTGAGTTGACGAAGTACTTTCCTTCACCTCCATGGGATGAATCTTGCCAATGGACAAGTCTTGGATAGCTTCCGAAGGTTCCTTATCTCCTACATCATTTGTCAATTGTTCGACTTACGAACCATTAGATTCACCAAACTTCACATCGACCGTCTCTTCAACTTTTCGAGTGAAGTTGTTGTAGACAAGGTAAGTGTGAGAGTTTGATCCATAACCGAGTAGGAAACCTTCATGAGATTTAGGAGCAAATTTAGAACGACGATGCTTATCAAGAATGTAACACTTGGAGCCAGATACCCTAAAGTATCCAACTTGGGGTTTGTTACCGGTGAGTAGCTCATATGTCGTTTTACTGAGAAGCTTGTGAACATAGAGTCGGTTCGTGGCATGACAAGCTGTCTCAACGGCTTCCGCCCAAAAGTGTCTTGGCGTCTTGTATTCGTCGAGCATCATTCTTGCCATCTCAATAAGGGTTCGATTCTTCCTCTCAACAACTCCATTTTGTTGAGGCATGTACGTAGCCGAGAACTCATGTAGAATCCCTTCTTTGTCAAGAAAGGTGTCTACATTTGTGTTCTTGAACTCCGATCCGTTGTCGCTCCGAACTTTCTTGATCTTCACTTCAAACTGATTTTGGGCTTTGCGAGCGAAGTTCTTGAAGATCTTTTGTACCTGCGACTTATCATTGAGAAAGAATACCCACGTAAATCTGGAAAAATCATCAACTATACCTAGACCAAAGGAATTTCCACCGAGGCTCTTGTAAGCATTGGGACCAAAAAGTTCCATATGAAGCATCTCGAGTGGTCTCCTAGTAGTCATGATATTCTTTATGGAATGACTTCCACCTACTTGTTTTCCGGCTTGACAAGCATTACAAAGTCTATCTTTGTCAAAGATAACATCTTTAACACCAAGTATATGATCACCATTGATAAGCTTGTCTGGATTACGCATACCAACATGTCCTAGTCTTCTATGCCAAAGCCAACCTTTAGAAGATTTTGCAATAAGACAAGTACGAGGTTTGGATCTCTTAGTGAAATCGACAATATATAGATCACCTCTACGGATACCGGTAAAGACCATGTTATGATTATCTTGACGAAACACTTGGCAATCTACTTTGGTAAATAGCACATTAAAACCGAAGTCGACAAGTCCAGATACGGAAAGAAGATTGTAGCCAAGGGATTCAACAAGCATGACGTTTTGAATAGAGCTATCATGGGATAAGGCCACCTTACCAAGACCAAGTACCTTACCCTTGGAGTTGTCTCCAAAAGTTACATACCTTCGCGGTCCAGGGTTTGGTGTGATCTCTTCAAACATGTCTCTATCTCCGGTCATATGATCGGTGCATCCACTATCGAGAATCCACTCTTTTCCTCCGGACATGTAATCCTTGAAGTTTGCCATGAGACTTAGATTCTTCATTGTCTTCTCATACTCGATGTCGAACAACTCATCTTCATCATAGTAGCCATGTTCCACATTGTCATCATCAAGTGGGAAATCCTTGTCATAAGAAACATGAGATTCGTTAGGGTTGTGATCATGACAATGTTCAAGATTATGAATGCGAATGGCTTCAACAATGATGTTGTTGATAGTTATGACATCTCCTTTAGCACGCATGAGGTCTCTAAGCTCAAATAGATAGTCATCAAACTTAGGATCACTAGGCATCATTTTGTGAAAGACAATAGTTTTATGAAGAATTTCATCAAGATTACTTAATGAATAATTTGGATATCGTTTCTCCAAATCACTCCACAAAGTATAGGCACATTCAAAATTCTTCATTTGATTAAGCACAATTCTAGGCAATCCTCTAATGATAAGATTAACAGTTCTAAGATTGCATAGCATATCAATTTCCTCTTCGTGTGTGGGATGTAAAGGATCAATGGGAGGTACATAGGGGCTCTTAACATACTTACTTAAATGAAATTCATCGAATAGTTCAAGCATCTTATATTTCCATTGACTATAGTACTCCCCATCGAGAACGGGCACTCTACAACTAATACTCCCCAAACTAGACACATCCATCTTCCTCCACGGTGATGAAACCAAAGCTATGGAGACCAAAGCTCTCATACCAATTGAAGGGATCGATAGAAGAGACGTCTAGAGGGGGGGTGAATAGACTACTTGCATGTATTAAAACCTAACATTTTCCCAAGTTAATTGGTGGCCAGTTTTAGCAATTATAACAAGTCTAATGCACCCTACACATGCTAGTCAACAAGTATGGCAGCGGAAAGTAAGACAAGCACATGTAAGAGAGTGTAGAGATAGGAAGATCAAACGCAATTTGGAGACGCAAGGATTTTTCCCGTGGTTCCGATAGGTGGCGCTATCGTACATCCACGTTTATGGAGTCTTCAACCCACAGAGGGTAACGGTCGCGAGAGTCCACGTAGGGCTCCACCCATAAGGGTCTACGAAGTAGCAACCTTGACTATTCCATAATGGCTTCCGTCCACGAAGGACTAGCCTCACTATGGGTAGATCTTCACGAAGTAGGCTATCTCCTTGCCCGTACAAACTTTTGGTTCAAGTCCACAACATGAAGTAGGAGGCTCCCAAGCAACACCTAACCAATCTAGGAGGTACCACCCTCCAAAAGGTAATAGGCTTGATAGTGATGATGAACTCCTTGCTCTTGTGCTTCAAGATGATAGACTCCTCAACACTCAATCACTTTCTCACAGATTTGGCTTGGTAGAAGTGATTGATTGGGTGGAAAGCTACTTGGGGAGGCTAGAAATCAAGATCCATATGGTTGGAGTGGATGATCTTGATCTCAACACAAGGGTAGGTGGTTCTCTCTCAGAAAAATGGATGGGGCAAGTGTGGAATAGTTCTGAGTGCTTCTCTTACGAGTGAGATGTGGTGGAGGGGTATATATAGGCATCTCCAAAAATCTAACCATTACAACATTATTGACCATCTCGGTGAAACCGATGCAAAACTCGGTTGTACCGATCTGTTCAAAATGTGGCAACTTTCGGAATCTCGGTGAGACCGATATAGGAATCTCGGTGGTACCGAAGTCAGTGGCCGAGGCAGTTTCCAGGACTCGGTGGGACCGAAACACAAAACTCAGAAATTCCGATTTTATGAAAACAGTCAACAGAATCGTGGTCACTGATTCTTGGTTGCACCGATGTGAACTCGGTTGCACCGAAGAACTAGGGTTTGGCTAGGGTTCTGTCTTGGGTTTAAACTCGGTGTAGCCGATATGGAATTCTTGGTGGCACCGATTTTGAGTGGAAGGGTTTAGACAGAGTATATTTGTGGGAGAGCTTGTGGGTGTTTTTGGTGGCTAGCACTTGTGCGCGTGGAGCAATTTGTTCACCAACATTACCTCACCTCCTTTTAATAGTATTGGATTTCCTATGGACTCAAAGTGATTTCTCACAAAGTAAAATGTAGAGTCTTCTAGCTTGAAGCTTTGCCAATCCATTCCTTGCATCTTGGGGTATCTCCTCACAATCCTTTGCCAACCCATCTTCCTCTATGGGCTTTTATCTGAAATACAGTAGGTAAAAATGTTAGTCCAAGAGACAATGTATGTTATCATGAATTATCAAAACCACCAAGGGAGCATATGTGCTTTCACCGGCGATCGTCGAGGACTCCTCCTCCCTCATGTCGAAGTTATACCGAAGTTATCGGGGTTATGTTTTAATGACCCCCCCTCCTCATGTCGAAGTTATACTTTGCGGACCGCACGCCTCTCTTATGCCTGTCCGACGTGCAAATCATGTTTTCATATTCCTCAAAAACAAATGAAAATTTCTATGTTCACAAAAATATATAAGCCCGAGGGAAATTGAATGGCGGCGGCTCACAAAGCGGGGGCGGCGTTGCACCGAAGTTATACGAAGTTATCGGGGTTATGTTTATACAACAAATGGACACCTTTTGTCGAACAACGGAGTGACGATGAGGGACCAACAGCTCCAACGTCGATGATCACTCCACGGAGATGCAACACCACAAATCCTGTAATTCCACTGAGTGAAAAAAAATTAGGTCACCACAATTTTGTTCTTAAATTTGTTTTAGCAAGATCATCATGATGAAGTAACCACTCATCATCTACAAATTTTAACATTTGTTTCTCTATCTAAAAAAACCTAAAAAAAATTCTCTTCCATCTCATCCATCTCAATGAACAAAAATTTATATTACACATGAAAATATCACAAATTCATTACGTACGCTCGGAACAAAAATATTACAAATGAAATGACTTTGATCATGAATAATGCTATAAAAATGACTTTGATCATGAATAATGCTATAAAACACTTAACCCTAGGTAAACAACTAGTGAACATGTTGCTTCATTTTCATTCAGCAATCTGTGCTCAAAAGCTACAGCTTACATGCTTTGATCTAGTGTTTATACATATTATCACAATAACGAAAATGAGCATCTTATTCATAGGATTTAAAATAACAATGCTTCATGGTGGTTCTTTCATCACATTAAGCAGTAACACAATATACATACAAGGTTCGGGCATGATCTAGACAAGCACATTGTTCCGTCATATCTAAATTGAGGAAAAACACAACTACTGGATTCTTTCATCACATTCACCAGGACAAGGACAATTTAACCTACAAGGACTGTGAGATTTCATCAAAGCACAGAAATAATGCAAACCTCAGCGGGGTGATGCCCCTCTCGGACCTTGATGGTGGCGACGGTGGACCTTGCAGCGGTGTCGCGACGGTGACCTAGACTGGTTTCATCGACGGCGGCGCCGCCAAGAAGATCTGCGACGGCAGCGCGTGAGTGGTTTCCTTGCCGCCACCAAGAAGATCCGCGACGGCGGCGCGTGAGGACGTCGGAGACGCGCGCGGACGTCGAGGGCGCGGAGGGCGCGGGCGCTGCGGGTCGCCGGCAAAAATGGGCAGCCTGACGGCGTCACGATGGAGAGGGCGGCGGCGGCTCTGCTCTGTTTCTTCATGAAAATGGTGGTCGATTGGGAAGGGGAGAAGGCAGCAGTCATATATGCCATGGACCTTTAGTACCGGTTGGAGCCACCAACCGGGACTAAACACCCTTTAGTCCCGGTTGGTGGCTCCAACCGGGACTAAAGGTTGGCTTTGCGCGTGAACTTTTGCCCATAGCCGAAAAGCCTTTAGTCCCGGTTAGAGCCACTAACCGGGACTAAAGGGTATGTAGTCCCGGTTGGTGGCTCCAACCGGGACTAAAGGGTTGGGTGCGCGCGCGGAGCTGATGCGGGTGGGAGTTTAGTCCCACCTCGCTAGTTGAGGAGCACGACGACTAGCTTATAAGCCCCGCTGTGAGGGAGGTAGCACGAGCCTCTCTCAAACCGAACACGTGCCTAGTATGTCGCTATTACTCTGCCCTTGTTGGGCCCACTAGCAGATGCTCTACGGGCCTGCATCCTGGCCTGTTTGGCTTCTAGTCGTATGCAGGCCATCCAGCACTGCCCAGTAGGCGGGCATTTTTTTTATTTCTTTCCTTTTTTTGATATGTTGCAGATTTTTTTCTGTTTTCATTTTGGATTTTGAAAAGAGTTTGAATATGAATAACTTCTGCACACTTTTATATAGTTTCCTATTACTGTTTGCTTGATTTGGACAGCTACAACTGAAAATTTTAGTTGCATAAATTTTATATAGTTTTAAGTTAATATTATTTTGATCATAACTAGAGTTTTATAAAAGCTTTTTAGTTGATTCGTTTTGCTATTGAAGAATATTATAGTTTTGTTTTAGTTGATCATAACTAAAATTATAGCATGTCACAAATTCCATATTTGATGATCTTGCCAAGTCACATGGCTTGGAGAACAAGATAACATCATCAAATTCCCTCGAAACCATCTATGTCCATTTTCTAATTTGAGCAAGTTAACATTGCTAAACATGTCCAAATGAGCTCAAACTTGGTACACCTGCTAAAATGGTCTAATTATTTGCATTGATTAACTCCTGTGTATAATTAAAATACTAAAATGATAGGAATAATTGAATTTTCATAACTTAATAAATAATTATTTCTGAAATCATGTTTCAAATGCCAAAATGCCCTAGGTAGCTCTTACAAAGATTCCCTCTCGTTTGTCCGAAGTGGCACTTTCCAGCTATAAGTCCGGAAACTCACACTAGAAAGAAAGTGATGGTGGTGAAGCCGGTCACATCCCAGAGTGGGATCTTTTGGGGTATAAAACTATTTCTTCACGTGTGTCCCTTGCTTATTGCGCTGTAACCATGGATAATCTTCATCATTTAACAGGATGCTTGGGTCAGTCTTCACTCTGAAGGGAGGAATTTCATGAAACTTTTCATAATCTTCTGACATGTCTGTCTTGTCCTCCATTCCCAAAATGTTTCTTTTCCCTGAAAGAACTATGTGGCGCTTTGGCTCATTGTATGATGTATTCGCTTCCTTATCTTTTCTTTTTTTCGGTTTGGTAGACATGTCCTTCACATAGAAAACCTGCGCCACATCATTGGCTAGGACCAATGGTTCGTCTGTGTACCCAAGATTGTTGAGATCCACTGTTGTCATTCCGTACTGCGGGTCTACCATTAGCCCGCCTCCTGTCAGATTGATCCATTTGCACCGGAACAAAGGGACCTTTAAATCACATCCATAGTCAAGTTCCCATATCTCCTCTATGTAACCATAATATGTGTCCTTTCCCTATTGGTGTTTGCTGCATCAAAGCGGACACCACTGTTTTGGTTGGTGCTCTTTTTATCTTGGGCGATCGTGTAAAATGTATTCCCATTTATCTCGTACCCTTGGAAAGTCAATACAGTCAAAGATGGTGTCCTGGCCAAGAAGTACAACTCATCTCCAACAGTGGTGTTACCCATGAGATGTGTTTGCAACCAACCGCCGAAAGTCCCCATGTGTTCACGTGTAATCCAGTCGTCAGACTGCTCCGGGTGTTTGTAGCATAGAATATTCTTGTGTTCATTGATATACGGGGCCACCAAGGTAGAATTTTGTATAACTGTGTAGTGTGCTTGCGCCCAAGAATGCCCGTCCCTACATATTATTGAGTTCGGTCCTAGCGTGCCTTTTCCACCCAGTCCACCCTCATGCCGCGATTCAGGAACACCAATCGACTTAAGGTCAGGAATAAAGTCAACACAAAACTCAATAACCTCCTCTGTTTCATGGCCCTTGGAGATGCTTCCTTCTGGCCTAGCATGGTTCGAACATATTTCTTTAAGACTCCCATGAACCTCTCAAAGGGGAACATATTATGTAGAAATACAGGACCCAGAATGGCAATCTCGTCAACTAGGTGGACTAGGACATGCGTCATAATATTGAAGGAGGATCGTGGGAACACCAACTCGAAACTGACAAGACATTGGACCAAATCATTCTGTAACCTTGGTAGGTTTTCTGGATTGATTACCTTCTGAGAAATTGCATTGAGGAATGCACATAGCTTCATAATGGCTAATCGAACATTTTCTGGTAGAAGCCCCCTCAATGCAACCGGAAGCAGTTGCGTCATAATCACATGGCAGTCATGAGATTTTAGGTTCTGGAATTTTTTCTCTGCCATATTTATTATTCCCTTTATATTCGACGAGAAGCCAGACGGGACCTTGATACTGAGCAGGCATTCAAAAAAGATTTCCTTCTCTTCTTTGGTAAGAGCGTAGCTGGCAGGACCTTGATACTGCTTTGGAAGCATGCCGTCTTTTTCGTGCATACGTTGCTGATCCTCCCATGCCTCCTGTGTATCTTTTGTCTTCCCATACACACCCAAGAAGCCTAGCAGGTTCACGCAAAGGTTCTTCGTCATGTGCATCACGTCGATTGCAGAGCGGACCTCTAGGACTTTCCAATATTCTAGCTCCCAAAATATAGATTTCTTCTTCCACAAGGGGGCGTGTCCATCATCGTCATTTGGAACAGATTGTCCGCCAAGACCCTTTCCAAAGATTACCTGTAAATCCTTGACCATTTCAAGTATATCATCACCAGTACGGAGGATAGGCTTCTTTCGGTGATCTGCCACACCTTTGAAATGCTTGCCTTTCTTTCTTAAGGTATGATTGGTCGGAAGAAATCAACGATGTCCCAGGTACACATTCTTCTTGCATTTGTCCAAATATATACTTTCAGTCTCATCTAAACAGTGCGTGCATGCATGGTATCCCTTGTTTGTTTGTCCTGAAAGGTTACTAAGAGTAGGCCAATCATTGATGGTTACAAATAGCAACGCTCGTAGGTCAAATTCCTCCTGTTTGTGCTCATCCCACACATGTACACCTTTTTTATTCCACAGCTGTAAAAGTTCATCAACTAATGGCCTTAGGTACACATCAATGTCGTTGCCGGGTTGCTTAGGGCCTTGGATGAGCACTGGCATCATAATGAACTTCCGCTTGATGCACAACCAAGGAGGAAGGTTATAGATACATAGAGTCACAGGCCAGGTGCTATGATTGCTTCTCTCCTCCCCAAAAGGATTAATGCCATCTGCACTTAAACCAAACCATAAGATCCTTGTGTCACCTGCAAAGTCCGGCCACTTTCTCTCGATTTTTCTCCACTGCGACCCACCAGCGGGTACTCTCAACTTCCCGTCTTTCTTATGGTCTTCTTTGTGTCATCGCAACAACTTGGCATGCTCTTTGTTTCTGAACAGACGTTTCAACCGTGGTATTATAGGAGCATACCACATCACCTTGGCAGGAACCCTTTTCCTTGGGCGCTCGCCCTCAACATCAACAGGGTCATCTCGCTGATCTTATACTGCAATGCACCGCATACCGGGCATGCATTCAAATTCTCGTACTCCTCACCGCGGTAGAGGATGCAGTCATTAGGGAATTGATGTGGCTTGAGACTGCGTCGGTATTTCCCCAAAGAGGAAGGGATGATGCAGCACAGCGACGGTAAGTATTTCCCTCAGTTATGAAACCAAGGTATCGAACAAGTAGGAGGATCACCACCACCCAATAAGCAGCACCTGGACACAAATAACAAATACTTGCAACCCGACGCGTAAGAGAGGTTGTCAATCTCTCTACGGTAAAAAGATAGACTAGGATATGATAGATAGGAGAGATAGATTTTTCAAGAATACAAAATAAAAAGGGCAAATAAAAAGTGCAGCAATATATTTTTTGGGTTTTTGGTATAGTAGATCTGAAAACAAAAGGCAAAAAGATAGATCGGAAAGCAATATGTTGGAAAAGTAGACCCGGGGGCCGTAGGTTTCACTAGTGGCTTCTCTCATGAGTATAGCACACGATGGGTGAACAAATTACTGTTGGGCAATTGATAGAAGATCAAATAATCATGACGATATCCAAGGCGATGATCATTATATAGGCATCACGTCCAAGATAAGTAGACCGACTCCTGCCTGCATCTACCACTATTACTCCACACATAGACCGCTATACAGCATGCATCTAGTGTATTAAGTTCATGGAAAAATGGAGTAATGCAATAAGAATGATGACATGATGTAGACAAGATCTATTCATGTAGGAATAGACCCCATCTTGTTATCCTTACTGGCAACGATACATGCGTGCCTTGCTGCCCCTTCTGTCACTGGGAAAGGACACCGTAAGATCGAACCCATCACAAAGCACCTCTTCCCATGGTAAGAAAAATCGATCTAGTCGGCCTAACTAAACCAAAGATTCGAAGAAGAAATACGAGGCTATAAGTAATCATGCATATAAGAGATCAAAGAAGACTCAAATAATATTCCTGGATAGAAACTGATCATGAACTCAAAATTCATCGGATCCCAACAAACACAGCGCAAAAGTTTACATAAAATAGATCTCCAAGAGACCATTGTATTGAGAATCAAAAGAGAGAGAGAGAGAGAGAGCCATCTAGCTACTGCCTATGGACCCGTAGGTCTATGGTGGACTACTCACGCATCATCGGAGAGGCACCTATGAAGAAGATGAACCCCTCCGTAATGGTGTTACATTTATCTCGAGGTTCTGGAACTTGCGGTGGCTGGATGTCTTTTTCGTCGACTCCCCTAGGGTTTTCTGAATATTTGGGTATTTATAGGCATGAGAGGCGGTGGAGAGGCGTCCCGAGGTGGGCAGAACCCACCAGGGCGCGCCAAGGGGCCTGGGGAGCGCCCTGGTGTCTTGTGCCCTCCTCGCCCTTCTTCTCCGGCACTTCTTTGGCCCATTGGGTATCTTCTGGCCCAAAAAAATCTCCAAAAAGTTTCGTCGCGATTGGACTCCGTTTGGTACTGATATTCTGCGAAGTAAAAAAACAAGCAAAAACAGCAACTGGCACTTTGGCACTATGTCAACAGGTTAGTCCCAAAAAATGATATAAAATTGCTATAAAGTGATTGTAAAACATCCAAGAATGATAATATAACAGCATGGAACAAGCAAAAATTATAGATACGTTGGAGACGTATCAGCATCCCCAAGCTTAATTCCTACTCGTCCTCGAGTAGATAAATGATAAAAATAGAATTTTTGATGTGGAATGCTGCCCAACATGTTCATCTCATATTCTTTTCTTTGTAGCATGGACATTTGGACTTTTAGATGATTCAAAGCAATAGTCTAGTTTTAACATAATGACTTCAATACTCAAGCATGCCAACAAGCAACCATGTCTTTCAAAATATCAACACTAAAGAAAGTTATCCCCAGCCCATCATGCTCAATCATTGATCCATTCATGACACACACTCAAATATTAGCTACACCCAATGCTCAAGTACGATCATAGTGCCCCCTAGTATGTGCTTTATAAGAGAAGATGGAGACTCAAAGTAAACATAAAAAAATGCATAAAGTAAATAGATAGGCCCTTCACAGAGGTAAGTAGGGATTTGTAGAGGTGCCAGAGCTCAAAGTTTTAAATTGAGAGAGAAAAAATATTTTGGGTGGCATGCCTTTCCTGTCAACGAAAACGACAAAGTAGCTCACAATACTTTCCATGCTAGATAGATCATAGGCGGTTCCCAAACAAAAAAATAAAGTTTATTCCTTTTTCCACCATTCTTTCACATTCCATGGCGGGCCGTATCCATGGTTGCCTTCCATACCAACACTTTCCAAGGAATTTATTATTTGACAACATAAAGTAAATATTTTTTTTCTTTTTCGAATGGGCATCCCTATTACCGGCGCACTCTCGTGCAATGACAAGTGAATAAACACTCATCTTGAGAATAACACATCTAGCATGGAAAAATATTGGACACTCCCTACCGTTTCATGAGCGGTACAAGCACACAAAAGAGAAAATTTATTTTGAAAATTTAGAGATGGCACATACAAATTTGCTTGGAACGGCATGGAAATACCGCATATAGGTAGGTATGGTGAACTCATAAGGCAAAACTTGGTTTAAGGATTTTGGATGCACAAGTAGTGTTTCTACTTAGTACAAATGGAGGCTAGCAAATAGATTGAGAAGCAACCAAACCAAGAAACGAAAATTCACATAAGCGAGCATTGAGCATAACTAACACCGAATAATGCACCATAAGTAGGATGTAACTTCATTGCATAACTATTGACTTTCGTACTTGCATTGGGAATCACAAACCTTAACACCAATATTCCTACTAAAGCATAATTACTCAGTAACATGACTCACATATTATTATCATCATGTTTCAAAACTATTACAAGGAATCAAGTTTAATTTGTCCAATGATCTTCATGAAAGTTTTTATTATATCCTCCTTGGATATCTATCACTTTGGGACTAGTTTCATATATTGCCATTGCTTTTTGACAAGCTCAAACAAATCTAAGTGAAGCACATGAGCATAAAGATTTCATCTCTCAAAAAGGTATAAGTGAAGCATGAGAGGATTTCTTCAAAAACTAACTCCCAAATTATTCTAAGTGAAGCATGAGAGTATTTCTACAAAAAATTCCAAGCACACCGTGCTCAAAAAGATATAAGTGAAGCACTAGAGCAATTCTATAGCTCAAAAAGTTTAAGTGAAGCATAGAGAGCAATTCTAACAAATCATAGCATAATTTTGGCTCTCCCAAATAGGTGTGTCCAGCAAGGATACAAGTGGCAAACTAACAAGCAAAGCAAGCAAAGAATCAAATGATACAAGACGCTCCAAGCAAAAATCATGATATGTGACGAATAAAAATATAGCTCCAAGTAAAATACCGATGGTCGTTAGAAGAAAGAGGGGATGCCACTCGGGGGCATCCCCAAGCTTTGTTGCTTGTTTCTCTTTGGATATATCTTGGGGGTGCTGTAGCATACCCAAGCTTAGGCTCTTTTCACTCCTTATTCCTTCATCCATCGTGATCTCACCCAAAACTTGAAAACTTCAATCACACAAAACTCAACAAAATCTTCGTGAGATCCGTTAGTATAATAAAGCAAATCACTACTTTAGGTGCTGTTGCAAACCCATTCATATTTGTTATTTCATTATACCTACTGTATTTATCTTTACCATAGCTCATACCCTTCAATATAACCCATAGATTCATCAAAACAAGCACACAATGCAACGAAAACAGAATCTATCTTAAACATAACAATCTGTAGTAATATGTACTCTAACCATACTTCCGTAACTCTTAAAATTCTGAAAAATTAGGACAACATAAAGAACTTGTATAGCAACACTTTGTTAAACTTTCAGCTCAATATCACGTTCTAGTAAAAAATGAAAATTTGAACACTGGAAGCAAAGTTTCTGTTTCAGATTCAGCATCGCTTCTACTCATCTTGTGAAGCAACCTAAAGTCTCTACTTGGCACAAACACTAAATAAAAATCAAAAACACAATGATAACAGAGGCATAATTGTGTCAACACTCAAAAACAGAAAGAAAAGGACGAAAATAAATCTATTCATTGGGCTGCCTCCCAACAAGCGCTATCGTTTTACGCCCCTAGCTAGGCATAATGATTTCAATGATGCTCACATAAAAAGTAGTAATTGAAATATGAAAAAGAGCATCATGAATAGCATGAAAAACACATTTAAGTCTAACCCACTTCCTATGCATAGGGATTTTGTGAGAAAACAATTCATGGGAACAAGAATCAACTAGCATAGGAAGGCAAAACAAGGATAACTTCAAAACTTTGAACACATAGAGAGGAAACTTGATACTATTGCAATTCCTAGAAGCATATGTTCCTTCCTCATAATAAATTTCCGTAGCATCGTGAAGGAATTCAACAATACAACTATCACATAAATCACTATTTTCATGATGCACAAGCATAGAATTTTCATTACTCTCCACATAAGCAAATTCCTTATCATCCATGGTAGTGGGAGCAAACTCAACAAAATAACTATCATGAGACACTTGATTGACATAACCACATTGCAAATTAAAACCATGATGATAAGTTTCATGGTTATCATTACTCATTGTAGCATATGTGTCATCACCATCACCATAAATAGGAGGCATGCAATCATCATAATAAATTTGCTCATCAAAACTTGGGGGGACAAAAAATATCATCTTCATCAAACATAGTGATAACCCACAAGTCTAGGGGATCGTTTGTAGCCTTTTTCGAGAAGTAAGAGTGTCGAACCCAATGAGGAGCTAAAGGTAGAACAAATATTCCCTCAAGTTCTATCGACCACCGATACAACTCTACGCACGCTAATGCTTGCTTTACCTAGAACAAGTATGAAACTACTTTGTAGGTGAAAGGATAGTTTGCACGAATAAAACTAGAAGTACTTTGCGGGAAATAAAACTACGAGTAAAAAGCAAGATAATAAAAGTTAGTTGTTTAGTAGAAAGCTTTTGTCAAACAAGAAGGTTATCTGTCCCTAGGCAATTGATAACTAGACCGGTAATCATTCTTGCAATTTTACATGAGGGAGAGGCATGAGCTAACATACTTTCTCTAGTTGGATCATATGCACTTATGATTGGAACTCTAGCAAGCATCCACAACTACTAAAGATCATTAAGGTAAAACCCAACAATAGCATTAAGTATCAAGTCCTCGTTACTCCCATATGCAACAACCCACCTACTCTGGTCTGTGTATTCTGTCACTCACGCCACCCACCATAGGCAAATCATGAACACATTGCAACACCCTACAGCAGGGATCCCTACGTTTGCGCGAGACGGAGGGCACCGTAGGACAGCACCATAATAAAATATACACTCATACCAACCACGATCATAAATTAGCCCATAGGACAAAACGGATCTACTCAAACATCATAGGATAGCCACATATCATTGGGAAATAATATACGGAGTTGTGCACCATGTTTAAGTAGAGATTACAGCGGGGAAAAGGGGAGTTACACCGCTGCATAGAGGGGGAGAGAGTTGGTGTTGACGGCGGCGAAGTTGTTGGTGTAGATCGTCGTCACGATGCTTGCCCCGGCGGCGTTCCGGCGCCACCGGGAGAGAGGGGGAGAGATCCCCCTCCTTATTCTTCTTCCTTGGCCTCCCCCCTAGATGGGAGGAGAGTTCCCCCTCTGGTCCATGGCCGCCATGGCAGCGGAGGGGCAGGAGACCCTCCTAGATTGGATCTCCCTCTCTGTTCTCTTCTGTTTCACGTTCCTGTTTTCTGGCCGAAAACCGTTTCTTATATTCCCGGAGATCCATAACTCCGATCGGGCTGAAATTTTGAGGGGATTTTTATCCAAAAATTAGCTTCCTTGCACCCGAAGGAGAGCTCCAACCGACTTACGAGCTGGGCACAACCCACCAGGGCGCGCCTGGGCCCTGGTGGGCGCCCTGGTGTCTCGTGGGGGTTGTGGGCCTCCGTTTGCATTGATTCCACTTCCCAAAATTCACAAATATTCCAAAAAAAATCTCTGTAAAGTTTTATCGCGTTTGGACTTTGTTTGATATGGATATTCTGCTAAACAAAAAACATGCAACAAACAGGAACTGGCACTGGCACTGGATCAATATGTTAGTCCAATAAATCATATAAAATGTTGCCAAAAATATGTGAAAGTTGTATAATATTGGCATGAAACAATCAAAAATTATAGATATGACGGAGACGTATCAGCATCCCCAAGCTTAATTCCTGCTCGTCCTCGAGTAGGTAAATGATAAAAAAAGATAATTTTTGATGTGGAATGCTACCTAGCATAATCTTGATCATATATCTAATCATGGCATGAATATTAAGACACAAGTGATTCAAAGCAATAGTCTAGTTTTGACATAAAGACATTAATACTCAGGCATCCCAATAAACAATCATGTCTTTCAGAATATCAAGGCTAAAGAACGCTATCCCTACAAAATCATATAGCCTTGTCATGCTCTGTCTTCTTAACACAAAGTATAAATCATGTACTACCCCGGTGTCAGCCAAGCAATTGGTTCATACTTTTTAACGCGCTTCAGCATTTTCAACTCTCACGCAATACATGAGCACAAGCCATGGATATAGCACTATGGGTGGAATAGAATATGGTGGTAGGTTTCAAAGGGGTAAAAGTGGAGAAAAAAGTCTCGCATCAACTCAGCGTATCAACGGGCTATGGATATGCCCATCAATAGATATCAATGCGAGGAGTAGGGATTTCCATGCAACGGATGCACTAAGAGCTATAAGTGTATGAAAGCTCAATATGAAAACTAAGTGGGTATGCATCTAACTCTATAATGAAAAATTCCCACTAGTATATGAAAGTGACAACATAGGAGACTCTCTATATGAAAAACATGGTGCTACTTTGAAGCACACGTGTGGAATTAGCATGCCCCTATTCCTTCTTCTTTCATTTTTTTCTTTTCTTTTTTTTCTTTTTCTTTTTCTTTTCTTTTTTTCTTTCTTTGTCCGGAGCCTCATCCCAACTTGTGGGGGAATCATAGTTTCCATCATCCTTTCATCACTGGGGCATGCTCTAATAATGAATAATGATGATCATCACACTTCTATTTACTTACAACTCAATATTACAACGATAGTAGAACAAAGTATGACTATATATGAATGCAATGATCTAGCGTAGCAAAGATATCAAAAAACGGACAAGCCATGAAAACATCATGCTAGCTATCTTACGATCATGTAATGCAATATGACAATGAATGCACAAGTCATCAAAACGGAGGCGGTGGAAGTTGCATGGCAATATATCTCGGAATGGCTATGGAAATGCGATAATAGTTAGGTATGGTGGCTGTTTTGAGGAAGATATAATAAGGATTATGTGTGATAGAGCGTATCATATCATGGGGTTTGGATGCACCGGCGAAGTTTTCACCGACTCTCGAGGTGAGAAAGGGCAATGCACGGTACCGTAGAGGCTAGCAAATTGCGGAAAGGTAAGAGTGCGTATAATCCATGGACTCTCATTAGTCATAAAAAACTCACATACTTATTTCAAAAGTTTTATTAGCTCTCTCGAAGCAAAGTATTACTACGCATGCTCCTAGGGGGGAGGTTGGTAGGAGTTAACCATCGCGTGCCCCCGGCCTTCACACAAAGATAGACAATCAAGGATAAATTGTGCTCCAACTTCCTAGCATAACGGGTGACTATACGTGCATGCTTCGGGAATCACAAACCTTAACACCAATATCTAACTAAACACGATCATCCACTAGTACCTCCCACATATTATCATCTCTATATCGCAAAACTATTGCAAGGAATCAAACGTATCATATTCAGTGATCCCTAAGTTTTATGTAGGATTTTATGACTAACCATGTGAATGACCAATTCTTGTTGACTCTCTAAATAGATATAAGTGAAGCAAGAGAGTTTAATTCTTTCTACAAAATACCAAGCTCTAACAAATATAAGTGAAGCAAAAGAGCATTCTATAAATAACGGTTTTCTATGTGAAGAGAAACAGGCAATCCAAACTTCAAATGATATAAGTGAAGCACATGAAGCATTCTATAAAGCCATACTCAAAAGATATAAGTGAAGTGCAATGAGCATTCTATAAATCAACCATGGACAATCTCATACCAGCATGGTGCATAAAAGAAAAGTGAAAACTAAACATAAAAGATGCTCCAAGATTTTACGCATATCATGTGATGAATAAAAATATAGCTCCAAGTGACATACCGATGATTTGGAATAAAAGAGGGGATGCCTTCCCGGGGCATCCCCAAGCTTAGACGCTTGAGTCTTCCTAGAATATTACCTTGGGGTGCCTTGGGCATCCCCAAGCTTAGGATCTTGCTGCTCCTTATTCCTTCTCATCGTGATAACACCCAAAACTTGAAAACTTCAATCACACAAAACTTAACAGAAAATTCGTGAGATCCGTTAGTACACATAACACCAAATCCCATCATGTCTTGCCATAACATTATTGCATAATTATAATCTAACATTACCCACTGTATGCTATCACAATTCTATGGCTCCCAAGTCAATGGGGCTCAACAAGAATTCAAACATAAGCACGCAAAGCAGCTATAACAACAGTCTGTGAAAATCAGGACAGTCTGTAAAGATTTGTAGACACGTATACTTCTGTAGCTCAAAAAATTCTGAAAAATTAGGACGTGAGATATAATTTGCATAACAGTATTGTGTAAAAATTTCAGAATTTTTGCACGCTCCAGTAAAATTCAAAAACTACGGCAAAAGTTTCTGTTTTTGCACAGCACACATCAAACAAGCAATTCAAACATCCTAAAGGCAAATCTTGGCACATTATTTTTATAATACAATGGATTTGTACATGGGGATAATTATTTTTGTTGGAAAAGTTTCCGTGATTCAAGATTCACAAAGTTTCCATGGGAATGAACAAAAGTTCAAGGCTAGCCCCCACTTCAACGATGATCATCATATCTTCTCACTTTCACCTTTCCTTTTGTGAAGTTTTAGGTTCCCCTCTATATTTTTTTGTTTTTAAACTTTATAAAAGCACACAATAGAAATAAATGACTCCCTAAAACTTCCGGGATGTCTCCCTGGTAGCGCTTTCTTTAAAGCCATTAAGCTAGGCATAAAGTGCTCAAGTAATGGATCCACCCGGATCCCAAGGTATATCAAAGCAAATTTTAATTAACAATGATTTGTAATTTAGTAATGAGCACAAAGTGATATATATCATGTGACAACGAAGTCTAACTCTCTTCCTATGCATCGGCATGTCATACAAGAACAATTCATGCACAATAAGTAAAGGCCAATGCATAGTATAAACAGTTTCTTGCAATTTTATCGTATTGGAAACATAAAGAGGTGAGGATTTTGTTCCTCTCTCATAATAATTGCAAGTAGGAGCACCAAGCACATGCATATTATATTCATCAAAATCATCATGTGTAGTGGTAAAACGCAACCCATCAATGTAATCCTTAATAAGAGCAAACTTCTCTGATATAGTGTAGTTGGGAGAATTCAAAAAGATAATAGGACTATCATGTGTGGGTGCAATAGCAACAATTTCATGCTCAACATAAGGAACTATAGCAAGTTCATCTTCATAAGCATAATTCATATTGGCATCATGGCCACAAGCATAGCAAGCATCAAGTTCATCAAAAAGGGATATTTCAAATGAATCCAAGGGATCATAGCAATTATCATAGCATTCATCATAGCATTCCTCCTTCGGTAAGCAGGAAGGGTAATTAAACAATGTATGAGTTGAAGATTTACTCTCATTAGAAGGTGGGCACGGGTAGCTAATCCGCTCTTCCTCCTTTTGTTCTTCGCTCTCCTCCTCATCTTCTTCATCTAATGAGCTCACAGTTTCAGCAACTTCTTCTTCCATAGGTCCCTGCAAAATATTAGTCTCTTCCAAGGCAGCAGTCATTCTTTCACTAAATTCTTTAACATAAGCATTAGAAGCATAGTTTTCATAGCAATATTTAAGTATGGCAAAATTTTCAGATTTGTAAAGAGTAGCATCATACTTTTCAATCAAAGAAGCAATTTCATAGGCACCCTTAAAAGCAACAAATTCTTCAATTTGTTCAACATCAAAATAACAATAGGCTTCCATGGAATAAGAAGATAGTATTTCATTATCATTAAACACACATTGGTAGGGAATGTGTTTTTTAGTTTCTTCAGAACAACAAGTAAAATCATGTATTTCACATAGATTCCAAGCATAGCGACACAAAGTATTAATTTGATGCCACAAGAGTTTCCCTTTTTGAGATATGCGGTGTCGCACATAATAAGCATGGTCATTTAATGATTTTCCCTCAACTAAGCTAGTTGGGTTTTCAGCACGAGCACAAATGGATCGAAGATGATCCAAGTAATATTCTTTGGTAGTACGGAACACTAGTGGTCCATCAACTTTTGGAGCAGCAAATACATCTAATTTTTTTGGTATTTTGCGTTTCCTACCCATATCTAACGATAGAAAACAAGAGCACAAAATAAAAACTACTTAGTGATAAAGCAAACAAGCACACATGAGAATATTCACCCCACGCTATTGCTCCCCGGCAACGGTGCTAGAAAAAGGTCTTGATAACCCACAAGTGTAGGGGATCGTTTGTAGCCTTTTTCGATAAGTAAGAGTGTCAAACCCAACGATGAGCTAAAGGTAGAACAAATATTCCCTCAAGTTCTATCGACCACTGATACAACTCTACGCACGCTAATGCTTGCTTTACCTAGAACAAGTATGAAACTACTTTGTAGGTGAAAGGATAGTTTGCACGAATAAAACTAGAAGTACTTTGCGGGAAATAAAACTACGAGTAAAGAGCAAGATAATAAAAGTTAGTTGTTTAGTAGAAAACTTTTGTCAAACAAGAAGGTTATTTGTCCCTAGGCAATTGATAACTAGACCGGTAATCATTCTTGCAATTTTACATGAGGGAGAGGCATGAGCTAACATACTTTCTCTACTTGGATCATATGCACTTATGATTGGAACTGTAGCAAGCATCCACAACTACTAAAGATCATTAAGTTAAAACCCAACCATAGCATTAAGTATCAAGTCCTCTTTACTCCCATATGCAACAACCCACCTACTCGGGTCTGTGTATTCTGTCACTCACGCCACCCACCATAGGCAAATCATGAACACATTGCAACACCCTACAGCGGGGATCCCTCACATTTGCGCGAGATGGAGGGCACCGTAGGACAGCACCATAATAAAATATACACTCATACCAACCACGATCATCAATTAGCCCATAGGACAAAACAGATCTACTCAAACATCATAGGATAGCCACATATCATTGGGAAATAATATACGGAGTTGAGTACCATGTTTAAGTAGAGATTACAGCGGGGAAAGGGGGAGTTACACCGCTGCATAGAGGGGGAGAGAGTTGGTGTTGACGGCGGCGAAGTTGTTGGTGTAGATCGCTGTCACGATGCTTGTCGCGGCGGCGTTCCAGCGCCACCGGGAGAGAGGGGGAGAGAGCCCCCCTCCTTATTCTTCTTCCTTGGCCTCCCCCATAGATGGGAGGAGAGTTCTCCCTCTGGTCCATGGCCGCCATGGAAGCGGAGGGGCAGGAGCCCCTCCTAGATTGGATCTCCCTCTCTATTCTCTTTTGTTTCACATTCCTGTTTTCTGGCCGAAAACCGTTTCTTATATTTCCGGAGATCCGTAACTCCGATCGGGCTGAAAGTTTGAGGGTATTTTTATCCAAAAATTAGCTTCCTTGCGCCCGAAGGAGAACTCCAGCCGACTTACGAGCTGGGCACAACCCACCAGGGCGCGCCTGGGCCCTCGGGGGGCGCCCTGGTGTCTCGTGGGGGTTGTGGGCCTCCGTTTGCGTTGATTCCACTTCCCAAAATTCACAAATATTTTAAAAAAAATCTCCGTAAATTTTTATCGCGTTTGGACTTCGTTTGATATGGATATTCTGCGAAACAAAAAAACATGCAACAAACAGGAACTGGCACTGGGCACTGGATCAATATGTTAGTCCAATAAATCATATAAAATGTTGCCAAAAATATGTGAAAGTTGTATAATATTGGCATGAAACAATCAAAAATTATAGATACGACGGAGACGTATCACATAGCATCCCCAAGCTTGTGGCTTTGCATATCATTAGCATCATGGATATTTAGAGAATTCATACAAGCAATATTGCAATCATGCTCATCATTCAAGAAACTATCATGAATCACCTTATAAATTTCTTCTTTCAACACTTCATCAAAATTTTCAGATTCATGATTTTCAAACTACACTTCATAGAGATAATCAACTGTACTCAACTCACTAGCAATTGGTTCATCATAATTTGGCTTTTTGAAAAGATTAGCTAGTTGATGATGATCCATATCAATAGATTTTTAGCAAGCGAAGATGCAAGCAAAATAGAAGGCACATGGTAACGCAAGCAAAGATAGCAAACAAGCAAAAAGGCAAACAGAAAAGAGGGCGAATAAAATGGCAAATTGGTGAAGTGGGGGAGAGGAAAACGAGAGGCAAATGGGAAATAATGTAATTGCAAGGAGATGAGATTTGTGATTAGGAACCTGGTAGATGATGATGGAGTCTCCTAGGCGCCTGAGATTGGCACGTAGAAGAGACAGCTTCCTCCC
This sequence comes from Elymus sibiricus, assembly GCA_039707655.1. NCBI lineage: Eukaryota > Viridiplantae > Streptophyta > Magnoliopsida > Poales > Poaceae > Elymus > Elymus sibiricus. The sequence continues at coordinate 76,779,214 of CM077673.1, forward strand.
CGGCAACGGCGCCAGAAATTCCTTTGACGTGGCATGAGACTGCGTCGGTATTTCCCCAAAGAGGAAGGGATGATGCAGCACAGCGACGGTAAGTATTTCCCTCAGTTATGAAACCAAGGTATCGAACTAGTAAGAGGATCACCACCACCCAATAAGCAGCACCTGCACACAAATAACAAATACTTGCAACCCGACGTGTAAGAGAGGTTGTCAATCTCTCTACGGTAAAAAGATAGATTAGGATATGATAGATAGGAGAGATAGATCTCTCAAGAATACAAAATAAAAAGGGCAAATAAAAAGTGCAGCAATATATTTTTGGGTTTTTGGTATAGTAGATCCGAAAACAAAGAGGCAAAAAGAGAGATCGGAAAGAAATATGTTGGAAAAGTAGACCCGGGGGCCGTAGGTTTCACTAGTGGCTTCTCTCATGAGTATAGCACACGGTGGGTGAACAAATTACTGTTGGGCAATTGATAGAAGATCAAATAATCATGACGATATCCAAGGCGATGATCATTATATAGGCATCACGTCCAAGATAAGTAGACCGACTCCTGCCTGCATCTACCACTATTACTCCACACATAGACCGCTATCCAGCATGCATCTAGTGTATTAAGTTCATGGAAAAACGGAGTAATGCAATAAGAATGATGACATGATGTAGACAAGATCTATTCATGTAGGAATAGACCCCATCTTGTTATCCTTAATGGCAACGATACATGCGTGCCTTGCTGCCCCTTCTGTCACTGGGAAAGGACACCGCAAGATCGAACCCATCACAAAGCACCTCTTCCCATGGCAAGAAAAATCGATCTAGTCGGCCTAACTAAACCAAAGATTCGAAGAAGAAATACGAGGCTATAAGTAATCATGCATATAAGAGATCAAAGAAGACAAATAATATTCATGGATAGAAACTGATGATGAACTCAAAATTCATCGGATCCCAACAAACACACCGCAAAAGTTTACATCAAATAGATCTCCAAGAGACCATTGTATTGAGAATAAAAAGAGAGAGAGAGTCATCTAGCTACTGCCTACGGACCCGTAGGTCTATGGTGGACTACTCACGCATCATCGGAGAGGCACCTATGAAGAAGAGGAACACCTCCGTGATGGCATTAGATTGGATCTCGAGGTTCTGGAACTTGCGGCTGCTGGATGTGTTTTTCGTCGACTTCCCTAGGGTTTTCTGAATATTTGGGTATTTATAGGCATCAGAGGCGGTGGAGAGGCGTCCCGAGGTGGGCACAACCCACCAGGGCGCGCCAGGGGGCATGGGGCGCGCCCTGGTGTCTTGTGCCCTCCTCGGCCTTCTTCTCCGGCACTTCTTTGGCCCACTGTGTGTCTTCTGGCCCAAAAAAATCTCCAAAAAGTTTCGTCGCGATTGGACTCCGTTTGGTACTGATATTCTGCGAAGTAAAAAAACAAGCAAAAACAACAACTGGCACTTTGGCACTATGTCAATAGGTTAGTACCAAAAAATGATATAAAATTGCTATAAAGTGATTGTAAAACATCCAAGAATGATAATATAACAGCATGGAACAAGCAAACATTATAGATACGTTGGAGACGTATCAGGCATGGATGTATCTTCTGCACCTCTAATCCTAGAGGGCAGAGAACCTTCTTTGCTTCGTACGTACTGTCAGGCAATTCGTTATCCTTTGGAAGATTCTTCTTCATTATTTTCAGTAGCTTTTCAAATCCCTTGTCAGATAAACCATTCTCTGCCTTCCATTGCAGCAATTTCAGTGTGGTACCGAGCTTTGTGTTGCCATCTTCGCAATTTGGGTACAACTGTTTTTTGTGATCCTCTAACATGCGATCGAACTTCAACTTCTCCCTTTCACTTTCGCATTCTCTCTATGCATCAACAATGACCCGGCGAAGATCATCAGCACGCAAATCTGGTGCCTCTTGATCTTCACCTTCCCCCGTTGCAGTATCACCATATTCAGGGTACATATGATAGTTGTCATCATCCTCTTCTTCTTCGTTGTCTTCCATCATAACCCCTCTTTCTCCGTGCTTGGTCCAAACATTATAGTGTGGCATGAAACCCTTCTCAAGCAGGCGGGAGTGAAGGGTTTTCGAGGAAGAGTAATCCTTCGCATTCCCACAGACAGTACATGGACAATACATAAACCATTCTGCTTGTTTGCCGTAGCCACTTCGAGAAAATTACGCAGGCCCGTAATGTAGTCGGAGGTACGTCGATCACCGTACATCCATTGTCGGTTCATATGCGTGCATTATATAATTAAGTATATCAAAAACCATTACAGAACATCATGAATAGAGAAATGACCAAATTAATACAAGTTCATCATCACATTAAAACCAAAGTAAAGTAGTGATCAAATGTTATTACTGAAAAAATAAATACATAAAGTTCATACATAGTTCTCATAGAACAACATACAGCTCTCTAGAGCATCTAATTAAAACATACATTGAAACTAACATACAACTATGTAAAACATTTAAATGCAACAATAAATGCGATCAAAATCGTAACTAAGGTAACAATTGATCCAACAGCATAATGATACCAAGCCTCTTTATCAATGGCATATTTTTTAATCTTTCTAATCTTCAAGTGCATTGCATCCATCTGGATCTTGTGTAGATCGACGACATCGGCAACATGCAACTCAAATTTCATCTTCTCTTCTTCAATCCTTTTCAATTTTTCTTTCAAATAATTGTTTTCTATTTCAACTAAATTTAACCTCTCGACAAGAGGGTCGGTTGAATTTCCGGTTCACATACCTCCTGTATAAAGACGTCTATGTCAAGTTGGTCGGCATAACTGTCATAAATATACCACATCCGAATCATAGACCGGACGAGAGCCGACGGGGGCGGATACCAAAACCATGGCAGTATATAATAACAAACAATAATACAAGATAGAAAATTATACAAGTAGCTATATAAATCATAAGTAAGAATTTTTTTTCTTTATAAAAAGATAAGAACAAGAGGCTCACCACGGTGGTGCTGACGACGAGATCGGCGCGGGCGATCGACGGCGGTGAGGACGGGGACGGGGACGGGACGACACCCTACACATGTGCAAACTAAGAAGTTAATTTGAGCTCAAATTTTGCATCTAAATCAAATAAACTCACACATACACTCGTCCACTAAAACCCACAAACCACACTACTTCTAGAGCATTTGAAATGAGCTAAACTAGCAGTGAGAGATGAAAGGATGAAGTTGCTAACCTTTTTAGAACACTTGGATAGTTGGTGCATCGCCAAACCTAGACAAATCTTGGGGAAAATGGAGCTTGGAGGTCGAGCTTGGAGGAAGAACGGAGGAGGAAGCTTAATTGTGGCTCCGGCATTTCATCGAACACGTCATGTGCATATATAGGAAAAAAACAGAGTAGCCCACCTCCACCCTTCCACGGCCAAAAAACTGAGGAGATGGGGGGCGTGCATATATATAGGCAACCACTTTAGTCCCGGTTTGTGTCTAAAACCGGGAATAATGGCCTAACCTTTAGTCCCAGTTCCAGACACCAACCGGGACTAAAAGGCAGCATCCCCTTTAGTCCCGGTTGGTGGCTGGAACTGGGACTGATGCCTGCCGAGGCCCGGCCGGTGTCCTAGCCTCTCGAACCGAGACTCATGCTCCCATTAGTCCCGGTTCGTAACACGACCGTGACTAATGCTCTGACCTGGCCAGGATCAAAGCCCTGTTTTCTACTAGTGGTGTGTGGTCGTCGCTAGCGCGCGAGTGACGATATATATAGGACAGATACAGGGGGGAGGGGGGTTGTACGGAATTAAAACTCATCAAGTTACTGTCAAATACACTTAGACAAAAATATTCATAACAACTTTTGCAGTCATTTTCACTTAAGCTTTGAAATTGTTGCTAAAAGAAACCCAACAAGAAAGAAACTTAAAAGAACTAAGATATTGAAGCATTGCGAGGTACGAAGGCCACCTAGTTGATCCTTCCATTGTCTAAAAAGAAGAACTCCAAGGTCCGAAAACTGAACAAAGCCCTTCCCCTAGTAACTAATTTCATTTTGATTTACTTAAAGTGCAAATTTAATGAAATTTAACTCTAGTTTCTAATTGTAGATTATATTTTTATCAAAATGTAAATTTAACAGAATGCACAAAGACTATTGGATGATGATCTAAACATAAGAAAATGAGATGATCTATTTCCGGTGCCATCCACAAAGGTAGGATCGGTGTTTGATCACTAGGTCATCTAAAATTGTCAATAAAATAACTCATTGCGTAGGTGTGTTTTACATTGACTCTATATGAAACACTGTTAGTTGGCTCGTTAGTATTTTGTACAGTCTTGCTAAGTCTTAGTCAAGTTTCAGTTGATGCTATATTCGTGAGATTTTAATTGAGATCCGTGCAACATTTTCTTTTCAGTTTTTTTATTGTTTCTTGCTGTTGGAGATATGCCCTAGAGGCAATCATATATGATGATATTTTTTATGCGTTTATGAATAAAGATGGTCCTTGGATATTATCAATGATGTGTATTAACAAGTACGTGACTTGTTTGTGAGACTATGCATTGTATGATAACTCTCCTAAATGGTCCCTAGTCAAAAGGGTTGTGTGGACGCGCAGCCAGTTAGACTAGCATATGACATGGTGGATGGTCCGGTCTCACTGACCATGTAGCATTGGATGCTAGCCGGATAATAAGGACTCAAAAAGATCTGGTCGGATTCGACGTAGTCGGATCCAAGTCGAGATAAGGTCTGAGTTGGACAGACCTGCTATGAGACGCAGCGATAGGTCATCTGTGAGTCTCTAGTACAACATACGTTCTATATATGTCCTAAGACCTGAGCTGATGCATGTACTTGGGATGGTGATAGACCTGCTTTGGGCCGACCAAACGCTACTCCGTAACTGGGTAGTTATAAAGGTAGGTTTCGGGCTTGTCCGGATCCAAGCTGCGAGTCATCGTTGAGCAAGATGGGATTTTCCCCTCCGATCAGGAGAGATATACTCTGGGCCCCTCGGGTGATCCGACCTGGATAAGCGTGGCCATGTGATGAGGATTATGAGATAATCCGAAGTGTTGGTCGGATTCACCGGAACGAGAAAGAGGTCGTGCTGCAACAAGGATGACCATGTCGCCTTGAGCACGACAACATATATCGTGTGGCAAAGGGAACAGAAGTATGAAGTACATGTTCGCCTAACCAGCTTGATCGGACACTTGGAGTCGGCACGCTTTGCTAGAGGCCGCTAACGACTAGTCGAGCCGGATGTGATCTGACTCGCGACCAAGTGAACGAGAACCTAAGGGGTCGCGCACTTAAGGAAAGGTACACGTGGACTTTAGGATCCGTGCGAGGCTTAAGAGTTGAGCCCGTGACGGATGCCTATATATAGTGGAGGTGCGGCACACTTATTCAGTTGATCGCTTCGGCGCTATCATTAGGGCTTTAATCAACATGTATCTAACAATCTATTTAAACTTCACAACTGAGTGACATGATCTTCGACACATGTATTGTATATATATATATATATATATATATATATATATATATATATATATATATATATATATATATATATACAGTTTGATTTTTTATGGAACTTAATGACTCTTTCTGGGAACCAATATATTAAATTGTGGTAGTGTTCTTTTGATTTTAACATCGTCCAGTTGCATTCGAAGATGCTTACACTCACTCCTATTGAAGCACACATATACACCCTTCCCTATAAACACATCTGAAATATTGAGCCGACATAACATCTTGAGATTGACAAAGTCACGCCTCATAGTCGACAGAAACATCTCCTTCGATCGAACGAATATCGTCGAAAAACCTGAAATAAGTCCAGAAAAATGCGAACACCAATACCAAGTCTAAGACTTGAATCCTGATGGATTGATTCCACCACAAGGAAACCTAATCTGATGTACGTGAAAAGTTCATGTTTGTTAAAACATAATGAAAGCGCATGTGTATGTGGATAAGTGGATAAGATTCCCAGATGGTAGTCATGCCGTTCAATCCTCCCCATGAACGCATAAACCTTAGGGCCGCTTAGCAGTCAACCCTCACCCCCCTCTAAATCATAGGATTAAAATCCGATTACCGCTCTTCTTTCTTGTTATTGTACTTCCTCTTCGTCATGCTTCCTCCCCTTCGACGGTGATGGCACATTGCCCCTGCCTCCGGCGAGGTGCTAGCTTGCCCTTACCGGCAATGTCGGCTCAAGCTCGCCTCCATATAATCTGAGTGACATCAAATCGAAAAAAACTCCCACTCGAACCAGGAAACCCTCTCCCTCCTTACGTTAGTGACACCGTAACCAGACGCAACATCCACGGGTTGAGTTGTGGATAGCGCTCCTCTCTCACGACATGTCTCCTCTCCAGAGAAATTAATCTATATCAGGCATATCACAAATAGAGAAACTAGTAAACTTTATGTTTTGCTATTTTATTAGTTCCTTGAAAATAGGATTTGGACCGTTGATTCTGCGTGGAGAGCAGTGACGTAAATCGAGGCCAAGATGGGGTCGAAACAGTCGGCCGCGGCGTCCCCAATGAGGTCGAGACGGGTCTGACATGGTCGGCCACGACATCCCAACTAAGGCCGAGACGGGCCCTGACGACTCTGAGAGCCAGGATCGTGCCGGAGATGAGGACGACATCACGTCGCCAATGAAGGTGTGGCAGCATGTTAAGTGTGTGTGTGTGTGGGGGGGGGGGGGGGGGGGGGAGGGGACTTTTAGCTCTGACCGCCCCTTAGATTCAACATAGCTCGATTTCGAGTTAGGGACGTGTGACACGCCGCATCGTCGTCGATGAGGGCTTGGATAGTTCCTCGCCGGAGGCAAAGCAATGAGAGAGGAAGGGGCGGCAGGCTGTAGGGTTGGAGGAAATCATGTCGGGCTTTACCAAGAGGAAAACTGCGGGAGGCTGAAGATGAACATGAACTCAATCGGGCACCTTGAATTTGAATCAGACGGCTTAGAGAAAATCGGCTAAAATAAATTTATTTTTTCAATCAATAGGCGCCCCGTAAAGTTTCCATGACATAGATACATATTGTACATGTATACGCCGTGAATTCGTATAAACACGTCGATACCATTTATTTGGTATTTATATAAAAGTTGAGAGACACACATGGAACGGATCGCGCGCCACGTGCAGATTATTGAATCGCGAGCATGCATGCATGCACAAATACGAGCGAGCGCGTGGGTCCGCCTCTAGTCTAGTAGTCTTGCACTTGAACGTAGACGTCGAGCTCGACCACGCCGCCATTGGCGAGGTCGTATTCGTAATCCCGGGAGATCATGTAACCTCGCGCGAAACGGAACTGGCCGGTGCCGCCGACGACCGCCGACTCACGCGTCGCCGAGTCCAGGTCGACGCGGCCATTGACCACGACGGAGCTGCCGCTGTACTCGCCGGCCTCAAGGAAGAGGTGCAGGTTTAGGTCCGACACGACGCCGCCCTCCGACACCCGCACGGCGAACCCCTGCGCCGTGCCCACCCGCGCGCTACCCCTGTCGGGGCCCTCCGTCAGCGGGTCGTTCAGCGCCACGATGTCGCCGAACTGCCGCGGCGACGTCGCCGTGCCGTTGTCGGGCGAGAGGGAGCGGCCGGACACGACGCGCAAGGCGGTGGGATTCGAGCCGGTGTAGAAATCGTCCATGTAGAAGTGGAGGTGAGCCGTGGAGGAAGCCGCGCTGCAGGTGTTGTAGGCTGCGGCGGTGCCGAGGAGGACGGCAGGGCAGAGGAGTAGAAAGGCCACGAGCTTGCCACAGTCCATGGTTGTATGCTTGGCTACGGGTTCCTGCTAGCTACCAAGCTCTAGAACTAGGAGAGTAGGATGCAGTCTGCACTCTCTGCGTGCCCCGATATTTATACTAGTCCCTCTCAAGTTGGGATTAGGAATTATCATTTTGTTATTTTTGAGAAACAAGTATGTAAACATGAGAGAGAGGGAGAGAGAGGATTCCAAATCTTAGTACGTTAGAAGTTGAATTTCCAAGATTAATAAAAAAAAAACTAGGTCACTGGAGCATGGTGTTGTTTATTTCCTTTGGTTTTGATTTATTCCTTTATTGTAGAGCAAATATATAAGGTGATGTAAGCAGGCGAGATCTTAATTTTTTTTGTAGAGTTGGATTAGAGAGAACATGAGAGAGTGAAAGCGGTATTTCTCCTATAAACCTCTCTATACTACCCGCTGTTCTGGAGGGTTTGCTTCGCTCGTTCAATCTGGTTCACCCAATGTGCATCCGTGTAAAGTTTTCAGTACTTTTGGGCTGCCTGTCAAACATCCAGCCGTCAGTTCCAAGTCACGTCATGGCTTTGGGTTTTGGTGGATGATGCCTGGGCCATGCATTTGTGCGGGATCAGCGGTGCGGTGTGTGTTGAGTGCGCGAGTTCGCGTGAGAAAAAGAGGCGTCCTACGGTAAAAGAAGGGGTGGACTGGAGCGCTTGTGACCCGCACCGCGTCGAGCCAATCCTCTCCTGAAAACCTTGCGCCTCGAGCCCCATGCCCTTTTCTTCCCCTCCGCACCGTCCTGCCTCCCCTCTCGCACCGCCGCCGTCTCTCCACACTCCTCATCGTCGACACGTTCTTCTGGGCCTCTTCCCCGGCGCTTGAGGTGCAGCAGCGGCAACGCCGCTCCTCCTGACGGGCATGGCCGCATCTGCCTGTGCTCGGGAGAAGAAGTGGCTGCGGTGATGGCAGATGCGTGAGGAGGAGGAGGAAGCCGTGGCACCAGGCTGCAGCGCTGTTCGTCGAGGCGGAGGTGCAATCACGTGGGGTCGCGGTCGAGTGGAGCATGAGGGAGGGGAAGAGAGGGAAGCCCGAGGGCGGCGGCGCTCCTGCGACGATCGCGGTCGAGAGCAACGACGCGTGGGGGTCGTGCGGCTTGCCGGTGCCTCACCTGTCCGCCCGGCAAGCAAGCCTGTGATCTTCCCTCTCCTGGCCGCATGAGGAGAGAGAAGGCAGCGGTGGCAGCGACTGGAGCCTCCTCAGGTGGCAGCGCTTTTGCTTCCTGGCGGGGTTTGTGGTGGCTGCCTCGAGTCGTCGCCAAGTGCTTCATCCACGCCGCCGGAGATGCTGCTGGGAACTCGATTAGTTCATGGTGAGAACTCACATGCCACCTATCTCTTTCTTTCTGTCTCCTTCTGTTGATGTTTGGAACTTTGGAACCTTGATTGGTGGCTGCGTCGGATGATTAAGGGGATTTTGTGACACCATCAAACTGATTAGAGTTGCCGGCAACAACGGCGACATGGACCGTGTGCTCCAGTGATTTGTGCTGATGTGGGTTTGTTTCGGTTTCGATTTTGTCTCTCTTCGCATCCCCTGTCCCTTCTTTGGTTTCTTGTTACCGCCTAAAAGTGCTCTTTTGGGATTTTTCTTTATTTTGGCTGCTTCCTGGTTGTTTGTTCCTCGGATTTGGGTTATCTGTTTCTTTTCTTCCTCTTCCTTTTTTGTCATTTTCCCTGCTTCGCTTGATTAACGGTGCACTGTTTCTCTGCTGCCTATTGTTTTGCAGGTGCTAATCTACGTGCGGGACCTCCACATACTTTCTGATCATTTGACTCTACAGGCGCATCTCGTCCGAATGGGCAATTGAATATGGCGAACCTGTCAGGCAAGCATTTGGTGCAAATCATCCAAGGGCAGCGGTATTTCTGGAGAACTGTAAGAGCATCTCCAAAAGGCGCGCTATCGGAGCGGCGCGCTGCAAAAACAGTGCTTCAGCCCGCACCGGTCGCTCCAGCGGACGTCCAAAAATCGCGCGCGCTAAAAAATAGGTTGCGCGCGGAGCGAAACGCCATCACGCGCTGTTTATTCCGGGCGCCCGCTTCCGCGCGCGCAACTGAACGAAAAGCGCTAGCGCCACACTACTCCCACTCCCGCCGCCCCGCCTGCGCCCCGCCACGCGCCGCCGCCGGAGAAATCTCCCGATGGAGCACGCCGGCGACGTCCCCCTCACCCCTCCCTACACTCGTGACCCCTCCCCCGCCGCCTCTGTCGCCGCCACCACCGCCGCCGCCGCCATAAATCCTAGCGCGGGCTGAGCTTTGCCGCCGCCGCCGCTCCTCCAAGTTGCGGCCTCGCGCGGGGCTTGTTCATGGCGCCACGGCCGAGCGCGCTAGGTGTCGTCGCGTCGTCGCCCGCCGTCAAGCCACGGGCCCCCGTCCCGTGATCAAATGCGGTGGCCGCGATGGCGGAGACGTCCCAAAAGAAGAAGGCCGCGGACGGGCCAAGTAAGCGGGCGAAGAAGAAACTTGCAAGGCGTTCGGCCGCGGCTCCGCGCACTGAAGAAGCGCCGGAGAGCTCGCAATTTGTTCCGCTGGCGGCCGCCGCGGACAAGGTGCTTGATGAAATGCTCACAAGGTATGATTTCATCAAACTCGCAATTTTTTTGTTGTTTTTTTATATAAAAATGTATAGCTTAGTTTTCTTGTAAATGTTTTGTAGTTTCGATGTTAACACATATATGTCAACTATGGGTGTTGGCTCCAACAATTCTTATTGGTCTCAAACCAATGAAGTGCATGGAGATGATCATGATTATGAGAAGGATGAGGATGGTGAGGGTATCGTCGGGGCACCAAAAGAAAGAGCGGGCAACTACACCACCGACGAAGATATCTTGCTATGCGAGGCATGGTTGGATGTGTCTATGGATGCAACCGTTGGAGGGGACGAAAGTAGAGATACATATTGGGACCGGATCAAGGAACACTTTGATGAGAGAAACAATAGTGGGATTGAGCGAACCAATAGATCTCTTCGCTCCCGGTAGTCGACAATCAACAAAGATTGTCAAAGGTGGGCGGCGGCAATGAAGTCGGTTGACAACATAAACCCAAGTGGCACTGATGATAGAGATAGGGTAAGTGAAATTTTGATGTATGTTCCATGTTCATGCTTCTTTCGTGTTTCAAGTGCTAACTTGTTCTTTTGTTTGTAGCTCACTGTTGCACAAAACCTATTTCGAGGAGAAGAGAAGAAGAACAAGAAGGGAAGATCAAGAAAGGGAGAGCATTTGTGTTGGCCCATTGCTACGAAGTGTTGAAGGATGTAGAGAAATGGAATCCATGTGAAGACCAAGAGAAAAGAAAGGGTACTATTGATTTGGATGATGATGAGGAGGAGGAGGCATCAAGTGATGATGGCAAGAGGAGCCCTACACCAAACTCGGTTGCCTACTCCAATGCAAAAAGACCAAATGGAAGTAAGAAAGAAGCAAAACAAAAGAAGAAGAAGAGAGGAGATGATGAGCTATTGAAGTCTATGGATGCTCTAGTGAATGCAAGAAAGGAAGCAACCGAGGTGAGGAGTATGGCAAGGAGCCAAGATGCGGCGGCCGAAGAGAGGAGGTTGGCGGCCGAAGAGAGGAGGGTGGCGGCCAAGGAGAGGAAGGTGGCATTGGAGGAGAAGAAATTGGCCATGGATGAGCGAGCTAGATTATTGGAATGGTAGAAACACTTGTTCTTCATGGACACATCTACCTTGGATGATAGGCAAAAGGAGTTCATCAATCTTTCCCGTGATGAAGTCTTGGTCCAAAAAAGATACATGATCATGGGAGGCTTCGGAGTCATGGGAGCTATACCATGGGAGGATTGGCAACAAGCATGGGAGGCATGGGTGGCTTCGGAGCTACCATGGGCGGCATAGGAGGCATGGGAGCATCTACGGGAGGCATTGGTGGCTTCGGAGCTACCATGGGAGGCATGGGAGGCATGGGAGCATCTACGGGAGGCATTGGTTGCTTCGGAGCTATCATGGGAGGCATGAGTTTTGGTTCCCTCATGGGAGGCATGGGAGCTCCTCCGGTTGACATGGGTGCACGCATGGCTTCCGGTATGCCGGACGTTGCTTCGCAGGGTGCTGTTGGAGATGGCGTGGATGGACGCATGGCTCGGAACGACGAGGAAGAATCGTCTTCGTCCTCGGGCGAAGAAGAGGACGATGAAGAGGAGGAAGAAGATGAGGAATGATTGTTGGAAGAAGAGGAGGAGGAAGAAAGGGATGCGTTGTGTGTGAACTTTTATATTTGTCATGATCTTTGTTGGAAGTTTTTAAACTATGCCATACTATTGAACTATACTAAAAGTTGCTCGAATGCATATATTTTAAACGTTTGAAAAAAAATATAGCACCTGGTGCTCACGCGCGCCGCCAGACAAGCGTCTGAAGCGCTCGCGCCGGCTGCTCGCACGCTTCATTTTGCAGCGCCTGTTGGACCGGCATCGACGCGCCCTTTTCTCCAGCGCCTGCTGGAGCGGGCGCCTTGCCGCGCGCAAAAAAAGGGGGATTTCGGCGCTACAAATGTTTTTTAGCGCGCCACGCCGTTGGGCACCTGTTGGAGATGCTCTAATGTGATTCTAAAGTATGCAACCCCCTTTTTCCTCCTTTGGGCGTATACTAAACCTATTATTACTGTACCTTCCACTCATTTGTAACTCGGGTTTGTTTCTTTAATTATTCTCAAAACTGCATCTCCTATCTTCAGGTTGTGAGCAGTGAAGCAAACCGGAGCGTGGCCTCCGAAGTGTCGCGAAAGAGTGGTGCAAAGGATTGAGCCGACGGTGTCGCGAAAGAGTGTCGCGTAAATAAGTGGGTGGGAGCAAGAAGCAGACTAGGCAAGCCGGCGTTGTCATGTCCAGATAGACGGTCCAAAGCTCCTGGTGAGCTCCTCCTCCGCTTGATTTCTTCCTCCATGCCTGCACAACCCTCTCTAAATTTCTGTGGTATAAAATGTTCTGAAACAGTGTGCTACTATTGCTATTATTGAACTATGTTACTCTGTTTCTTTTCTGAAGTAGGAAGTGATGAAATCGAACAAGGAGGAAGGGTAACACGACAATGTGTTTGATCTTCAGCCATTTCTTTACTATGGAACCCAGGTTAGGATTGTCTAAATATCCAGAAGCCCAATCTTACTACTAAATGCAGTTATGCGCTTCATTAGTGAAATGGCTATCTTCTATCATCAGATCTATGATACAAGACCAAGTTGTTCTATGATCTGTATTAGTGTGATCCATACATGAAATGGTGAGGGACTTCTACTACTGTATCGGTTTAGGTTATAGTCTGGAGTTTAGACTTCATTTTTTTCGCAGGGATCTCGAGTTTAGACTTGATTAATCTTTATAGCAGTTTGTTCATGAGAAAATTATGACTGATAAAAACTAGATGTTATTATATATAATATCGGGACAAGATACTAACCTGCCATTATGCAAAAAGGAAAAACATAATACTAACCTGCCGCTAACAAACGATGTCACGGCTTAGACAATCTCTGAGATCGAATTTGTGTTTCCCAACAATGGATTTTTCATTACTATCCTACTACTTATAGCTGGATTAATGCATTTATCTATGTCTCTGTTTCTGTTGTTACTTACTGCCCTTTTAAGTTTTTCATTCCCAGTTGGTTTCAATATTTATTTGCTAACATACACAAAAATGAATATCCACTCTTTATTTATGACAAGAACAACTACAAATGAACCTGGCTAAGGTTTAGGGGCACAACAAGGTTCATGTCAAAAAATCATACGAGCAGCATGTTAATATGTTTCTACAGATAAAACTTTCAGGTTACTAATTTACCTTGGTTCAGAGATTTTGTTGCCCTTCATTAGTACATGTCGGAGCTATGGATGCTGAACTCACTTGATCTCCTTTTTGTATGTCCTCAGGGAAGTGTTGGCCATTCGAGGCTATGCACAGACTATAGTATGGATATGTAGTTAAAAATGAGATAGTTTCTTAATGCATGCAAAACCCGCGCAAACCATTTTTAATGTGTTACTTTTCACCTGGGTGAGTTAGATTGCTCGATTGTTTATGTATCTATAGTTAAAGGAGGAGGCCAACTGATGGACCTCTGTTCTGCTGTCGAAATGTATTGTCAATATGGAAATTTGGGATGGAGGTTCAGAATATGTCGTAAGGTCATGGTAAAGGGTGTGTAAATTTCGATATGTTTTACCAAACCCTGCTATTGGTATTTGGTAGATACAAGGAAGATGTGTCCTTATATTACAAGCTCTTTTAGTTGGTGTGTAGATTTGAAAATTGAAGATAAAGTACTAAAGATCTGTTCTGGAATTCCATACGGCTTTTAGGATAGTTGAGTTTCTCATGTACTCTTTACTGCAGTATTGTGTAAAATGTGTAGTTGTGCGGATACATTGGTCGCACCCTCCGCATCAGGTTGACTCCATGTGGTCTGCTGCTGCTCGTATGCACCCATCAGGTAGACTTCTATGCCTTTCACCCATAGGTTTTCTCACTTTTCTGAAGCACTCCCTCCGTTCTCATATATCGGTTGTAATAGCATCTTATATTATGGAACGGAGGAAGTACTAATGTTTCCTTATGTATAAATAAATAATTAGGTTAGTTGAATATTGGATTGTAGTTTCTTGTTGTGCAATTTCTTCCACTATTGGTTGCGATAATTGGGGTTATATCTTTGACTGATGGTAACTAGGAATGATGATGCACTACACGCTTGCAAGTAATGTTTGTAGTGTCCTCCCATCATTCATGTGGCCTCATTCATGTCGTCCCATGTCTGGCGGATAGGCTGTGGGAGGGTGGGGCACACACGCATCACACTGTGAAACAGAGCAGGGTTTTTACCACCCACCAGGCACCACAGTGTGAAATAGCGAATGGTAAAAATAGGTGTGAAATGCTCAACAGAAAAAAACGAAAGAAAGGATGGGAAAAAATATGCACGATTTGCTCGAAAGGTAGGCGCGGGCCGCCTCGTGAGGAGGAGGAGCTATCTGGGTTTCCGAAACGGGTGGAGCCGGCCTTCCCGAGGAGTCGAAGGACCGAGCTGCCTGCTCCCGAGGCCGCCCGATCACCGGGTCGGATCGTCTCTGAGAGGAGAGGTAGGGTGACCGGTCTTGGCCGATGGACCGAGCCCCTAGAAATGCTTCGGTGTTGCCCGCTGACATGGAGAATCTCAGTGGCCTCCTGTGATTCTTAGGCATGTCCAGTGGCACCTGGAAGCTTGTCGAGGTGAAGATATCCATGGGCGATATCTCTCGTGTGTTGTGTTGAGCGATCCGAGTGTTGAACAAGATCCCACGGGACGCATTCGCCATGGAGAGGCGATCCGCTGTCACGGTGGTCGTGCCACGTATTTCGTTGCTACCCCCCCCCCCCCCCCGCCCCCCCACCCACCCACACACACACACACACAGAGGGTCATCGGTCCTGATAATACCGAATTTCCAGTTCACCATTGATGTGTGCGTTCTGGATCAGAAATTCAGACGACAATTGGGGTTATATCTTGTATTTATCCTTTTCCATTCCTTTTTTTCACCACTCTTGTGTGGTACACAAATCTTTTATCTTCTAACGGTTGCGTGGGTCTTTTTTTTGAAAAACATACTAACTTTATTCAATCGAAATAACTGATACATCGTTTAAGAGGAAAGGTACTGTGTTGTGTGTATAATTTTCAAGATGTTTGTCATTGTGCCTTTGTTTAAGCCTGTTCTGGAGGTCTCTGCTTGATCATACAAGGCACAACCTGCAGTATAATTTTTATTATGTGAATTGTATTTCACTGCAAAATATTCAGAAATCTTTTTACATTGCTATTCAGTGATGTACATAGTTCACCTTTCCTGC
Source organism: Elymus sibiricus (assembly GCA_039707655.1). Lineage (NCBI taxonomy): Eukaryota > Viridiplantae > Streptophyta > Magnoliopsida > Poales > Poaceae > Elymus > Elymus sibiricus. The sequence goes on from CM077673.1 coordinate 76,794,917, forward strand.
CTATGGTTGTTTCTTCCTTACTGCATGTTTTGTTCTTCATTGGAGTACTATACATAAAAAACATACAAATTCACATCTTCTATTGTGGAAACCACAGAATGTAGCATGCACTCAATTAGTTCCTTTCTCCTGCCAGTATTTATCCACCACACAAATCAGAACCTGAAGGACTACATTGACCCAGATGATGATACACTCAAGGTCAAGCTCGCGAACGGCGAACTGCGCGCCCGATTGTCGCATCATGCTAGGAACCGACAAGAGGGCCACCATTGTAGGATCCAAAGTATGTTTAGAGGGGGGTGATTAGACTACTTGACCAAATAAAAAATCTATCATTTTCCTAGTTTTAGTTGTGGGCAGATTTTAGCAATTTGCACAAGTCAAGTTCACCCTACACATGCATGTCTACGAGTATTGCAGCGGAAAGTAAAGACAAGCATATGTAAAAGGATAAGGGCAGGAAGATCAAGCGTAATTTGAAGACCCAAAGATTTTTCCCGTGGTTCCGATAGGTGGTGCTATCGTACGTCCACGTTTATGGAGCCTTCAACCCACGGAGGGTAGCGGTCGCGAGAGTCCACGGAGGGCTCCACCCAAAAGGGTCCACAAAGTAGCAACCTTGACTATTCCATAACGGCTTCCGTCCACGAAGGACTAGCCTCACTACGGGTAGATCTTCACGAAGTAGGCGATCTCCTTACCCGTACAAACTTCTTGGTTCAACTCCACAACACGAAGTAGGAGGCTGCCAAGCGACACCTAACCAATCTAGGAGGCACCACCCTCCAAAAGGTAATAGGCTCGATAGTAACGATGAACTCCTTGCTCTTGTGTTTCAAATGATAGTCTCCTCAACACTTAATCACTCTCTCATAGATTTGGCTTGGGTAGAAGAGATTGATTGGATGGAAAGCAACTTGGGGAGGCTAGAAATCAAGATCCATATGGTTGGAGTGGATGATCTTGACCTCAACACAAGAATAGGTGGTTCTCTCTCAGAAAATTGGATATGGCAAGTGGGTGTGTGTTCTGAGTGCTTCTCTTACGAGTGGGATGTGGTGGAGGGGTATATATAGGCATCTCCAAAAATCCAACCGTTACAACATTATTGCCCAACTCGGTGGAACCGAAGAGAAACTCGGTGGCACCGACTTGTTCAAAATGTGGCAACTTTAGGCTTTTCGGTGAGACCGATATGGAATACTCAGTGGTACCGATATGGGTGACCTAGGCAGTTACCAAATCTCGGTGAGACCGATTTCTCAAACTCGGTGGGACCGATTAGGAGAAATGGGTTAACAGAGAGTTGGCCCAACTTCTCGGTGAGACCGATTTGCAAAACTCGGTGGGACCGAATCATGAAAATGGCTAACCAGGAAGTTGGTCACTGGTTTCGGTGGCACTGAAAGGGAATGTTGGTAGTCCTGAGTAGTGGGTCTTGGCTAGGGTTTCTGTCTGGGTTTTTGACTCGGTGTAGCAAATATAGAAATGTTGGTGGCACCGATTTTGAGTATTAGGTTCTATGATAGAATATTTGTGGGAGAGCTTGTGGGTGTTTTTGGTGACTAACACTTGATCACTAGAGCATTTCATTCACCATTATTACCTCACCCCCTTTTGATAGTATTGTCTTTCCTATGGACTCAAAGTGATTTCTCACAAAGTAAAATGTAGAGTCTTCATGCTTGTAGCTTTGCCACTCCTATTCCTTGCATCTTGGGGTCTCCTCACAATCCTTTGCCAAACAAACATTGAACTTTTTCTTGAAACATACTTAGTGGAAACATTAGTCCAATGAAATATATGTTGTTATTAATTACCAAAACCACCTAGGGAGAAGTTGTGCTTTCAATCTCCCCCTTTTTGGTAATTGATGACAACATATAGATCAAAGCTTCGATGAAAGATATAATCAATGAATATCATCGTCGCTTTGAGAGGTATGTGATAAGAAAGAGCTCCCCCTAAATTTGTGCATTATTTTAAATTTGCGTTTGAATGCAAATGCACAATCGATTAGGATCATGGGCCACTCTTTCATGTCACATACAACTTGTTGGTGTGCTAAAATTAATAAGAGTGAATAACAAGCACAATACACCAAACATTAAGTGAGTGATCATCAAGATATATCTCAAAGATAGTAAAGTAGTAGCATCACATGAGAGTATATGATCAAACACCAACAAAAGCTTGCAACACCAAACGATAAACCAAATGTTTTTGAAAAACAGAGAGGGATCAAAAACAACACACTCTCTCTCTCTCGAAGCCCTATGATCTATGACCTCTCCCCCTTTGGCAACAAGCACTACTAGGAAAAGGGCTGCTAGTGGCGCACCTGTTTTCGCTACTAATGGCGCACTACAGGTGCGCCACTAGCACCACGCCATTAGAATTTTTACTAATGGCGCACCACTGGTGCGCCATTAGTATCTGCTATACTAATGGCGCACCATGCAGTGCGCCATTAGTATAGCCCACGGTGCGCCATTAGTATGCCTCCCAGGGGCCATATTTACCCATGTGCTTTGGCATACTAATGGCGCACTGGTGGATGATGCGCCATTAGTGTGCTCTGGCTTACTAATGGCGCACTATGTGGTGGTGCGCCACTAGTATGAATATTAGGGATTTTTTTTTGTTTCTGATATTTTCACAGGTTACAAAATATATTATTTGACAGAATATAGCTAGCACCACACAGCAACAGCAGATTCATCGAATACAATAGAAGATTAGTGTCCGAATACAATTCATCATATTAGTCTCCGAATTTAAAATACCGAACAAAGTTAGAACATTACAAGTCTCGAAACCGCGAGTAGCGAGTTTGTCTTCACATTACAAGTCGATATCGATCATCTAAACTACCATCACATAGAAGAGAGCTGCGGTCATCACGATGAGCATAATCGCGATGAAACTGGTCTTCATCCGGTTCCTCCAACGCTCCCTCCTCTCTCCCGCTAGATAGCGCGCGTATCTAGATTCTGCCTCCGCCCTAGTGGTGTACCCTTTGTAACTGTTACCGCTGAAACGGTGAACCTGTGTCCGACACTCCTCCCAGTCGTCGTAGACTCCGGGAACCCTACCCTTGTACACGACATACGACGGCATCTCTATGCACTAGCCAAACAAAACGTTAGTACCAATTCACAGACAATACATAAGCAATATATAAGTATGCAACAAAAGGATCGGAAGAGAAAAGCAAGACATTAATAGCATCGATTACATCTAAGTTGAACGACTGTCCAAACCAAAGAGACATACAAGTTCATCAAAGTTTAATTACAACATGAGCCAATCGATGTTTCAAAACTAGACATAGCATCACTACTTTCGACTCGACTCAAGGGACCGGAGCATGGATGAAGCCGCCGTCTATCGTGATGGTCATGAAATCGCGGGCGTTGTCAGCCTGCATTTGTAGCGTTGTGTCTATCTCACTGTTGGACGGTTGATTTCTGAGGTAGAACTGCCCCGAGGTACGAAGGACATCTTGATGGATGATTTCCGCAAACTCCGACTGGATGCGAAAGAATTCTTGTCTGATGTCCGTGTCCTGGATTGCCGACAAGCTTGCGGCCCAAGCTTTGAGATTATTTGGTAGCAGAAGGTGATTATGGTCCCGTACGATCGCCCGCATGTGATGGAGGGCGTAGTAGGCATCCTTCTGACCGCCAGGCGGCTGCTTGACGCAGGGGAACGTCGTATTGTGGGCGAACACGTGCTTGCCGTACTTACGAACTGGCCTGGTGAAGGTGCCTCCAGATTTGGCGTAGCCGGGGAGAACATCATCAAGAACTTTCTTGACATTTGTGTAGTCTTTCTTCGACTGACGGTCCGAGTCGAAATACGTGGCCATGGAATATTTCGGGCTTAAGAGGATGAGTGTGCAATGTGTGTCACTGCACAAAACACGGAATGTTAAAAAAAATGATCGAAATCTAAGAAATCATATGTTACGGGGCGGTTGAGGGGACGACTTACTCGGGAAAGTAAGGCACGAGGAAGTTATCCTTATCTGGGTTTGCCAAAATGACGCCTTCGAGGTAAGAACTCGCGACTTGCCGGTCCCCAGCGCTGCCCAAGATCTTGGCACGCATGTAGAAGGGGTCGACTATCACGATGTCCGGGGTCTTGTCTCTAATGATCCGCATCTCCATACTCAGCGAAAATAGCCGAACGAAGGTGTAGTGCAGCGGATGAAGGTTAAACATAGCGAAGATGTCATCAAACCGCAGGACGATCGTACCCCCGATGGCGCTATCCACAAAGCCCTTGCCCTCTGGCACCTTGGCCACGAAAACCGGGTATGCCACGTCATTCTCTCGGAGACGACGCTTCTCCAAAGAAAGAACACTGTCATGCAGACTCCGCATAGCACCGGTTGCAGCATTGAGCATATTAGTCGGTAGCATCGGCCTACCCGCCACATGCACCCTCCTCGAGATATCCTTAGGTGAAGGTGGCCCATCCTGAGCACGGGTCGTACTCGGTGCCGGCTGGCTCGCACCCTTGTTACTCTTTCTTTTCCGTCCCTTCTTCTTCTGCTGTAATGGGACCGAGTTCTGCTCACAGACCGCCTTCTTGAGTGTGCTGGGGCTGATAATATTTCGCACCTCGGCTATCTGAGGCTCGGTGAAGTCGGCAGCTGGAGGCGTCTCCTGAGAACTGAACGCCAGACGACGCCTGTTGCAATTGGGTTTCTCCGCGGTACCAGCTAGATCGCGATCGTCTTTTGCAGGGTTGGGTTCTTGAGAAGGAGGCCCCATGAATTCGTCATCGCACCCATGTTCGTTGAAGTACTTATTGACGTTGGTAAATGTACCGTCGTCGTTGTCGTCGTCGTCTGGATCCTGTGCCATATGCATGCCCGGATCCTGTGCCATATGCATGTCCGGCATGTCCGGTAGCGTTGCGGCGGTCTTGCCATGGCTTGGCGCCGGCACGACTGGCGGTGTTGTCTTTGGGGTGGTGTCCCCCGCCCCCAAACGAATCTGGCTCTTCGGCCAAAGCAGGGGCCAGCTTAGGCAGGCGCTGAGGGTCATCACATCATCTTCGTCGGCCCCGGCGGGTCGAATCGGAGGTAACAACTCGTCGCAGCCTGGCAGCACCCGAACCAGTTGAACCCTATACACGGTGGGTGGCATTGGATTACCGTGGAACACGGGGTTGCCCGGTTGAACGATTTTGCCCTTGGCGACATCGACCAACTCGTTGTTCACGAAGTGCAGGAGAGTGCACGGAACGTCGGCGGCGCCCTACGAAAACATGTAGGGCGTCAGGGATGCCCAGTCAAAGGCAAGGAGATGAAGTCCTCGGCCAAGAGGCTTAATTAGTTACCGTGATGATGGCATCGAGCTCGGCTAATGTCGAGGCACCGCCAACGGCAGGCGTGCAATTGACGGAGGGGCTGCTTGCTGCCGAGGTGCCGGCCGGCGTACACCCGGGTGCATTAAGCTCCAATGCCCGTGCCGGCGTCGGAGACACCAATACCAGCTCCGCCGGAGACACCAATGGCGCCGCCTGCGCGTTGTGCGAGTTGCTGGCCGTGAAGCTGGGAATCGGGGGCGGCCCCTGTTGGCCGCTCGCAATCCACGTCGTCAGCCCATGAATCAAGGTAGGCATAATGCCGGTGAGCGTCGATCCCAGTTGTTGTTGCACTTGCTCTTGGACAATCTCCGGAATCCGCGCCACTTGTGCCTTGAGTTCTTGAACCTCGCGCGACTGGCTTTCCGAGCTGGTCTTTCTCTCCTTTCGCCCACCAGCGTTATAGTATGACGACCATTTTGTGGACAAGCCTTTGCCGGCCACACGACCAGCTGACGACGGCTTACTGAGCTTATCCTTGTTTTTCATTACGTTCAACACCCTATTTAGAGTGCTGTCCCAAGGGATGCTCTGAGACGACCCCGCGCTACTGCTTTCAGTCTTCTGCGCCAGAACAAGCTCAAGCGCCCTGGTCTTCGGATCCGTGGTAAGCTCCTTTGTTACCGGGTCCTCCTTGTATCGGGCCCTGACATAGTTCCTGGTCTGCTTGTCACGGTATTTCTCGAAGCGGGGCGGTAGGCCTTGCTCGGCACGCTCCGCGTCCTCCTTGTCCCATATAGGCTCCGCCACTCTGTAACCGCCGGGACCGAGTTTGTGTTCCCCTAAGTTCAACTCCCGCATTTCTTTCCCCCACTGACTTGATTCGGAGGTTGCGCTGCTCTCGCACTTGATCTTGAACTCCTTGTAGTCATCTTCGCTGATCGAAGGATTTTTCGCCTTGATCTTCTCATAACTATCACCTTTCTCAATCATTCTTTTCACCGCGCTTCTCCAAGTAGACAGGGCCGTGCTCATCCTCGTGAGGGCGACACTGTTCACTTTATTCCCTGAGAGGCGTGTGTTTTCAAATTCAGCGGGGAACTTGTATCGTTCGTGCAGCTTCGTGAAGAGGAGGTTGCGCAAATTCCCTCGGTCCTTATGCCTTAGGTTCTCGGTGTTGATCGAGACGGTGCTCCGGAGAATGCACCCGAGCTGAACCGAGTACCCCTTGACTATTTGTTTGGGCTCCGTTGGATGCCCGTCGGAGTCCACTTGAGTAAATTCCTCCTTGACGGTGCGGAGCACGTTCGGGCGCCGGTCCTTCCGTTGCCTCTTCGGTTGGCTGCCATCTGTGCGTGCGCTGCCATCATCAGTGGTGGCATCCTCGGCGGCACCATCAGTGGTGGCATCCTCGGCGGCACCATCAGTGGTGTCATCCCCGACGCCACTAGGGGTTGTGTAGTCAGGATCGGTGTCTTCCGCGGCGTCCTCATAGCGGTGAGGTTGTTCCTCCATCTCCTGGGACAGCTCCCAGAATTGCTTGCCGCCCGAACCACCGACCTCATCGTTGTGGGCCATGTTTCGCTCTAAATAGGAAAAAAGTTTGGTCAAAAAGTTGGTTATTGTCAAGGAACAAGATCATGGTCTCATCATTTAGGGTTTGTCGACACCGAGGCATCCTAAAAGCTAAGCTTTTATCATTTAGGGTTTGTCGACGCCGAGGCACCCTAAAAGCCTAAGCTTTCATCATTTAGGTTCTTATCGACACCGAGGCACCCTAAAAGCTACTTAATTAAGTACTAAGATACCCCGGCCCATGCATTAGTAGCAAGTACCCCATATGTCCGATTTTTAGCAAAGTCATGCTAAAATTCACGGAAAATTTCAGCATGACCTTTGCTGAAAATAGGACATATGGAGTACCCGAATTTGCCGGAACGGAAGTTAATCGACATTCCGGCAAACTCAAGGGCCTCTCGGGGTACCTGCAAAATCATCACGACACGATGGTCGGAGACAAAACCCAGCAAACTAGCACCACAATGTGCCTCTACTTTCATATGGATGAAAAGGCCACAGACCATATGGTCCTCTGCTTTCATATGGACAAAAATCAGCTCAACTTATGTGAGCTTCCATTCCAGATCTAATAGGTCACCCAACAAAAAATCATCAATAGTTTAGCAAGTCTGTACCCTCAAGAATGAACATATAGCAATATCTGTTGTCCCCCCATAACATACGGAAATCAAAATCAGCTCAACTTAGATGAAAATTGCCTTTGCTGCATGGAATAGAACATTGTTAGCTTAATCAGCCTACGAACCAAGACCAACTTCAGCAAGTAGGAACCATGGATTGATTATAGTCCTGCACATTTTCTACAAGAGATTTCCATGACATGTACGAGTGTTTACCATGCCAAGCGGAATGAAGGACTGGAGATATTATTTTTTTAACCAAGCTTTCTAAATATCAAATAAAATTATTTTTAACCTGCATCATGTGCAAGCCCTTTTCTTTGCACCCAGTCCATTTTAATTCTGGGCTGTTCTCTACTCACCATGAAAAAGGAGAGAAAGAAATACAAGAACTTGCAGAGGAGGAGGGCAGAGGAAGGAGGAAGGAGGAGAGGTACCTGGGCGGGCGCGGCCGGTCGCCGGAGGGGTCGGGGTCGGGGTCGGGGTTGGCGGCGGCGGCGGCGTCGAAGGGATGGCTCGAGGGCGTCCGAGCTCGTCCGGGTCCTCGTAGTCGAAGAAGAAGATGGCGGCGGTCCTCCTGGGCGCCTCGGTTGGTCGTGGGGAGGCCGACGGCCACGTGCTTCGCGGGTCGGCGGCGGTCGTCGTCCTGCACCCCGTGCCCGGACTGAGGTAGAGGCGGCGCAGGGCAGGGGCCGACGCGGGGAGGCTGTCGGCGACGGCGAGGTCGCGGAGGCGTCGGCGATGGCGGAGCTGCAGTGGTGGGGGGCGTGGGGGCGGCGGCGTCATGGGTCGGGGCAGCGCGCGGGGGGGAAGTGGATCTGGCGAGAGGGAGGGACGAAGGGGTCGGGCGAGTTAGAGCTAGGGGGAAGCTTACTAATGGCGCACCCCCGAGCGGTGCGCCATTAGAAATCTTTTTTTTGATAGCAATGGCGCACTCCTTAGAGGTGCGCCATTAGAAAGCTTTTTTTTTAGATAGCAATGGCGCACTACCCGAGCGGTGCGCCATTAGTATGTTTTTTTATTATTATTTTTTGTTGCTATTTTTTAATATTTTTTTATAAAAACAGTAATAATTTTTTATAAAAACAGTAATAATTTTTTTATTGATATGAAAAAATATCATCAAATTTGTTATTTGAAAATATCATCAAATGGGGGTGCTCGGCGGCGGCGGTGGAGCGGGGGAGGGTGCGGTGGGTCGTCGGCGGCGGTGGAGCGGTGGAGGGTGCGGGGGGTGCTCGGCGGCGGTGGGGCGGGCCGGGGAGGGTGCGGGGGGTCGGCGGCGGCGGTGGAGCGGGGGAGGGTGCGGTGGGTCGTCGGCGGCGGTGGAGCTAGCGGGGGAGGGTGCGGGGGGGATCGAGATCGAGATGGAGGGGGATAGCGATCGAGATGGAGGGGGATCGAGATCGAGTGTCCTCATGAATATTCAATATTTTTTCATATTGAATATGAAAAAATATCATCAAATTTGAAAAAATATTCATGAATTCAAAAAGTGCCCATGAAATTTAAAAATATTCATGAGTTCAAAAAGTGCCCATGAAATACAATCGAGAAATGAAGACTACGATTTAAATACAATCGATCTTAGCTAGCTATCTGTTCACAATCTTCTTGCCCTTCTTTTTCGCAAATGGAGTTCTTCTGTGGAACGGACGTCCTTTAGGTAGGGTGGTCCTGCTTCTTCTTGTGGTGTATGCTGCTACTTCATCGTCGTCGTCATGTTCCATCTTCGGGTCGCCGTACTTGTCGAAGTCTTGCTCATTGGCGACTCCATCCATTCCGATGATCTTCCTTTTGCCTCTCCTCACGACAACACGACTGGGCTTTGACGGGTCGGTAATGAAGACGCATTGGTCCACTTGGGAAGCCAGTACCCATGGCTCATTTTTCGCGGTGACGTTTGCGCCCGCGGTCTTGGATTTGGCTTCGGGTATAACCATGGTGGTGAAATACCGGTCTTCTTTTAGGACGCTCTTGGCCCATCTGACACGGAACATCGGGACCTTCTCTCCAGCGTAGCTCAGCTCCCAGATCTCCTCGATCCTTCCGTAGTATCTGTCCTTGTCGTTATCGGTGTAGGATTCCATCGTTACCCCGGAGTTCTGATAACCATCGCTCTTCATGTCCTTGTCCTCAGTGTAGAATGTGTAGCCGTTGATATCATACGCCTCATAGGTCATCAGGTTGTGCTCGGCGCCCTGTGACAAGGCGAATATGAGTTGTTCTTCCGCGGAAGAATCCTCATGTAAAGGGTACGACAGAAGCTTCTGCTTGAACCAACGCGTGAAACATGAGTTGTGCTCTTTGATTATATCTCCGTCCGTCCTCTGTTGGTCTCGGTCATTGTACGTCTTCTCAATAAAGGTTTTGTGCTCTACCACCCAAGGATCGACCACGTCTATGTGTTGTAGCGCGACTAGGTTTGCTCTTTCAAAGTCGGCGAGTCGACCCTCGAAGTCGACATGCATTTCGCGCCGACCCTCACGGTGACCCCATCCAGCGAGCCTGCCGAGGTGCCTGTTGACGGGCAGACCAACGGGGTTCTCGATGCCTAGATAATTCGTGCAGTAGGAGATGCACTCTTCGGTCAGAAAGCCCCTGGCTATGCTTCCCTCTGGACGTGACATGTTGCGAACGTATCCTTTGATGACACCATTCATCCTTTCGAACGGCATCATGCTGTGCAGGAACGTCGGCCCGAGTTGGATGATATCCTCCACGATATGGACCAGCAGATGCACCATAACGTCGAAGAATGCGGGCGGGAAGTACATCTCAAGCTCGCATAGTATCACCACGATCTCTTCCTGTAGCCATCTGAGTTGCCTCACGCCAACTGACTTCCGAGAGATGACGTCGAAAAAGTTGCATAGGCCAAATAGCGTTTCACGGACGTGCGCGTCCATGATCCCACAGATTGCAACTGGAAGTATCTGCGTCATCAGCACGTGACAGTCGTGAGACTTCATCCCGCTGAGCTTCTGCTTCGCTGGGTCTAGGTATCTGCTTATCTTCCCCGCGTAACCGTAAGGAAGTTTTACTCCTACGAGGCAGGTGAAAAACTGCTCGATCTCCTCCTGACTTAGAGTGAAGCACGCGGGAGGGTAGTCATTTCCGGTCTTCTTGGCCTTTTTTCCTTTGCGACGACTTTCTGTGTCCTGCTTCGCCTCATCATCATAATCATTAGCGTGAAGCTCCTCCCTGATGCCCATTGATTTCAAGTCTGCCCTTGCTTTCGGCCCATCTTTGGTCCTCTCTGGCATGTTGAGCAGGGTACCAAGCAGACTCTCGCACACGTTCTTCGTGATATGCATGACATCAAGGCTGTGAGGCACACGGTGGATCTTCCAGTACGGCAAGTCCCAGAAAACAGACCTCGTTTTCCATACCTTCAGCAGCGGCTCTGGCGCCTTTCGCTTCTTTCCCGGCTCTGGCGCCTTTTGCTTCTTTCCCGGCAGTGGGCAATCTTTCCAATTTTTCAACAGCTCGTCTATTTCCTCGCCGCTCCTCGTACGCGGGCGTCTTCGGGGTTCGGTTTCACCATCGAACAGATCCTTGCGTTTTCTCCACGGGTCATCGTCGCGAAGCCACCTTCGATGTCCCATGAACACGGTTTTCGAAGACCCAGGATCTCTATCTAGCTGGCGATACGTTGTGTCATCCATGCACCTGACGCATCCAGAAAATCCGTGGACCACCTGCCCCGCGAGATATCCATAACCGAGATAGTCGTGCACCGTCGTGAGCAGTGCGGCTCTCATAGGGAAATATTCTTTCTCTGCGGCGTCCCACGTATTGGCTGGCGTTTTCCACAGCGTGTCTAGCTCCTCTTTCAGCAGCCCCAGATACAGATTGATGTCGTTCCCTGGTTGTTTCGGCCCTTCAATTAGCATACTCATGTGAATGTACTTCCTCTTCATGCACAACCAGGGGGAAGGTTGTACATCCACACCATCACAGGCCAGGTGCTATGTGTGCTTCTCTGGCTGCCAAACGGATTGACTCCATCGGTGCTCGCGCCCAGCACGATGTTCCTTGGATCGTTCCCAAATTCTGGGTCTTCGAAGTTCAACGCTTGCCACTGGCTCGCATCCTTAGGGTGACTCAGCATCTTGTCTTTTTTATTTATCTCCGGATCATTTCCGTCATCTTCTCGCTTCTTCTCCTCCCTATCCGCGTGCCAACGCAGGAGCTTTGCTACCTTAGGGTCCGCGAAATACCGCTGCAGACGAGGAGTGATCGGAAAGTACCACACCACTTTTCGAGGAGCTTTCTTCCTCTTCTTGTATCGAGTGACGCCGCACACCGGACATATGGTAGACTCCGCGTGCTCGTCCCGATAAATGATGCAATTGTTCATGCACACATGGTATTTCACGTGCGGTAAATCCAGAGGACACACGATTTTCTTTGCCTCCTCGAAACTGGTCGGGCACTTGTTCCCCTTGGGAAGACGTTCGTGCCAGAATGACATGTTCTCGTCGAAGCATGCGTCGGTCATTTTGTGTTTTACCTTCATCTCCAGAGCCATGAGCGTTACTTTCAGGCGGGTATCCTCGGGCCTGCATCCTTCATACAATGGAGTAACCTCGTCTATCTCCAGTTGATCCAGCTTGGCTTTCTCTCGGGCGGCAGCTCTTGCGTTATCCGTCTGCTTGAGAAGCAGCTCTTGAATATGAGGGTCCTGCACCCAGCCTCCATCGTCGTCTGCTCCGGCATCTTCATCTTCATGATCATGCCCTTCGTCTTGATCTTCCTCATCATCATGTCCGGCATCTTCTACATGATGACTGTGTACAGCATCACCGTCGTGATCATGTCCTGGAGATTCTTCGTCTTCTCGACCGCCCTCGCCGCGGTGGTTGTCTTGCTGCCCTTCCTCATTTCTTGCCCGACCCCCATGGACGACTTCATAGTCATCTTCATCACCTTGCCACCGATAGCCATCCATGAAACCACGCAAGAGCAGGTGGTCCCGCACCTGCCCGGAATCCGGGTCCGCAATAAGGCTCTTCAGCTTGCATCTTCGACACGAACATCTTATCTCCGTCTCGTTCTTTTGAAGCATCTCGGCCTTCGCGGAGCTCAAAAACCTATTCACGATGCCTTCGGTCATCGTGCGGACCATGGTCGCCTGCGGGGTAGAGCAAAACGATATTTTAGAACCAAGAAAAAATTTGGCATGACTTTCCCTAAAAATATATAGGACCAAAAAGAATGCATAGTGCCAAAATTCTCGCCGAAACGGAAATGAATCAACATTCCGGCAAAATATTGGCAACTATCGCATTTCAAATACCGGTACCTGCAAACACAAACATATATGCAACACCACAAACATATGAAACACCACAAACATACATAGATCTAGCAAGGCCATAAAAAGTGCATGTGCGCGTTGTTGGAGCGAGGGAGAGAAAAAAAGTAGATCTACAACATAAAGATAGCTTTCCCCTTACTTACCTATCAAAAAAAGGTAATTTAACCACCTAATTTTGATGAATCTATGGTGCAAATGAGGTGAGGAGGAGGAGGCAGCCGACACAATCTTGGAGGAGGAGGTGGAGAGAATGAAGTGGGGAAAGTGAGTGTGTAGGTGTGGCTGTCCAAAATATCTAGCTGGTCCCAGGTTACTAATGGCGCACCACCCATATATGCGCCATTAGTAACCCTGGTTACTAATGGCGCACCAGCTTGAGGTGCGCCATTAGTAGTTTTGCAAAAAAAAAAAATAGTAGTGGCGCACTGTGTTGGACGTGCGCCATTACTAGTTAAACTAGTAATGGCGCACTCTTCCCTGGTGCGCCATTAGTATTTTTGGAAAAATGAAAAAAAAACATTTGTCACTAATGGCGCACCGTGGGTCTGGTGCGCCATTAGTGTCTACCACACTAATGGCGCACCAACTCATGGTGCGCCATTACTATATAGTAGTGGCGCACCACATGTCTGGTGCGCCATTAGTAGCCATATCATCTATAGCCCTTTTCCTAGTAGTGAAGTTACCAAAAAGTTCAAAGCCATAGAGCTACTCGTTGCTCTTGGCATGGTCTCCGGTGGCTGTCGATGGAGTCGAGAGAAGAGCAACCGCGAAGTCTTCAGCTGAAGTCCTCTGAGGTGGTGGAGTAGACACTGGAGTTGATGGAACTGATGGAGCTGTAGCAGGTGCTGAAGAAGATGGCCTCATCTCAGGAGCAAACACTGTAGGAGTTCTGGCTTGAGTCTTGAACTGTGTGCTGGTCCGGAGAGGTGGACTGTCATCATCATCAGAATCTGTGGAGTGGGGAATGGGAGCTTCATCCACTTCCTTCTTAAGTTCATCTATAGTCTTTGTCAGCCCATCCACTTTTTTGTTCAGCGTGGAAAACTTATCCTCCACAATCCTCACAAGACTATCCCGATTGAGCTGAATGGTCCTGATGTCCTTCTGCATGCTCTGAATGGTGCTAATAAGAAGATCCATTTGCTCATTCCTTGTTCTAGGAGCCTGAGCACTGGTGGCTCTAGCTGCTTCAGCCTCTGCCTGTGCAGTAGATGAAGTGGGATGACTAGGGTCCATCACCACGGCATTATCCTCTAACTCTGGCTGGAGTGGCAAATGGGGACGATCAAGTGCATACACATTCTTCTCTAACTTGGAGTTAATGAGCATTTGAATGTATGGTGCATATCCACAAGATCTCTTCTGGTCTGCAGCTGTCCTCTTCACTGTCTCTACAATCAAGTCCATCACTCTTATCCTGGTATGGGAGTCTATGTGATGCAGCATGTTGATGGAGTACCCCCTTATCATCTTGTCATCTCCAGATTTGGGCATCAAGGTATGCCTCAAAATGGTGTTAATGGTGGGTTGTCCTGCTTGCAGGAAATAGACAGACCCAAACTTATGTGAATGCACATGTGAAGCAGGGATTTCCTTGTACATATTTTCCATGGAGTTGTGGCTCATCTTGGATTCAGAGTAGACATCCAAATCTCCCTCCTGTACCTGTGGAGCTCCTAAGATGGTAGCCCACTCATCAACTGTTGATTGGTACCTCTCTCCTTCTGTCATCCAAACAATCCTGCCATCTGGATAAAAGTGTGTAGTGGAATAAAACTGCATGACCATCTCATCATTCCATGCTAAAAACTCTGCCAACAAAGTTTGCAAGGTCAATGCACTTGAAGTTTTCTTGTACACACGGAAAGAAATCTTCATTCTCCTTGATATATGCCCAGTCAACATATCTCATGTCACTGACTGTTGGGATCTTGTCCAATAGGACAGTCTCATAAAAGTCTTGTTGTTCCTAGGTGTGAAATCTGGTATCCACAACAGTCCTTCTCCTGGAGGCATAGGGATCAGCAGCTCTCCATATCCTCAGCCTTGAGTCTTTCCTTTTCTTCATATCTTTTGCAACTAGGTGATCATCATCATGAATAGGCAAGTGGGCCTCAGCTTCCTCAAAACAGATATTTCCTCCTCTTCTTCTATCATGGTGGACTTCTTGTTATTAGCAGCACTAGGAATGTCTCTGGTAGACTTCTTTGACTAGGAGGCTGCAGTAGTCTTCTTGGGAGCAGACTTGGTGTTCTTTACTGGAACATCCTTGGGCATAGCATCTGCCATACATTTCTTCTTCTTATCTGGAGGGGCTTTCGCAGCTGGTCCCTCCTCCTCCTCTTGTTCCTCAGCTTCTGCTGGATCTTCATACATAGAAGTTGGTCTCTCAACAACATGTATGATCCTCTTCCTAATCCTCTTCTTGTCACCTGCCTTCTTAGGCATAGAGCTCTTTGATGGCTCAGCAGAAACAGATGTGTTAGCCTTGGCACCTTCAGGAGCTCTCCTAGCAACAGTGCTAGCATATTCCTTTCTTATAGCTCTCTTTGTAGATGTAACCTCTACAATTTTGTTCTTGGCAGCTTTTTCTTTCTGCTTCTTGGCTAATATTTCTTCTGGCACAAAATCAGCATCTTCCTCATCTGAGTTCAACTTCTTCCTTGCCCCGGTGGCAGCCTTGGGCAGGTCAGGAGAACTAGGCACATCATCATAAGAAGATGAACTTCCTTCAGGACTAGTGCCTGCACTCATGTCCACATCTCCTTCTCTGAAGTTGTTCTGACTGTCATCTGATCCAGACATGCTGACCCTGTGAATAGAGTATAGAAGAGCAGATAGGTTGGTCATCACAAAATATTGGAGTTTTTCTCAAAATTTGAACTCAAACTCTTAGTTCTGAATTTCTGCGAAGTGGGTTTCGGTACCACCGAGTTAGAAAATTTTGATCCACCGAGACTGACACTCTCATGTGACAGAAACTTGGCAACCCTTTTCGGTGGGACCGAAAAGAGGTACTCGGTTTCACCAAGAGTGTTCTCGGTTGCCCTAAACCAAATATCTGTACGATCGATATTTCCAACTCGGTGTCACCGAGACACACTTGGCGGAAACTCAACCCTAAATTTTTTTGTTCTCCTATTCTAATGGTGGTTCTTCGAGGATGGATCAATCTCAAACAGTGGCATATAGATGGAACGACCCTAATGCGCAAGAAAAAGACAGTGGAGCGCAAGAGGGGGTCGGAATCTCACCCTAACTCGGTGAGGATTCCGCTACGGCGAAGACGGCGGTGAAGATTCCGTCGATGGCGAAGATCCCAACTGCGAGGGTGCATGGGGAGTCAAGGGCGACGACCAGGGGTCCACTAGCGGCAGCTAGGGTTTGGAGGAATCGGACGTTTGAAGGTTTAATTTCAAAAGTCGGGTCCGCCAAAATATATACCCTTCGCTGTCGGTGACACCGGTTCAAAATTATCGGTGCCACCGAGTTCCTCAACTATCAGTTGACAGGGAAACTCGGTGAAGCCGACAATATGGAATCGGTGTTACCGAGATGGGAAAATCAGATAAGCCCTGTGCATCGGTGAGACCGAGATTTTTGTGTTGGTTCCACCGAGTTGCACGTGGGAGGTTTTGGTGGTCAGCTCTTGACGAAACGGAACTCCGAGTGCTCCTCACACAGAGGGTTGGAGAAGTGCTTGTTCAAGTTTTGTGATGAAGCAAGAATAGAACTTGAGACAAGGAAGCATAGATAGCTAGAGAGGGGTCCTAGGCATTCTTGTACATCCAATTGGTCAAAAGAAAAACAAAAACCAAATAGCAACAATTCGATGTCCTCGAATGAGAAAAGATATGCATACCAACATGCTCACACATGCAAAACCACTCTAGCATCTAACAAGCACTTTGGCGATGACGGAGTCATCTATATATGAGTATATTGACTTAGGAGTCAAGTAAGAATACTTGATCATAGGTCATACTCATCGTTTAAGCACAAGTGGGGTTGCCACTTTTACATAAAGAATTTAATGTTGTCACATTCTTAAGAGATGCTTTAACTCAAGTCTTAGAGTAAAGCTCCCCCTTGATGTGACATCCCCCCTAAGAGGGATAAACTAACCTTGGGTTTTGTCGTAGAAGACTTCATGTGGGTGATGTAGTGGTGGATGCTCATAGTTGATGAAGATCATCTTGAGTTGGAAGCAATCCTCATTGTTTCTTACTCTTCTCACCTACATGGGTTAGTCCCAAACAAGAGATACATACAAGGATATCTATGGACATGGAGTGCAATGTATACATGATGATGTCCATGGATTGTTTCATTACCTTGTCTCTTGCTTACCTTTGATGGAATGTGTGACTCCTTGAACTATTGCATAGAGTTGGAGTTGATTGCAAATAGCTCTTGCCAATAATGAATAAGAGTGAATTTCATTGGCGGAGTCACCCCTCAAGAACTTCTCTAGTTATTCTTCTTGGGGACCCACATCAAGTTGATGTGGATCCTTGGTGTTGAAGTAGTGTTAGTTGAAGTAGAACTTGGAGTAGCCTTGGGAACCCACTTCACCATGGCTAGGGACTCATCTTCAAGTGTGTCAATGTCATCATGAAGCTTGCCCTTGCCCTTGTGGTCTTGTGGAGGAAGGTCATCTTGAGAGCTTGTTCCCTTGGGAGGAGTAGGTTCATACTACTCCCTTTGAGGAACAAACTTAGGCTTGGGGTATTGACCTTCTTCCCATTCGACTACATTGGCGTTGAAGTAGCCAATGACATGGTTCTTCCGGTATCCCCCATGCTTGCGTACAATCTCTTCGAATTGCTTACATCCGGCAAGACTTTTGTAGACACCTTTCTCTATAATTCCTTTCAATAAATTGTTTTCTTGTTCAAGTGTAACTTGGCTAAGAGAATCGTTAGTGGAATCAATAGAGCTACTAGAAACAACATCTTTTGATTTATCATTAGCTTTGTTGTTACTAGATGAAGAACCTTTCTTGCCTTTGTTACTAGATTGCTTAGTCTTGACTTGTGGAATAAATGTAGACAAGAGTAGTCGTTTGGCTAGATAACAAGAAGTCTTCTTTCGGAGATCATCATTGATTGCTTTAAGAAACTCTTGTTCTTGCTCTAAATTGAGCTTCTCGAAGCGTAGCTTCTCATGAGTTCTTACAAGCTCTCTATGATCTTCTAAACTAGATTCATGAGATAACTTAAGAGTGTTTAATTCGTTAGTTAGTCGTTCTATTTCCTTCTTATCATCATCACATGACTTATCTTGACTAGCATGATCATTGTCTAGCTCATTTTGACTAATATCACTAGTTTTATCAAATAGCAAGTCATCATCTCCAAGTAAGTCATCCTCATCACTATTGAAGTCAATGTATTCGGGGTGTGATACCTTGGGGCCTTTAGCCATGAAGCAACTTCCACTCCCTTCATTTGGTGAATCAAATATGTCGTAGGAGTTGGAGGTTACGAGTGCAAGTCCGGCAACACCTTCATCTTGACTATAGTCGGAGTTGGAGTGATAGCTTCTCTCGAATTGGTTGTCGGATTCGGAGCCGGAAACCCATTCACCAACATGAGCTTGATGTCTTCTTCTTGTGTAGCTCTTGGTGTACTTGTCATTCTTCTCCGACTCCCTACTTCTCCTTGAGGGTCTTCGTTCATAACGATCATCTCTACTCCTTCTCTCTCTTCGAGGTGACTCATCTCTTGAGCTTCGTCTTCTAGGTGATTCTTCTCTTCTCTTGTGGGTGGCCGTGCACTCATTGTAGTAGTGTCCGGGCCTTCCACAGTTGTAGCAATTTCGATCACGACTAGATGAACGCTTCTCTTCATATCTTGAATTGGAGCTTCTCTCTTTGCCTCTACTCTTGTAGAACTTGTTGAATTTCTTGACCATGAGGCTTATCTCTTCATTGGTTACAAGGTTGTCACTTGATGTAGCGGGAGTGTCGCTTGTAGCTTTGTAAGCACCGCTTGACTTGGTGTTGTGGCACCCCGGCTCAGAGAAAACCGGAACGCCCCGTATTCCAGCCCAAGGACAAGTCTTCTGGAATACGGCACTGTTGGCATAGAACAAATCAGCTCTTTATTACTATGAATAAGATTACAGGGGTACATGGATTACATCGACACGGCGATACTACGCCTACCTAGGTTAGCTCTATGCTAACAGCGGAACAATCCGAGGAAACGAACTAACTCATGGTAGCGGAACAACGACTGCGGTGATGGACTCCACTCCGCAGGGACTCTGGCTGGAACGCGCATCCTAGCTCGCAAACTTGAAATCCACGTCAAGCAAGCAATCATGGCATGACCTGCAAACTGGCATGATACGCCAGGTGAGTACTTTGAATGTACTCGCAAGCTCACGACAACCAAACAATGCAGCAAACAATAGCATGGCAATTATCATATTAAATGCATAAGTGGTTTACTTACTGTTACCAGTCATCAACTTACTCTCAACTAGGTTGTCCCACAACCCTCGGAATACTCATAAGCCATCGAGTACTTCCGATCATACGAAGAGTTCTTCCATCATTACTAACATTGATACAGTTGATCGTCTACTGAGGTCTGGACGGGCTGTCCATTACCGTGGACGCGGCTATTCGAATAGATTTTTACACTCTGCAGAGGTTGCGCACTTTACCCACACCATGAAGCACCTGGCCTCGTGATCCCCACTCGGGTGGACCAGCGTCGCTTCAACGAAACCTGCCTGACCCGTGGCTCTTTCATCGTACCACCGGCACTCTTCCTCCCCCGGAGGTCAGCCTTGGGTGGCCCCTGTGTCCTCATGACACCTGCCACCGTCGTGGCCAAACTAGGTAATCCCAAACGGGGATTACTGTCCCAAACGGGGACGGGCCCAAACAATCAACATCAACTGGGCTCACAAGGTTATCGCCGCCTACCGGGCCAGGGTAGCGCGCGCGCATAACCTTCCCTCTTTGGAGGTACCGGTGAAAGAGCACGCGATCAGACCAAGTCAAGGCCGTCCCATACCGGCAAATGTGGTTGCACGAGTATGCCCGGACAGGTGACTCAAGATCAACCACTAAGTTTATTTAGCCAATATAGTAGTTTATCACCATACTAGGATGGCAGCAACTAGGCATTTAAATTAATTACTATGAATTATCATATAGCGAGTAAATGAAAGCAATTCATTTGTAAATGCAAGCAATTCAATTAAATAGGAAATGCTATTGATAAGCTTCATGGAATGGGTGTCCTGGCTTGCCTGGGGGTGAGGGATCCACCGGGAAGAAGTGCGGAAAAGCCGCGGAAGGACTGCCGGAAACAGTTCTCTCTCAGAGGGGGACTGTTTACGGACAAGGGAAGAATGGTCATTTTCACTGTGTGAACACACCATGAAAATGATACCGACATGACGGGCTCGATGAGACGAAGACGTGGGCTTTGGAATCGCCTCGATCGGGGTTAGGATTGCGGAGATATGGACGTTTGAAGTCCAGGGACTAATCTGCTAAGAAAATATTTGCATCCCGGTCCTTGAGCAGTACTGCGGCTGGCGCCTCCTCTGAGAATACGCTTTCCTGGAAGCGAAAGCGTATTTGTGGAAATACGTTTCCACTTATCCTCGCTGGCGGTGCTCCTCTCACTGACAGGTGGGGTCGGGGCCCACCCGTCAGGTCCTCTCTCTCTTCTCCTCACCCTCCTTCTTCTTCCCCCGACTAGAGCCAGAGGGGAGGCCGGCCGACGCGCTCCGGCGACGGGCCCCGGCGGCACGGGCCACCATTCGCGGCGCTCCGGCCATGGGCGCGCTCAGGGCGGCCGGGCGCATCTACCCATGCCTCTAGGGGACCTCGGGGAGGACCGGAGCCAGAGCCCCACCGGCCGAGGCGGAAGGCGGCGTCGGGCGCCGGCGTGCTCACGGCTAGAGGCCACCGGAGGAGAAGGCGAAGGGAGGGGAGGCCCTGGGACGGCGGTGGGGGTCCCCGGTGGTAGTAGGAGAGAGAGAAGAGGCGGGGCTTGCCGGAATTTGACCGGAACAGAGCGGCGGCCCCGGCGGCCATTGAAGGCGGAGAGGAGCTCCGGGGCTCGGGCAGGAGGATGGGGAGGGGCAGAGGAGTGTGGTGAGGGCGATGAGCTGCTCGAGAGGGACTCGGGGCCTTTAAATAGGCGGGGCGACGCTGGGCTCGGCCACGGCCGCGGCGACGCGTGCGCCGTGCGCCGGAGCTTCAGAAGCCCGTCTGGAAGAGGGGAGAGGCATCCAGAGGGGTCACGGAGGGGCTGAGAGGGCTCAGGCGAGGTCAGGAAGGATCGGGAGGGCTCAGGCAACAGGTCACGATGGCGACGGCGGCTGCAGGCCACGGGCGCGGCTGCCGTACCGCATATCAGGGGACGAGAGAGAGGGAGACTTATCCAGGGAGGAGGACGACGACAAGGGGGAGCTTTTGGACACGACTAGGCGTGCGGAACCGACGAGCAGAGGAGGGGCCTGAGCTAGCCAACACGCAGCTCGCGTCCATGGCATGCCAGGGCGGTGGTCACCGCGTGGACGTGGCGATGCCACGCACTCTGGTCGACAAAGCCATGTCTGCTCGATTAGTCAATCAAAGGGTAATGCCAAGAGGGAAATAAGCAGGCATAGAGAGGCTTGATATGACCACAGCTAGCAGATTTGTTTCGGAACAGCCAGGTGTTTGGAGTGGGGTTGGGGAGATTCAGCTGGGCATTGACTCTGGTTTTTGGCTGAGGGTGATCACATACCAAGATGATCACTACTGAAATTTTTTAGCTCATTTGCATGAGGATAACTAGCACTTGCAGTTCAAAGGGCTCTACTGGACAGAAAGGCTAATCTGGATGTGGCACTCACATATAATGTTGCCTTGAGCTGAAAATGGGCATTTGATAATGATTTGGTCATATGAGAGTGCCATTAAAATTTCATGCCATTTGGGCAAGCCAAAATGGTACTTCCTACATAATGGACCTCTCTGACCAGAGTCTTAGGAAAATTCCTGAGGGAAAATGGCTAGATGGATTGAGCCAAAATTTGGTGGAGATAGGTTATATGGGTAGGAGAATGCTTTGGTAAATTTCCATCAATTATGAAGCAATATAAAATATGGTTGCTTCACAACAGGAAAATATGACCAGGAACAAAGATTTGATGCTGTGGTCACATAGAAGATGGGATGATGCTCAAATCTTGATGATAGTCATTATTTGAGCATATAAAGATGCCTGCCAAATTTCAACTCATTTGCATACTCTTAGCTACCACTTGATTCACAAAGCTTCCTTTGGATCAGAAACTTTGGAAATTTGCCAGGAAATATTTGCTAGCCAAATTGAGTTGAATTTTGGCATGTGGCAATTATATGGATAGGAAAGAGTCTCCAAAAAGTTTGAGAGCCATCAAGCAAGGATAAATGGCACTTGCTTCACAAAATGCCACCTGGAGCAGAATAGGAAAAGGAATATTGGAGGAATATTTTTGAACATGACAAGGAAGGGTTTTGACATATCTGAGGATGATTTGATCCAAAGAATTTATGAGAATTATTTGGGAATTTTTGGAATGATGAAGATGTGGGTTGCTTCACAACCCAAGGCAGACAGGGTTATTCCTTTGATAGAAAAAGGAATATTCCTAAGAAAAAGAATATTGGGATTGGTTCAAGATGGAGATGACAAGGTCTTGGGATGGGTTTAGAGGTTGGCAAGCCACTAGGGAAGAGAAATCAAGGGTGATCCTTCCAGGTTCCAAGACTACCAAACCACGGAAAAGCAAAACCAGACCAAAATCAAAAGAAAAAGAAATGGGCAAAATCCAGGGTGTTACAGGTGTGAAGTTCTTCCTTGTCTTTGAGTGACATCTCATGAGCAACAATCCTTCCAATGACTTCTGTAGGCTTGAGATCTTTGTAGTTTGGCATCATTTGGATCAATGTGCACACGGTGTCATACTTTCCATCCAAGGCTCTAAGGATCTTCTTGATGATGAATTTGTTGGTCATTTCTTCGCTTCCTAAGCCGGCAATCTCATTGGTGATGAGAGCAAGCCTAGAGTACATTTCCGCAACTCCTTCACCATCCTTAATCTTGGAATTGTCAAGTTGACTTTGAAGCACATCCAACTTAGATTCCCTGACGGATTCGGTACCTTTGTGCATATCGACCAAAGTGTCCCAAATTTCCTTTGCATTCTGAAGACGGCTGATTTTGTTGAATTCTTCGGGGCATAGGCAGTTGAATATAATGTCACATGCTTGAGCGTTGTATTGCAACATCTTTAATTATTCCGCGGTCACTTCACGATCCGGTTCCTTTCCATCACCAAAGAATTCACCTTGCAAGCCAACACGAACAATAGCCCATACGCCAGGGTTATGACCAAGAATATGCACTTTCATCTTATGCTTCCAACTAGCAAAGTTTGTACCATCGAAATATGGACCTCTACGGTGATAGTTTCCCTCACTAGACGCCATACTCTCCTAGGTTGTGAAACCAATGCAATGGAGACCAAAGCTCTGATACCACTTGTAGGATCCAAAGTATGTCTAGAGGGGGGGTGATTAGACTACTTGACCAAATAAAAAATCTATCCTTTTCCCAGTTTTAGTTGTGGGCAGATTTTAGCAATTTGCACAAGTCAAGTTCACCCTACACATGCATGTCTACGAGTGTTGCAGCGGAAAGTAAAGACAAGCATATGTAAAAGGATAAAGGTAGGAAGATCAAACGCAATTTGAAGACACGAAGATTTTTACCGTGGTTCCGATACGTGGTGCTATCGTACGTCCACGTTTATGGAGTCTTCAACCCACGGAGGGTAGCGGTCGCGAGAGTCCACAGAGGGCTCCACCCAAAAGGGTCCACGAAATAGCAACCTTGACTATTCCATAACGGCTTCCGTCCACGAAGGACTAGCCTCACTATGGGTAGATCTTCACGAAGTAGGAGATCTCCTTGCCCGTACAAACTTCTTGGTTCAACTCCACAACATGAAGTAGGAGGCTCCCAAGCGACACCTAACCAATCTAGGAGGCACCACCCTCCAAAAGGTAAGAGGCTCGATAGTAACGATGAACTCCTTGCTCTTGTGTTTCAAATGATAGTCTCCTCAACACTCAATCACTCTCTCATAGATTTGGCTTGGGTAGAAGAGATTGATTTGAGGGAAAGCAACTTGGGGAGGCTAGAAATCAAGATCCATATGGTTGGAGTGGATGATCTTGACCTCAACACAAGAATAGATGGTTCTCTCTAAGAAAATTGGATATGGCAAGTGGGTGTGTGTTTTGAGTGCTTCTCTTACGAGTGGGATGTGGTGAATGGGTATATTGACGTGGCTTGAGACTGCATCGGTATTTCCCCAAAGAGGAAGGGATGATGCAGCACATCGACGGTAAGTATTTACCTTAGTTATGAAACCAAGGTTATCGAACTAGTAGGAGGATCACCACCACCCAATAAGCGGCACATGCACACAAACAACAAATACTTGCAACCCGACGTGAAAGAGAGGTTGTCAATCTCTCTACGGTAAAAAGATAGATTGGGTAGTGATAGATAGGAGATATAGATCTCTCAAGAACATAAAATAGAAAAGGCAAATTAAATATGCAGCAATATGTTTTTGGGTTTTCGGTTTTCTAGATCTGAAAACAAAGATGCAAAAAAGATAGATCTGAAAACAATATGTTGGAAAAGTAGACCCGGGGGCCGTATGGTTCACTAGTGGCTTCTCTCATGAGTATAGCGCACGGTGGGTGAACAAATTACTGTTAGGCAATTGATAGAAAATCGAATAGTCATGACGATATCCAAGGCGATGATCATTATATAGGCATCACGTCCTAGATAGGTAAACTGACTCCTGCCTGCATCTACCTCTATTACTCCACACATCAACCGCTATCCAGCATGCATCTAGTGTATTAAGTTCATGGAAAAATGGAGTAATGCAATAAGAACAGTGACATGATGTAGACAAGATCTATTCATGTAGGAATAGACCCCATCTTGTTATCCTTAATAGCAACGATACATGCGTGTCTTGCTGCCCCTTCTATCACTGGGAAAGAACACCGCAAGATCGAACCCATCACAAAGCACCTCTTCCCATGGCAAGAAAAATCGATCTAGTCGGCCTAACTAAACCAAAGATTCGAAGAAGAAATACAATGCTATAAGCATTCATGCATATAAGATATCAAGGAATACTCAAATAATATTCATGGATAGAAACTGATCATGAACTCAAAATTCATCGGATCCCAACAAACACACCGCAAAAGTTTACATCAAATAGATCTCCAAGAGACCATTGTATTGAGAATCATAAGAGAGAGAGAGGAAGCCATGTAGCTACTGCCTACGGACCCGTAGGTCTATGGTGGACTACTCACGCATCATCTTATTTGGCCCGGCACTTCTTTGGCCCACTGGGTGTCTTCTGGTCCAGAAAAAATCTCCAAAAAGTTTCATCGCGATTGGACGCCGTTTGGTATTGATTTTCTGCGAAGTAAAAAACAAGCAAAACAGCAACTGGCACTTTGGCACTATGTCAATAGGTTAGTCCCAAAAAATGATATAAAGTTGTTATAAAATGATTGTAAAACATCCAAGAATGATAATATAACAGCATGGAACAAGCAAAAATTATAGATACGTTGGAGACGTATCAGCATCCCCAAGCTTAATTCCTACTCGTCCTCGAGTAGGTAAATGATAAAAACAGAATTTTTGATGTGGAATGCTGCCTAACATGTTCATCATATTCTTTTCTTTTGTATAGCTTGGACATTTGGACTTATAATGATTCAAAGCAATAGTCTAGTTTTAACATAATGACTTCAATACTCAAGCATGTCAACAAGCAACCATGTCTTTCAAAATATCAACACTAAAGAAAGTTATCCCTAGCCCATCATGCTCAATCATTGATCCATTCATGAAACTCACTCAAATATTAGCTATACCCAATGCTCAAGTACGATCATAGTGCCCCCTAGTTGGTGCTTATAAGAGAATATGGAGACTCAAAGTAAAAATAAAAATTGCATAAAGTAAATAGATAGGCCCTTCGCAGAGGGAAGTCGGGATTTGTAGAGGTTCCAGAGCTCAAAGTTTTAAATTGAGAGAGAAAAATATTTTGGGTGGCATGTTTTTCCTGTCAACGAAAATGACAAAGTAGCTCACAATACTTTCCATGCTAGATATATCATAGGCGGTTCCCAAACAGAAAATAAAGTTGATTCCTTTTTCCACCAAACTTTCACTTTCCATGGCGGGCCGTATCCAAGGTTGCCTTCCATACCAACACTTTCCAAGGAATTTATTATTTGACAACATAAAGTAAACATTTTCTTTTTCATTTCGGGAATGGGCATCCCTATTACCGTCGCACTCTCGTGCAATGACAAGTGAATAAACACTCATCTTGAGAATAACACATCTAGCATGGAAAAATATTGGACACCCCCACCGTTTCATGAGCGGTTCGAGCACACAAAAGAGAAACTTTATTTTGAAAATTTAGAGATGGCACATACAAATTTGCTTGGAACGGCATGGAAATACCGCATATAGGTAGGTATGGTGGACTCATAAGGCAAAACTTGGTTTAAGGATTTGGATGCACAAGTAGTATTTCTACTTAGTACAAATGGAGGCTAGCAAATAGATTGGGAAGCAACCAAACCAAGAAACAAAAATTCACATAAGTGAGCATTGAGCATAACTAACACCGAATAATGCACCACAAGTAGGATGTAATTTCATTGCATAACTATTGACTTTCGTGCATGCATAGGGAATCACAAACCTTAACACCAATATTCCTACTAAAGCATAATTACTCACTAACATGACTCACATATTACTATCATCATGTTTCAAAACTATTACAAAGAATCAAGTTTAATTTGCCCACTCTTCATGAAAGTTTTTATTATATCCTCCTTGGATATCTATCACTTTGGGACTAGTTTCATATATTGCCATTGCTTTTTGACAAGCTCAAACAAATTTAAGTGAAGCACATGAGCATAAAGATTTCATCTCTCAAAAAGATATAAGTGAAGCATGAGAGGATTTCTTCAAAATTTACTAACTCTCAAATTAATCTAAGTGAAGCATGAGAGTGTTTCTACAAAAGTTTCCAAGCACACCATGCTCAAAAAGATATAAGTGAAG
Source organism: Elymus sibiricus (assembly GCA_039707655.1). Lineage (NCBI taxonomy): Eukaryota > Viridiplantae > Streptophyta > Magnoliopsida > Poales > Poaceae > Elymus > Elymus sibiricus. The sequence goes on from CM077673.1 coordinate 76,821,970, forward strand.
CACTAGAGCAATTCTATAGCTCAAAAAGTTTAAGTGAAGCACATAGAGCAATTCTAACAAGTCATAGCATGATTTTGGCTCTCCCAAATAGGTGTGTACAGCAAGGATACAAGTGAAAAACAAACAAACAAAGCAAGCAAAGATAAAAGACGCTCCAAGCAAAACTCATGATATGTGACGAATAAAATATAGCTCCAAGTAAAATACCGATGGTTGTTAGAAGAAAGATGGGATGCCACTCGGGGGCATCCCCAAGCTTAGTTGCTTGTTACTCTTTGGATATATCTTGGGGGTGCGGTATCATCCCCAAGCTTAGGCTTTTATCACTCCTTATTCCTTCATCCATCGTGATCTCACCCAAAACTTGAAAACTTCAATCACACAAAACTCAACAAAATCTTCGTGAGATCCGTTAGTATAATAAAGCAAATCACTACTTTAGGTACTGTTGCAAACTCATTCATATTTTATTATTGCATTATACCTACTGTATTTTAACTTTACCATGGCTCATACCCTTCAATATAACCCATAGATTCATCAAAACAAGCACACAATGCAACGAAAACAGAACCTGTCTTAAACAGAAAAGTCTGTAGTAATATGTACTCTAACCATACTTATGTAACTCTAAAAATTCTGAAACATTAGGACAACGTAAGGAATTTGTATAACAACACTGTGTTAAAATTTCAGCTCAAGATCACACTCCAGCAAAAAACTAAAATTCATATACTGGACGCAAAGTTTCTGTTTCAGATTCAGCATCACTTCTACTCATCCTATGAATCATCCTAAAGGCTTTAATTGGCACAAACACTAAATAAACCATAAAAACACAATCATAACAGAGGCATAATTGTGTCAACACTCAAAAACAGAAAGGAAAAAGCAAAAAGTTATTTATTCATTGGGTTGCCTCCCAACAAGCGCTATCGTTTCACGCCCCTAGCTAGGCATAACGCATAGATTCAAGTATTGTCATCTTTGGTTTTGGATCCATAGGATGCCCTCATGATTGATTCATATGGTGGATTAATTCTTGTTCTAGGGAAGTGTTCCATACCCTTTCTCAAGGGAAACTGAAAACGAATATTGCCTTCTTTCATATCAATCACGGCACCTATAGTGTGTAAAAATGGTCTACCAAGTATAATGGGACAAGACGGATTGCAATCAATATCAAGCACAATAAAATCAATGGGCACATAATTTATATTTGCAAGGATAAGAACATCATTAATTCTTCCCAAAGGCTTTTTAATAGTAGAATCCGCCAAGTGCAAATTAAGAGAGCATTCTTCAATATTGGTAAGACCAAGCACATCACATAGAGATTTCGGAATCGTGGAAACACTAGCACCCAAATCACACAAAGAAAAGCATTCATAATTTTTAATCTTGACCTTAATGGTAGGTTCCCACTCATCATGTAATTTTCTAGGAATAAAAATCTCCAACTCCAACTTTTCTTCAAAAGATTTCATCATGGCATCAACGATATGTTTAGTAAAAGCTTTATTTTGCTCATAAGAATGGGGTGAATTTAACATGGATTGCAGCAAAGAAATACATTCAATCAAAGAGAAACTATCATAATTAAAATCTTTGCAATCCAAGATAGTGGGCACATCACTAGTTAAAGTTTTGACCTCTTCAAACCCACTTTTATCAAAAATTTCATCAAGATTTTCACCCTCCAAATTATTGGGACGCCTTCTAACTAAAGTTGACTCTACTTCAGTCCCTTCATTATCAATTTTAATATTACTAAACAAGGAATCAATAGAAGAAACACCAATCACTTTAAGATCTTCATGTTTTTTATGAAGGCAATCACTAGAAAACGATTTTTCTAAGATTTCTCTTTTAGCTCTAAGCATAGCGGTTCTTTTCTTAATTTCATCCATAGTGACATACAAATATTTTATAGATTCATAAATCTTAGGCACAAAAGCTTTCAACTTGAGATTTTCAACATCATCAGAAATTCTATCAATGCTTCTAGACATATCATCAATCTTATTCAACTTTTCTTCTATCGTAGTATTGAAAGCCTTTTGCGCATTGATAAATTCTTTAATATTACTCTCAAGATCAGAGGTGTTCCTATTATTATTGTAAGAAGAATTACCATAGGAATTTCCATAATTATTAGAGGAATTTCCAGGAAAAGGCCTAGGATTAAAATTACCTCTATAAGCATTGTTATTGAAATTGTTTCGCGAGACAAAGTTCACATCTATGGAATCACTATTTTGCTCAATCAAGGTAGACAAAGGCACATCATTAAGATCAATAGGAGCATTTTTACTAGCAACCAATTTCATCAAAGCATCAACCTTATCATTCAAAGTACTAATTTCCTCAACCGAATTAACTTTTTTACTAGTAGGTGCTCTTTCGGTATGCCATTGAGAATAATTAGCCATGATATTATCTAGCAATTTAGTATATTCACCTAAAGTAATCTCCATAAAAGTACCACCCGTGGCGGAATCTAAAAGATTTCTAGAGACAAAATTCAATCCCGCATAAATTTTTTGTATGATCATCCAAAGATTTAAACCATGAGTAGGACAATTTCTTAGCATCAACTTCATTCTTTCCCAAGATTGTGCAACATGTTCATGCTCAAGTTGCTTAAAAGTCATGATTTGCGTCCTAAGGGAAATAATTTTCGCGGGCGGAAAATACTTAGTGATAAAAGCATCCTTGCACTTATTCCAAGAATCGATACTATTGCGAGGCAAAGAAGAAAACCAAATTTTTGCACGATCTCGCAAGGAAAAGGGAAATAGTTTCAACTTAATAATATCATTGTCCATATCTTTTTTCTTTTGCATATCACACAATTCTACGAACGTGTTTAGATGGGACGCGACATCCTCATTAGGAGTACCGGAAAATTGATCTTTCATGACAAGATTCAACAAAGCTGCATTAATATCACAAGACTCCGCACTAGTGGCGGGAGGAGCATCGGAGTACAAATAAAATCATTGTTATTAGTATTGGAAAAATCACACAACTTGGTGTTCTCTTGAGTCATCGTGACTACGCAAACAAGATTGCAAGCAAGGAAGAGATCCGGCAAGAAAAAGGGCAAACGAAAAAGAGGGCGAATAAAACGACAAATTGGTGAAGTGGGGGAGAGGAAAATGAGAGGCAAATGGCAAATAATGTAATTGCAAGGAGATGAGATTTGTGATTAGGAACCTGGTAGATGATGATGGAGTCCCCTCGGAGCCTACGATAGGCACGTAGAAGAGACTGCTTCCTCCCCGGCAACGGCGCTAGATATTCCTTTGACGTGGCTTGAGACTGTGTCGGTATTTCCCCAAAGAGGAAGGGATGGTGCAGCAGAGTGACGGTAAGTATTTCCCTCAGTTATGAAACCAAGGTTATCGAACCAGTAGAAGGATCACCACCACCCAATAAGCAGCACCTGCACACAAACAACAAATACTTGCAACCCGACGCGAAAGAGAGGTTGTCAATCTCTCTACGGTAAAAAGATAGATTAGGTAGTGATAGATAGGAGAGATAGATCTCTCAAGAATATAAAATAGAAAAGGCAAATAAAATATGCAGCAATATGTTTTTGGATTTTTGGTTTTGTAGATCTGAAAACAAAGATGCAAAAAAGATAGATCTAAAAACAATATGTTGGAAAAGTAGACCCGGGGGCCGTAGGGTTCACTAGTGGCTTCTCTCATGAGTATAGCGCACGGTGGGTGAACAAATTACTATTGGGCAATTGATAGAAAATCGAATAGTCATGACGATATCCAAGGCGATGATCATTATAACGGCATCACGTCCAAGATAGGTAAACCGACTCCTGCATGCATCTACCTCTATTACTCCACACATCGACCGCTATCCAGCATGCATCTAGTGTATTAAGTTCATGGAAAAACGGAGTAATGCAATAAGAATAGTGACATGATGTAGACAAGATCTATTCATGTAGGAATAGACCCCATCTTGTTATCCATAATAGCAACGATACATGCGTGTCTTGCTGCCCCTTCTGTCACTGGGAAAGAACACCGCACGATCGAACCCATCACAAAGCACCTCTTCCCATGGCAAGAAAAATCGATCTAGTCGGCCTAACTAAATCAAAGATTCGAAGAACAAATACGATGCTATAATCAATCATGCATATAAGATATCAAGGAAGACTCAAATAATATTCATGGATAGAAACTGATCATGAACTCAAAATTCATCGGATCCCAACAAACATACCGCAAAAGTTTACATCAAATAGATCTCAGAGAGACCATTGTATTGAGAATCATAAGAGAGAGAGAGAGAGAGAGAGGAAGCCATCTAGCTACTGCCTACAGACCCGTAGGTCTATGGTGGACTACTCACGCATCATCAGAGAGGCACCTATGAGGAAGATGAACCCCTCCGTGATGGTGTTTAGATTGGATCTCGCGGTTCTGGAACTTGCGGCGGCTGGAATTGTGTTTCGTCGACTCCCCTAGGGTTTTTGGAATATTTGGGAATTTATAGGCATCAGAGGCAGTGGAGAGGGGTCCCGAGGAGGGCACAACCCATCAGGGCGCGCCGGGGCCCCCCTGGCGCGCCCTGGTGGGTTGTGGTCTCCTCGGCCCACTCCCCCAGCACTTCTTTGGCCCACTGGGTGTCTTCTGGTCCAGGAAAAATCTCCAAAAAGTTTTGTCGCAATTGGACTGCGTTTGGTATTGATTTTCTGCGAAGTAAAAAACAAGCAAAAACAGCAACTGGCACTTTGGCATTATGTCAATAGGTTGGTCCCAAAAAATGATATAAAGTTGTTATAAAATGATTGTAAAACATCCAAGAATGATAATATAATAGCATGGAACAAGCAAAAATTATAGATACGTTGGAGACGTATCATATATATAGGCATCTCCAAAAATCCAACCGTTACAACATTATTGCCCAACTCGGTGAAACGGAAGAGAAACTCGGCGGCACCGACTTGTCAAAATTGTGGCAAATTTAGGCTTTTCGGTGAGACCGATATGGAATACTCGATGGTACCGATATGGGTGAACTAGGCAGTTTCAAATCTCGGTGAGACCGATTTCTCAAACTCGGTGGGACCGATTAGGAGAAATGGGTTAACAGAGAGTTGGCCCAACTTCTCGGTGAGACCGATTTGCAAAACTCGGTGGGACCGAATCATGAAAATGGCTAACCAGGAAGTTGGTCACTGGTTTCGGTGGCACTGAAAGGGAATGTTGGTAGTCCCGAGTAGTGGGTCTTGGCTAGGGTTTCTGTCTGGATTTCTCACAAAATAAAATGTAGAGTCTTCATGCTTGTAGCTTTGCCAATCCTATTCCTTGCATCTTGGGCTCTCCTCACAATCCTTTGCCAAACAAACATTAAACTTTTTCGTGAAACATAATTAGTGGAAACATTAGTCCAATGAAATATATGTTGTTATTAATTACCAAAACCACCTAGGGAGAAGTTGTGCTTTTAACCATAACCACCAACTGGTCAGAATTCCGCTACCGTGCAAACATCCGTGAAGGAGATATCTGCGCTTTCCGTTTCAAGGTCACCACAAAGCGTCGTCTGGTTCTCATCGTGCATTGCCTTTAGATGGACCCTTAATAACGATTCAAGCCATATGTGAATATAATGTAGCGCTCTAAGAACTCATAATTAGGCTTTGTGACAGGATGAACCCTTCCTCTGCTTTTGGATGATGCCGTATTTTCCTTTTCAACAACTGCCACTTATGATCTTCCGTATGTAACCTCTGCTGTTCTTACTCATGTGATGCACGTCCATCTATCAATATCCATATGTTTCAATCTCTTCTTGAATATTTTTATGTACGCTCCTTTAATACCTGGCTTGCTCTCGCCCTTTGCGCCAGCGGAGCAGCATAACCTTCAGTTAATAGATCCTAATCAGCCTGCTTGTGTGATCACTAAAGCAGCCACCTAATGTATCAAATGAATAAAGCCAGTTTCTTTGCCCTTTTGGCTTTGCTCTGAAAAGATATGTACAGACTTTGGATTCTCATTGTTGTCTCTGTGGTGAAGAGCAGTTTGTGGTGGTGTGTTGCAATTTTGACTACTAGCGTTGAAGAAGCGCGGCGCACGCCACGCTCGTGGGCAATTTCATATGTATTTTATCGAAATAAGCAAGAAAACAACATATATTTTAATTTTTTGTTATTTCTTTTGGATTATTGTTCACATGAGTGCATAGTGCTGGTTTATTGTTTTTGTTGTTCTGGTTTATTCGGTTGTATTGTTCTGGTTTATTCGGTTGTATTGTTCTGGGTTACAATTCAGGTACTATTTTGGTTTATGATTTGGGTGGGTTAATGTTTTCTGTTTATTCTGGTATTGTTCTGTTTTCCCTAGACAGTAATCGGTCAAGAACTTATTTTCCATGGATTACTATTTATGCAAATATAAAGTTCCGACCTACTGTTTTGTGCCCTAGCAACACTATCTTCGGAAAGGGTCAGGTGACGATTGAGGCGGCTGTGCATGCTGGTGTTGAGAAATGATGTATATGAAATTGTAAAGCCTAACTATCTATATAAGGACGCGAGGGTGGGGGAGGGGGGATTATGTGTAAAAATATTCCATTTTTTTATGAACAACGTGTGTATTTTTTCTTTGGTGAAAGCTAAAAAATATTGGAAGATAAAAAAAATAAGGGAAAAAAATTAGATTCTTTGGAGCACAGTTTAAGTGAGAGTTACTGTTTACAGGTGTCACTATTGTCAAACCAGATAATAATCTTTAAAAAAATTTAAAAAAAGAAAAATAAAATCCTTCCCCCTTTAGTACATGTAAACAGTTACTGTTCACTTGTCACTGTTACGTCCTGCCACATAAATTGAACAGTAAACGTAAGAAAAAAATCAAAAAGGAGAAAAATTGAACAGTAAATGTAAGAAAAAAAATCAAAAAAGGAGAAAAACCAAAAGCCTGCTGCTTTAGTATAGTAACTTATTTGTAGTATTGTGTATGATTGAGAGTTAACTTGAGATGCATCGAATGGTTGTGCATCCGTCACAAAAGAGTTGACGGCGGGTTATAATGTTTTTCTTCTTGAACACGAGCGGGTTATAATGTGTGAATACAATGTTCTTCAACATCATCAAAGCTTCTTTAGATGACCTCGATGGACTGTATGCACACTAGTTAATCAATCAGCAGTGACGATCCAATACATAAAGATGCCTAGTCGACTTGCCCATCACTAGCATATTTTGGATATTGGTTCAGTCGTTACCGCGTACCAATCCATTCCGAGATCACCCCAACTCGGATTCTTGGTCCGTGCTGGGTCCAGGTCCAGTGCATATGCCGAGATGTATCAGGCAACTGACTCGTTTCAAAATAAAGATAAACAAACAAACAAAGGGATGGGCTCATTCTAAAATGAGATGACACTCATGTTATACTTAGACGTGATATATCTAGATGTGTCCTTGACACATTCCAAACAAATGCCTAACTCAACATAATAGTAGAATTATATATTCATCCATAAGCATCTATCATGTACATTAGTACTCCCTCCATTCCTAAATATAAGTTTATTTAGAGATTTCACTACGGACTACATACGGAGCAAAATGAGTAAATTTACACTCTAAAGTGTGGCTATATGCATCTGTATGTAGTCTATAGTAAAATCTCTGAAAAAGACTTATATTTAGGAACAGGGAGCACAAGTTACATCTTTATAGGTCGATTAATACAACTTACATGAGTCATTATACTAAGGCACTAGCAGGCGGAAGGGTATGAGCCTGTTGTTAGTTAAATTGCATCTTGATTTGTTGGTTATTTGTGTTTATTTTTTGTTATTCCATTTTACTAAGTAGCGTGAGAAAATTACTGAGTATTGAAAAGAGAGGAAATTGTGAGTCGATTACGGAATCTGGTGGAATACCTAGGAAAATAAATGGAGGAGTACAATTAAGCAAACATTGGACTAAAAGATTATACACTTCATAAAGTGAAAATAACCATATTTTGTAGCTAATTTTTAAGTATCTTGTTTTAGTACATGAATGTAGCTTGAAGCCGTCAGCGCATAATATCCATAGTGATTGATCCCTTCTGCTTCTCCACTTCACTCATGTTGTTGAATGCCTGAAAGTATCATAGATGCCAATAAGCTGGATGATATCTATCGTTCATTCCCCTTCATAATGCACCTTCAACAACACAATGAACATGTGAATTCCATCAGTTTTAGCATACTGAAAACACATTTGATTTATTCCATAGAAGCAAATAGAATCACTTAGTGTAGTAGGAAAGGAGAGCTAAAGGCTTTCAATATACATGTTTATTTTGTTTCAGGTATAAACAGACAACAGAAGCAAAACCATTGCCCGCATATATTTGAGTCTTCACCTTGTAGGAGGTGTGAGCTAACAGGTAGAACGGAGTCCTCAATTTTCCTAAGTAGTACCCAGATTGTGCACATAATTTAATATACTCACCTCATACTTGATATTAGGAATAGATGAATATCAAATAGCAATGAAAACAGGTGCACAAGAAAAATGGAAGTTATTTTTGAGTTATTTATGTCTTTCAACAAAGAATGGTATTACCAATCAAATATATAGATGTAGTGTCGTTGATTAGGTTGAATCATTAATCAAATATAAACATGGCACAATTTACCAATACCATAAGCAATACTACCAAAGTTTGCTCAACGATTTCCATTGGTTCAATAATTGACAACATTTTTAAGATGATAAAACTGTTATTAGTCAAGCAACCTCTGTATGCTAACTATAAACTGTTAGTAGTCTTTCCACAAGGAATAAGCATCACATTCAACATGTGTGCATGCCTTCTTTCTAAGGAAAGAACATATTTAAATGTATGTTCTACCAAATCTGAAATTTGTAAACTCTAAAACTGGCCAAACATAACTTGAACCAAAACACATAGGAAGTAGGGCCGCTGGTCGCAGCAAGCAAAAAACATCACATGGGATCGAATGGGAGGAAGAGGTCACCGGAGTTGAAGTTAGTGACGCGGCCGTCGCGATGTAGTGGAGGCGGTAGGCAAGGTGGAGGCAATCAAGGTGACAGCCGAGGGGTTAGGGAGATGACTGAGGCGAGGTTGGTGCGGTGGGCGAGATAGACATGGGTTGATAGAGGAGTTCCTGGTAATGGAGGACGGCGAGGTTGTCGTGATGGTGAGGTAGGGTAGGAGGGTGTCATGTTGTTGCATACCCCATCCCAAGAAATCCATCCCGACAGTCCTTGGCTGCCATATCCAGCCGAGAAGGCACGGTGGAGTGGGCAAGGGCGGAGGCAAGTGGCGCTCTGTAGCCATGAGGAGAGGTGGACCCTTGTTTGATGACTATGGGAGAGTCGACACTTTTAATGTGTACGATGAGTGGATCTAAACCGGAAAAGAAAGAAGAAAAGAGACGTGGTTGCGCCCGATCTAGGCGAGAGGATAACGCGGTGGGGTGGGACCCAAGCAGTTTCTTGAATCCATGAGAAACATCTTTTTTTGAGAAACATGAGAAACATCTAGTCTATTCTAAATACACAGTGTAAAATCGAAAGTGGACCTGCAAACCTACCGGTAGTTGGATGGTTAGGAGGACAGTAGTATTCCAGCCCACCAGAGTTCAAATTCTAGATTTGACACTGGTGCTCGCATTTTCCTGGATTTATTTTAGACCTTACAACGATGTGCGTCCAATGGAAGGAGACATTCACGTCGACTACGAAGGTGTGTGTGTGGCTAATTCGTCAATCTCGAGATGACGTGCCCGCTCAGTCTCTCAAAGATGCTCATAAGGATAGGGTATACGTGTGTGCGTTCATAGGGGTGAGAATACGTGTGTATGTATGTATGTACGTATGTACTATTATAAAAAAAATAAAGCATATTAAAGAAAATAGAAGTAAATCACACAGTAAAAAAATGAGGACACGTGCTAGCTAGTAAAAAGCTGAGCATAAAACTTCCAAAGGCACGGCGAGCGTCCTAGCTTAGCCGCTTTTGTCAATCTCGAGATGACGTGCCCGCTCAGTCTCTCAAAGATGCTCATAAGGATAGGGTATACGTGTGTGCGTTCATAGGGGTGAGAAGGATAGGGTATACGTGTGTGCGTTCATAGGGGTGAGAATACGTGTGTATGTATGTATGTATTATTATAAAAAAATAAAGCATATTAAAGAAAATAGAAGTAAATCACACCGTAAAAAAATGAGAACACGTGCTAGCTAGTAAAAAGCTGAGCATAAAACTTGCAAAGGCACGGCGAGCGTCCTAGCTTAGTCGCTTTCGTCAATCTCGAGATGACGTGCCAGCTCAGTCTCTCAAAGATGCTCATAAGGATAGGGTACACGTGTGTGCGTTCATAGGGGTGAGAATACGTGTGTATGTATGTATGTACGTATATACTATTATAAAAAAATAAAGCATATTAAAGAAAATAGAAGTAAATCACACAGTAAAAAAATGAGGACACGTGCTAGCACTAGTAGAAAACGGCCCATTTGTCCCGGTTCCAGAGGCCCATTAGCCCTGGTTCTGGAACCGGGACTAAAGGGTCGGGACTAAAGCCCAAAACCTTTAGTCCCAATTCGCTTACAAACCGGGACAGAAGGGGCTCCACGTGGCCGCTGCGGGGAGCCCAGGCAAGAGGTCCTTTAGTCCCGGTTGGTAACACCAACCGGGACCAAAAGGCTCCACGTGGCCGGTGCGGGGAGCCTAGGCAGGAGGACCTTTAGTCCCGGTTGGTAACACCAACCGGGACCAAAAGGCATCCACGCGTCAGCATCTAGCAGGAGCTGGGGTTTTTGTTTTTTTTTAAAAGGGGGGGGGGGGGGGTTTAGGGGGTTTTGTAGGGTTAATTTAGGGGTTTCATATTGTGTTAGCTAGCTAATAGAGAGAAGTGTCCTCTCTTTCTCCGTGCTTGGTCGACGCTAGCTACTATAGAGAGAACTCGACACACTAGCTAGTAAGCAAATGAAGGAACCATTAAGTACACAAGATCGTCATGAACATATACAGAGAGAAGTGATCGACCTCTCTTTCTCCGAGAGATTGGTCGAACAACAAGTTTTCGTATATCTATCCGACGCTACTACATATATACAATATAACATGTTTTACAATCCCTAACATCATCTACCTAAGATCCAATCACAAATCCACATGGTATTCTCCGTCTTTAGGTATGACGTGGTCAAGAAAGAATCCCGCCAATTCCTCTTGAATTGCTCGTATGCGATCATGTGGTAGGAGTTCATCCCGCATCTGCCAGATCTAATTTAAAGAAGGGGGTCAATACATGCATATATATGAATAAAACTCAACACAATTGATGGTAATATATAAAATAAAATTGTGAATATTATTTACGTACTTCAAATTGTTTGTCAGAGAAGCCCCGCTCAGAGGTCGAGTGGCGAATGAACTCGCATACGTAGTATGCACATAAAACAGTCCCTTCTTTCTGGTACAAGCACTTTACGAGAATAGAGTTCAATCAAACTGATAAGCAAGCATGGTAATGATATATTGATGAAAATTTGAATCAATTAGAGATGCGCGGAACTAGCTAGTACTACTTACTTTGGGGTGCGTAAATCGCAACTATTTGTTTAGACCGGGAACCTTTCGGGTGAACTTCTTCCAAACCCTGCCAGGCAAAGAAAATGATTACTTGATATCAGGAAATTAACGAAAGTTGCATGCCGATATGGTCCCGGTATTGACTGAACTTACTTCTTGAGCATTGCAGTCATGTCCACATAATCCTCGGGATCTTTACGTCTCGAGTCTAAGATAGTTACTAATGCCCCGTCAAGCTTAATGGATAGCAGAATAAAGTGGAAACTGCGCACACATATATAACTCATCAATTACATTACTTAACCTCGAGTAAGCGAAACCGAGTATACAGAGAAGACAGCAACACTCACTTGAAGTTGTAAGGAAAGAGTATTTCCCTTTTGTTTTGATGTATAAGGAACGACTTTAGCAAGTTCTCCTCGGTCTCTTTGATTGAGTTTTGTACCGTCCATTCATTTATGGCATCTGGGCTAATGAACCCAACGTCGAAGATTCCTGCTTTTTTACATTCGACGATCTTCAATCTGCATAATATAGTGAGGATAATTATATATACATGCAATGAACGAGCTGAGCTAGAGACTTAACTATAGAAGTAATACTTACAGACAGTAGGAAGTCATGAGTTGTTTGTCGAGGGCCAGTTGATTGTATAACTGAAATAACTCTACAAATTCAACAGGCATCACGGGAAGTCCAATGAATTCGTGCTCTGGTTTCACTGCCACATACATAGTGTATCTCCCAGACTCCCTGCAGGTTTTCATGTACCACTCATGCAATTTGTACATCATCGTTGTTAGAGGAGGATGATTAGGTTTAACGAGAGGCTTCCCGTGCACGTATTTATATTCTTCTTTTGTTACCTTAGCCGTTTCAAAAATTACATCATCCCCCAAGTAATCACCAGGATTGGTACCGGGCACCATCCCCGGATGATTAGCGACGATATCGCTAGACACCTTGAGCGGGGGGCACGATTGCTTCTCTTGTTCGCCGAGCTGGGGAATTGTTTTCCCACTTCTTCGTTCTGCTAACCTTGCATCACTGGAAGTACTTCCCGACCGCCGCGCTTCTTCATATGTCTTTTTAAGAATGCGGACATAGTTGAAATCCGGCGGAGGCGGTGGTGGTCGCTTCAGGGCATCAATAGTGCGCTTCACTTTCACCGGATCTAGCTTCTCCTTCGGAGGTGGAGTTTTCTTTGCAAAATGGTCCCTCACTTGGGCACGACATATGTCCTCGTTTTCCTGCTCGGTCCTCTCATATGGTAACTTTTCCAGAGGCTTGAGAGATGGACCGTATCTGAATTTCCTCCCGCCTCTGCTTGTACTGCTAGCCGCCGGAGCGGCGGCATCTCTCTTCCGTCTTTGCTGACGAGGCGGAGAAGGAGGCGGAGTGCTCCGACGCGCCGGAGGAGCCGGAGCGGCGGCGTCTGTCTTCCGCCATTGCCGACGAGGCGGAGGAGGAGGCGGACTGCTCCGACGCGCCGGAGTAGGCGAAGGAGGAGGCGGAGTGCCCTCACGCGTCGGAGGAGCCGGAGAAGGAGGCGGAGTGCCCTGATCACTCGCCGGAGGAGGAGGAGGAGGAGGAGGAGGCGGAGTGCCCTGACTCGCCGGAGGAGGAGGAGGAGGCGGAGGCGTCCAGTTTGGAAGCTTGATGTACTCCTTCTGCCATAGACATGTACTCCTCAGAGCACGAACCAGCTGATTCTCCCCTTCACCTATAGAGTGGTCAAGCTCGAGCTCCTCAAATCCCTCCATTACTTCATCCACCATCACAACAGCATAGCCATGTGGAATCGGAAGGCAGTGAAAAGTTCCGTTGGGTTGAGGAGGTGCAACAGAGCCGACAGCCGCCTTGAAAGTGAGGTTCCGGCATTTCGTCATAAGCTCGCAATGTTGAGCCTCCGTGATAGTATCCACGGGGTAGCTAGGAGCCGTGAAGTCAGGCTGAACGGGCTCCGTGGAAGCCACGCTGCTTCTCCGCTGAGATGGCGGGGTAGCTTCTAGGGTAGCTTCGTGCCGCTGAGATGGTTGGCCGGCAGCTCGCTGGCTCTCAAGTTCCTCTAGCTTTTGTAGTCTTGCATTGAGCTTCTGCATGTCGCTCAGCTCCGCTTTCCTCTTTCTCTCCCGGCTTCTGTAACCGCCTGCGTCGGGAAACCCAACCTTCCACGGAACGGAGCCTGGTGTGCCTCGTGTTCGTCCAGGGTGCTCAGCATTCCCTAGGGCCTCAGTCAGCTCGTCCTTCTCTCTGTCGGGAATGAACGTCCCTTCCTGCGCTCGAACTTCAACTTCTCCCTTTCACTTTCGCATTCTCTCTGTGCATCAACAATGACCCGGCGAAGATCATCATCGGGCACATCGTCTGGTTCCTCTTGATCTTCAGCTTCCCCCATTGCAGCATCACTGTATTCAGGGGGCGGGTAGTTCTCATCATCCTCTTCTTCTTCGTTGTCTTCCATCATAACCCTCTTTCTCCGTGCTTGGTCCAAACATTATAGTGTGGCATAAAACCCTTCTCAAGCAGGTGGAAGTGAAGGGTTTTAGAGTTGGAGAAAGCCTTCGTATTCTCACAGACAGTACATGGACAATGCATAAAACCATTCTGCTTGTTTGCCTCAGCCGCTTCGAGAAAATTATGCAGGCCCTTAATATACTCAGAGGTGCGTCAGTCACCGTACAGCCATTGCCGGTTCATCTGCGTGCGTTATATAATAAAGTGTATTAAAAACCATTACAACATATCATGAATAGAGAAGTGACCAAATTAATAGAAATTCATCATCACATTAAAGCCAAAGTACAGTAGTGACCAAAATAAATACATAACGTTCATACATAGTTCTCATTATTGAACAACATATAGCTCTCTAGAGCATCTAATTAAAACATACATTGAAACTATAAAATTTAAATGCAATGACAAATGTGATCATAACCGCAACTAAGGTACCAATTGATCCAACGGCATAATGATACCAAGCCTCAGTATGAATGGCATATTTTCTAATCTTTCTAATCTTCAAGCGCATTGCATCCATCTTGATCTTGTGATCGTCGACGACATCGGCAACATGCAACTCCAACTTCATCTTCTCCTCTTCAACTCTTTGTAATTTTTCTTTCAAGTAATTGTTTTCTTTTTCAACCAAATTTAACTTCTCGACAAGAATTTCTATGTCGGTTGGAATTTCCGGTTCACATACCTCCTAGATTAAAAAATCTATGTCACGTTGGTCGGCATAATTGTCATAAACACTAAATAAAACAAATAGTTATAAAAGATAATATATACCACATCCGAATCATAGACAGGACGAGGGCCGACGGAGGCGGATACCAAAACCATCGCACTATATAATAACAAACAATAATAAAAGTAAGAAAATTACACAAGTATCTATCTAAATCATACAAGTAAGAACATTTTTCTTTTAGAAAGAAGATAAGAAGAAGAGACTAACCACGGTGGTGCCGGCGCCGAGATCGGCGCGGGCGATCGACGGCAGTGAGGACGGGGACGGGACAGGACGGACCGCCAAACCTAGACAAATCTTGAGAAAAATGGAGATTGGACAAGGAGCTTCGAGAGGAGAAAGCTTAAGTGTGGCTCGGGCATTTCATCGAACACCTCATGAGCATAGGAGGTGAGCTAGAGCACCACAAAGCTCTCCCACGGCCGGCCAAAAAAACAGATCAGTGCACTGCTCTGCTCGCGGGCAGGGGGTATATATAGGCCAACCATTGGTCCCGGTTTGTGGCTGGAACCGGGACCAAATGACACCATTTGGTCCCGGTTCCAGCCACAAACCGGAACCAATGGTTGTGGGCCAGGAGCGAGGCCCATTGGTCCCGGTTCGTGTCTGGAACCGGGACCAAAGGGGTCAGACGAACCGGGACCAATGGCCCACGAGGCCCGGCCGGCGCCCTGGCCTCACGAACCGGGACCGATGCCCCCATGGGTCCCGGTTCGTGAGCGAACTGGGATTAATGGGATTTCAGGCCTGGACCAAAGCCCTGTTTTCTACTAGTGTAGCTAGTAAAAAGCTGAGCATAAAACTTGCAAAGGCACGGCGAGCGTCCTAGCTTAGCCGCTTTAATACTTGTAGATATTATATTTGCTTATGGTCTGATCGCTTATCAACTATTTTTAATAAATGTTATGACTTACTTTTGATCGATCATGATACCACGTAACAAGAAGTATCACATACCCATGCTTTCAAAACTCGGTTTGCAAATGCTTTTTGCGCCATGGGCGCAACGGGTCATCTATTGTAGATTAAAAGCCAGATGCAACTCGGGCTTCAAGAAACTTTGTGGGATTGTGAGGTGGACCAAGAGTTAATAAAGCACTACATATTTATAACTAAATACATGACTATTAAGTTGACTACATATGACATGGCAAAAATATACACTCACTCTTTTCTGATTTATAGGTCCTACGCGTATCTCCATGTCATCGATTTTACCAAGAAAACCTGAGTAATATATCATGAAAAATACACTATTAAAAACTTCAATAAAATATGAAGTCAATGGTGTACTTTTTGTAGCATATAATCTATATTTCGTTGGTCAAAGGCCTGAAGAAACGTGCATGACGTATAAACCGAAAATGAGAAACTCCTAGTAGCCAATGATTGGCTATACTAGTATTCTTGTTTATGTTGTAGGTATTAAGTACTCCTGTCGTTTTTTTGTCTGCATATAAAATTTATCGAAGTCAAATTTCGCAAATTGTGACCAACTTCACAGAAAAAACATCAACATTCACGATACAAAATCAATATAATTTGATGAATTACTAAAGTAATTGGTATTCTATATAACTTTAGTATTGTAGATGCTTATATTTTTAAAGTATATAAAAATTTAGTTCAATTTTGTGTAGTTTGGTTTCAAATAAATCTTATATGCAAAGTCAAAAAGAAGGAAAACAAATTATATATGCAACGTCCAAGAACGACGCAACGGCTCCTCCCGTGTCGCTCCTGCGAGCGGCCCGGGAGCAAAACCTTGCGGCGCCGCCACCAGCCCCCACCCCATCCCTTCCCTCCCTCGCCGCCGCCAGGCAAAGCCCAAGCGGCGTGGGCGGCGGCGGGGCCCTTCTTCCCTCTTGCAAGGCGCGTGGGCGGCGCGGGCCGACCCTGCCAAGCAGAGGAGCGCGTCTCGGGCGTCGTCGGGCTCCGGCGGCTTCGGGATGCGGAGGGCGCGGCTCGGGCTACGTCGGGGTCCAACGGATGGGGGCGGCCAGGGCGCGCGTGCGCGGCTTCGGCGCAGGCTGGCGCGGATCTGGCGCATCAAGGGGCATGGCGGCGCGGGGACGGGCTCGCGGCGACCGCGAGCAGCGCGGCCGCGCGGGCACGGCAGGGGCGCGGCGTGTGCGGCTGTCGGTGGCTGCACGCGGTGAGGATGAGGTGCTGATGGAGGCTGCGCGGATGTGGTGCTGCAGGGGGCTGAGGCTGGACGCCGGGGCGGCGGCCCCGGAGCTTGGGCGTCGTTCCTGCTGGGCGACGCGGTGGTGTTGGCTGCGGACCGGAGCGCAGCGGGTCGTGGGGCTTGGCGCTCAGATCTGGAGTCAGCGTGGGTGCTCAGGCTCTGGCCTGGACGAAGGAGAGGCGACCGACGAGGCATCCCATCCTGCTGCGGCGATGGGGATGCAAGATTTGGCTGCCGGGGTGGCTGATGCGTGGAGGTGCAGCGAGGGAAGGTCCGAAGGTGGGCTGACGGATTGACTGTCGACCAGAGGATTTCGAGGGCTGGGTGAAAACCCGTTTCTGGCCATGGCTGGAGCCTGTGACGGCGGCGTCCGTGGACGCCGTGACCTTCCTGAAGGCGTCGACGGGATGCTCTCTCTTCCTCTGCGAGGGACAACTCCGGGGGAAACTCCAAACCCGAGGGTCGGTCGTTGGCGGCGTGTTGACGTCGTTCCCCTCTTGAGGGCATCGATTTTGGATGTTAATCCGGTCAGAGGGACCAGTGGGTGAGTTGGGAGGTTGGGTGGTGGAAGGCGTTGATGTGGCGTCGAGGCTTCTGTGGCAACGATGATGGGGCGAGTGAAGTCGGAGGCGTTGCGGCGGTTGCGGTAGTCGGCTCTTCTCCGACGTGTCCGTGAGATTACCTCGGTTTTGTTTGTTGCGGTGAAGTCGGAGCTGCGGCGGCGGGGCCCCTGTGGCAACGATGACAGGCAGCAGGTGGTCCGTTCGGTGGTCTTCCACGGCGCCAGCCTGGCATAGTTCTTCTTTAGATCTCTCCTTCAGAGTCGGAGCTGCGCTGCCCTCGACGCGGGTGGCTGAGTTCTGGCACGGTCTGTATGTGCCGCTCAACGGTTTGTGACGGTTTTCGCCCGGTTCTCCGTTAATTAACCGGACAATTCTCTTCTGCTTAATTAATGGATGAGGCAAATCTTTTGCCTCCGTTTCGAAAAAAATTATATATGCAAAGTAGAAAGAAGGAAGGAAGTATATCAACATCCTCGGTAACGTCGGTCCCGGCCATGTTCGATGCACTAGCGCTCGGAGGTCGACATCAGGATTTAGGGGCAGCAATGGTGTCGCCCTGGCTGTTCGAGACGTGCTTCCTAACGCATGTGGCATTTAGTAGACTTGCTAAGTGTTGTCTAAGGCCCCATGTGTAATTTTCCTTCTTCATCAGCATATGGCCTGGAATAATAGTAGTGTAACCTTTCATGTAATTATTGAGACGCTCCTTCCATCATTGATACGTATTACAGGGGTTTATTTCCCAAACAAATTAACACGTGCAAGCACGCGCCGGCGGGCAACGCGCTACTATACTACTCCATTGATGTGCAAGATACTGGTAGCAATCGCGCTGACGGGCGACGCGCCTAGCTAGTCGTCCTGCACGTAGACGTCGATCTCGACGATGCCGCCGGTGGCGAGGCTGTAGTCGTAGTTCTTGGTGAGCATGTAGCCCCGCGCGTACCGGAACCGGCCGGTTCCGCCGATGAGGACCGACTCCCGCACCGGGGCGTCCATGTCGATGCGGCCCCTCGCCGTCAGCGAGCTGCCGCGGTGCTTGCCGGCCTCTAGGACGAGGTGCAGCGTCAGGTCCGAGACGATGCCGCCCTCCGACACGCGGACGGCCCAGCCCTGCGCCGTGCCCACCCGCGCGCTGCCGCCGCTGGGCCCCACCGTCAGCGCGTTGTTGAGCACCACGATGTCGCCGAACTGCCGCGGCGCTGTCTTCAGCGCCGTGGCGTTGTCGCCGGTGGACATGGCCCGCCCGGACACGACGCGCATCGCGGTGGGTCGAGGGCCTGTGTAGTCGTCGTGCATGTAAAAGTGAAGGTGCGTGGTGGTTGTGCCGCCAGTCTTGTTGCCGCTGCCGGCGTCGTAGCGGTAGAAGAAGGCTGAGCCAGCAAGGAGGAAAGCCGACGCAAGCAAGAGGGAAGAGAGGGAGGCCATGGTCTAGCTCTGGGCTAAGTATAATATTAGTACAGTGTGTGTGGCGGCCGCCGCTAGCGCGGCTATATATAGGACAGACTAGCAAAACAAAAATGCTAGACCTACATAAGAACCTTATGCACCTTTCTTTCTCCACTAATCAAAACTCCCCCATGATTTTCAGGGTGAGCCCACGCGCCCTAATGACTAATAATAGTCCTCCAAATCAGCCTCTACGTAAAGTTACGTAGGTAAATTACGTAGATGTAGCATTGCTGCTAGCAAAAAGGGGTGTTACAACGGAAGAAAAAAATATCACACGTTCTTAATTTATAAAAAAATGTCTAGTATTTGAAAAATTGTAGCTATGACCCAAATGAAGATGGTCTTAGCTAAGATTCTACAGATGTTCTATTTCAACACAGCTTGCATTTAGATTTAATCCGTACAAAGAAACAGACAAGTGCTTATGCATTTATTTATGTCATGTGCAGAATGGAGTGTTGTTACGGGCCGGTAAAGGAAAACGACAGAAACAGCCGATGACACAATAGCACACTACGAAGACATGTGTACATCAAAAGCGGTTTTCAGGTTAAGCATCACCAACTTAGAGTAACTCTTGAACGCTTTTTTTTCATAGGCATATTTCTTAAATACATGAAGAGTTGTTAAAAAGATACATGATTTTTTAATCATAAAGAGAGATTATTTTTTGTCTGGAAAAGAACATTTTTGTATGGTCTCCCGTGGATGCAGGTACTTGCGCCCCTATTTCATCACTATTTCTTGTCATACATGTCATAGTTATTAGTCCCTATTTCATCACTATTTATATCTTATCAAACATGTCTTTTTTTATCATCTATGCCTCATTTTTAATTTTTGTCATGCATGTCCTATCTTTTTTCTTCTTATATATAGGAGAGTAGCGCAACATCTATCTTTATCGGATCTACTCTGCATTTTCTCTTTTATTTCTTTTATAGCGGACGTCCCATCTTTATTGGGTCCTTCTTTTATTTCTTGCTATGCATGTCCTTATTTATTGGGTGTCTTTAACAAATTTATCTTCAATTTCGTGTTCGGTCTTGATTTTGCTGAGGTGTTCATCCTCAATCCGAATCAATACTGGTATGAAAGAAAGACGGATAATGCATTATTGATTAATATTGCACCCTAGATAGTATTTTTAAATTGTTAACAGGTAAAATAACATTATA
This sequence comes from Elymus sibiricus, assembly GCA_039707655.1. Lineage (NCBI taxonomy): Eukaryota > Viridiplantae > Streptophyta > Magnoliopsida > Poales > Poaceae > Elymus > Elymus sibiricus. Next base: position 76,842,222 of record CM077673.1, read on the forward strand.
TTCAGATCCTACAGATTTTTCTAATCAAATTCTATATATAACATGTTAAATTTGGAATTACGGTTTAGAAGATATGAGTATTTTAAAAAACATTTGATATGTACTGCGGATTTAATGTCAGAAACATCAGGGGGTTTTCTATAAAATAGCATGACGGGCTAAGAATACATATTTCTTTTATTAGTAGGTATAGATATATAGAGCATGTTTGGTTCAATGGCCGGAAACCAAACTAGGCTAGCTCTTCAATTAGGCTTTCGTCCGTCTCTTTATAGATAAAGTGAACAATCATACAATAAAATCCAATAGTCATAAAGGTAAGACGGCCAGGGCAACAAAACAATCCCGCCCAACAAAAGCATAAAAGAAATATGCAAAAATGCCACCGAGTAGCAGATGACTAGAATAATATAGTCTATATGAAGAGGCCAAAAGTAAAGTAACGCATTGCGTAGGTTTGTTTTACGTTGACTCTATATGAAGAGTTAACACTATATTAATGCCCTAACTTCTAATGGCAATAAAGGCGGCTATTAAATTAAGAAGCAAATTAAGCCAGGCTTAGATAGTTAGATTTCTTGTGGTGGAGCCATCCTACTTGGGTTTAAGTCCTAAACTTGCCATGGGTGCTTGCAGATTTTCTGAATTTATTTCAGGCTCTCTTCGACACTATTATTTCAGCGGTATAGTGTGCTCATCAGCTATGATGTGTCTATGACGGCTTCATAAATCTCAAGATATACCCGTTAAGTCTCTTAAAGGTGCTCGTAGGATTCAGTGGCGGAGCTAAGGGGACTGGCAGGAGCCATGGCTCCCCCCATGACCCTGGAAGATTCAGTGGAGGAGCTAGGGGGACTGGCAGGAGCCATGGCTCCCCCCATGACCCTGGAAGATTCAGTGGCGGAGCTAGGGGGACTGGCAGGAGCCATGGCTGCCCCCATGACCCAAGAAGATTCAGTGCCGGAGCTAGGGGGACTGGCAGGAGCCATGGCTCGCTGCATGACCCAAAAAGTGTAGTATAATACTCGTATTTTGTTTCAGATTTCAAGAAGTTTTGTGAAGATTACTAATACACCGGTCGAGAGTAATGCACCGGTGGAAGAATTAGTTCAACTTCCTGATATGAGGATGAAAGCATAACTTCTCCCTAGGTGGTTTTGGTAATTAATAACAACATATATTTCATTGGACTAATGATTCTACCAAGTATATTTCAGAAAAGTTCAATGAATGGATTGGCAAAGGATTGTGTGGGGATCCCCTAGATGGAAGGAACATCAACTGGCAACAAGCTTCAAGACTCTACATTTTACAGTTTGTGAGAAATCACTTTTGAGTCCATAGGAAAGCCAATACTATTAAAAGGGATTGAGCTATCCATGATGATCTGGTTTCTCAAGTGCTTAGAGTTAGCCACCAAAAATACACATGAAATTCTCCCACAAAATACTCTGTCTAAACCCTACCACTCAAATCGGGTGCCATCAAGTTTTCCAAATCGGCCCTACCGAGTTTCATCCTAGACAGATCCTAAGCCAAACCCTAAAGGTCTCGGTGACACCAACTTCCATTTCGGTGAAGCCGAAATCAGTGACCAACTTCCGGGTAACCCATTTCTAAGAATCGGAATTTCCGAGTTTTGGAAATCGGTCTCACCGAGTTTTGGAAACTGCCTAGGTCAGCCAATTCGGTCCCACCAAGATTTATATATCAGTCTCACCAAAACGCCAAAAGTTGTCACATTTTGCACTAGTCAGTGCAACCAAGTTTTGGCTTCAGTTTCACCGAGTTGGGAAATAATGTTGTAACCGTTGGATTTTTGGAGATGCCTATATGTAAGAGCACATTTATCCATGTGTGGTTTTGGTAATTGATGAAAATCCCTATAGACTAATGGTTTCCTTGAGTTATATTCGAAGGATTTGTCCGTAGGTACTTCTTCAAGTCCATTTGCTGGTTTCAAGGAGTTTATATGGTGACCAAAAGGTGGTATTCAAGGTTTTATCCAAAGATTGGTCATCTGAGAGTTGAGCTTATTGCAAACATGTCTTGAAGAAGAAGATTGTGTGAGCATTCATGTTTACCTTCAAGACACCATCTTTATGAAGAGAGAAGATAAGATACAAGGTTGATCAAGGCTAAGTCAAAGAGTGAATCAAGTTGATCAACATGTAAAGCGTATAGGATGTACCGAGAGGGATCAAGTGATCCCATGGTATGGTAAGCATTGTCCATTACGCTTTGTGTACTAACCCATGGTCTACGTGAGAGTTCTATGTGGGGTTAGGTATGTTTCCATGGGCTTGCATCAAGTGGAAGATCTGCAAGTTCAAGTGAAGCATCACGGAGAGATCATGCTTGAAGCTTGCTGTCCATTGTGGTGACAATGGACTTGTGAAGATGTGTCGAAGAGTGTCTCACTCATAGTGGAGTATGGGGGAGCAATCATCTAGTCTTCATCGAGCCAGCGCAATCAAGAAAGGTGGTCCATCTTGACGAGGACAAGATCGTCATCATCTAGCTCAAGTGGACTATGCGCAAGGCAAAGGTTTGACCTTGATAGGTTTTTCTATTTTACTGATCTCATGGTGGTAGTTGGGAGACCGGGTTATAGGATCGATAGCCGTACTATCAAGGGGGGCTCTGAAGTGAGTAGCTTGATCGTATCGTTCGTTGAGAGCTCAAACCATTGCATTCTTGGCATCATCATCTTTCTTGGTTCTTGGTTGGATTTTCTCTATGTGGGTTCTTGAGCTTATGGTCAGCTTCATGACTAGCTCAAGTTCATCCAAACCGAAGTCCATATGCATCTTCTATGATGTTTTCGATGTTGGAGGTTTTGCCGGTCCTTCATTCATAGAGGTTTCACACCTCTATATCATTGGCATTTTTATATCATTGGAATTCATGGAGGTCGCTGTTGGATTCCTCTTGTCGTCCTGAATCCAACAAGCTTGAGTTTGCTCAATTCGGAGCTCATTTGTAGAAGTTATGGCAGTTCTGGTCTTACCTGGTTTCTTGATACGGCTGTATCGCTGGTCCGAGAGGTTGTACCGCTTGGCCGGTACGTTCGGTGCAACTACCGCCTTGGGGTGATACCCTGGGGTCGCTGCTCACAGGTTGATGCCAGCGGTTGTACCGCTGCCCCCGGGCGGTTGTACCACCCAGGATCTGGCCAACCCTGGTGAGTGGCTTCAGGCGGTTGTACCGGTCCAGCACCGCCCTGCCACCGGACTGGGCTCTATTGTGGTGCGGTTCTTGGGCGGTGGTGGCCCGGTTATTCCGGTCAACTCTTTTTGACCGGTACTACCAGTGTCCAGAGCGGTTGTACCGCTCGGGACTTTGCCATGCCACCACCCGTGCTCGGTCCTAGCGGTTGTACCGGTCTTCATAGCGGTTTTACCGCCTCTATGTTTTTGTGCACATAACAGGCAGATTCGTGGGGACCTATTTAAGGGGGTCTTCTTCCCCAATGGTTCCCTATCCTTAGAGCTCGTGTTTGCCCCCCATTGTTGACCTTCTTTAAGCTTGCTAACCCTCAATCCCCCCAATGATTCTTGCTAGTTCTTGAGGGAAAAGAGAGAGGAGATCTAGATCCACATTTCCACCAATCACTTTCTCCTCTATGTGAGGGGAACCCCTTGGATCTAGATCTTGGAGTTCTTTGTGTTCTTCTTCGTTCTTCCTCTCGTTTTCCTCCATAGCATTAGTTGTTGTGGTGGGATTTGGGAGAGAAGGACTTGGGCACTCCGTGTGCCCTTGCCATTGCATTTGGTGCATAGGTTTGAGTTCTCCACGGTGATACGTGGAAGTGAAGTTGAGAAGCTTATTACTCTTGGGTGCTTGGTACCCTAGAGCTTGTTCCTCTTGGGTGCTTTGGCGCCCTAGACGGTTGGTGGTGCCTCGGAGCTCAATCATTGTGGTGTAAAGCTCCGGGCAAGCGTTGGGGTGTCCAATTAGGTTGTGGAGATTGTCCCGAGCATTTGATGTTACCTCGGAGCCACAGTCCATTGTGGTAAAGCTTCATGGTGTTGTTGGGAGCCTCCAATTAAGTTGTGGAGATTGCCCCAACCTTTTTTGTACGGGTTCGGTGACCGCCCTCAAGGGTCCCTTAGTGGAATCACGACATCTTGCATTGTGCGAGGGCGTGAGGAGATTACGGTGGCCCTAGTGGCTTCTTGGGGAGCATTGTGCCTCCACACCGCTCCAAACGGAGATTAGCATACGCAAGGGTGTGAGCTTCGGGATACATCATCGTCTCCGCATGCCTCGGTTGTCTCTTACCCGAGCTCTTTACTTATGCACTTTACTTTGTGATAGCCATATTGTTTCATGTTATATATCTTGCTATCACTTAGTTGTTCATCTTGCTTAGCATAAGTTGTTGGTGCACATAGGTGAGCCTAGTTGTTTTAGGTTTTGTGCTTGACATATTAAACATTAGTTTTATTCCGCATTTGTTCAAGCCTAAACCGTAATTATTTTAAAGCGCCTATTCACCCCCCCTCTAGGCGATATCCACGTCCTTTCACTATATATACCCCTCCACCTACCGCTCACTCGTAGAGGAGCACTCAGAACAGACCAACACTTGCCCCATCCATTTTTCTGAGAGAGAACCACCTAATCATGTGTTGAGATCAAGATCTTCCACTCCAACCATATGAATCTTGATTTCTAGCCTCCCCAAGTTGCTTTCCACGCAATCAACCTCGTCTACCAAGCCAAATATGTGAGAGAGTGATTGTGTGTTCAGGAGACTATCTTTTGAAGCACAAGAGCATGGAGTTCATCATTGTTACTACATCTATTACCTTTTGGAGAGTGGTGTATCCTAGATTGGTTAGGTGTCGCTTGGGAGCCTCTATCTTCGTGTGTGGAGTTGAACCAAGAAGTTTGTAAGGGCAAGGAGATCGCCTACTTCGTGAAGATCTACCCCGAGTGAGGCTAGTCCTTCGTGGACGTAAGCCGTGATGGAATAGACGAGATTGCTACTTTGTGTACCCTTATGGGTGGAGCCCTCCGTGGACTCTCGCGACAGCTACCCGCCGTGGGTTGAAGTCTCCATCAACGTGGAGGTACGCTAGCACCACCTATCGGAACCACGGGAAAAATCTTCATGTCTCCAATGTGTTTGATCCTCTATCCCTTCCCTCTACTTATATGTGCATGTCTTTACTTTCCGCTGCTATACTCTTAGACTTGCATGTGTAGGATGTCCTTGACTTGATACAATTGCTAAAACTTGCCAGCATCTAAAATTGGGAAAAGGCTAGAAGTTTAATTTGGTCAAGTAGTCTAATCACCCCCCCTCTAGACATACTTCGGATCCTACAAGTGGTATCAGAGCTTTGTTCTCCATTGCATTGGTTTCACAACCTAGGAGAGTATGGCGTCTAGTGAGGGAAATTATCATCTTAGAGGTCTATATTTTGATGGTACAAACTTTGCTAGTTGGAAGCACAAAATTAAAATGCATATTCTTGGTCATAACCCCGTCGTATGGGCTGTTATTTGTGTTGGATTGCATGGTGAATTCTTTGGTGATGGAAAGGAACCGGATCGTGAAGCGACTGTGGAAGAATTGAAGATGTTGCAATACAACGCTCAAGCATGTGATATTCTATTCAACTACCTATGCCCCGAAGAGTTCAGCAAGATAAGCCGTCTTGAGAATGCAAAGGAAATTTGGGATACTTTGGTTGATCGCTATGAATGAAGACCCTCCCGGAGAAGCAAGGACTCGGAGAAGAAGGACTAGTACACCAAGAGCTACACAAGAAGAAGACATCAAGCTCATGTTGGTGAATGGGTCTCCGACTCCGATTCCGACAACCAATCCGAGAGAAGCTACAACTCCAACTCCGACTATAGTCAAGATGAAGGTGTTGCCGGATTAGCACTCGTATACTCCAATTCCTATGACATATTTGATTCGCCAAATGAAGGAAGTGGAAGTTGCTTCATGGCTAAAGGCCCCAAGGTATCCCACCCCGAATACATTGACTTTAATAGTGATGAGGATGACTTACTAGGAGATGATGACTTGCTCTTTGATAAAACTAGTGATGTTAGTCAAAATGAACTTGATAATAATCATTCTAGTCAAGATAAGTCGTGTGATGATGATAAGAAGGAGATTGAGCATCTAACTAAAGAACTAAACACACTTAAGTTAGCTCATGAATCTATTCAAGAAGATCATAGAGAGCTTCTAAGAACTCATAAGAAGGTACGCTTCAAGAATCTATATTTAGAGCAAGAGCATGAGTTTCTTAAAGCTATCAATGACGATCTTTGAAGGAAGAGTTCTTCTTATCTTGCCAAACAACTACTCTTGTCTACATTTGTTCCACAAGTTAAATCTAAGCAAACTAGTAACAAAGGCAAGAAAGGTTCTTCATCTAGTAACAACAATGCAAATGTTAAATCCAATGATGTTGCTTCTAGTAGTTCTATTGATTCCACTAAGGATTCTCTTAGCCAAGTTACACTTGAGAAAGAAAATGATTTATTGAAAGGAATTATAGAAAAGGGTGTCTACAAGAGTCTTGCCGGAAGTAAGAAATTTGAGGAGATTGTGCGCAAGCAAGGATGGCATCGGAAGAACCAAGGCATTGGCTATTTCAACGCCAATGGAGTTGAATGGGAAGAAGGTCAATACCCCAAGACGAAGTTTGTTCCTCAAAGGGAGAAGTATGATCCTACTCTTCCCAAGGGAACAAAAGACGAAGATGACCTTCCACCACAAGACCACAAGCTCAAGGGCAAGTACAAGCTTCAAGAGAAGATTGGCATATTTGAAGAAGAATCCCAAGCCATGGTCAAGTTGGTTCCCAAAGCTACTACAAGATCTACTTCAACAAGTGCTACTTCAACTCCAAGGATCCCCATCAAGTTGATGTGGGTCCCAAAGAAGAAGAAGTAGAGAAGTTCTTGAGGGGTGACTCCGCCAACAAAATTCACTCACATTCATCATTCGCAAGAACTAATGCAATCAACTCCAACCTTATGCAATAGTTCAAGGAGTCACATATTCCCTCATAGGTAAGCAAAGGACAAGGTAAATAATGAATCAATGGACATCATCTCAATGAGTTTCACTCCATGTCCATAGATATCCTTGTATTTGTTCCTTGTGGGGGACTAACCCATGTAGGTGAGAAGAGTACGGAACAACAAGGATGACTCCCAACTCAAGATGATCTTCATCAACTACGAGCATCCACTACTACAACACCTACATAAAGTCTTCAACGACAAAACCCAAGGTTAGTTTGTCCCTCTTAGGGAGGATGTCACATCAAGGGGGAGCTTTACTCTAAGACTTGAGTCAAAGCATCTCTTAAGATGTGAACACATTAAATGCTTTATGTAAAAGTGGCAACCCCACTTGTGCTTAAACGATGAGTATGACCTATGATCAAGTACTCTTACTTGGCTCCTAAGTTAATATACTCATATATAGATGACCCCGTCATCGCCAAAGTGCTTGGTAGATACTAGAGTGGTTTTGCATGTTTGTCATATTTCATTTGACATCTTAATGTGTGAGCATGTTGGTATGCATATTTTTTTCTCATTCAAGGACATCCAATTGTTGTTATTTGGCTTTCATTTTCTTTGGCCAATTGTATTTACAAGAATGCCTAAGTACCCCCTCTAGCTATCTATGCTTTCTCGTCTCAAATTCTAATCATGCTTCATCACAAAATTTGAGCAAGCACTTTTCGGACCCTCTGTGTGAGGAGCACTCGGAGTTCCGTTTCGACAAGAGCTAACTTCCAAAACCTCCCATGTGCCACTCGGTGTAACCAACTCCTAAAACTCGGTTTCACCGAAGCACAAGGGTTAATATGGTTTTCTATCTCGGTACTACCAATACCAAAAACTCGGCGTCACCGGGTCTCTCTATCCTCAGGCAGTTAAGAAACTCGGTGGAACCAAAATTTTGGAATCGGTGTTACCAACAGTAGTTGGGTATATATATCCCGCGGACCCGACCTTTGAAATTAAATATTCAAACATCTTCTCCGCGCCCCACTGCTGTCGCCGCTCGAGTCTACGGATGTCTCCCTTGCCTCCCGTGTGCCCTCGCCGTCGGAGTCCGCCGCCGTCAACGGGAATCAACCCCACCGTTGCTACCGTAGCGAAATCTTCACCGGGTTAGGGTAAGATTTTGGCCCCTCGTGCGCTCCAAGCTCCGATTCATGCGCATTAGGATATGTTCCACATCTTGCCACCAATTGTAATGCTTCTGTCCACGAGAGAATTCTGATAGATTAGGTGAACAGGAAATTTTAGGATTAGGTTTCCGCCATATGCGTCTCGAAGTCACCGAGTGGAAACGAATCGGTGTCACCAATTCAGGTTTCAGGGTTTTGAGAACTTCCTCGGTGAGACCGAGTCACAATTTTCGGTGAAACCGAAAATGGTGACCAAGTTTCTGTTAAAGAGAAAGTCAGTCTCGGATACTCTGAAAATCCAAACTCGATAGAACCCATATTACAGAAATCTAAAACTGAGATTTTGAGTTCAAATTTTTGTAAAATATATGTGTTTTGTGATGTTTATCCCCTCCACTCTTCTACATCTATTCACATGGTCAGTCTTTCAGCATGTCAGGCTCAGATGACACTGAGAATGCATTCAGGGAACCAAGTGTTGATCTTAATGCTAGCACTAGTCCAGAAGCCAGTTTCTCTGATCCAGGCACCCCCGACACACATGGCTTGCCCAAGGCAGCCACCAGGGCCAGAAGGAAGCTCAACTCAGATGAAGAGGATGAAGACCTCATCCCAGATGATGCTAGTTCCAAGGAATACTGTCAGGAGGGAGTATGCCAGCTCTGATGCTGTGAAGGCTCCTGAGACTGCCAAGAGAGAAATGACCATTACTCTTGAGAATCCAGGATCCTCTAGGCAGACCAAGTCTATGGCTAAGAAACCTGCCCAGAAGATGAGAGAGGGGAAGAGAATTGTCCATGTGGTTGGAAGGCCAACCTCTATGTATGAAGACCCAGCTGAGCTTGAGGAAGAGGAAGAGGAAGAACCAGCTGCAAACCCTCCTCCTTCCAAGAAGAAGAAGCTTTTGGTTGATGTCATGCCTAGCAAGCCAGCCTCCAAGGCTAAGCCATCTGCTCCCAAGAAGCCAGCTTCCCCCAAGCCCAAGAAGACCACCAGATACATCTCACTAGCTGAGAAGAACAAGGGTTCTACCTCCATGGAAGAAGAAGAAGAAGAAGATGTTGTTGTTTTGAGGAAGCTGAGACCTCACCTGCCAGAACACAATGATGATCATCTCGTGGCAGAGGATATGAAGAAGAGGAAGGATCAATGGCTCGGGAAATGGAGAGCATCTGATCCATATGCTATCCCGAGAAGGACTGTTGTTGATGCTCGCTTCCACACTAAGGAGCAGCAAGATTTTGATGAGACTGTCTTATTAGACAAGAGTCCAGCTGTCAGTGACATGAGATATGTTGATTGGAAGTTCATCAAGGAGAATGAAGACTACTTCCATCATGTGCTAGAAAACTTCAAGGCCATTGATATTGACACTTTTGTTGGCAGAGAGATGACAGCATGGAACGATAAGATGATCATGCAATTCTATTCCATAGCTCACTTCTATCCTGATGGAAAGATTGTTTGGATGACAGAGGGCACCAGGTACCAGTCTACTGCTGATGAATGGGCTACCATCTTAGGAGCCCCGGAGATTCAGGATGGAGATCTTGATGTGTATACTGAGGCCAAGATGAACCACAACTCCATGGACAACATGTATAACCCTATCCCCACAGCATATGTGAAGACACACAACTTTGGCTGTGTCTACTTCCTGCAAGCAGGAGTACCCACCACCAACACCATTATGAGGCATACCTTGATGCCAAAATCAGGAGATGACAAGATGATCAGGGGGTACTCCATCAATATGTTGCACCATGTAGACACCCGCACCAGGTTCAGGGTGATGGATTTGATTGTGGAGACAATCAAGGGGACTGTTGCTGACCAAAAGAGATCTTGTGGATATGCTCGATATATCTAGATGCTCATCAATTCCAAAGTTGGAAAGAGCCTCTATCTACTTGATCGTCCACACTTGTCACTCCAGCCAGATTTTGAGGATAACGTTGTGGTGATGGATCCTAGTCATCCTACTTCAGCTACAGCACAGGCTGAGGCCGAGGCAGAGGCAGCCAGAGCCACTAGTGAAGTTCCAAGAACGAAGAATGATCAAATGGCATATCTTATCGGCACTATCCAAGGGATAGAGAAGAATGTGATTGTGATCCTCAAGAACCAGGAGAGTCTTGAGAGGATAGTGGAGACGAAGTTTCAGGATTTGGACAACAAGTTGACTGACAGGGATGGCAATGGGTCGGGTTTGGAGCCGGCGGAGCTGGTCCAAATCCAACCCATGACCCATCTTCCAACCCTGTGCCCATCCACCAAAGCATCCATGGGCATAAATTATGCCCATGCCCAAACCCATTGGATACCCAGATACCCATGGAGCTCCATGGCATAGAAAAATTAGCATGATGCCTTCCAAAATATAAAATTAACTCATCATCGTTCATTAACTTAGATTAGGTTTAATAATTAGATTAGTGGGGTTGTGGGGGATTAGGGAACATGGGTCGGGTTTTGACCTTCTGTGACCGCGAGTGACTTGGGCTTGGTCATTTGCTTAATTTCGTGTCACTGCCATATGGGCCCATGTGTCATACGGGTATCGATTGGATATCCATGGAGCAAAAATTATAACCATACCCAACCCTACTCCTCGTGGGTATCCAGATCCATAGATCCATGGGCAGAAATGCGATCCATACCCTTGGCCAACCGGGTCGAGTATACGGGGATATCCGGATTCATGGATAAAATTGACATCCCTAGTGATAGAGCTGACCACCACTGTCAATGCTCTTAAGAAGGAGGTGGATGCAGTGCCCATCCCCAGCTCCAGTGATGATGATGATGATAGTCCTCCTCTCTAGCCTCACACTCAGTTCAGGACACATGTTAGATATTCTGTCGTGCCAGCTCCAGCGATGAGACCATCTTCATCAGCACCTGCATTAGCTCCAATAGCACCCTCAGCACCTGCAGTGTCTACTCCACCACCTAAGAGGACTTCAGCTGAAGCATTTGCGGACGCTGTTCTTTTGACTCCTTCTATGGCCACCGGAGGAGATAGAGCCCAAAGTGACGCTTAGCTCTATACCTTTGAACTTTTTGGTAACTTGTTTCCAAAGGGGGAGAAGTGTATAGATCATAGGGCTTCGAGACAGAGAGCGTTTTGCATTTTGTTTGCTCTCTTCATTTCAAAAACATTCGGTTTATCGTGTGGTTGTTCTTAAAACTCCGTTGTGTTTGATCATACGCTTTGCTTGATGATGCTACTATTTCCTATCCATGTGATGCTTATATGATGATCATTCACTTTTGTTTGGTTTTATGTGCATTATAATCCATTCATACCTTTTAAGCGCACCACCAAGTTGTATGTGACATGGAAGAGTTACCCATGATTCTAATTGATTGTGAACTTGCATTCAAACGCAAATTTTAAAATAGTGCACAAATTTAGGGGGAGCTCTTGCTTATCACATACTTCTCAAAGCGATGATGCTATTCATTGCTTTATCCTTATCGAAGCTTTGATCTATATGTTGTCATCAGTTACCAAAAAGGGGGAGATTGAAAGGACAACTTCTCCCTAGGTGGTTTTGGTAATTAATAACAACCTATATTTCAAAGGACTAATGATTCTACCAAGTAAATTTCAGAAAAGTTCAATGAATGGATTGGCAAAGGATCGTGTGGAGATCCCCTAGATGCAAGGAACATCGATTGGCAACAAGCTTCAAGACTCTACATTTTACATTTTGTGAGATTCTCCCACAAAATACTTTGTGTAAACACTACCACTCAAATTCGGCGCCACCAAGTTTTCGAAATCGGACGTACCGAGTTTCAACCTAGACAAATCCTAAGCCAAACCCTAAAGGTCTCGGTGTCGGATTTTGGGCTCCGCAAAACCCAAAGAGGTTCGAACTCAGGGGCGTGTGCGAAGATCCCAACCAGCTTCGTCCCCAAGCTCACAGCTCCAAAGCATAGCCCAATCGAGCCTCTCTATCACGGGGAAGAAGACCAACACGCGGATTTACCCAGGTTCGGGCCGCTGTGAAGCGTAAAACCCTACTCCTGCTTCGGGTGGATTGCCTCTCGAGGAGGTTTGTGGATGAACTGGTACAAAGGTGAGCTTCTCGCGAGGGCGCTCGGGTGGTTTCGGATCTCTCTCTCTATGGAGCAGCCTAGTCCCTATTTATAGTGGCCCGGGTCCTCTTCCCTTATCGCACTGGCGGGAAGGGATCCCACAATGGCCAAATTCGAAAGGGGACAGGAGGTACATCTTATCCTGACGAAAGGTGGTCTTCGCCTGCAAAGCAGCTGGTGGTGACGCGGAGATGGGCTCGGCGATGACATACGTCCTGCGGGGCTTGCGGTCTTGGTCTTGTTACACCAGAGTGGAAACCTTTGGGGGGATGTCCTGGGAACCCGCGTACATCCTTGCCTCCTTTGCACCAAAGGGGAAACTGTCTCCCCTGTGCCCGCTGGCGCCCGCCTGGCCCGGCTTGCGTCACCCCCGACCTCACGAGGCCGGGCGCTACATAGGGATTTCCGCCCCTCGGGAGGCAACCTGGGGAGGCCTCCTCTTTCCGGGGGTCTTGGCGTCGTCCTCCTCGCGAGGATGGGGCTCTCGCGAGGGCCTTGTCTTGAGTGATGCCGCGCCGAGCCGTACCGGGCTGTCGAAGTGGGCCACGCCCTGGGCCATAGGCAGGCAGGTCTAGGTACCCCCGTTCCTAGGATGCCGACACTCGGTGACACCAACTTCCATTTTGGTGAAACCGAAATCAGTGACCAACTTTCGGGTAACCCATTTCTAAGAATCGGAATTTCTGAGTTTTGGAAATCGGTCTCACCGAGTTTTGGAAACTACCTAGGTCAGCCAATTCGGTCCCACCAAGATTTATATATCAGTCTCACCGAAACGCCAAAAGTTGCCACATTTTGCACTAGTCGGTGCAATCGAGTTTTTGCCGAGTTGGGCAATAATGTTGTAACGGTTGGATTTTTGGAGATGCCTATATATACCCCTCCACCTACCTCTCACTCGCAGAGGAAGCACTCCGAACAGACCAACACTTGCCCCATCCATTTTTTTTGAGAGATAACCACCTACTCATGTGTTGAGATCAAGATCTTCCACTCCAACCATATAAATCTTGATTTCTAGCCTCCCCAAGTTGCTTTCCACCCAATCAACCTCTTCTACCAAGCCAAATCTGTGAGAGAGTGATTGTGTGTTGAGAAGACTATCTTTTGAAGCACAAAAGCAAGGAGTTCATCATTTTTACCACATCTATTACCTTTTGGAGAGTGGTGTCTCCTAGATTAGTTAGGTGTCGCTTGGGAGCCTCCGTGTTCATGTGTGGAGTTGAATCAAGAAGTTTGTAAGGGCAAGGAGATCGCCTACTTCGTGAAGATCTACCCCGGGTGAGGCTAGTCCTTCGTGGACGTAAGTTGTGATGGAATAGACGAGTTTGCTACTTTATGGACCCTTATGGGTGGAGACCTCCGTGGACTCTCGCGACTGCTACCCTCTGTGGGTTGAAGTCTCTATCAACGTGGACGTACGATAGCACCACCTATCGGAACCACGGGAAAAATCTTCGTGTCTCCAATTGCGTTTGATCCTCCTATCCCTTCCCTCTACTTGTATGTGCATGTCTTTACTTTCTGCTGCTATACTCTTAGACTTGCATGTGTAGGGTGTGCTTGACTTGATATAATTGCTAAAACTTGCCAACATCTAAAGTTGGGAAAAGGCTAGAAGTTTAATGTCGGCACCCCGATCCTAAGCCATAAGAATCTAGCATGTAACACATCACATCACATTGCGGCCTCACACATGGTTATCCCCACGGCTGCCACCTTACCTTGGCCGGGACCGTTTGCGTCTTTTGGCTCACGTATGTGAATATGTCGCTAGCATTCAAATGTCAAAGAACCCGGGTCGACATGACTAGTCATAGAACCCAAGTGGCACATCCGTACAGGGACAGGCATATGTAACCCAACAGTGCAGGTGTCGGTCATTAGCGTGTGTGGACAAGTCATTGCAAGCTACAGGGACTCCATTACGCCGTGGGACATAAATGTCATCAACTGCAAATAGACAAGTCATAGCAGGCTACATGGACTCCATTACACTACGAGACATTTCCCCGAAGGGACAGACACAGCAGCAAAGAAGGATACACGCTGGTCAATCAATGTGTCCGGAGCAGTAGCAAGCTACCAAGGCTCAGTGGAAGCACAAAGAGGCATTTCCCCGTAAAGAGTACTACTAGAGGCACACAACTAGGTGTCGAATCCCATACATACCGTTACACGTCACACGTACGAACGAAATGTCCGATATGCATAGATACAACTATGGCATCACAACATAACCATACAGCAACACACCATTTATTTAGAAGGCTCAGAAGAGCCTTACATAATATGATGTTACAAGCAGAGGGTCACATGACCCATCATTCAGAGCATACAATCAACAGGCGGAAGATACATGTCTGGGTACATACATCTATTAAAAGCGGCTAGAAGAGCCTGAAAAGCTACAACGACCCTACCAAAGGAGCCAGACCTCTGTCTGGGATTTCCAAGCTAACCCGGTCAACATCGAACTTCATGTCATAAGAATCACTAATGGGACTGGCGTCTCCTCTGCAAAAACATAAATTAAGCAACCGTGCGTACAGAGGTACTCAGCAAGACTTACATCAGAACTATCTACATATGCATCATTGTCAACAAAGGGGTTGTGGAGTTTATTGCAGCAAGCCAGCTTTGACTCTTGGCTAACCTGTACTACGACTACAAGTATTATCTTTGAGGTGGGACAACGCACACGAGTCCACATATTCACCAAATCAATACACCACTATGGATCCACTCCCGTCTCCCTACGAGAAGGCCATCCATAGCACTCACACTTATCTTGCGCATTTTGGAGTATCCATTTCACTTGTCTATGTACCACATAAGCAATCCAAGTAGTCCATATCTGAGGAGACGGCTATTCGAACAGATTATTTCACCCTGCAGGGGTATACTTCTTCACACACGCTCCCGCCACTTACCGCTATGTGCACATAAAAGGGCACCTCGGCAACCTCCAAGCGGAAGCCTAGCGAGGGAGTCGGCCACGGCCTGACTAACCACACAAGACTCTAGTCCAGGTTTATCACCTATTTGAGACTGAACCCGCAACGGAAGTCCGGCCGAAGTTTCCATCACGGCCCCAAACGATGTGTTCAGGGTTCCCAAGCCCACCTTGACGGATGGTACTACGCTTGGTACACCGGGCCACGGTGCATCTACTGCGCCATAGCCTACCCCTCCGGTCAGCGCTATGCACGGCCGCCAGCACATCCTACAAACACCAGAAACTAGTTGCAACTCCTGGACAGAGACCAAGGCGATTAATAAGCCGAGAGTGTCAATTAAGGATCCCAATGTGCGGTAGTATCTTGTCTTGAATAACATACAGAGAACTTAGTTCTTAAGGACGGTCCCAATGAGACAACCCACCATGTACTCCTACATGGCCTCTCATTGCTACCTTTACCAAATCGTGTTCACACACTTAGCTCTCACATAGTAGGACATGAACACAACCATTCTGATTCATCGCCCAGATGGATCAGACCCGACATGACTCTAAGCATAGCTGGCACAGTAAGCAAGCATGGATGAGTAAGCACAACAAGGCTCAAGCAGTTGCTACTCATGCTAAGTGGTTTCAACTATTTACTGTGACAAGGACATGTCATGCAAAGGAATGGGTTCAACTACCAAGAACATGTAACAGGTGAATCGTTGTTGTCCTAATGCAGTAAAAGAGAGAAGGAGCGAGAGGGAAGGATATTATCGGGATGCTCAAGGAGGGGTTGCTTGCCTGACACTTCTGAAGATAACAATGAGTCTTCATCGGTGACAACGATCTCAACGTCGGAACCATCGTCTACCGAGGGAGAACAACCACCGGCAAACAAGAAGGAACAACATTCAATGCAATGCAACAAACATGATGCATGATATGGCATGTTAAGCCATTGAATTGACCTAGTACAATATTTAGCCACATTAATTGAAGTGGATTTCAAATAGGCTTCAAATCCCAACTCCAAACTATTTATCAAATTTGTCCTATTCATGAAATGTCCTAGTTGGTGATGTTAACTTGCTCAAACATGCATGATCATGGCATAAACATATTCCTTGCATTTTTCTGATCATTTTTCATATATAAATTATTTTCATCTGAGTTACAAATTAATTTCTATGATTTTTAGAAGTTTTAAGCATTTTCTGGAATTTCCCTGAATATTTTAAGTACCGGAAAAGCTTTATTGTGTCAGCACTGTGTCAGCATGATGTCAGCAGCCAACTGGCCGTGCCAGGTCAAACCTGACGACCAAGGCCCACACGTCAGTGACACAGGGCTAATCCCCGGTCAAACCCGACGCTGATTGGGCTTTGACCCCCCGTGCGGCCCTCTGTTAGTGGCTCTGGTGGTGGGGTTAGTGGCTAATTAAGCCGGCCACATCAGCCCCGACCGGAGAGTGGTCGCTGGCGACCATCCGACACGGCGGAGGCTTGCCGGAGGGCGCTACGGGCGTCGAATGGGCAAGCTGGGGGCACCAGAAGGTAGCCCGCAGTCGTGCGCAACCATTTGAGCCATCCATGGGTCATGGGGTGGCCGGAGCAGGGTCGGCGACAAGCTTGGCGGCGGCCGTGGTTCGGTCGACCACGGGCTCGACGCCATAGGGCACGGGAGCGAAGGGCGATTGAGGGAAAATGGCCAGGAGCTCACAGCGGGTCTGATGGCATCGTCGGGGAGCTCGGGGATGGTCTGCTTGCAACGAATTGATGAAGATGATCGCCGGTGACCGAGGTGGAAGACGGAGACGGGGTCGATGCTGAGGGGCTCCCGGGCTCGATTCCTTCGTCTTGGAGCTTCTGGGCATCGAGGCGAACCTCGTGGGGTGGATGGAGAGGCTGGGGAGCGGCCAGGGGCGCGGCACTACGGCGGCGGCGAGCCCAGGGAGCTCGGGTCCGAGGGGGAGAGGGAGCAGAGAGAGGTGGAGAGGCAGCAGGGCGAGGGGATGAGCTCGAGGGAGGTCCAGGCATCGCCGGGCGTCGCTAGATGAGCCGGGGGGAGCAGGAGGTGGCCAGGCAGTGTCGGCGCTTCGCCACGCACCTGCCTGGTCCTTCTGGCAGGAGGAGGAAGAAGACCCCCTGCCCCTGGTGGGCTGGGCTGGCTTCTCTCCTGGGCCAGGAGTTCCAGGTAACTATTTCCTTTTCCATTTTCTTTTCTTTTCTAATTTCTGCTCTAGGTTATTATTATTTTTTGTTTGTTCAAAAATCCTAAAGTCAATAATCCTGAAATAATTCCTGGGGTTTTATGAAAATTGTTTCTAGGCCCCACAATAATTATCAGAATTTTTGAAACAACTAAAATAGTTATAGTCTTTTATTTGTCATTTTTAGCAACATTGCTGGTTTATTTAAAATGCCAAAAAGAGTTGTTAAAAGTAGATCAACCCTGGCATGTTGTTGCCAACATTTATCAGAGAGGGGGAACATTTTGAAGAGCATTTTGGAATCATTGAAAAAAAATCAATTATTGGAATTTGTTTATTCGATGAAGTGCTAGGGTTTGTCATCCCCATTTCAAATTCATAAGAAATTAACATGATGCCATGGATGCCAATGCAACTATTTACAACCAATATTCTAGGGTTGTGACAACTCACCCCCACTAAAACAAGAATCTCGTCCCGAGATTCAGGCGTAGGGTAAGAGAATAGAGGGAACAGTAACTACCACAATCTTCATGGTCCAAGTGCCCTCCTCGACGATGTTGATTCATTGCATCATGTTGATCTTGACATCTTTACCTTAGAGATCTTCATCCAAACATGGCAACAAAAGGAATGGAAAACTGTACAAGAATCGATCTTCTCAAGATCGAGCCACTCATGATCAACTCATGGAATGAGACGTGAGAACGTCTCTTGAGCTGAGACACAAAACACATCAAGAGGGATGGAACGAGATAGATTACAAGGTTCAATTTGGTAGGCGACAATTCCCTGCTTGAGAGATGGTGAACGGGTTTCAAAGTAGCAAGGAGCTAATTGCCATGATTCCATAACGGGGCACCTTAGAGGAGGTGACTCATAGAGTTATCCCTTAAGTGGCAAAAAGAATTACTTTTGATCCAAAGATCATTGAAACTCTTCATAACAGCCTAAGGCAATTCACAATGATCGTTTGAAAGAGTTTGAACGAATGGCATACTCAGCTTGAAAGGAAACTAGAGTTATAGAACAGTTCGACAAACGGAAGGCACATTACAATTGATACCGAGGATATAACCCGGTGTCTGAGCGTGCTCTCAAGAACTTGAGCATCTCCATATTCATCGGGATTTTACCAACATCTATGCCAAGATCTTGGTGACTCATCATACTACCATGATGAATAGCGATGGAGGATGCGGATGCAAAGGAGGACAACACTATCTCAGATTTCACCTTAGCTATGCCAAGGGAACGAAATCTGGATGATCGACCGAGAGACATTTAGCACTCCGCTTCTAATGTTCTCCTTGATCATCCAGCGTAACCCAATTATAGGTCAGGTGTTATGACTAGAACATCAAGTAAAGGTCGGACTTCGGGGGTTCCAAGGGTCCATGAGGAATAACTTTAGAGCAATTCATACAAGGTCCTCATGGGGAAATGGCTAATGCTGCTAATACAAGATACCATAATAATAGATCTTCCGGCTAGGTGTGTCAGCCACAACATCACTTTACCGGTTACATGGAGACAAATATTATAATTCTTGGGAAATATTCCCACCATTATATCCGCCTGAAATTCAGATATGGTTGGAGACAAGATACTTCAGATTCAGCATGTCTGAAGGAGAAAGGTTGCAACACAAGTCGAAGAGACAACGTTGCGAGATTCTCAAGAAATGAACTACGGAAGCCAACTCCAAAACATGAGCTGGATTGCAAGACCCATGTGAACACAGTGTCTAAGACAATTGTGGTCACATGGAAACCTTACATCATAACACTTCCGAGTTTTGGTTAGGAAACATCATTGGAGGATAACGAAGTCCTTATATAAGCCCGAGTTAGCTCTTAATAAGGAACTTCTTTTCCTTGAACAAATCAATCAGTGGCTTGGGGTGCTTGGAGATACATATGGGATGGAGGTTGCAAATCTACCAAACCATAGAATTCTTCGCACGTGCATGGCTGACTTGAGACGATTCCAGAGAAGGCAAGATAACTTTTCTTCAATTCACGGTGGCAACTTACATCAGATGCACATGAATTTAGTGGAAGTCACTTCTTACACCTAATATATGCTTCATGTACGAGACACTAAGATATTGTCTATAAAGTTTCCAACACTAGCCTAATGTCCAACATGAATCATGGAACAGATGAAAATGTTGCCGATGGGCACAACAACAATTCATCGGGGTTTCCATGGAAATGGAATTTCCACAACTATGCGAACAAGGCGGTAGCATTGGTCAGACCATAAGGTATAATGGTGTAAGCTCGAGGAGTTAACCACGAGTAAGACAACATTAGGAGAACCCTTGGTTCTGATTTTGATTTGACGATAGCCCATATTCAAATCAAAGATTGGACAAGTCAATAGATGCAACAATTTATCACAAGGATCAATCGGTGAACATATCATCTTTCTTCAACACACACACCAGGATATCCCCTTCAAAAGTAACTAAGTTAGGCAAAGCTTTATCTTCCAACTCTCCAAGTTGTTGTTTAACTCAGCCAACTAGTTCAAGGGTATCCCACACAGATTCTTTGAGAAAAGGTGGTTTACAAGAAACCAACTTGATCACGAACTCAAGATAACGGTCAGGGGACAACCTGGTAATACTTCCGAGAGGATAATCGAAAAATCACGGACCACCGATATGTTATCAAGCTCGGAAATAATCTTGCTTTTCAGGGAAAGACGATATGATCAAAAGAGCTTGGCACAAACTAACTCATTGATCGAAGAGTGCACCAGGAGAGATGGACTAGGTAGCACGATCAAACTTAGAATGATGATTCAATAACCAACACACTAAGAATGATATAATTGTCCATTAACTTCCAAGCAATAAGGTTGCTAGAGGTATTGATTTCACACATCATGGTTCACTTGTCGATATTCCGGTTGCGATCAACATGAAGACCGAGAAATGAATAATGATGGCGAGAAGTACCACTGTATCAAGAATGCATAAGAGGTTGTGCGATTCCTATGACATTCCTGACATAAAGAGGGGAATACTCCAGGGTAGAACAGAGCAAAAGCTAGATTGGCATTTTGATCTGCGGAATACAACTACTTTGACCCAATCCAAGAAATGGATGAGGTACTGGAGTTTGTTTCTCCTACTCATTCTGAAATAGAATGGCTTGACAGACCACAAGAATAATAGGCATCGATGAATACGAATGCACAACTACTCTTGACTATCCGCTGATAGAAGAAGGTCGAAATACAATTAGTGAGGAACAACTCAAGAGCACATGATTTTTCTGGGTTGTAGATGCATGGTTAGCACGTCGAACGAGTTCAACATAATTCTTCCGGATAAACCATGTAGAAGGAAGGAATTGGCAGGGTCACAATGATGGAATGGAGAACTCATGAAGAGCACTCTTGTTGTGATCTTCAGTTCACGAGGAACTCCTGCCATGACTGATTCATGGTATTGGAAGAATGATAATCCACGAACCTTGAAGACTATAACAAGGTTACTAAACATCCTAAAGGAATGGGCAAACACTACCAACAGGAGTGAGTAGAATGATGCTTGGGTTCAAAAACCCAGAAATAGAATACCTACTACTATATAACATCATGAGATGTTTTTTAGAAAATGATGGCCAGAATCATCACACTGGAAACACAAACACAACTAAACTATTGAGTGGTTTACTGGAATAACCTGGTTTTCCTATCACTCCAACGAACAAGTCGAGGTAATGGAGTACCTCAACACAATATTTAGGGTGCTTTGTCTGGCCCAAAAGACATTGATTCGAGATGAAGGAGTTTGCAATTGCATCAGATTATTTGTAAACCTTGGATAACTCGGACAGCATAATGGATGTACGGGTGTGAAATATGAGGCAACCTGCATGAAAACTGACAACATCACACAGAATTCTTATGGAGACATTGATCCAGGAAGACAACAACTTTCCTATAAGTCTCCAGCATAGTAACTCGTCATTTTGATAGAAAGATGAGAATCCTAGTTCTTAACCCCATAGAATAAAGAAGAGGGTGACTCAGAATTAGAATAACACAAGGAAAGGAGTAAAAAGAATCTTACGTTCCCTTCCACAATCAACTCCCTTATATAACTAAAGCAGTTCTAGACTCAACATCGACCAGTTTGGCTTGGTAATCCTACAGGCAGTCAAGCTCTGATACCAACGCTGTCGGGACCCCGATCCTAAGCCATAAGATTCTAGCATGTAACACATCACATCACATTGCGGCCTCACGCACGGTTATCCCCACGGCTGCCACCTTACCTTGGCCGGGACCGTTTGCGTCTTTTGGCCCACGTATGTGAATATGTTGCTAGCATTCAAATGTCAAAGAACCCGGGTCGACATGACTAGTCGTAGAACCCAAGTGGCACATCCATACAGGGACAGGCATACGTAACCCAACAGTGCAGGTGTCGGTCATCAATGTGTGTAGACGAGTCATAGCAAGCTACAGGGACTCCATTACACCGTGGGGCATAAATGTCATCAACTGCGTGTAGACGAGTCATAGCAGGCTACATGGACTCCATTACACTGCAAGACATTTCCCCGAAGGGACAGACACAACAGCAAAGAAGGATACACGCCGGTCAATCAATGTGTCCGGAGCAGTAGCAAGCTACCAAGGCTCAGTGGAAGCACAAAGAGGCATTTCCCCGTAAAGAGTACTACTAGAGGCACACAACTAGGTGTCGAATCCCATACATACCGTTACACGTCACACGTACGAACAAAATGTCCGATATGCATAGATACAACTATGGCATCACAACATAACCATACAGCAACACACCATTTATTTAGAAGGCTCAGAAGATCCTTACATAATATGATGTTACAAGCAGAGGGTCACATGACCCATCATTCATAGCATACAATCAACAAGCGGAAGATACATGTCTGGGTACAGACATCTATTAAAAGCGGCTAGAAGAGCCTGAAAAGCTACAACGACCCTACCAAAGGAGCCAGACCTCTGTCTGGGATTTCAAAGCTAACCCGGTCAACATCGAACTTCACGTCGTAAGAATCACTAATGAGACTGACGTCTCCTCTGGAAAAACATAAATTAAGCAACTATGAGTATAGAGTTACTCAGCAAGACTTACATCAGAACTATCTACATATGCATCATTGTCAACAAAGAGGTTGTGGAATTTATTGCAGCAAGCCATCTTTGACTCTTGGCTAACCTGTACTACGACTACAAGTATTATCTTTGAGGTGGGACAACGCACACGAGTCCTCATATTCACCAAATCAATACACCACTATGGATCCACTCCCGTCTCCCTACGAGAAGGCCATCTATAGCACCCACACTTATCTTGAGCATTTTGGAGTATCCATTTCACTTGTCTATGTACCACATAAGCAATCCAAGTAGTCCATATCCGAGGACGCGGCTATTCGAACAGATTATTTCACCCTGCAGGGGTATACTTCTTCACACACTCTCCCACCACTTACCGCTATGTGCACATAAAAGGGCACCTCGGCATCCTTCAAGCGGAAGCCTAGCGAGGGAGTCGGCCACGGCCTGACTAACCACACAAGACTCTAGTCTAGGTTTATCGCCTATTTGAGACTGAACCCGCAACGGAAGTCCGGCCGAAGTTTCCATCACGGCCCCAAACGATGTGTGCAGGGTTCCCAAGCCCACCTTGACGGATTGTACTACGCTTGGTACACCGGGCCATGGTGCATCTACCGCGCCATAGCCTACCTCTCCGGTCAGCGCTGTGCACATCCGCCAACACATCCTACAAACACCAGAAACTAGTTACAACTCCTGGACAGAGACCAAGTTGATTAATAAGCCGAGAGGGTCAATTAAGAATCCCAATGTGCGGTAGTATCTTGTCTTGGATAACATACACAGAACTCAGTTCTTAAGGACGGTCCCAATGAGACAACCCACCATGTACTCCTACATGGCCTCTCATCGCTACCTTTACCAAATCGTGTTCACACACTTAACTCTCACACAGTAGGACATGAACACAACCATTCCGATTCATCGCCCAGATGGATCAGACCTGACACAACTCTAAGCGTAGCTAGCAAAGTAAGCAAGCATGGATGAGTAAGCACAACAAGGCTCAAGCAGTTGCTACTCATGCTAAGTGGTTTCAACTATTTACTGTGACAAGGATATGTCATGCAAAGGAATGGGTTCAACTACCGAGAACATGTAACAGTTGAATCGTTGTTGTCCTAATGCAGTAAAAGAGAGCAGGATCGATAGGGTAGGATATTATCGGGATGCTCAAGGAGGGGTTGCTTGCCTGACACTTCTGATGATAACAACGAGTCTTCATCGGTGACAACGATCTCAACGTCGGAAACATCGTCTACCGAGGTAGAACAACCACCGGCAAACAAGAAGGAACAACATTCAATGCAATGCAACGAACATGATGCATGATATGGCATGTTAAGGCATTGAATTGACCTAGTACAATATTTAGCCAAATTGATTGAAGTGGATTTCAAATAGGCTTCAAATCCCAACTCCAAACTATTTATCAAATTTGTCCTATTCATGAAATGTCCTATTTGGTGATGTTAACTTGCTTAAACATGCATGCTCATGGCATAAACATATTCCTTGCATTTTTCTGATCATTTTTCATATATAAATTATTTTCATCTGAGTTACAGATCAATTTCTATGATTTTTAGAAGTTTCAAGCATTTTCTGGAATTTCCCTGAATATTTTAGTACCAGAAAAGCTTTATTGCGTCAGCACTGTGTCAGCATGACGCAGCAGTCAACTGGTCATGCCAGGTCAAACCTGATGACCAGGGCCCACACGTCAGTGACACAGGGCTAATCCCCGGTCAAACCCGACGGCGATTGGGCTTTGACCCCCCGTGGGGTCCTTTGTCAGTGGCTCTGGTGGTGGGGTTAGTGGCTAATTAAGCCGGCCACGTCAGCCCCGACCGGAGGGTGGACACCGGCGACCATCCGACACGGCGGAGGCTCGCCGGAGGGCGCTACGGGCGGCGGATGAGCAAGCTGGGGGCACCAGAAGGTAGCCCGCAGTCGTGTGCATCCATTTGAGCCATCCATGGGTCATGGGGTGGCCGGAGCAGGGTCGGCGACAAGCTTGGCGGCGGCTGTGGTTCGGTCGACCACGGGCTCGACACCACAGGGCACGGGAGCGAAGGGCGATTGAGGGAAAATGGCCAGGAGCTCATAGCGGGTCTGATGGCATCGTCGAAGAGCTTGGGGATGGACTGCTTGCGACGAATTGACGAAGATGATCGCCGGTGACCGAGGTGGAAGACGGCGACGGGGTCGATGTTGAGGGGCTCCCGGGCTCGATTCCTTTGTCTTGGAGCTTCTGGGCGTCGAGGCGAACCTCGTGTGGTGGATGGAGAGGCTGGGGAGCGGCCAGGGGCGCGGCACTACGGCGGCGGCGAGCCCAGGGAGCTCGGGTCCGAGGGGGAGAGGGAGCAGAGAGAGAGGGAGAGGCAACAGGGCGAGGGGATGAGCTCGAGGGAGGTCCAGGCAACGCCGGGCGTCGCTAGATGAGCCGGGGGGAAGCAGGAGGTGGCCAGGCAGCGTCGGCGCTTCGCCACGCACCTGCCTGGTCCTTCTGGCAGGAGGAGGAAGAAGACCCCCCTGCCCCTGGTGGGCTGGGCTGGCTTCTCTCCTGGGCCAGGAGTACCAGGTAACTATTTCCTTTTCCATTTTCTTTTCTTTTCTAATTTCTGCTCTCTGTTATTATTATTATTTTGTTTGTGCAAAAATCCTAAAGTCAATAATCCTAAAATAATTCCTGGGGTTTTATGAATATTGTTTCTAGGCACCACAATAATTATCAGAATTTTTGAAACAACTAAAATAGTTATAGTCTTTTATTTGTCATTTTCGTCAACATTGCTGGTTTATTTAAAATGCCAAAAAGAGTTGTTAAATGTAGATCAGTCCTGGCATGTTGTGAACAACATTTATCAGAGAGAGGGAACATTTTGAAGAGCATTTTGGAATCATTGAAAAAAATCAATTATTGGAATTTGTTTATTCGATGAAGTGCTAGGGTTTGTCATCCCCATTTCAAATTCGTAAGAAATTAACATGATGCCATGGATGCCAATGCAACTATTTACAACCAATTTTCTAGTGATGTGACATTTAATTTGGTCAAGTAGTCTAATCACCCCCCCCCCCTCTAGACATACTTCGGGTCCTACAGAGGAGGATCTCGGCCAGATCCATTCTGATGCCTCTCCTTTGGAACTCTATGAGCGCCCAAGTCGCCTCCCGGGGATGACAATGGGCTAGTAGCGGGGGCAGAGTGTGGAGGGATGCATGGGTGGCTAGTGATGGAGATGGGTGTAGCTGCAATGACGGTGCTAAGAGAGAACAGAGGCGGCACTGGAGACATCATGCGAACAAGAGCCAGGGTGGCCATGGCACCGGCAGGTGAAGAGAAGCATGGTGACGGGAAGCAGGAGCTACCACCAGGGAGGAGATGCGTGACGGCGGTGTGGAGGCGGTTGGCCGGTGGAAACCCTAAAGTGATAAGGCAAGAGTGAGATGATGGGAGGGTGATTTTTTTTAGCGATGGACGGGAGGGCGATGAGCGGCCGTCCAAGGGCGAGCGGGCAATGCCATACACTAACCGACTATCGAGGGCCCATTGGCAGTGTCACATCCAGCCGGAGAAGCACGATAGCGAACCATTTGCTTACAAATGGGTCAATCAGCGTCCATCAAAGACTCGATCCACCAGAACGCAGCAACCCCTAAAAAAACAGAACGCAACGTTTCAAGGAAGTTTAGAATTTGTACTAATATGCACCAGTCATGAACGACGGACGCATTCTGATATGTTGGTGCCTTAGGGCATCTTCAAGGTGAATCCGCAAACCTTTAGCCAGACCGCATGGTCCGGACCACGAGGTCCGGACCGCGGAAGCCATCCAATGCCGACTTGTATCAGTCCACGGAGAGGTCCGGAAGCGATTTCTCCCACAAAAATTGGAGACAAACATGGGGAGGTTTGCGAGAGTTCGGACCGCTACTTCGCCCTGGCCCACCACAAAACCCCCACCGGCTCTTCCCGCGCCTTCCATCCCACATGCCTAGCCGCTTGCTGCGTCGCATTCATGCCGTCCTAGAGCATGCATCTGACGTCATTGAAACCGCAATTTGACCAGAGGGAAGGCAGCACAGACGGACGTGATCTCTCGGGCCTCGCCACTTCAATTCAGACACAGCGCCCCGAGGAACCAACTCCAGTGGCTATGTCGCATTGAAGCGGGTTGACCGACCCACCGCCTGCCCTCGGCGCGGATACTTAAGTCGTGCTCTGGTGCCGTGGAGCAGAGCACTGGACTTTCCTCCTCTCTCCCACCTCCCCGCGTCTTTCCTTCTCTGCCGCCCCTCCGAGCCAAGCCAGTAGCGATGCTGAAGTCCTGGTTCTCTGTGCCGGTAGGCAGACCTAGTGGGAGCTCATCATCTCGCAGATCTTGGTGCCGTCGCCCTCGGTTACCACGGTCATCTACTTCCACGACGTTGGGCTCCAAAGGCAAGGAGGACCAGCCGCAGTGGCAACCACGCCTGCTATTGGAGGCGGCCCTGACGAACGAAGAATTCGTCCATCAGATGGAGATCATGACAGAGCGTTCGCTCTGTCAGATGGGACCAATGCCACCATCACCGGAGCAAGTCAAGGATGAGCTGGCGTACCCACACCAGCGGGTGAAGGACGAGCCGGCGTCCACACCGTGCAACCGCAGCCTCCACATCGGCGCCCGCGTGAAGGACGAGCCGCCGTCCCCGCCACGCAACCGCGGCCTCCACATTGGTGGCTGCTTGAAGGATGAGCCACCGTCACCACCACGCAACCGCGGCCTCCACGTCGGTGGCCACGTCAAGCCTGAGTCACCGTCACCACCGCATAACAGGTATGCGCGGATCGACGAGCCGTTGTTGCATCGACGCCACTGCCGACATGGGGTGCTTCCCGTGATTTCCAAGGTGCGTAGCCGCATCCTCCGTTACCTGAGAGGGGGAGGCTTCGGTGGTGCCTCCGGCGCTCGGGCGGTGGTGTCCGAGGCCGAGCGTGCGGCGTGATACTTGTGATCTGCGTTGGGTTTTTCCGTGAAGAGGAACGGGTGATGCAGCACAAAATAGGTAAGTATTTCCCTTAGTAGAGAACCAAGATTTATCGAACCAATAGGAGTTGCAACCAACCCCCGTCTTCAGCGGCTACACACAAAGAAACAAACACTTGCACCCAACGCGGGAAAGAGGGTTGTCAATCCCCTTGGACTCGTTATTTGCAAGCTTATGAGTAGTGTGGTTGGTAGTAGATAATTATAAATTGCAAAATAAAATAAAAGACAAATAATAACAGCGAGAAAATACCAGCGTTTGTAAACTTATAAGTGGATAGACCCGGAGGCCATAGCTTTCCCTAGAGGCATCTCTCGTGAAAATAAACATACGGTGGGTAGACAAATTACTGTTTGGCAATTGGTAGAAAAGCGGAAAGTTATGCGATATTCACGGCAATGATCATGTGCATATAGGAATCACGTCCAAAACAAATAGGCCGACTCCTACCTGCACCTATTACTATTACTCCACTTCAAGAGCGCTTCTATGCTTGCCTCTCTATGTATTAAGTTCATGACAAATAGAGTAATGCATGGAGAACGATGACATGATGTAGACAAAGAGAATTCAATTAATATGAACTAACCCCATCGTTTTATCCGTAGTGGGAACAATACAAAGACGTGTCTTGTCCCTTTCTATCAGTGGGATATAGAGCACCGCCAGATTGAACCCACTACAATGCACCCCTCTCACTTAAGAAATATCAATCTAGTTGGCCAAACTATTTCAATAGATCAGAGAGATTTACGAAGCTGTAATGATCATTCAAATAAGAATCATAATATTCAGAGGTGACTCAAATACTTTTCATAAATAATCTGAAACATCAACCCACAGTTCATCGGATCCCAACAAACGCACCGCACCAAAAGAGTTACATCGGATAGATCAAAGCGAAGATGCGATGATCATTGTATTGAAGATCAAGAGAGAGAGACCCATCTAGGTACTAACTACGGACCCGTAGGTCTGTGGTGAACTACTCACACATCACCATGGGAGCAGCAAGGATGATGAAGAGGCCCTCTGTGATTGATCCTCCCTCCGGCAGGGCACCGGAACAGGGCTCCATGTCACACCCTATGTTTGTATCACTTTGCTATGCTATGGATTTACAAAATTTGGAGCCCTTTAAAACTTTTGAGTGCATGTGCTTGCTTGAATTGTTGCTTGTTTGCTTGTTTGGTTGATTATGTTATGGCACTCATAGGTTCTTCTTCTCTCCCCCTTCACCATCCCTGATCAAAACATCTTGCCCAATGATCATACCATGTGTATAGTACCTAAAAATATTTTTAGCAAAATTTATTCTGACCAAAAAGGATTTATTCAAATTAGGTTTTCAAAACCCCCTGAATTGCGGTGTGTACTACAAGTCCTCAAATTGGGTGGATCCTTTTACCCCAAACGTTTTATTTGAAACCCACTATATATGTGACTTCCCAAAACCACCTAATATTATTTTTAAAGATTATTTTACTATTTTATTTAAAGGCCTTTTCTTAAGGCCAGAAATGGTTTTTCATAGGGAAAAAATATTTAAATGCTTTGCAAATATTTGAGAAAATTTAGGGAAACTCAGTGGACATATATTTTCCATATATATAAGTTTCAACACATGGTCATGTTCAAAATCATGGGCAAAACCCTCCAAAACCCTTTCTGCTTAAATCAAGCATTTGAACTATTTCTATAAGAAATATTCCCAATAAATTCCAGGAAAATTCCAGCAAGTCACACATGACATCTGTGAGGATCTTGTAAAGTTTCAACCCAATCTGAATTGATTTGCTTCACCAAAATATTCCAAAACCATTCATGTCCAGAACCAAATTTGAGCAACTTTACATTGTGAAGTTTCTCCTATTGATCTCAAACTTTGTGAACATGTTCTAATCCCCAAATAATGATGCCACACTAAGTGGTGCATCTAGGAGATTAGCTTAGCATGACTAGATCTACAGAAACCTGATTCTGTTAATTTCTAGGGTTTACAAAGTTTACATTATCAACTTTGCTCAAATCAACTCAAATTCTCTGACCCATCTCATTTTTACCTCCCCTTTGATCCTGGTAAATCTCATGACAAGTAGAGCATATTTACTTGGTCAAACCAGCATCAAACACCTTCTGGTTGTTTGGTAAAACACTCGTTTTTACCCCTTCTGCTCCTCTCCTTGCCTCCAAAATTTTACCACAACACATTACTGATATATTTCACCTCCAGTAAAGTTTGCATGGCTCTGCTCAATCATAAAGTGGGGTAAAACCCCATTTCTACCTTCTGGACAGCAGTAAAACCACCTCTCTCTCTCTCTCTCTCCACTCCTCCCTCACCCTGGTGGATCACCAGAGCATCCAAGGCTATCCCCAACTTGTTTATCCCCCCCTAGACCTCCTAGACACCCTTGGACGCGCCCAGAGCACGCAAGACATGCCATGGCATGCCAAAAGCATGCTCTGGAGCACGCTACAGTGCCTCCCCGCATTGTAGCTGGAGCATCCTGAGGCTCCCGACCACCTTGGGATGGGGAAAGATGTCCCCTGGATTCCCCTTCGACGTCCGCATCCCTCCAAACGGTCAGCCCCCTCCTACTTCTCTCTCCGGCGACCTCCGCACGTGCGTGCCCGACGCTGCCCACTCCGGCCTCTCCCTGTCCAAGCTGGGGACCCACCTCGAGCTCGCCCCGCTCTTCCTCTCACTCCCCAGAAACCTAGTCCACCCCCACGAGCACCGCTCAGAGGCCTCGAGCCCGTCCCGTGGCCACCAGAGCCCCTCCGGCGGCAACGAGTGGACTCGGTCCACGGCATGCCTTGGCCCCCCTATAAGAGTCACCCCCGCGCCTCGCACTCTCCTTCTACGGCCTCCCCACACTCCCAATCGTGCCCGCGCCACTAGTCCCCCTCGTTTCGGTGCTCGGGAGCTCGACTCCGAGCAGAAGCTCCGCCGCCGTGGTTCACCGCCAATCACATGGTATGGAGCCCCTCCAACCTTCATTTCTCCTCCCTGAGCTTCCCCTCGATCACAGGGTCTCGACCCCCTTCCTAACTCCTCGTTTCGTGGGCAGAATCGAGTTGTTCAACCTCCACCTCCTCTGCCGGCCGCTCGGGTTCCTCGCCGCCGACGAAATCCTCACCTCCGGTGGCCCTCTCCGCATCCCGCAGAAGCGTGCAAGCCAGGTGAAGCCGCCGGTGCCCTCCGCATGGACCGCCGTGGCCTGAGTCGCCGGCGGTAAGCTCCCCCGCCTCCCTGACCGAGGTGAGGGATGACAGGTGGAGCCCACCTGTCATACCCTCACCCTCCCCTCTCTCGCTGCCAAGTATGGCCAGCGGGCAGGTTCAAAAATGAACCTGCCGCGCGCAAAGTTTCGCCTTGGGCCGAATCCCCCTGGACCGGCTCAGCTGCGGCCGCTTTGGCCCACGCGCTCTGTGGCTTTTCCTTTTGTTTTATTTCCTGAATCTTGCAAAAATCCCACAAAATTAAATGATTATCCAATTCCAGAAATTTCTCCACCATAAATCTTGGAATAATGTGTAGAATTTAATAGTGCCATTTATGAAAATATTTGAAAACATTTTATGTACTGTTTCATTTAAAAACCCCTTTCTAGTATTTTTAACCTCTGTTAAAAATAGTTTTAAAACTCTTTTTCACCCCAAAACCTTAGGCAACTATTTTTAGTATAAATTGAAGTATTTTACAGAGTAGGGTAACATTTTAGAAGTATATTTTGTGCTCTGTTTTTGTGACGATTCTTATTAGTACCGTTATTTATCGCGACGATAGATTGCGCTGTTGACGAGGGAGTTGGACCCGAAGACTTTGAAGACCCCGAAGACTTTGTTGAGCCAGGCAAGCAGCCCTTTGACCATGACTATGAAACCTTTTATTGCATGGCATATAGCACTTAATTTTGTGATGTTGATCATGTGATGTGGGGACCACTTCGGTGGGATGCCTCCGATACTTTCTTGTTGATACTTGCATCGTGCATGACCCTACCTCCTTATGAGGATTGTGCGGGTGGGAGTAGATAGGATGCTTAGTAGATGCTACGCAAGCGGGACGGGAATATGCATGGTGTTGGAAACAAGAGTGTTTTCAAAAGGCTTTTCGAAAACCCCGTCGGGTGCCACTAATGCCCGAGGGAGATGACTATGAGCTAGGTAACCACTTGATAAAGAAGTGGTGTACCGGAGCAAGTGAGTGTGTGTGTTTTCAAAAATGGATTAGATTTAAGATTTGTCGACCGTTCCGAACCTTACATGTACAACCACGATACCCCTTATGAGACGGGGCTTTGTTGACTACCTTGGTGGGTACTAGCATAGAGCCCGCATTACTAGTGGCGGGAGTGATGTGGTCACTCTCGATACGGGGTCATGCCGGTAAGGATGATCATGCGCTGTCTTCACAAGCACCGGGCACACCGTTGGTCCCTGCATGGGTGTTACTTGTGATGTACATCATGTGGGATGGGTACCAATCGAGTGGACTCTTTGTTTAGTATCGTCAGGGGAAAGACAATGTCCGGGTACTTACCTCGGGTATGCAATATACCGCGAGTCGTGGCTTGACACGGAAGTTTCCCGAGTCTTGTGGGTAAAGTGTGCAACCTCTGCAGAGTGTAAAACTATTCGAATAGCCGTATCCACGGTCAAGGACAGTTGGGTGGTGCTGCTTAAACTATGTCCTGGGTTTTCATAAACTTGGTGTGAATGTGTGGTTAACAAAGATGGAATCCTCGAGACAAGTCGGATGACTTGACATGATGATTGAACATGAGATGTTCAGACCTTGATTATATTGATATCGGTAACCTGTTTGTGCGGATACTTGTATCCTCATGATGCATGCTATTACTAGTTATCTTGATCATGTCATTGCACTCAAAATTAGCTTTCCGCAAAACTTACCTACTTAGTGATATATCATGTATTGTTATACCTTGTTCCAAAACATGGGTTGCTTGCGAGTACATTCAAAGTACTCATTGGCTTGCCACTGGTTATTTAATTGGCCAGGCATGGAAGAGCAGGAATATGGTGAAGAGTTCGATGGTGATGAACATGCGAACTAGGACGCTTCCCAGTCAGAATGCCTGTAGGTTAAGGCAGATGGCATGGGTCTACGCTTTCGATCAAGATTTCCGCTACTAATTATGTTTGTTATTTGGCCTTCATGGCCCTATCTATGTAAGACTCGGCATTCACGGTCTTTATTTGTGTAAGACGCTGAATGTGGATGTAAGACTCTTGTTATTCAGATTCTGTGTGTTCAGTGAGCATTGATCTCCGGGATCACTGTACACGTGCATTCGGTGATCACGACTTATGAGTCGGGGTCCCCACAGAGCTGGTATCCGAGCCATCCTGATTGTAGGAAGCCCTTAGTAAGCATGGACGTTAGTTAGGGAAAAACCGTTTTCAAAACTACACCTAGCACCTATACTTAGGAGTTTCTGCACTTATTACCTCTTCTATTCTTCACACGGCACTATACTGACTCTCCTCCCTTCAAACCTTTGTAGATGGCCATCGTACCCGAAGCCTTCCTAACATCCGGCTTCCCCCTACTCCTTGAGGACAGCCTAGAGAAGTGCCAGTTTTGCCAACCACCCGTTTTCCTCTACCACGAGCACTGGGTCAATGCCGTCACGAAGGAGTACCACGTCGATGTGGTCGTAAAGGCAAACAACTCCCCGACTAGTTGGTTCTT
Source organism: Elymus sibiricus (assembly GCA_039707655.1). NCBI lineage: Eukaryota > Viridiplantae > Streptophyta > Magnoliopsida > Poales > Poaceae > Elymus > Elymus sibiricus. The sequence continues at coordinate 76,875,566 of CM077673.1, forward strand.
TGAAGGACCACAGGTGGAGACCCTGGTACTCGTAGTCGAGACAGCTGCACGCAAGGCACTCCTACACCTTCGAGACATCATTCCAGAGATGGCTGACGAGCCAGCTACTCGCTACCTACCTTTCAGGAAGGATGATTTTGGTGAGAGTTGGACGTTGATCCCATCCAAGGAGGATGGCACCCCACTCAGGTTCCAGACCAACTTCAGCCTCTCCGCCGACTTTCTGGTTCACAACTTGATTAAGGAGTCTGTCCGTGAGGAACTTCACCACACCCGAGAGCTACTTCGTCAAGCCAAGACGAAGCCAGACAGGATCAAGAAGGATGGAGCCCCCGAGGGACGACCAGCTATCGCTTACCGAGGAGGAGTACCCCCAGCTAGAGATGCACCCACACGTCGATGTCGCATGAGTGCGAAGGAGTACCGCGAGCTCTTCACTGACCCACCGACGAAGCGTCGTCGGGATGGACCTCCACGTTCTCCAACCCCTTCGACCAGAGACGATGCCCATATGGATGATGATCAGGAGGAAGACCCAGAGGAGCATGACTGCGAGATCGAGCACTCCAACACTTGAGTCCGAGAACCCCTAGGGTAGGATCAGTCATGTACCCCTCATGCGAAGTCGAGTCTGTGTAATGGTTCATATGAAACCATGTGTGCTTGTTGTTTGCTTTTGTTGTTTGTGTTCCGATGCAAGTCGCGCTTTTGCCTTAGGCAACATGTAAGCGACTCCATCACCTATCTTATCTTAATATATGTGTTGGTCTTTTGACCTTTGTTCTGCCACACTTGCACTATGCCAACCCCCTTAGGCACGCTTTTTCTAGTATTGCTTTTCCTCTCGTCTATCCCAATTATTTCACTTGGCTGCTCCAAACAGGATGGTGACTGCAACCCGCAATAGCTCCTTCACCAACCCTGAAGCCGGCAACTCCAGCCAGCAGCAGGGAGATGGTGGGGCCGCTCAAGCTGGAAATCACCCGGAGCAGCCACGAGGCGACATTCCCCCGCCAACACCTCCACCGGAGAACATGACCATAGCTCAGTTTCTCCAAGTTCTCCGGGAGGAATGCCAGGCCAACACTGCTGCTATCCAGCAGATGGCTCAAGTCCTTGTGAACAACCAGCATCAAGGCAGGAACGGCAATGGCCGCTCCACTCTGTCTGAGTTCATGAGGAATTCGCCCCCAACCTTCACCGAGACTGCTGAACCACTGGATGCCGATGACTGGATCCGCACCATACGAGGACCTCCTTGCACTGGTCAATTGCAACGAGGATCGTGAGAAGGTGTTGTATGCCTCTCACTGCCTCGGAGGTACCGCCAGAGCTTGGTGGGATGGATTCAAGGTCATGCAAGGCGATCCAGTGATCACCTGGGATAACTTCAAGGAAGGATTCCGCACCGCCCACATTCCTACTGGGATCATGGCTATCAAGAAGAGAGAATTCCGAGCGCTGAAGCAAGGAAGTGGCTCTGTCAAGGAGTACATGCAGAAGTTCAACCTGCTGTCAAGGTATGCACCTGAAAATGTCAACACGGAGGCTGCTAAGATGGAACGCTTCATGGAAGGACTTCAGCAGACCCTGCAGTATCAGCTCATAGTCTGCGACTGTCGAACCTTCTTCGACTTGGTGAACAAGGCCCTCATGCTTGAAGACAAGCGTCGTGCCATGGACGACACTCGCAAGTGCAAGATGATCAGCAAGGGTAGTTCCAGCAACCAGAAGCCTCGCCCCTGGCAGCCAGCCCCAGCCAAGCCAACCTATCAACCGCAGCAGGCTAGACCTCCTGCACCTCGTCCGAGCTACGAACCTCAGTAGTATGCCAATCCTAGGCCAGCTTATAGCAACCCCAATAACAACAACGGCGGCAGGAACTACTACAACAACAACAACAACAACCCTGGACAAGTCACTTGCTTTGGGTGTGGTCAGCCAGGACACATCTCTAGGCAGTGCCCCAACAAGAAGCCGGATGCACCGCGCCCCAATGCGCCCATCCAAGGTCAAGGCCGTGGAGCACCACCAAGGAACCCAGCTCCTCGCAACCAGCCCAACAATGGCAAGGGTCGTGTGAATCACGTCACCGCTGAGGAAGCCCAGGAAGACCCCGACATCATACTGGGTACATTCCTCGTCAACTCAACCCCAGCAACCATACTGTTTGATTGTGGAGCTTCGCATTCTTTTGTCACCCAAAAGTTTGCACTAGCAAGTGGTATGAAGCCTACACCCCTGGGTAGTCGTAGGTTGATACAAACCCCGGGATCAGTTATGAAGTCCGGGATAGGTTGTAAAGGAGTTGAGATTAACATCAACGGGGTAGACTTCCTAGTAGACCTTATCATCCTAAAGTCGGAAGGCTTGGATGTGATCCTAGGCATGGATTGGTTAACCAAGCACCAAGGCTTGTTAGACTGTGCCAAGAGGATTATTACCATGACCAATAGCTAAGGAGTGGACGTCAAGTATGTTCCCAACCCTGTCTCCGCTCAAGCCCCTCAGGCTAACTGTCTGTCGGAAATTGAGTTGGATCAAGTGCCAGTGGTATGTGAATACCCGGATGTATTTCCCGATGAGCTGCCCGGAATGCCTCCTGACCGCGACATTGAGTTCATCATTGAGCTAATGCCCGGAGCAGGAACCATCTATAAGAAGCCCTATAGAATGGGATCCGAAGAGTTGGCTGAATTGAAGAAGCAACTAGGAGAGCAGCTCCGAAAAGGATTCATTCGCCCTAGTGCCTCTCCTTGGGGATCACCTGTTCTATTTGTGTCAAAGAGGGACAGAACTATCAGACTCTGTGTCGATTACCGCTCTCTCAATGAAGTCACAATAAAGAACAAGTACCCACTCCCCAAGATTGAAGACCTGTTCGATCAGCTGAATGGAGCCAAGGTGTTTTCCAAGATCGACCTCAGGTCAGGGTACTACCAGTTGAAGATCAGACCCCAAGACATTCCGAAGACGGCATTTGTAACCCGGTATGGCCTGTATGAATATACGGTCAAGTCATTTGGGTTGACCAATGCCCCTGCCTACTTCATGTACCTCATGAACAAGGTTTTCATGGAGTACTTGGACAAGTTTGTGGTCGTCTTCATTGATGACATACTCGTCTTATCCAAGTCTGAAGAAGAGCATGAGCAGCACTTGAGATTGGTCCTAGACAAGCTTTGAGAACACCAGCTTTATGCCAAGTTTAGCAAGTGTGAATTCTGGCTGCATGAAGTTGGATTATTGGGTCATGTGTTGACTGCAGAAGGATTGTTAGTGGATCCTGCCAAGATTGAAGCCGTGACTGAATGGCAATCCCCAACCAATGTAAAGGAAGTCAGAAGCTTCCCCGGACTCGCGGGATATTACCGCAAGTTCGTCGAAGGATTCTCGAGCATTGCCCGACCCATGACTCAGCTTTTGAAGAAGGACAAGAAGTTCGAATGGACGCCGAAGTGCGAAGAAAGCTTCCAAGAGCTCAAGAAGAGATTGACCACCGCCCCAGTTTTGGCCAGCCCCGATATTCACAAGGAGTTTGTGATATATTGTGATGCATCGAGAACCGGGCTTGGAGGTGTTCTGATGCAAGAAGGTAGAGTCGTAGCATATCTATCCAGACAGCTACGTCCCCATGAAGAGAACTACGCTACTCATGATCTTGAGTTGGCAGCGGTAGTTCATGCCTTGAAGACATAGCGACATTACCTTCTGGGGAAGCGATGTGAGATATACACAGACCACAAGAGTTTGAAGTATATTTTCACTCAAAAAGAATTGAACATGAGGCAGCGAAGATGGTTGGAGTTGATCAAGGATTATGACCTTCGTGTTCAATACCACCCTGGAAAGGCTAACGTGGTAGTAGACGCCTTAAGCAGGAAGGCTTGTTCCTTGAACGCTATGATAAAGGAAAGGCTACCCGCCCTGTATGAAGAGCTTGAAAGCTTCAGCTTGGAACTAGTTGCACCCGGATTCCTAGCCAACCTCGAAGCAAAGCCTACTTGATGGATGATATTAAGGAAGCCCAGAAGGGACACGAGAGCATTGAAGGCATCAAGAGGAAGATCAAGGCAGGAAAGGCCCCAGGATTCTCACTAGATGAGCAAGGAGTTGTATGGTTCGGAAAGCGCATTTGCGTACCCAACAAGGTAGAGATCAAGAACTTGATCTTGCAAGAAGCTCACGACACTCCGTATTCCATCCACCCTGGAGGAACCAAGATGTACCAAGACCTCAAAGCAAAATTCTGGTGGCATGGCATGAAATGGGAAATAGGCACCTTTGTTGCTAAGTGTGACATATGCCAGAGAGTCAAAGCAGAGCATCAGCGACCCGTTGGGCTATTGCAACCTCTCAAAGTGCCTGAATGGAAGTGGGACAAAGTCGGGATGGACTTCATCACCGAATTACCTAGGTCAAGCAAAGGACATGATTCCATTTGGGTCGTTGTCGATCATCTGACCAAGGTAGCCCACTTCATTCCTGTCAAGACCACCTATGATGGAAGCCAGCTCGCAAACCTCTACATCAACCGCATCGTGAGTCTTCACGGACTTCCAAAGGAGATTGTGTCAGACCGAGGTACCCAGTTTACCTCAAGATTCTGGAAGAAGTTTCAAGAAGCAATGGGAACCAAGCTTTCCTTCAGCACTGCTTTCCATCCCCAGACCGGGGGACAAATGGAGCGAGTAAATCATATACTCGAAGACATGCTTTGTGCTTGTGTTTTAGCATATGGAGCCAAGTGGGAATATTGCCTACCGTTTGCCGAGTTCTCCTACAACAACAGCTACCAGTCGAGTCTTCAGATGCACCATTTGAGGTGTTGTATGGACGCAAGTGCCGTACTCCCCTCAACTGGTCGGAGACCGAAGAAGGACTGGTCTTTGGGCCAGACATCCTCCGCGAAGCAGAAGAGCAAGTCCAACTCGTCCGAGAGTGCCTCGAGACCGCTAAGACAAGATAGAAAAGCTACGCCGACTCTCACCGCTGAGAAGTGAGCTTCAACAACGGAGATCATGTCTATCTCCGAGTCACACCTCTTAAACGGACCAAATGTTTCCACGTCAAAGGGAAGCTTGCACCAAGATACATCGGCCCCTTCAAGATCACCGCAAGACGAGGAGAAGTTGCTTACCAGCTAGAGCTACCTTCCGAGCTATCAGATGTGCACAACGTATTCCACGTGTCACAACTCCGGAAGTGTCTCCAAGTTCTCAACCGCCCGACCTCTACAAGGACATCGACCATCAAGCCATCAACCTTCAGCCAGACCTCACTTATCGTGAGAGGCCAGTTCGTATTCTGGATGAAGTGGAGCGTTGCACCCGAAGCCGCACCATCAAGTACTTCAAGGTCCAATGGAGCAACCACACTGAAGCAGAAGCAACCTGGGAGCGTCAAGACTATCTTAGATCTGAGTTCCCTTATCTTTTTAGCGCTTAGCCTAGGAATCTCGGGGACGAGATTCTTGTAAGGGGGTAGGTCTGTCACACCCTGTGTTTGTATCACTTTGCTATGCTATGGATTTTCAAAATTTGGAACCATTTAAAACTTTTGAGTGCATGTGCTTGTTTGAATTGTTGTTTGTTTGCTTGTTTGGTTGATTATGTTATGGCACTCATAGGTTCTTCTTCTCTCCCCCTTCACCATCCCTCATCCAAACATCTTGCCGAATGATCATACCATGTGTATAGTACCTAAAAATATTTTTATCAAAATTTATTTTGGCCAAAAAGGATTTATTCAAATTAGGTTTTCAAAACCCCCTGAATTGAGGTTTGTACTACAAGTCTTCAAATTGGGTGGATCCTTTTTTCCAGAAGGTTTTATTTGAAACCCACTGTATATGTGACTTCCCAAAACCACCTAATATTATTTTTAAAGATTATTTTACTATTTTATTTAAAGGCCTTTTCTTAAGGCCGGAAATGGTTTTTCATAGGGAAAAATTATTTAAATGCTTTCAAAATATTTGAGAAAATTAAGGGAAACTCAGTGGACATATATTTTCCATATATATAAGTTTCAACACATGGTCATGTTCAAAATCATGGGCAAAACCCTCCAAAACCCTTTCTGCTTAAATCAAGCATTTGAAATATTTCTATAAGAAATATTCCCAATAAATTCCAGGAAAATTCCAGCAAGTCACACATGACATATGAGGATCTTGTAAATTTAAACCCAATCCCAATTGATTTGCTTCACCAAAATATTCCAAAACCATTCCTGTCCAGAACCAAATTTGAGCAACTTTACATTGTGAAGTTTCTCCTATTGATCTCAAACTTTGTGAACATGTTCTAATCCCCAAATAATGATGCCACACTATGTGGTGCATCAAGGAGATTAGCTTAGCATGACTAGATCTACAGAAATCTGATTCTGTTAATTTCTAGGGTTTACAAAGTTTACATTGTCAACTTTGCTCAAATCAGCTCAAATTCTGTGACCCATCTCATTTTTACCTCCCCTTTGATCCTGGTAAATCTCATGACAAGTAGAGCATATTTACTTGGTCAAACCAGCATCAAACACCTTCTGGTTGTTTGGTAAAACACTGGTTTTTACCCCTTCTGCTCCTCTCCTTGCCTCCAAAATTTTACCACAACACATTACTGATATATTTCACCTCCAGTAAAGTTTGCATGGCTCAGCTCAATCATAGAGTGGGGTCAAACCCCATTTCTACCTTCTGGACAGTAGTAAAACCACCTCTCTCTCTCCACTCATCCCTCACCCTAGAGTACCACCAGAGCATCCAAGGCAATCCCCAACTTGATTATCCCCCCTAGACCTCCTAGACACCCTTGGACGCGCCCAGAGAATGCAACACATGCCATGGCATGCCAAAAGCATGCTCTGGAGCACGCTACAGTGCGTCCTCGCACTGTAGCAGGAGCATCCCGAGGCTCCCGACTACCTTGGGAAGGGAGAAGATGTCCCCTGGATTCCCCTCGACGTCCGCATCCCTCCAAACGGTCGGCCCCCTCCTACTTCTCTCTCCGGCGACCTCCACACGCGCGTGCCCAATGCCGCCCACTCCGGCCTCTCCCTGTCCAAGCTAGGGACCCACCTCGAGCTCGCCCCGCTCTTCCTCTCACTCCCCAGCAACCTAGTCCACCCCCACGAGCACCGCTCAGAGGCCCCGAGCCCCTCCCGTGGCCACCAGAGCCCCTCCGGCGGCAACCAGTGGACTCGGTCCACGGCACGCCTCGGCCCCCATATAAGAGCGACCCCCGCGCCTCGCACTCTCCTTCTACAGCCTCCTCACACTCCCAATCATGCCCGCGCCACCAGTCCCCCTCATTTCGGTGCTCGGGAGCTGGACTCCGAGCAGAAGCTCCGCCGCCGTCATTTGCCGCCAATCACACGGTATGGAGCCCCTCCAACCTTCATTTCTCCTCCCTGAGCTTCCCCTCGATCATAGGGTCTCGACCCCTTCCTAACTCCTCGTTTCGTGGGTAGAATCAAGTTGTTCAACCTCGACCTCCTCTGCCGGCCGCTTGGGTTCCTCGCCGCCGACGAAATCCTCACCTCCGGTGGCCCTCTCCGCATCCCGCAGAAGCGCGCCAGCCAGGTGATGCCGCCGGTGCCCTCCGCTTGGACCGCTGTGGCCTGACTCGCCGGCGGTAAGCTCCCCCGTCTCCCTGACCGTGGTGAGGGATGACAGGTGGAGCCCACCTGTCATACCCTCACCCTCCCCTCCCTAGCTGCCAAGTATGGCCCGCGGGAAGGTTCAAAAATGAACCTGCCGCGCGCACCGTTTCGCCCTGGGCCGAATCCCCCTGGACCGGCTCAGCTGCGGCCGCTTTGGCCCACGCGCTCTGTGGCTTTTCCTTTTGTTTTATTTCCTGAATCTTGCAAAAATCCCACAGAATTAAATGATTATTCAATTCTAGAAATTTATCCACCATAAATCTTGGAATAATGTGTAGAATTTAATAGTGCCATTTATGAAAATATTTGAAAACATTTTATGTACTGTTTCATTTAAAAAACCCTTTCTAGTATTTTTAACCTCTGTTAAAAATAGTTTTAAAAATCTTTTTCACCCCAAAACCTTAGGCAACTATTTTTAGTATAAATTGAAGTATTTTACAGGGTAGGGTAACATTTTAGAAGTATATTTTGTGCTCTGTTTTTGTGACGATTCTTATTATTACCGTTATTTATCGCGACGATAGATTGCGCTGTTGACGAGGGAGTTGGACCCGAAGACTTTGAAGACCCCGAAGACTTTGTTGAGCCAGGCAGGCAGCCCTTTGACCATGACTATGAAACCTTTTATTGCATGGCATATAGCACTTAATTTCGTGATGTTGATCATGTGATGTGGTGACCACTTCTATGGGATGCCTCCGATACTTTCTTGTTGATACTTGCATCGTGCATGACCCTACCTCCTTATGAGGATTGTGTGGGTGGGAGTAGATAGGATGCTTAGTAGATGCTACGCAAGTGGGACGGGAATATGCATGGTGTTGGAAACAAGAGTGTTTTCAAAAGGCTTTTCGAAAACCCCGTCGAGTGCCACTAATGCCCGAGGGAGATGACTATGAGCTAGGTAACCACTTGATAAAGAAGTGGTGTACCGGAGCAAGTGAGTGTGTGTGTTTTCAAAAATGGATTAGATTTAAGATTTGTCAACCGTTCCGAACCTTACATGTACAACCACGATACCCCTTATGAGACGGGGCTTTGTTGACTACCTTGGTGCGTACTAGCATAGAGCCCGCATTACTAGTGGCGGGAGTGATGTGGTCACTCTCGATACGGGGTCATGCCGGTAAGGACGATCATGAGCTGTCTTCACAGGCACCGGGCACACCGTTGGTCCCTGCATGGGTGTTACTTGTGATGTACATCATGGGGGATGGGTACCAATCGAGTGGACTCTTTGTTTAGTATCGTCAGGGGAAAGACAATGTTCGGGTACTTACCTCGGGTATGCAATATACCACGAGTCGTGGCTTGACACGGAAGTTTCCCGAGTCTTGTGGGTAAAGTGTGCAACCTCTGCAGAGTGTAAAACTATTCGAATAGCCGTGTCCATGGTCAAGGACAGTTGGGTGGTGCTGCTTAAACTATGTCCTGGGTTTTCATAAACTTGGTGTGAGTGTGTGGTTAACAAAGATGGAATACTCGAGACAAGTCGGATGACTTGACATGATGATTGAACAGGAGATGTTCAGACCTTGATTATATTGATATCGGTAACCTGTTTGTGCGGATACTTGTATCCTCATGATGCATGCTATTACTAGTTATCTTGATCATGTCATTGCACTCAAAATTAGCTTTCCGCATAACTTACCTACTTAGTGCTATATCATGCATTGTTATACCTTGTTCCAAAACATGGGTTGCTTGTGAGTACATTCAAAGTACTCATTGGCTTGCCACTGGTTATTTAATTGGCCAGGCATGGAAGAGCAGGAATATGGTGAAGAGTTCGATGGTGTAACATCCCAAAATTTGGAATGTTATATTAAATAAATTGAATGATTGATTGTTTGAATGATTGTTTGAAATTGAGTGTTATTTGAAACTTTTTGAAACCTTTTAATGAGAGGGAATAAAATGACTTTCCCCTTTGCTTTTGAATTCAAATTCATCCTATTCAAATCAGTGAGGGAAGATGACATGACTTCTTCAAATGATGGATTTGAAATTTTTGATCTTGCAAAGACTACTGAAATTTCCTATTTGGAATTCATTGCATATTTGGTTCTATTTCAAAAATTTGAATGAATCCCAATTCACATTTCCCAAATTCAAAGATTTTCAGAGGAGGAACATGACCCTCCAAACCAGGGGTATTTTTGTGAAATAGTTGAACCATAAAACCAATGGGGTTATATGAAAAATATTTTGCAAAAAGAAACAAAATCAATTTAGGCATTTTCTGAAAAACATTTTTTTAAAGTATTTGTTTGGCCGTGGAAAAATGTTCATATTGTTGTATATATTTTTGTGATATTTTTAGTATATAAAACTTCCATGGTTAGGATTGATTTGATTTTCCAAATCTTGATTTTCTTTCCTGTTATTTATAAAAAGGAAATATCCTGTTAATAGGAAAGGCCGACGAGGCCCACTTACCGAATCTGGCCCGATCGGATCCAGATCGGATCCGAATCCCTTTTGGATCGGCCACCGATCCCTTTCCCTTTCCCCCTCTCCCGCTGACACCCCAGGCCCACCCACCGATCAGATCACCCCTGCCGGTCACCTTCCACCTCGCCCCTCCCCTTTCCTTTCCGCCGCCGGCGCCGCCGTGATCCGTCGATCCCCTTTCGTTTGGAGCCTCCTGACCCCCTGATTATATAAGCCCGAACCTCCTAGACCCGTTCCCCTCCAAAGCCCTCTCCCTCGTGCCCTCTGCCTCGCCAAATCGCTCGCCGGAGTCCGACCGCGCCGCCGCGCCATTGCCGCTCCACCTAGACCTTCCCGTTGTCGTCTGAGCCCACCTACGTGTTCGCCTCGCTTACCCGCACCTCCCCGTGCACCCGGCCGTGCTCCAGAGCCACCGGAGCAAGCTCCCCGTTGACCACCCGAGCACCCAGCCGCCATCGTCGACGCCGCGCTCACCACCGTCGCTCCCGACGCTACCTGACGCCACCATCGACCTCGCCACCGTCGCCTGCGTCGGCCGGAGACTTACCCGCGCCCGGAGACCCACGGGAACGCTGCCCCGCACCACCTCACCGCCTCTGCCTCGCCGGAGAAGCTCCACCGCCGGCAACCCCCCTCTGTGAGCACCTCTTCCCCTCCCTTAGCCGTCAGATCTGAAACCAAGGGCCCAGATTAGAAGTTTTAAAACGGCCGAACCGTTTTTATTTATTTTGCGCACGTTCGCTCGCTAGCTCCCGCAACGCACGCCCGTAGCCAATAGCATTCGGCCACGTAGCCCGTTCGCTATTTAAGTTTTTCTTTTCTTTTCTGTTTTCTGTTTTAAAAACAGAAATAGTTCTGTTTTTGTTTTTGCTTTATCTTTTCGGATATTTATATTTTTTAATTGATTCTTTTTGCATTGTGTCACAATTTTTGTATAGTTTCTGTAGATATAAAGTTTGACCATGTTTGCAAATTTTAAATTTGAATTCAAACAGATTTGATTTAAATCTTGTTTAGTGAATAACTTGAGTTTAAAAATAAGTTTTGAGTTGATTGTTTTTGCTACTGGTCACTAATGATTTTGTTCATCAGTAGGAACAATTTGAGAATTTTTATAATATTTTAAATTAGGGTTTCAAGCAAAACAGATTCTGTTTTAGTTCTTTTTAGGTTTATTTCTATTTCTTTTGTTTTAAACTGTTTTAATTTATTTTATTTTATATTAGTTGACAAGTTTTACTTTGTTTTAAGTTAGTTAGCAGTAGTATTTCAACCAAGTTTATTTTTATGTCATTTATTATTTTTATAGCATGAGATCAATTCTAGTTTCATAATAACTTGCAAATTGATTTCATTGCTAGTTTGATTTCCTATTTGAAAATTATTTCCATATATTGTTTTATAAATTTTATTTTCTGTTAACTTTAGTTTAGACCAGAAAAAAATTTGTATTATAGTTGAAATTGTTTGTGGTCAATTCAAGGTTAACTTTGTTTAGGTTATAGGAAGAGTTTACTAAAAGCTTTTCTATTAGTTCTTTTTTTTTGTAATAAAGTTTTATGAGAAAATATTTTCTGTGAATTTAGTGTTTTATATTTTTATTTCTGTTATTTTTATTATCTTAGTGTTTTCTTTGCTGTTATGTTCTATTAGTTAGAAAACTCATATTGTTTAGTGTGTTGTTTTCATAGTTCTTAGTTGTTCTTCAAAAGTAATTCTCTTGCTAGTAAAAATATTTGATAAATGCCTTTGTTAGATTTTGCTTTGTTATTGTTTTGTTGCATTTGAAAATAGGTTATTTGTAGGGAAAACTACCTTTGGTTGTTGTGATGAAGTTTTGTTGATTTTAACTTTTGTCTTAAGTATTTCCTTCATCACAACACTTTTGTGTTTGGTTTTTGTGTTGCCTTTTGATTGTTAGTATTGATTGCTAGTATGATTGCTTATATGAGTGCAATGTTTGATTATATAGATTTTCATCGAAGAGTGACGAATAGTTCTATCAAGTTATTTCTGAGAGCGATATTTATCTTCATCAACTGTACAGGCAAGTTCACTTTGATCATCTTACATTACCTATGTTTTATTTGCATTAGAATAAATCTCTCCATCATACATCCAGTAGGATATTGAGCTTGAACTTGTTGTAGTATCATGAGGTAGGAGAAACCCAACACCCTGTTACCATTGCCCAGGAAGGGACGTTACTTCACAATTGCTACGCTTTAGTAGACGGGATTTGGTTGTGAGATTCAGGAGTGTTGTGAGGTTAATTAATTATTTCAAGACCTGCATGATGATCAAGACTTCAAGGACTCAATATACCTCTGGGTGGATTGGACATGCATTTTGGCAGCCTGATATCTATCATGGTTATGCCGGGAATCCTGGTATCTACCTGTGATCATCCCAACGGCCTGCCACCCAGGCTCAAAGAGATGGATGGATACTTCAAGGCCGGAAAGCTTACCTGTGCAACCGCAAGTCAATATGGGCTCTGGCTTGGTTAACCTTAGTGGTGACTCTGGTAGGTCAGATTGCTACGAGATGTAGAAGAACGGTAGGATTGGATGGGCACTGACTTTCTACCGGAGGATCGCTTTGGAAGGCCATGTTTCGATCGTCTCGTTCTCAAACACCAGGCAGTGCGAGGACACAACGAGAGGGATCGAATCTTGCGGGTAAAGTGTACAAACCTCTGCAGAGTGTCAAACTAATCGATTAGCCGTGTCCCCGGTTACGGACAACATGAGCACCGGAGATGATACTATCAGCCAGTCTCAACACAATTAATAAATTTTCATGATGAGTGGGTCTATTAATAATTTTGGGACATGAGAATTGGTTGGTGGAACCATCTCATTAACAACCAACTTTTGTAGTGATATTTCCGTTTGACTCCTTTGTTGTAGGAAAAATAAAACCAGCTTTTCTGCAAAAACTTAGACACAGAGCCACAAAGCCTTTTGCATATAGAATAGTCTTATCATTTTATCCTATGGTGATCTTGCCGGTACATTCAATGTACTGACCTACACGGCTGCAACGTCTTATGTTGCAGATACTTTTCTACGACGAGTAAGAGTACGATTCAGGGTTACGGTCTACACTCAACCTGCCGTTGGTGTTTATTGGGACTCCACTCCCGTTGACTATTTCCGCTGAGATTTAAGAGGTATATATCAATATTTACGTTATTTACATGTGATTGCACTTTGATATATACATTGATGTACTGTGTGTGCCAGCATACTAATCCAGGGATGGCACTGACACACAGAGGCTTGACTCGTTTTGAGTCGGGACGCTACAGATGGTGACGAACATGCGAACTAGGACGCTTCCCAGTCAGAATGCCTGTAGGTTAAGGCAGATGGCATGGGTCTACGCTTTCGATCAAGATTTCCGCTGCTAGTTATGTTTGTTATTTGGCCTTCATGGCCCTATCTATGTAAGACTCGGCCTTCACGGTCTTTATTTGTGTAAGACGCTGAATGTGAATGTAAGACTCTTGTTATTCAGCTTCTGTGTGTTCAGTGAGCATTGATCTCTGGGATCACTGTACACGTGCATTCGGTGATCACGACTTATGAGTCGGGGTCCCCACACTCCTGATGGGCACACGGCGGAACATGGGACTTGCAGCGGCGAAAAAGTGTTTCGGGAGCTCCCCTAGGGTTTTTGGGATTAATGTGAATTTATAGGACGAAGAGGTACGCCAGGAGGCAACCGAGGGGGGGGGGGGCGAGCCAACCAGGCGCGCCCTACCCCCTGGTCGCGCCTGGTTGCCTCGTGCTGCCCTCGTGCGGCCTCTGGGCTCCTCCCAAAGCTTCCACGTCTTTAATTTGTCCACAAAACATAACCAAAAAGTTTCGTGGCAATTGGACTTCATTTGGTACTGTAAACCTGAAAAGCCAAAAACACACAGAAAACAGCAACTGGCACTGGGCACTGGGACAATAGGTTAATGCTCAAAAATAATATTAATGGGTAAATAAACACCCAAAAAGTATCCTAGAATGATAATATAATAGCATGGCACAATAAAAAATTATAGATATGTTGGAGACGTATCAGCATCCCCAAGCTTAATTCCTCCTCGTCCTCGAGTAGGTAAATGATAAAAACAGAATTTTTGATGTGACATGCTACCCAACATGTAATCTTTTGCAGGTTTGATCATTGAGAAACAATGAATTAATAAACATCAACATAGTAATACTTATAAACATAAGCAACATAATAAAAAAGTTTCAAAGCATACTATCCAAAAAGAATGTTCACCCCTATTCATTTTATCATATAAGAATAGCATGGCTCTGTCCTCACCACATAAATACAAATGTTAAGCACCACGGTGTCAAGCCAGGCAATTGGATCATACTTTTTAACATGCTTCGGCTTTTTATTGCTTGCGCAACAGATGAGCATGAACCATGGATATAGCATAAAGGTGGAATAGAATATGGTGGTAAGTTTCAAAGGGGTGAAAGTGGAGAAGAAAGTCTCGCATCAATGATACGTCTCCATCGTATCTACTTTTCCTCACACTTTTTCCCTTGTTTTGGACTCTAATTTGCATGATTTGAATGAAACTAACCCGGACTGACGCTGTTTTCAGCAGAACTACCATGGTGTTGTTTTTGTGTAGAAATAAAAGTTCTCGAAACTGGACGAAACTTTTTGGAGATTTATTTTAGAATAAATAAAAAATACTGGAGCCAAGAACCACCAGAGAGGGGCCCCTCGCTGGGCACGATACACCAGAGCGCGATAGCCCCCCCCCCCCCAGGCGCACCCTGGTGGGTTGTGCCCACCTCATGGCCCCACTGACCCTAATTTCCACGCTATAAAATCATATTTTTGGAGAAAACAATGAGAGAGAAAGTTTCATCGCGTTTTACGATACGGAGCCGCCACCACCTCCTGTTCTTCATCGGGAGGCCAGATCTGGAGCCCGTTTGGGGCTCCGGAGAGGGAAATATTCGGTCTTCGTCATCATCAACCCTTCTCCATCGCCAATTCCATGATGCTCCCCACCGGGAGTGAGTAATTCCTTCATAGGCTTGCTGGTCGGTGAGGAGTTGGATGAGATTCATCATGTAATCGAGTTAGTTTTGTTAGGGCTTGATCCCTAGTATCCACTATGTTCTGAGATTGATGTTGCTATGACTTTGCTATGCCTAATGCTTGTCACTAGGGCCCGAGTGCCATTATTTCAGATCTGAACCGTTTATGTTATCACCATTATATCTATGTTCTTGATCCGATCTTGCTAGTCATACGCACCTATTACGTGTTCTGATCCCAAACCCCGGAGTGACAATAGTTGGGATACTTTCTGGTGATGACCGTAGTTTGAGGAGTTCATGTATTCACCGTGTGTTAATGCTTTGTTCCGGTTCTCTATTAAAAGGAGGCCTTAATATCCCTTAGTTTCCTTATGGACCCCGCTGCCCCGGGAAGGTAGGACAAAAGATGTCATGCATGTTCTTTTCCATAAGCACGTATGACTATTTACGGAATACATGCCTACATTACATTTATGAACTGGAGCTAGTTCTGTGTTGCCCTAGGTTATGACCGTTATATAATGAATATCATCCAACGAGTTCATCGATCCAGTGCCTATGAGTTTTCCACTTATTGTTCTTGCTAAGTTACTACTGTTGTTGCTACTGTTCCAATTGCTACAAAACTATTGCTACTACTGTTACCGCTACTGTTACTGTCACTACTGCTATCAAACTATCATATTACTGTGCTACTGATCACCTTGCTGCAGATATTTAATCTTCAGGTGTGGTTGCATTGACAACTCAGCGGCTAATACTCTCAAATATTCTTCGGCTCCCCTAGTGTCGAATCTATAAATTTGGGTTGAATACTCTACCCTCGAAAACTGTTGCGATCCCCTATACTTGTGGGTTATCAAGACCTTTTTCTGGCGCCGTTGCCGGGGAACATAGCTATATTTGTTGAGTCACTTGGGATTTATATCAATTGATCACTATGAAGAATCTGAAGGATCCAAAGACCAAGATTTTTCCCTCTAAGACGAGGGGAGGTAAGGAACTGTCATCTAGCTCTGCACTTGATTCACCTTCTGTTATGAGTAAGCTTGCAACACCACCACATGCTAGTAATCCTAGTATGTCGCAAGTTATTGATGATGCTACCTCTGCTATGAATGATGCTTATGATGATGCTAGTACCATGCTTGATGATAATGTGCCACTTGGTGAATTTCTTGATGAACAAATTGCTAGAGCTAAGGAGAATGAAATTACTGAAACTGATAAGATTGCTGAAACTGATGAAGCCTTTGAAACTGATGACTATGAAAAAACTGTTAGTCATATCTCTCCTAGATTTGAAATGCCTAAGATACCTGAAGGTTATGTCATGGACGAGGAGGTAACTAGAGAAATTGTTTCTTGCAAGGATAGAAACGATCTTAAGAAATTGCTACTCAAGTATAAGGAAAAGACTTTGAATGCTAGAATGAAATGTGATCCTAAGTTTGCTACTTCACCTATCTTTGTTACCGATGAGGATTATGAATTCTTTGTAGACCCAGAGTTAATTACTTTGGTTGAATCTGATCCTTTCCATGGCTATGAAACTGAAACTGTAGTGGCAAACGTTACTAAGCTGAATGATATAGCCACCCTCTTTGCTCATGATGAGAAGATTCGCTACTACTATATTCTTAATTTATTTCCGTTCTCATTAAAGGATGATGCTAAGACATGGTACAATACTCTTACTCCTGGTTGTGTGCGTAGTCCCTAGGATATGATTTACTACTTCTCTGAAAAATATTTTCCTGCTCATAAGAAACAAGCTGCCTTACAGGAAATATTTAACTTTGTGCAAATTAAAGAAGAAAGTCTCCCACAAGCTTGGGGGAGGCTTCTCCAGTTGCTTAATGCTTTGCCTGATCACCCTCTCAAGAAAAATGAAATACTTGATATCTTCTATAATGGACTAACCGATGCTTCTAGGGACTTCCTAGATAGTTATGCTGGTTGTGTTTTCAGGGAACAAACTGTTGAACAAGCTGAAGAATTATTGAATAACATATTGAAGAATTATGATGATTGGACTCTTCCTGCACCACCGCCTAAACCCACTCCAAAGAAGAGGGGTACCTTATTTCTCAGCCCTGAAGATATGCAAGTGGCAAAGAAATCTATGAAGGAAAAAGGTATTAAAGCTGAGGATGTTAAGAATTTGCCTCCTATTGAAGAAATACATGGCCTTGACACACCACCACCTCCACAAGTGCTAAAGGTAAATTCTTTATTAAAGTTTGATGAAGGTGATATCCATCACAATAAACATCCTAGTCAATGCTTATATGAGTTTGACAACTATATTATGAAGCAAGATCATTTCAATGCACATGTTCTGAAACAATTGAAATATAATTCTGATATGATTGCTCACTTGAGTAACTTGCTATTTAGAATCAGTAATGATGTTAGAGGGGTAGGAAAGCATGCCTCTATGGCTCAAACTCAGTTAGAACAAGTTGCTAAGTCTCAAAAAGAATGGCTTGATGAAATGAATAATAATATGAATGATTTTGCTGCTAGAGTAGTAACTAGAGGAGGTAGAATGACCCAAGAACCACTTTATCCTGAATGTCATCCTAAAAGAATTGAACAAGACTCTCAAAGAATTAACACCGATGCACCTAGTCCTTCTAGGAAGAAAAAGAAAAATGATAGGACTCTGCATACCTCTAGTGAACCTGAGATACGAAAACCTTCTGATAATAATGATGTCCCTATTTTCGATGCTGAAACTCAGTCTGGTAATGAACATTCACCTAGTGATAATGAAAATGATAATGATGATGTTCATGAAGATGCTCAACCTAACAATGATAAAGAACCAGATAATGATATTGAAGTAGAGCCTGCTGCTGATCTTGATAACCCACAACCTAAAAATAAACGTTATGATAAAAGAGACGTTGTGGCTAGGAAACATGGTAAAGACAGAGAGCCACGGGTTCAGAAACCCATGCCATTTCCACCTAAGCCATCTAAGAAAAAAGATGATGAAGAATTTGAGCGCTTTGCTGAAATGATTAGGCCAGTCTCTTTGCGTACCCGCTTAACTGATATCTTAAAGATGGCCCCTTATGCAAAGTACATGAAAGACATCATCACTAATAAAAGAAAGATACCTGAAGTTGAAATCTCCACCATGCTTACTAATTACTCTTTTAAGGATGGAGTACCTAAAAAACTTGGAGACCCTGGAATACCAACTATACCTTGCTCCATTAAAAGAAACTATGTCAAAACTGATTTGTGTGATTTGGGAGACGATGTTAGTGTTATGCCTTTCTCCTTATATAAAAGACTTGATTTGAATAAACTCACACCTACTGAAATATCATTGCAAATGGCTGACAAATCAACTGCCATACCTATTGGTATTTGTGAGGATGTGCTCGTTGTTGTTGCAAATGTTACTATCTTAACGGACTTTGTTATTCTTTAGATGCCTGAGGACGACAACATGTCGATTATCCTTGGTAGACCCTTTTTGAATACTGCAGGGGCTGTTATTGATTGCAATAAAAGCAAAGTCACTTTTCATATCAATGGTAATGAGCACACGGTGCACTTTCAGAAGAAACAATTCCAAGTGAATGGTATAAATGTTATTGAAGAATCTCCGACCATCACTATTGGAAGTTTTCAATTACCTCTACCTACTGCCAAAAAGAAATATGATATACTTATTGTTGGGGACATGCACATCCCCATTGAGGTAACTTAGTGTTTTACGAAAGTTCTTCAGTTTCATGATAATCGGAAGTGGTTGTTAATAAGACTTGATCAACCTTATTAATGGATCATTTTTTAGAGGTATGAATTTGATGAATCTAGTAGGCACAACTCTTTGCTACCACATTTTATTTTTTGTTTTAGTTAGTCAAATAAAATAAAATGCCATGTTTATCCTTTTTTCTGTTTTCTCCGTGCAATAAAAAATGACCCAAAAATAAAAGTCCTCAGAATGTTCTGATAATTTGATACGATTTTTTCTGAATATTTCTAAATTTCTGGTGCAAATAATACCAGAGGGGGTGCACCTGGTGCCCACAAGACACCAGGGCGCGCCAGCAACCCCAGGCGCGCCCTGGTGGGTTGTGGCCCCCACATGGGCCCCCTCACTTATTCCTTTAGCCCACATCATCCCCTACCTCCAGAAAAAAATCACCACATCCACCATTCCCGTGTTCTTGCTCTCAAACCCATGGATTTCGATCTCTTTGCTCGAAGCTCCGTTTCCCAAACTGTTTGGAGAGATTGCTACTTGGTATGTGACTCCTCCATTGCTCCAATTAGTTTTTGATTTAGTGGGTTATTTTTAGAGTAATTAGCTACTCTTGGTGCTGCTGTAGATGATCTTGCATGTTGAATTCTTAGAGCTCTAAGTAGTTTGAATGCTTAATATGGCCTCTATACATGCTTAGGAGTAGTTCCTATCAATTTCACAAAGTTTTGTTGACAAAATTTTTGTAGGCTAAAAATTTTCAGAATTTTTATTATAGGAATAAGATGGATTTCTTTAGGAAGTTTTCCTCCAAGAAAAATGCCAAAGGAGTCTTTGGGGAATCATCGGACAATGACCTTCACACTCCGAGAACGGTGGAGGTGCGGCCATGCGAATGGCCGCATGATGCCTTCATGGAGGAGGCCGGGTTTCATCAAGAGTTCGCTCAATTTGTTGCAAACGCTAGGTTGACTGAGTTCCTCGCAGCTAAGTGTGACCAATATCACATCCTTACAAATTCCTTTGTGCAAAGTTTTCATTTCCTGAGAAAGAATAATCCCCCTGAAGTGCAGTTTAATCTTTACGATGAAACTCACAAAATGTCGTTAACTGACTTTTGTGACATATGCTTGATCCCCTCTGATGGGGAATTGAGAGAACCTAGACCATCAGAGTTTGAGGATTTTCTCCTCACTTTAACAGTGGGTGAAGATAGAGGCGTGTCGAACGCTACTGCTACCAGTCTGCAGTTTCCCTCAGTGCATTACTTTGCTTTGTTCATCGCGAAGTGTTTAACCGCTAGGGAGAAGGTTGGCGCACTCAGTGCCCCCGACTTCGCTATTTTATGCCGTGCACTATATGATGATCACACATTTAGTATGGGGGCTATTATTGCACGTCGCTTACACCTTAACAGGACTAAGGGAAAGATACATGGAGGTATTTATGCTACTCGCTTAGCGAGACACTTTAATGTTCAGATTCGCCCACATGATTATCTCTAGTTCCAAGTTTGTCTTGATCACAAGGCGTTGCAGGATCACCAATTTATTGAGGCAACTGATTCTTTCCGTGAAATTCGTTACAACCTAGTATTCAGCGTAGAAACCCGCGATGTTATTCTGTTGCCTGCACCTGCTCTGTTTGATTCTATTGCCAGGAACGGATATAGGATCATGCCAGATGACATTACAGCCTACCGGAACAACCTAGCAGCTGCTGAGGAGGAGCCCCAGGGGTGGGACGCTCAGGTGCCACCTCCACCTCACTTTGACTTGGGACCGGATGGCTACTACGGATGGTAATTACCAAGCTGGGCCAAAAGCCTAAGCTTGGGGAGTACGTATTCCCACCGACATTACATTCATGTTCACACATTTCATTCCAGTTGTCGGTGTTCACACTTTTTCATTGTAATATCCATGCTAAATTTGTTTTCTCGCTTCCTTCTTGTTTGTTTGAAAAACTTTGAGAAAACCCAAAAACATTTCCTACTTCTTTTCAGTTTTTCTTTCTAGCTTAGTTTAATTGTTGTATCGAAAGAAAACCCAAAAATATTTCTCGTTTCTTCTTTTTACTTGTTGGGAGCTTTCCCGTGTAAATAGTTTTTCTCGTTTTTTTTCCCTTTTAATTTGCCTTCTTCTTGAAAAACCAAAAACTCCAAAAATATTTCAGTGTGTTTCTCTGAAATTATTTTCTTTTTTTGTTTGAGTCGTACCAAGGAGAAGACCACGATCAAATTGTTGAGTGGCTCGCATATGCATCATTGTTAATCTAACAAAGAGCCCATGTTACCTTGTCTTCTCTACTTGAATAAAATGTTGCAGAGGCTTAGTCCACAACACTCTTGCACTATTATTATTTTCTAATCATTCGGTCATGCAAGTGAAAGGCAATAATGATGATATTTGATGAATTGACTGTGGCAGAGAAACGGGTATGAACTCAACTTGTTTTTGTTTTTGTAAATATGTTTAACCTAGTATCCTTGATTCAGCATATTATGATCAAACATGTTTGCAATGACCATTAGAGATTATAGTTGTTCATGCCATGCTTAAGTAGCTAGGAGTGGATAATGATTTATCTTGGATGTCAACATGCATTAAAATGGTTGTGATGTGGTATGATGATATGGTATCCTCCTCTGAATGTTTCAAGTGGCTTGACTTGGCACATGTTCATGCATGTAGTTGAATCAAAACCAACATAGCCTTCATGATATTTATGTTCATGGTGTCCATATCCTACTCATGCTAGTAGTCAATGTTTATTATATGTAATGCATGTTCATGGCCGTTTTCTCTCTCTAGCTGGCCGCTTCTCAATCTATTTGCTAGCCTTCGCATGTACTAAGCGGGAATACTGCTTATGCATCAAAATCCTTAAGCCAAAGTTATTCCAGATGAGTCCACTATAGCTACCTATATGCGGTATTACCCTGCCGTTCCAAAGTAAATTTGCATGTGCCATCTCTAAAAATTCAAATGAACATCTGTTTTGTGTGCCCGGACCGCTCATGGAGCGACAGGGGGCGGTCAGTATCTTCCATGTTAAGCGGGTTATTCTCATGATGAGTGTTTATTCACTCGTCCTTACACGAGAGGGCGGTAATAGGGATTCCCACTCCCAAAATCAAAAATTACAAATAATTAAACAAAACTCCCCTAGGAATGTTGTTGGTTTGGACGGTACCCGTGGATGCGGCTAGCCGTGGAGAGTGATTGTTGGTGGAGGGGGAGTAAACCTTTATTTTTACTGCTTGGGAACCGCCGCTAATTTGTTTAGCATGGAAGATATTGATAACTCTTGGTCGTAACGTTGACAGGAATGGTGTAACTCCCAAAATTATATCTATCTCTGTTTTAAGCTTTGAGCTCTGGCACCTCTGCAAATCCGTGCTTCCCTCTATGAAGGGACTATATATTTACTTTTATGTTGAGTCATCACCTTCTTAAATAAGCGCCAGACCTGAGAGCACTATTGTCACCCTCATGCATTGTGTATAGTTGATGTTGGGTGCAGTTTGACTGGATCTTTTCTACCATGAATTACAATGTTTAGTCGCTGCTTGAACTTTGGAGGTGCTCTGCATTTATGTTTTGCTGTCTCAAAAAGGGCTAGCGAGATACCACTATTGTCATATTGTATCGTGATTATTTTGACAAAGTGTTGGCACTTGAAATATCTTATTATTGCTCGCTAGGTTCTTATGTCATTGATATGAGTTAATATAATTTCTGAGAGTTATTGTTGTCATGGTTAGTCATAATCTTTGTTGAAAACCTGGGTGCTACTTAAGCATATATATGTAAACAAGAACAAAAGAGTTCGTAAAAGTTTTTCTTTATCACTTTCAGTTTGTCAACTGAATTGCTTGAGGACAAGCAATGGGTTAAGCTTGGGGGAGTTGATACGTCTCCGTCGTATCTACTTTTCCTCACACTTTTGCCCTTGTTTTGGACTCTAATTTGCATGATGAATGAAACTAACCCGGACTGACACTGTTTTCAGCAGAACTACCATGGTGTTGTTTTTGTGCAGAAATAAAAGTTCTCGGAACTGGACGAAACTTTTGGAGATTTATTTTAGAATAAATAAAAAATACTGGAGCCAAGAACCACCGGAGGGGGGCCCCTGGCTGGGCATGATACACCAGGGCGTGCCCTAGTGGGTTGTGCCCACCTCGTGGCCCCACTGACCCTAATTCCGACGCTATAAAATCCTATTTTTGGAGAAAAAATCAGAGAGAAAGTTTCATCGCGTTTTACGATACGGAGCCGCCGCCACCTCCTGTTCTTCATCGGGAGGCCAGATCTGGAGCCCGTTTGGGGCTCCGGAGAGGGGAATCTTCGGTCTTCGTCATCATCAACCCTTCTCCATTGCCAATTCCATGATGCTCCCCACCGGGAGTGAGTAATTCCTTTGTAGGCTTGCTGTTCGGTGAGAAGTTGGATGAGATTCATCATGTAATCGAGTTAGTTTTGTTAGGGCTTGATCCCTAGTATCCACTATGTTCTGAGATTGATGTTGCTATGACTTTGCTATGCCTAATGCTTGTCACTAGGGCCCGAGTGCCATGATTTCAGATCTGAACCGTTTATGTTATCACCATTATATCTATGTTCTTGATCCGATCTTGCTAGTCATACACACTTATTATGTGTTCTGATCTGCAAACCCCGGAGTGACAATAGTCGGGATACTTTCCGGTGATGACCGTAGTTTGAGGAGTTCATGTATTCACCGTGTGTTAATGCTTTGTTCCGGTTCTCTATTAAAAGGAGGCCTTAGTATCCCTTAGTTTCCTTATGGACCCCGCTGCCACGGGAAGGTAGGACAAAAGATGTCATGCAAGTTCTTTTCCATAAGCACGTATGACTATTTACGGAATACATGCCTACATTACATTTATGAACTGGAGCTAGTTCTGTGTCGCCCTAGGTTATGACTGCTATATGATGAATATCATCCAACGAGTTCACCGATCCAGTGCCTACGAGTTTTCCACTTATTGTTCTTGCTAAGTTACTACTGTTGTTGCTAATGTTCCAATTGCTACAAAACTATTGCTACTACTGTTACCGCTACTGTTACTGTCACTACTGCTATCAAACTATCATATTACTGTGCTACTGATCACCTTGCTGCAGATATTTAACTCCAGGTGTGGTTGAATTGACAACTCAACTGCTAATACTCTCAAATATTCTTTGGCTCCCCTTATGTCGAATCTATAAATTTGGGTTGAATACTCTACCCTAGAAAACTATTGTGATCCCCTATACTTGTGGGTTATCAATCAACTAGGCGTATCAACAGGCTATGGAGATGCCCATCAATAGATCTCAATGTGAGGAGTAGAGATTGCCTTGCAACGGATGCACTAGAGCTATAAGTGTATTAAAGCTCAACTGAAGCTAAGTGGGTGTGCATCTAACTTGCTTGCTCACGAAGACCTCGGGCATTTAAGGAAACCCGTCATTGGAATATACAAGCCAACTTTTATAATGAAAAATTCCTACTATCATATGGAAGTGATAAAACAAGAGACTCTCTATATGAAGAACATGGTGCCACTTTGAGGCACAAGTGTGGAATAAGAGGTAGTAGCACTGTCCCTTCTCTCTTTTCTCTCATTTATTCATTATATATTTTTTCTTTTCTTTTTATTTTTTTTCGTCCGGAGTCTCTTCCAGACTTGTGGGGGAATCGTTGACTCCATCATCCTTTCCTCACTGAGACAGTGCCCTAAATAATGATGATCTTCACACTTTTATTTACTTACAACTCGATATGAAAAACGGATAGGATGGTGTGACTCTATATGAATGCCTCTGGCAGTGTACTAGGATGTGCAATGATCAAGCGTAACATGTATGATAATGATGAACGGTGGCTTTGCACAAATACTATGTCAGCTTATATGATCATGCAAAGCAATATGACAACGGAAGTACATGTCATATGATGTGACGGTTGAAGTTGCATGGCAATATATCTCGGAATGGCTAGGGAAATGCCATGATAGGTAGGTATGGCGGCTATTTTTAGGAAGATATAATGAGGCTTATGTGCAACAGAGCATATCATGTCACGGGGTTTGGATGCACCGGCGAAAGTTGCACCGATCCTCGAGGTGGGAATGGGCGATGCACGGTACCGAAGAGCCTAGCAAATATGTGGATCTGACAGTGCGTATATCCATGGATTCACATTAGTCATAAAGAACTCACATGCTTGTTGCAAGATTTTTATTATCTCTCTGGAAGCAAAGCACTACTCGCATGCCCCTAAGGAGGAGGTTGGTAGGAGTTAACCATCGCGCGCCCCCGACTTAAACAGCACTAGAATTTCAACGAGGAATAAGTATGCTCACACATGATCACCATGCTATAAAAACATTTGGATGAACAGCAAGTTAACTACCTCTAATTCACGATAGTTTTATTAACCAATGATCATGCACTCATGCTTTTTCACATTACCACATTAATATAATTAACAATGATTTCTCTTTTATGTTCTACATGTGGTTTTGATTATGCACTCATTGAATACCTATTATTTTTGGACTAGTCTTATAACCACAGCAAATTACCGTGGTTGTTTATTAACTCTCAAACAAATATAAGTGAAGAACGAGAGTGCAATTATTTCTATAAAATCTATACGCCACCATGCTCTACAAGATATAAGTGAAGTATTAGAGCAACTGCTAAGCTGAAAAGGTATAAGTGAAGCACATAGAGTATTCTAACAAATCATGGTGATTGTGTGTCTCTCTCGAATAGGTGCGCAACAAACAATGATTGTGGAAAACTAAAACAAAAGGCAAGCTAAAGCAAACGACGCTCCAAGCAAAACTCATATCATGTGATGAATAAAAATATAGCTCCAAGTAACATACCGATGGATTGAGACGAAAGAGGGGATGTCTCTGGGAGTCCTGTATTAAGGGTCCCCGGGCTGCCGGCCTGTTTCTATGGGCCGGACAGTGGGCCACTTTGTCATTATCAATGAAGGCCCGAACACTGTGACGCTGCAACCAAAATGGAAGTCTCCCAAGACCGTGACATGTACTCCAAGAACGCGATGATTAGTTCGGCATATTCTTCTCCTGGTGCAACTGACATTGTGTAACCCTAGGTACGCCCGGTGTCTATATAAACCAGGGGGTCTTAGTCCGTAGGAAAAGTTAAGCTCATTACTCCTAGGGTTTTAGACCACATCATGCGATCTCGAGGTAGATCAACTCTGTACTCGATACTCCACCATCAATACAAAACAAAGCAGGACGTAGGGTTTTACCTCCATTGAGAGGGCCCGAACCTGGGTAAACAATGTCTCCCTCGTCTCTTGTTACCCATTGATCCAAGATCCACAGTTCGGGACCCCCTACCCGAGATCTGCCGGTTTTGACACCGGCATTGGTGCTTTCATTGAGAGTTCCACCGTGGGATCGCCAGAAGGATCGATGGCTCACCTGGTCACCAGCGACCACTTTGGTGCCGAGGATATCTTTGCCCCGAGACAGCTTTCCACGTTTGACGTCACCGCACCACATGCTAGTGTGGTAGATGACCTTGGCTAGATCACTGGGTTTGCCCCAGGCCAGGGAGTCAAGTTTGGCGACCTAGACTACCTTGCCAACGCCCAAGGCGATCAGGTCCTTTCCGAGATCTCGGCTTTATCCGATGAGCACGAGATCTTCGAAGCCTTGACTCCAGACCTTTCCCTCGATGTCATGCCCGGAATGCCCACTTCGGAGCCAACCTCGAACGCGGATCCGACCACGGCGTTCTAGGACCAGGAATCAATCCTGGCCGAGCACGCTCCCTGTGTTGACACATCGGAGAACTGCTCCTCTAAATATCAGAGGCGGGTCCGGCTGAACTCTCGCTCTCGAACGATACACTGGCCTGGATCCAAACCTTGGAAATCACGGATGACTCAACCTCGACCTATCGTCAGATCAGCCTCGAGGCTGGCCATAGGAAATTTTGTTTCCCACCCACCACCCACTTGGTAGCCACCATCGAAGATTTAACTGATGTGTTGGATTTCTCCTCGGATGACGCTCAGGACGCATACGCGGATGTCGACACAACTGCTCCTCCCGTAACGGGACGATGGACTGCCACCTCCACATAAGATGTGTATATGGTGGACACCCCTAGTGACAAGGGCGATGGCACTCCAAAGAAGAGTGGAGATGACACCTCAATGAAAAACAGTGGCGATGAACCACTCAAATGCCGGCGTCGGCGCAAAAAATCCAAGGGACGCAAGGGCAGGGAACGCAATACGGGCTCCCAAAACGCCACATCGGACACCCTGAAGATCCCACTGACCCAGCTGCGCTCGAACAGCAGCACGACAATCCGGAGGGGCACATAGACCCCGAAGAGCCCGATAACCTGAGTGATTCCAAAGACAGCAACTACCTCCCTCTTTCCAAGGATGATGTTAGTCTGGGTGACAAGGAGTTTATCGTCCCCGAAGACCCGTTGGACCAGGAACGATTCAAGCGGCAGCTCATAGCCACCGTCCGAAGCCTCAAAATAAAACAGCAGCAAATTAAAGCTGAGCAAGATTCCCTCAACGACTGATGGACACAAGTCCTCGCTGCCGAAGAAGGGTACGGCTACGAACGACAAGGTTAGTACAAACTTTACCCGCGCCGCAGTCTACTGCCAGAATTTGATGACGAGGCCGTCAAACCCACGCCCCCAGACAGACCCAGGGCGAGCAGCCAGACTACCGCCCTCGAGGACGAGACAAGACCGCTGCCAAAGCTGGGAAGCAACCCGAACACCTCCGCGGAGGAAGAAAAGAGCCAGTGCGGCCCGAAGACCCATTCAACCTGTGGCACACTTTGATTGTTGGTGCAGGTCAGACATGATCCATCTATGGATCCAGAGGGCACACTCCCCCTGGACGGGACGGACACTAAGCTTGGCTCGACCAGAACGATAGAGTTCAGGCACAGCACCGGGTAAGGTTCCCAACCGACCTCCAACACGACGTAGCCAGAGTCAGGGGCGCTGCTCACCCACTGTGTTTTACAGACGAGGTGATGCAGCAACAGTTCCCCGAAGGGTTTAAGCCCGTAAACATTGAACCTTATGACGGTACAACAGATCCGACGGTGTGGATCGAAGACTTTCTTCTCCACATACACATGGCCCGCGGAGATGACCTCCACACCATAAAGTACCTGCTATTGCAACTCAAAGGACCAGCACGGCATTGGCTGAACAGCCTCCCCAAAAACTCCATTAGGAGTTGGGAGGAGCTCGAGGATGCTTTTTGAGCTAATTTTCAAGGCACCTATGTTCGGGCCCTAGGCGCTGATGACCTCAGCCATATCATCCAACAGCCCGGTGAGTCATCCCGGCAATTCTGGAATCGATTCCTGACGAAGAAAAATCAAATGGTCGATTGCTCAGACGCTGAGGCACTAGCCTCTTTCAGAAACAATATTCGGGATGAGTGGCTAGCCCGCCAGCTCGGGCAGGACAAACCATGATCAATGGCAGCCCTTACCTCGCTTATGACCCGCTTCTGTGCGGGCGAGGTCAGCTGGTTAGCCCGTCGCGACAACCCTCCCGGAAACCCGGGTACCTCTGAAGTTCATGATGGTAACGGGAAGCCACGGCGCAATAAGAATAAGCGTCAACACAGCGGCGGTGAAACCGAAGATACGGCCGTAAATGCCGGGTTTAGCAATTCAAAACCTCCACATCGGAGGAAACCCTCTAAAGGGAATAGGGCTGGACCTACTCAGTTAGACAAAATCATGGAGAGGCCCTGCCAGATTCACAACACTCAAGACAAGACTGCCACTCACGCCAACTATAACTGTTGGGTGTTCAAGCAGGCAAGCAAACTTGCTGTTGAGGACCATGGCAAGGACACTCGCAGCAAGGACGATGAAGAGCCTCACAGGCCGCATAGCGGAGGCCAGAAGCAATTCCCCCTCGAAGTCAAAACGGTGAACATGATCTATGTCACACACATACCAAAGAGGGGGAGGAAGTGTGCACTCCGGGACGTCTACGCCTTAGAGCCAATAGCCTCGAAGTTCAACCCGTGGTCGGCATACCCAATCACCTTTGACCACACTGACCACCCGACCAATATTCGACATGGCGGGTCAGCGGCTTTAATACTTGACCCCATAGTGTACGGGTACCACCTGACAAGGGTCCTGATGGATGGAGGCAGCAGCCTCAATCTTATCTACGCAGACACGGTGAAGAAAATGGGTATCGATCCGTCAAGGATCAAACCCAGTAACACTACCTTTAAAGGAATAATACCTGGCATTGAGGCCCACTGTTTGGGCTCCATAACTCTGGAGGTGGTATTCGGCTCGCCCGATAACTTCCGCAGCGAGGATCTGATCTTTGACATCATCCCCTTTCGCATCGGCTATCACGCACTTCTCGGCCCAACAGCGTTCGCTCGTTTCAATGTCGTCCCCCACTATGCGTACATGAAGCTTAAAATGCCCGGACCCAAGGGGTTCATCACGGTCTATGGCAATATGGAGCATTCACTCCGAATGGAAGAACACACCGCGGCTCTAGCAGCCGAGGTCCAGCTTCCAGTCTACTGCCAAGACGCGAAAGGTAAGTAAGCGGATCCGAGCTATCTTTCAGTTCCCTGAGCCCTCTCATGCTCCGCTCAAATAGGAGTACGCCCCCCATAGCATGGCCAAGCTACCCGTGAGGTTCGTACCTTGGAGGCATAATTTCGCGCTTAAGATACCATGGGCAGTTGTGGGGACCTTATACCCAAAGACTTAGTGTTCTGCTAAGTCGAACAACGGTCATACATGTCTTCGGACAATATCAGCTACCATCAAGGACCTATTTAGCAGCATCAAGCTCACACAATATGGTGACTTCTCAAGGTTCTTTCTCACAAAAACCCGCTCGTCGACCACTACCTCCTCTAAAGGGGTACCCTACAGGAGAACAAAGGTGCAGACGTGCAGCAGGACACAGTAAAGGACATCAAGCCATTCTTTCAAGGTCCTGTGCAAACCTTTTCCCTATAAATTTATCTCTGCGTATCTGTAATAGTTGCTTGGGTAAACCAGAGTGTACGGACTATATGTCAAGAGTAAATTGGAAATAAAGACCGATAATTATGGTCCTGTGGCAGTCATTTATATTGCAAAAACCCTTTTTCCGTCTTTCTCTATCCGCTCTCCCATACCAAAAACAAACCAGTTCGATACATCTTTTTAACTGCGGCCGGCTAATTGACCGGAGGCTTGAACATTAAAGGTCGCCTCAAGCATCATCCCGAAACCAGCTCTTTCTCACGTGTCTAGCGTCTTGGATATTGCGTTATATGCATTGGATCCGAATTATGTCTTGGGTCAAAAGTTGGGTTGCCCTGCTCCTGTGTTTACCTTTTTACGTTCCGCTAGTTTGGCTAAAAAGGTAAAGGGAGAACTACTATGATTGTACTTCTAGTTCGCCTGGTTAAGTACCTCTGTGGAGAAAGCCGAAAACTGACTGGCATAAGAAGCGTGAACCGATCTGCGATCTGATGACAAGTGTTAAACTAAACCAATCGCTGGAGGTTGCCCGTGTTACGCGAAGGGTTCGGAGTCATACGAACTAGGTGATAACGGTTTCTTCCCTTGGAATATCCGAACATCTCAAACATACAGGGGACTAGTACTTAGTCCCCACAATCAAGCTCCTACGATTAAGTGAAAGCATTAAAGCCGCATAGTCTGCTTGCCTAGTTTTTTTCCGCACTACTGCCTTCGGGCACCAAGACGTTTCCGCACTACCGCCTTCGGGCACCAAGATGTTGGCTAAGGGTAACATTGCGGATATTGGAAACACCCCTTCTAGTATCTATAAGGGGGTTGAAGCCGACGACTGGTAACTTTCAGATTAAAACAACCACACACGAGTCAAAATTAAACAAAGCACAAGCATAATATATATCATACAAAGTCATAGAATTGAGGCATACAAAAGTTTGGACTATTCATGCAGAATAGTAAATTCACTCCAGAATTACATCCTTCGGGCATAAGGCCTCTATCGCCCGAGCACCATCAATAACGGCGAAAAATACAGCTTGGGGTGCCTATGTCCCTTCCCGGGTGGCGAAGGACCGGTTGCCATCTCGGTCGGCTTTATTTTTGGCCAATGCACCATCGTCTTCGCGAAGGCCATCCGGGCTCCCTCCATGCAGGCGAAACGAACCAGGGTGTCGACCCGACGCACGGCATCAGTCAACCTCTGCACCAAGCCGAAGTAACTGCTAGGCAATGGCTCCGCAGGCCATAGCCTAATGCAGAGGTCCTTCATGGCTGGATCGGCTACTCGATGCAACTCCATCAACTGTTTCAGCTGATCAGAGACGAGGAACGACTGCTAAGGAGCTTCAAACTGCGCCCAGAACAGCCGCTGCTTGGCATCTCCCTCCTGCGATGGATAGTGTCATGCCGCATCTGCAACACTCTTCGGGAGATCTGCAAACTCGCCTGGAGAATGCCATACCCGGGTGAGTAACACGAACCTTTTTCCACCAAAGGGGCATTGCAGTAAGTATCGCTTACCGGCCGCAATCCGCTTGATCTGGTGGAGTTCCTTCTGGTAACCTTGTGCTTCCATGCGTGCTTCTTGGATCGTTGCGGTAACCGACGACAGTTTTGTTGACTGATCCTTAGTTTTCTTCTCAAGGACCTCATGTTTGGTGATGGCGTCCTTGAGCTCTTGTTGCACTTCGATGACCCTGGCCTCGTGCTTGTCACTTGCAGACCTGGCCGATAATAGATTAGCCGCAGCCTGTTCCGCAGCCTCTTGCTTCGCCTTGCTCAGCTCGGCCTTGAGGTTTTCGACCTCCGCGGCAATGACTGAAGTGGTCATCAAGACATTCCGCACTTCAGGATATACACAAAAATTCCTTGCATAAATAAGCATAATAGTGTTAATAATCCAGTTTGGACTGACCTTGGGTATCGTCAAACCGCTTGTTAAGG
Organism: Elymus sibiricus; assembly: GCA_039707655.1. Lineage (NCBI taxonomy): Eukaryota > Viridiplantae > Streptophyta > Magnoliopsida > Poales > Poaceae > Elymus > Elymus sibiricus. The sequence goes on from CM077673.1 coordinate 76,907,514, forward strand.
CGGTCGAGCTCATCCTCAGATCTCTTAAGCTTCCGATTCATCTCCACCAACTCCACGGCGTTGGGGGCTGTCGTCAAAGACGCGGCCTGCATAAACAATTCACATGTGTCAGCCTCCTAAGTTATTGGATTTCAAACCCTATGTCCGGATGGTTTCTCCATCCTCACAAAGTCTTGGGGGCTACTGCGCATTGAGAACAAAAATAATTGTGCTCTATTGATACGTCTCCAACGTATCTATAATTTTTGATTGTTCCATGCTATTATATTATCTTTTTTGGATGTATTATATGCATTAATATGCTATTTTATATTATTTTTGGGACTAACCTATTAACCTAGTGCCCAGTGCCAGTTTCTGTTTTTTCCTTGTTTTTGAGTATTGCAGAAAAGGAATATCAAACGGAGTCCAAACGGAATAAAATTCTACGCTGATTTTTCTTGGACCAGAAGGAACCCAGGAGGCTTCGAGAAGAGGCCAGAAGACCTACGGGTGGGCCACAAGCCACCAGGGCACGCCCCTGGGGGGGGGGGGCGCCCCCTGGCTTGTGGGCCCCCCGTAGCTCCTCCAACCCTAACTCTTCGCCTATAAATTCAGAAATATTCCCCCAATACTAAAGAGAACCACGAAAATACTTTTCCGCCGCCGCAAGCCTCTATTCCCGTGAGATCCCATCTTGGGGCCTTTTCCGGCGATCTGCCGGAGGGGGATTCGATCACGGAGGGCCTCTACATCAACACCATTGCCCTTCCGATGATGCGTGAGTAGTTTACCTCAGACCTTCGGGTCCATAGCTAGTAGCTAGATGGCTTCTTCTCTCTCTATGTTCTTCAACACCATGTTCTACATGATCTGCATGGAGATCTATCCGATGTAATACTCTTTTGCGGTGTGTTTGTCGAGATCCGATGAATTGTGGGTTTATGATCAGATTATCTATGAATATTATTTGAATCTTCTCTGAATTCTTATATGCATGATTTCATATCTTTGTAAGTCGCTTCGAGTTATTGGTTTGGTTTGGCCAACTAGTTTGGTAATTCTTGCAATGGGAGAAGTGCTTAGTTTTGGGTTCAATCTTGCGGTGTCCTCACCCAGTGACAAAGTAGGGGTAGCGAGGCACGTATTTGTATTGTTGCCATCAAGGATAAAAAGATGGGGTTTTCATCATATTGCTTGAGTTTATCCCTCTACATCATGTCATCTTACTTAATGCATTACTCTGTTCTTCATGAACTCAATACTCTAGATGCAGGCAGGAGTCGGTAGATGTGTGGAGTAATAGTAGTAGATGCAGAATCGTTTCGGTCTACTTGATACGGACGTGATGCCTATATGCAGAATCATTGCCTTGGATATCGTCATAACTATGCGCTTTTCTATCAATTGCTCGACAGTAATTTGTTCACCCACCGTATTATTTTCCTTCAAGAGAGAAGCCTCTAGTGAAACCTATGGCCCCCGGGTCTATTTTCCATATTATATTTTCAGATCTATAAACAAAAAAACACAAAAATACTTTGCTGCAATTTATTTACTTTTATTTTAATTATCGTTTTAGTAATCTTTTATATCTATCTCTATCGGATCTCATCCTTGCAAGTGACCGTGAAGGGATTGGCAACCCCTTTATAGCGTTGGGTGCAAGTGTTTGATTGTTTGTGCAGGTGCATAGATTGGGGCCTTGCTTGTACCTCCTACTGGATTGATACCTTGGTTCTCAAAACTGAGGGAAATACTTATCTACTTCGCTGCATCACCCTTTCCTCTTCAAGGGAAAACCAACGCAAGCTCAAGAAGTAGCAAGAAGGATTTCTGGCGCCGTTGCCGGGGAGGATACATAGCAAGTCAAGACAAGAACTCTCCCGTCAATTTGCCAATTTCTGGCGTGGTTGCCGGAGAGGTCTACATCAAGCCTACCAAGTACCCATCACAAACTCATCTCTTGCATTTACATTATTTGCCATTTGCCTCTCGTTTTCCTCTCCCCCACTTCTAAAATGAATTTTTAGAAAAAAACAAAAAGATTTGCCTTTTCATTCGCCCTTCTTCCGTTTGCTTTTTGTTTCCTCATGTGCTAGTTTATTTGATTCGTTTTCATGGCTAGTTCTTCCACTATTGCTAGTACAAATCTTGAGGAAAAATTTGGATCTTGCTCTCTAGATCATGAAACTGAACCTTGATACGTCTCCAACGTATCTACTTTTCCAAACTCTTTTGCCCTTGTTTTGGACTCTAATTTGCATGATTTGAATGGAACTAACCCGGACTGACGCTGTTTTCAGTAGAATTGCCTTGGTGTTATTTTTGTGCAGAAATAAAAGTTCTCGGATTGACCTAAAAATTTACGGAGAATATTTTTGGAATTAATAAAAAATATTGGCGAAAGAATCAACCGGAGAGGGGCCACCACCTGGTCACAAGCCAGCCCCCCCCCCTCCGAGGGCGCGCCCCCTGTCTTGTGGGGCCCCTAAAGCTCCTCCGACCTCGTTTCCACTCCTATATATTCCTATTCGGGGAGAAAAAAAATCAAGGAGAAGATTTCATCGCGTTTTACGATACGGAGCTGCCGCCACCTCCTGTTCTTCCTTGGGAGGGCAGATCTGGAGTCTGATTTGGGCTCCGGAGAGGGGAAATCGACGCCATCGTCATCACCAACCATCCTTCATCACCAATTTCATGATGCTCTCCACCGTTCGTGAGTAATTCCATCGTAGGCTTGCTGGACGGTGATGGGTTGGATGAGATTTACCATGTAATCGAGTTAGATTTGTTAGGGTTTGATCCCTAGTATCCACTATGTTTTGAGATTGATGTTGCTATGACTTTGCTATGCTTAATGCTTGTCACTAGGGCCCGAGTGCCATGATTTCAGATCTGAACCTATTATGTTTTCATGAATATATATGTGTTCTTGATCCTATCTTGCAAGTTGTAGACACCTATTACGAGTTATGATCCGCATCCCCCAGGGTGACAATAACTGGGATTCTTTCCGGTGATTACCGTAGTTTGAGGAGTTCATGTATTCACTAAGTGCTAATGCTTTGATCCGGTTCTCTATTAAAAGGAGGCCTTAATATCCCTTAGTTTCCATTAGGACCCCGCTGCCACGGGAGGGTAGGACAAAAGATGTCATGCAAGTTCTTTTCCATAAGCACGTATGACTATATATGGAATACATGCCTACATTACATTGATGAATTGGAGCTAGCTCTGTGTCACCCTATGTTATAACCGTTGCATGATGAATGTCATCCGACATAATTATCCATCACTGATCCATTGCCTACGAGCTTTTCACATATTGATCTTTGCTAAGTTGCTTTCCCGTTGCTACTGTTACAATCACCACAACACTGCTACTGTCACTTTGCCATTGTTACCGTTACTTCCATACTACTTTGCTACTGAATACTTTGCTGCAGATATTAAGTCTTTCAGGTGTGGTTGAATTGACAACTCAGCTGCTAATACTCGAGAATATTCTTTGGCTCCCCTTGTGTCGAATCAATAAATTTGGGTTGAATACTCTACCCTCGAAAACTGTTGCGATCCCTTTACTTGTGGGTTATCAAGACCTTTTTCTGGCGCCATTGCCGGGGAGCATAGCTCTATTCTCTGAGTCACTTGGGATTTATATCTGTTGATCACTATGAAGAATTTGAAAGATGCTAAAACCAAAATCTACCCCTCAACTACAAGGAGAGGTAAGGAACTACCATCTAGCTCTGCACTTGATTCACCTTCTGTTATGAGTAAATTTGCGACACCACCACCTGCTATTGATTCTGATATGTCGCAAGTAATTGATGATGCCACTTCTGCTATGCATGATACTTATGATGATACTTTGCTTGATACTACTGTGCCACTGGGTGATTTTCTTGATGAACAAATTGCTAGAGTCAATGCTGAAACTGATGATATTTTTGAATCTGATGAAATTTTTGAAACTGAACACTATGAGACACCTGCTAGACCTAGCTCTCCTAGATATGAATTGCCTAATATACCTAAGGGTTATGTTATGGAAGGAGAGGTAGCTAGGGACTTTCTTGCTTGTAAGGATAGAGATGATCTTAAGAAATTACTATGCAAGTGGAAAGAAAAATCTTTGAATGCTAGAATGCAATATGATCCCAAGTTTGCTACTTCACTTATCTTTGTTACTGATAAGGATTATGAATTCTCTATCGATCCAGAGTTAATTACTTTGGTTGAATCTGATCCTTTCCATGGTTATGAATCTGAAACTGTTGTGGCACATCTTACTAAATTGAATGATATAGCCACCCTATTCACTCATGAGGAAAAAATTCATTATTACTATATTCTTAAGTTGTTTCCTTTCTCATTAAAGGGTGATGCTAAGATATGGTTTAATTCTCTTGCTCCTGGTTGTGTGCGTAGTCCCCAGGATATGATATATTACTTCTCTGAAAAATATTTTCCTGCCCATAAGAAACAAGCGGCCTTGCAGGAAATATTTAACTTTGTGCAAATTGAAGCAGAGAGTCTCCCACAAGCTTGGGGGAGGCTTCTCCAGTTACTTAATGCTTTGCCTGATCACCCTCTCAAGAAAAATGAAATACTTGATATCTTTTATAATGGACTAACCGATGCTTCTAGGGACCACCTAGATAGTTGTGCTGGTTGTGTTTTCAGGGAATGAACGGTTGAACAAGCTGAACTACTATTGAATAATATATTGAGTAATGATAATGATTGGACTATTCCCGAACCACCTCCAAAGCCCACTCCGAAGAAAAGAGGTATTCTATTTCTCAGTCCTGAAGATATGCAAGAGGCAAAGAAATCTATGAAAGAAAAAGGTATTAAAGCTGAAGATGTTAAGAATCTACCACCTATTGAAGAAATACATGGTCTTGATACCCCGACACAGGTAGTAGAGGTAAATTCTCTCCATAGATTTGATGAAGGTGATATTCCCTATAATAAGTCTGCTAGCCAATGCTTGGATGAGTTTGATAACTTTATTTTTAAGCAAGAAAATTTCAATGCTTATGTTAGTAGACAACTGAAACATAATGCTTACATGCTTGATCGCTTAGGCGATTATATGAGTAGAACTGTTAATGATCTTAAGCTTATTAGTAAACATGCTTCCATGGTAACTACTAAAGTAGAACAAGTAATTAAGGCACAGAATGATTTGCTTAATGAGATGATTAGTAAGAACAATGATCATTCTGTTAGAGTTGTGACTAGAGGTGGTAGAATGACTCGGGAACCTTTGTATCCTGAGGACCATCCTAAGAGGATTGAGCAAGATTCTTAGGGAGTTAATACTGATGCACCTGGTCATTCTAATAAAAGGAAAAAAGAATGACGACAGGACTTTGCATGCTGCTAGTGAACCTGTTATTGATACTCATGAAAACCCAAATGATATTTCTATTTCTGATGCTGAGACACAATCTGGTAATGAACATGAGCCTAGTGATAATATTAATGATGACGTTCATGCTGATGCTCAACCTAGTAATGATAATGATGTGGAGATTGAACCTGCTGTTGATCTTGATAACCCACAACCTAAGAATAGAAGATATGATAAAAGAGACTTTGTTGCTAGGAAGCATGGTAGAGAAAGAGAACCTTGGGTTCAGAAACCCATGCCTTTTCCTCCTAAGCCATCCAAGAAAAAGGATGATGAGGATTTTGAGCGCTTTGTTGAAATGCTTAGACCTGTCTTTTTGCGTATGCGCTTGACTGATATTCTGAAAATGTCTCCTTATGCTAAGTATATGAAAGATATTGTGAAAAATAAAAGAAAGATACCGGAAGCTGAGATTTCCACCATGCTTGCTAATTATACTTTTAAGGGTGGAATACCAAAGAAACTAGGAGATCCTGGAGTACCTACTATACCATGCTCTATTAAAGGAAATTATGTTAAAACTGCTTTATGTGACCTTGGAGCTGGTGTTAGTGTTATGCCTTTCTCTTTGTATCGTAGACTTGATTTGAATAAGTTGACACCTACTGAAATCTCCTTGCAAATGGCTAATAAATCAACTGCTTTACCCATTGGTATTTGTGAGGATGTGCCTGTTGTGGTTGCAAACGTTACTATCATAACGGACTTTGTTATTCTTGATATTCCCGAGGACAACAGTATGTCGATCATCCTTGGTAGTCCCTTTTTGAATACTGCAGGGGCTGTTATTGATTGCAACAAGGGCAATGTCACTTTTCATATTAATGGTAATGAGCATACGGTACACTTTCCGAAGAAACAACCTCAAGTTCATAGTATCAACTCCATTGAAAAAATTTCAACGATTATTATTGGAGACTTTGAATTCCCTCTTCCTACTGCCAAAAAGAAATATGATATACTTATTGTTGGGGACATGCATATCCCCATTGAGGTAACCTAGTGTTATTCGAAAATTCTCCGGTTCCGTGTCATTCGAAAAAAGTTTGTCAATAAGACTTGATCAACCTTATTGATGGATTCTTTTTGATGAGCATGAGATGGATGAATTTAGAAAGCACAACCTTCTATACCCAACTTTTATTTTCTGATCTTTAGTTTCAATTTAGTAAAAATGCTATTATTTCTCTGTTTTCTGTTTTATCCGTGCAATAGAAAAATGACCTGAAAATAAAAGTTCTCAGAATTCCCTGAAAATTTAGTATGATTTTTTCTGGAATATTTAAGAATTTTTGGCACTGAGAACACATCAGGGGGCTGCACCAGTGGGCCACAAGCCTGCAGGGCGCGCCCACCCCCCCCCCCCCTAGGCGCGCCCCCCTGGCTTGTGGGTCCCACGTGGGGCCCCCTCACTTATTCCAGCACCCATCCACTTCGTCTTCCTCCAAAAAAAATCCCACCATTGCTCAAACCCGTGTTCTAGCTCATCTTGCTGCCATTTTCGATCTCCTTGCTCAAAGCTCCATTTGCAAAACTGTTTTAGGGGATTGTTCATCGGTATGTGACTCCTCCAATGGTCCAATTACTTTTTGTTCTAGTGCTTTATATATTGCAAATTTTTGCTGCTGTGGTGACCTTGTTCTTGAGCTTGCATGTCAAATTTGTATGGTCCCAAGTAGTGTTGATGCATGATATAGCCTCTAGGCACTTGTGGGAGTAGTTGCTATAAGTTTTATTGAGTTTTGTTAATTTTTATTTGGAGTCACTAAAAATTTCAGAATTATTTTTCAGAGAAAGAAATGATGAGGAGATTTTTAAGAGGCTCTTCAAGCCGAGGTTTTAAAGAAAATTATAATGAGAAGCCTAAATACAATATTCCTCGCACCGCGGAGGTTCGACCATGTGAATGGCCAAGTGAGGCATTCTTGAGGGCGGCCGGAATTTATGAAGATTTCTATTATCTAGCAGAAAATGCAGGCATCACCGACTTCCTCAATGATAAGTGTGACCAGTACCTCCTACTTACTAATACTTTCGTGCAAAATTTTCACTTTTATCCTAGGAAGAATCCTCCCATGGTATAATTTTACTTATATGATATGCCTAAGGAAATGTCACTTTACGATTTTTGCAATGTTTGCAAAATACCTTACGAGGGCAGCATCAGTGAACCACGTCCTAGAGACATGGAGGACTTTATTGCCACCATCACTGTGGGGGAAGAGAGAGGGGTGTCAAAGGCAAGAGCATCTAGTGTACATTTTCCTGTTCTACGCTATTATTCATTATTTGCGGGGAGATGTCTCGTTGGTCGAGGGGAGAGTGGAAGCCTTAGTGCTCCCGAACTCGCCATTCTACGCCATGCTTTACTGGCTGATAGAACTTTTAGTGTGGGCGCTATAGTGGCCCAACGGTTGAACTTAAACCGTTCGAAGGGCCCCATATTCGGAGGTATCTATGCATCTCGTCTAGCCAAACACTTCGAGATACCCATTAGGCTTGATGAGGAAGAGGAAATGCTGCTACCTACAAGATATTTAGACTATGATAGTATGGTAGCACATGATTTTATTAGGAAAGATAATGATAAGAGGCTGCTTTACAACTTAGTATTTAGTCAGGATACTTGTGAGATTATTGCTTTGCCTGCTTCTTCTTTGTTCGATATCCGTTCAGGCAGGTACACTATTATGCCCGAGGACATCTACAGATATTGGGGCATGTCGTAACCCCCAGCACCTGAGCCTGCACCAGCCCTTGATCCGTATCAGGCTCCAGTTTTTCAGTGGGAGCCACAGGAGCTCGCCAACCAGTGGAACCCTCAGTATCCTCCGGAGTATCCAGGAGAGGGTTATTTCCAGCCATGGCACTAGACCAACTTAGGCCAAAAGCCTAAGCTTGGGGGAGTACCTATTTCTCACCGACATTACATTCATGTTCACACACTCATTCAAGTTGTCGGTGTTCATACTTTTTCATTGTACCATCCATGGTAGTTTATTTCTTTTTTTTTTGCTTTCTGCTTGTGCGTTTAATTAACCTTGAGAAAATCCAAAAAAAATTTAGTTCTAGGTTTACCTTCTAGTTTGTTTAGTTGTAGTATTAAAAGAAAACCCAAAAAGATATCTCGTTCTTCTTTTGCTTGTTGGGAGCTTTCCCGTGTAAATAGTTTTCCTTTCTTCTTTGGGTAGTAAGGAGAAGACCACGATGACATGTTGAGTGGTTCTCATTTGCATTATTGTTTATCTTTCATAGAGCCATTATTACCTTGCCTTCTCCTTTGAGTTATTGCTTGCAGATTCCAGCTTAGTCCAATGCATGTGCACTCTTATTATTATTATTCACACCGTTCGGTCATGCAAGTGAAAGGCAATAATGACGATATATGATGAAGTGACTGAGATGGAGAAAAGCTGGTATGAACTCGACCTATTTTGTTTTTGTAAATATGATTAGCTCATCGTTCTGGATTCAGCTCATTATGGGTGAAACATGTTTGCAATGACAATTAGAGATTATAGTTACTCATGCCATGCTTAATTAGCTAAGAGCGTATAATGGTTTGTCTTGTGTGCCAACATGCATATTAAAATGGTTGTGATGTAGTATGATAGGATGGTATCCTCCTCTGAATGATTCAAGTGGCTTGACTTGGCACATGTTCACGCATGTAGTTGAAACAAAACCAACATAGCCTCCACGATGTTTATGTTCATGGTGATTTATATCCTACTCATGCTTGCATTCAATGTTGGTTAATCTCAAAGCATGTTTATGACTGTTGTCGCTCTCTAGTCGGTCGCTTCCCAGTCTTTTGCTAGCCTTCACTTGTACTAAGCGGGAATACTGCTTGTGCATCTATCTCCATAAACCCAAAGTTGTTCCACGTGAGTCCACCATACCTACCTATATGCGGTATTTACCTGCCGTTCCAAGTAAATTTGCATGTGCCATTCTCTAAAACCTTCAAATAATACTCTGTTTTGTATGCCCGAATCGCTCATGTAGTGACTAGGGGCTATCAGTATTTTCCATGCTAGGTGGGTTATTCTCACAATATGTGTTGATTCACTATCATTCACGAGAAAGTGGCTGGTATTCGGGATGCCCAGTTCCATGCTCAAAGTATAAATAAAAATATAATAAAACAAAACTCCCCCAGGATTGTGTTTGTATGGACGGTACCAGTGGATTCGGCCCGCCGTGGAGTGTGATTGATTGGTGGAGGGGGAGTAAAAACTTTACTATTCTGTTTGGGAACCGCCTATAATGTATCTAGCATGGAAGATATTGAGATCTCTTAGTTGTTATGTTGACAATGAAAGCATACCACCCAAAATCATGATTCATCCCTGTTTTTAAAAGCTCGAGCTCTGGCACCTCTGCAAATCCATGCTTCCCTCTGCAAAGGGCCTATCTATTTTATTTACTGTTGAGTCATCCTCCTCTTATAAAGAGCACCAGTTAGAGAGCACCTCCGTCATTTGTATGCTTTGTTATTAATTGATATTGAGTATGAGTGTGACTGGATCTCTTTTACCATGAATTACAATGTCTAGTCAGTCCTTGTTCTTCAGAGGTGCTCTGCATTTATGTTTTGCGGCCTCAGAAAGGGCTAGCGAGATACCATTATATCATATTGTATCATGATTGTTTTGATAAAATTGTTGTCATCCGAGACTTATTATTATTGCTCGCTAGTTGATTATGCCATTGATATGAGTAAATGTGAGACCTAAATGTTATTGTGAATGTGGTTAGTCTATAATCTTTGCTGAAAACCTGAACATCAGTTAGACATATTTACAATAGCAAGATCAAACAGAGTTTGTAAAAGTTTTTCTTTATCACTTTCAGTTTGTCAACTGAATTGCCTGAGGACAAGCAATGGGTTAAGCTTGGGGGAGTTGATACGTCTTGTGGTCCCCCTGAAGCTCCTCCGACCTCGTTTCCACTCCTATATATTCCTATTCGGGGAGAAAAAAATCAAGGAGAAGAGTTCATCACGTTTTATGATACGGAGCCGCCGCCACCTCCTGTTCTTCCTCGGGAGGGCAGATCTGGAGTCTGATTTGGGCTCCGGAGAGGGGAAATCGACGCCGTCGTCATCACCAACCATCCTTCATCACCAATTTCATGATGCTCTCCGCCGTTCGTGAGTAATTCCATCGTAGGCTTGCTGGACGGTGATGGGTTGGATGAGATTTACCATGTAATCAAGTTAGATTTGTTAGGGTTTGATCCCTAGTATCCACTATGTTTTGAGATTAATGTTGCTATGACTTTGCTATGCTTAATGCTTGTCACTAGGGCCCGAGTGCCATGATTTCAGATCTGAACCTATTATGTTTTCATGAATATATATGTGTTCTTGATCCTATCTTGCAAGTTGTAGACACCTATTACGAATTATGATCCGCATCCCCTAGGGTGACAATAACTGGGATTCTTTCCGGTGATTACCGTAGTTTGACGAGTTCATGTATTCACTAAGTGCTAATGATTTGGTCCGGTTCTCTATTAAAAGGAGGCCTTAATATCCCTTAGTTTCCATTAGGACCCCGCTGCCACGGGAGGGTAGGACAAAAGATGTCATGCAAGTTCTTTTCCATAAGCACGTATGACTATATATGGAATACATGCCTACATTACATTGATGAATTGGAGCTAGCTCTGTGTCACCCTATGTTATAACCGTTGCATGATGAATGCCATCCGACATAATTATCCATCACTGATCCATTGCCTACGAGCTTTTCACATATTGATCTTTGCTAAGTTGCTTTCCCGTTGCTACTGTTACAATCACCACAACACTGCTACTGTCACTTTGCCATTGTTACCGCTACTTCCATACTACTTTGCTACTGAATACTTTGCTGCAGATATTAAGTCTTTCAGGTGTGGTTGAATTGACAACTCAGCTGCTAATACTCGAGAATATTCTTTGGCTCCCCTTGTGTCGAATCAATAAATTTGGGTTGAATACTCTACCCTCGAAAACTGTTGCGATCCCCTATACTTGTGGGTTATCAAACCTCCTCCTAATTATAAAGCTAAAACTTTTCAAGTGGGAGACGGTAATATTATTGGGAAGAGTGTTATTTAAGAGTTCTTTGATTGTACGGGAGTAATGCCTATGAATAAGAGATCTATTCTTCTTAGCACAAATTGTTATGCGGATGCTATTGTCATGCTCGTTGAAAAATTGGAGAGAAAATTTGTGCACGTTCATCCCACTTTGCAAAAGGTGTTTTATGAATTTCCCAAAATTAATCATCCTAAGGCTAAAAAGATTGCCACTATCATCCTTATGCGTGAATTTGATTTTATCATACAAGAAGCTAGGGAAATTTTTGCTTTCTATAAAAAGGATATTGAACACCCTCCGATTGAAGAAATCCTACACGATAAAGAAACCTTGCGTAGCTTTGAGTTTAGGGATTATCAATCTTACCGTGACAATCTTAGAAGAAGAGTTCCCTATTCAGAAATTACCCAAACTATTTACCTTGAAACCTATGATGAATTTGATTGGATCACTAGGGGAATTTATGTAGGATTCAATGATGACTGGTTAGAAGAAAAAATCAGGGAACCCATTAAAAATGAGATACGCGTTTTATATGATGATATTTATGGTGCTGATCCAGATTATGAGTTTAGGAATGTCAAAGTTACTAATCAAAGTCCTTTTCATGAACTAAGTTCTCCTATTAGAAAGGAAAGAAAAGAAATAAAGGATTTGCTAAAAATGATTTTGGAAGATATGGTTGAGAATGGATTGCATACCAAAGATGACAATACCTAGATCTATTGCGTTATGCCTAGCTAGGGGCGTTAAACAATAGCGCTTGTTGGGAGGCAACCCAATTTTATTTTTATGTTTTTGTTTTAGTTTCTGTTCTTGAATAAATTACACATTATTACCTCTGTAGTAATTGTGTTTTAGTGTTTTAATTAGTGTTTGAGCCAAGTAAGACCTTTGGGATGGTTTACGGTGATTGTTGATTTGATCTTGCTGAAAAACAGAAACTTTTGCGCTCAGTCCAGGAATTTTATAAATTCACCAGAGCGTCGAATGAGTCTGAAATGTTTACACAAGATTGATATACAAATTTCCCAGATTTTCCTAATTTTTCAGAATTTTTGGAGTTACAGAAGTATTCGAAGTTTCCAGATTGCTACAGACTGTTCTGTTTTTGACAGATTCTGTTTTCTTTGTGTTGTTTGTTTATTTTGAGGTATCTATGGGTTGTATCGGGGGGTATGAACCATGGAGAAGTTGGAATACAGTATATATTACACCAATATAAATAAATAATGAGTTCACAACACTACCTAAAGTGGTGATTTATTTTTCTTATACTAACGGATCTCACGAGTTTTCTGTTGAGTTTTGTGTTGTGAAGTTTTCAAGTTTTGGGTAAAGATTTGATGGACTATGGAATAAGGAGTGGCAAGAGCCTAAGCTTGGGGATGCCCAAGGCACCCCAAGGAATATTCAAGGATACAAAAAAGCCTAAGCTTGGGGATGCCCCGGAAGGCATCCCCTCTTTCGTCTTCAATCCATCGGTAAATTTACTTGAGGCTATATTTTTATTCACCACATGATATGTGTTTTGCTTGGAGCGTCTTGTATGATATGAGTCTTTGCTTTTTAGTTTGCCACAATCATCCTTGCTGCACACATATTTTGAGAGAGACACACATGAATCGTGAATTTATTAGAATACTCTATGTGCTTCACTTATATCTTTTGAGCTAGGCAATTTTGCTCTAGTGCTTCACTTATATCTTTTTAGAGCACGGTGGTGTTTTATTTTATAGAAATAATTGAACTCTCGTACCTCACTTATATTATTTTGAGAGTCTTTAAACAGCATGGTAATTGGTTTAGGTTATGAATTTAGTCCTATTATAATGGGCATCCAAGAGGGATATAATAAAAACTTTCATATAAAGTGCATTGAATACTATGAGAAGTTTGATTCCTTATGATTGTTTTGAGATATCAAGATGGTAATATTAGAGACATGCTAGTGAGTAATTATGGATTGGTAGAAATACTTGTGTGAAAAGTTTGTGATTCCTATAGCATGCACGTATGGTGAACCATTATGTAACGAAGTCGGAGCATGATTTGTTTATTGATTGTCATCCTTTGTGTGAGGGTCGGGAGCGCGCGATGGTTAACTCCTACCAACCTCTCCCCTAGAAGCATGCGTCTAATACTTTGCTTCGATAACTAATAGACTTTTGCAATAAGTATGTGAGTTCTTTATGACTAATGTGAGTCCATGGATTACACGCACTCTCACCCTTCCACCTTTGCTAGCCTCTCTAGTACCGCGCAACTTTCGCCGGTGCATTAAATCCACCATATACCCTTCCTCAAAACAGCCACCATACCTACCTATTATGGCATTTCCATAGCCATTCCGAGAAATATCGCCATGCAACTTCCACCGTTCCGTTTATCATGACACGCACCATCATTGTCATATTGCTTTGCATGATCGTAAGACAGCTAGCGTGATGTTTTCATTAATGTCATTTGCTATGCTAGATCGTTGCACATCCCGGTATACCGCCGGAGGCATTCATATAGAGTCATGTTTTTTTCTAAGTATCGAGTTGTAATTCTTGAGTTGTAAGTAAATAAAAGTGTGATGATCATCATTATTAGAGCATTGTCCCATGTGAGGAAAGGACGGAAGCTATGATTCCCTCACAAGTTGGGATGAGACTCCGGACTTTAAAAATAAAAAAAAGAGGCCAAAGATGCCCACCAAAAAAATGAGAGAAAAGAGAGAAGGGACAATGCTACTATCTTTTTTCCACACTTGTGCTTCAAAGTAGCACCATGATCTTCATGATAGAGAGACTCCTATTTTGTCACTTTCATATACAAGTGGGAATTTTTCATTATATAACTTGGCTTGTATATTCCAATGATGGGCTTCCTCAAATTGCCCTAGGTCTTCGTGAGCAAGCGAGTCGGATGCACACCCACTTAGTTTCTTTTTGAGATTTCATACACTTATAGCTCTAGTGCATCCATTGCATGGCAATCCCTACTCACTCACATTGATATCTATTGATGGGCATCTCCATAGCCTGTTGATATGCCTAGTTGATGTGAGACTATCTTCCCCTTTTCCTCACAACCTCCACCATATTCTATTCCACCAATAGTGCTATATCCATGGCTCACGCTCATGTATTGCGTGAAAGTTGAAAAGGTTTGAGAACATAAAAAGTGTGAAACAATTGCTTGACTTGTCATCGGGGTTGTGCATGATTTAAATACTTTGTGTGGGGAAGATGGAGCATAGCCAGACCTTATGATTTTGTAGGGATAACTTTCTTTGGCCATGTTATTTTGAAAATACACGATTGCTTTGTTAGTATGCTTGAAGTATTATTGTTTTTATGTCAACATTAAACTTTTGTTTTGAATCTTATGGATCTGAACATTCATGCCACACTAAAGAATATTACATGGATAAATATGTTAGGTAGCATTCCACATCAAAAATTCTGTTTTTATCATTTACCTACTCGAGGACGAGCAGGAATTAAGCTTGGGGATGCTGATACGTCTCCAACGTATCTATAATTTTTGATTGTTCCATGCTATTATATTATCTGTTTTGGATGTTTTATATGCATTAATATGCTATTTTATATTATTTTTGGGACTAACCTATTAACCTAGTGCCCAGTGCCAGTTTCTGTTTTTTCCTTGTTTTTGAGTATTGCAGAAAAGGAATATCAAACGGAGTCCAAACGGAATAAAACTCTACGTAGATTTTTCTTGGACCAGAAGGAACCCAGGAGGCTTCGAGAAGAGGCCAGAAGACCTACGGGTGGGCCACAAGCCACCAGGGCGCGCCCCTGGGGTGGCGCGCCCCCCTGGCTTGTGGGCCCCCCGTAGCTCCTCTACCCCTAACTCTTCGCCTATAAATTCAGAAATATTCCCCCAATACCAAAGAGAGCCACGAAAATATTTTTCTGCCGCCGCAAGCCTCTGTTCCCATGAGATCCCATCTTGGGGCCTTTTCCGGTGATCTGTCGGAGGGGGATTCGATCACGGAGGGCCTCTACATCAACACCATTGCCCTTTCGATGATGCGTGAGTAGTTTACCTCAGACCTTCGGGTCCATAGCTAGTAGCTAGATGACTTCTTCTCTCTCTATGTTCTTCAATACCATGTTATCCATGATCTTCATGGAGATCTATCCGATGTAATACTCTTTTGCGGTGTGTTTGTCGAGATCCGATGAATTGTGGGTTTATGATCAGATTATCTATGAATATTATTTGAATCTTCTCTGAATTCTTATATGCATGATTTCATATCTTTGTAAGTCTCTTCGAGTTATTGGCTTGGTTTGGCCAACTAGATTGGTAATTCTTGCAATGGGAGAAGTGCTTAGTTTTGGGTTCAATCTTGCGGTGTCCTCACCCAGTGACAAAGTAGGGGTAGCGAGGCACGTATTTGTATTGTTGCCATCAAGGATAAAAAGATGGGGTTTTCATCATATTGCTTGAGTTTATCCCTCTACATCATGTCATCTTAATTAATGTGTTACTCTGTTCTTCATGAACTTAATACTCTAGATGCAGGCAGGAGTCGGTCGATGTGTGGAGTAATAGTAGTAGATGCAGAATTGTTTCGGTCTACTTGATACGGACGTGATGCCTATATGCAGAATCATTGCCTTGGATATCGTCATAACTATGCGCTTTTCTATCAATTGCTCGACAGTAATTTGTTCACCCACCGTATTATTTTCCTTCAAGAGAGAAGCCTCTAGTGAAACCTATGGCCCCCGGGTCTATTTTCCATATTATATTTTCAGATCTATAAACAAAAAACACAAAAATACTTTCCTGCAATTTATTTACTTTTATTTTAATTATCATTTTAGTAATTTTTTATATCTATCTCTATCGGATCTCATCCTTGCAAGTGACCGTGAAGGGATTGACAACCCCTTTATAGCGTTGGGTGCAAGTGTTTGATTGTTTGTGCAGGTGCATAGATTGGGGCCTTGCTTGTACCTCCTACTGGATTGATACCTTGGTTCTCAAAACTGAGGGAAATACTTATCTACTTTGCTGCATCACCCTTTCCTCTTCAAGGGAAAACCAACGCAAGCTCAAGAAGTAGCATCTATCCACACTGTTTGACCCCCGCATGAGTTTTTCATACTCACACAGGGCTCGGGGGCTACTAAGCATGGGATTGCATATAAACCCATCAATTAAGAATACTTTGTAAAAAAACATTTGCGTAGTTTACCTTACAGCCTGTTAGCAGGCTACCAAAAGCTTCCTTTAATCCGCTGTCAACGGATTGAATGCCCTGCAATGCCGCACTCTGTAGGGCGCAGTGCTCTTTGGCGATGGAGTTATTTAAACTCTCCTCCATCATGGCTGTCCACCCGATCTGAACCCGCTCTATCATAGGCGGCTCTGGGCGAAGCAGTGCGGTTTCTCTCCTTGGAGAAACCGGAACAGACGAGTCTGGAGGCTTGGAGGCCTTCGGAATTGACTTCGAGGAAGGCCCGGGTTGGCCGAGCCCTTCCTCCTTGTTCGCCAGGAGGGATTCGACCTCCTGCTCTTCGGTGGCCGAGGTGTTAGCCTTTGCCGGAATATCATCATCCCCGCCCCTTGTGTTTGGCTCGGGAAGGGTCCTTTGTGACACAACCTCCTCGGCGACAGGGGAAAGGGGGTTGTGGGATGCGGTCCCACTTTCCGCCAGATCGGCTGGCGGAGAGTCCCCTTCCGAGTCTTGGTCGACGGGGAGATCGCCCGGGGGACTGCACAAAAGGTATATATACGGCTCGTTATAAAATCTTTGAGAAAGAAAGGTCGTAGTCTTCGGATTCGTACATCTGCGCTTGGGGCTTGACTCTAAGGGTCCTTCGAGGGACCATTTCAAAATTCTCGGACTCCTCATCGGAGTCCAGAAGGTCTTCGAACAAGGCCACTTTGGGTCTGCACAGTCTCTTCGAGGCGGGGGAGCTGGACCTCCCTCGGTGTCTTCGGACGCCGCCCTCTTCTTCACGTGGGAGGAATCACTTTCCTCCCCGTCCTGTTCCATCTCTCCTTCAAGAGTAGAAGGAGCATGGGTCTCCTCGGATGTAGTCTCCGGGAGGCCCTTCGAGCGGAGACCCCCTCGGGTCTCCCTCTTCTCTTCTTTCTTCTCTTCTTTCTTCTCCTCCTTCCTCTTCGGCACCGCATACGGCTTCTCGGCTAGCATGGCCGTCGGCAGGGGCGTCCTGGGGCCTTCGGGCAGCGGTGCTGGGCAGTTGATCCACTGAGATTTCTCTAGCCATACCTGCGAATACGGGTAAGACAGGGAATGAGAACCTTATTGAAGGAAAAATCTGAATATGAACAATAAAAGTATTACCGGTTCGGGAGGATTTGTGGCATCCATTCCGATGTCCTCCTCTTCGGCGGGCCAGGCCTTCCACGGTTTGAATAGCACCTTCCATAGTTTCTCATGGGTGGTGCGGAAGAACTGTCACACTGTGACCGGGACATCCGAACTGTGAGCCCACATTGGAGCCCGGTGCTGACAGGGAAGAAGGCGGCAACGGAGCATGTCCTGGACGACGTTGGGTAGCTAGATTTTCTTCTCCACCAGGGCGGAGACACACTTTTGTAGCGTCTTCACCTTCGCCACGTCCCCCCAATCGAGCCCCTTCTTGGTCCATGATACCAGCCTGGTGGGGGCGGATCTGAATCCGGGGGATGCTACTCATCCCTCTTCGCGTGGTTCGATGATTTAGAACCATTCCCGCTGCCAGACTTTGACGGTGTCAATGAATGAACCGTTTGGCCATTGAACTAGGGGAAGTTTGCTTATCATCACCCCCCCCCACACACACACACAGTCCGCCTGCTCACTGCTGACTACCTTCGGCTTGAGGTTGAATACTTTCAGCCATAGACAGAAGTGGGGTTGGACCCGAATAAAGGCTTCGTAGAGAGTGATGAAGGAGGAAATATGCATAAAAGAATTGGGAGGGAGATCATGAAAATCCAGCCCGTAATAAAACATCAAACCCCTCACAAAGGGGTGGCGGGGAAAACCTAGACCCCGGAGAAAGTGGGGGATGAACACCACCCTTTCGCTCTCTCTGGGTGAGGGAACCACCTGGTTCTTCTCCAGGGTGTGGTAAACTTTGCTCTCCGGCAAGTAGCCAGCGCCCTTCAACTCCAAGATGTCCTTTTCAGTGATACAGGAGGCCTCCCACCAGGGCCGGACCGGCAAAATCCGGGGCCCTATGCAAAACTAAAAACGAGGCCCTATCTCACTAGGAAAAAATAAACTAATGAACAATTATAATGTACTCCCTCCATTCCTAAATATAAGTCTTTTAGAGATTTCAATGTGGACTACAAACAGAACAAAATGAGTGAATCAACACTCTAAAATATGTCTATATACATCCGTATGTAGTCTTTATTGAAATCTCTAAAAAGATTTATATTTAGGATCAGAGGGAGTATATGATCTAATATCTTACATAACAATTGGATACATAAAAAATCATACCTCTTCAACTCCCGATTGCACAATATTTATTAAACAACATCATTCTTTTAGTATTCTTTGAAATAAAATCTTCAATGATATCCTCGTAATAAATTTTCTCTCCATTATGACTCAAATCTGTATTATTGAAACACTACAAAATATGAATAAAATAAAATTGAAGTGATATGGCAGAAGTCAGCAGATATCCGTTGGAGATTATACGTCAATGTTTGAGAATTACACAAACCGTCTAACTGACCTAGTCTTAGGTCATGTCTGGATGAATTGATATACAGTAATCTTTAAACAAGGAGGTAAGAACCAAACTCTAACGAAGTAACGATCCTTCCCAAAAGTTAATTCGAATTTAGAAATTAAGAGTAGGACTGTAGGAGCCAAAATTAAATAGGAGAACAAGCCAGCTGTAGCCGGCAGAAGTGGTTAAACACTTAAATTTGGCCTGGACCGTGCAAGTATTGATGAATTGTTTAACTCCTGCCGGTATAAAATCTAGACGGAGAACCCTTCATGCTCGATCCTACACATGATCTCATGTGGTTAGCCTGGTGAGAGGAACATGTTTTGTTGACCTACCTATTTTGGCGATGGCGAGAGGAACATGTTCATTAGAGTTCAGACGAAGTTAATCGGAACTCAGAAGGTTCGTTGCCCTGCCTGTCACCGTGTCGCCCGCCGCCGGCTCTGAATGCGATGCGATTGATTTTGATCTGGTTTGGATGTATTGTCTCGCCTGCCAATTTCCTCTGGATGCGATCGATTAGGTTCTGTTTCTAATTGAGGCATCGCATCGAGCAGCGGCCTCAAACAGAGTCATGCGGACGGCCAGGCGCCAGCAGCCCAGTGCCATACGCGGCCCATCGCCCAGAAGGAAAAATATGCATAGCCTTACATAAAAATTTGGGCCCCCAAAATTTCTGGGCCCTGTGCGGGCTGCACACTGGGCACACCTATGGGCCCGACCCTGCCTCCCACTTGTCCTTAGAGCCTGCTCCGGCCATGGACGAATTGGAGAAGGGGTTGCAGGAGTTTGGGGGGAAGAATGGAGCTTGGAAGCTTAGAGCGCGGAAGGTTGGGGGAGGCAATAGCAATGGAAGATCTAAGAGGTGTACGAAGGTTACAGTGGATGTTTCATTTTTATAAGCCGCAGAAATACCAAGAGTCCCTCTGCTGCGTCATGAACCCCGCCATTTCCCGTTGAGTCGTGCAGTTATCCATGCATGGGGTAACCCAAAATCATAAACCATATCCCGGAAAGCGGGGCACGATCTCCATATTGATGGGACGTGTCGATGATAAATGAGAACCGCCTCAAACCACGGATCGAGTTTTGGTAACTGGTCAATATTCATGACCGACCACAACCTTTCGTTAAAAGCTGTCAGAAGAGAACACTCTTCACATTTGGACGGTTGGCCTTTGAGGCTGAGTCACGTATGTGGCTCAAAAACAAGGACGTCTTTGGTGGCCGAACTGTCACCGGATGAATAAGATAAGGAGGAGAACTCGCCCCGCAAGCCGGAGATAGAAAACACAAGAAGTTGTTGGGAATCAAGACTTCGGCATTGGAGGCCAGTTCAGGGGCTACTGAGGGAGTCCTGGTTTAAGGGGTCCCTGGGCTGCCGGCCTGTTTCTATGGGTCAGACAGTGGGCCACTTTGTCATTATCAATGAAGGCCCGAACATTGTGACGCTGCAACCAAGATGTAAGTCTCCCAAGACCGTGATGTGTACGCCAAGAACGCGATGATTAGTTCGGCATATTATTCTCCTAGTGCAACCGACATTGTGTAACCCTAGGTACCCCCGGTGTCTATATAAATCAGGGGGTCTTAGTCCGTAGGACAAGTTAAGCTCATTACTCCTAGGGTTTTAGACCACATCATACAATCTCGAGGTAGATCAACTCTGTACTCGATACTCCACCATCAATACAAAACAAAGCAGGACGTAGGGTTTTACCTTCATTGAGAGGGCCCGAACCTGGGTAAACACTGTCTCCCTTCTCTCCTGTTACCCATTGATCCAAGACCCACAGTTTGGGACACCCTACCCAAGATCTGCCGGTTTTGACACCGACAATGCCTTCCGGGGCAACCCCAAGCTTAGACGCTTGAGTATTCCTAGAATATTACCTTGGGTTACCTTGGGCATCCCCAATCTTAGGCTCTTTCCGCTCCTTATTCCATCATCCATCATGATAGCACCCAAAACTTGAAAACTTCAATAACACAAAACTCAATAAAACTTCATGAGATCCGTTAGTATAAGCAACATATCAAATACTTTAGGTACTGTTATAAATTAATTCATATTTCATCATTGCATAATAGGTACTGTATTCTAGCTTCTCCATGGCTTATACCCTCGATACAATCCATAGTTTCATCAAAACAAGCAAACTATGCAAGCAAAAACAGAATATGCCTAAAACAGAACAGTCTATAAAGATCTGTAACGAACCTATAATTCTGTAACTTTAAAAATTCTGAAAAATTAGGACAACCTGAAGAATTTTTATAGAAATACTGTGTAAAAAATTCAGATCAAAATTACGTTCCAGTAAAATTAGAGAAATTCTGCACTGAACGCTAAAGTTTCTGCTTTTGCACCGTATCAAGTCTACTCATATTGTGAGTCATCCCAAAGGCTTTACTTGGCACAAACACTAATTAAAACATAAAAACAATCATTACAGATGCAATAATCATGTTATCACACACAAACAGAAAGTAAAAAAGCAAAAATAAAGATAAATATTGGGTTGCCTCCCAACAAGCGCTATTGTTTTATGCCCCTAGCTAGGCATAATGGACAGTTTCAAGTGACATCATCCTTAATATTCTCCTCTTGCGGAGCAAGCTTTTCAAAGACAATTGGAAACACACCATCAAGTAATATCTTGGCATTCTTAATACTACTCTCCTTAAAGCCTTCCGTATTTTCTCTTACTATCCAGGAATATTGCTTATTGATAGCATTGAAGACTTGTTGGATAATATGAATGGGAGAAACTACTTTACTAGTATTTTCATCAAAAGTATGGTTATCCCGAAACACATACCTCATCATATAGGCCTCATTATATAAAATTTCATCTATCACAGGATGTTCACAACTCATATTATAGTGTTCAAAGATATCCCTAGCCTCTTGTACTATATAGTCAAATCCATGCATGAGAATAAGAGTGGCCATCTTTTTCGCTCTAGGTCTTTTATGACCGGTAACTCATAGAAAAGTCTTTGCAAAGTGGGATGAGTATGCATAAATCTTCTTTCAAGCTTAAGTACAAGAGCGGAAATAATATCGGCATAACTTTTAGTTCTTTTAAGGATTGGTGTATCCTTGCAAGCTAAAGTACCCGTACAGTTAAAGAATTCTTGGATGATGATTTTTCCTATGATATTCCCCTTCCCCGCAACAAAAACTTTTACATCTTGCTGTGGAGGAGTTTCCTCTTTGGGGATATCACTTCCATCATTCTTTTCAATAATAAAATCAGCCATGGTAACGACTTCAAGCAAACGAAACAAGCAAGACAAGCAAACTAACAAGTAAAGAAGTAAACTAGTAACAAGCAAAGATAAATATTTTTGTATTTTTTATTTTTATGAGGCAATAAAAATATAACAGCAAATAAAAAGTAGAACAAGTGAATGAAAATTTGTGTGAAGATACTTGATAGTAGGTTGGTGATACTCCCCGGGAACGGCGCCAGAAATCCTTCCTGATACTTGTGATCTGCGTTGGGTTTTTCCATGAAGAGGAACATGTGACGCAGCACAATATAGGTAAGTATTTCCCTCAGTAGAGAACCATGGTTTATCGAACCAATAGGAGTAACAACCAACCCCCGTCTTCAGCGGCTACACACAAAGAAACAAACACTTGCACCCAACGTGGGCGAGAGGGTTGTCAATCCCCTTGGACTCGTTATTTGCAAGCTTATGAGTAGTGTGGTTGGTAGTAGATAATTATAAATTGCAAAATAAAATAAAATACAAATAATAGCAGCAAGTAAATAGTAGCGTTTGTAAACTTATAAGTGGATAGACCCGGAGGCCATATTTTCCCCTAGAGGCATCTCTCATGAAAGTAAACATACAGTGGGTAGACAAATTACTGTTGGGCAATTGATAGAAAAGTGGATAATTATGTGATATTCACGGCAATGATCATGCGTATATAGGCATCACATCCAAACTAACTAGGCCGACTCCTGTCTGCACCTATTACTATTACTCCACTTCAAGAGCGCTTCTATGCTTGCCTCTCTACGTATTAAGTTCATGACAAACAGAGTAATGCTTGGAGAACGATGACATGATGTAGACAAAGAGAATTCAATTAATATGAACTAACCCCATCGTTTTATCCTTAGTGGCAACAATACAAAGACGTGTCTTGTCCCTTTCTGTCACTGGGATATAGAGCGCCGCCAGATTGAACCCACTACAACGCGCCCCTCTCACTGAAGAAATTTCAATCTAGTTGGCCAAACTATTTCAATAGATTGGAGAGATTTACGAAGCTATTATGATCATGAAATAAGAATCATAATATTCAGTGGTGACTCAAATACTTTTCATGAATAATCTGAAACATAAACCCATAATTCATCAGATCCCAACAAACGCACCGCACAAAAGAGTTACATCGGATAGATCAAAGCAAAGATGTGATGATCATTGTGTTGAAGATCAAGAGAGAGAGAGAGATGGCCATTTAGGTACTAACTACGGGCCCGTAGGTGTGTGGTGAACTACTCACACATCACCATGGGAGCAGCAAGGATGATGAAGAGGCTCTTCGTGATCTATCCCTCCTCCGGCAGGGCACCGGAACAGGGCTCCAGATGGCCACACGATGGAACAGGGACTTGCGGCGGCGAAAAAAGTGTTTCGGGAGCTCCCCTAGGGTTTTGGGATTAATGTGAATTTATAGGACGAAGAGGTATGCCAGGAGGCAACCGAGGGAGGCCCGAGCCAACCAGGCGCGCCCTACCCCCTAGTCGCGCCTGGTTGCCTCGTGTTACCCTCGTGCGGCCTCCGGCCTCCTTCTGAAGCTTCCAGGTCTTTAATTGGCCCATAAAAAATCACCAAAAAGTTTTGTGGCAATTGGACTTCGTTTGGTACTGTAAACCTAAAAAGCCAAAAACACGCAGAAAACAACAACTGGCACTGGGCACTGGGTTAATAGGTTAGTGAACAAAAATATATTAATTGGTAAATAAACACCCAAAAAGTATCATAGAATGATAATATAATAGCATGGAACAATAAAAAATTATAGATACGTTGGAGACGTATCACGGCACGGCAGCAGGCGAGGTATGACCGGTGCAATGTCGTTCGCCGCTCCGCGTTCGCCAAGATGGACGTGGCAGTGGAATGGGTCTGCAAGGACCCAGACCTCGCCGCGACGTGGGCTCTCGAACTCTCCGTGACCACCGCGGAGACGGCCATCAGGCATCATCGTCGCCTTGACGGCAAGCTCGCCAAGATCGGCGAGGAGTGGTCGCTTAGCGACTGCTCCGCCAACGCCGATCGTGGCAAGGCCGCCGCCAGGGCTCCTAAGGCCACGTCGGCAATGGCCACGGCAGCACTCCGCACGACGCAACAGGAGGTGGAGCGAATCCTCCGTGAACAGCAGGCCGTCACCGGACAAGGCTGGTACGGCTCTACGACATCATTCCGCCGCTAGAGGGACCACGATGACGACGACGGCACCGACGGAGACGGCGGTGCGACACGGCAGGGCGGCCACGCGTACGAGGTGGTCGTCCAGTATAGGGTTTAGTTTTTTCTCTAGTTTTTCAATTAAATGGTCGAAATATGGACCTTTTCAAATAAATTATATCCGAACTTGAATGACATCCGTGGTGTTTGCATGAATTTCATCCGGTTGGTTCGAGTTGTTGTCAAAATGTATGTGGCTACGGTTGGATGTCGCCCTCCCACATCCGTGTCCGCAGACTCCCCCCCACCCCCCACCCCCCCCCCCGCCCCTCCGCGGACGGATGCGGGACAAAATTTGCGGGTCGCCATTGGAGATGCCCTTATCTTCCATTGGTGCCTTATCGACCGATGGTCTGTCGTTGGATTTCTTTTGCTTTCGCTTCCTACCCATTTTAGGCCGCTTAGTGGGACCCTGCAAAGATAACACTTTTTAAAAAATGTTTGGAATTTCAAAAAAATTACACAATTTTCAATAAGCGTTCAAAATTTGAAAAAAAACACCTTTACAAAAATTTATTGAATTTCCAATTTTGTTCACAGATTTTTAATAAATGTTGGAAAATTCAAAAACTATTTTGTATTTCGAAATTTGTTTGCTTTTTGTAAAAATGTTCAAAAATTTAAAATTTTACACATTTTCAAATATTAATATTATAACTTCTTAAATTTTTGTTCACAATTATTTGAACCATGAGTTAGAATGTCGCAGGGTATATCGCGAACTTATGTCTAACAATATATGGATCAGGATAAGAACATGCACTAAACCATAAACTGATTAATAATTTGTTCCATTAGACACGCACACTGCACAAGATTTCGGTTTGTGACCGTAGGAAACCGAAATTGCATTGAACACCGAATAGCAAACGAAATTGCCATCGAACCGAAAAACCGTACACCGAATAAATGAACAACTCGATTAAATCGGTTCGATTCGGTTTGGTTTTTCGGTTTTCGGTGTGACAGTGCCCATCCCTAGTTGCTCCTGTGCGCGTAGCGCTGCTATACAACGCAAAACGCGTCATTTAGGAGGTCCCATTGAACACGTGAACACCGAACGGTATACGACGGCTCTGATCACCTACTATAAGAAAACAACCAAGTCATCACCCTCGTGTAAAGCATCTTTTTAATAGGTGCTGGAAATTTGAAGATGTAAAATTAGGTGATGTATAATTTATATCTTCAAAAAATGCATTTTACATCTTAAAAAAGGCAACTCCAACAGATGATGTATATTAATGATGTAAAACTCCAATTTCAATAGATGATGCAACTTGGAGATGTAAAACCGGTCGACGTCCGCACGACCGATGATGCAAATTTCGTCGAACACGTTGGATGTGGTAGCCGTGGTGTAAGGGCGTATTTCTACCCCAGTGGTTTTGGTGATTGATGACAATGCATTTGTGGACTAATCGTGTGCATTAAGCCTTTCAGATATTTTATCATATGGCACAAGACGATTCTTGACACTCAGTGGTTTAGAGTGAAGACAATTTCTTTCCCGCGTTTCATTTTCGGTGGATTTGAGTCGTAGGAGAACCGTACTATTAAGAGGGGGTCCGCATCGGAAAGGATTGGGTGGAATCAACACGTGCACTTTCATTTGCACCCATGTTCCTTTTCCGCCTCATTGGAGTACCGACGTTGCCTTTGTTCTGGTCTGGAGAGATCCAAGCAGAAGTACCGTGCAAGGCAGCGGTACTACCGCTTATTAGGGGTAGTACCGCTCTGGGCAACGGTACTACCGCTAATTAGGGTTAGTACCGCTCTGGCAGCGGCAGTACCGCTTCTTACAGATAGTGCATTTGCCTACTGCCGTGCGTGGTACCGCCGGCTTCGGTGTCTCGACATTTTTGTGTCGTATTTAGCGGCTTCTGGCCGGTAGTACGGCGCGGTAGTACCGCTCCCGAGCGGTAGTACTGCTTGCTACTACCGCCCCACTTCCGCCCTCTCTTTATGGACTGGAACGCTCAGCGGATCCTGAGCGGTAGTAGGCAGCGGTACTGCCTCTTATTAGGGGTAGTACCACCCTTGGGAGCGGTAGTACCGCTTAGGCTGAACTGTCGTCTCCCCCTACTGCTTCTCTATATCTGGGAGTATTTGCACTGCAACCCCAGCGGTAGTACCGGTGGGGCGAGCGGTAGTACCGCTCCGGCGGCACTACCGCCTCGTGGCCTCGAGTCATTGCACGGTGTGGGTGGCTCTACCGCCAAAGTAGTAGTACCGCTCCTGTGAGTGGTAGTACCGCTTGTGTGCAGGCTGAGAGGGGGTAACGGTTGGATTTGTTCGCCCACTATATAAAGGGGGTCTTCTTCCCCAAGAAGACCACCTCTTCCTCCCCAAAGCTCCATTGTTGCTCCAAGCTCTATTTTCGACCAATCTCCCTCCCTAGCCGACAAAACTTGTTGCTCTTCTAGGGTTTGGGTGAGAGGGCCCCGATCTACACTTACATCAAGAGAAATTTGATTCCCCCACTAATCCCTTGCGGATCTTGTTACTCTTGGGTGTTTGAGCACACTAGACGGTTGAGGTCACCTCGGAGCCACAATCCATTGTGGTGAAGCTTCATGGTGGTGTTGGGAGCCTCCAATTAACTTGTGGAGATTTCCCCAACCTTGTTTGTAAAGGTTCAGTCGCCGCCTTCAAGGGCAGCACTAGTGGAATCACGGCAGCTCGTATTGTGTGAGGGCATGAGGAGAATACGGTGGCCTTAGTGGCATCTTGGGGAGCATTGTGCCTCCACACCGCTCCAACGGAGACGTACTTCCCCTCAAAGGGAAGGAACTTCGGTAACACATCCTCGTCTCCACCGGTTCCACTTGTGGTTATCTCTCACCTTTACTTTGTGCAAGCTACACTTGTGTTGTATCTTTTGCTTGCGTGTATCTTGTTGTTGTTAGCATCATATAAGTTGCTCACCTAGTTGCATATCTAGACAACCTATTTGTTGCTATACCGAAATTGTTAATAAAAGCTAAAAATTGGTAGTTGCCTATTTACCCCCCCCCCCCCCTCTAGTCAACCATATCGATCCTTTCAATTGGTATCAGAGCTACGTCTCTCTATTGAGGGTTTTACCACCCGAAGAGTATGGTTAACGACGGGGATCGGGTTGTGGACTTACCCGAGGCCAAGGGTGTGAGCACGGTCTCTCGAGAGGATTTAAATGAGGCAATGGCCTCACTTAAATCTTCTATGACGACCAAGGTCAAATCCTTGTTTAAAGAATTACTTGATGGTCTGAAACTTTCTACCGATCCGTTGCTAGTGGTTAAAACCACTAACTCGGAGTCGGATGCCAACTCCGGTAAGGAGGGGGCTAGTAGTGATAAGGTCAAGGAATGAATGGGTCAGGAACCTTTGCCTCGGTTCCCCCTCCCGCGGTCTATGGAGGACCGGTTCATACACCTCATATTAACAACCTAGGTCATCCTCCTAAACTTGTGAAAATGATTTCGCTAATTGGGTTTTTCGTATCAAGTCTCATATGAATCACAACTCAACTCAACTTTGGAGAATCATTGAGCAAGGGTACTACCCACATGATCCAAACAACCTCACCCCAAGAGAAGAGGCCGAAAATCAACTCAATCACTCCGCCTTGTTCATCCTTCAATCTGTGGTGCCTCCGGAAGAGCTTGCTCACTTGCGTCCTTTCACTCATGCAAAAGATTGTTGGGAACACATTGTTTCCTTGTAAAAGGGAAGCTCAAGCATTCAACGGTCCAACTTTGAGGTGGTTCTCGATGAGGCCGATGAGTTTCTGATGAATGAAGATGAGGACCCCCGTGAGCTCTACCGGAGATTAGCAACTCTCGCGGTATCCCTTCAAGATCATGGCAGCAAGGATACAGATGACAATTGGATCAAGCGTAAGTTTCTCAAGGCCATCATGCCATTCAACAAGTCCATGTGCTCCGTTATCCGTCAAAGACCGGACTTCCACTCCTTGTCCTCAAGTGATGTGTTGGATGAATTCATTGCTATGAACATCTTGAAGAAGACCGCTGACAACGCTCTAGCTCGTGTTCAACGGTCAAAGAAGTCTTCACGCAACCTTTCTTTGAAGGCCAAGGCTATTCTGGAATAAGAAGAAGATGAAGAAGAGGAGTGTTGCCCCGAAGACACCAAATGTGCTTACCACGAGCACATGGCTCTTGCGTCAAGGCAATTTTGGGGCAACAAGAGAAACTCGAAGCCGAACTTCTCCAAGAACAACTCAAGTGGCTCCGCAGGCAAGCAACATGTGAGAACTTGTTACAATTGTGGCAATGTGAGTCACTTCATGGTGGACTGCCCATATGAGAAGAGGGAAGACAATGGTGGCAAGCTCATTCGCAAATACAAGGCCAAGTCCTTCCCCAACAAGAACAACTTCACCAAGAAGGTGCCTCACAAGGTGTTGCTCGCTCAAAAAGAGTATGTCTCTGATGATGATGATGATGATGATGATGATGATGAAGATACAGGTGGTGAAGGGATGGCAATGGCTACGGTGGTAATTGCACCCTCTACCCCAAGCAAGGTGTCTCTCTTCAACTCCCCCCAACGAGAATCGCATTGCCAAGTGCCTCATGGCCAAAGGTATCAACAAGGTAACCTCCAACATCAAAACTTCCATTGCCACTACTTCTCCCTCGTTAGAATGTGTGGAGGAACATGAGGAGGTGAATGTTGATGAGAATGAGTTCGACAAGTTTATGGCCAAACTCAAGGGTAAGACCAAGAAGCACTTTGTTGCTCTCTTGGAACAACTTGGTGAAGCTAGTGATCTCATTGAATCTCATGAGGAAACCATATCCAATTCGGAGGGGCATAATCGTGACTATGCTGATGAGATAGTGAATCTTTCTATTGCTCTTGATAAAGAGCGAGATCTTCGTTTGGCTCTTGAGGATCCACACAACGATGATCTTGCTAAATTACGAAAAGATCATGATCATGCTATTGTTCTTACTCGTGTTCTCAAACCCAAAAAGTTTGCACTGGTGGTTGACCATGATGGACTCATAGAGGAGTTTGGCACACTCGACAAAGCTCACAAGGCTTTGATGAGTGCTCATGCCTCTCTTAAGGAGTCTCATGATCAACTCCAAGTAAATCTTACTAAGGAAATAGCCACATGTCCTCCTTTTGTGGTAATTGATAATGCCAATGCTACTAACCCTTGTTGTGAGCATTCACACCTTGTGGAGGAAAATGCTAAGTTGAAGGAGCAACTTGAGAAAGGCCTTGTGACATGTATCCAAGGTGAGAAGAATCTCAATAACCTTTTGAGCAATCAAAAGGAAGTTGCAGCAAAAGAAGAAATTGGGTTGCACCCAATTCTAAGAAGAAGAAGAAGTTGAATACCAGGCAACCTCTCCCGCTCAAGGAAACCTTTGTCAATGCGGGGAAGGTTACTCATGAGAAGAAGAAGGATAAGGTTGTGGGTGGTAATGTCAAGAAGGGCAAGACCACCCCTTCCAACAAAGCTGGCAATTTTAACCCCTCTTATGTTTTATGTCGTCTAGTGATGGGCATGTTTATGCCAAATATGTTGGTTCTTCTTATGAGTACATTGAATGGTCTATTTGGGTTCCTAAGACCCTTGTTACTAACATGAAAGGACCCATTAAAGAATGGGTACCTAAATCCAAGCAGTGATCTATTGTAGGAGTTTGCTTCCAGAGGAGTGTCATGGTTGCTTGATAGTGGAGCAACAAATCATATGATCGGAAGCAAGGACTTGGTGGTGGATGTTCGAACTAACACATCCTTGGCCACTCAAGTCTCCTTTGGTGATGACACAATTTCAAAGGTATTGGGTCTTGGTAAGGTGGTTATCTCTCCGGACTTAACCATTGAGAGAGTCATGCTTGTTGAGACCCTTGCATACAATTTACTTTCCGTTCGTCAACTTGCACTCATGGGTTTTAGTACTTTATTTGGTATTGATACCGTGGCCCTTTTGTGGAGCAAGACTCTTAAAGTAGCCTTTGTTGGGCATGTCAAAACGGTCTCTATGTGGTCAACATCTCGGAGCGACCCACTAAGACTGTGACTTGCCTAGTGGCTAAAGTTGATGTGGGATGGCTTTGGCATCGCCGGCTAGCCCATGTCAATATGAGATCTTTGAAAAGTCTCCTCAAAGGGGATCACGTTCGTGGACTAACAAATGTGAGTTCTGCCAAAGATCGTGCTTGCAGTGCTTGTATCGAAGGAAAGCTACATGAGATGGCTCACCGCCCCACGACTACTATTTATTCCAAGAGGCCCCTAGAGCTCCTTCACATGGATATCTTTGGTCCTCCATCATTTGATAGTCTTGGGGGAAGAAAGTATTGCTTGGTAATTATGGATGATTACTCAAGGTACACATGGGTATATTTCTTCAAGAGGAAGAGTGAGACACAACAAACCGTCATCGACTTTGCAAATAAAGCTCAACGCCAACATGATGCAAAGATTTTGATGATTAGAAGCGACAACGGCTCCGAGTTCAAGAACTACACCTTGGACGAGTTTCTTAGTGATGAGGGGATCAAGCATCAATACTCTGCACCCTATACCCCTCAACAAAATGGTGTTGCGGAGAGTAAGAACCGGACGTTGATGGATGCGGCAAGGACCGTGATGGCGGAATTCAAATCTCCGTACAACTTTTGGGTCGAAGCCATCAACACCGTGTGTCATGCATCTAATCGGCTCTACCTCCGCAAAGGCTTGAACAAGACTCCATATGAAATACTTACCGGTAACAAGCCCAACCTCAAGTACTTCCGGGTGTTCGGTTGTAAGTGTTTCATTCTCAAGAAAGGTGCTCGTTTGTCTAAATTTAACCTAGAGCTCAAGAGGGCATATTTGTTGGTTATGCTAGAAACTCTCATGCTTACCGTGTTCTAAACAAGTCCACTGGACTCATTGAGGAGACGTGTAACGTAGAGTTTGATGAAAATAACGGCTCCCAAGTGGAGAAAAGTGGTCTTTGTGATGTGGGTGATGAAATTCCTCTCCATGACATAAGAAGAATGGGTGTGGGACACTTCCTACCCATTGAGGAACCCTTTGTGGCCAAAGGAGAAGGACAATGTTCTACTCAAGTGGAACCATCACCGACGCAAGACCCACACGCTTCCGAAGAACAAAGTGAAGGCCCTCAACCAAGCAAACAAGATCAACGGCAAGATCAACCTCATGATGATGGTGATGCACCAAGTGATACCCAAGATCAAGTTCTTTCCCCCGAGCAAGCTCAAGATCAAGATCAAGCTCATGACGGCGCTCCAAGTTCTCAAGATGGTCCTCCCCAACCCACAATGGAGGAAATATTAGAGCGTAGTGCCGCCAAGATTGCTAACAAGCTTTGAACTCATCAACATGTTTTGGATAACGTCTACGGAAGCTTGAGTAAAGGGGAAACCACTCATAGACAATTAACAAACTTTTGTTAATCACGCATTTGTTTCTTGTATTGAAGCCCTCAAGGTACATGAATCGCTCGAGGACACGGAGTGGCTTGAAGCCATGCACGATGAACTCAACAACTTCGAGTGCAACAAGGTGTGGCAATTGGTGCCAAGACCAAAGGAGAATCATAATGTCATTGGGACCAAATGGATCTTCAAGAACAAGCAAGATGTGAATGGTGTTATCATTCGCAATAAGGCAAGATTGGTAGCACAAGGATACTCCCAAGTCGAGGGTATCGACTACGGTGAAACCTTTGCTCCCGTTGCTCGTCTTGAATCTATTCGCATGTTGCTTGCTTATGCATCTCATCATAATTTCAAATTCCAACAAACGGATGTTAAGAGTGCATTTTTAAATGGTCCTCTAAAGGAGTTGGTATATGCCAAGCAACCTCTGGGATTCGATGATCCCAAGTTCCCCAATCATGTATACAAGCTAGATAAGGCACTCTATGGCCTTAAACAAGCCCCACGTGCGTGATATGAGCACCTTACCGAATTGTTGCAGGACCGTGGGTTTGAAATTGGGAAAATAGATTCCACTCTTTTCACGAAGAGGGTTAAAGGGGACTTGTTCATATGCCAACCATATGTTGACGATATTATCTTTGGTTCTCCTAACAAAGCTTTGAATGATGAGTTTGCCACACTAATGACCAAAGAGTTTGAGATGCCTATGATGGGAGAGTTGAAGTTCTTCCTTGGATTCAAAATCAAGCAAAGAAGTCAAGGAACCTTCAGCAACCAAGAAAAATACACTCAAGACATGCTCAAGAGATTCAAGTTGGATGATGTCAAGCCGGCCAAAGTCGATACTCCTATGCCTCTCAAATGCCAACTTGACATTGATCCCAATGGTAAAGCCGTCGATCAAAAGGTATATTGCTCCATGATTGGATCCTTGGTATAACCTTTATGCATCTAGACCAGGAATTTGTGCATGATTTCAAGATGCACCTAAGGAAAGTCACTATGTGGAAGTCAAGAGAATCTTTTGATATTTGGCTCATACCCCAAACTTTGGCTTATGGTACCCCAAAGGCGCTTCATTTGAACTCATAGGATATTCGGACTCGGATTGGGCGGGAGATCGTGTGGATAGGAAGTCAACTTCCGGAGGTTGCCAATTCCTTGGTCGCTCTTTGGTGAGTTGGTCTTCAAAGAAACAAAACTGTGTTTCTCTCACATCCACCGAGGCCGAGTATGTAGCTGCAGCAAGTTGTTGTGCATAGTTGCTCTGGATGAGGCAAACCTTAAAGGATTATGGTGTCACCTGTGACAAAGTGCCTCTTTACTATGACAACAAAAGTGCGATCAAGATCTTCAATAACCCGGTTCATCATTGCAAGAAGAAGCATATTGAGATTCATCATCACTTCATCCGAGAGCATATCAAGCACGGAGAGATTGATCTTATTCATCTCAATACTAATGAGCAACTTGCAGATATTTTCATGAAGCCATTGGATGAAGAAAGATTTCGTGAGTTAAGGCATGAGCTAAATATCATTGATTTGAGCAATGTGTCTTGAAGTATTGCACACACCATCGCACTCATCATTGTGTCTTGTTTAGATGTAGGCATGGACATAGGGGGAGTGTTGTTCTCTCAATGAACTATCCCTCCCCTTATTATGCATAAATCGATCAATTATTTCACATTAGCCATTTTTTATGGTACTTGTGCTTCAAAGATGAGTTTTGGTCATGGGCCCAAGGTTAAAATCTTCGCGGTGCAGAACCAATTGACTCAAACATAGGTGGCTTCGGCCACCGCCCCCTCCTAGTGAGGTATTTGCTTGTTGAGAGCTTATTCGTGTTTGGGAGTCACTCCAAGTGTGTTTTTCATCTTTTTGATCTTTTTTTGGACTTGAAGTGTTCCCTCCCATTTGCTGATTTTTGAGTCTCCAACCCAAGCCTTCTCTCATCTTCAGCCTCCTCATATTTGCATAAGCATCCTTTTGTAGTCTAGGTTGCCTTGTAGTCTCTTTGGGCGGTACTACCGGGGGCATGGGATGTACTACCGCCGACACCAACGGTACTACTGCTGCAGCGGTACTACCCGGCCCTTTGCCGTGTTGTAGTACCGGGGCGGTACTACCGCCCTCATGGGCGGTACTACCGCTTATGTGTGCCCACGGGGGGTTATGGGACGAGGCAGGGGAAGTTTCCACTTCCCCATACCCATTCACCTCCTTCCTCCCGTGATGCTCTCTCTCTCTCTCCAGGCGACTCAAGGGCTTCGGAGGCCGCCGCCGGATCTCCGTTTTCAGCCGTTCTTCCACGATTCCGACTGGTGGAATCGATCCCCACCCTCTCCTCTTGCCATGGATGCCGGTATTGCCCCCGTTCTTATCTCCTATGGTTCCATGTCTTGAATCTAGGATTTAGGGCAATATGAGATGCATCTTTCGATTTTTAGTCAAATCGAGGCATGAGTAGGATGTGGAAGGCGGCTAGGGAGTAGATTTGAAGTTCTGGTGGCAAATATTTGCATTTGGCGTCACCGGTAGTACTAGATCCGACCGGCGGTAGTGGTTGCCCCCATGGTCTTTGCCCGAGCGGTACTACCGCTCCTCCTGGAGCGGTACTACCGCTTATGGGCGGTGCTACCGCCCTAGTCAGCGGTACTACCGCTTGTGCTGGCAAATGCACATGTTTTCCCACTTCCACTTCAGATTTACTCGTTTTTTCCTTTTGGCTTATGCATATCTTTTACACCTACTTTTCCCTCGCTTTGTGTTTTGGGTCCAGGTGGTGGCAGCTCTGAACGAAGGATAAACCCGAGTCGTGAGAGCTAATAAGTGTTACCGCAACTCAGGGGAGGACAGTTCCAGTCAGCAACCTCCCAAGCAGAAGGCCAAGCATCCAGCACACAAGCCCAAGAAGTCCAAATCTTTTGCTTTGTTGCCTAGCAAGGAGTTCTGGCTCGCCCGCAAGCAATACCCCTATGATGTTCCCCAAGATTTAATGCTTCACAACCGTCCCTTCTGGAACCGGCAGCAGCTCTCTATCTACACTGATGTTCTCAAGCACAAGGAAAACTTGTATGTTCCCAATGTCAAGTCCATTGACATGGATTATCTGGAGAAGAATGGTCAATACCTTGGTGAGGCCCTGAGGCTATGTGAGAAGCTTGGCATTACCAACCTTATGCAGTTCAACAAGGATTTTGATGCTGAAATGATAGCTGTGTTCTATGCTACAGTCCATCTTGGAACCGATGAGGAAAGCGCTTCGACTTGGATGACTAATGGCAAGCGGTTGTCTGCTCCTTGGAAGACGTTCATGAATCTGCTTGGTTATGAGGATGAGGGGCTCCAGAACCCACTTGGATTTCGCCCCCATAAGGAGACCGCAGCCACTCACAAGAGCCATCTCTGGCCCTTCAGTACTAAGAAGATCTCCTCCACCACTGGCAAGTCTACCTATGTGCTAGAGTCGTTTCTTGACATTATGCACCGCATATTCAGGCACACTCTATTTCCCCGTGTTGGGAATTTGGATCAGGTTCACTCCTATCTAGTGGATATGCTGCTTTATTGTCACTTTGTGAGGAAGGATGAGGAAGTGATGCCTTTGGATGTTTCTCATGTCATGTGGTCCGAGCTCCTCTCTGTTGTGTCTGAGCACAAGTGCTCTATTCATACTCCATATCTGATGCATTTTATCGAGATGACCTGGGCGACCACCTTTTCAGGTGTTATGTTTGAGTGTGGTGGGGTGGATCCACACAAGATTATTTAGCTGAGACAGAAAGACAAGTGGGCCACTCATGCTACTCCTGAGATGGATCTGCCTGATGATGAGGATGACGAGGATGATGATGAGGACTATGTGGCCGAGGGGGGCACTCCTTCCAGCTTCACACCCTCTACTGCTGAGCCATCTTGGGCAAAGAAGCTCAAGGAGAAGATGAAAAAGTTGTTTTGCATGCAGGCACATGGTCAATACAAAGCTCATGTGACAGAGAAGGAGGCGAAGAGTCATCACAAGGTGATGGGCAGGCACATCAGACTAGAGATACGGAGTGGGTCTGAGGATTCAATCACTGGCGAGGACATCTCGATTTCGAGGCACTGCAAGTGGGATTCAGATGATGATCAGCCTAGTGATACTTGTGATCTGCGTTGGGTTTTCCGTGAAGAGGAACGCGTTATTGCAGCACAAAGTGGGTAAGTATTTCCCTCAGTTATGACACCAAGGTTTATCGAACCAATAGGAATATCAATCCTCATCCGTCTTCAGTGGCTGCACACAAAAGAACAAACAACTTGCACCCAACGCGGGCAAGAGGGTTGTCAATCCCCTTGATCTCGTTATTTGCAAGCAAATGAGTTGTGTAAATAATTGTAGATAATTGTAAATTGCAAAATAAAATAAAAGGTAAATAAAGGCAGCAAGGTAACAGTAGCATTTGTAAATATGTAAGTGAATAGACCCAGGGGCCATAGTTTTCCCTAGCGGCATCTCTCATGTAGGCAGCATACGGTGGGTAACAAATTATTGTTGGGCAATTGATAGAAAAGCGGATAGTTATGTGATTTTCACGGCAATGATCATGTGTATATAGGCATCACGTCCATAAACAAATAGGCGGACTCTTGCCTGCACCTATTACTATTACTCCACTCATCGACCGCTATCCAACATGCATCTAGAGTATTAAGTAAAATAGAGTAATGCATGGAGAACGTTGACATGGTGTAGACAAAGTAAACTCAAGCAATATGAATAAACCCCATCGTGTTATCCTTAGTAGCAACAACACAAAGATGCATCTTATCCCCTACTTTGTCACTGGGATATAGAAACTCGTCAGGTTGAACCTACCACAACGCACCACTCCCACTGAAGATAGATCAATCTACTTGGCCAAAGCACATCAATAAATCGGAGAGCATTACGAAGCTATAATGATCATGCAAATAAGAATCTTAATATTCAGAGGTGACTCAAATACTTTTCATGAATAATCTGAACATAAACCCACAATTCAATGGATCCCAACAAACACACCGCACAATAGGATTACATCGGATAGATCAAAGCGAAGATGCTATGATAATTGTATTGAAGATCAAGAGATAGAGAGATTGCCATCTAGGTACTAGCTATGGACCCGTAGGTCTGTGGTGAACTACTCACACATCATCATGAGGGCAGCAAGCTTGATGTAGAGGCCCTCCGTGATCGATCCCCCCTCCGGCAGGGTGCCGGAACAGAGCTCCAGATGGCCTCACGATGGAACAAAGACTTGTGGCGGCGGAAAAAGTGTTTCGGGACTGCCTCCGGGTTTTTTGCAATATATGAAAATTTATATGCCAGAGAACGAGGTCGGAGGAGCCACAAGGGGGCCACAAGCCATCAGGGCGCCCCCCCAGGGCGCGCCCTGTTGGCTTGTGGGGCCCTCGTGCGGCTCCCGGCCTCCTTCCAAAGTTTCTAGGTCTTCTTTTGGTCCAGAAAAAAATCATCAAAAAGTTTCGTGGCAATTGGACTTCGTTTGTTACTGTAAACCTGAAAAGTGAAAAACATGCAGAAAACAGCAACTGGCACTGGGCACTGGGTAAATAGGTTAGTGCTCAAAAATATTATAAATTGGTAAATAAAGACCCAAAAAGTATCCTAAAATGGTAATATATCAGCATGGAACAATTAAAAATTATAGATACGTTGGAGACGTATCAAGCATCTCCAAGCTTAATTCCTGCTCGTCCTCGAGTAGGTAAATGATAAAAACAGAATTTTTGATGTGACATGCTATCGATTATGTAATCTTATGCATGTATGCTCATTGAGAAACGATGAATCAACAAATATTAACATAGTAATACTTATAAGTATAAGAAACAAAATCATCAATCTTTCAAAGTATACGATCCTCAAAGAATGTTTACCCCCCATTCATATTATTATATTAGCAAGGCATGGCTCCATCTTCACCACATTAATACAAATGTCAAGCACCACGGTGTCCAAGTCAGGCAATTGGATCGTACTTTTTCAATATGCATCAACTTTTTATTCTTCATGCAATACATGAGCGTGAGCCATTGGACATAGCATTTAGGTGGAATAGAATATGGTGGTAGATATCAAAGGGGCAAAAAGTGGAGAAGATAGTCTCACATCAACTAGGCGTACCAACGAGCTATGGAGATGCCCATCGATAGATGTTAATGCAAGGAGTAGGGATTGCCATGCAAATGATGCACTAGAGCTATAAGTGTATGAAAGCTCAAATGAAGCTAAGTGGGGTGTGCATCCAACTTGCTTGCTCGTGAAGACCTCGGGCATTTGAGGAAGCCCGTCATAGGAATACACAAGCCAAGTTTGTAATAATGAAAAGGTAATTCCCACTAGCATATGAAAATGACATATCATGAGACTCTCTACATGAGGAACAAAGTGCCACTTTGAGGCACAAGTGTGGTAAAAGATAGTAGCAAAGTCCCTTCTCTCATTTTCTCTCATTTTTTTATTCAGAATGGTGGGATCATTTGGCCTCCCCCATCTTTATTTCCTCACTTGGAAAATGCTCTAACATTGATGATCATCACACTTTTATTTACTTACAACTCGATATGGAGAACTGATATGAATGCCTCTAGCAGTGTACCAGGATGTGCAATGATCTAGCATGACATGTATCAAAAATATGATGAATGGTGGCTTTGCTACAAATACTATGTCAGCTCTATATGATCATGCAAAGCAATATGATGATGAATGAACTAGTCATGTGAAGTGACGATGGAATTTGCATGGCAATATATCTCGGAATGGCTATGGAAATGCCATGATAGGTAGGTATGGTGGATGTTTTGAGGAAGATATAAGGAGGCTTATGTGCAACAGAGCATATCATGTCACGGGCTTTGGATGCACCGGCGAAAGTTGCACCGATCCTCGAAGTGAGAATGGGCTATGCACGGTACTGAAGAGGCTAGCAAATATGAGAAGGTGAGATTGCGTATGTCCATGGTTTCACATTAGTCATAAATAACTCATATACTTATTGCAAAGTTTTATTAGTATCATCATAAATCAAAGTACTACTCGCATGCCCCGAGGGAAGAGGTTGGTAGGAGTTAACCATCGTGCGCTTCCGACCCGAAACAACACTAGGATTTCAACGAGGAATAGAAATGCTCACACATCATCATCATGCCTCTTTAATTTTTACACGAACAAGAAGTTAACCTCTCTTAATATCGACACTTCTATGAATCGACAATTTTGAACTCACACCTTTTCCATATTACCACATCAATATCATTAAACCACAATTTCTCTATATGTGCTACATGATGGTTTTGATTATCACTCATTGAATACCTAATATTTTTGGACTAGTCTTATGACCCATGAAAATTACCGTCACTATTTATTAACTCTCAAAAAAATATAAGTGAAGAACGATAGTGAAATTATTTCTATAAAATCTACACGCCACCGTGCTCAAAAAGATATAAGTGAAGTACTAGAGCAACTGCTAAGCTCAAAAGATATAAGTGAAGCACATAGAGTATTCTAACAAATTATGATGAAGGTGCGTCTCTCTTAAATAGGTGTGTCCAGCAAACAATGATTGTGGCAAACTGAAAGTAAAACCAAACAAAAACAAATGACGCTCCAAGCAAAACTCATATCATGTGACGAATAAAAATATAGCTTCAAGTGACATACCGATGGATTGAGACGAAAGAGGGGATGCCTTCCGAGGCATCCCCAAGCATAGACGCTTGAGTCTTGCTTAAAATATTAACTTTGGTGCCTTGGGCATCCCCAAGGTTAGGCTCTTGCCACTCCTTATTCCTTTGTCCATCGTGATAACACCCAAAACTTGAAAACTTCAATCACACAAAACTCAACAAAACTTCGTGAGATCCGTTAGTATAAGATACATATTGCATACTTTAGGTAATGTTATAAATTAATTCTTATTTCATAATTACATAATAGGTACTGTATTCTAACTTCTCCATGGCTTATACCCCCCGATACCATCCATAGCATAATCAAACAAGCAACTATGCAAGCAAAAACAGAATCTGTCTAAAACAGAACAGTCTGTATCAATCTGTAGAGAACCAATACTTCTGTAACTCTAAAAATTCTGAAAAATTAGGACAACCTCGAAAATTTGTATAGCAATACTGTGTAAAATATTCAGATCATTATCACGCTCCAGTGAAAAACTAAAATTCATGTACTTGAGTCAAAAGTTTATGTTTTGTTTCACCATCGATTCTACTCATCTTGTGAGTCATCCCAAAGGCTTTACTTGGCACAAACACTAATTTAAACAAAAAAACATAAGCATTACAAAGGCAATAATCATGTTATCAAAAACAAACAGAAAGTTAAAAGCAAAAATTTAAAGATAAATATTGGGTTGCCTCCCAACAAGTGCTATTGTTTTATGTCCCTAGCTAGGCATAATGCATAATTTCAAGTATTGTCATATTTGACCTCAAGCTCCTCAATAACACAACCATAAATAATAGGGACAATAGGATGCTTGGCAATAGGATCTTTTATCAAATTTATAAAGTTGGGATGAACACTAATCATCTTTAAATCCTCGTTTCTTTTGGTAGGAGGTGTACTAATGCTCTTAGGAATATATATGAACTTGGGATTTTTGTTTTGAGAGGTACTAGCATTAGTTTTAGAAGGTGCGAAAGCGAAACCTACTTTGTCAATGACCTCTTCCATTTTATCAATTCTATTTGATCTTGTTCTATCCTCTCATCAATAATAGTGTATTTTTCCTTTAAAGCTTTCAAAGTCATTCCTACCCGTGACCCAAGTTGAGTGATATGATTATGGAGTTTTTTATCCAACTCCTCAATTGGTTTATTTGAGATCATTTTCTTTTCAATAGCATCAAGCCTTTGCATAACATGCTCCAAGATCAAATTAGTTTCATTAACGATAACGGGTGGTTCCCCTACAAGATTTTCAATTGCATTATAAGCATCCAAGGTGTGACACATTAGGAAGTTCCCACCGGTGATGGTGTCAAGGACAAACCTATACCAAGTTGTCCCACCAACATAAAAATTGTGAAGCAAGGTAGTGGTGGATAACTTTTTAGTTGCTTTATTTTGAGCGAAGCAAATCCTATACCAAGCACCTTTCAAACTTTCTCCTCCCCTTTGTTTAAAATTGACTACATCATTATTGGGAGTAACGCGAGCGGAAGAAGAACTAGCCATGCCTTCAAACAAGAAAACTAGTAACAAGCAAAGATAAATATTTTTGTATTTTAAATTTTTATGAGACAAACTAAATATAACAGCAAATAAAAAGAAAAACAAGTGAATGAAAATTTGTGTGAAGTTACATGATAGTTGGTGATGATATTCCCTGGGAACGGCGCCAG
Organism: Elymus sibiricus; assembly: GCA_039707655.1. Classification (NCBI taxonomy): domain Eukaryota; kingdom Viridiplantae; phylum Streptophyta; class Magnoliopsida; order Poales; family Poaceae; genus Elymus; species Elymus sibiricus. Next base: position 76,949,089 of record CM077673.1, read on the forward strand.
AAATCCTTCCTGATACTTGTGATCTGCGTTGGGTTTTCCGTGAAGAGGAACGGGTTATTGCAGCACAAAGTGGGTAAGTATTTCCCTCAGTTATGAAACCAAGATTTATCGAACCAATAGGAATATCAATCCTCAACCATCTTCAGCGGCTGCACACAAAAGAACAAACAACTTGCACCCAACGCGGGCAAGAGGGTTGTCAATCCCCTTGATCTCGTTATTTGCAAGCAAATGAGTTGTGTAGATAATTGTAGATAATTGTAAATTGCAAAATAAAATAAAAGGTAAATAAAGGCAACAAGGTAACAGTAGCATTTGTAAATATGTAAGTGAATAGACCCGGGGGGCATAGTTTTCCCTAGCGGCATCTCTCATGTAGGCAGCATACGGTGGGTAACAAATTATTGTTGGGCAATTGATAGAAAAGTGGATAGTTATGTGATTTTCACGGCAATGATCATGTGTATATAGGCATCACGTCCATAAACAAATAGGCCGACTCCTGCCTACACCTATTACTATTACTCCACTCATCGACCGCTATCCAACATGCATCTAGAGTATTAAGTAAAACAGAGTAATGCATGGAGAACGTTGACATGGTGTAGACAAAGTAAACTCAAGCAATATGAATAAACCCCACCATGTTCTCCTTAGTAGCAACAACACAACGACGCATCTTGTCCCCTACTTTGTCACTAGGATATAGAAACTCGTCAGGTTGAACCTACCACAACGCACCACTCCCACTGAAGATAGATCAATCTACTTGGTCAAAGCACATCAATAAATCGGAGAGCATTACGAAGCTATAATGATCATGCAAATAAGAATCTTAATATTCAGAGGTGACTCAAATACTTTTCATGAATAATCTGAACATAAATCCACAATTCAATGGATCCCAACAAACACACCGCACAATAGGATTACATCGGAAAATCAAAGCGAAGATGCTATGATAATTGTATTGAAGATCAAGAGATAGAGAGATTGTCATCTAGGTAGTAGCTATGGACCCGTAGGTCTGTGGTGAATTACTCACACATCATCATGAGGGCAGCAAGGTTGATGTAGAGGCCCTCCTTGATCGATCCCCCCTCCGGCAGGGTGCCGGAACGGAGCTCCATATGGCCTCGCGACATAACAGAGACTTGCGGCGGCGGAAAAAGGGTTTCAGGACTGCCTCCAGGGTTTTTGCAATATATGAGAATTTATAGGCCAGAGAACGAGGTCGGAGGAGCCACGAGGGGGCCACAAGACATCAACCCGCCCAGGGCGCGCCCTATTGGCTTGTGGGGCCCTCGTGCGGCTCCCGGCCTCCTTCCGAAGTTTGCAGGTCTTCTTTTGGTCCATAAAAAATCATCAAAAAGTTTCGTGGCCATTGGACTTCGTTTGGTACTGTAAACCTGAAAAGTGAAAAACATGTAGAAAACAACAACTGGCACTGGGTCAATAGGTTAGTGCTCAAAAATATTATAAATTGGTAAATAAAGACCCAAAAAGTATCCTAGAATGATAATATGTCAGCATGGAACAATCAAAAATTATAGATACGTTGGAGACGTATCACCTAGCGCATCAGTATCAGCTCCTCCTTGGCCCACAGATTTCAGCCCCGAGTCCGGAGAGTATTGAAGATGGTGCCGGTTGCTGCTACCACCTCGGGTCGTTGTAGTTCTCTTTGCCCTTTTGGTGTCTCGATGCCAAAGGGGGAGAGAGTTTAGGGGATTTATCGAGTCGTGAGTGCGTTTTCATTGCTTGTTTATCTTCGCTCGTGAACTCTTTTATCATTTGCTTTTGTTTGGTTTATGTGTGTGAGACCTAAAGACCGCCTCATATGGTGTGAGACATATGCTACCCTTATTATCCTTTTATGTCTTTGTATGTGAGCTATGCTTATCTTGTGCCCTATGATTATGCTCATCCGTCGCTCCTTGCATTGTTACTTATCTTCTATCCTCGTAATGCAAGTAGTGCCAGTCTATAAAATATAGGGGGGTGTTGATCCTAGTGTGTGTGATGTGCATTCCAAAAGCATATCAAATATAGCGCACACATCTAGGGGGGCCCGTCTATATTTTGTAGATGTTGGGGTTTGCTTTCTATCTCATTATATCTTTTGTGCAAATCTTGTGTTGTCATCAATCCACCAAAAAGGGGGAGATTGTAAGTGCATATTTCTACCCCAGTGGTTTTGGTGATTGATGACAATGCATTTGCGGACTAATCGTATGCATTAAGCCTTTCAGATATTTCATCATATGGCACAAGATGATTCTTGACCCTCAGTGGTTTAGAGTGAAGAGGGTTTCTTTCCCGCGTTTCATTTTCGGTGGATTTGAGTCGTAGGAGAACCGTATTATTAAGAGGGGGTCCGCATCGGAAAGGTTTGGGTGGAATCAACATGTACACTTTGATTTGCACCCATGTTCCTTTTCTGCATCATTGGAGTACCGAAGTTGCCTTTGTTCTGGTCCGGAGAGATCCAAGCGGAAATACCGTGCAAGGCAGCGGTACTACCGCTTATTAGGGGTAGTACTGCTCTAGGCAGCGGTACTACCGCTAATTAGGGGTAGTGCCTTTGCCAACTGCCATGCGTGGTACCGTCGGCTTCGGAGTCTCGACTTTTTTCGTGTCAGACTCAGCGGTTTCTGGCTTGTAGTACCGCTCCCGAGCGGTAGTACCGCTTGCTACTACCGCACCACTTCCGCCCTCTCTTTCTGGACTGGAACGCTCAGCAGATCCTGAGCGGTAGTAGGCAGTGGTACTACCTCTTATTAGGGGTAGTACCACCCTAGGGAGCGGTAGTACCGCTTAGGCTGAACTGCTGTCTCCCCCTATTGCTTCTCTGTATCTGGGAGTATCTGCACTGCAACCCCAGCTGTAGTACCTCTAGGGCGAGCGATGGTACCACTCCGGCGGCACTACCGCTTCATGGCCTCGAGCCATTGCACGGTGTGGGTGGCTCTACCGCCGAAGCGGTAGTACCGCTTGTGTGCGGGCTGAGAGGGGGTAACGGTTGGATTTATTCCCCCACTATATAAAGGGGGTCTTCTTCCCCAAGAAGACCACCTCTTCCTCCCCAAAGCTCCATTGTTTCTCCAACCTCTATTTTCGCCCGATCTCCCTCCCTAGCCGACAAAACTTGTTGCTCTTCTAGGGTTTGGGTGAGAGGGTCCCGATCTACACTTCCAGCAAGAGAAATTTGATTCCCCCACTAATCCCTTGCGAATCTTGTTACTCTTGGGTGTTTGAGCACCCTAGACGGTTGAGAGCACCTCGGAGCCACAATCCATTGTGGTGAAGCTTCGTGGTGGTGTTGGGAGCCTCCAATTAACTTTTGGAGATTGGCCCAACCTTGTTTGTAAAGGTTCGGTCGCCGCCTTCAAGGGCACCACTAGTGGAATCACGACATCTCGCATTGTGTGAGGGCGTGAGGAGAATACGCTGGCTTTAGTGGCATCTTGGGGAGCATTGTGCCTCCACACCACTCCAATGGAGACGTACTTCCCCTCAAAGGGAAGGAACTTCGTTAACACATCCTCGTCTCCACCTGTTCCACTTGTGGTTATCTCTCACCTTTACTTTGTGCAAGCTATACTTGTGTTGTATCTTTTGCTTGCGTGTATCTTATTGTTGTTAGCATCATATAGGTTGCTCACCTAGTTGCATATCTACACAACCTATTTGTTGCTATACCTAAATTGTTAAGAAAAGCTAAAAATTGGTAGTTGCCTATTCACCCCCCCCCCCTCTAGTCAACCATATCGATCCTTTCACGTGGGCGTGACCACGTCTTCCTCCATGGTCGCTGGCGGAGGTGGAGCAGGGGTTCCTTGTCGGATGCGAACGCCATGACCGCCGGCCGCTTCACACCTCCACCGCGGGGATTAGCGGTCTGCTGCTTCTTCGTCGGCAGCGCAGCCGCGACGATGACTAGCAGGGGTGGGGAAAAACCAAGGCGGCATCATGAAGGCGGAGGCGGGATTGGGGAAGGTGGTCGCGCCTGTGAAGGCCGCGGTAGGGTGGGTCAGACCAGCGACGGCTGTGCCGGAGGAGGCGGCGGGTGTTAGAGCATATTTCTCCATGTGTGGTTTCGGTAATTGATGGCAATCCCTATGGACTAATGGTTGCCTTGAGTTATATTCGAAGGATTTGTCCATAGGAACTTCTTGAAGTACATCTGTTGGTTTCAAGGAGTTTATATAGTGACCAAGGTGGTATTCAAGGTTTTATCCAAAGATTGGTCATGTGAGAGTTGAGCTTATTGCAAGCATGTCTTGAAGAAGAAGATTCGAACATTCATGTTTACCTTCAAGACATCATCTTTATGAAGAGATAAGATAAGATACAAGGTTGATCAAGACTAAGTAAAAGAGTGAATCAAGTTGATCAACACACAAAGCGTACAATATGTACCGAGAGGGATCAAGTGATCCCATGGTGTGGTAAGCATTGTCCATTGTGCCTTGTGTACTGACCCATGGTCTACGTGAGAATTCTATGTGGGGTTAGGTATATTTCCATGGGCTTGCGTCAAGAGGAAGATCTCATACAACCCATGGAGGATGACATCAAGTGGTGATCATCATCAAGATTGCGGTGTGCAAGTTCAAGTGGAGCATCACGAAGAGATCATGCTTGAAGCTTGCCGTCCATTGTGGTGAAAATGGACTTGTGAAGTTTTGCCGAAGAAAGGGTCATCCATAGTGGAGTATGGGTGAGCAATCTACTAGTCTTCATCGAGCCGACGCAATCAAGAAAGGTGGTCCATCTTGAGGAGGACAAGATCGTTATCATCTAGCTCTAGTGGACTATGCGCAAGGCAAAGGTTCGGCCTTGATAGGTTTTTCTATTTTACCGGTCTCATGGTGGTAGTTGGGAGATCAGGTTATAGGATTGATAGCAGTACTATCGAGGGGGCTCTCGAGTGAGTAGCTTGAGCATATCATTCGTTGAGAGCTCAAACCAATTGCATTCTTGGCATCATCATATTTCTTGGTTCTTGTTTGGCTTTTATATTTGTGGGTCTTAGAACTTATGGTCATCTTCATGACAAGCTCGAGTTCATCGAAAACGGAGTTCATATCCATCTTCTATGATGTTTTCGATGTTAGAGTTTTTGCCGGTTCTTCATTCATAGAGGTTTCACATCTCTATACCATTGACATTCTTATACTGCCTCTCCTTAATATAACAAGCTTGAGTTAGTACACAAGCTTGAGTTTTTTTGGTTCTCCATTCATAGATGTTGGATAGCTCTTGTCGTCCTCTATCCAACAAGTTTGAGTTTGCTCAATTCGGAGCTCATTTGCAGAAGTTATGGCAGTTCCGGTGTTCCTGCATTCATCCGTTGCCTTTGTTCTGGTCCGGAGGGAACCAAGCGGAAGTACCACGCAAGGCAGCGATACTACCTCTTATTAGCTGTAGTACCGCTCTGGACAGTGGTAGCACCGCTTGTGGCCGGTTGTGCCATTGCCCAGTGTTGCACGTTGTACCGCTGGCTTCGGGGTCTCGACTTTTCATGTCGGACTGAGCGGTTTTTAGTCGGTAGTACCGCTCCCAAGCGGTAGTACCGCCTGTTACTACTGTGCCACTTCGACCCTTCTTTCTGGGCCTGGAATACTCAGCAAACTATGAGCGGTAGTAGGCAGCGGTACTACCTCTTATTAGGGGTAGTACCGCTCTGGGAAGCGGTAGTACCGCTCTGGGAAGCGGTAGTACCGCTTAGGCGAAACTGCCTCTGCCCCTATTGTCTCTCTGTGTTTGAGAGCATCTGTACTGCAACCCCAGTGATAGTACCGCTCTGGCGGCACTAGCGCCTCGTGGCCTCGTGCCATTGCACTGTGTGGCTGGCTCTGCCGCCCAAGCGGCAGTACCGCTCCCCTGAACGGTAGTACCGCTTGTGTGCGGGCTGAGGGGGTAACGGTTGGATTTTTCCCCTTCCTATAAAAGGGGGTCTTCTTCCCCAATGGATCTTATCTCTCGAGACCGTGTTCTTCCCCCCATTGTTGACCTTCTTCGAGCTTGCTAACTCTCATCCCTCCAATGATTCTTGCTAGTTCTTGAGGGAAAAGAAAGAGGAGATCTAGACCTACATTTCCACCAATCATTTTCTCCTCTATGTGAGGGTGAAAGCACAACATGCTCCCTTGGTGGTTTTGATAATTCATGACAACATACATTGTCTCTTGGACTAATACTTTTACCTAGTGTATTTCAGATAAAGTCCACAGAGAGGGTTGGCAAAAGGATTGTGGAGATACCCCAAGATGCAAGGAAATGGATTGGCAAAGCTTCAAGCAAGAGGACTCTACATTTTACTTTGTGAGAAATCACTTTGAGTCCATAGGAAAGCCAATACTATTAAAAGGGGGTAAGGTACTGTTGGTGAACAAGATGCTCCACGTGCACAAGAGATAGTCACCAAAAACACCCACAAGCTCTTCCACAAAAGTCTGTCCAAAGTCATATATCCAAAATCGGTGCAACCAACACTCCCCACTCGGTGCCACCGATTCTCAAACTCGGACAGACCCATGCCAAACCCTAGCACATCGGTGCAACCGATTCCACTTCGGTGCCACCGAGTTTGGGTTGCCAACTTTCTGTTACCTCGATTCACAAAATCGGTACCACCGAGTTTGTTGGATCGGCGTCACCGAGTTGCGCAATCTGACCGTTGGTCACCTAATCGGTACCACCGAGAATTATATATCGGTCTCACCGAGATTCAAAAGTTGTCACCTTTTGGTCACTTCGGTACCACCGAGATTCACACATCGGTGTCACCGAGTTGGTCACTTTAGGTGTAACGGTTGGATTTTTGGGGATGCCTATATATACCCCTTCACCACCACCCACTCGAAAGAGAAGCACTCAGAACTATTCCATACTTGCCCCATCCAATTTTCTGAGAGAGAGCCACCTACTCATGTGTTGAGATCAAGCCATTCCACTCTATCCATATGAATCTTGATCTCTAGCCTCCCAAGTTGCTTTCCACCAAATCAATCTCTTCCACCATAGCCAAATCTGTGAGAGAGTGATTGTGTGTTGAGGAATCTATCATCTTGAAGCACAAGAGCAAGGAGTTCATCGACATTACCGAGCCTATTACCTTTTGGAGGGTGGTGCCTCCTAGATTGGTTAGGTGTCGCTTGGGAGCCTCCTACTTCGTGTTGTGGAGTTGAACCAAGAAGTTTGTACGGGCAAGGAGATCGCCTACTTCGTGAAGATCTACCCATAGTGAGGCTAGTCCTTCGTGGACGGAAGCCGTTATGGAATAGTCAAGGTTGCTACTTCGTGGACCCTTATGGGTGGAGCCCTCCGTGGACTCTCGCGACCGTTACCCTCCGTGGGTTGAAGACTCCATAAACGTGGACGTACGATAGCACCACCTATCGGAACTACGGGAAAAATCTTCGTGTCCCTCATGCGTTTGATCTCCCTATCTCAACTTTATTTTCCATGTGCAATGTCTTTATTTTCCGCTGCCATACTTGTTGACTTGCATGTGTAGGGTGTGCTAGACTTGCTATAATTGCTAAAATTTGCCAACCAATTAACTTGGGAAAAGGTTAGGTTTTTAATTCCTGCAAGTAGTCTATTCACCCCCCCCTCTAGACACACTCTTCTAGTGATCCTACAAGTGGTATCAGAGCATTGGTCTCCATTGCTTCGGTTTCATCACCGTGGAGGAAGATGGATGTGTCTAGTATAGGAAGTTTAAGTTGTAGAGTGCCTATTCTTGATGGGGAGTACTATAGTCAATGGAAACATATGATGCTTGAGCTATTTAATGAATTTCATTTGACCAAGTATGTTAAGAACCCCTATGTACCTCCCATTGATCCTTTACATCCGACACACGGAGAGGAAATTGATATGCTATGCAATCTTAGAACTGTTAATCTTATCGTTAGAGGATTGCCTAGAATTGTGCTTAATCAAATGAAGAATTTTGAATGTGCTTATACCTTGTGGAATGACTTGGAGGAACGATATCCAAGTTATTCATTGAGTAATCTTGATGAAATTCTTCATAAGACTATTGCCTTTCACAAAATGACGCCTAGTGATCCCAAGTTTGATGACTATCTATTTGAGCTTAGAGATCTCATGCGTGCTAAAGGAGATGTCATAACTATCAACAACATCATTGTAGAAGCCATTCGAATTCATGAATTTGAACATTGTCATGATCACAACCTTAATGAATCTCTTGTTCTTTGTGATGAGGATTTCCCACTTGATGATGACAATGTGGAACATGGCTACTATGATGAAGATGAGTTGTTCGACATCGGGCATGAGAAGATCATGAAGAATCTAAGTCTCATGGCAAACTTCAAGGATTACATGTCCGGAGGAAAAGAGTGGATTCTCGATAGCGTATGCACCGATCATATGACCGAAGATAGAGAAATGTTTGAAGAGATCACACCAAACCATGGACCGCGAAGGTACGTAACGTTTGGAGAAAACTCCAAGGGTAAGGTACTTGGTCTTGGTAAGATGGCCATATCCCATGATAGCTCTATTCAAAACGTCATGCTTGTTGAATCCCTTGGCTACAATCTTCTTTCCGTATCCAGACTTGCCGACTTTGGTTTTAATGTGCTATTCACAAAAGTAGATTGTCAAGTGTTTCGTCAAGATAATCATAAAATGGTCTTTACCGGTTTTCGTAGAGGTGATCTATACATTGTCGATTTCACTAAGAGATCCAAACCTCGTACTTGTCTTATTGCAAAATCTTCTAAAGGTTGGCTTTGGCATAGAAGACTAGGACTAGACAAACTTATCAAAGGTGATCACATACTTGGTGTTAAAGATGTTATCTTTGACAAAGATAGACTTTGTAGTTCTTGTCAAGCCGGAAAGCAAGCAGGTGGAAGTCATCCCGTTAAGAATATCATGACTACTAGGAGACCACTCGAGTTACTTCACATGGATCTTTTTGGTCCCAATGCTTACAAGAGCCTCGGTGGAAATTCCTATGGTCTAGTTATAGTTGATGATTTTTCCAGATTTACGTGGGTATTCTTTCTTGATGATAAGTCGCAGGTACAAAAGATCTTCAAGAACTTCATTCGCAAAGCGCGAAATCAGTTTGAAGCGAAGATCAAGAAGGTTCGGAGCGATAACGGATCGGAGTTCAAGAACACCCATGTAGATACCTTTCTTGAAGAAGAAGGTGTTTCACATGAGTTCTTGGCTACGTACACGCCTCAACAAAATGGAGTTGTTGAGAGGAAGAACCGAACTCTTATTGAGATGGCAAGAACGATGCTTGACGAATACAAGACATCAAGACACTTTTGGGCAGAAGCCGTGGAAACAGCATGTCATGCCACGAACCGACTCTACTTGCACAAGCTTCTCGGTAAAACGGCATACGAGCTACTCACCGGTAACAAACCCCAAGTTGGATACTTTCAGGTATTCGGCTCAAAGTGCTACATTCTTGATAAGCATCGTCGTACTAAATTTGCTCCTAAATCTCATGAAGGATTCCTACTCGGTTACGGATCGAACTCTCACACTTACCGTGTCTACAACAACTTCACTAGAAAAGTTGAAGAGACGGTAGATGTGAGGTTTGATGAATCTAATGGTTCGCAAGTCGAACAATTGCCAAATGATGTAGGTGATAAGGACCCTTCGGAAGCTATCCAAGACTTGTCCATCGGCAAGATTCATCCCATGGAGGTGAAGGAAAGTACTTCATCAACTCAAGTGGAAGCCCCTACTTCATGTCAAGGTGAACCTCAACACGACATGGAGGCATCCACAAGCGGTACACGACAAGATGAAGAGGAGGAAGTACATCATGAAGATCCACCACAACCTCCTTCACCACCACCTCAAGGAAACGACACCTTCAATAACAACGAAGATGAAGGAGATGATGATGATGATGAAGAAGCTCCACCATCCAACAAGCCTAAGCTATCCCGAGTTCGAGCAAGAGTGACCAAGAACCATCCTCTAAACCAAATCTTTGGTGACATACAAACCGGGAGAATCACTCGCTCTAAAACTCGCTTAGCAAATTTTTGTGAGCATTATTCTTTCATCTCTAGCATTGAACCCTTGAAGGTAGAACAAGCTCTTGAAGACCCGGATTGGGTGAACGCAATGCATGAAGAGCTTCACAACTTCGAGAGGAACGAAGTGTGGACACTCGTGGAGAAGCCCAAGGATAAGCACAACATCATCGGAACAAAATGGGTGTTTCGGAACAAGCAAGACAAAGATGGTCAAGTTGTATGCAACAAGGCGTGTCTCGTAGCCCAAGGATATACGCAAGTTGAAGGTATGGACTACGGTGAGACCTATGCACCCGTCGCTAGACTTGAAGCTATTCGCATTCTTCTTGCTTATGCTAATCACCATGATATCACGCTTTATCAAATGGATATTAAAAGTGCATTTTTAAATGGTGAGATTGAAGAAGAGGTCTATGTTAAGCAACCACCTGGTTTTGTGAATCCTAAGAAACCTAATCACGTTTACAAGCTTCGTAAAGCTCTTTATGGTCTTAAGCAAGCCCCACGCGCTTGGTACAAATGCTTAACGAAGTTTCTCATTGAAAAGGGTTTTGAAATTGGTAAAATTGACGCAACCTTATTCACTAAGAGAGTTAATGGTGAATTATTTGTGTGCCAAATCCATGTGGATGATATTATCTTTGGATCTACTAACCCACAATTTAGTGAAAGATTTGGAAGGTTGATGTCCGAGAAGTATGAGATGTCCATGATGTGTGAGCTGAAATTCTTTCTTGGTTTGCAAATCAAGCAAACGAGAGAAGGAACTTTCATCTCTCAAACCAAGTATACCAAGAACTTGATCAAGAAGTTCAACATGCAAGAGTGCAAAGGTATGAAAACTCCTATGCCTACTAGTGGACATGTTGACCTTACCAAGGAGGACGAACCGGTTGATCAAAAAGTTTATCGATCTATGATTGGTTCATTGCTATATCTATGTGCCTCCCGTCCCGATATTATGCTTAGTGTTTGCATGTGTGCTAGATATCAAGCTGCACCTAAAGAGTGTCATCTTTTGGCCGTGAAACGTATAGTGAGATATTTGATACAAACACCAAACTTTGGCATTTGGTATTCCAAGGGATCTTATTTTAACCTTGTTGGCTATTCCGACTCGGACTATGCCGGTGACAAGGTTGATAGAAAATCCACTTCGGGTACTTGTCAATTTCTTGGTAGATCTCTCGTGTCTTGGTCCTCCAAGAAACAAAACTCTCTGTCTCTATCTACTGTCGAAGCTGAGTATATTGCTGCCGGATCGTGTTGTGCACAATTACTATGGATGACACAAACGCTTAAGGATTATGGAATTCATGTTAAAAATGTTCCATTACTTTGTGACAATGAGAGTGCTATTAAAATTGGTCATAATCCTGTGCAACATTCTCGAACTAAACATATTCAAGTTAGACATCATTTTATTCGTGATCATGTTGCCAAAGGAGATATTGATCTTAAGCATGTTCGTACTAACAAGCAATTGGCCGACATCTTTACTAAGCCACTCGATGAGAAAACATTTTGTTATTTGAGAAGTGAGTTGAACATCATTGATGCTTCAAACTTGAGCTAGACTCACTCGATTGCATGCAAGGGCATGAGCTTACTTGATACTTCCATGATACTCTTGACATATTACTCTATTCCATGGAAATATATGCTCCCTTGCATTGCAACTAACCTTTTGTAGGTACTTGGAAGAACTTCATTCCACAAGATTGCCATCAACTCCAATCATAAGCAATCTTGTCATGACCAAGTATCCACAACCCCTCTTGATGATGGAAGGAAGAAGACAACTCAACCATATCCTTGACACATATTTGATGTGATCACATTCTCTAATACTCAATTGATATCATATCAAATGGATATATATTGTTCTTCCTTGCATGACTAACCTATGTAGGTGACAAGTGTACTAAAACGAGAAGGATGGCTCCCAACTCAAGATGATCTTCATCAACCTCGAGCATCCTCTACAAGTTCACCTACAAGCCACGTCATCAACATCACTCAAAGGTATGTACTCATATCCTTGAAAAGGCTTTACTCCAAGTCATGAGATAAAGCAACTCAAGTGATATGGAAACCCCTATTCAAGAATTCATACGATTAACCAGTTAACTTGCCGATTAATCCCTACTCATAGGGTCACCGAGTAGCCAATAAACCGAAAATCATCCGATTAATTGATTAAATGGCCGATTAACTTGCCGATTAGCCCATTAATCCCCTACTCGCCAGCCAACCGAGCAGCTACCAGTTAACGATTTCCTCAACAATGATGGAAACATTAAAATGTTTAATCGAAAAATGGTAACCCCATTTTGAGCTTAACGATGAGTATGACCTATGATCAAGTATTCTTGATTGGCTCCTAAGTCAATATACTCTAATATAGGTGACCTAGTCACCGACCATCATCTAGTTAAGTAGCTTGTTTGGTCCATTCTCTATTTGCAAGATTTCTTGGAACCACTCAAATCTTCTCTAGTTGATATCTTTTTGTAAAATCTTTTGCATTTCCTTTGAAATTTCTTTTTACACTTTGTTATAAGTTTTCTAAATTTATTTGCAAGTTTCTCAAACATTGCCAAGTTTCTGTTTTAGCCTCGGAGCCGCCGACACAAATAACTCAGTTCTACCGAATTAGCAGATGAGCTGCAAAACAACATCTCGGTACCACCAACTTGTTTGTCTCGGAGCCACCGATTTGATATCTTCTCCAGTCTGTGTTCATGTTAGTGAATCTTTGGTTCCTTAGTGATCCTATTGTGATATTTTCATTTCTTCGACGATCCCTTTCCTAAAAAAGGGGGGGGGACTTTATTCTAGGATCCCTAACTCAAAGGAGGAGAAGTCTTACAAGCTCTCAGATCAGTCAAAGAGGGAGAAATTATTTTCCATGATTCCAATTTTTAATGCTCTCTATAATTTTCATTTCTATGAACCCTAAATTATATTACCCTTGTTCTCAAGGATCCCTTCTTAATCAATGATCCCTGTATCTGACCCTGTGTATGACCTTTTTGGAAATTAATGCCAAAGGGGGAGAAATACCAAAGCTTCAATGCTAAAGGGGGAGATACATGCTTATGCAAAAGGGGGAGATATAATCTAGGGGGAGAGGAGAATATGCAAAGTTTATACTTATATAGAAAAGGTGAGAATGCCAAAGTAGGGGGAGAAAATATGTTTGGGAGAAAAATATACTTATCTCATTCGACTACTCATCTTCGACTTTTCTCACCCTATCCAATCCCAATATCTACATGCTAAGATTCAGGGGGAGAGGATGATCTACTATTTTCATATCTAAGGGGAGAAAGCTCTAAATGATCTTGGAGACATATCAATCTTAAGGAATACTATCTTCTATATGTTCTCCATATCTTGGTACTATTGAGCTCTATTGCCTTTTTGATTAGTAGAATACTCTTGTGTTTCCAAACATTGTTTTCTCAAGTGTGTTTCTACTACAAGAATGCTCAAGGACTCAAGGTAAGTATATGCATCATATCCTTGATCAAGATGATCTCTTGCTTCTTACACATATTGTTTGCAAGAGTGAAGTCTTGAACAAGGATACACCTCACTCATATATATTTGATGCATATAGCCAAGATACACATGACTCATTATATCCCTTCCACTATATGTGTGTCCATGCATTCCAAAGCAACTATCCTTTAAAGGGATTGCACACATTTAGGGGGAGCAACTCTAAGTCATGTATCTTTCAAGGTCTTCATTATATCCATGCATATCTTTATTTGAAGTTTTGATTGTATGTTGTCATCAATTACCAAAAAGGGGGAGATTGAAAGCACAACATGCTCCCTTGGTGGTTTTGACAATTCATGACAACATACATTGTCTCTTGGACTAATACTTTTACCTAGTGTATTTCAGATAAAGTCCATAGAGAGGGTTGGCAAAAGGATTGTGGAGATACCCCAAGATGCAAGGAAATGGATTGGCAAAGCTTCAAGCAAGAGGACTCTACATTTTACTTTGTGAGAAATCACTTTGAGTCCATAGGAAAGCCAATACTATTAAAAGGGGGTAAGGTACTGTTGGTGAACAAGATGCTCCACGTGCACAAGAGATAGTCACCAAAAACACCCACAAGCTCTTCCACAAAAGTCTGTCCAAAGTCATATATCCAAAATCGGTGCAACTAACACTCCCCACTCGGTGCCACCGATTCTCAAACTCAGACAGACCCATGCCAAACCCTAGCACATCGGTGCAACCGATTCCACTTCGGTGCCACCGAGTTTGGGTTGCCAACTTTCTGTTACCTCGATTCACAAAATCGGTACCACCGAGTTTGTTGGATCGGCATCACCGAGTTGCGCAATCTGACCGTTGGTCACCTAATCGGTACCACCGAGAATTATATATCGGTTTCACCGAGATTCAAAAGTTGTCACCTTTTGGTCACTTCGGTACCACCGAGATTCACACATCGGTGTCACCGAGTTGGTCACTTTAGGTGTAACGGTTGGATATTTGGGGATGCCTATATATACCCCTTCACCACCACCCACTCGAAAGAGAAGCACTCAGAACTATTCCATACTTGCCCCATCCAATTTTCTGAGAGAGAGCCACCTACTCATGTGTTGAGATCAAGCCATTCCACTCTATCCATATGAATCTTGATCTCTAGCCTCCCCAAGTTGCTTTCCACCAAATCAATCTCTTCCACCATAGCCAAATCTGTGAGAGAGTGATTGTGTGTTGAGGAATCTATCATCTTGAAGCACAAGAGCAAGGAGTTCATCGACATTACCGAGCCTATTACCTTTTGGAGGGTGGTGCCTCCTAGATTGGTTAGGTGTCGCTTGGGAGCCTCCTACTTCGTGTTGTGGAGTTGAACCAAGAAGTTTGTACGGGCAAGGAGATCGCCTACTTCGTGAAGATCTACCCATAGTGAGGCTAGTCCTTCGTGGACGGAAGCCGTTATGGAATAGTCAAGGTTGCTACTTCATGGACCCTTATGGGTGGAGCCCTCCGTGGACTCTCGCGACCGTTACCCTCCGTGGGTTGAAGACTCCATAAACGTGGACGTACGATAGCACCACCTATCGGAACTACGGGAAAAATCTTCGTGTCCCTCATGCGTTTGATCTCCCTATCTCAACTTTATTTTCCATGTGCAATGTCTTTATTTTCCGCTGCCATACTTGTTGACTTGCATGTGTAGGGTGTGCTAGACTTGCTATAATTGCTAAAATCTGCCAACCAGTTAACTTGGGAAAATGTTAGGTTTTTAATTCCTGCAAGTAGTCTATTCACTCCCCCCTCTAGACACACTCTTCTAGTGATCCTACAGAGGGGAACCCCTTGGATCTAGATCTTGGAGTTCTTTGTGAGCTCCTTGTTCTTCCTCTCATATTCCTCCATAGATTTTGTTGTTGTGGTGGGATTTGAGAGTGAGGGACTTGACCACTTTCTGTGTTCTTGCCATTGCATTTGTTGCATCGGTTTGAGTTCTCCACGGTGATACGTGAAAGTGAAAAGTTGAGAAGCTTATTACTCTTGGGTGCTTGGTATCCTAGAGCTTGTTCCTCTTGGGTACTTTGGCGCCCTAGACGGTTGGTGGTGCCTCGGAGCTCAATCATTGTGGCGTAAAGCTCCGGGCAAGCTTCGGGGTCTCCAATTAGGTTGTGGAGATTGCCCCGAGCAAACTGTACGGGTTCCGGTGACCGCCCCCAAGGGTTACCAAAGTGTATGGGTACGGTGACCGCCCCCAATGGTTGTCATTTGTACGGGTTCGGTGACCACCCTCAAGGGTCCCTTAGTGGAATCACGGCATCTTGGATTGTGCGAGGGTGTGAGGAGATTACGGTGGCCCTAGTGGCTTCTTGGGGAGCATTGTGCATCCACACCGCTCCAAATGGAGATTAACATCCGTAAGAGTGTGAACTTGGGGATACATCGTCGTGTCCGCGTGCCTCGTTATCTCTTACCCGAGCCCTTTACTTATGCACTTTACTTTGTGATAGCCATATTGTTTCTTGTTATATATCTTGCTATCACTTAGTTCTTTATCTTGCTTAGCATAAGTTGTTGGTGCACATAGGTGAGCCTAGTTGTTTTAGGTTTTGTGCTTGACATATTAAACGCTACTTTTATTTCGTATTTGTTCAAGCCTAAACCGTAATTATTTTAAAACGTCTATTCACCCCCCCCCCCCCCCTCTATGCAACATCCACATGCTTTCAGCAGGGTCATTGGAGTCGACCATGGCCCGGACGATGGTCGGCGGCGGGCGAATAAAAAATGAAATCAGCTGGGAGGTTGGCGTGCAACCGGCCGTTTTACATCTCCTTGAGGCGGAGATGCAAATTTCATCTCCAGATATTGTATTTTATATCTTTTGAAAGTGGAGATGTAATTTTTTTTTGCATCTATATCTGTTGAAGGTGGGTTTGTGGGCATCAGAGATGCGACAATTAGTTATTTTTACATTTACATAATCTATTAGAGATGCCCCAAGTGCCTCTACCCACGTTCTCTTTTCTATGGGAAACAATTGATGGCTCATTCAATTTAGAGGTTCTGTCGAGGATTCTTGTTTATGCCAAATTTAGTTATATGAATTTTGTAGGAATTTTAAAGGATAGAAATTGTGTAGGATTTTATTTGTAAGTTATTTTTAACACGGTATAAGTCGCTTGCATACACGAACATACACTCATCTCTATGAACGCACGCACCCTACCTTTATGAGCACTTCCGAAAGACTGAGCCATCACATCATCTTGATTGAACGAAATGGTCACAGACGTCTTCGTAGTCGACGAAAACGTCTTCTCTCACTGAGCGCACATCACCGTAATGCCTGAAATAAATCCAGAAAAATATGAGCACCAGTGTCAAGTTTGAGACTTAAACTCTGGTAAGCAGGGGCTACCACGGTTCTCCTAACCAATCAAACATAGGTGGTTGGCTATGTAAGTCCTTTTGATTTGTAGGAATATAATCTTTCTTGTCCACGATAGAAAACAATTTTTTGTATTAAAAGAAAGAGAAAATATTAGCTTAGACCCAGACGAAAAAAAATTCCTATGTTGTAACCCAAATGAAATATAGTTTTACTATAGAATGTGAGATACATGTCATCTCATTTTTTATGATTTTTCTATTTCATGATGTTCATATCCCATGAACCAAAGGAGCCTTAGTATTTGTTTTATAGTAATGACAATATTTGATCCCTAAAGAATGTATATATATCGACCTGATTTCTAAAGATTTTTGCATTAAGTGAGATCTCATGAAATTTTCAAAGGTTTTTGCATTAAGTGAGATCATGAAATTTTTCTAAGAAATGAATAGGCATGATATCCGAATTCTTTACTTTTTCCTATTTGATTGATTTAGCGAAGTCGAAGGGAGCAGAGCACACACTAGCACAGTATGGCCAAAACCCCAACCAATTCCGTTCCGCCCACCACTTTGAGCTTCATCTCCTAGCCCGTTCGCCCACCCGCCGGATCCCGTCGAACCAAACCCTAGCAACCCCTCGCCGTCGTCGGCATGCCCCGCCGCAGGCAAAGCAGTGCCCCCATCGACCTCGACGAAGAGGATGGTGAGGGTCCCCCCCCACCCCCGCCCCACCCCCCGCGAAAATCTTCGTCTCTGCCCCCTTCCCTTTTATCCCTGCAATTGTAGGCCTGTTCTTGTGATTCCCGGGGTTGCTTCGTGATCTGCTACAAGCTGGTTAACGGCGCCCTTTGGCCGCTCCTTTCTCAATAAGGGTTTATGTTTTTTTTAAAGAAAATCGGAGCTTTATTACCCCGACCTCTGCATCGGTGATGCATATAGATGGTGGCATATGCTTTGTCAGTAGGTCCAGGGCCCCATCGCATTAGTTCAGCGATGATAATGCTGGAATAAGTCGAGCAAATAATGATTACGTGTTGCAAGGCTCGATTTGACTCATCTGGTGCATGTGTGCGAAAATTGTAGTGTGTAGAGGATGTTGTTTTTAATGTGTAATCCTGCTTATACTGAAGGAGTACAAATGTTTGATCTTTTGTACTCCCTCCGTCCGGAAATACTTGTCCTAGAAATGGATGTATCTAGACTTATTTTAGTTATAGATACATCCATTTTATTCATTTCCAGGACAAGTATTTCCGGACGGAGGGAGTACTAGTTAACATGTTCACCAAGGTGCTAGGCAGGCGGGTGGCAAGCGCCTAATGGCTATTCAAGATTGCACATGTCTAGTTGTCACATCGGTGTGTTGGTGCCATCTAGCTGAAAAAATCACCATGTTTTATCCTTTGCTTTTAACTTTTTGAGAATTAAACTGCGTATATGATAACAGCCACGGCTGCGTAAATGTTAATGACTATTAGCTTAGTGTCTACTTAGATTGTTGGCACATACTAACGGTATCGTATACAGCTATGTTTTGTCATAGGGACAATTATTGCTGTTATGTGTTTTGTGTGTCCATTTATATGATTTGTAGCCTAGCGCATTGCACTCACTATCAAGTTATAGGTTGATTCCTTATTCCATATATTGGGTGTTGCAACCGAAAAAGCCTGTGGTTTGAGGTCAGATTGTTTGTTTGCATTTGTTGAACTTCTTGTACTTGGAATATGTCTTTTAGCTTGGCAAACTGTTTGATGTTGATAAGACACATCCTATCATTTATTTATCAACTAATCATTGTCATGTTATGCCAGCTAACATGCTATCATTTGTAGATCATCACCTAATTATGCTCATGGTGCTCTTGCCTGGTAGATTATTTTATAGTAGTTGTTTAAATCACCATTCCCACTCCATCTGTATGTAAGGATATTGTATTGTTGATAGTTTTCTTAGTTTTAAATTATTTATTTTCTTTGGATGTATGACCAATAGAACAGAACACTGTTGTAGCCTGGATGAGTGTTTAAGTTTCTATCACATGTCAGAACATGATAATGATTCTTATAATGGAAGGTTGCAAAAATTAATAAAGATAACCTTTGGAGAGAATTTAGAATGCCTAAGGAAATGGTACTTGTTTGTTTAAAACTGCAAAAGATTTTTTTCCATGATGCATCAACCAAAATTCAGCCATTTTCATTCAGCTGAAGAAAAAAACTTGATCCTATAAAGGCCTGAACTATTGATCCTATGTATGCTCAGAGTGATTAGGTTCAGTGGTTGTTATTTGTGCTTGGTTCTTAGTCATGTGTCTTATTTCAATTTAAGACAACAGTAAATGTGATGTTCCCAGATGGCTTCCTAAGCCGAGATGCCAAAAAGTAGGAGAGAAGTGGCCTTTAGCTAAGTTTCCTTATGGTGGATCTACCTGTGATACAGATTGCTTATTTTGAAAGTTAATTTCAAACTACACTTTAAGTTTAACTAGTTAACTTCCATGTTTCCTTGTGTAGAGTGCAAGAGCAAGCGTTCTCGAGCGAGTATAAGGCCAGCACCAAAGATGCCTGGGAGCTCAAATCGCATTGCAAGTAGCAGAAGGGACAAGGAAAATCAAGACAAACTGGATACCCATATCTTTGATTTATACATGGAGTATCCCCCCCCTCCCCCCCCCCCCCCCCCCCCCCCCCCCCCCTCAATACACGCACAATCTTTTTCCAAGAAAAAAAAATAGTTGGTCTTCTTGAAGATATTTGTATGCTTATTTGCTGCTATAAATTTGTGCATACAGGAACCTTTGGAAGCGTACAGATGAAGATCAGAAGAATGCTTACGCATATTTGGATCCGTTATGGTTTAACAGTTACGTCAATGGGGGCAACGAACAGAAATCAAGAATTCTTAGATGGACAAAGAAACTGAAAATATTTTCAAGGAAATATGTGTTTGTCCCTATTGTTCTTTGGTAGGTCAGTCTTATTTTACCTCGTGCATTATCTTATTTGATTGCGAAAGAGCAATGGGATTTCCACTTTCGTAACCGCAGGGGACATTGGAACCTCCTTATCCTATGCCACTTTGACGAGACAGACTGCTCAGATGCAAAAAAAGGACCGCGAATGCTGCTGCTGGATTCACTTAACACAACAGATCCGAAGAGGTTGGAACGTTATATCAGAGGGTATGGTCCCCCTATACCTTCATCTCAAAGCTCTAATATAAGTATAATACTGATCTTAATGATGATGCACATGTTTTGCCATACTACGGTTATCTGACTGACCAATTGTTGTTTCAAGTAGACAATTCATATATTAGAAATAATCTGCTGTTCTTTTGGTCGACATTGTATGCTTTAATGTACTGTTGATGCAGACAACAGGGTTTCCTGTACCCCTGTTGTCACTCATGAAGATTATGCCATGAATAGAGTCCAGGCCAGTGAGTCAGCCCAAGCCAGTAGAAGAATATGCGCTCATCAAAATCCAGCTTTGCACAGCACATCACAAATCATCTAACCCTTGATGAACATAGTTAGCGATGTGTATTTAGCGGTCCTTGCCATTTATCCAGGAGGTTTTTAGTCTATTTTTGTTGAAAATGACTTTAGTTATATATATATATATATATATATTTGTGGTACTTCAGTCTATGCTTGTGATAGCACATAAACAACACACTGTATCATGCTCACAGCCTTATAACCCCACTTTTATTTATCTTTTCTTTGCTGGTTTATCAGATTCATTTGTGGTATTTATGAAATTGAAGAGCGGGAAGAAAGCGTGCACTTCATAAACAAAATCCGTCTTGAGTTTCCTAAGGTATGATGTTTAATAATTATTTTTTGAATCTAGAGTTCTTGTCATCTTACACAACAAAACTGTGCAGGTGCCACAGCAAAATGGGGACGAATGTGGTATATATGTTCTTTACTTCATCCACTGTTTTCTTCAAAACGGAAAATTGGCAGAAGTTCTTCAGAATAAAACACTGGAAGAAGATTTCAGGCAGCTGGTGTGTTATACTGTCATGCATTTCCATCTTATTACCACTCCCTTGTTCTGCTTGACAAATGCTTCTCTAATTTGTTGGTCTATGAATAGTTTGATGAAGGCACGTTTGATCCAGAGGAACTAGAGAACTTCCGCAAGGATGTTCATGCATTCCAAGTGTATGTTTCTCACGTCATCTTTATTTCCGCATGTTAAATTTAGTGATGTAACTGTATTTTTTTTTTATGACTTTGCAGGGAAAGGAGTACTGAAACTGAACAGTAGGTGGATTGTGTAGCATGGTGCTGCATATATGTAGTTAGTTATTATAAGGCAGTGGAAAATTTCATCTTCGCTGGTGGCGAATTCTGAGGAAGCTTGAAGGTCGTGGAGAAGCTGGTGGTAATATACACCTTATGCAGCCGAGAGAAAGCCAGCTACATGGAGCTTTGTGACAGTTCGCAGGTTTTATATGATCTGTATTGGCATTCTAGAATTGTTGTGTGTCCATCTTTTGTATGACACCATAAGAGTTATCTACTTTATGGACTGGAATGATCTCAATAGTTTCAACTTGTTTTCCCCAAGTCTTAAGAGAGCAGCATCACATACAATGCTTGCTAGGGGTCAAAAAAGTGTACTCCCTCCGTTTCATTTTCATATTAGTTGAGTCGCTCCATTCCATATTTTTTTTTCAAAACGGAGGTAAAAGATTTTATCATCTATTAAATAAGGAGGGAATAAAGTTTAGAGTTTTACAAACACACCCACATACACGGCATGACAATTACTCACGCAATAAAATATGCCCTAGTCTTTTAGCACCTGCGGTAACCCAAAGTTTTTGCCACTTCCAAGATGATGTTAAGAAGGATAGATGGCGACACGCACTTGTGACGGAACACCCTAGCATTCCTTTCATTCCAAATGGTCCAAGAAACAAGCATGGTGAGTGAGGTCATAGCGCCCCGATTGGGGACGTGGTTGCCGGTCCTCTTGTCCCACCAATCGTGGACGGAGTCGTCAAGGTGCTAATCGGAGGTGTCCATGTGTGCAAGGCCAAGTCTGGCGATGATTGACCTCCAAAACCTCAGCGTGTAGCGGCACTTGAAGAATAGGTGTGCACCCGTTTCTTGTTCCCTTTTGCAAAGCGGGCAGATGCCACAATTTGTCCAACCATGTCTCTCCAGGCAACCGGCGGTCCAAATCCTATCTTGGAGAGCCAACCATGCAAAAAAAAAAATTACCTTCGGTGGAGCCCAAACTTTCCAAACCATGCGGTCCATGGGGGAAAGAGTTAATCCAAGGAATTTAGCCTTATATGCGGTGGCCGCCGTGTAGATCCCGTCATTCGAGTGCTTCCAAACAATATCATCGTCAAGATGCTCATCAAGATGGAAATCATTCACTAGCATCCAGAGAGTGAAAAATTCCCGTATGTGCTCGCGGAGACGACAGTGTTGTAGTTGATTTTGAAAATCCATGCATTCCCCTTGAGAGCCTCCCTCACCTTCCAGTTCTTTCTCCTCGAAGCCTCATAAATTAGTGGTGCAATCTCCTTGGGCTTGCGCCCTAGTAGCCAAGGGAAGTCCCAAAAAGGTGTTCTGGCTCCGTCCCCCACGGTGATGGTAGTCGAAGCATAGAAGAAGTTGAGATCATCCTCCGTGCAAAGGGTTGCCAAATCCGACCCATAATTTGTGGGGTTCCTTCCACTCATACCAAGGCAATCTTAGCCGTAGAGCACGTGCAAACTTGTCGGAATTAAGCACCCCAAGGCCACCATACTCCTTCGGCCTGCAAACCGTATCCCAGTTAACCTTGCATTTGGCACCCGTCGTCTTGTCCGCACTGGACCAAAGAAAAGCTCTTTCAATATTATTTAGGTTATGAAGAGTGCTTGGTGGCACGATGAGAGGCGTGATGGAGTACACCGCTTGGGAGGAAATAACCGACTTGACGAGGGCCATGCGACCAATAGTTGTGATATTTTGGCTCTCCCAAGTAACCAATTTGCTAGCCGCCTTGTCCTCAAGATATTGGAAGTCCACCTTCTTGAGTTGCCGCACCGAGAGTGGTAGGCCTAAGTAGTTGACCGGGAAGGTAGTCCGTGTTGCCGGCATACTCCCAAGTATGTGCCCAAGATTAAGATGGTTGGATCGAATTGGCACCACCAAACTTTTCTGGAAGTTGGTACAGAGGCTCGTAACCTCGCCAAAGCCTCTCAAGATCGAGGCAAGGTTGACAATGTCCTGCTTGATAGGGGCCACAAAGACTACCACGTCATCCGCACAGAGAGAGGTTCGCACCGTGGCCCCTGCCCATGAATCTTATGAAGAAGGCCTTTCAGTGTTGCCAAGTTAAGAACTTGATGGAGCGGGTCAATCGCAATGACGAAGAGGAGGGGAGAAAGGGGGGGCTGCCGGAATTCGCGGCCATGCTTGATTGGTGGGCCAGGCAGCCCACTGAGAAGGATGCGGGATGATGATGTCGAGAGTAGAGCAGCAATCCAAGCATGAAATTTGGCGGGGAACCCCAGGCGTTATAGAAGATCCAGGATGTAACTCCACTTGACCGAATCAAAAGCCTTCTTGATGTCAAGCTTGAAAAGTAGGACGGGTGTTCTTCACTTATGTAACCTGCGTGCGAAGTTCCGAACATGCATGAAGTTGTCGTGTATGCTACGCCTCTTAATGAATGCACTCTGAGCATTGGAGACTACGTCGTCCATGTGGGGGGCTAGTCAAAGTGAGAGGACCTTGGCAATGATTTTGGCGATTGCGTCAATGAGGCTAATTGGCCTATAGTCGGAGATGCCTTCTGCACCTTCCTTTTTGGCAAGAGGACAACATCCATTCCATATTAGTTGTTGTTAATTTAGTAAAACTTTGTACTAAAAGGGTACTCCCTCCGTTTCATTTTCATATTAGTTGAGTCGCTCCGTTCCATATTAGTTGTTGATTTAGTAAAACCTTGTACTAAATCAGCCACAACTAATATGAAATGAACGAGTACAATGCTTGCATAAAAGTTTTCTTTTATGATCACACTTTCTCCGAATCTACATCACTTCTTAAAAGATTCTTCGTTCGAAAGAGGCCTTGGATGCAAGCCACATCAAAGCGGTTCTGCGCACTAAGCAAGTTTATAAAGTCTACTCTCACATGACAAAGTTATACTATATTGGATCTAAACATTATGAATACCAAGTACCAGTGATGTTACTAGCCTGCAAAAGTAAAGGTAGTCCGTAGAACCCTGGTTTTCCATGGTCTAACTTTTGTGGAGAGACAAGTTCATGTTCTTTTTAGCTTCAAAGAAAGATTCATGTTCTTTTCCCATGTCAACAATAAATCTCTATAGCCCGACAAACTGTTAGTTAACAACACACTTTTTACGTGTCCTATGAATGATATTGGGCAAATACACTTGTGGGATGTGTTAATTTACTTTTGCGAAGAGACAAGTTCATGTTCTTTTTAGCTTCAAAAAAAGATTTGTGTTGTTTTCCCATGTCAACGATAAATCTCTGTAGCCTGACAAACGGTTAGTTAACAACACACTTTTTACGTGTCATACGAACGATAATGGGAAAATACACTTGTGGGATGTGTTAATTTGGGAAGGGTTCTTACCTCCAGTAGGTCACGTTGACCTATTATTAAGAGCCCCTGTCGTGGCTTACAAATTGATGTCGGTCGATAGCATACGACAAAGAGATTGCAATCAGGAGAGATAAACTTGGTTTGAATACATGAGATAATAACCAACTCCAACTCTACCATCTCATCTAACACCCTCTTTGAAGGATCGAGTTGACGACCTAATGGTTGAATAGGTCTCCGCAAAATTTAAGCTATTCTTCGCAAGTTTTATGGAAAGTGCGGATAATTAAGGTTCTCCTAAATGCAACTATGTGATGAGCAACCTATGATGCTAAGCAAGCATAAACAACAAGATAAATAAACAAATGACAAAGCATGAGTATAGAAATAGCCAAGGTGCACATAGACAAAGATGTCCACTAGTGGCGGTGAGTTCTATTGATCTCAACCGGATGTCACTCTGGGGGATGATCCGGATTCAGAGCACTCTAGAGGTTAACCGCAAACCTCCGGGCCAAGGCTCCGGGCAGCTCGAATTTCGAGCCAGACTCCGCAGGTCTCCGGTTGAAACCATAAGCACCAACACTACTAATTTCAACAAAATGCTAGGACGAGCATGATTCTGGGTGCCTAGGTTCAGGCTGGAACCTCTAAGCTAGCCTCCAGGCCGCATATAAAAAGTTGGGATGCGAATTTTGAAGGCTTATCTCTCTAGATTGTCCGTGGTTCTTTTTTGTGGAATATAGGAGGTGATTATGGGTGTATTGACAGGATATGATTCCTCCAAGTTCATCATGTGATCCCTATTTGTAGTATGACTTTCCTAATGACTTGAGAATAAGAATAAGATACATAATTTAAATACATCATTTTTCTTCCCTTTTTGTATTTCGGGGGGTTCACCATCCACCTTTGTTTTCAACCTTTCAGACTAACACCCGTCCATGTGCTTGACAATCATGGTCAGTCCTCTAATCATGTGTCATTTACACCAAAACACACTTAGGTAAGATTGAGAAAGCTTCCTCTAGATTTCTGCACTATCAATTAGTATGCCTTTTAATGCAAATTAAAGCACACAATTTAGAGGCAACAAGGGCTCCCCCAAAATACTAGGGCGGAGTGGGGTGTGACAGAAGTATGATAATAAACATGATATCAACTTTGCATACAAATGTGAAGTATAAGTGATGAACATAAAGTACAATCTCACAAGAGGTTGTATGCGTGAGACATGGAATAAGATCAACAAGTAGAGCTCAATAAGATAACATGATAAGAGACTATAACAACAAGGATATATGATATGCTAACAAATAAGCAATGTAGCAATACCCAAGGTAATTTAAGCACACATAGTCTCAGACATAGAATACGTTAAAGTACTAGAGCATCACCATGCTCACACAACCACAAATGTACAAATAAATACGAAACAATTTGCAAGCCATAGAAGATGCAAAAAAAGACGAGGCTTGAAAATTTACCAAATACCCTAATATCATTTGGGGCAACCAAATAGAACTCATCCTTCTCCCCATTTCGCATCGAAATGCCAAAAGGACACAAGGAGAGTGATGCTAACACACAACCCAAATACTCGCCCTCACCACCGAAGTCCTCGGAGCCACTTCCTTCATCTTGTGGATATGGTTAGTTGCCTTTATCACCGCTTGAGAATGGATGTTTATAATCCTCAAGGCGTCTTGGCTCATCCTCGAACCCATAAGGATCATCAGTTGTAACATCCCCAACCTTGGCACAAATCCTTTGGAGAAATAGCTTGATCATGATATCATATAAATTATACATGTTGGTGGTGAAGCCAATCTTCTTGGACTTGGGGGGTAGGGTGGTAGCTTGACGATCTCGTATAACTCAATGACATCCTCATCATGAATCTTCACTCCATTTTTTGTCACTAACATCAACAAAATTATACCCAAGAACATGAGAAAATAGAGACAAGGGCTTCTCTTCCAATCTTGTGTGAACCACTCATCCAAGTCATATGTCTCTCGAAGTCATGATGGAAATGCATGGTGGCAAAAAAATGACAAATAAGCAATGGTCTTGATTCATGGTAATGAGATTGTACACATCAATGACCTTGCAACAATCAATGATGTCGGGGAAGTCATTGGGATCTTCAATTATGTGCTCAAAATCCACAGTCTTTTGAAGCACAACTTGAGTCTTGTGCATTTGGTATGTCTTCGCACCATTTTTCTTGCTCATTCTTCCAAAATCGATCATCAATGGCGGTGTGAGGACTATTTTACAGATTTGCCATTTTCACTTTTACCAATTTCTTCCTTTGCAAAGTTCCATAGTCAAGAAGTGATTTTGATGGAGCGCTGCCAATTTCCACTAGCTTCTACCTTACCATTTTCTTTTAGTCAACCTATGAATCGACATTGATAACATAGCAAAAGACAAGTGCACAAGTCACACAAAGGGAGGCCAGAGAGTGCACAAAGTAGATTTTTTGCAGGCTTTGTACCGTTTGGAGGTATGGTACATACCGAACCTTTGGGTTGTATAACTAGGTCAGACTAACCAAAAACTACACAAACTCTTGTACAACACATAGTGAGGGGAAAGAAGGGTCATGGAATCTACTGGATTGACCATATGGAAAATACTAACTAAACCACTCCCTAAATCTTAGACCAAATCTCACATAAGTTGTAGAAATAATGGCGAGAACTAGAGGTTAGAGAGGAACAAAGAAAGGTAGTCAAAGACAACCTTGCCCTAACTCAACGTAGGTATTCATCTATGAAGGATACGTAGTGGGTGGACGCACATGGACCTTCCAATCGACATTGAAAGGGGTGGAGGGGAACCACCCAAAAAACTCATGGACGCTAGGAATGCAGGGTTGGAGGCAGATCTATGTAAGTGTCGGCAGGAGCAGGCCCTTATGTGGTGAATCCAGAGCGTGGGGGAGCAAGGGAGCCAAGGGGAAATCAATTGGGAATAAAACACCTCCATACTCAACCCTTAAGGTGCAGACTCCAACTATATGGTGGTACGGTCCAATTCAAGGCATAACTTCGGGTCAACCTCTTGGTGAGGTTAGTAGCCCGGGGAGCTAATGGTTTTAGTCGGAGTCTTCCTTGCATGCTTGACCTGATTCTGAGCTTATCGAAGATTCGGTTTAGAGGTTTCGAGTGGATCCTTCGGGCCAACAAAAACCGCCAAACTAGCCTATTTGGTTGATTTGACTTGTGCAAAGTCGAAGCCGAGGGTAGATAGAAACATGGCGCAAAGACGGGATGTAAATATAGTGATCTAGGCATATCCAATGGAAATATCCAACTCCACATATCAACATAGGATATGATGTGTAATTTTCTTCTTTTTCTCACTGGGTTCGAAGGAGTGTTACCAACATATCAAACACTTTTCTCCTCGCCTTTCCCTCACATGTTTTGGGGAACTTTGTTAAATATGAATTATATTCGCAAGGACGAGCATTGATTGGGGGGTATTAGGATTAGTTTAATCCTAGTTAATCAAGTTGAAGGATATAATCAAGCGGTTACTAAATTAGCAACCATTGTTGTTTGTCGTCTCCTCTCTAGTAGGCATCGGTTGCACACATCCCTGTCGAAGAGGCACCTATGCATTGCATCCCTTGTACCTATATATATACAAACACTATTCTGATCACGGGATCAGAATATTATTCTGATCACGGGTTGAACTTCCTGAGTTACACAACCTGAACTTCCCTCTGTAGGAACCCGACCTTCGGGCTATCTTCGCAACCGTGTCTCCCCGCGCGAATTATTCTGGTCAGTCGTGTTCTATGTGATGTAAGTGTAATTTGGAAACGGTTTTTAGCAACTAAATGCCCGTTTTAAATAGGAATCTCGCTCGTTGGCGGATTTGCTCTCGGGACGTGATGAACTTGCGTCTGTTGCAATTTTACTGCCTGAGTTGTTCGACCTGAACATCCCTTGGTGAGAGGTTGAACTTCCCGTAACATTATCCAAATGAGGCTTGCAATATACCGTTGGAAAGCTGTGGACACGACGGTCACGACCTAAGTTGAATTTTTGTCAAAATCTAAATGGTTTAAGAGCAGTTTTAAAAACCGTTTTTCTTCTTACAAAAAAAACGTGAATCATATTTTCGAGTCTATTTCTAAACCGTTTATCGGAATGAGGCAAATGAGATGGCGTTGGATAGCTGCTGCAAATCCGCTTCTTTTTCGTACAGAAAGTTTTTTCCAATTTTAAACTATTTAAACGTAATTTTGAAAATGGCCGAAGTCCCACCGAGTTCGTATTTTCGCGTTATTTTCTCAACAGTTTTACGGAATGCAGCAAATGATATGGCATTGGAAATCTTGAAGAAATGCAAAACGTTTTTATGTAGATTGTTTTTTCATATTCTTTACGGTTTTAAGTCAATTTCGAAAATGGCGAAAAACTTTTTTGGCCGTAATTTCTACAAAATTTATCGGAATGGGGCAAATAATATACCGGTGAAAAGCTACGGAAAACGCGAAACTTTTTCATGTAGATGGTTTTCTCTGATTCCTAGCCATTTTCAAGCAATTTTGAAAACAGCGAGATCATGCGTTGTGCCTTTTATCGCGAAACAGAGTCTTCGAAAATGCAC
Organism: Elymus sibiricus; assembly: GCA_039707655.1. Lineage (NCBI taxonomy): Eukaryota > Viridiplantae > Streptophyta > Magnoliopsida > Poales > Poaceae > Elymus > Elymus sibiricus. The sequence goes on from CM077673.1 coordinate 76,978,288, forward strand.
CGCGTGAAGAACTTGAACTTCATCAGCACGTCTACCTGAACTTCACTCTGTTTCATCACGTGCTATTTTTTGCTCATAGCTCTCCATCCACTCACCGGAATTGAGCAAGTGATATACCGATGGAAAGCTGCTGTAAACACGCAACTTTTCCGTCTTGATCATTTTTTTCATACTCGCGACGGTTTAAAAGATTTTCATCTGAAATTCATTTAGCATAGTAGTTGAACTTCCTGCTGTTTCCACGTTGAACTTTTTTGTTTGTAATTTCTCACCCATTCGTCGGTGTTACACAAATGATATTCCTTTTTGTACAAACCTCTGTCACAATATTTTTCTAACTTTCTCTGACCGAGAACTTGAACTTATAGCGAGAAAAAAAATTGGACCTTGCCTTTTTATTCATCTTTCTCACTCACAAGAATGGGTGAGAAATACATAGTGAACCACACTCACAAGAAGTTTTGAACCTTCCCGTGTCGAGCACCTGAACTTCTAGCAACAAATTTTGTATACTTTGTCTTTTTATTCCTTTTTCTCATATGAAAACACACACCATGTAACACGTGAACTTCTGGCTGTTTTCACTTTGAACTTCTGTGTTATTTTAATTTGAACTTCACATTTTCTATTTTTGAGCAAAGAATTCTAGTAACGAGAAAAAAATCTGAGTTTTTCATAAACTTCGAACTTCTCTGCTGTTTTAATTTGAACTTCTTCATTTTATTATTTAGTAACGAGAAAAAATCTGAGTAGTTTATATACTTCGAATTTCTCTGTTATTTTTTTAAAAGTAGAGAAGTTCAATTTTTTTGAAAGTACTTCGATGTTTACTTAAAAATCATTTATTTAAGAAATATTGGACCGTTCGTTATATAATTTGAGTTTTTTATACACATCAAACTTTCCCGGGCAGAGCACGTGAACTTCTTTCAACAAACCTTTTAAGCTTTTATTTTTCTATTCTTTTATTCTCACCCGAAACGCAATACTTGTAGTTCTTGAACTTCTCGTTGTTTACACTATGAACTTCTATCATTTTTTTTGTTCGTAATTCCTCAACCCCTCCTCGAAGTTGCACAAATGATATAAAATTAGAAAAGTCCTAGTTAAATAATAAATATCAAACTGCTCAATTATTTAAGTTTGAACTTCTATATCTTTTTTTAAAAGAGGGAAAATCTATTTTTATAAACTTTTTGAACTACTCGATTTTTTTAATTTGACCTTCTTGGCATTGTAATAAACATTGAACTTCTCCGTTATTTAAATTTAAACCTCTACGTTTTTTGTAGAAACAAGGAAATCGATTTTCTCTATAAATTTTGAGTTGCTCTATTTTTTTTTAATTTGGCCTTCTTGGGTTACTATTTAGTAACGAGGAAATCCATTTGCACACGTTTCTCTACCACACAAATATTTTATCCTCTCTCATGCTTTTCCATTCTTCACGTGTTTTGTTCTGAACTCGTGTTGCACTACAAAACATTAACAAAAGTGCAGTCTAATTAACACATGCTGGGGAGGAATAAGCTCTGGTCGAGGTGAGGCACTATTAATTAATGAAAGTGCATAGTTTTTGTATGCTCTGGCCATGGGGTGTGCTGGGCAAGTTGGGTAGCGGTGGTGCTCCCTGACGTTGATCCACGAGTGATCCAAGTAACACATAGTCAGGTTGAACTCTATCCTTTACAAAGTCTGAACTTCATAGGAACTGGGAATGATCCTCGTGGTTGTTGTTACAGTCTTTTGCTGGCCATATGGTTAAGGAAAGAGAGCACCCGCCGGTTGCCGTGAGAGCCCGGATTGCGCCAGCATCTGATCCATTCAGCAACACAAAAATGGGTTGAATCCAGGACGTTCATGACTGGCAGCGCGTGCAGAACCAAACCAGCAGTAGAGGCGAAGCTTCAGGCAGAAAATCAATCAATCTCGGAGGTGAGGTAGAACCGGGGTAGCATGCATGGGAAGCAAATCGTTGAGGAAGACAAGTGGCGAGGAAGCAGAGCATGACGACGGCACGGGTGGGGATCCCTGGTGGCGGCGTAGATTTTGGAATCCGGCGGAGCGAGGAGACGCACAACAGTGCATGGCCTAGCGGCGGCGCGCAGGTGGCCTTGGACGGCCGGAATTGGAGGAGATTTAGGGCGGTGGTGGAGATTGACTGAGTCGATGCATCGTCGATGGATCCGGCCGCAGCTCTAGCCGGTGAACTTCGTGCGACGACACAGTCGACCTACAAGAGTATGAGGGAGACCTGCATGGGATCTGCTCCGTGGTGGGGATCCGGGGCGGCGCCGGAGCAAGTGGTCGCCGGCGAGTGGTTGGCCGGGCCTCGGTCGCCGGGATACGTGAGTGGTGTGTGTCGGCGAGGATGGTGGGGGATCCAAGAGGAAGGGAAGGAGGCGACGAGAGGTTCACCGGAGAGGAGGTGCTCCGTCCGGCGAGCGGCGGGAGGCACGCCGGAGCCGGGTAGGCGGCTGCCGCCTGACAGTTTGATCGGGATGATACGGGAGGCTACAGCCTGCAGGGACAGGTGGGTGACGGGGAGAGATGGCGGTGTTTTTTTTCCGCTCGATCACTCTGATCTCAGGAACATACATCGGGCCCTATATAGGGATGGTAGTTATCATAATAACTATTCTAATCCTGGGATTAGAATAGTGCCACCCTATATATATATATATATATATATATATATGTGTGTGTGTGTGTGTGTGTGTGTGTGTGTGTGTATTAAATTTATTACATAGTTGATTCATTTGTTCTCTATCAATTCTCTTTTACATTCTACTTGCAATATGGAGTATTCCATAAAAACGAAATTCCATGTCGCATACTTGTTAAGCCATTTCAATATCCACCCCATAACTCATGGGAGAGGATCGATACGATCGACTAGAGGGGCGGGGGTAAAAATACGTTGCCAATTTAACACTTTTTTTGGGCAACAAGAAACATAGGAAGCTTCGGGAGAGATCAAGATCAGCCACGGGGGTCCGCAAGGATAGGTGGCGTAGCCAGTGGTGGATGCGCCCACGTCCTTGTGGATCCCACAAGCACCGCCTTAGTCTAATTCCACCGTCATAATTCCTTATAAATATCGAAACCATCTATCATGCCTCTAGAAGAATTTTATCGCCGTCGCAATCTCTTCCAAAGAGATCCCATCTGGAGCGCTGTTCTGGAACCCTGCCGGCGGAGGAAGCCATTGCTGAAGGCCTCTTCATCAACCTTGCTGCCTCCATGAGCATGTGAGAGGGCGTCTTTTTTTAACACAACTCATGTCACCCTAATGTCATGGACAAATCACCACGGGCAGAACATTGTTTATCTAAGAAATTCATCATACCCTGAGGTACTTGATACGTCTCCAACGTATCTATAATTTTTGCTTGTTCCATGCTGTTATATTATCATTCTTGGATGTTTTACATCATTTTATAACAACTTTATATCATTTTTTGGGACTAACCTATTGACATAGTGCCAAAGTGCCAGTTGTTGTTTTTGCTTATTTTTTACTTCGCGGAAAATCAATACCAAACGGAGTCCAATCGCGACGAAACTTTTTGGAGATTTTTTCTGGACCGAAAGACGCCTAGTGGGCCAAAGAACTGCCAGAGAGGTGGGCCGTGGAGACCACAACCCACCAGGGCGCGCCAGGGGGGTCCCGGCGTGCCCTGATGGGTTGTGCCCTCCTCGGCCCCCTTCCACACCGCCTCTGATGCCTATAAATTTCCAGATATTCCAACAACCCTAGGGGAGTTGACGAAACACAATTCCAGCCACCGCAAGTTCCAGAACCTCGAGATCCAATCTAAACACCATCACGGAGGGGTTCATCTTCCTCATAGGTGCCTCTCCGATGATGCGTGAGTAGTCCACCATAGACCTACGGGTCCGTAGGCAGTAGCTAGATGGCTTCTTCTCTCTCTCTTATGATTCTCAATACAATGGTCTCTTGGAGATCTATTTGATGTAAACTTTTGCGGTGTGTTTGTTGGGATCCGATGAATTTTGAGTTCATGATCAGTTTCTATCCATGAATATTATTTGAGTCTTCTTTGATCTCTTATATGCATGATTACTTATAGCCTCGTATTTCTTCTCCGAATCTTTGGTTTAGTTAGGCTAACTAGATCGATTTTTCTTGTCATGGGAAGAGGTGCTTTGTGATGGGTTCGATCTTGCGGTGTTCTTTCCCAGTGACAGAAGGGGCAGGAAGACACGCATGTATTGTTGCTATTAAGGATAACAAGATGGGGTCTATTCCTACAAGAATAGATCTTGTCTACATCATGTCATCGTTCTTATTGCATTACTCGGTTTTTCCATGAACTTAATACACTAGATGCATGCTGGATAGCGGTCGATGTGTGGAGTAATAGAGGTAGATGCAGGCAGGAGTCGGTTTATCTATCTTGGACGTGATGCCTATATAATGAACATCGCCTTGGATATCGTCATGACTATTCGATTTTCTATCAATTGCCCAACAGTAATTTGTTCACCCACCGTGCGCTATACTCATGAGAGAAGCCACTAGTGAATGCTACGGCCCCCGGGTCTACTTTTCCATCATATTGCTTTCCGATCTACGTTTTTGCAATCTTTGTTTTCAGATCTACAAAACCAAAAAACCCAAAAATATATTCCTGGATATTTACTCTTTTTATTTGTGTTCTTGAGAGATCTATCTCTCCTATCTATCACTACCTAATCTATCTTATTACCGTAGAGAGATTGACAACCTCTCTTTCGCGTCAGGTTGCAAGTATTAGTTGTTTGTGTGCAGGTGCTGCTTATTGGGTGGTGGTGATCCTCCTACTGGTTTGATAACCTTGGTTTCATAACTGAGGGAAATACTTACCGTCGCTGTGCTGCATCATCCCTTCCTCTTTGGGGAAATACCGACGCAGTCTCAAGCCACATCAAAGGAATTTCTGGCGCCGTTGCCGGGGTGGAAGCGGTCTCTTCTACGTGCCTATCGTGGGCGCCGAGGGGACTCCACCATCATCTACCAGGTTCCTAATCACAAATCTCATCTCCTTGCAATTACATTATTTGCCATTTGCCTCTCGTTTTCCTTTCCCCCACTTCACCAATTTGCCGTTTTATTTGCCCTCTTCTTTGTTTGCCCTTTTTCTTGCCGGATCTCTTCCTTGCTTGCAATCTTGTTTGCGTAGTCACGATGACTCAAGAGAACACCAAGTTGTGTGATTTTTCCAATACTAATAACAATGATTTTATTAGTACGCCTATTGCTCCTCCCGCCACTAGTGCGGAGTCTTGTGATATTAATGTCGCTTTGTTGAATCTTGTCATGAAAGATCAATTTGCCGGTAATCCTAATGAGGATGCCGCGTCCCATCTAAACACGTTCATAGAATTGTGTGATATGCAAAACAAAAAAGATGTGGACAATGATATTGCTAAGTTGAAACTATTTCCTTTTTCCTTGCGGGATCGTGCTAAAATTTGGTTTTCCTCTTTGCCTCGCAATAGTATCAATTCTTGGAATAAGTACAAGGATGCTTTTATCACTAAGTATTTTCCGCCCACGAAAATTATTTCCCTTAGGACGCAAATCATGAATTTTAAGCAACTTGAGCATGAACATGTTGCACAATCTTGGGAAAGAATGAAGTTGATGCTAAGAAATTGTCCTACTCATGGTTTAAATCTTTGGATGACCATACAAAAAATTTATGCGGGATTGAATTTTGTCTCTCGAAATCTTTTAGATTCCGTCGCGGGTGGTACTTTTATGGAGATTACTTTGGGTGAAGCTACTAAATTGCTAGATAATATCATGGCTAATTATTCTCAATGGCATACCGAAAGAGCACCTACTAGTAAAAAAGTTAATTCGGTAGAGGAAATTAGTAATTTGAGTGATAAAGTTGATGCTTTGATGAAATTGGTTGCTAGTAAAAATGCTCCTATTGATCTTAATGATGTGCCTTGTCTACTTTGATTGAGCAAAATAGCGATTCCGTAGATGTGAATTTTGTCTCTCGAAATAATTTCAATAACAATGCTTATAGAGGTAATTTTAATCCTAGGCCTTTTCCTGGAAATTCCTCTAATAATTATGGTAATTCCTATGGCAATTATTCCTACAATAATAATAGGAACACCTATAATCTTGAGAGTAATATTAAAGAATTTATCAATGCGCAAAAGGCTTTCAATACTACGATAGAAGAAAAGTTGAATAAGATTGATGATATGTCTAGAAGCATTCATAGAATTTCTCATGATGTTGAAAATCTCAAGTTGAAAGCTTTTGTGCCTAAGATTGATCAATCGATTAAAGCTTTATATGTCTCTATGGATGAAAGTGAAAAGAACCACTATGCTTAGAGCTAAAAGAGAAATCTTAGAAAAATCGTTTTCTAGTGATCGCCTTCATAAAAAAGATGAAGATCTTAAAGTGATTGGTGTTTCTTCTATTGATTCCTTGTTTAGTAATATTAAAATTGATAATGAAGGGACTGGAGTAGAGTCAACTTTAGCTAGAAGGCGTCCCAATAATTTGGAGGGTGAAAATTTTGATAAAAGTGGGTTTGAAGAGGTCAAAACTTTAACTAGTGATGTGCCCACTATTTTGGATTGCAAAGACTTTAATTATGATAGTTGCTCTTTGATTGAATGCATTTCTTTGCTGCAATCCATGTTGAATTCACCCCATGCTTATGAGCAAAATAAAGCTTTTACTAATCATATCGTTGATGCCATGATGAAATCTTTTGAAGAAAAGTTGGAGTTGGAGATTTCTATTCCTAGAAAATTACATGATGAGTGGGAACCTACCATTAAGGTCAAGATTAAAAATGATGAATGATTTGCTTTGTGTGATTTGGGTGCTAGTGTTTCCACGATTCCGAAATCTCTATGTGATGTGCTTGGTCTTACCAATATTGAAGAATGTTCTCTTAATTTGCACTTGGCGGATTCTACTATTAAAAAGCCTTTGGGAAGAATTAATGATGTTCTTATTCTTGAAAATAGGAACTATGTGCATATTGATTTTATTGTGCTTGATATTGATTGCAATCCGTCTTGTCCCATTATACTTGGTAGACCGTTTTTACGCACTATAGGTGCCGTGATTGATATGAAAGAAGGCAATATTCATTTTCAATTTCCCTTGAGAAAGGGTATGGAACACTTACCTAGAACAAGAATTAAGCCACCATATTAATCAATCATGAGGGCATCCTATGGATCCAAAACCAAGGATGACAATACTTGAATCTATCCAATATGCCTAGCTAGGGGCGTAAAACGATAGCGCTTGTTGGGAGGCAACCCAATGAATAAATAAATTTTTGCTTTTTCCTTTCTATTTTTGAGTGTTGACACAATTATGCCTCTATTATGATTGTGTTTTTATGGTTTATTTAGTGTTTGTGCCAAGTAAAGCCTTTAGGATGATTCATAGGATGAGTAGAAGTGATGTTGAATCTGAAACAGAAACTTTGCGTCCAGTATATGAATTCTCATTTTTTTCTGGAACATGATCTTGAGCTGCAATTTTAACAGTGTTGCTATACAAATTCCTTACGTTTTCCTAATTTTTCATATTTTTTATAGTTACAGAAGTATGGGTAGAGTACAGATTACTACAGACTGTTCTGTTTAAGACAAATTCTGTTTTTGTTGCATTGTGTGCTTGTTTTGATGAATCTATGGGTTATATTGAAGGGTATGAGCCATGGTAAAGTTAAAATACAGTAGTTACAATGCAATAATAACATATGAATGGGTTTGCAACAGCACCTAAAGTAGTGATTTGCTTTATTATACTAACGGATTTCACGAAGATTTTGTTGAGTTTTGTGTGATTGAAGTTTTCAAGTTTTGGGTGAGATCACGATGGATGAAGGAATAAGGAGTGATAAAAGCCTAAGCTTTGGGATGATACTGCACCCCCAAGATATATCCAAAGAGAAACAAGCAACTAAGCTTGGGATGCCCCCGAGTGGCATCCACACTTTCTTCTAACGACCATCGGTATTTTACTTGGAGCTATATTTTTATTCGTCACATATCATGAGTTTTGCTTGGAGCGTCTTGTATCTTTGCTTGCTTTGTTTGTTAGTTTTTCCTTTGTATCCTTGCTGTACACACCTATTTGAGAAAGCCAAAATCATGCTATGATTTGTTAGAATTGCTCTATGTGCTTCACTTAAACTTTTTGAGCTATAGAATTGCTCTAGTGCTTCACTTATATCTTTTTGAGCACAGTGTGCTTGGAAATTTTTGTAGAAATACTCTCATGCTTCACTTAGATTTATTTGAGAGTAGGTCAATTTTGAAGAAATCCTCTCATGCTTCACTTATACCTTTTTGAGAGATGAAATCTTTATGCTCATGTGCTTCACTTAAATTTGTTTGAGCTTGCCAAAAAGCAATGGCAATATATGAAACTAGTCCCAAAGTGATAGATATACAAGGAGGATATAATAAAAACTTTCATGAAGATCATTGGACAAATTAAACTTGATTCTTTGTAATAGTTTTGAAACATGATGATAGTAATATGTGAGTCATGTTAGTGAGTAATTATGCTTAGTAGGAATATTGGTGTTAAGGTTTGTGATTCCCTATGCATGCACGAAAGTCAATAGTTATGCAATGAAGTTACATCCTACTTGTGGTGCATTATTCGGTGTTAGTTATGTTCAATTCTCACTTATGTGAATTTTCATTTCTTGGTTTGGTTGCTTCCCAATCTATTTGCTAGCCTCCATTTGTACTAAGTAGAAATACTACTTGTGCATCCAAAATCCTTAAACCAAGTTTTGCCTTATGAGTCCACCATACCTACCTATATGCGGTATTTCCATGCCGTTCCAAGCAAATTTGTATGTGCCATCTCTAAATTTTGAAAATAAATTTTCTCTTTTGTGTGCCCGTACCGCTCATGAAACGGTGGGGAGTGTCCAATATTTTTCCATGCTAGATGTGTTATTCTCAAGATGAGTGTTTATTCACTTGTCATTGCACGAGAGTGCGGCGGTAATTGGGATGCCCATTCTCGAAATGAAAAAGAAAAAAAATATTTACTTTATGTTGTAAAATAATAAATTCCTTGGAAAGTGTTACTATGGAAGGGAACCGTGGATACGGCCCGCCATGGAAAGTGAAAGTTTGGTGGAAAAAGGAATAAACTTTATTTTCTGTTTGGGAACCGCCTATGATATATCTAGCATGGAAAGTATTGTGAGCTACTTTGTCGTTTTCGTTGACAGGAAAAGCATGCCACCCAAAATATTTTTTCTCTCTCAATTTAAACCTTGAGCTCTGGCACCTCTACAAATCCCTACTTCCCTCTACGAAGGGCCTATCTTCTACTTTATGTAATTTTTATTTTTGCTTTGAGTCTCCATCTTCTCTTATAAGCACCAACTAGGGGGCACTATGATCGTACTTGAGCATTGGGCATAGCTAATATTTGAGTGTGTTTCATGAATGGATCAATGATTGAGCATGATGGGCTAGGGATAACTTTCTTTAGTGTTGATATTTTGAAAGACATGGTTGCTTGTTGACATGCTTGAGTATTGAAGTCATTATGTTAAAACTAGACTATTTCTTTGAATCATTATAAGTCCAAATGTCCATGCTATACAAAAGAAAAGAATGTGATGAACATGTTAGGCAGCATTCCACATCAAAAATTCTGTTTTAATCATTTACCTACTCGAGGACGAGTAGGAATTAAGCTTGGGGATGCTGATACGTCTCCAACGTATCTATAATTTTTGCTTATTCCATGCTGTTATATTATCATTCTTGGATGTTTTACAATCATTTTATAACAACTTTATATCATTTTTTGGGACTAACCTATTGACATAGTGCCAAAGTGCCAGTTGTTGTTTTTGCTTGTTTTTTACTTCATAGAAAATCAATACCAAATGGAGTCCAATCGCGACGAAACTTTTTGGAGATTTTTCTGGACCGGAAGACACCCAGTGGGCCAAAGAACTGCCAGAGAGGTGGGCCGTGGAGACCACAACCCACCAGGGCGCGCCAGGGGGGCCCCGGCGTGCCCTGATGGGTTGTGCCCTCCTCGGCCCCCTTCCGCACTGCCTCTGATGCCTATAAATTCCCAAATATTCCAAAAAACCCTAGGGGAGTCAACGAAACACAATTCCAGCCGCCGCAAGTTCCAGAACCTCGAGATCCAATCTAAACACCATCACAGAGGGGTTCATCTTCCTCATAGGTGCCTCTCCGATGATGCGTGAGTAGTCCACCATAGACCTACGGGTCCGTAGGCAGTAGCTTGATGGCTTCTTCTCTCTCTCTCTTATGATTCTCAATACAATGGTCTCTTGGAGATCTATTTGATGTAAACTTTTTGCGGTGTGTTTGTTGGGATCCGATGAATTTTGAGTTCATGATCAGTTTTTTTGATCTCTTATATGCATGATTACTTATAGCCTCGTATTTCTTCTCCGAATCTTTGGTTTAGTTAGGCCGACTAGATCGATTTTTCTTGCCATGGGAAGAGGTGCTTTGTGATGGGTTCGATCTTGCGGGGTTCTTTCCTAGTGACAGAAGGGGCAACAAGACATGCATGTATCGTTGCTATTAAGGATAACAAGATGGGGTCTATTCCTACATGAATAGATCTTGTCTACATCATGTCATCGTTCTTATTGCATTACTCAGTTTTTCCATGAACTTAATACACTAGATGCATGCTGGATAGCGGTCGATGTGTGGAGTAATAGAGGTAGATGCAGGCAGGAGTCGGTCTATCTATCTTGGACGTGATGCCTATATAATGATCATCGCCTTGGATATCGTCATGACTATTCGATTTTCTATCAATTGCCCAACAGTAATTTGTTCACCCACCGTGCGCTATACTCATGAGAGAAGCCACTAGTGAATCCTACGGCCCCCTGGTCTACTTTTCCATCATATTGCTTTCCGATCTACGTTTTTGCAATCTTAGTTTTCAGATCTACAAAACCAAAAAACCCAAAAATATATTGCTGCATATTTACTCTTTTTATTTGTGTTCTTGAGAGATCTATCTCTCCTATCTATCACTACCTAATCTATCTTATTACCGTAGAGAGATTGACAACCTCTCTTTCGCGTCGGGTTGCAAGTATTTGTTGTTTGTGTGCAGGTGCTGCTTATTGGGTGGTGGTGATCCTCCAACTGGTTCGATAACCTTGGTTTCATAACTGAGGGAAATACTTACCGTCGCTGTGCTGCATCATCCCTTCCTCTTTGGGGAAATACCGACGCGGTCTCAAGCCACGTCAGTACTCGACAAAACTATTCATAGAGGTGTTTACCTACTCAACCCTGGACTGTACCGTGTCAAACGCACCAAACGTACAACCTCGCGGTAAGATAGATAACGTTACTATGGCTCCCCACACTACAAAATCTGCTCTATTCAGTAAAAAAACTCATGACAAAGAACAAACTGTCGCCTAAAATCATTTTCTGTGACGGTCACCGTCACTAGCACATTTTCTCCTGGGCCATCCCCATTGCCAACTTTGTTGACGTTCTGGCCTCATTTTAGGTGACGTTTTATCCGTCGCTAAGTTGGTATATTTTCTGGGATGGTTATTAGTGTACCATAAATTATTTGAGCGGCACTGTCATGAGTTATTTCAGGAGATTATAAAGAGAAGGCCACGGGTTAGCGTCTATGCAGGCTCCGTGCATCGACCTAGTTGGGTCTATGCAGGAGGCCTGGAGGCGTCTCTGTGGCCAATGTTGAGGTGTGCGAGCAGGTTGCGTCAGACATTCTCACCAGAAGACGTGCCTTTGACCAGCGGGCGTCTCCCGCCATGGTAGTCTGTGCTTACTGAAGGCGTGAGATCAGGCCGCTGTAGCCTTTGACCGCCGTTGTGGCCACATATCCAACTACCTCTCCTTAATGACGATCTTGTGTGCAGCGGATATAAGATAGCGGTCATTCCTTCTCGCACCATTCCCATCTCCAGTCCAGCACAAACACCTCATTCATGATGCACCCCTATGAGCACCCCTGATCTTATTTTTTGGCGTCATTGAGCAGGAGAAGAAAGACGATCCTTTGCCCCCCTTGTTGTCAGAGATGGACAAAGGCGCTAGAGGAGGTTGCATAGATGAACGCGGAGGCCGAGCAGTTGAACGCGCCCATGCCCGTGCCAGCGCCTGCACCCGCACTGGGGTTCCCGCACGAGCTTTATAACACGGACGATTGGCCAGAGTGGGCCATGGCTGCCAACGCATATTACCCCGATAACCAATCCGCATTCCACGCATTCTACTACGGCGTTAGCCGCGGCGGTGTAGCTGGACGTGGCGGTGGCGCCGGTCATGGCGCCGCATGTGGCGGTGGCGTCGGTCATGGCGCTGGATGTGGATGTGGTGGCTTCCATGGCATCGGCGGGTGCGTTAAGCGGTGACCATGGCCACAGTCACCGCGCCTTGGCAGTGGCTATGGTCGTGGCTGCAACTAGGCGGTGACCGTGGCCGTGGCCATATGGCTATATTAATTTGTTAAAATAGTTTGTATTATTAGGTGTTGTATCGTATGGTGTCATAGTGCGACAATATTGGGAGGGATTCAACTATGTTCGTCTTAATTTTTGCAGTGCTTTTAAAATTATGTGACAAAAATGTTACTAAGTTTGTGTGTACTGCAGTGTCTGAAGTTCACTGTAATTCAAGAAATTTTTATTGAAACTGAAATCAATGTTGTGTACTGCTAAAACTTTCCACTTATAAAGGCATATGCGTTGTTAACATTTTCATTTCATGTATTGATACGTCCATTTTACATCATGATTTCCTAGTGTTATTTATAGTGTTTTTATGCATAATAATGCTTTATGGAGTAATTCTAATGCCTTTTCTCTCATAATATGCAAGGTTTACACAAAGAGGGAGAATGCCGGCAGCTGGAATTCTGGACCTGAAAAAGCATATCAGAGATACCTATTCTGCACATCTCCAAATAAGCTGAAACTTCACGGAGAATTATTTTGGAATATATCAAAAATACTGGAGCAAATAACTACCAGAGGGAGGCCACCTGGTGAGCACAAGACACCAGGGCGCGCCATACCCCCCAGGCGCGCCCTGATGGGTTGTGCTCAGCCCAGCCCACCTCCAGTGCCCATCTTCAGGTACTTAAGGTATTTTGACCTAGAAAAAATAAGGAGATGACTTTCGGGACGGAACGCCACCATCTCGAGGCAGAACTTGGGAAGGAGCACTTTTGCCCTCTGGCGGAGTGATTCCGCCGGGGGAACTTCCCTCCCTGAGGGGGAAATCGAAGCCATCGTCATCACCAATACCCCTCTCATCTTTGGGAGGCCAATCTTCATCAACATCTTCAACATCACCATATCCTCTCAAACCCTAGTTCATCTCTTGTGTTCAATCTTTGTACCAGAACCTCAGATTGGTACCTGTGGGTGACTAGTAGTGTTGAGTACATCTTGTAGTTGAATACTATATGGTTTATTTGGTGGAAGATTATATGTTCAGATCCATTATGCTATTCAATACCCCTCTGATCTTGAGCATGAGTATTATTTGTGAGTAGTTACCTTTGTTCTTGAGGTCACGGGAGAAGTCATGTTGCAAGTAATCATGTGAATTTGATATGTGTTCAATATTTTGATGATATGTATGTTGTGATTCCCTTAGTGGTGTCATGTGAACGTCGACTACATGACACTTCACCATCCTTGGGCCTAAGGGAATGCATTGTGGAGTATTTATTAGATGATGGGTTGCTAGAGTGACAGAAGCTTAAACCCTAGTTTATGCGCTACTTCGTAAGGGGATGATTTGGATCCAAACGTTTAATGCTATGGTTAGATTTTATCTTAATACTTTTCTCGTAGTTGTGGATGCTTGCAAGGGGGTTAATCATAAGTGGGAGGTTTGTTCAAGTAAGAACAACACCCAAGCACCGATCCACCCACATATCAAATTATCAAAGTAGCGAACGCAAATCAAACCAACATGGTAAAAGTGACTAGACGAAATTCCCGTGTACCCTCAAGAACACTTTGCCTATTATAAGAGATTGTTCTGGCCCGTCCTTTGCCACAAAAGGATTGGGCTACCTTGCTGCACTTTATTTACCGTTACCGTTACTTGCTCGTCACCAATTATCTTGCTATCAAACTATTTGTTACCTACAATTTCAGTGCTTGCAAAAATTACCTTGCTGAAAACCGCTTGTCATTTCCTTCTGCTCCTCGTTGGGTTCGACACTCTTACTTATCGAAAGGACTACGATTGACCCCCTATACTTGTGGGTCATCATGTATCATTAGTTGTTTTAATTTGCAAGTGCTCTGTGGTATGATCATATTCAGAAGACATGAACTGCGTGTCATATCATACTACATATTTAAAACCATCACACCAAAGGGCAAATAATTAACGCAATACTTAGCATGCAGTACTTGACAACCTTGTCTTCCACATATACTTAAGGGGTCTTGTTCTTGAGCTTGCGAATATAAAACTGGTGTGACACCCTGGATTTGATGCTACAGTAAGCTACAGTAATCTGAGGATTATGCTAATTCATTTTGCTAATCCATGTGTGGTCACTGTTGGAATCAACCCTGATTCAAATTTCCTTCGCAAATCAAATTCATTTAAAAAGTGGATTTAAAAGTTTTGCAAAGTTCAAAATAAAAATCATGCTTTGGTTACAAATATTCCCTAAGCTATTCTAAAATTGGAACCAACATTTTTTCAATTGATTAGGTGCCTATAAAACAATTATTAAATTCCTTTTTTGGATTATAGTATTTTCTAATGTTTTCAAATGGCCCTCAAATAGTTTGTTGCTGTGTATAAAAATACTATTGAATTAATGGACTTGTGCCATAATTTTTGCTAAGAGTAGTTATTACTAAATCAATTAAAAACAGAAACTATTAAAACCAAAAAAAAGAAAAGGAAAACAAAACTAAAAACAAATAAAAGAACCCCCCCTCCCCCACACTGGGCCGAGGCCTAGCTAGCCGGCCCAACCGCCCCCTACCCCGCCGGCCCACCCTGGGCCACTAACCCCCCTCACGACCCCCACAAAACCCTAGCCCGACCCCTACTCCTCCCACTCTCCCCCGCTCTCCCCTCCCCCTCCCAATCCAGATTGGATCGGGGCCGCAGCCAGTCCTCCGTGCCGACGCCGCCCTGTCGGTCTGCCTCCCCCGACGCCACCGCACCGCCACCTCGCTGCCGGTCCTCCCCACTCTCGCTGCCCCCCTTCATCCGCCTGTGAGCCCTCCCCCGGGGCTCCTCCCTTCCCTCTTCTCGCCCCCATGGCCACGCCCGCACCCGGCGCTGCTACTGTCGCTGGCCGCCGTGCCCCGTGCTAGCCCGCGCGCCCGCCACGGCCACCGCGCCATGGCCGCGCCTGCCTCCCCTACTGCCCGCGCGTGCGCTCGACCGCTCGCCCCTGCGATGCCCCATCTCCGTCAGTCCGTCCGCTCGCACCTCCCTGCTCGCCCCCGCGTCGCGCACGCGCGCGCCGCCGCCATGGCCGTCGCCGGCGCCCCTGCCGGCTGCCTCAGCACCCACGGCCGCCACCTCCGGATGCGTGCGAACGTCAGGAGCCAGTAGAGCCGCTCCGCGCGGGAAATGGGGCTCTGTGACGAGATTCCGGCGGGTTCCGATGCCCTCTGCCGCGGGAATTGCTCGCCGGCGTTACTCCGGTCGCCGGAGCCGACCGGCCAGCCACCTGGCCCTCTCTGGGTCGCTGACAGCGGCCCCCACAGGCCTGTTGACCCCAGTCAAATGCTGACTGGGCAACGCCTAGTCACAGACAGATGGGGCCCCCACACTCTAATTAAACTAATCAGTTAATTAATCTAATCAGTTAATTAAGTTGATTAATTTGGACTTTTGTGTCAATGACATGTGGGCCCAGTTAATTAGTGATTAATTAAAACTGTTAATGCAATTGCAATAATTAATTTAACCTAACACCCTATGACAGGTGGGTCCCCCCTTAATTAATCTGATTAATTTTAATTAAACAATAATTAAAACTATGTCACTGACACGTGGGGCCCACTGGTCAGTTTGAATTAAATTTAATCAATTTAATTCTGAATATTAATAAAACTTTAAAAATTAATATAAAATAATTTGTAAGTCAGATGAAAATAATTTATACATGAAAGTTGATCAAAAAAATCCTCAAATCCGAATACGCTGTTTGTTCGTCTGTCACGTGCTCCTATCATAACGAACATGGAACTTTTCCATCGTTTTTGTCTGTCCGGTAGTAGCCCGAGACCCGGGAAATATCGTAAGATATTATTCCGATCCGTCTGTGACGTGTAGTACTGCGTTAGTGCATGCCTAGCTCTGCATATTGTCATGTCATGCATTGTGATGCATCTGTTTGCTATATATTTATTGTTTCTCCCCCCTCTTCTTACCGGTAGACCCCGAGACTGACGCTGCTACCGGGTACGACTACGCGACTGACGATCAGGCCTTTGCAGCAGAGCAACAAGGCAAGCAAACCCTCTTGAGCATTCCGATATCGCCCATTCCTTCTCTCTCATGCTTGCATTAGATTTTTGCTACTGTTGTATATAGTTCCTATTCTGATGCATAGCCTGCTTTTGATAAACTGCTATTGTACCTACTGTCATATCAACTGCTTAGTATATGTTGATCAATGAATCCCCTGTGACCCCTAGTCTCAGTTGCCCCGCTTTAATTATCAGTTACTCGATCTTCATGATCGACGAGCCAGGCCCGTCACATCACCACACACCCCCCTTAGTTGTACGACTCTGCAGAACTACCATCGAGTACCGAGGGTGACACCTCGTGAAGTACTCATGATGTTAGCTCTGCAGTGTAGCTAGTCGGTCGTGGTAAACAGAGGGTGATACCTCTCTGCCACTTCCGATATCGACTCTGTCGTGCAACCCTCCCCCCCTCAAGTGTGTGACCCCCGAGGGTGATTCCTCTAGGTCCCGCCTTGATGTTTTATACACACGGATACTATGACTTGGATACAGACAGATGTTGGTGATGGGTCGGCCCTGAAGGGTACCCACGGTTTGATGATCGACGAGGCGTGGTCGGGCAGGTGAGGCCCTTGCCACACATCCTCGAGACGGGGCGACGGGACCGCACATCATGGGTCGCGCTCGTCCCGCACTAATAAAATGCTAATGGGTTGGGTATTTGATCTGAGTTGGTCGATTGACCTTTATATGCACTAAACCTTCCCGTGGGACAAGTTATGGGTACTCAGCATCGTTGTATCAGTCGAAGCTCTTCGGACGTCAGCAATGGAGCGGCGCGTGCCCGAGTGGTCCGCGACGGCACTGATCTTCTATTAGAGTGTGCTAGGACTGACCTCGGCCGCCCACGCATCGTGCAAGATTGCAAAGGGCGAGCGGGCCCATGACCCCTACGCGCTTAGGATTTAGACTAGCGGGCTGGCCTCTCTGTTGAGCCTAGGTAGGGCGATGACGTGTTGATTTCCCGAGGCCGGGCATGACCCAGGAGAGTGTGTCCGGCCAGAGGTGATCAAGCGTGCTGGAAATGTGGTGCACCCCTGCAGGGATGAATTCAACTATTCGAATAGCCGTGTCCACGGTAACAGGATGACTTGGAGTTGTACCTTGACCTACTACAACTAAAATTGTGACTTTAAATTGAAATGAATGTTGGCTCCGAGATTACTTTCTCGCAGGGAGTCGAGGAAGAATCTCTGGGCGTGGTTACTTAATAAAATTTGCAACAATAATATTGCTTGATATGAGATACCAGTCTACTCTCTTCTAATGCTGCAAGATGTTTAAGATGCTAGTCTTCGATAGGACTAGGCCTTCCCCTCATTCTTGCTTTCTGCAGTCAGTCTAGATATAACCCCATTTCTTGATACTGATGCATACTTAGTATAGTTCTGATGTCAGTCTTGCGAGTACTTTGGTTGAGTACTCACCACTGCTTTGCTTTCTCTATCCCCCTCGATACGATTACTGCGTTCAGACGATGGAGCCCAGGAGATGGAGTACGCCGGAGACGACTACTACACCACCACTGGAGCTTACTACTACGTGGAGGCTGCCCCCGACCAGCAGTAGGATAGGAGGTTCCCAGGTAGGAGGGCTCGCCTCTTTCGATCCGTTGTTATGTTTGTGCTAGCCTTCTTAAGGCAAAACTTGTTTAACTTATGTCTGTACTCAGATATTATTTGCTTCCGCTGAATCGTGCTTGTCGAGCTTTGTGTTCAAGCCCTCGAGGCCCCTGGCTTGTAATATGAAGTTGTATGACTTTTATTTGTGTCTAGAGTTGTGTTGTGATATCGATCAGTGAGTCCCTAATCTTGGTCGTACGCATTTGTGTGTATGATTAGCGTACGGTCAAATCGGGGGCGTCACAAGTTGGTATCAGAGCCGACTGCCTATAGGTAGCCCCCTTTCCAACTCCTTGGCCAAAGTTGAGTCTACTCATTAAAAAAGTTTTACTAACATATTTGTGTGGGTTACGGGCCCACATGTCAATTGGGTGGTATTAGGATCTTTTATTCCTCGTCTATACTCCGGGTTCTGATCTCTCTTCTCTTTCGGGTTAAAGATTTTCCTAACTCTAACATTAGGTTCTCGTGATCACATCCACCGGAGAGTTGCTTTATCGACAATTGTTTCCTTTGAAGTTATGATACACACACTGTCATTTGACATCTTGAATCTCCTTGTTACAGATGCGTCCCGCTAGGCAGATCGTTCATCTGACTTTGGCTGTCGATACGACTGGGTTCCCGGCCATTCTGGTCAACCTCTTGATCAGGCTGGGATATCACTGGTACCCCGAGTACACTGTTTACGAGGACTACCGCGAGTTCAACCAGGAACAGTATGAAGCTGAGATGGTTATCTGGGATCGGCGGGACCGCTCCATCACTGAGCTGCACATCTTTCGTGGCATTGGAGTGACCGTTGAGATGGCAGTACATGATGCTGCCTATGCGGCTATTGTTTGTCTCCGTGCAGCGAACCCCTGCTTGGAGGAGACGGCATTCAGATACATCCCATATGTTCCTACTGGAGTTGATACTGCAGCCGATGCTGAGGTCTACACCCCTTTCGTGCGGCAGCGCAACGACCGATCCTACACCGCTGTCTGCACCCCCTACGTGAGTCGTCATTACGACCCACAAGTTCTGGTTCAGTACACTGAGGCACTGGATCGCACTGTCCGAGCTCTTAATGTCGAGCTATACGCCACCCGTACTCGTCTTTATGAGGCTATGGAGCAGTTGTTGCCAGCAGTCCGTGCGGGGATACATCCGGAGTACATCCTTTACCCGCGCCGGATAGAGTTTCCACCAGGTCTTAAGTGGCCTGCTGTTGGAGGTCACACTCCTACATGTGGTCTTAAGTGGCCTGCGCTCCCCCCTCGGGACCAGGTTCTACATTAGAGTGTTCATGGGATGCAGAATCCTGCCCCCAGGTTTAACATTCAGGGCCACATGCAGTTCCCCGGCTTCAGTCGTTGTCCCCAACATTGATGTAGCTTATCGCTATGTCCCGTTGTTGTATCTCTCTACCGCGTGCCTGCGTGCCGCCTAGTTGTCTAAGTTATTTTCATGCCGAACCTATCGTCTATTTTGTAACAGACTTATGGTTTGTAATAGACCTATGTATGGATCTGTATGTTGAATTTGAACTACTATGTCGTAGCTGTTGCACTTCCTTCTTTGTGGAGTTTACTTCATGAATGATTCATTGTCTTTGCAATTGCCCAATGCTAAACTACCACTACTAAAATATTGACAGAATGGTTAGGCCAGCTGGTCGTGGTCGTGGTGCGCCTGACCCACCACCGCCACCTGAATACATGGCTGGAATGATGCAGCAGTTTGAGCTGAACCGCCAGTTTATGCAAGGGATTATCGATCAGTTCCCGAGGCCGAATATGAATCAGCAGCCAGCCCCAATGACTCTGCAGGACTTCATGCGTCTCAACCCTGCTATCTACCGCAGCTCAACTCAGCCGCTTGACGCTGATGACTGGCTCCGTGACATCACTTATGAACTGGAGTCTTCAGGCGCCCCAGTGGCTAGCTATGTCACTTTTGCCTCGTACTTTCTGAAGGGTCCCGCTGCTCAATGGTGGGACAGTCACAGGCGCTCACAGCCTGTTGGAACAATCATCACCTGGCCGGAGTTCCAGGCCGCATTCCGTGCTCGCCACATTCCTCAGGGACTGATGTACAAGAAGAAACGTGAGTTCCGCAATCTCGTCCAGGGCAACAAGACTGTGGATGCTTATTAGCGGGAATTTCTAGACTTGTCCCGCTATGCTAAAGAAGACGTTACAACCGATGCTCGTAGGCAGGAGAAGTTCCGCGAAGGCCTTCACCCTGATATCAAGCTTGCGCTCCTTGTTCAGGACTTTGATAACTTCGCCATCTTGGTGAACATGTCCATCCAAGTGGAAACAGGCATGCAGGACTACAAGGACAGCAACAAGCGCAACCGTGACATGGGCTCATCTTCGGGCTCAGCAAGTCAGAAGCGCGAGATCTGGATTCCTCACAACATGTACCATGCACCTGCTCCTGCTCCAAGGCCATCCTATGCTGCACCTCGTCTGCCTCCACCACCACCTAGGCAGCCGAGGCTTCCAGCTCCGCCACCACGAGCTCCTGTTCCCCCTTCTCGTCCTGAGGATGGGTTGTGCTTCAAGTGTGGTCATCTAGGACACCGTGCTAGAGAATGCAGACAGAATCAGAATCAACTTGCACTGCCTTCCAACCAGCCCCGCAACAACAATGCCAGGCCTGCTAATGGTCGTGGTCAGGCTATCAACATTGAGATGACTGAAGCTCAAGACCAGCCTGCTACTGTGATGGGTACACTTCTTGTTAACTCAGTACCAGCTTCTGTATCGTTTGATATAGGAGCATCGCATTCTTTCATGTCGGAAAATTTTGCATACATGCATGACATTAAGAGTGATGAGATGGACGCTCCAATAGTGGTAAACACCCCCGCAGGCCAATGTCAAACCTCAGTGATTAGCCACAATGTCCCCATTGAAATTGAAGGGTTGGAATTCTTTGCCTCCCCCATAATGCTGAATTCTTCCAATATCGATCGCATTCTCAGAATGGATTGGTTGAAGGCTCATACCGCGTCAATCATTTGTGCCACCAAAACCGTCCACCTCCTGCACCATTCTAATGAGATAGTAAGCTATCATGCTCATCTTGTTCGAAATGTTGAAGCCCGGCTATATGCCTTGAATGCATTAAATGAGTCACCTCTTGAAGGGATTGAAAACATTCCAATTGTCCGGGACTTCCAAGATGTCTTTCCGGAAGAACTTCCAGGGATTCCCCCTGCTAGAGTTGTCGGGTTTGTCATCGACTTGGTACCCGGTACCACTCCAATAGCCAAGCGACCTTATAAGATGCCTCTACATGAGCTCCTTGAACTTAAGCAAGAAATTGACAATTTGCTTCGTCTGGGTTTCATCCGTCCAAGTTCCTCTGCTTGGGGAGCACCTTCTCTCTTTGTTAAGAAGAAAGATGGAACAAATCGTTTGGTTCAAGATTATCGTCCTATCAACCAGGCAACAATTCAGAACAAATATCCGCTCCCTCGGATTAATGATTTGTATGATCAACTTGCTGGTTCCTAGATATTCTCTAAACTCGACTTGAGGTTGGGTTACCATCAGATCTGTGTTCGTGAAGAAGACATCCCCAAGACCGCATTTATTACTCGTTATGGTTCATACGAGTACACCGTCATGTCCTTCGGCTTAACCAATGCTTGAGCAACCTTCTCTCGCCTGATGAACTATATATTCATGGATTACCTCGACAAATTTGTCGTGGTTTATCTAGATGATATTCCGGTATTCTCCAAGAATAAAGAAGAGCATGCTGAACATCTTCGTCTTGTACTGGAAAGACTTCGGGAACATCAACTATATGCCAAGTATTCCAAGTGTGAGTTCTGGATGCCCGAGGTGACCTACCTTGGTCATGTGATTTCCAAGGATGGTATTGCGGTCAACCCTGAACGAGTTCAGGCTATTCTTGACTGGACTCCCCCGAAGAATGTCAAGCAAGTCAGAAGTTTTCTCGGACTCGCCAGCTACTATCGTCGATTCATCGAGAACTTCTCCAAGATTGCAAAGCCCTTAACCAATCTGCTTCACAAAGGTGTTAAATATGAGTGGACAGGAAAATGTCAGGAGAGCTTTCAGGCACTTAAGGACAAGCTGACATCTGCTCCAGTGCTTGCTCCTCCGGATACTCGTAAGGACTTTGTCATTTATTGTGACGCTTCGCGTCAGGGAATAGGCGGTGTCCTAATGCAAGAACGCAAAGTGGTTGCTTATGCCTCTCGTTAATTGCGTCCTCATGAAGAGAACTACCCAGTTCATGATCTCGAGCTTGCTGCTGTAATACATGCACTGAAAGAGTGGAGGCAGTACCTTATTGGTAATCGTTGCGAGATCTATACTGATCACCAAAGTCTGAAGTACCTGTTTACTCAGTCGGATTTGAACATCCGTCAACAGAGATGGATGGAGTGCATAGAAGATTACAATGTGGGTATTTCTTATACACCGGGCAAGGCTAATGTAATGGTTGATGCTTTGAGCCGCAAGTCGTACTGCAACCACCTTCAGGTTCATAAGGTTCACCCACTTCTTCAAGAAGAATTCCGCAAGCTGAACCTCCATATTGTTCCTCAGGGTTATCTCATTCCCCCTCCACCGGAGGCCCGCAAAATGAACCTCCGTGTTGTTAACCAGGGTTCTCTGAGTAACCTGGTTGCTGTACTAGATCTCATGGGCAGCATCAAAACTATGCAACTCTATGACAGTGAAGTCAAAAAGATTACACGCTATCTTGCGGAAGGTAAACCCTCATGCTTCACCGTTGCTGATGATATCGCCGTGTACTTCAAGGGTCGCTTATTCGTTCCAACTAAGAAGGAAAACCTGAATATGACTAAGAAAATACTGAAAGAAGCTCATGATACACCTCTGCCTATCCATCCGGGTAGTACCAAGATGTACCAAGACATCCGTCAAAGGTTCTGGTGGCCAAACATGAAACAAGACATTGCACGCAATGTTTCAGAATGTGACATTTGTCGTCGAATCAAAGCGGAACATCAAAAGCCTGCTGGAACTCTGCAACCTATTTCTATTCCTGAATGGAAATGGGACCATGTTGAAATGGACTTCGTCACTGGTTTTCTCACATCGCAGAAAGGTAATGATGCTATTCTTGTCGTCATTGACCGACTGTCCAAAGTTGCACACTTTCTGGCTGTCAAGGAAACTATCACTGCTAGTCAGCTGGCAGATCTTTATATGTCCAGAGTTGTTTCACTCCACAGTATTCCATTGGTGATTAGTTCAGACCGTGGCAGTTTATTCCCCTCAAGATTCTGGGCAAGTTTCCAGGAAGCTATGGGAACTCATTTGTCCTTTAGCACTGCTTTTCACCCTCAATTCCAGGGACAAGTTGAAAGAGTCAACCAGATTCTAGAAGACATGATTCGAGCTTGTGTCATTTCTTTCGGCAAGAAATGGGAGGATTCTCTCCCGTATGCTGAGTTCTCCTACAACAATAGCTATCAAGCTAGTCTGAAGATGGATCCCTTTGAAGTGTTATATGGACGTAAGTGTCGGACTCCTCTGAACTGGTCAGAAACTGGGGAACGTACACTTATCGGTCCGGATATTATCCAACATGCCGAAGATCAAGTCCGCATTATTCATGCAAATCTGAAGGCTGCACGTCTCGTCAGAAGAGTCAGTATGACCGTCATCACAAAGATATGGTCTATCAACCTGGCGAAAAGGCTTATCTTTGAGTCACACCAATGAGAGGTGCACACCGTTTTGGGATCAAGGGCAAGCTAGCTCCTCGATATATTGGTCCTTTCACTATTCTCGAAAGGCGTGGTAAAGTGGCATATCAATTGGAACTACCGTCGAACCTTTCTCAGGTTCACGATGTCTTCCATGTGTCACAGCTTCGTCGCTGCTTCAAGGATCCTATCCGAGCAGTGGATCATGATATGCTTGAGCTGCAACAAGACCTTTCATATAAAGAGCAACCAGTCCGCATTCTCGATCAAACTGAACGTCAGACTCGTCAGAAGGTTACCAAGTTCTTCAAGGTGCAGTGGTCAAATCATTCTGAAGATGAAGCCACTTGGGAACGCGAAGATCATCTTCATGCAGAATACCCCGGGCTTTTTCCTTCTACTTCTTAATTCTCAAGACGAGAATTTCTTTTAGTAGGGGAGAGTTGTGACACCCTGGATTTGATGCTACAGTAATCCTTGTAATCAAGCTACAGTAATCTGAGGATTATGCTAATTCATTTTGCTAATCCATGTGTGGTCACTATTGGAATTAACCCTGATTCAAATTTCCTTCGCAAATCAAATTCATTTAAAAAGTGGATTTAAAAGTTTTGCAAACTTCAAAATAAAAATCATGCTTAGGTTACAAATATTCCCTAAGCTATTCTAAAATTGGAACCAACATTTTTTCAATTGATTAGGTGCCTCTAAAACAATTTAGTAGTTGCCAAAACAATTATTAAATTCCTTTTTTGGATTATAGTATTTTCTAATGTTTTCTAATGGCCCTCAAATAGTTTGTGGTTGTGTATAAAAATACTATTGAATTAATGGACTTGTGCCATAATTTTTGCTAAGAGTAGTTATTACTAAATCAATTAAAAACAGAAACTATTAAAAGAAAAAAGAAAAATAAAACTAAACTAAAAACAAATAAAAGAACCCCCCCTCCCCCACACTGGACCGAGGCCCAGCTGGCCGTCCCAACCGGCCCCCCTACCACGCCGGCCCACCCCGGGCCACTAACCCCCCCCCCCCCCCCCCCCCACGACCCCCACCAAACCCTAGCCCGACCCCCACTCCTCCCACTCTCCCCCGCTCTCCTCCTCCCCCTCCCGATACAGATCGGATCGGGGCCGCCGCTCGTCCTCCGCGCTGACGCCTCCCCGCCGGTCTGCCTTCCCCGGCGCCACCGCGCCGCCACCTCGCCGTCGGTCCTCCCCACGCTCGCTGCCCCCTTACATCAGCCTGTGAGCCCTCCCCCGGGGCTCCTCCCTTCCCTCTTCTCCCCCCCCATGGCCGCGTCCACACCCGGCCCCGCTGCTGCCGCTGGCCGCCGCGCCCCGTGCTAGCCTGCGCGCCCGCCACGGCCACCGCGCCTTGGCCGCGTCTGCCTCCCCCTGCTGCCCGCGCGCACGCTCGACCGCTCGCCCCTGCGACACCCCACCTCCGTTAGTCCGCCCGCTCGCGCCGCCCCGCTCGCCCCCGCACCGCGCACGCGCGCGCCGCCGCCACGGCCGTCGCCAGTGCCCCTGCCGGCTGCCTCAGCACCCACGGCCGCTGATACGTCCATTTTGCATCATGCTTTTATATTGATATTTATTACATTATGGGATGTTATTACACATTATGGTACAATACTTATGCCTTTTCTCTCATATTTTACAAGGTTTATATGAAGAGGGAGAATGCCGGCAGCTGGAATTCTGGACTGGAAAAGGAGCAAATCTGAGATACCTATTCTGCACAACTCCAAAAGTCCTGAAAATCTACGGAGAATTATTTTGGAATATATAAAAAATATTGGGCGAAAGAAATACATCAGGGGACCCACCAGCAGGTCACAAGCCAGGGGGCGCCCTACCCCCCTGGGCGCACCCTACAAGCTTGTGGGCCCCCTGGCAGGCCTCCGGTGCCCATCTTCTGCTATATGGAGGGTTTTGACCTGGAAAAAATCAGAAGGAAGCTTTCGGGACGAAGCGCCGCCGTCTCGAGGCGGAACTTGGACAGAACCAATCTAGGGCTCCGGCGGAGCTGTTCTGCCGGGGAAACTTCCCTCCCGGAGGGGGAAATCGAAGCCATCGTCATCACCAACGATCCTCTCATCGAGAGGGGGTCAATCTCCATCAACATCTTCACCAGCACCATCTCCTCTCCAAACCCTAGTTCATCTCTTGTATCCGATCTTTGTCTCAAACCTTAGATTGGTACCTGTGGGTTGCCAGTAGTGTTGATTACTCCTTGTAGTTGATGCTAGTTGGTTTACTTGGTGGAAGATCATATGTTCAGATCCTTAATGATAATTAATACTCCTCTGATTATGAACATGAATATGATTTGTGAGTAATTACGTTTGTACCTGAGGACATGGGATAAGTCTTGTTACAAGTAATCATGTGAATTTGGTATTCGTTCGATATTTTGATGAGATGTATGTTGTCTCTCCTCTAGTGGTGTTATGTGAACGTCGACTACATGACACTTCACCATTATTTGGGCCTAGAGGAAGGCATTGGGAAGTAATAAGTAGATGATGGGTTGCTAGAGCGACAGAAGCTTAAACCCTAGTTTATGTGTTGCTTCGTAAGGGGCTGATTTGGATCCACATGTTTCATGCTATGGTTAGATTTATCTTAATTCTTCTTTCGTAGTTGCGGATGCTTGCGAGAGGGGTTAATCATAAGTGGGAGGCTTGTCCAAGTAAGGGCAGCACCCAAGCACCGGTCCACCCACATATCAAATTATCAAAGTAACGAACGCGAATCATATGAGCATGATGAAAACTAGCTTGACAGGAATTCCCATGTGTCCTCGGGAGCGCTTTGCTTTATATAAGAGTTTATCCAGGCTTGTCCTTTGCTACAAAAAGGATTGGGCCACCTTGCTGCACCTTTGCTACATTTGTTACTTGCTATCCGTTACGAATTATCTTATCACAAAACTATCTGTTACCGATAATTTCAGTGCTTGCAGAGAATACCTTACTGAAAACCGCTTGTCATTTCCTTCTGCTCCTCGTTGGGTTCGACACTCTTACTTATCGAAAGGACTACGATAGATCCCCTATACTTGTGGGTCATCAAGACTCTTTTCTGGCGCCATTGCCGGGGGAGTGAAGCGCCTTTGGTGAGTGGAACTTGGTAAGGAAAATTTTATATACTGTGCTGAAATTTACTGTCACTTGTTACTATGGAAAATAATCCTTTGAGCGGTTTGTTCGGGGTATCTTCACCTCGACCGGAAGCACAAAGAGATGCTCCTCATCCTACTGCACCTACTGAAAATATTTATTATGAAATTCCTTCGGGTATGATAGAGAAACTGCTAGCTAATCCTTATGCAGGAGATGGAACACTACATCCTGATTTGCATCTAATCTATGTGGATGAAGTTTGTGGATTATTTAAGCTTGCAGGTTTGCCCGAGGATGATGTCAAGAAGAAGGTCTTTCCTTTATCTTTGAAGGAGAAGGCATTGACATGGTATAGGCTATGTGATGATATTGGATCATGGAACTACAACCGATTGAAATTGGAATTTCATCAGAAGTTTTATCCTATGCATCTGGTTCATCGTGATCGGAATTATATTTATAATATTTGGCCTCGTGAAGGAGAAAGTATTGCTCAAGCTTGGGGGAGGCTTAAGTCAATGTTATATTCATGCCCCAATCATGAGCTCCCGAGAGAAATTATTATTCAGAATATTTATGCTCGGCTTTCTAATAATGATCGGTCCATGCTCGATACTTCTTGTGCTGGTTCCTTTATGAAGAAAGATATTGAATTCAAATGGGACTTATTGGAAAGAATTAAATGCAACTCTGAAGATTGGGAACTCGATGAAGGTAAGGAGTCAGGTATAAACCTTAAGTTTGATTGTGTTAAATCTTTTATAGACACCGATGCTTTTCGTGATTTTAGCACTAAATATGGACTTGACTCTGAGATAGTAGCTTCTTTCTGTGAATCTTTTGCTACTCATGTTGATCTCCCTAAGGAGAAGTGGTTTAAATATCATCCTCCCATTGAAGTGAAAGTAGTCGAACCTATTAAAGTTGAAGAAGAAACTATTATTTATAATGCTGATCCTGTTATTCCTACCGTTTATATTGAGAAACCGCCCTTTCCTGTTAGAATAAAGGATCATGCTAAAGCTTCAACTGTGGTTCGTAAGAGTTGTACTAGAACACCTATGCCCCCTGAACAAATTAAAGTTGAACCTAGTATTGCTATGGTTAAAGATCTCTTGGTTGATAATATTGATGGGCATGTTATTCATTTCTGTGATGAAGCTACTAGAATTGCTAGACCTGATACTAAAGGTAAACATAGACCTATTGTTGGCGTGCCTGTTGTTTCTGTTAAAATAGGAGATCATTGTTATCATGGTTTATGTGATGTGGGTGCTAGTGTGAGTGCAATTCCCTTTACCTTATACCAAGAAATTATGAATGATATTGCACCAGCTGAATTAGAAGAAATTGATGTTACTATTAAGCTTGCTAATAGAGATACTATTGCACCAATTGGGATTGTTAGAGATGTTGAAGTCTTGTGTGGGAAAATAAAGTATCCTACTGATTTTCTTGTTCTTGGTTCCCCACAAGATGATTTTTTGTCCCATCATATTTGGTAGACCTTTCTTGAATACTGTTAATGCTAGGATAGATTGTGAGAAAGAAATTGTTACTGTAAGTTTTGGGGATGTGTCTCATGAGTTCAATTTCTCTAAATTTCGTAGACAACCCCATGACAAAGAATTGCCTAGTAAAGATGAAATTATTGGTCTTGCTTCTATTGATGTGCCTCCTACTGATCCTTTAGAACAATATTTGCTAGACCATGAAAATGATATGCACAAGAATGAAAGGAATGAAATAGATAGGATTTTCTTTGATCAGCAGCCTATCTTGAAACACAACCTGCCTGTTGAAATACTTGGGGATCCTCCTCCACCCAAGGGTGATCCCGTGTTTGAGCTTAAACAATTACCTGATACTCTGAAATATGCTTATCTTGATGAAAAGGAGATATATCCTGTTATTATTAGTGCTAACCTTTCAGAGCATGAAGAAAAGAGATTATTGAAAACTCTGAGGAAGCACCGTGCTACTATTGGATATACTCTTGATGATCTTAAGGGCATTAGTCCCACTCTATGTCAGCATAAAATCAATATGGAGCCTGATGCTAAACCAGTTGTTGATCACCAACGACGGTTAAATCCTAAAATGAAAGAAGTGGTAAGAAATGAAATACTAAAGCTTCTGGAGGCAGGTATAATTTATCCTATTGCTGATAGTAGATGGGTTAGTCCCGTTCATTGTGTCCCTAAAAAGGGAGGTATTACCGTTGTTCCTAATGATAAAAATGAATTGATCCCGCAAAGAATTGTTACAGGATATAGAATGGTAATTGATTTTAGGAAATTAAATAAAGCTACTAGGAAAGATCATTACCCTCTACCTTTTATTGATCAAATGCTAGAAAGACTATCCAAACATACACATTTTTGCTTTCTAGATGGTTACTCTGGTTTCTCTCAAATACCTGTGTCAAAAGA
Source organism: Elymus sibiricus (assembly GCA_039707655.1). Classification (NCBI taxonomy): domain Eukaryota; kingdom Viridiplantae; phylum Streptophyta; class Magnoliopsida; order Poales; family Poaceae; genus Elymus; species Elymus sibiricus. The sequence continues at coordinate 77,007,741 of CM077673.1, forward strand.
GGATCAAGAAAAGACCACTTTTACTTGTCCTTTCGGTACCTTTGCTTATAGACGTATGCCTTTTGGTTTATGCAATGCACCTGCTACCTTTCAAAGATGTATGATGGCTATATTCTCTGACTTTTGTGAAAAGATTGTTGAGGTTTTCATGGATGATTTTTCCGTTTACGGAACTTCTTTTGATGATTGCTTGAGCAACCTTGATCGAGTTTTGCAGAGATGCGAGGAAACTAATCTTGTCTTGAATTGGGAAATGTGCCACTTTATGGTTAATGAAGGTATTGTCTTGGGGCACAAGATCTCCGAAAGAGGTATTGAGGTCGATAAAGCTAAAGTTGATGCTATTGAAAAAATGTCGTGTCCCACGGATATTAGAGGTATAAGAAGTTTCCTTGGTCATGCTGGTTTCTATAGGAGGTTTATTAAAGACTTCTCTAAGATTTCTAGGCCTCTCACCAATCTTTTGCAAAAAGATGTTCCATTCATTTTTGATGATGATTGTGTAGAAGCATTTGAAATTCTTAAGAATGCCTTGATTTCCGCACCTGTTGTTCAACCACCTGATTGGAACCTACCCTTTGAAATTATGTGTGATGCTAGTGATTACGCTATTGGTGCTGTTCTAGGACAAAGAGTTGATAAGAAATTAAATGTTATCCATTATGCTAGTAAAACTCTAGACAATGCTCAAAGAAATTATGCTACCACTGAAAAGGAATTTTTAGCAGTTGTGTTTGCTTGTGATAAGTTCAGACCTTATATTGTTGATTCCAAAGTAACTGTTCACACTGATCATGCTGCTATCAAATATCTTATGGAAAAGAAAGATGCTAAACCTAGAGTTATTAGATGGGTTCTTCTGCTACAAGAATTTGATTTGCATATTATTGATAGAAAGGGTGATGATAACCCCGTAGTAGATAACTTATCTAGATTAGAGAATGTTCTTGATGACCCACTACCTATTGATGATAGCTTTCCTGATGAACAATTAGCTGTCATAAATGCTTCGTGTAATGCTCCATGGTATGCTGATTATGCTAACTACATTGTTGCTAAATTTATACCACCTAGTTTCACATACCAACAAAAGAAAAAGTTCTTCTATGATTTAAGACATTACTTTTGGGATGACCCACACCTTTATAAAGAAGGAGTAGATGGTGTTATTAGACGTTGTGTGCCTGAGCATGAACAGGAACAGATCCTTCACAAGTGTCATTCCGAGGCCTACGGAGGACATCACGCTGGAGATAGAACTGCACATAAGGTACTACAATCTAGTTTTTATTGGCCTACTCTCTTCAAGGATGCTCGTAAGTTTATCTTGTCTTGTGATGAATGTCAAAGAATTGGTAATATTAGTAGACGTCAGGAAATGCCTATGAATTACTCTCTTGTTATTGAACCATTTGATGTTTGGGGCTTTGATTATATGGGACCTTTTCCACAATCTAACGGGTATACTCATATTCTAGTTGATGTTGATTATGTTACTAAGTGGGTAGAAGCTATTCCAACTAGTAGCGCTGATCATAACACTTCTATTAAAATGCTTAAAGAAGTTATTTTCCCTAGATTTGGAGTCCCTAGATATTTAATGACTGATGGTGGTTCACACTTTATTCATGGTGCTTTCCGTAAATTGCTTGCTAAGTATGATGTTAATCATAGAATTGCATCTCCTTATCATCCTCAGTCTAGTGGTCAAGTGGAATTGAGCAATAGAGAAATTAAATTGATCTTGCAGAAGACTGTTAATAGATCCAGAAAGAATTGGTCTAAGAAACTTGATGATGCATTATGGGCTTATAGAACTGCTTATAAAAACCCTATGGGTATGTCTCCGTATAAGATGGTTTATGGTAAAGCATGTCACTTACCTCTAGAACTAGAACATAAAGCTTATTGGGCAATTAAAGAGCTCAACTATGATTTCAAACTTGCTGGTGAGAAGAGGATATTTTACATTAGCTCTCTTGATGAATGGAGAACCCAGGCCTATGAGAATGCCAAGTTGTTTAAAGAAAAGGTTAAGAGATGGCATGATAGAAGGATACAAAAGTGTGAATTCAATGTAGGTGACCATGTCTTGCTATACAATTCTCGTTTAAGATTTTTTGCAGGAAAACTTCTCTCTAAATGGGAAGGGCCTTACATTATCGAGGAAGTGTATCGTTCCGGTGCCATCAAGATCAACAACCCCGAGGGCACAAATCCGAAGGTGGTAAACGGGCAAAGAATCAAACATTATATCTCAGGTACTCCCATAAATGTTGAAACCAATATTATGGAAAATTTAAAGTAGTCCGAGGAGTGCACGAGGAGGCGACAAGCCAGGGGGGCGCGCCTACCCCCCTGGGCGAGCCCCTGTGGCTTGTGGCTACCTCGTATACCCTCCGGACTCCGTTTTCTTGTGGTATACTCCTTAGGGTCGGTAAAAATTCATTATATAATCTCCCGAAGGTTTTGACCTTTGTATTACGACAATTCCTCCTGTTTTCATTTTGAGCTGTTTCTGCAGCAGATTTAGAGCAAGATGTCTTCGCAAGAGTCGGTCGGGGAGAGCCGTGCCTCTCACCTGACACCGGGGTCCGGAGCATTCAGTGGAGCTAACCACTTCGGGCAAGCCACGGAGGAAGAGATGGAGGCCAACTTGAAAAGGATAGATGTCATGGAGGAAGACCAAGAAGTTACCTCTCATCTACAACCTGGAGCCATGTTGGAAGAACTTCAGAGCTCAGCAATTCCGAATTCGGTTATCCCTCCCAATGCTAAATTTCTTACTTATGAAAATATGAAAAAGAGTGTTGCTTCTTCCCCCACAACAATGAAACATCCATGGGTTATGGGAGCTCTAACCGTCACTGGAAAACTTCGCAAAGAAATAATGGATCTCAGACAGCAAAATAATAAGCTTGAGGAGGAGAATCGCATTCTAAGGGGCATCATCGCCAAGAATATAACATCACCACCTCCGAAGAAAGACAACTAAACACATGGGTATGGGCACTCCCCTTGGCTTGTGCCAAGCTTGGGGGAGGTGCCCCGGTATCGTATCACCATCACATCTTTTACTTTTATCGTTTTTCTTAGTTCGATCCTTTTGGTTATATTTTGATCTAGTACAATAAAGTCTTTAGTGTGATCTAGTTTTGAGTTTTGCTTTATGTCCCCCCTATGTAAGCAAGTCCAAGAGTTATATAATAAAGAGTAGTTTTGAGTTGAGGGCTTTGCTTGCTTGCTATGATCTTGAGAAAAAGAAATAGAAAGAAGTATTGGATAAAAGCAAAGAGTATATATGATGATCTTATGGGGAGTGATGACTTCACATATAAGAAGTATGTCGATTGAAACTTGTTGTGAGTTGACAAACGTAGCGATTGGTCATTGTGGCAATTAAAAGGAAGTAATAAAGAAAGAGAGGTTCACATATAAATATATTATCTTGGACATCTTTTATGATTGTGAGCACTCATTAAAATGGGTTGTGTTTGCTTATTTCCGAATAGAAGTTATATTGTTTTAGATCCTTCAACATGTGTCGCTTGCTTCCACCCCATATCAGCCAAAACTTCCGTACCAAGTAGAGATACTACTTGTGCCTCCAAACACCTTTAACCCAGTTTTGCCATGAGAGTCCACCATACCTACCTATGGATTGAGTAAGATCCTTCAAGTAAGTTGTCATTGGTGCAAGCAATAAAAATTGCTCTTTAAATATGTGTGATCTATTAGTGTGAGGAAAATAAACTTTATACGAACTTGTGATATGGAGGAAATAAAAGCGACAGACTGCATAATAAAGTTCTTTATCACGAGGGGCAATATAAAGTGACGTTCTTTTGCATTAAGGGATTGCGCATCCAACTATAAAAGCGCATGACAACCTCTGCTTCCCTCTGCGAAGGGCCTATCTGTTACCTTTACTTTCTAGTACTTACCTTTATGCAAGAGTCGTGGTGATCTTCACCACTTCCTTTATTTTGCCTTCATCTCTTGGCAAGCGTCATGTGTTGGGGAATGATCTAGACACATATATCCACTCGGATGTGGGTGAGCATGACTTATTTCTGTTGACACTACCCTTGAGGTAAATAGTTGGGAGGCGATACTATAAGCCCCTATCTTTCTCTGTGTCCGATTGAAGCTTCGACCTCATAGGTACCGCGTGAGTGCTGGCAATTATGAAAGACTAAAAGATGATTGAGTGTGTGGATTTGCTTTACAAGCTCTTATATTGACTCTTTCCTACGTTATGATAAATTGGAATTGCTTCAATGACTGAGATCATAGTTTGTTGGTTCTCAATAAAGTTCCTGATTCATACTTTACCTTGTGAATGAATTGTTACTTCAGCATAAGAAATTATATGTCAATATATGTTGCTGTTCTAAATATGATCATGATGCCTTCATGTCCGTATTTTATTTTATCGACACCTCTATCTCTAAACATGTGGGCATATTTATCGATTTCGGCTTTCGCTTGAGGACAAGCGAGGTCTAAGCTTGGGGGAGCTGATACGTCCATTTTGCATCATGCTTTTATATTGATATTTATTGCATTATGGGATGTTATTACACATTATGGTACAATACTTATGCCTTTTCTCTCTTATTTTACAAGGTTTATATGAAGAGGGAGAATGCCGGCACCTGGAATTCTGGACTGGAAAAGGAGCAAATCTGAGATACCTATTCTGCACAACTCCAAAAGTCCTGAAAATCTACGGAGAATTATTTTGGAATATATAAAAAATATTGGGCGAAAGAAATACATCAGGGGACCCACCAGCAGGTCACAAGCCAGGGGGGCGCGCCCTACCCCCCTGGGCGCGCCCTGCAGGCTTGTGGGCCCCCTGGCAGGCCTCTGGTGCCCATCTTCTGCTATATGGAGGGTTTTGACCTGAAAAAAATCAGAAGGAAGCTTTCAGGATGAAGCGCCGCCGTCTCGAGGCGGAACTTGGACAGAACCAATCTAGGGCTCCGGCGGAGCTGTTCTGCCGGGAAAACTTCCCTCCCGGAGGGGGAAATCGAAGCCATCGTCATCACCAACGATCCTCTCATCGAGAGGGGGTCAATCTCCATCAACATCTTCACCAGCACCATCTCCTCTCCAAACCCTAGTTCATCTCTTGTATCCGATCTTTGTCTCAAACCTTAGATTGGTACCTGTGGGTTGCTAGTAGTGTTGATTACTCCTTGTAGTTGATGCTAGTTGGTTTACTTGGTGGAAGATCATATATTCAGATCCTTAATGATAATTAATACTCCTCTGATTATGAACATGAATATGCTTTGTGAGTAATTACGTTTGTTCCTGAGGACATGGGATAAGTCTTGTTACAAGTAATCATGTGAATTTGGTATTCGTTCGATATTTTGATGAGATGTATGTTGTCTCTCCTCTAGTGGTGTTATGTGAACGTCGACTACATGACACTTCACCATTATTTGGACCTAGAGGAAGGCATTGGGAAGTAATAAGTAGATGATGGGTTGCTAGAGTGACAGAAGCTTAAACCCTAGTTTATGTGTTGCTTCGTAAGGGGCTGATTTGGATCCACATGTTTCATGTTATGGTTAGATTTATCTTAATTCTTCTTTCGTAGTTGCGGATGCTTGCGAGAGGGGTTAATCATAAGTGGGAGGCTTGTCCAAGTAAGGGCAGCACCCAAGCACCGGTCCACCCACATATCAAATTATCAAAGTAACGAACGCGAATCATATGAGCATGATGAAAACTAGCTTGACAGGAATTCCCATGTGTCCTCGGGAGTGCTTTGCTTTATATAAGAGTTTGTCCAGGCTTGTCCTTTGCTACAAAAAGGATTGGGCCACCTTGCTGCACCTTTGCTACATTTGTTACTTGCTATCCGTTACGAATTATCTTATCACAAAACTATCTGTTACCGATAATTTTAGTGCTTGCAGAGAATACCTTACTGAAAACCGCTTGTCATTTCCTTCTGCTCCTCGTTGGGTTCGACACTCTTACTTATCGAAAGGACTACGATAGATCCCCCATACTTGTGGGTCATCAGCCGCCACCTCCGGATGCGCGCGAACGTCAGGAGCCAGTAGAGCCGCCCCGCGCGCGAAATGAGGCTTTGTGACGAGATTCCGGCGGGTTCCGACGCCCTCCGCCGCGGGAATTACTCGCCAGCGTTACTCCGGTCGCCGGAGCCGACCGGCCGGCCACCTGGCCCTCTCTGGGTTGCTGACAGCAGTCCCCATGGGCCTGTTGACCCTAGTCAAATGCTGACTGGGCAACGCCCAGTCGCAGACAGATGGGGCTTCCACCCTCTAATTAAACTAACCAGTTAATTAAGTTGATTAATTTGGACTTTTGTGTCAATGACATGTGGGCCCAGTTAATTAGTGATTAATTAAAATTGTTAATGTAATTGTAATAATTAATTTAACCTAACACCCTATGACAGGTGGGTCCCCCCCCCCCCTTAATTAATCTGATTAATGTTAATTAAACAATAATTAAAACTGTGTCACTGACATGTGAGGCCCACTGGTCAGTTTGACCAGTTAACCCCTCTGTTGACTGCTGATGTCATAATTGCATTATTGAATTAAATTTAATCAATTTAATTTCTGAATATTAATAAAACTTTAAAAATTAATATAAAATCATCTGTAAGTCACATGAAAATAATTTATACATGAAAGTTGATCAGAAAAATCCCACGAATCCGAATACGCTGTCCGTTCATGTGTCACGTGCTCCTATCATAACGAACATGGAACTTTTCCATCGTTTTTGTCTGTGCGGTAGTAGCCCGAGACCCGAGAAATATCGTCAGATATTATTCCGATCCGTCTGTGACGTGTAGTACTGAGTTAGTGCATGCCTAGCTCTGCATATTGTCATGTCATGCATTGTGATGCATCTGTTTGCTCTATATTTATTGTTTCGCCCCCCTCTTCTTACCGGTAGACCCCGAGACTGACACTGCTGCCCGGTACGACTACGCGACTGACGATCAGGCCTTTGCAGCAGAGCAGCAAGGCAAGCAAACCCTCTTGAGCATTCCGATATCGCCCATTCCTTCTCTCTCATGCTTGCATTAGATTTTTGGTACTGTTGTATATAGTTCATATTCTGATGCATAGTCTGCTTTTGATAAACTGCTATTGTACCTACTGTCATATCAACTGCTTAGTATAGGTTGATCAATGAATCCCCTGTGACCCCTAGTCTTAGTTGCCCCGCTTTAATTATCAGTTACTCGATCTTCATGATCGACGAGCCAGGCCCGTCACATCATCGCACACCCCCCTTAGTTGTACGACTCTGCAGAACTACCATCGAGTACCGAGGGTGACACCTCATGAAGTACTCATGATGTTAGCTCTGTAGTGTAGCTAGTCGGTCGTGGTAAACAGAGGGTGATACCTCTCTGCCACTACCGATATCGACTCTGTCGTGTAACCCCCCCCCCCTCAAGTGTGTAACCCCCGAGGGTGATTCCTCTAGGTCCCGCCTTGATGTTTTATACACACGGGTACTATGACTTGGATACAGACAGATGTTGGTGATGGGTCGGCCCTGAAGGGTACCCACGGTTTGATGATCGATGAGGCGTGGTCGGGCAGATGAGGCCCTTGCCACACATCCTCGAGACGGGGCGACGGGACCGCACATCATGGGTCGCGCTCGTCCCGCACTAATAAAATGCTAATGGGTTGGGTATTTGATCTGAGTTGGTCGATTGACCTTTATACGCACTAAACCTTCACGTGGGACAAGTTATGGGTACTCAGCGTCGTTGTATCAGCCGAAGCTCTCCGGACGTCAGCAATGGAGCGGCGCGCGCCCGAGTGGTCCGCGACGACACTGATCCTGTATTAGAGTGTGCTAGGACTGACCTGGACGCCCACGCATCGTGCAGGAGTGCAAAGGGCGAGTGGGCCCATGACCCCTGCGCGCTTAGGATTTAGACCGGTGGGCTGGCCTCTCTGTTGAGGCTAGGTAGGGCGACAACGTGTTGATTTCCCGAGGCCGGGCATGACCCAGGAAAGTGTGTCCGGCCAGAGATGATCAAACGTGTTGGAAATGTGGTGCACCCCTGCAGGGATGAATTCAACTATTCGAATAGTTGTGTCCACGGTAACAGGACAACTTGGAGTTGTACCTTGACCTACTACAACTAAAATTGTGACTTTAAATTGAAATGAATGTTGGCTCCGAGATTGCTTTCTCGCAGGGAGTCGAAGAAGAATCTCTGGGCGTGGTTACTTAAAAAAGTTTGCTACAATAATATTGCTAGATATGAGATACCAGCCTACTCTCTTCTAATGCTGCAAGATGTTGAAGATGCTAGTCTTCGATAGGACTAGCCCTTCCCCCTCATTCTTGCTTTCTGCAGTCAGTCCAGATATAACCCCATTTCTTGATACTGATGCATACTTAGTATAGTTCTGATGTCAGTCTTGCCAGTACTTTGGATGAGTACTCACCGCTGCTTTGCTTTCTCTTTCCCCCTTGATCGATTACTGCGTTCAGACGATGGAGCCCAGGAGATGGAGTACGTCGGAGACGACTACTACACCACCGCTGGAGCTTACTACTACGTGGAGGCTGCCCCCGACCAGCAGTAGGATAGGAGGTTCCCAGGCAGGAGGCCTCGCTCTTTCGATCCGTTATTATGTTTGTGCTAGCCTTCTTAAGGCAATACTTGTTTAACTTATGTCTGTACTCAGATATTATTTGCTTCCGCTGACTCGCGCTTGTCGAGCTTTGTATTCGAGCCCTCGAGGCCCCTGGCTTGTAATATGAAGCTGCATGACTTTTATTTGTGTCTAGAGTTGTGTTGTGATATCGATCAGTGAGTCCCTAATCTTGGTCGTACGCATTTGCGTGTATGATTAGCGTACGGTCAAATTGGTGGCGTCACAACTGGTTTGTAGCATGACACACATTATTGATGGTTTCGGCCCAAATCTTGTATGGAGATTTATACTCATTAAGCATGGTCTTATCCATCTCTATAAGAGTCTGATTCTTCCTCTTTGCAACACCATTTTGTTGAGGAGTATATGTCACGGTATATTGACGCATGATCCCCTCATCACTCAATCAAGAACTTATCCATAGTGTAATTCTTGAACTCGGTGCCATTGTCACTTCAAATTGCCATAATCTCATTATTGTATTGACGTTTAGCTTCTTTGGCGAATTTGATGAAGGTCTTGAGTTTTATTTTTGTCTTGAGAAAGAACATCCATGTATATCTTGTATAATCATCAACAATGACAAGGCAATACCTCCTCCCTCTCATGCTATCATAATATGGAGGTCCAAAGAGATCCAAGTGAAGAAGCACAACGAGCCTCGTCGTGAAATGATAGTCTTCATCGTATGAGGCTTTTCATGTAGCTTTCCGGCAATGCAAGCACTACAACAAAGTTGAAAGACTGTTGGCAATACAGTTTATGCATACAGTCAAGAAGAATATGGCTACTTGTCCAAGCAAATAGCTTGAGTGACGGTTGGCACCTAGTTTAGCATACGGAAACTACAGCTTCTCCACTAGTTGATTTCTATAAGAAATTGGCGGTATGATGTGACGTGCTTCGGTATTTGCACAAGAAAGAAGTAGATAATGGCTACAGCACAATTTGCCTCTAGCTTAGGGCTAGTGGTAGTTCGATCCACTAGGTGGCATCATGCGTGGTGTTGGTGCGTGTCCCGTGAGTGCCATGACATCCCCTATAAAAACGAAAAATAGTTTATATAGTATATTTAACCTTATATTTTAGACTATTTGTTGGATTTACTATGACGATTAGGCACAATCATAGTATTTTTGTGTATTTTTTCTAAAACTCGTACATATGCATCGATGTTTGGCACCCCTAGTAATTAGATCCTAGGTCCGCCACTGTTGAGATCCTTCGTGTGTGCAATGTCTCGCTTCCACCACACCCAAATAGACGTTGCTATGTGGGGTGGAAGCCACCGAAGTGTAGTATAGCTCACCAGAAAATTTACTAAAGATTTTTCTTTCAAACACGCAAAACGTTCGCAAAAGCTTTGCAAGTCCATGGTATTAGAAGAAAAGGAAGAGGATACTAAGCACCGTGCGGCATGCCACGGTTACAAACGACCCCATGGTGATAGATGGAGGGCAACCAAACACAGATGGATAACACAACCGCACCCTACCTACAGAAAGATGAGCCCTATATCCAAATATGAGCCCTATATGCAAATATGAGACAACCAGACCGCAACGAGAGAGGATAGAGTGGCAAACCTCCCTGGCAAACACAACGCAAGGTGATCCGCTCGATAGTCCGAAAGGACTAAGCTAGTGGAGGATATAATATTGTCAACTTATGTCCTCTATAAACAGAAAAATAACGTTCTGATAGTGTGAATTTTATGTATTCACTATTGTTTGGACAGCCAAAATGATCTGCCAGCCATTCCATGTTCCCATGATACACCATGTATTCACTATTGTTTTAAAATTATGTGACTAAAATGTTACTAAGATTGTGTGTACTGCAATGTGTGAAGTTCACTGTAATTCAAGCAAAATTCAATGAAACTGAAATCAATGTTATGTACTACTGAAACTTTCCACTTATAAAGGCATATGCGTTGTCAACATTTTCAGTTCATGTATCATTATTTGTTTTAATTTGCAAGAGTTCTGCAGTATGATCATGTTCAGAAGACATGAACTGCGTATCGTATCATACTACATAGTTAAAACCATCGCAGCAAAAGGGCAAATAATTAACGCGATACTTAGCATACAGTACTTGACAACCTTGTCATCCACATATACTTAATGGTCTTGCTCTTGAGCTTGCGAATATAAAACCGGTTTGTAGCATGACACACGGGATTGATGATTTCGGCCCAAAGCTTGTATGGAGATTTATACTCCTTAAGCATGGTCTTATCCATCTCTATAAGAGTCTGACTCTTCCTCTTTGCAACACCATTTTGTTGAGGAGTATAGGTCGCGGTATATTGATGCTTGATCCCCTCATCACTCAAGAACTTATCCATAGTGTAATTCTTGAACTCGATGCCATTGTCACTTTGAATTGCCGTAATCTCAGTATTGTATTGACATTCGGCTTCTTTGACTAATTTGATGAAGGTGTCTTGAGTTTTATTTTTGTCTTGAGAAAGAACATCCATGTATATCTTGTATAATCATCAACAATGACAAGGCAATACCTCCTCCCTCTCATGCTATCACAAGATGGAGGTCTAAAGAGATCCAAGTGAAGAAGCTCAATGGTCCTCGTCGTGGAAATGATTGTCTTCATCTTATGAGGCTTTTCATGTAGCTTTCCGGCAATGCTAGCACTACAACGAAGTTGGAAGGCTGTCAATGATATTTCGGTAATATAGTTTCTGCATACAATCAAGACGAATATGGTTACTTGTCCAAGCAAACAGATTGATTGACGATTGGCGCCTAGTTTAGCATACAGGAGCTACAAGTATTTTCGTTCGTTCAAAATTTCAAGATCCATTTATATTAAATTTATTTTATATATTTAGCTGGCTTTCTGCATTTATATTGTCGATACTAGAATATTACATGTGAATGCATCGAGTTGATTTTATATAAATAGAAATTAACGGTATGTTGTGACGTGTTTCGGTATCTGCGCGAGAAAGAAGTAGACATTGGCTACAACACAATCTGTCTCTAGCATAGGGGCAATGGTGGTTCGATCCATTGGGCGGCATCATGCGTGGCGGCATGCCATGGTTACAAACGGCACCACGGTGATAAATGGTGGGCAACGAAACACCGGTGGAGAACACAACCACACCCTACCTACATATAGATGAGCCCTATCTCCAAGTATCAGACAACCCCTACGCACCGGAGATGTACCATAGATCGATCGGCTTTCGAATTGCCGAGCGTTGGAAGACATGGCTGTTTCGTTCCTTTCAAAGCGTCCAAACGGGGAGGAGAGCAAGGGAATCAAAACTTTTTTGCTGTGTTTTAGAATCCCACTCCACTAGGCTTGAATCAGTGGCGAGGACCCAGCTGACACAGGCCGCAACGAGAGAGGACAAAGGGCATGTTTGGTTTGCATCCTAAGGTTGCCACGCTTAACCTTAGTCGTGCCACAACATCTTAGGCATGTGTTTGGTTCATTGCCACACTTTTCTAGCTACATGGTTCACAACTCCACATGTCATAGGCTTAATTTTTTGTCAAATCTTGTCACACTTATCGTGGTCATTTTGTTAGCCTCGCTTTTTGTGGCAGCCACACTTTGCCTAAGCTTAATTGTGACAAAGTTAGTCATGAACCAAATAGACCCAGAGTGCCAAACCTCCCTGGCGAACACACATCCCAAGGCAAGGTGATCCGCTCGACAGTCACAAAGGACTAAGCTAGTGGAAGATATAATATTGTCAACTTATGTCCTCTGTTGCTCGACAGTCACAAAGGACTAAGCTAGTGGAAGATATAATATTGTCAACTTATGTCCTCTGTAAACAGATCTAATAGCGTGAATTTTATGTTCATATAATGTAAGACGTTTTTCAAGCAAATTATGGAACGGAGGGAGTATTCACTATTGTTTGGACCGCCAAAACGATCTTCCAGCCATTCCATGTTCCCATGATACACCATGGATACAGGATTAATGAGCTGTAGGCCTGTGGCCTGTAGAAGACTTGCTCCATTAGTCCATCGAGTAGGCCAAGGAAACCATATCAAATATATACGCTTATGTGAATAAGAGAGACATGGAAAAATGATGAAAGTGGACTCTCATGCAAAACCTAGTTATATACGTATTTCTAGGCAAATGCAATAAATAAATATGAAGAAACAGATATAGAGAAGGTGAAAAAAATAGTACTACCAACCTTATAGCTAACATTGTTGTATGAATGACTATAAGTGATGATTATATATGAGACATGGAAAAATGATGAAAGTGGACTCTCATGCAAAGCCTAGTTATATACGTATTTCTAGGCAAATGCAATAAATAAATATGAAGAAACAGATATAGAGAAGGTGAAAAAAATAGTACTACCAACCTTATAGCTAACATTGTTGTATGAATGACTATAAGTGATGATTATATATGACATGGCAACATCATATAGCCAACAGTTGGATATATAACCATGCTCTTATGTAAGAACTAGCATGCGTGTTGGTATAAAAAATAACACTGCAAGTGATACCACGAAGGAGCCTTTATATGAAAATCTCAGTACAAACAGGGTAATTAAGTACGAGTACAACTCTTTTCAGAAAGAAAAACGGTCCATTTAATCTTTGTATACCCACATGCGGGAATCGATAATTTCTTCTTGTTTTCTACCAACCAAAATATCACACCAATGGAGCGTCAGGTCATCTTGCTCTGGATTTGCCTGTGAACATGTACGAGGAACTCTACATAGGAAAGACCACCAGGTGCTTTGTCCTCGACCAACAGCGAACGGAAGAAATCTCCAGATGGGTCGCCCTTTCGGCACAGTCTCAGTCTCAAGTAAGAGCATCTCTGTCGCCTTATTTCATTCACAACTTCATTTACTTTCCTGGACAATGCATTATCAAATTGCTCCAATGCCAACAGATTTGGCGCACCAGCCAAGGATGAGAGACCGAATATTTGCTCCAGGGTGGCAGGGTTCACCGCATTTCCAACATAGATAAAACCATCCTCGCCATTCTCCAATAAATAAATCCCATCATCCTGTATATTCTCACTATTGAGAGTAAGGGGATTTGGAATAAGGGAATCTTCATCATCCCTTGATGTAAGATCATGGAGAGCAATCATCCTAGGGAACACCAATGGAATGGCTAATAACACAGAAACTGAGGAGACAACAGAGACCCAATAGGACCGATCATCTACTCTCCCATCATTCCTCAGTCCTATGCTTTTAACCAAGGCCAGAGTATACAAAGGCAGAAGTTTTAAAGCCTCTGGAAGAATCAACTGTCCAGAAGAACTCACAGATGCACAATGTTTTCGGTAGGCCTGGAGAATATTGATGCATGTACTTGTTACCTGGTCCCTAACTTGGGACAGAGAACTTGATGGAATGCCAATTCCAGCTTGCTTAACAACATATGTAAACTGTGCTTCCAGATCAGCATATCGGAAAAGGTTGTTGAGCGTGCTTGTGCATGGAAGTGAAATATTTATGACCCGTATCCTTCTTTGCCCATAAACCGTGGTGTAAAGAAGTGCGCACTGAAAACCACATTCTGTATTCTCCTGAAACTTATCATCATGCTTGAAGGTAACCATTATGGTTTTGTCAGAGTCGATAGCAGGCAAATCAATATCAGTAGGAACACGCTTGCAGAAGTTGCCAGAATAGTCTTGAACTTGAAGCCCCTGACTGCACCTGACACGCATGACAGCCTCAAATCCCTGGGGTCTAGTGATATTCCATCTGAGATCATTGAAGATTTTGGCTGGATCAGAAAGAGCAGAAAATGGGAAGTAGTAGTAAACCCGGCCACCAGTGGTACTTGGAACAACTGATATCGAAGCAATATCTGTGTATGACTGTGTGGCAAGGAATACATCTACACAAACTTGATACTCAGCAAATTCTAGTGCCATTGTCTTCAGTGTCTTATCAACAGGCTGCAGGAGCTTATGTGCTTCCTTATCTCCAGTGGAAATATTTGATCTAACTTCAGTTTCCCTTGCAGATAGTGAGCCAGTCCCAACTGATGGTAGCACTGACTGAAACACAAGCAACTTTCCACCAGTGTGCTTCATAGCTAGGAAACCTGCCTTCATAGCTGCCCCGAACGCTGAATCAGCAACCCTGTTGTTCTCAAACATGCTGGGGATGCTCTCCAGAAGTTGCTCCAAACTATCACGGCACTCGGAAACTGGGAGAATTAAGTCCATCTGAAGTGGAGTATACACATCTTGGATGTCGGGAACAATAAACATCAAAGGCTGTTGTCGAGCATTTTTCAGACTATAGAAGTGAATAGTTGAATCAAATGTCGCAATTCCAACCATCGTCCGGGGACCTTCAGGAAGATCAGAAAGAACCTGGGATATTGCACTGCAAGACGCAGCAGTTACACCAGTCTGTACCGCATTCATGGAGACATCAACAAGGAAGAAATACACAGCTGGCATTGGTTCCCGAACCAGAAATTCCTTGGTGGCAATGAACTCAACTGTTCCTCTGCATAACTCAGGCCTATCATCAGCATCACGTCGCCTACCATCAGGCCCTAAGTTGCACAAGTACTCCCTCGGAGTATCATTGCTAAATCCACATAAGTTACAGATGAAAATTTTCCCTTGATCAACGAATCTCATGAAAGGATTTATGTATGCTTTGCAGCGAGAACACCTGACAGGGCCCATCTCTCCAAAATCCACAAGCTGGATGGCCTCCTCAGAAGGATGAGGAAGAGCAAAAGGTTGCACCATTAAAGACAATGGCATTGCTGCTGTTGTCAAGAGATCACCTGTACATGGTATCTAATAGCACAGGGGAAAGAAGCAGTTTAGAAAGGAAAATTATGGTGACCGAAGGAGAAAACAGAATATATTGAAACCGATCGAACCTGATTCATGGTGCACCGCATCAAACGGGGACTGCAGTTGCCGGTGTCCTTCACAATAAATTCACTTGAGGCAGCCTACAATCAGCAGCAATGCTGTTAGATGAAATTAACCAGTATAGTCATTGAGAAATATCTAAATTCACTTGATGCAGCCTAAAATCAGCAGCAATGCTGTTTGATGAAATTGACCAGTATAGTTATTATTGAGAAGCATCTGAATCAGTATTGACAGAGTAGACACAGATATTTCTAGTTACATACTATACACATACCGGTGGAACAGCTGCTTGGCCACCTTGTCGGGTCTCAAAAATGACGACTGATGTTTCCGCAATAGGACGCGGAATCTGATTAGGATCAATATTGGATGGGGTAGAGACCTGGGCTCCAGCATGGGGAGAGTATGGCATGGTGGGGGTGGACGGCATCCCATGGCCTAGTGCATTAGGCGGCATGCCACCAGGCATTCTCCCGGCTCCTGGTCGTGCCTGCCCTTGCCACCCTGGAGGCCCAAATGCTGGTGCATTAGCCCCAGGAACCCCCATGAACGGTGGTGGCTGAGATGCAGGAGCAGTCTGAGACCCAAATGGCGGAGGCTGCAATCCTGGTCTCTGTCCCCCAAACTGCGGAGGCCCAGCATAAGGACCCTGCTGCAAGGGCGCCGGTGCAGCCCCAAACGGGGGGATCGGCCCCCCGGAGTACGCCTGGGGAGGCACTGCCCCAGGCGGCCCGCCAAACGGCGGTGGCGGAGCTGCTGAATACGGACCTGATTGAGCTGTTGCTACAGAAGAGCCCCCGAAAGGAGCAGGCTGCGACGCCGCAGCAGGTGGGCCTCCGAACGGACGAGCCTGGGATGCCCTGGGCGGACCTCCGAACGGCGCTCGTTGTACCTGCGCCGGCAGCACGGACGCCGGGCCATTGAAGGGAGATCTCTGCTGCGGCTGAAACGGCTGCGCCGCGGGTGGGCCGCCAAAGGGAGGGGACTGCTGGACCGACGCCGCGGGTGGGCCGCCAAAGGGAGGGGACTGCTGGACCGACGCCGCGGGTGGACCGCCGAAGGGAGGGGACTGCTGGACCGGCGCCGCTGGCCGGGCGTAGAGCGAGCCCGGCTGCAACGGTGGCGGCGGACTGCCAGGGAACGGGCGGGCGCCAGGAGGGGGTCCCTGCGGACCTCGGATCGACGGCGGCACGGGGCCATCCCCTGGCGGCGGCCCGGCGGAAGCAGATGGCGGTGGAGCGCGCGAGATCTGGAGGTTAGAGAAGGAAGCCGGGAGAGTGGAGGCGGGACCGCCAGGGTTGGGGGCGGGGCTAGGGTTTTGCGGCGTGAAAGGGGGCGGCGGCCTCGACATGGGAGGCGACGGCGGCGGCGGCGGCGGCGACGGCGAGAACAATCGATAGCGCAGATCGGGATCTGGGGAGAACACGCCGGTATGAGTACAACGTGACTCTTCCTTCCCTCCTACTCCGTCCAGACAAAAGGAAACACTTAACCCGGACGCTAAAAATAAGGGAGGGGTCCCTTCAAAAAAAAAAAGAGGAGGAAAGGGGGGAGGGGCACGACATCGGACGCAAAGCTGACCATCTGGGCTGTGCCAGCCAGGCTGGCCCGCCATGGGCCAGGTCCGGCACGTGGCAAGCCCAGGGGCCGTGCCTGGGCTTGGAGGTTGGGGACGCGGGCCGGCACAATACGACTTGTGTATCCTTTTTATTTTGATTTTTTTATATATGTGGGCTAAAAACAACTCAATAAGAAAGTGACCCAAACACAGCCAAGTAGGCCAAACAGCACATGGTCCGACGTACCTAGCGTGCCGACGGATCGGCCTGATTAGCATAGGGGGTGTGCCTGGGCTGAAGGCTGCAGCACGCGGGTAGACATGGCACAGATCGGTTAATAAACGTGCCATGGGGGACCGTGTCGTGCCACGCACGATCAGCATGGGTCGTGTCGTGCCAGCCCATTTGGCCAGCTTCTCATCGGAGCAAAGTTGTCCCAACAGGACGTGCTTGGCAGGCCGGGCCGGTAGCACGGCGCGCGCTAAACGGGTTGTGTCCAGCACGCGGCCCGTCACGAGACGTGTTTGGGCCTGAGGTCGCGGCACACGGGCTAGCCTAGCACGGCACGATTAGCTCTCTTTTTTAAAATCCACAATTGTTTTATATTTATAGGCTATAAACAGTCCAATAGAAGAAGAAAAGTAGCCCAACATGCCAAAAGTATGCCGCCTAGTTGTGCCTGCCATGCCGATGGGGCGACCTGATGAGCTGAGGTGTCGTGCCTGGGCTGCTAGGCGCAGCACGCAAGCCGGCACGGTGCGACCCGTTTGTAGGGGAACGTTGCATGGAAAACAAATTGTTTTCCTACGAACACCCAAGATCTATCTATGGAGATGTATAGCTACGAGAGGGGAGTGCATCTACATACCCTTGTAGATCGCTAAGCGGAAGCGTTAAGAAACGCGGTTGATGTAGTCGTACGTCTTCGTGATCCAATCACGATCCGTCCCGATCTAGCGCCGAACGGACAGCACCTCCGCGTTCAGCACACGTGCGGCTCGATGACGTCTCCTCCTTCTTGATCCAGCAAGCGAGGGAGGAGAAGTAGATGGGATCTCAACCAGCACGATGGCGTGGTGGAGATTGTGGTGGAGCAATCCTGGCAGGGATTCGCCAAGCACTACCATAGATGCGATCTAGAGAAAACGGAGTAACGGGAGAGGGAGGGATGCCACCGGGGCGTGGGAATTGGTGTGTTCAGCCTCTACCTCTCCCCCACTATATATAGGAGGCAAGGGGGAGGGTTGGGTCGCAGCCCTAGCCCCTCCTCCAAGGAGGGGGCGTGGGCCTAGGGAGGTTTCCTCCCTCCCGAAGGCACCTAAGAGGGTGCCTTCCCCTTTAGGACTCTTCCTCCTCCACCTCTCCTTGGCGCATGGGCCTCTGGGGCTGGTGCCCCTGGCCCATATAGGCCAAGACGCATCCCCTTCAGCCCATGTGGGCCCCCGGGGGCAGGTGGACCCCCGGACCCCTTTCGGCACTCCCGGTACAATACCGATAATGCCCGAAACTTTTTCGGCGACCAAAACAGGACTTCCTATATATAAATCTTTACCTCCGGACCATTCGGAGCTCCTCGTGACGTCCGGGATCTCATCCGGGACTCCAAACAACATTCGGTCACCAATGCACATATCCCAATACTACTCTAGCGTCACCGAACGTTAAGCGTGCGGACCCTACGGGTTCGAGAATCGTGTAGACATGACCGAGACACCTCTCCGGTCAATAACCAATAGCAGGACCTAGATGCCCATATTGGTTCCTACATATTCCACAAAGATCTATATCGGCCGAACCACGATGACAAGGATTCAATCAATCCCGTATGCAGTTCCCTTTGTCCAACGGTATGTTACTTGCCCGAGATTCGATCGTCGGTATCTCCATACCTAGTTCAATCTCGTTATCGGCAAGTCTCTTTACTCGTTCTGTAATACAAGATCCCATGACTAACTCCTTAGTCACATTGCTTGCAAGCTTCTTGTGATGTTGCATTACCAAGAGGGCCCAGAGATACCTCTCCGTCATACGGAGTGACAAATCCCAGTCTTGATCCATGCCAACCCCACAGACACCCTCGGAGATACCTGTAGAGCATCTTTATGATCACCCAGTTACGAAGTGACGTTTGATACACACAAGGCATTCCTCCGGTGTAAGGGAGTTGCATGATCTCATGGTCTTAGGAACAGATACTTGACATGAAGAAAGCAGTAGCAATAAACTAATACGATCAAATGCTATGCTTACGGTTGGGTCTTGTCCATCACATCATTCTCCTAATGATGTGATGCCGTTATCAAATGACAACTCATGTCTATGGTCAGGAAACCTTGACCATCTTTGATTAACGATCTAGTCTAGTAGAGGCTCACTAGGGACACGGTGTTGTCTATGTATCCACACATGTATCTGAGTTTCCGATCAATACAATTCTAGCATGGATAATAAACGATTGTCATGAACAAGGAAATATGATAATAACCACTTTATTATAGCCTCTAGGGCATATTTCCAACAGTCTCCCACTTGCACTAGAGTCAATAATCTAGTTCACATTGCCATGTGATTTACATTGTAATGAATCTAACACCCATAGAGTTCTGGTGCTGATCATGTTTTGCTCGTGAGAGAGGTTTAGTCAGCGGGTCTACAACATTCGGATCCGTATGTACTTTACAAATATTTATGTCCTCCTTGATGTAATCGCGGATGGAATTGAAGCGACGCTTTATATGTCTGGTCCTCTTGTGAAACCTGGGCTCTTTGGCTAGAGCAATAGCGCCAATGTTATCACACAAGAGAGTCATCGGATCCAGTGCACTGGGCACAACTCCGAGATCTGTCATCAACTGCTTCATCCAGACTCCTTCCTTCGCCGCTTCTGAAGCAGCTATGTACTCCTCTTCACATGTAGAATCTGCTACCACGCTTTGCTTGGAACTGCACCAGCTTAACGCTCCTCCATTCAGAATAAATACGTATCCGGTTTGAGACTTAGAGTCATCCGGGTCTGTGTCAAAGCTAGCATTGATGTAACCCTTTACGACGAGCTCTTGATCACCTCCATAAACGAGAAACATTTCCTTAGTCCTTTTCAGGTACTTGAGGATATTCTTGACCGCTGTCCAGTGTTCCACTCCTGGATCACTTTGAAACCTTCCGGCCATACTTATGGCAAGGCTGACATCTGGTCTTGTGCACAACATTGCATACATGATAGAGCCTATGGCTGAGGCATAGGGGATGACACTCATCTTTTCTCTATCCTCTGTAGTCGCTGGGCATTGAGTCTTACTCAACTTCACGCCTTGCAGGACAGGAAAGAACCCTTTCTTGGACTGATCCATTTTGAACTTCTTCAAAACCTTGTCAAGGTATGTGCTCTGTGAAAGTCCTATCAAGCGTCTTGATCTATCTCTATAGATCTTGATGCCTAATATGTAAGCAGCTTCTCCGAGGTCTTTCATTGAAAAACTCTTGTTCAAATATATCTTCACACTTTCCAAAAGTTCTATATTGTTTCCAATCAGCAATATGTCATCCACATATAATATTAGAAACGCTATAGAGTTCCCACTCACTTTCTTGTAACTACAAGCTTCTCCAAAAACTTGTATGAACCCAAACACTTTGATCACCTCATCAAAACGAAGATTCCAACTCCGAGATGCTTGCGCTAGTCCATAAATGGATCGCTGGAGCTTGCATACTTTGTCAGCATTTTTAGGACCGACAAAACCTTTCGGTTGCATCATATACAACTCTTCCTTAAGGAAACCATTAAGGAACGTTGTTGTGACATCCATCTGCTAGATCTCGTAATCGAAAAATGCAGCTATTGCTAACATAATCCTGACGGACTTAAGCATCGCTACGGGAGAGAAAGTCTCATCGTAGTCAACTCCTTGAACTTGTGAAAACCCTTTTGCAACAAGTCGAGCTTTATAGACGGTGACATTACCGTCCGCGTCCGTATTTTTCTTACATATCCATTTATTCTGTATGGCCTTACGATCATATGGTAAGTCCTCCAAAGTCCACACTTTGTTCTCATACATGGATCCTATCTCGGATTTCATGGCCTCTAGCCATTTGTTGGAATACGGGCCCGCTATTTCTTCTTCATAGCTCGTAGGTTCACTGTTGTCTAACAACATGACCTCCAAGACAGGATTGTCGTACCACTCAGGGGAGGTACGAGTCCTTGTCGGCCTACGAGGCTCAGTAGTAGCTTGATCTGAAGTTTCATGATCATCATCATTAGCTTCCTCTTCATTTGGCATAGGCGTCGCAGAAACATCTTTCTGCGTCGTGCTACTCTCCAACTGAAGTGACGGTTCAACAACCTCATCAAGTTCTACCTTCCTCCCACTCAATTCTTTCGAGAGAAACTCCTTCTCCAGAAAGGATCCATTCTTGGCAACAAATACTTTGCCTTCGGATCTGAGATAGAAGGTGTACCCAACTGTTTCCTTAGGGTATCCTATGAAGACGCACTTGTCCGCTTTGGGTTCAACCTTATTAGGCTGAAGCCTTTTCACATAAGCGTCGCAGCCCCAAACTTTAAGAAACGACAACTTAGGTTTCTTGCCAAACCATAATTCATATGGTGTCATCTCAACGGACTTAGATGGTGCCCTATTTAAAGTGAATGCGGTTGTCTCTAATGCATAACCCCAAAACGATAGTGGCAGATCAGTGAGAGACATCATAGATCGCACCATATCTAATAGAGTACGATTACAACGCTCGGACACACCATTACGCTATGGTGTTCCACGTGGCGTAAGCTGTGAAACAATTCCACACTGTCTTAAATGTATGCCAAACTCATAACTCAGATATTCTCCACCACGATCAGATCGTAGAAACTTTATCTTCTTGTTACGATGATTCTCCACTTCACTCTGAAATTGCTTGAACTTTTCAAATGTTTCAGACTTGTGTTTCATCAAGTAAATATACCCATATCGACTCAAATCATCAGTGAAGGTAAGAAAATAACGATATCCACCGCGCGCCTCAACCCTCATTGGACCGCACACATCAGTATGTATGATTTCCAACAAGTCACTCATAACCCACAAGTATAGGGGATCAGTTGTAGCCTTTCTCGATAAGTAAGAGTGTTGAACCCAATGAGGAGCTAAAGGTAGAACAAATATTCCGCAAGTTCTATCGACCACCGATACAACTCTACGCATGCTTAACGTTTGCTTTACCTAGAACAAGTATGAAACTAGAAGTACTTTGTAGGTGTAACGGGATAGGTTTGCAAGATAATAAAGAGTACGTAAATAAAATCTAGGGGCTGTTTAGATGAAGAAACAACTAAGTTAGTCTTAGTAGAGAGCTTTTTGTCACAAGAAAGTTATTTGTCCCTAGGCAATCGAAAACTAGACCGGTAATCATTATTGCAATTTTATATGAGGGAGAGGCATAAGCTAACATACTTTCTCTACTTGGATCATATGCACTTATGATTTGAACTCTAGCAAGCATCCGCAACTACTAAAGATCATTAAGGTAAAACCCAACCATAGCATTATAAGGTATCAAGTCCTCTTTACTCCCATATGCAACAACCCACCTACTCGGGTTTATGCTTCTGTCACTCAAGCAACCCACCATAGGCAAATCATGAACACATTGCAACACCCTACAGCGAGGATCCCTCACGCTTGCACGACACGGAGAGCACCATAGGACAACACCAATAATAAAACATGCAACTCAAACCAATCATGATCATCAATCAACCCATAGGACAAAACAGATCTACTCAAACATCATAGGATAGCCATACATCATTGGGAAATAATATATAGCGTTGATCACCATGTTTAAGTAGAGATTACAGTGGGGAAAAGGGGTGTTACACCGCTTCATAGAGGGGGAGAGAGTTGGTGATGACGGCGGCGAAGTTGTTGGTGTAGATCGCCGTCACGATGATGGCCCCGGCGGCGTTCCGGCGCCACCGGGAGAGAGGGGGAGAGAGCCCCCTCCTTCTTCTTCTTCATTGGCCTCCCCCCTAGATGGGAGGAGGGTTTCCCCTCTGGTCCTTGGCTTCCATGGCGGCGTAGGGGCGAGAGCCCCTCCGAGATTGGATCTCTCTCTCTGTTTCCTTCTGTTTCTGCGTTCCCAGATTCTGGCCTTTCACCGTTTCTTATATTCCCGGAGATCCGTAACTCCGATTGGGCTGAAATTTTAACACGATTTTTATCCGGATATTAGCTTTCTTGCGGCGATAGAAGGGCACCAACCGCCTTACAGGGTGGCCACAAGCCAGCCTGGCGCGCCCTACCCCCCAGGGCGCGCCCCTATGGCTTGTGGGCCCCTCGGGCACCGCCTTCTGTTGATTCCACTTCCCAAAATTCACATATATTCCAAAAAAAATATCCGTAAGTTTTTATCCCGTTTGGACTTCGTTTGATATGGATTTTCTACGAAACAAAAAAACATGCAACAAACAGGAACTGGCACTGGGCACTGGATCAATATGTTAGTCCCAAAAATAGTATAAAAAGTTGCCAAAAGTATATGAAAGTTGTAGAATATTGGCATGAAACAATCAAAAATTATAGATACGACGGAAACGTATCAGCATCCCCAAGCTTAATTCCTGCTCGTCCTCGAGTAGGTAAATGATAAAAAAGATAATTTTTGATGTGGAATGCTACCTAGCATAATCTTGATCATATAATCTAATCATGGCATGAATATTAAGACACGAGTGATTCAGAGCAATAGTTTAATATTGACATGAAAACAGTAATACTTCAAGCATACTAACAAGGCAATTGTGTCCTTTCGAAATAACATGGCCTCAGAAAGCTATCCCTACAAAATCATATGGTCTGGCTATGCTCCATCTTCCCCACACAAAGTATTTAAATCATGCACAACCCCGATGACAAGTCAAGCAATTGTTTCACACCTTTTATGTTCTCAAACCTTTTCAACTCTTACGCAATACATGAGCGTGAGCCATGGATATAGCACTATAGGTGGAATAGAATATGGTGGAGGTTGTGAGGAAAAGGAGAAGATAGTCTCACATCAACTAGGCGTATCAACGGGCTATGGAGATGCCCATCAATAGATATCAATGTGAGTGAGTAGGGATTGCCATGCAACGGATGCACTACAGCTATAAGTGTATGAAAGCTCAAAAAGAAACTAAGTGGTTGTGCATAATGATGAAAAATTCCACTAGTTATATGAAAGTGACAAAATAGGAGACTCTCTATCATGAAGATCATGGTGCTACTTTGAAGCACAAGTGTGGAAAAAGATAGTAGCATTGTCCCTTCTCTCTTTCTCTCATTTTTTTTTATTTTTTTATTTTGGTGGGCATCTTTGGCCTCTCTTTTTTATTTGGGCTTCATTGGCCTCTTTTATTATTTGTAAAGTCCGGAGACTCATCCCAACTTGTGAGGGAATCATAGCTTCCATCATCCTTTTCTCTCACGGGACAATGCTCTAATAATGAAGATCATCACACTTTTATTTACTTACAACTCAAGAATTACAACTCGATACCTAGAACAAAATATGACTCTATATGAATGCTTCCGGTGGTGTACTGGGATGTGCAATGATCTAGCCTAGCAAATGACATCAAAAAACGGACAAGCCATGAAAACATCATGCTAGCTATCTTACGATCATGCAAAGCAATATGAAAATGATGGTGCGTGTCATGAAAAACGGAACGGTGGGAGTTGCATGGCAATATATCTCGGAATGGCTATGGGAATGCCATAATAGGTAGGTATGGTGGCTGTTTTGAGGAAGGGTATATGGTGGGTTTAATGCACCGGCGAAAGTTGCGCGGTACTAGAGAGGCTAGCAAAGGTGGAAGGGTGAGAGTGCGTATAATCCATGGACTCAACATTAGTCATAAAGAACTCACATACTTATTGCAAAAGTCTATTAGTTATCGAAGCAAAGTATTAGACGCATGCTCCTAGGGGAGAGGTTGGTAGGAGTTAACCATCGCACGCTCCCGACCCTCACACAAAGGATGACAATCATTAAACAAATCATGCTCCGACTTCGTTAGATAACGGTTCACCATACGTGCATGCTACGGGAATCACAAACTTTAACACAAGTATTTCTACCAATCCACAATTACTCACTAGCATGACTCTGATATCACCATCTTTATATCTCAAAACTATTGCAAGGAATCAAACATATCATATTCAGTGATCTACAAGTTTTATGTAGGATTTTATGACTAACCATGTGAATGACCAACTCATGTTAACTCTCTAAATAGATATAAGTGAAGCATGAGAGTTTAATTCTTTCTACAAAAGATATGCCCACTCTCTAACAAATATAAGTGAAGCAAAAGAGCATTCTACAAATGGCGGTTTTCTATGTGTAGAGAAACAGGCAATCCAAACTTCAAATGATATAAGTGAAGCACATGAATCATTCTACAAAGCCATACTCAAAAGATATAAGTAAGGTGCAAAGAGCCTTCTATAAATCAACCAAGGACTTTCTCATACCAGCATTGTGCATTATTAAAAGAAAAATAAAAAGCACACGACGCTCCAAGATTTACGCATATCATGTGACGAATAAAAATATAGCTCCAGGTAAAATTACCGATGGTTGTTAGAAGAAAGAGGGGATGCCTTCCGGGGCATCCCCAAGCTTAGTTTCTTGGGAGTCCTTGAATATTACCTTGGGGTGCCTCGGGCATCCCCAAGCTTAGTCTCTTTCCACTCCTTATTCCTTCATCCATCGTGATCTCACCCAAAACTTGAAAATTTCAATCACACAAAACTTAACAAAACCCTCGTGAGATCCGTTAGTATAATAAAGCAAATTGCCACTTTAAGTACTGTTGCAAACCCATTCACATTTTATTTTTGCATTGCAGCTACTGTATTATAACTTCTTTATGGCTTATACCACGGATAAAATCGATAGTTTCATCAAAACTAGCAAAACAATGCATCAAAAACAGAATCTGTCTTAAACAGGACAGTCTGTAGCAATCTGAACATTTACTATACTTCTGTAACTCTAAAAATTCTGAAAAATTAGGAAAAAATAAACAATTTTCATAGCAGTACTTTGTAAAAATTTCAGAAACTTTTGACATTCCAGTAAAAAATGTAAATTCACGCACTACAGCCAAAGGTTCTGTTTTTGCACTGCACACACCAAACAAGCAATCTAATCATCCTAAAGGCAAATCTTGGCACATTATTTTTATAATACAATGGATTTATACAAGGGGATAATTATTTTTATTGAAAAGTTTCTGTAATTAAGATTCACAAGGTTTCCATGGGCATGAACAAAGTTCAAGGCTAGCTCCCACTTTCACAATGCTCGTCCCTCTCACTTTCACTTTTCTTTTTGAAAAAGTTTTAGGTTCCCCTCTTTATTTATTTTGTTTTTTAAACTATATAAAAGCACACAACAGAATAAAATGACTCTCTAAAACTTCTGGGTTGTCTCCCTGGCAGCGCTTTCTTTAAAGCAATTAAGCTAGGCATATAGTGCTCAAGTAATGGATCCACCCGGATCCCAAGGTATATCAAAGCCAATTTTAATTAACAATGATTTGTAATTTAGTAGTGAGCACAAAGTAACATATATCATGCAACAACGAAGTCTAACTCTCTTCCTATGCATCGGCATGTCATAAAAGAACAATTCATGCACACAAAGTAAAGGCCAATACATAGCATAAGCAGTTTCTTGCAATTTTATCATATTGGAAACATAGAGAGGTGGAGATGTAGTTCCTCTCTCATAATAATTGCAAGTAGGAGCAGCAAGCACATGCATATTATATCTATCAAAATCATCATGTGTAATAGTAAAAGGCAACCCATCTATATAATCCTTAATAAGTGCAAACTTCTCCGATATAGTGTAGTTGGGAGAATTCAAAAAGATAATAGGACTATCATGTGTGGGTGCAATAGCAACAATTTCACGTTTAACATAAGGAACTATAGCAAGTTCATCTCCATAAGCATCATTCATATTGGCATCATGGCCACAAGCATAGCAAGCATCAAGTTCATCAAAAAGGGATATGACCTAAGCATCAACGGGGTTTTCGTCATCTTGCCCATGAGGCATGGTTCGCATGTATCAAGCGATTCAAAATTGAGTGATTCCAAAAGTCCATCAGCATGGAGTTTCTTCATGCGCTTTACACCAATATGACCTAAGCGGCAGTGCCACAAGAAAGTGGTACTATCATTATTAACTTTCTATCTTCTGGCATCAATGTTATAAATGTGTGTATCACTACTATCGAGATTCAACAAGAATAAACCATTCACATTGGGTGCATGACCATAAAAGATATTACTCATATAAATAGAACAACCATTATTCTCTGATTTAAATGAATAATCGTCTCGCAATAAACAAGATCCAGATATAATGTTCATGCTCAACGCAGGCACAAAATAACAATTATTTAGGTTTAAAACTAATCCCGATGGTAATTGAAGAGTGAGCGTGCCGACGGCGATCACATCAACCTTGGAACCATTTCCGGCGTGCATCATCACTTCGTCCTTTGCCAGACTCCATCTATTCCGTAGTTCCTGCTTCGAGTTACAAATATGAGCAACCGAACCGGTATCAAATACCCAGGCACTACTACGAGAGCTAGTAAGGTACACATCAATAACATGTATATCAAATATACCTTTGTTGACGTTGCCAGCCTTCTTATCAGCCAGGTACTTGGGGCAATTCCGCTTCCAGTGGCCAGTCCCCTTGCAGTAGAAGCACTCAGTCTCAGGCTTGGGTCCAGCCTTGGGTTTCTTCACGGGAGCGGCAACTTGCTTGCCACCCTTCTTGAAGTTTCCCTTCTTTCCCTTGCCTTTCTTGAAACTAGTGGTTTTATTCACCATCAACACTTGATGCACCTTTTTGATTTCTACTTCCGCGACTTTCAGCATCGCGAACAGCTCGGAGATTGACTTGTTCATCCCTTGCATATTATAGTTCATCATGAAGCCTTTGTAGCTAGGTGGCAGTGGCTGGAGAACTCTGTCAATGACCGTCTCGGGCGGAAGATCAACTCCTAGCTGATTCAAGCGGTTGTAGTACCCAGACATTCTGAGTATGAGCTCACTGACAGAACTTTTCTTTTCCATCTTGCAGGCGAAGAATTTATCGAAGGTCTCATACTTCTTGATCCGGGCATTTGCTTGAAATACTAACTTCAACTCCTGGAACATCTCATATGCTCCATGGCGTTCAAAACGCTTTTGAAGTCCCGATTCTAAGCCATACAACATGGCGCACTGAACTATTGAGTAGTCATCAGCACGCGCCTGCCAGACGTTCACAACATCTGCGGACGACACTGGAGGGGGTGGGTCCCCGAGCGGTGCATCAAGGACATAAGCCTTTTGTGAAGCCGTGAGGATAATCCTCAGATTATGGACCCAGTACGCATAGTTACTTCCATCATCTTTCAACTTAGCTTTCTCTAGGAATGCATTAAAATTCAGGGGAGTTACTGCGCGAGCCATTGATCTACAACATAATTTTGCAAAGACAACTTTAGACTATGTTCATGATAATGAGTTCAATTAATCATATTACTAAAGAACTCCCACTCAAATCAACATCCCTCAGGTTGTCTAAGTGTGACATGATCCAAATCCACCAACCCAAGTCCGATCATCATGTGAGATGAGGTGGTTTCAATGGTGAACATCTCCATGTTGATCATATCTACTATATGACTCATGTTCGACCTTTCGGTCTCCTGTGTTTCGAGGCCATGTTTGTACATGCTAGGCTCCTCAAGGTTAACCCAAGTATTCTGTGTGTGTAAATCTGGCTTACACCCGTTGTATGCGAACTTAGAGTCTATCACACCCGATCATCATGAGGTGCTTCGAAATGACGATCCTTCGCAACTGTGCATACTCGGGGAGAACATAATTTTATCTTGAAATTTTAGTGAGGGGTCATCTTATAATGCCACCGTCGTCCTAAGAAAAATAAGATGCATAAAAGGATAAACATCATATGCAAATCATATAAGTGACATGATATGGCCATCATCGTCTTGTGCTTTTGATCTCCATCTCCAAAGCACCGGAATGATCTCCATCGTCACTGGCATGACACCATGATCTCCATCATCGTGTCGTCATGTGGTTGTCGCGCCAACTATTGCTTCTACAACTATTGCTAACTCGTAGCGATAAAGTAAAGCAAATGTCATAAATGAATTAAAGACAACCCTATGGCTCCTGCCGGTTGCCGTACTCATCGACATGCAAGTCGTGATAACTATACAAAACATGATCATCTCATACATCACATATATTGAATCACATCTTGGACATATCACATCACAACATACCCTGCAAAAACAAGTTAGACATCCTCTAATTTGTTCTTACATGTTTTACGTGGCTGCTATGGGTAACTAGAAAGAACCGTTCTTACCTACGCGAAGCCACAATAGTGATAATCAAGTTGCCTTTTAACCTTCTACAAGGATCGCCTTTGTCGAATCCAATTCAACTAAAGTGGGAGAGACAGACACCCGCCAGCCACCTTTATGCAACTAGGTTACATGTCAGTCGTTGGAACCGGTCTCTTGTATGAGAACAAGTAAGGTTGGTCTGAGCCGCTTCATCCCACAATACCGCCGAATCAAGATAAGACTAAGGAGGTAAGCAATCTGAACATCAACGCCCACAAACTCTTTTGTGTTCTATTCGTGCATATCATCTACTCGAGATCTCATCTACGCATAAACCTGGCTCTGATACCACTCTAGGGGAACGTTGCATGGAAAACAAATTATTTTCCTACAAACACCCAAGATCTATCTATGGAGATGTATAGCTACGAGAGAGGAGTGCATCTACATACCCTTGTAGATCGCTAAGCGGAAGCGTTAAGAAACGCGGTTGATGTATTCATACGTCTTCGCGATCCAATCACGATATGTCCCGATCTAGAGCCGAACGGACGGCACCTCCGTGTTCAGCACCCGTGCGGCTCGATGACGTCTCCTCCTTCTTGATCCAGCAAGCGAGGGAGGAGAAGTAGATGGGATCTCAACTAGCACGACAGTGTTGTGGAGATGGTGGTGAAGCAATCCTGGCAGGGCTTCGCCAAGCACTACCGTAGATAGGATCTGAGGAGAAAACAGAGTAACGGGAGAGGGAGGGCTGCCACCGGGGCGTGGGAATTGGTGTGTTCAGCCTCTCCCTCTGGTGGCAGCCCTCCCTCTCCCCCACTATATATAGGAGGCAATGGGGAGGGTTGGGTCGCAGCCCTAGCCCCTCCTCCAATGAGGGGGTGTGGGCCTAGGGAGGTTTCCTCCCTCCCGAAGGCACCTATAGGAGGGTTGATGGTGTCCTGGACTAGGGGGTACTCACCACGTCGTCTCCCGACCAGTGGGTCGGGCCGAGGACCCCCAGGGTGATTCACTAATGGGCCACTTCGGGCAGCCCATGATGCATACAAGGGAGATTCCACAAGACTTGGCGCACAAGACAAGGACTCCTCTAAACCCTAGGCCTACGGTGCACTATATAAACCGAGGCCAGGCTAGAAAGTAGACAACCTCAATCTCATATTCATTACTACAATCTCGTGGTAGATACCTATACTATGTACTATCCCCATATCAATACAACCAAAAGCAGGACGTAGGGTATTATCTCCTTGAGAGAGCCCGAACCTGGGTAAAATCATGTGTCCATGTTACCATCGCTCCAAGACGCCTAGCTTAGGACCCCTACTACAAGATATGCCGGATTAAGAACTAACATTGGTGCTTTCATTGAGAGCCTGTTAGGTGTCATCGTGGTGCGATGGGATCTTCAATCAACGCTAAATCAGGCTTGATCGAAGTCTCAAACAAACTGCGGCAACGCGGCGTCGCCTAATCAAACTAATAAACGCGCCCATGGTGATGGCGTTGGCCTTGCGCGCCCTACGCAGCGCTGGATTCCGAGGAGGATACGCATAGGTCGGGGGAGCCGAGGTTAATCCCGCAGAAGCTGTCCAGGGAAATCCTTTCCTTTCCCTCTTCTTTATTTGCTTTTTTAATTCTGCACGCAAGTGGTCGCTAGTTTGTCCACTAATACTAGTGTTTTTTCTTTGTTGTTTGTCCACTAACTTTTGCAGCACAACTTTTAAGGTCTAATCCAAATGATGAACAATGCAAATTAGTGTTGCCCTGACCGATGTGTCATCGGGCGCACCTCGTGTGTAGATTTTATTTGCCCGCGGTCCAGCGGACATTACATCTGTAGTCAGATCTGCCCTATGAAATATACGCCGTCAAACTGACCTCGGCCAGGATGCATCTCTTTTAATAAATTGTTTTGCATAAGTAATTATGAGAGATTTTTATTTATTTATTTTTATTATTACCTGGCGTGTGCTACTTCAGGCATGCAGATAATCAACCTCGACTGCACCACACTGTCATCTCGGCGCGCGTCTATGTGGCACCGCCTCGGACGAACCGACCACGACGCTAAGGCCATATTTTCCTTAATTTTCAGTTCACTTAAATTAGTTAAGTAGAAGAATTTCCCTTTTATCTTTATTTGTTATTACTTCTGGCTTGCACTATATTATGTGCGCAGGTAATTGACTTCGACTGCATCATGCGGTCACCTCGGCGTGCCGACATCGTCGTCCCGCCTCCATCAACCAAATTGCGTCGTCGACATGGTCGACTGACGTGGGGGCTAAGCCGTCATGCTTTCGAACTACTTTGTCTCCTCGGCAAGATCGGGAGCTCTGCCTCGCCGCCGCAACCGTGTTGTGTTCCCACTTCTCGACCCGAGCTCTCTGCTCGATTACCTCATCCATGGGGGCTGGGACCTCGGCCAGGCCGAGGACTACGTCTCCGTCCCGCCACAACCCCGGACCGCACCGAGCACATTAACCAGCTAAGTCGTTTTCGTGCTCAGCTCTCTTTGAAATTTTACTTTTTGTTCAGTTCAACCAAGCATTATATTTTTTTAAACAAAAAAATGTTTGTTAAGAACTTTGTTTGTTAAAAATTTC
This sequence comes from Elymus sibiricus, assembly GCA_039707655.1. Lineage (NCBI taxonomy): Eukaryota > Viridiplantae > Streptophyta > Magnoliopsida > Poales > Poaceae > Elymus > Elymus sibiricus. Next base: position 77,039,950 of record CM077673.1, read on the forward strand.
TTTACCGATTTAACCGGGGGTTCTTAAATTTGTATGAGCCATTTTATAATAAATGTGTTTTCTTCTTGGTCGTTGCAAAGTCTTTTTCTACTACTCCTTTTTCCGACACTAGTGTGTGGTCAATAGCCGGGTAGCCTGTTTTCTTTCTAAAGCCGCTTGAGTTTAGTTCGCTAAACAGGCCTCGGAGAAACACTCCGCCTTCGGTATATGGAGGTTGAAGCCAAAGGCTGACCCGCTTGGAGTCTGGAGATCGAATGTATCATGTTAAAGCACGACCGAAGCACGTATTAATTTTAAGACCAATTTTGGATTGGCACCAAAAAACTTGATTTAGTTCGGACGTCAAAGTTTTTACATAAGTTTTTTTTGGCTTTTTGAGCTTATGGCACTTTTAAGCTATTTGTCTGTTTTTCTTTTAGGAGGCGGGACATCCTCATGACCGAGGTGCCCTGCATAATAATTTAGCTCGGGAGATCTTTTCCAACCCACAACTCGGTATCTTTCCTGCCGACTTACACCTCGGCGTTGGTGAAACGCACATGACATCTGGACTAGTTCCCCGAGGAGATTCGATCCTCAGGTTGGTCGGCCGCACCCAACCTGAGTCTCGGGGGTTACGGTGTGTCTCCGGCATAGCTCTCGTAGTACAATGTCGGATGCCTTTAAAATATCGACAATATCAACAGGGGACTCCGGCTAGAGCCGAACCCACCAAAAGCCAAGGTACTCCGAGCAGTCCTCAGCAAAACATTCTCGGATATTGCTTTATATGCATCCGTTTCGAATTGTGTCTTTGGTCAATAGTTGGGTTGCCCTGCTCCTGTGATTGCCTCCTACATTATGCTTTGTTCGGCTAGGTGTGCAAAGGGAGAACCACTATGATTGTACTTCCGATTTAACTGGTCAAGTACCTCAGTGGAGAAAGCCGAAAACTGACTGTCACAATGAGCGCAAACTGGTCAGCGATCCGATGACTCTGTCAAACTATAGACCGATAGAGGTTACCCCGTGGGCCTTTCATAAAATTGGCCGAAGTGTTAACGGCTTAACCTCGGCTGACGCCGAACACTAACCGGGGGCTAGTAACTGGCCTCCCAAACTTTAAGCTCCTATGACTAAGTGATAAATGGTCACAAAGGAGTCAAAATACCATATAGCATAACAAGCATTTGTATTCAATATGCGAGTGCTGCCTTCCATAGTCATCGTTATAAAGCCATAAATATGCATCAATTTGACTTAAGATTTTGACCAAGCTGGGTTGCCTGGCTCCTGTGCTTACCCCCTACATTCCCGATTGTTCGGCTAGGGGGTAAAGGGAGCACCTCTGTGATTGTTACTTCCGGGTCATCCGAGTTAGTACCTCAGACTGGGTGAAGCCGAAAGCTAGTCATCTTAAGAATATAATTGGTCGGCAACGACGGAAGTGAAAATTTTGGTTCATTAAAGACCACTGATTTCGGGAACATTTCCCAAACTAAATCCTCGCTATTTTCCTCCCACATTGATCGGAGGTGAGGTTTTCACGATCATGGTCAACATGATAGCCTGGGAAAAGGAACTTATAAAGGAACTATTTTTCCCAAAAGATGTTTCTTACGTTAAATAGTAATATAACATATCTCTCCGCGTACCTTTGTTTATAGAACCGTATGGCCGGATTGCCTTGTTTGCCGTAAATCTTTGCCCTTATAAAGGCTTTATAAAGTAGGACAAACACTCCTCGGCTACTGGCCGAGGAGGTTGAAGCCGATGGTCGGTCTTGTACAATGCGGATCCGAGCATTAATGATGTAAAGTACTTGGATACATAGAATCATTACACATAAATTGTGTCAAACGTAACAAAGTTTGTGTCAAACAAATATCGATCCTTAATTCGACCACCCATGCCTAAATTAAGGCTCGGGGGCTACTGCATTGCCTATTCAATGCAGCAAATCCAAAGTGCAATATGGTTTCCGAGGAGATTCGATCCTCAGGTTGGTCGGCCGCATCCAACCTGAGTCTCGAAAACTACTGCGTATCGCGTTTCCATCCCTAACGTATGCCGCCGAGCAAGAACTTGATCCTCAGGCCGATTTTGCTAATCGACCTAAGTCTCAGGGGCTACTGGGATCAGTGGTTTTATTTTGATTATTATTTTTTCCTTCAGGCGCATCTCGGGTTATAGACCAACACACACCTTGAGGGCTACTGGCTATAAATCTCGGTAGTAAATAAATTGCAGCGATCGGAAATAAATCCCGCAAAAAACAGCCCGAGACCGAGGTGGTGCACCACCTTGGAAGCAGTTCGACATAAAGCTTGGATGCAAGTGGCTGGCTCCATAAAGGGCATTTCCAGCATTAAGCTCGGATGAACTCCTTCAACTTTTTCAAGACTGAGGTAATCTATGACACCTCGGATGCATACCAGCGTTGGAGCTCGGCTGCAAAAAGATACCTCGGATACAGTCCGGTGTTGGAGCTCGGACACAGTCCGGCGTTGGAGCTCGGCTGTAAAAAGACACCTCAGACGTAGTCCGGTGTTGGAGCTCGGATGCGAGAGGAGACCGCCACACGGGAAACACTTTGAGCCCGAGGTGTGGCATAAATATTACAAGGCATTGATAAAGGCCGAGAACTTAAAGGGGCTCCTCGGATGCCCGACATGTGAACTCTTCGGATACACCTCAGCGATCCTCAAGATCGGAGATAGGAAGATCTGTTGAACCAGTTTTCAAGACCGGCGTCTGAAGACGGAGAACAGTTCAGAAGAACCGAGGAGCGTCCCCAACTTGAAGACCGGTTCAGGGGGCTACTGATGGTGTCCTGGACTAGGGGGTACTCACCACGTCGTCTCCCGACCAGTGGGTCGGGCCGAGGACCCCCAGGGTGATTCACTAATGGGCCACTTCGGGTAGCCCATGATGCATACAAGGGAGATTCCACAAGACTTGGCGCACAAGACAAGGACTCCTCTAAACCCTAGGCCTATGGTGCACTATATAAACCGAGGCCAGGCTAGAAAGTAGACAACCTCAATCTCATATTCATTACTACAATCTCATGGTAGATACATGTACTATGCACTATCCCCATATCAATACAATCAAAAGCAGGACGTAGGGTATTATCTCCTTGAGAGATCCCGAACCTGGGTAAAATCCTGTGTCCATGTTACCATCGCTCCAAGATGCCTAGCTTAGGACCCCTACTACGAGATATGCCGGATTAAGAACCGACAAGGGTGCCTTCCCCTTTAGGACTCTTCCTCCTACACCTATCCTTGGCGCATGGGTCTCTTGGGGTTGGTGCCCCTGGCCCATATAGGCCAAGATGCACCCCCTTCAGCCCATGTGGGCCCTGGGGCAGGTGGACCCCCGGACCCCTTTCGGCACTCCCGGTACAATACCGATAATGCCCGAAACTTTTCCGACGACCAAAACAGGTCTTCCTATATACAAATCTTTACCTCCGGACCATTCTGGAGCTCCTCGTGACGTCCGGGATCTCATCCGGGACTCCGAACAACATTCGATCACCAACGCACATATCCCAATACTACTCTAGCGTTAGCGAACGTTAAGCATGCGGACCCTACGGGTTCGAGAATCGTGTAGACATGACCGAGACACCTCTTCGGTCAATAACCAATAGCGGGACCTGGATACCCATATTGGTTCCTACATATTCCACGAAGATCTATATCGATCGAACCACGATGCCAAGGATTCAATCAATCCCGTATGCAGTTCCCTTTGTCTAGCGGTATGTTACTTGCCCAAGATTCGATCGTCGGTATCTCCATACCTAGTTCAATCTCGTTACCGGCAAGTCTCTTTCCTCGTTCTGTAATACAAGATCCTATGACTAACTCCTTAGTCACATTGCTTGCAAGCTTCTTGTGATGTTGCATTACCGAGAGGGCCTAGAGATACCTCTTCGTCATACGGAGTGACAAATCCCAGTCTCGATCCATGCCTACCCCACAGACACCCTCGGAGATACCTGTAGAGCATCTTTATGATCACCTAGTTACGAAGTGACGTTTGATACACACAAGGCATTCCTCCGGTGTAAGGGAGTTGCCTGATCTCATGGTCTTAGGAACATATACTTGACATGAAGAAAGCAATAGCAATAAACTAATACGATAAAATGCTATGCTTACGGTTGGGTCTTGTCCATCACATCATTCTCCTAATGATGTGATCCCGTTATCAAATGACAACTCATGTCTATGGTCAGGAAACCTTGACCATCTTTGATTAACGAGCTAGTCTAGAGGCTCATTAGGGACACGGTGTTGTCTATGTATCCATAATGTATCTGAGTTTCCGATCAATACAATTCTAGCATGGATAATAAACAATTATCATGAACAAGGAAATATGATAATAACCACTTTATTATTGCCTCTAGGGCATATTTCCAACATTGTTTATTAATCATGCCTATGTGGGTCGTGCCGTGTCAGGCACGATTAGCACGGGTCGGGTCGAGCCGCCCGTTTGGCCAACTTTGCATCCAAGCAAGTTTGCTTTTTTAACACGAGTACAACTTACACAAGGACCCAACAAAAAGTCAAATTATGGACTATTCCTTGCATTTTATGCAAAAGACCTTAGATCATGAACTTGGAACACAATTTGGTCCAAGAAAACGGCATCAGCGTCAGCCAAAGCCCATCGCCGCCAGGGAAAAAACCACTTGGCGCGACCACCACCACCACCACCGAAAGGTCGCCGAAGGAAGGGGAAGTGAACATCAGGCTGAGACTGACCTGCCTCCCCTTTAGCACGACAACAGGGGAGGAGTTTAAGGAGCTGACGAAGAGAAGCGTCAAAGCTCCGCACGGTCTTCGTTTCACCAGAAAATGCAGCAGCTTAGCATGGCCATCCGACCATGGCCCCATCACAAATAGTTGATGGAAGTGAGCTCAAAGGACGAACCTGAGAAGTTTCTCTGTGGCCTAATTCATGTCCTCCCCTTTATTTCCTTCCTTCATCATGGTGGCTCATAAAGAACTGGGAAGAAGAGAGACTACAAAGGTGATTGGTTACGTGAATCGATTTTGGCATGCTTGCATATGTGGTCGGGTAGAGCCTGACTGGGTGAATACAATCTTTAGGCCATGTCGACATCGGATGAACTCTACCAATGGCTAGCTTCCCATCATACCACGTTTGCATGTTTTTTAACACGAGAAGGGTCCTTCCGGACGAAGTACAACTTACACAAGGACCCATTAAAGTTCGAATTTGAATTATTGGTAAACTTTTGTGTAGGAGAGTTTAGTGGGGCTTCTAAAGCTAGAGCCAATAGTTTGCATTTTCCTTCTATGCATTGCTTTGCTTTATTGGTACGAAGATGTTTTACTGCTAGACAAGAAAGTGGTACACTTAGGGCATGTTTGGGACTGCTCTACTCCATCAAAATCAGTTCCGCTCCACCAAATCCACTTTGGAGCAGTTTCATACAAGAGTTGCAACTCTTCCAATGAGAATGTTTGGCTGTCATCTAGCTCTAGCTTCAAGAATGGGAAATTTGGTGGAAAGGATCTATTTTATTGGATGAGAGGGGAGAAATGAAGGGGTATCCACTTACTGGTGGTAGTGGTGTGTAATTTCCTTCCAACTCCAGCTTCTACAATTTTATGGAGCACCTCCTAGAGAGCTTCACAAAAAACAAGGAGTTGTACTCCAGATTCTACTTTTTTTGTGAAGCGGCATATCATGGAGCTACCCCGTTTGGCTTACGTTTTCTAGAGCAGAGCTGAATTTCATGGAGCGGAGTAGTGCCAAACATAGCGCCACTGATCTCACTATTTTGCATAGTGCACTTCTTGATGACATGACTTATAGTTTGGGAGCAATTGTTGCACACCGTCTGAGTAAGAATAGAATTAATGGCGTTATTTATGTCAGTGTTTGTGCTACTCGTCTCGTTGCACATCTTAATGCACCCATCAGATTTAATTAAGATTACAAGTTGCCTTGCTTAGGCTTTGCTTCTATCAACTGAATTGCTTGAGGATAAGCAATGAGTTAAGCTTGGGAGAGTTGATACATCTCCAAAATTTATACCTTTTTTTGAAACATTTTTGCTCTTGTGTTGGCCTCTAATTTGCATGATTTGAGTGAAACTAACCTGGATTGACACTGTTTTCAACAAATTGCCATAGTGTTGTTTTTGTGCAGAAGTAAAAGTTCTCGGTCGGAATTGGACATGAATTTTCGAAGATTTATTTTGGAATAAATAAAAAATACTGGAACAGAGAAATACCGCAAAAGAGTGACATGGGGCCCACAAGGGCGAGGGACGCGGCCACCCCCCTGTCCTTGCCACCCAGGCTTATGGGGCCTATGGACCTCACCTCGACCTAATTCAAACACTATAAATTCACATCCTTCCAGAGAAAATCATAGGAAAATTTTCATCGCATTTTATGATATGGAGCCGCCGCCACCTCTTGTTCTTCGTCGGGAGCCCTAATCTAGAGTCCGTATGTGGCTCTGGAGAGAGGGAATCGACGTCGTCGTCATCACCAACCCTTCTTCATCAACAATTTCATGATGCTCACCATGTGTGAGTAATTCCTTTGTAGGCATACTAGAGGTAGATGGGATTTGGATGAGATTTCATATGTAATCATTGTGAATGTGTTAGGGTTTGATGTGTAGTATCCACTATGTTCTGAGGTTGACATTGCTATGACTCTGTTATGCTTAATGCTTATTTGCCACTAGGACCCGAGTGCCATGATTTCAGATATGAACCTATTATGTTTTCATGAATATATGTGTGCTCTTGATCTTACATGCAAGTTGTATCTTGTATGCACATATTATTGTTTTGAACCCTAGACCACATGGTGACAACAATTGGTATACTCTAAGGGCATGACTACAATTTGAGGAGTTCATGTATTCACTATGTGTTAATGCTTTGTTCCTCTTCTCTATTAAGAGGAGCGCCTTAATTACCCTTAGTTTTCATTAGGACCCTGCTGCCATGAAAGGGTAGGACAAAAGATTTTATGAAATTTCTTATCGGAAGCACGTATGACTATATACGGAATACATGCCTACATATGATTTATGAATATGAGCTAGTTTGTATCACTCTAGGTTGTGACCGTTGCATATTGAATCTCATCTAAACACCCCATCGCTACTACATGCCTTGCTATTGCCTTTGTTACTGTTACTATTGCTCTACTTGTTACAAACTCGTTACTATTGATGCCACTACTACTATTACTCTGCTACCACTATTATCATATTGTTGTGATACTAATAAATTGTTGCAAGAAAGTTATCTCTCATGTATGGTTAAATTGACAACTCAACTGCTAAAGTTTATAAATATTCTTTGTCTCCCCTTGTGTTTAATCAATAAATTTGGGTGAAATATTACCCTCGAAGACTATTGTGGTCCCCAAACTTGTGGGTCATCATATACCAACTTGGCCAATATCTTCTCAGGTCAAAGTGAATCATTAGTCCTCCATGTTCTGTGACATGCCTCCACTTGTCAATGAACGGGAGAGCGAGATATGACAAGCAACCACCATTATTCGATGATCCGGCTTCACTCGTGGTCACAACGTCTACATGCATCTAACAATAGTGCAAAAACCTCGATGTTGCATCACCGACTAAAGACACCACACGATGGAGATAAATCCACCACTCCTACCACCTCTAACAAGGAAAAGCCCGTCCAAAGCAACTTGAGTAGTTCCCATGAGCATTGGATATCACAAGGATGGCATGCCTTCACGATCAATTTGAGACCAGACCATGGGCGTTTGAAAGTTCATCACTTAGATACACATATTGGTTTTGGTGATTTATGGCATGATCATTTGAGAGAAATAATGTCTTTATTGAGTTTATTTTAGTTAGAGTCATCATTGCTTCAAGTGGAGCATCGATGGTGACCCCTACCTACAACTTTTGACGATGTTGTCTACCTTGAGCTCCCAGATTGTATTATGTAGGCTTTTGGTGAATCCAAGGTTTACATTGAGTGTAGCATAATCGGTACTATCAAGAGTTGCACAAGGTACTTTTGTTTGAACTCCAAGAAGATTCTATACCAAAGTCCGCAAAAATTCACTCAAGCCACCTCAAATTCCTAGTTTCTCTAAGCCATATACCACCTTAGATTTTCTTTTAGTACCATCGAGTCAATTAAGGTTACTCATCCTTAGATATCAGACCTAGATTTCAACAATTCGGACTGCTACACCTTTTCTTCTAGCACTGTCAAAACCAAATCTGGTTTGAGACATTTTATGTTAGCTCCGGCATCTCCAAGCATACCATATTCTTGGAGTAATAATGTGGGACTCCCATATTTTTGAGCATACCACAATGGCTCTAGGATGCAACACATGCTATTTTTGCATCCAAGAGCCATGCGAAGAACTAAATGTTGAAAGCACGTATGCTCCCTTGGAGGTTTTGATAATTCATGACAACATACATTGTCTCTTGGACTAATAGTTTTACCTAGTTTATTTCAGTTCAAGTCCATAGAGAAAATTGGCTGGAATGTGATGAGAATCCCCAAGGAAAGAAGAAGAAGGAAAGGAGTAGGATTGGCAAGACAACAAGCTTCAAGACTCTACATTTTGCATTCTGTGAGAAATCACATTTGAGTCCATAGGAAAGCCAATACTATTAAAAGGGGATGAGGTATCCATGATGATCTGGTTGCTCAAGTGCTTAGAGTTAGCCACCAAAAATACCCATGAAATTCTCCCACAAAATACTCTGTCCAAACCCTACCACTCAAATTTGGTGCCACAAATATTTCCAAATTGGCCCTACCGAGTTTCACCCTAGACAGATCCTAAGCCAAACCCTAATGTCTCGGTGACACCAAGTCTCTTTTCGGTGACACCAAAATCAGTGACCAACTCTCTGGTATCCTATTTCTAAAAATCGGAATTTCTGAGTTTTAGGAATCGTTCTCACCGAGTTTGGGTAACTGCTTAGGTCAGCCAAATCGGACCCATCGAGATTTATATACCGGTCTCACCAAAACGCCAAAAGTTGCCACATTTTGCACTGGTCGGTGCAACCGAGTTTTTACTTCGGTTTCACCGAGTTGGGCAATAATGTTGTAATAGTTGGATTTTTGGAGATGCCTATATATACCCCTCCACCCGCCTCTCACTCATAGAGGAAGCACTCAGAACAGACCAACACTTGCCCCATCCATTTTCTGAGAGAGAACCACCTACTCATGTGTTGAGATCAAGATCTTCCACTCCAACATATTAATCTTGATTTCTAGCCTCACCAAGTTGCTTTCCACCCAATCAACCTCTTCTACCAAGCCAAATCTGTGAGAGAGTGATCTTGTGTTGAGGAGACTATCTTTTGAAGCACAAGAGCAAGGGGTTCATCATTCCTACCACATCTATTACCTTTTGGAGAGTGGTGTCTCCTAGATTGGTTAGGTGTCGCTTGGGAGCCTCCGTCTTCGCGTGTGGAGTTGAACCAAGAAGTTTGTACGAGCAAGGAGATCGCCTACTTCGTGAAGATCTACACCGAGTGAGGCTAGTCCTTCGTGGACGTAAGTCATGATGGAATAGACGAGGTTGCTACTTCGTGGACCCTTATGGGTGGAGCCCTCCGTGGACTCTCACGACCATTACCCTCCGTGGGTTGAAGTCTCCATCAACGTGGACGTATGATAGCACCACCTATCGGAACCACGGGAAAAATCTTCGTGTCTCCAATTGCGTTTGATCTCCTCTTCTCTACTCTTACTTACATGTGCTTGTCTTTACTTTCCGCTGCTATACTCATTGACTTGCATGTGTAGGGTGTGCTAGATTGGTTAGAATTTCTAAAATCTGCCAACCATTAAAATTCAGAAAAGCTTAGGTTTTTATCTTGTCAAGTAGTCTATTCACCCCCTCTCTAGACGTCCCTTCTCGATCCCACAGTTTGTATTAGAGCTTTGGTCTTCATAACTTTGTTTTTATCACCATTGGAGGAAGATGGATGTGTCTAGTTTGGAGAGTCTTAGTTGCAGAGTGCCTATTCTTGATGGTGAGTACTATAGTCAATGGAAAGAAAAGATGCTTGATCTATTTCATGAATTCCATTTGAGCAAGTATGTTAAGAACCCTTATGTGCCTCCCATTGATCCCTTACATCCTTCACACGAAGAAGAAATTGACATGCTTCGTAATCTTAGAGCTGTTAATCTTATCATTAGAGGATTGCCAAGAATTGTGTTTGATCAAATGAGAAACTTTGAGTGTGCTTATACTTTGTGGAATGATTTAGAGAATAGATATCCAAACTACTCTTTGAAAAATCTTGATGTCATTCTCCATAAAACTGTTGCATTTCACAAGATGAAGCCTAGTGATCCTAATTTTGATGACTATCTTTTCGAGCTTAGAGACCTCATGCGTGAAAAAGGAGATGTCATAACTATCAACAACATTATTGTTGAAGCCATCCGCATTAATAATCTTGAGCACTGTCATGGTCAAAACTCTAACGAAACTGATTTTTATGAAGAGGATACTCCACTTGATGATGACAATGTGGAACATGGCTACTACGATGAAGATAAGTTGTTTGACATCAAATATGAGAAGACTATGAAGAATCCAAGTCTCGTGGCGAACTTCAAAGACTACATGTCCGAAGGAAAAGAGTGGATTCTCGAAAGTGGATGCACCGATCGCACGACTGGCGATAGAGACATGTTTCAAGAGATCACACCAAACCATGGACCACAGAGGTATGTGACTTTTGGAGACAACTCCAAGGGTAAGATACTCGGTCTTGGTAAGGTGGCCATATCTCATGATAACTCCATTCAAAATGTCATGCTTGTTGAATCCCTTGGCTACAATCTTCTTTCCGTATCTAGACTAGCCGACTTCGGTTTCAATGTGCTATTTACTAAAGTTGATTGCCAAGTGTTTCATCAAGCTAATCACATCATGGTCTTTACTGGTTTCCGTAGAGGTGATATATACATTGTTGATTTCACTAAGAGATCCAAACCTCGTACTTGTCTTATTGCAAAATCTTCTAAAGGTTGGCTTTGGCATAGAAGGCTAGGACATGTTGGTATGCGTAATCTTGACAAGCTCATCAAAGGTGATCATATACTTGGTGTTAAAGATGTTATCTTTGAAAAAGATAGACTTTGTAGTGCTTGTCAAGCAGGAAAACAAGTGGGTGGAAGTCATCCCATAAAGAACATCATGACTACTAGGAGACCACTCGAGTTGCTTCATATGGATCTTTTTGGTCCCAATGCTTACAAGAGCCTCGGTGGAAATTCCTTTGGTCTAGTTATAGTTGATGATTTTTCCAGATTTACGTGGGTATTCTTTCTTGATGACAAGTCGCAAGTGCAAAAGATCTTCAAGAACTTCGCTCGCAAGGCCCAAAATCAATTTGAAGTGAAGATCAAGAAAGTTCGGAGCGACAACGGATCGGAGTTCAAGAACACCAATGTGGATACCTTTCTTGACGAAGAAGGGATTTCACATGAGTTCTCGGCTACGTACACACCTCAACAAAATGGAGTTGTTGAGAGGAAGAACCGGACTCTCATAGAGATGGCTAGAACGATGCTCGACAAATACAAGACGCCAAGACACTTTTGGGCGGAAGCCGTGGAAACAACTTGTCATGCTACGAACTGACTCTACCTACACAAGCTTCTTGGTAAAACGGCATACGAGTTACTCACCGGTAACAAACCCCAAGTTGGATACTTTCGGGTATTCGACTCAAAGTGCTACATTCTTGATAAGCATCATCGTTCTAAATTTGCTCCTAAATCTCATGAAGGTTTCCTACTTGTTTATGGATACAACTCTCACACTTACCGTGTCTACAACAACTTCACTCGAAAAGTTGAAGAGACGGTGGATGTGAAGTTTGATGAATCTAATGGTTCACAAGTCGAACAATTGCCAAATGATGTAAGAGATAAGGAACCTTCGGAAGCCATTCCAGATTTGCCCATCGGCAAGATTCGTCCCATGGAGGTGAAGGAAAGCACTTCATCAACACAAGTGGAAGCGCCTACCTCGCATCAAGGCGAACCACAAAACGACATGGAGGCATCCACAAGTGGTACATGACTAGATGAAGAGGAGGAAGAAGTACATCATGATGATCCACCTCAACCTCCTTCACCACCACCTCAAGGAAACGACACCTTCAACAACAACGAAGAAGGAGATGATGAGGAGGAAGCTCCACCATCCAACAAGCAAAAGCTACCACAAGTTCGAGCAAGAGCGAACAAGAATCATCCCTTAGAGCAAATATTCGGCGACATACAAACCGGGAGAATCACTCGCTCTAAAACTCATTTAACTAATTTTTGTGAGCATTACTCATTTATCTCTAGGATTGAGCCTATGAAGGTAGAAGAAGCACTTGAAGACCCAGATTGGGTGAATGCCATGCACGAAGAGCTACACAACTACAATAGGAATGAAGGGTGGACACTAGTGGAGAAGCCCAAGGACGCGCAAAACATCATTGGAACAAAATGGGTGTTCCGGAACAAGCAAGATGAAGATGGTCAAGTGGTACGCAACAAGGCATGTCTTGTAGCTCAAGGTTACACTCAAGTCGAAGGTATGGACTACGGTGAGATTTATGCCCCCGTTGCTAGACTTGCAGCCATTCATATACTTCTTGCTTATGCCAATCACCATGATATTACTCTTTACCAAATGGATATCAAAAGCGCTTTTCTAAATGGTGAAATTGAGGAGGAAGTTTATGTTAAACAACCTCCCGGCTTTGTGAACCCTAAGAAACCTAATCATGTTTACAAACTTCGTAAAACTCTCTATGGTCTTAAGCAAGATCCACGAGCTTGGTACAAATGCTTAACGATGTTTCTTATTGAAAAGGGTTTTGAAATTGGTAAAATTGACGTAACCTTGTTCACAAAAGGAGTTAACGGTGAATTATTTGTGTGCCAAATTTATGTGGATGATATTATCTTTGTATCTACTAACCCACATTTTAGTGAGAAATTTGGAAGGTTGATGTCCGAGAAGTATGAGATGTCTATGATGTGTGAGCTGAATTTTTTCCTTTGTTTGCAAATCAAGCAAATGAGAGAAGGAACATTTATCTCTCAAACCAAATACACCAAGGAATTGATCAAGAAGTTCAACATGCAAGAGTGTAAACGTATGAAAACTTCTATGCCTACTTGTGGACATGTTTACCTCACCAAGGAGGACAAACCGGTTGATCAAAAGGTTTATCGATCAATGATCGGTTCATTGCTATACCTATGTGCCTCCCGACCTGATATCATGCTTAGTGTGTGCCTGTGTGCTCGATATCAGGCCGCTCCTAAAGAGTGTCATCTTAAGGCCATGAAAAGAATTGTGAGATACTTGATACATACACCAAACTTTGGCATTTGGTATCCCAAGGGATCTTCTTTTAACCTTGTTGGCTATTCCGACTCGGATTATGCCGGAGATAAGGTTGATATAAAATCCACTTCGGGTACTTGTCAATTTCTTGGGAGATCTCTTGTGTCTTGGTCATCCAAGAAACAAAACTTGGTATCTCTATCTACCGCCGAAGCGGAATACATTGCCGCCGGATCATGTTGTGCACAATTACTATGGATGACTCAAACTCTTAAGGATTATGGAATACATGTGAGACATGTTCCATTGTTGTGTGACAATGAGAGTGCTATTAAGATTGCTCATAATCCCGTGCAACATTCTCGAACTAAACATATTCAAGTTTGTCATCATTTCATTCGTGATCATGTTGCTAAAGGGGACATTAATCTCAAACATATTCGTACTAACAAGCAATTGGACGATATCTTTACTAAGCCACTTGATGAGAAAGTGTTTTGTCACTTGAGGAGTGACTTGAACATCATTGATGCTCCAAACTTGAGCTAGACTCACTCGGATGAATGCAAGGGCATGAGCTTACTTGACTATTCCTTGTTACCATTGATATGATACTATCTTATCCCCTTGGAAATCTATGCTCCCTTGTATTGCATCTAACCTTTTGTAGGTACTTGGATGAACTACACTCCATGAGATTTCCAACAACCACTATCAAAAGCAATCTTGTTTTGGCCAAGTATCAACAAACCCTCTTTGTAATGGAGGAAGAAGACAACACAAACTATATCCTTGACATACATATGATGAAAACCTCACTCTTATCATTTGGATATATCTTGTGCTTCCTTGCAAGATTAACCCTTGTAGGAGTACATATCTACAAAGGAAAGAAGGATTGCTCCCAAATCAAGATGATCTACATAAACTTTGGGCATCCACAACAAGTCCACCTACACACCATGTCATGTACATCATTCTAAGGTATGTGCTCATATCCTTGAAGAAGCTTTACTCCAAGTCATGAGATAAAGCAATTCAAAGTGATATGAAAACATCAAAATGCTTAATCAAAAAATGGTAACCCCATTTTGAGTTTAACTATGAGTATGACCTATGATCAAGTATTCTTATTTGGCTCCTAAGTCAATATACTCTAATATAGGTGACCTAGTCACCGACCATCATCTAGATGAAGTTTCTTGTTTGGATCATTTTTCAGTTGCATGCATTCTTGGAACCACTCAATATTCATCTAGTTGAAAATTCATTGCAAATCTTTTGAAAATTCATTGCAAATCTTTAGAAAATTCATTGCAAATCTTTTGAAAATTCATTGCAAATCTATTGAAAATTCATTGCAAATCTTTTAAAAATTCTTTGCAAATCTTCTAGAATTTATTGAGATTTTCTAAAAATCATTTTCATCAACAAAATGGTCAAGAATAACTTTGCCAAGATTCTGTTTGCAATTTCGGTCTCTCCGAGCTGGAAAAATCGGCTTCACCGATAAAGCAGACATACTTCCAAGAGCTTCTTTGGTACCACCGAAATGGAACTCTTTGGTTGTACCGATTTTACCCAGATCCCTAATATTTCCTTATTGGTTCTACCGATTCACTTTGCCTCGGAATCACCAACTCTTTGCTACTTTTTCTTGACATCTCCAGTCAATGATCTCAATGACCCTTACTCTCAAGGATCCCTTACCCTCTGACCCTTTTTGAAAATTAATGCCAAGGGGGGGGGGGATATCAAAGCTTATGCTCATCAAGGGGGAGAAATATCTATCAAGGGGGAGAAATATCAAAGAGAAACACTACATTAAGGGGGAGAGAGAAGACCAAATCAAGAACTATCATTTAAGGGGAGAGAAAATATGGTTTGGATTTGGATTTGATTGCCTTAGTGTTAGACTTGTCTCACCCTACCTACTCCCAATATCGACTAAATCTACAAAATAAGATTCAGGGGGAGAGGAAGACTTACAAATCCACACTTAGGGGAGAAAGGTCTAAATGTTCTTGGAGACATATCAATTTTGAGAAAAACTATTTCCTATATGTGTTCCATATCCTGGTACATTTGTGTTCTTTTGCATTTGGATGAAAAGGATACTCTTGTGTTATCTAACATTGTTTTCTCAAGTGTGTTTCTTTTGTTAAAATGCTCAAGAACTTCAAGATAAGTATATGCATCATATCCTTGATCAAGATGATCTCTTGTCTCTTGCACATATTGTTTGCAAGAGTGAGTCTTGAACATGGAGACACCCCATTCACATATATTTGATGCATATAGCTAAGGTTCACATGACTTATCATGTCCTTCCTACTATGTGTGTGTTCATGCATTCCAAATCAACTATCCTCTAAAAGGATTGCACACATTTAGGGGGAGCTTATCTTAGTCATGTGTGTCTCAAAGCTTTCATATATCTTTGCATATCTAAATTTGTAGCTTTGATTGTATGTTGTCATCAATTACCAAAAAGAGGGAGATTCAAAGCACATACACTCCCTTGCAGGTTTTGATAATTCATGACAACATACATTGTCTCTTGGACTATTAGTTTTACCTAGTTTATTTTCGATGAAGTCCACACAGAAAATTGGCTGGAATGTGAGGAGAATCCTCAAGGAAAGAAGAAGAAGGAAAGGAGTAGGATTGGCAAGATAACAAGCTTCAAGACTCTACATTTTGCATTCTATGAGAAATCACATTTGAGTCCATAGGAAAGCCAATACTATTAAAAGGGGATGAGGTATCCATGATGATCTGGTTGCTCAAGTGCTTAGAGTTAGCCACCAGAAATAACCATGAAATTCTCCCACAAAATACTCTGTCCAAACCCTACCACTCAAATTCGGTGTCACCAATATTTCAAAATCGACAGATCCTAAGCCAAACCCTAATGTCTCGGTGACACCAAGTCCCTTTTCGGTGACACCGAAATCAGTGACCAACTCTCTGGTATCCTATTTCTAAAAATCGGATTTTTTTGAGTTTTAGGAATCGGTCTCACCGAGTTTGGGTAACTGCCAAGGTCAACCAAATCAGACCCACCGAGATTTATATATCGGTCCCACCGAAACGCCAAAAGTCGCCATATTTTGCACTGGTTGGTGCAACCAAGTTTTTTCTTCGGTTTCACCGAGTTGGAAATAATATTGTAATGGTTGGATTTTTGGAGATGCCTATATATACCCCTCCGCTTGCCTCTCACTCATAGAGGAAGCACTCAGAACAGACCAACACTTGCCCCATCCATTTTCTGAGAGAGAACCACCTACTCATGTGTTGAGATCAAGATCTTCCACTCCAACCATATGAATCTTGACTTCTAGCCTCCCCAAGTTGCTTTCCACCCAATCAACCTCTTCTACCAGGCCAAATCCATGAGAGAGTGATTGTGTGTTGAGGAGACTATCTTTTGAAGCACAAGAGCAAGGAGTTCATCATTCTTACCACATCTATTAACTTTTGGAGAGTGGTGTCTCCTAGATTGGTTATGTGTAGCTTGGGAGCCTCCATCTTTGTGTGTGGAGTTGAACCAAGAAGTTTGTATGGGCAAGGAGATCACCTACTTCGTGAAGATATAAACCGAGTGAGGCTAGTCCTTCGTGGTCGTAGGCCGTGATGGAATAGACGAGGTTGCTACTTCGTGGACCCTTATGGGTGGAGCCCTCCGTGGACTCTCGCGACTGTTACCCTCCGTGGGTTGAAGTCTCCATAAACGTGGACGTACGATAGCACCACCTATCGGAACCATGGGAAAAATCTTCGTGTCTCCAATTGTGTTTGATCTCCTCTTCTCTACTCTTACTTACATGTGCTTGTCTTTACTTTCCGCTGCTATGCTCGTTGACTTGCATGTGTAGGGTGTGCTAGACTGGTTAGAATTGTTGAAATCTGTCAACCATTAAAATTAGGAAAAGGTTAGGTTTTTATCTTGTCAAGTAGTCTATTCACCCCCCCTCTAGACGTCCCTTCTCGATCCCACTAATGTTCTAGGATGTTTTTGGAATGTGCAGTGGCATGGTGGGCCTAGAAAGCTGATATGTCTCCAACGTAACTATAATTTTTTATTGTTCCATGCTGATATATTATCATTCTAGGATACTTTTTGAGTATTTATTTACCAATTCATATTATTTTTAAGCACTAACCTATTGATCCAGTGTCCAGTGCCAGTTGTTGTTTTCTGCATGTTTTTGGTTTTTCAGGTTTACAGTACCAAACGAAGTCCAATTGCCCCGAAACTTTTTTATGATTTTTCTGGACCAAAAGAAGACCTAGAAGCTTTGGGAAGAGACCGGAGGCCTCACGAGGGAGGCACAAGCCAACAGGGCGCGCCCAGGGGGGTCGGCATGACCTGATGGCTTGTCCCTTCCTATGGCCCTCCTACCCCCGTTCTCTGGCCTAAATATTCACATATATTTCAAAAACCCTAGGGGGCATCCCAAAAATACTTTTTCCCCCGCCGCAAATCTCTGTTCCGCTTTGATCCCATCTGGAGCTCCGTTTCGGTGCCCTGTCGGAGGGGGGATCAATCACGGAGGGCTTCTTCATCAACCTTGCTGCCCTCATGATGATGTGTGAGTAGTTCACCACAGACCTACGGGTCCGTAGTTAGTTAGATGACCCTCTCTGTCTTTTGATCTTCAATACAATGATCATCGCATCTTCGCTTTGGTCTATCCGATGTAACTCTCTTGTACGGTGCGTTTGTTGGGATCCGATGAATTGTGGGTTTATGTTCAGATTATTCATGAAAAGATGTTGAATACTTGCTGGTATTTAATTTGCATGATTGTTATAGCTTCGTAATTCTCTCCAATTTATTGAAATAGTTTGGCCAACTAGATTCATACTTCTTCAGTGAGAGGGGTGCATTGTAGTGGGTTCAATCTGGCGGTGCTCTATATCCCAGTGAAAGAAGGGGACAAGATACGTCTTTGTATTGTTGCCACTAAGGATAAAACTATGGGGTTAGTTCATATTAATTGAATTCTCTTTGTCTACATCATGTCATTGTTCTCCAAGCATTACTCTGTTTTACTTAATACTCTAGATGCATGCTGGATAGCAGTCGATGGGTGGAGTAATAGTAATAGGTGCAGGCAGGAGTCGACCTATTTGCTTATGGATGTGATGCCTATATATACATGATCATTGCCGTGAATATCGCATAACTATGTGCTTTTCTATCAATTGCCCAACAGTAATTTGTTTACCCGCCGTATGTTGCCTTCATGAGAGATGCCGTAGGGAAAACTATGGCCCCCGGGTCTATTCACTTATATATTTACAAAACCTATCGATAAATTGCTGCCATAATTTACTTTTTATTTTATTTTGGAATTTAAAATCATCTACTATCATCTACACACTTCATTTGCTTGCAAATAACGAGTCCAAGGGGATTGACAACCCTCTTGCCCGCGTTGGGTGCAAGTGTTTGCTCTTTTGTGTGCAGTCACTGAAGACGGCTGTTGATTGATATTCCTATTGGTTCGATAAACCTTGGTTCTTAATTGAAGGAAATACTTATCTGTATTGTGTTGCACTTACATGTTCCTCTTCATGGAAAACCCAACGCAAATCACAAGTATCAGGAAGGATTTCTGGCGCCGTTGCCGGGGAATATCATCACCAACTATCAAGTAACTTCGCACAAATTATCATTCACGTGTTCTTCTTTTTATTTTTTGTTATATTTAGTTTACTTCATAAAAAACAAAAATACAAAAATATTTATCTTTGCTAGTTACTAGTTTACTTCTTTGCTTGCTAGTTTACTTGTCTTGCTTGTCACTTTGCTTGCTCGATCACCATGTCTCAAGATACTACTAAGTTGTGTGACTTCTCAAATACTAATAAAAATGATTTTATTAGTACTCCTATACCACCCGCCACTAGTGCGGAGGCTTGTGATATCAATGTTGCATTGCTGAATCTTGTGATGAAAGATCAATTTTCGGGAAGTCCTAATGAGGATCCCGATGCTCATCTTAACACTTTCATTGAACTTTGTGATATGCAAAAGAAAAAGGATATGGATAATGATGTTGTGAAATTAAATTCTTTCCTTTTTCACAACATCATTATCCATATCCTTTTTCTTTTGCATATCACAAAGTTCAATGAAAAAGGATATGCAAATGAAAAAGCTAAGGTTTGGTTTTCATCTTTACCACGTAATAGTATTGGAACATGGGATAAGTGTAAAGATGCCTTTATTGCCAAGTATTTTCCTCCTGCTAAGATCATCTCCCTTAGAAATCAAATTATGAATTTTAAACAACATGATTAAGAACATGTTGCGCAAGCTTGGGAGAGGATGAAATTGATGATTAGAAATTGCCCTACTCATGGATTAAACTTGTGGATGATTATCCAAAACTTCTATGCTGGACTAAACTTTGTGTCTAGAAATCTTCTAGATTCTGCTGTAGGTGCTACCTTTATGGATGTGACCTTGGGAGAGGCCACAAAACTTCTGGACAATATCATGACAAACTACTCTCAATGGCATACCGAAAGAGCTCCAACTGGTAAGAAGGTAAATTCTGTTGAGGAAATCGCTACTTTGAGTGAAAAAGTGGATGCGCTTATGAATATGGTTGCTAGTAAAAATACTCATGTTGATCCAAATGATATGCCCTTGTCTACTTTGATTGAGAAAAATAATGATGCTATTGATGTGAACTTTATTTCTCGAAACAATTTCAACAACAATGCCTATAGAAGAAATTTCAATGCTAGACCGTATCCCGGTAACTCCTCTAATAAGTATGGCAACTTTTATGGTAATTCTTATGGAAATTCTTCTACAAATGCTAATAGGATACCCTTTGATCTTGAGAACACAATTAAATATTTTATTAGTTCTCAAAAGGTTTTCAATACTATGGTAGAAGAAAAGTTGCATATGATTGATGCTTTGGCTAAAAACATGGATATAATTGCTATTGATGTTGAAACAATTAAAAATTAAACTTTTCCACCCAAGCATGATTTTAATTAGACCATTAAATCTATCCAAATATCTATTAATGAAATTAAGGAGAGGACCGCTAAGTTAAAAGCTAAGCGGGAATTCTTAGAAAGGGCTCTTCCACCTGGTTTTTACCGGAATCAGGATGAAGATCTTAAAATGATTGGTACTTATCCTATTGAATCTTTATTTACTTGTCTGAATATAAATGATAAAGGGACTGGAGTTGATACAACTCTAGCTAGAGGGAGTACCGTTTTCTTGGTGAGTGATGATTCTAATGATAAAACTAGAAAAGGTGGGTTTGGAGAGGTTAAAACTTTAACTAGTGATGTGCCCACTATCTTGGATTAGAAGGACTATAATTATGAAAGTTGCTCTTTAGTAGAATGTATTTCCTTGTTTCAAACCATTATTAGCTCACCCAATGCTTATGAACAAAATAAAGCTTTTGCTCAAAACATAGTAGAAGCAATGATAAAAGCTAATGATGAGAAACTTGACCTAGAAGTTTCTATTCCTAGAAAATTGTATGATGAGTCGGAACCTACTATTAAAATAAAGATAAATAAATATGAATGCAATGCTTTGTGTTACCTTGGTTCTAGTGTTTCAACTATACCTAAATCTCTTTGTGATGTACTTGGTCTCACGAATATTGAAGATTGTTCCCTTAACTTGCATCTTGCGGATTCTACCATCAAGAAACCTTTAGGTAGAATAAATGATGTTCTAATTGTTGAAAATAAGAATTATGTGCCTCTAGATTTCATTGTGCTTGATATTAATCGCAATCCTACTTTTCCAATAATACTTGGAAGACCTTTCTTACGAACTATAGGTGCAATTATTGATACGAAAGAGGGAAACATAAGGTTCCAATTTCCATTAAATAAAGGAATGGAACAATTCCCTAGGAAGAGAATTAAACCACCTTATGAATCAATCATGAGAGCTACGTATGGGTGGAGTGTCAAAGATGACAACACTTGAAACTATGCATTATGCCTAGCTAGGGGCATAAAACAATAGCGCTAGTTGGGAGGCAACCCAATAGTTATCTTTATTTTTTGCTTTTTAATTTTTGTTTGTTTTTTATAAAATGATTATTGCCTCTGTAATGATTGTGTTTTATGTTTTAATTAGTGTTTGTGCCAAGTAGAACCTTTGGGATGACTTACAAGATGTCTAGAATTGATACGGTGCAAAATTAGAAACTTTAGCGTCCAGTGCAAAATTTCTATGATTTTACTGGAACATCTTTTTGATCTGAATTTTTACACAATATTTATATGAAAATATTCAAGGTTTTCCTAAATTTTCAGAATTTTAGAGTTACAGAAGTATGTGTTCTCTACAGATCTTTACACGCTGTTCTGTTTTAGACAGAATCCGTTTTTGCTTGCATAGTTTGCTTCTTTTGATAATGTTGTGGATTTTATGGTGGGGGTATAAGCCATGGAGAAGTTAGAATACAGTACCTATTATGCAATAATGAAATATAAATCAATTTATAATAGTACGTAAAGTATTTGATATGTTTCTTATACTAACGGATCTCACGAAGTTTTGTTGAGTTTTGTGTGATTGAAGTTTTCAAGTTTTGGGTGTTATCACGTTGGACAAAGGAATAAGGAGCGGCAAGAGCCTAAGCTTGGGGATGCCCAAGGCACCCTAAGGTAATATTCTAGGAAGACTCAAGCGTCTAAGCTTGGGGATGCCCCGGAAGGCATCCCCTCTTTCGTCTCAATCCATCGGTGTGCCACTTGGAGCTATATTTTTATTTGCCACATGATATGTGTCTTGCTTGGAGTGTCGTTTGCTTTTGCTTGTTTTTGCTTTTGTTTTCAGTTTGCCACAATCATCATTTTTCTTGACACACCTATTTGAGAGAGACACACCTTCATCATAATTTATTAGAATACTCTATGTGCTTCACTTATATCTTTTGAGCTTAGCAGTTGCTCTAGCACTTCACTTATATATTTTTGAGCATGGTGGTGAATAGATTTTTATACACATAATTGCACTCTCGTTCTTCACTTATATTTGTATGAGAGTTAATAAATAGTGACGGTAATTTGCATAGGTTCATAAGACTAGTCCAAAAATAATAGGTATTCAATGAGTGATAATCAAAACCATCATGTAGCACATTAAAGAGAAATCTTGGGTTATTGATATTGACGTGGTAATGTGAAAGGGTGTGAGTGCATGGTTGTCAGTTCGTAGAAGTATCGGTATTAAGAGGTGTTAATTTCCCAGTTGTCTAAATATTAGAAAAGGGCATGGTGGGATGTGTGAGCATTTCTATTTCTCGTTGAAATCCTTGTGTCTTTCTTGATACCCTCATCTCCCAACTCATATAAAGGATGCTGGAGTAGTCTCCTCCTCACAGCTCCCGCATGGAAGAGTGCCCTCCGTGTCGTCCATTATGCAATGTCCTCGTGTGGATGGCTCTGTGGGGCTCTGTGAGCCGTCTGATATGTACGTGCGCCTGACACTGATACGCCCATTTTGCATCATGATTTCTTATTGATAATTATATTATTCTTGGTTATTATTCCACTTTATGATACAATTCTTATGCCTTTTCTCTCTTAATTTACAAGGTACATCACAAAGAGGTAAATTGCCGGAAACTGGAATTCTGGACCTGAAAACTAAGAAAAAGGCTGAAAATTTTGTGGACTCTAAATGACCTAAAACTTCACGAGGATTTTTTGTGGAATATATCTGAATTTATGGAGCAAAAATATACCAGAGGGGGGCCACCTGTTGGTGCCGAGGGAGTCCTGGATTAAGGGGTTCTCGGGCTGCCGGCCCATTGCTATGGGCCGGACAGCGGGCCGCTTTGTCGTTATCAATGAAGGCCCAATGATTGTGACGTTGCAACAAAGATGGAAATCTCCCAAGACCGTGACGTGTACTCCAAGGACCAGATGATGAGTTCGACATATTCTTCTCCTGGTGTAACCGACATTGTATAACCCTAGATACCCCCGGTGTCTATATAAACCAGGGGGTCTTAGCCCGTAGGACAAGTTAAGCATATTACTCCTAGGGTTTTACACCATATCATACAATCTCAAGGTAGATCAACTCGGTACTCGATACTCCATCATCAATACAAAAGAAAGCAGGACGTAGGGTTTTACCTCCATTAAGAGGGCCCGAACCTGGGTAAACGTTGTCTCCCTTGTCTCCTGTTACCCATCGATCCAAGACCCACAGTTCAGGACCCCCTACCTGAGATCCGCCAGTTTTGACACCGACATTGGTGCTTTCATTGAGAGTTCCACCGTGGGATCACGAGAAGGATCGATGGCTCGCCTGGTCACCAGCGACCACTTTGGTGCCGAGGATATCTTTGTCCCCGGCCCGCTTCCCGCGTTTGACGAGACCGCACGACATGCTAGTGCGGTAGATGACCTTGGCCAGATCATTGGGTTCGCCTCGGGCTAGGGAATCAAGTTCGGCGACCTAGATTATGTTGCCAATGCCCAAGGTGATCTGGTCCTCTCCGAACTCTTGTCTTTATCCGATGAGCATGAGATCTTCGAAGCTTTGACTTCGTACCTTTTCCTTGACGTCATGTCTGGAACACCCACTTCGGAGCCGGCCTCGAGCACGGATCCGACCACGGCGTTCCAAGACAAGGAATCAATCTTGGCCGAGCATGCTCCATGTGTTGACACATCGGAGAATAGCTCCCCCAAAATATCAGAGGCTGGTCCGGCTGGGCTCTCGCTGTCGAACGAGACACTGGTCTGGATCCAAACCTCGGAAATCACGGATGACTCAACCTCGACCTATCGTCAGATCGGTCTCGAGGCCGACCACATGGAATTTTGTTTCCCACCCACCACCCACCTTGTAGCCACCATCGAAGATTTAACCGATGTGTTGGATTTCTCCTCGGACGACGCTGAAGACGCATACACGGATGTCGACATAGCTGCTCCTCCGGTAATGGGACGATGGAGTGCCACTTCCACCTATGATGTGTATATGGTGGACGCCCCTGGCGATAAGGGCGACAGCACACCAAAGAAGAGCAGCGACGACACCCTGGTGAGAAATAGTAGCAACGAACCACTCAAACGTCGGCGTCAGCGCAAAAAATCCAAGGGACGCAAGGGCAGAAAAAGGCAATACGGGCTCCGAAAACGCTACATCGGACACCCCCAAAGATCCCGATGACCCAGCTGCGCTCGAGTAGTAGCACGACAATCAGGAGGGACACATAGACCCAGAAAAGCTTGACAATCTCAGTGATTCCAAATACAACAACTACCTCCCTCTTTCCGAGGATGAGGTTAGTCTGGGAGACGAGGACTTCATCGTCCCCGAAGACCCGCTGGACCAAGAATGATTCAAGCGGCAACTCATAGCGACCGCTCGAAGCCTCAAGATAAAACAACAACAAATCAAAGCTGAGCAAGACTCCCTCAACGACCGATGGACGCAAGTCCTCGTTGCCGAACAAGGGTACGACTACAAACGGCAAGGTCAGGACAAGCTTTACCCGCGCTGTCGTCTACTGCCAGAATTTGATGACGAGGCTGTCAAACCCATGCCCCCAGACAAACCCACGGCGAACAGACGGACTGCCCCCCTCGAGGATGGGACAGGACCGCTGCCAAAGCTGGGGAGCAACCCGAACACCTCCGCGGAGGAAGGAAAGAGCCAGCGCGGCCCAAAGACCCATTTGACCTACGACACACCTTGAATGCTGGTGCAGGTTAGACAAGATCCATCTATGGATCCAGAGGGTACACCCCCGCTGGACGGGATGGGTACCAAGCTTGGCTCGACCAGAATGATAGAGTTCGGGGACAACACTGAGTAAGGTCCCCATCCGACCTCCAACACGATACAGCTAGAGTCAGGGGCGCCACTCACCCGATGTGTTTTACAGACGACGTGATGCGGCATCAATTCCCCGAAGAGTTTAAGCCCGTAAACATCGAACCATATGATGGTATAACAGACCCGGCGGTGTGGATCGAAGACTTTCTTCTCCACATACACATGGCCCGCGGAGATGACCTCCACGCCATAAAGTACCTGCCATTGGAACTCAAAGGACCAGCACGACATTGGCTGAACGGCCTCCCAGAAAACTCCATTGGGAGTTGGGAGGAGCTCGAGGATGCTTTTCGAGCTAATTTTCAAGGCACCTATGTTCGGCCCCCAGGCGCCGATGACCTGAGCCATATCGTCCAACAACCCAATGACTCATCTCGGCAGTTCTGGAATCGGTTCCTGGTGAAGAAAAATCAAATCGTTGATTGCTCGGACGCTGAGGCTCTAGCCTCCTTCAGGAATAATATCCGGGACGAGTGGCTAGCCCGCCAGCTCGGGCAGGATAAACCAAGATCAATGGCAGCCCTTACCTCACTTATGACCCGCTTCTGTGCGGGCGAGGACAGCTGGTTAGCCCATCGCGACAACCCTCCCGGAAACCCCGGTACCTCTAAAGTTCAGGACGGTAACGGGAAGCCACGGTGCAATAAGAATAAGCGTCGACACAGCGGTGGCGAGACCGAAGACACAACAGTAAATGCTGGATTTAGTAATTCAAAACCTCCACAGCGGAGGAAACCCTCTAAAGGGAATAGGCATGGACCTACTCAGTTAGACAAAATCATGGAGAGGCCCTGCCAGATCCACGGCACCCAAGACAAGCCCGCCACTCACACCAACCGTAATTGTTGGGTGTTCAAGCAGGTAGGCAAACTCGCAGCTGAGGATCATAGCAAGGGCACCCGCAGCAAGGACGACGACGAGCCTCGCAGGCTGAATAGCGGAGGCCAGAAGCAATCCCCCCCCGAAGTCAAAACTGTGAACATGATCTATGTCACACACATACCAAAGAGGGAAAGGAAGCACGCACTTCGGGACGTCTACGCCCTAGTGCCTGTAGCCCCGAAGTTCAACCCGTGGTCGGCGTACCCGATCACCTTTGACCGCACTGACCACCCGACCAGTATTCGACATGGCGGGTCAGCGGCTTTGGTACTCGACCCCATAGTGGACGGGTACCACCTGACAAGGGTCCTCATGGATGGGGGCAGTAGCCTCAATCTTATCTACGCGGACACTGTGAAGAAAATGGGTATCGATCCGTCACGGATCAACCCTAGTAACACTACCTTTAATGGAATAATACCTGGCGTTGAGGCCCGACGTTCGGGCACTGATACGTCTCCAACGTGTCTATAATTTTTGATTGTTTCATGCTGATATATTATCATTCTAGGATACTTTTTGGGTCATTATTTACAAATTTATAATATTTTTGAGCACTAACCTATTGACCCAGTTGAGGGAGTTCGGGATTAAGGGGTCCTCGGACTACCGACTTATTCCTTATGGGCCGGACTTGTGGACCACTCGTTGGAGGATTGGACTGACCGAATACCCCATTACTAGGGGGGAGGATCTCAGGAGCCGTGGCGTGCCCTTCAAGCTTAAGGCGATAGAATAGGCATGTTTATTCCTTCGATGGGCAACCGACTATGTGTAACCCTAGGACCCCCGGTGTCTATATAAGCCGGAGGGTTTAGATTGTAGAGACAGGTGAACTCATCTAGGGTTTAGTCATTTGATCTCGAGGTAGATCGACTCTGTAATATTCATACACATCAATACAATCAAGCAGGACGTAGGGTTTTACCTCCATAGGAGGGCCCGAACCTGGGTAAAACACCATCTCCTTCGTCTCCTGTTACCCATCAATCCTAATCTCACAGCTTGGGACCCCCTACCCGAGATCCGCCGGTTTTGACACCGACATTGGTGCTTTCATTGAGAGTTCCGCTGTGCGATCGCCAGAGGGATCGATGGCTCGCCTCATCATCAGCGATGAAGTCCGCAACAAGGACATTTTCGTCCCTGGTCAAATTTTCGCGTTCGGCAGCATCGTATCGCATGCCGATCCGGCCGGCCATCTAAGGCAGGTCGGAAGTTTCATCCCCGATCAGGAAGTCAGGTTCGGGAACCTTGAGTTCGTCGCCGACTCCCGGGGAGATCTTGTCTTAACAAAATTCTCAACCCTCACGGAGGAGCCTGCAGGCCCCGACGCCTTAACGCCGGAGGCAACAGGTCCCGCCGTGGAAGTGGCCCCTATCCCTGGGCCGGCCGTAACACCCAACCCATCTGATATGCCCGGAACTGCCACGGCCGAATACATCCCGGGCCCGCCGTCGAGCGACCCTGGGACAGTGGCACTGCGGGTCAACCCCATGCGCTCCAACAACTTAGATCCCGCCGACATCTCATCTTTAAACGAGTTATTTGGTCGGATTCAAAACTTGGACGTTACCGACAGCCAGACCTCGGTCTATGACCAGATCGGGTTTAAACCCGATAATAGGGAGATTCGTGTCCCACCGATCACTCACCTGGTCGCCACCGTTGAGTGTCTGGCCGAAGGCTCGTCCTCTCAGCTACCGGAATTAAAAACAGTTTATATCCCGGTTTCCGACCGTCGGAATTTCTCCAACAATCCGGAATCCAGAACCCAGACCGGAAACAGTTCGGAATCGGCCGCCGATCTAGCGCGCGACCTAGAACCCGCGCAGAGGGGTCTTGTTGGCAATACGGACTCCAAACCCACCACGCCGAACTCCGCGATGGCACGGGAGGCAAACGCCGTGATCCCGGACTCTGATCCTGGCGAGAAACCAAAAATTTCCCTGCCCACCACCCAAGTCGAGCGCTCCTCAGGCAGCGCAGGACAACCCAAGTTATCGGGCTTATGGGAAATTAAACAACAGCCAGGGGAATCAGTCCATCACTTCTGGGATAGACTCCTCCTTTTTAAAGACAAAGTACGAGACGCTAGCGGCCAGGAGATAATAGCAACCTTCAGGTGCAATTGCCACACTGAAGGAATCCTCAACGCCCTAGCCCGTCGAAACATTCATGACTTCATCGAGCTATCGGACCTAGTGCAAAAATATTGCGCCATGGAAAGCACCTGGCAAGCCGAACGTTTGTTTTCGGAGCCGGTCCCCTCCGAACACCTTGGAGGAGCTCGGAAAAAGCGAATACCTCCGCAACGGCCGGCCAAACATGAACCCGGCGAGAAAAAGTATAGATCCCCCACAGGAGACAAAACTGTCCTTGACCGACTATTAGACAAGCCATGCCCTATACACTCTGTGTTACAAAACACAAACCTGACTCACAGCCTTAGAGCATGCTGGGTCGTCAGGCAGGTGGCAAAAAGCGGAGAGGCCATCCTTGAGGCCCTACCTCCAGTCAGACGCTCAACAGTACCACCCGAATACAACGACAAGATCCTGACGATCTATGAAACGTTTTCCTCTAGGAATAAGAGGAAGAGAGCCCTTCGCGAACTCGAACAAATCTATCAGGTGGCAGCAACAAACTCATGGACAGACACACCGATCACCTTCGGAGAAGCTGACCAACCAATCACACGCCCCGCCCGAACACCTGCCGCACTAGTCCCCAACCCTATTGTTGACGGCTTCAGGTTACAAAAGGTGCTAATGGACGGCGGCAGCGGTTTAAACCTCATTTACGAGGATACCTTGGAAAAAATGCAGTTCGACCGATCCCGCGTCGAACATAGCAACACAACCTTTCGTGGGATCATCCCTGGGAAAGAGGCACGTTGTTCCAGACGTGTTACCCTCGATGTAGTATTCGGCATGCCCGAGAACTACAGATCCAAAGAACTTCTCTTTCATATCGTGCCCTTTCACAGTGGCTACCACGCCCTGTTGGGGCGCGACGCTTTCACAAGATTTCAGGCTATACCACATTATGGGTATATGAAGCTCAAAATGCCCGGCCCAAACGGGGTTATCACAATAACAAGTGACCCGAATAGAGCCCTTCGAGCTGAAAATAGAACGGCAGCACTCGCCCTCGAAGCACTAGCCGAGACCCTGGCGGCAGAGGAACTGACCGCACTCCGGTCAACAGTGGACAAGGACGATGTGGTCCTTAGCAAGAGGCCCAAACCCACGTCCTTTAAACCCGCAGACGAAATCGTCAAGTTTCAGGTGCATCCAACGGACCCCAATAAAACAGCATCCATCGGAGCTCAGCTGGACCCCATGGTGGACGAAGCGCTGCGAACATTCTTATGAGAAAACTGGGATATATTTGCCTGACATCCTTCAGATATGCCGAGAATCCCATGACGGCTAGCAGAACACAGCCTGAACATAATCGCAGGCTTCAAGCCCGTCAAACATGCTTTACGCCGATTTTCCGAGCCCAAGCGACAGCTATGGGCGAAGATCTCGCAAAATTGCTGGAGACCGGATTTATAAGAGAAATCAAACATCCCGAGTGGTTGGCAAACCTGGTGATGGTACCGAAGATAGATAAATCCTGGCGGCTGTGTGTTGATTTCAAAGACCTCAATAAAGCTTGTCCAAAGGACCCTTTCCCTCTACCACGCATAGACCAGATTATTGATGCCACAGCTGGACACGACTCATTGTGCTTCGTCGACGCTTATTCCGGATACCATCAGATCAAAATGAAGGAATCCGATCAAGCTGCAACTGCCTTCATCACCCCCTACGAGCCATTCTGCTTTAACACAATGCCTTTCGGGCTGAAGAACGCAGGTGCTACATACCAGCGTATGATCCAGACATGTCTCGAAAAACAAATCGGTAAAACAGTCGAGGCATATGTAGACGACGTGGTCGTCAAGACCAAAAACGTCAGCCAGCTGATAGACGACCTCAGGCAAACTTTTGCTAGTCTGCGGGAATATGATATACGGCTCAATCCGGACAAATGTGTCTTCGGAGTCCCCGCCGGTAAACTACTCGGATTCATTGTTTCCCATAGAGGAATAGAGGCGAATCCTGCTAAAATCCGCTCCCTATCTCAACTTGCGATCCCTACAAAGCTAAAGCACGTCCAAAGGCTGGCAGGTTGCGTGGCGGCCCTGAGCTTCTTTATCTCCCGCCTTGGTGAAAAGGCTTTGCCGCTCTACAGGCTGCTAAAACGGACCAAAAACTTCGAGTGGACCGATGAAGCAACGACTGCACTAGAGGAAATCAAGACACTACTGGCCAGCAACCCCATTCTCATGGCGTCAGGCACCGGTGAACCAATGCTACTGTACATCTTGGCCACCAATCAAGTGGTCAGTGCGGTACTCGTCGTCGAACGAGATGACGAGGGTCACAAATTCAAGGTGCAAAAGCTAGTCTACTACGTGTCAGAGGTGCTAACGCCATGCAAGTCCAGATATCCGCACTACCAGAAGATAGCCTATACAGTGTTTATGGCATCATGAAAGCTCAGACACTATTTTCAAGAATGTTTGGTCACGGTGGCATCCGAAGTACCCCTGAACGATATAATCAATAACAGGGACGCCACCGGCCGAATAGCCAAATGGGCCATCGAACTCCTTCCTTTCGAAATCACTTATAAGCCACGACGAGCTATTAAATCTCAGGTTTTGGCTGATTTCCTCGCCGAATGGACAGAGGCTGAGCTCCCCAGAGAATATAGCACATACTCCCATTGGACGATGTACTTCGACGGATCCAAGACACTGGCCGGACAGGGGGTTTGAGTTATCCTCACATCCCCCACGGGAGACAACGTCCGGTACGTGTTGCAGATCATGTACGCCGATTCCAACAATGCGGCCGAATATGAAGCCCTGTTGCACGGGCTTCGGATGGCAGCATCGATGGGCATACAACGGCTTGAAGTACGGGGAGACTCTAATCTCGCCAGCTCCCAAATCAACGGCGAATTCGATGCTAAAAACCCAAAGATGGCAGCATACAGAAATGCCGTCCTTAAAATATCCGCACGGTTCGAGGGGCTAGAATTCCACCACGTCGCTAGAGACAGCAATCAGGCTGCTGACATACTTGCCCGTATGGGGGCCAAGCGCGACCCCATCCCGAAAAACACCTTCCTCGAACGGCTTTTCAAGCCCTCGGTGGTATGGCAGGACGAGAATAAGGACGCCGGAGCCGTCAACACGGAAGAGATTGTCCCTCCTTCAAATGAACCAGACGAGCAAATCATCGGTGGCTCCATAATTGAAGAAACGCCTTCAGCTCATGAGGACATGGCAGTCATCGCACCATGGACCGAGCCCTTCCTGGCCTACCTTCTCTGCCAAGAACTCCCTGATGACCAGACAGAGGCGAGATGCATAGTCCGGCGGTCCAAGGTGTTGGAAATATGCCCTAGAGGCAATAATAAATTGGTTATTATTATATTTCCTTGTTCATGATAATCTTTTATTATCCATGCTATAATTGTGTTGATTGGAAACTCAAATACATGTGTGGGTACATAGACAACACTGTGTCCCTAGTAAGCCTCTAGTTAACTAGCTCGTTGATCAAAAGATGGTGAAGGTTTTCTAGCCATGGACATGAGATGTCATTTGATAACGGGATCACATCATTAGGAGAATGATGTAATGGACAAGACCCAAACTATAAACGTAGCATATGATCGTGTCAGTTTATTGCTATAGTTTTCTGCATGTCAAGTATCTGTTCCTATGACCATGAGATCATGCAACTCACTGACACCGGAGGAATACCTTGTGTGTATCAAACGTCGCAACGTTACTGGGTGACTATAAAGATGCTCTACAGGTATCTCCGAGGGTGTCTGTTGGGTTGGCATGGATCAAGACTGGGATTTGTTACTCCGTGTGACGGAGAGGTATCTCAGGGCCCACTCGGTAATACAACATCACAATGAGCCTTGCAAGCAATGTGACTAAAGTGTTAGCCACGAGATCTTGTATTACGGACCGAGTAAAGAGACTTGCCGATAACGAGATTGAACTACGTATAGAGATACCGACGATCGAATCTCGGGCAAGTAACATACCGAAGAACAAAGGGAACAGCATACGGGATTAACTGAATCCTTGACATAGAGGTTCGACCGATATAGATCTTCGTAGAATATGTAGGAACCAATATGGGCATCCAGGTCCCGCTATTGGTTATTGACCGTAGAGGTGTCTCGGTCATGTCTACATAGTTCTCGAACCCGCAGGGTCTACAAACTTAACGTTTGGTGACGATTAGTATAGTTGAGTTATTGTGTTGGTGACCGAAGGTTGTTCGGAGTCCCGGATAAAATCCCGGACATGACGAGGATCTCCGGAAGAGTCCGGAGGTAAAGATTGATATATTAATAGTGTTTTGATCTCCGGAAGGGTTCCGGAATTCACCAGAAGGGGTTCCGGATGTTTACCGAAGTGTTCGGGTGCAACAACACTTTATATGGACCAAAGGGGTAAAGCCCACGAGGTATTGGAAAGTGCAAAAGGAAGTTTTGCTGCTGCCTTAAGCGGTACTACCGCTGGTAAGGCAGTACTACCGCGTAAGCGGTACTACCGCTTGTGTGAAGCGGTACTACCGCTCAAGCGGTACTACCGCTCATGAGCGGTACTACCGCTTGTATGCGGTACTGCTGGAATCCGAGTGGGACTCTTTCCGTGCGGGCAAAACCGACCTTGTGGAGGCTTTCTCTCCAAGTTTAAACCCCAGGGCTCAACATATAAATAGAGGGGCAGGGCTAGCACACGGGATACATCAAGATTTCCCAAGCCGTGTGCCAGCAACCCTAACCCTCTAGTTCCTCCCGTCATAATCTCCGTAGTGCTTGGCGAAGCCCTGCAGAGATTGTTCCTCACCACCATCACCACGCCGTCGTGCTGCCGGAACTCATCCACTACTTCACCATCGCTCGCTGGATCGAGGAGGTGAAGGCGTCATCAAGCTGTACGTGTGTTGAACGCGGAGGTGCCGTCCGTTCGGCGCTAGATCGTGTTTGGATCGAGGGACGACTTGCGATTTGGATCGCGAAGACGTTCGACTACATCAACTGCGTTTCTTAACGCTTCCGCTTAGCGATCTACAAGGGTATGTAGATTCACTCTCCCTCTCGTAGATGCTCATCACCATGGATAGATCTTGCGTGTGCGTAGGAAATTTTTTGTTTCCCATGCGACGTTCTCCAACAGTGGTATCAGAGCTAGGTCTATGTGTAGATGAGATCTCGAGTAGAACACAAAGGAGTTTGTGGGAGTTGATATTCAGATTGCTTCCTCCCTTGGTCTTTTCTTGTTTCGGCGGTATTGTGGGATGAAGCGGCTCGGACCAACATTACTCGCACGCTTACGAGAGACCGGTTCCATCAACTGACATGTAACTTTGTTGCATAAA
This sequence comes from Elymus sibiricus, assembly GCA_039707655.1. Lineage (NCBI taxonomy): Eukaryota > Viridiplantae > Streptophyta > Magnoliopsida > Poales > Poaceae > Elymus > Elymus sibiricus. The sequence goes on from CM077673.1 coordinate 77,073,567, forward strand.
GATGGCTGGCGGGTGTCTGTCTCTCCTACTTTAGTCGGATCGGAATTGACAAAGGTGGTCCTTGAGAAGGTTGAAAAGCATTTTTTGTATCACCGTTGTGGTTTTTGCGTAGGTAAGAATTGTTCTTGCTAGATACCCGTAGCAGCCACGTAAAACTTGCAACAACAATTAGAGGACGTCTAACTTGTTTTTGCAGGGTATGTTGTGATGTGATATGGCCAATTACATGATGAGATATATGTGATGTATGAGATGATCATGTGTTGTATAGAATATCACGACTTGCATGTCGATGAGTACGGCAACTGGCAGGAGCCATAGAGTTGTCTTTAATTATTTTCGCCGTTTTGCTTTACTTTATCGCTATGAGTTAGCAATAGTCGTGGAAGCAACAGTCGACGCGACAACCTCATGGCGACACATTGATGGAGATCAAGATGATGGAGATCATGGTGTCATGCCGGTGACGATGGAGATCATGCCGGTGCTTTGGAGATGGAGATCAAAATCACAAGTTCATGGCCATATCATGTCACTTATGATTTGCATGTGATGTTAATCCTTTTATGCATCTTATTTTGCTTAGGACGATGGTAGCATTATAAGGTGATCCCTCACTTAAATTTCAAGATAAAATTGTGTTCTCCCCGAGTGTGCACCGTTGCGAAAGTTCGTCGTTTCGAGACACCACGTGATGATCGGGTGTGATAGACTCTACGTTCGCATACAACGGGTGCAAGCCAGTGTTGCACGTGCGGAACACTTGGGTTAAACTTGACGAGCCTAGCATGTACAGACATGGCCTCGGAACACAAGAGACCGAAAGGTCAAACATGAGTCATATAGTAGATATGATCAACAAGAAGATGTTCACCATTGAAACCACCTCAACTCACGTGATGATCGGACTTGAGTTCGTGGATTTGGATCATGTGACACTCGAATGACCGGAGGGATGTCACTTTGAGTGGGAGTTTTTTTTAAGTAATATGATTAACTAAACTCATTATCTTGAACAATAGTCTGAGTTGTCTTTGCTATATTTATGTTGTAGATCATGGCTCGCGCAATAGCACCCCTGAATTTTAATGCGTTCCTAGAGAAAACTAAGTTGAAAGATGATGGAAGTAACTTTGTGGACTGGGCCCGTAATTTAAGGATTATCCTTACGGCTTCCCAGAAGGCTTATGTCCTTGATGCACCGCTTGGTGATCCACCCGCTCCAGTTGAGTCTCTAGACATTGTGAACGCCTGGCAGGCTCGCTCTGATGATTACTCAATAGTTCAATGTGCAATTTTGTATGGCTTAGAACCGGGACTTCAAAGACGTTTTGAACGTCATGGAGCATATGAGATGTTCCAGGAGTTGAGGTTTATCTTTCAGAAGAATGCCCGGATCGAGAGGTATGAGACCTCCGATAAGTTCTATACTTGCAAGATGGAGGAGAACGGGTCTGTTAGTGATCACATACTCAGAATGTCTGGGTACTCCACCCGTCTGGCTGAATTAGGGATGCCCCTTCCGCCAGAGGCTATCACTGACAGAGTTCTTCAATCATTGCCACCTAGCTACAAGAGCTTCGTGTTGAACTATAACATGCACGGGATGAACAAGTCAGTCGCCGAGCTGTTTGCGATGCTGAAAGTCGCTGAGTCTGAAATTCAGAAGGAGCATCAAGTGTTGATGGTCAATAAAACCACTAGTTTCAAGAAAAATGGCAAGGGTAAGAAGGGTAACTCCAAGAAGAGTGGCAAAGCAGTTGCTCCTCCCGTGAAGAAACCCAAGGCTGGACCCAAACCAGAAACTGTGTGCTTTCATTGCAAGGGAACTGGACACTGGAAGTGGAACTGCCCCAAGTATTTGGCTGACAAGAAGGCGGCCAACAACAAACAAGGTATATATGATATACATGTTATTGATGTGTACCTTACCAACTCTCGTTGTAGTGCCTGGGTATTTGATACCGGTGCGGTTGCTCACATTTGCAACTCTAAACAGGAACTGCGGAATAGACGGAGGCTGGCAAAGGATGAAGTGACGATGCGCGTGGGAAATGGTTCCAAGGTTGATGTGATCACCGTCGGCACGCTCGCTCTTCAATTACCATCGGGATTAGTGATGAACCTGAATAATTGTTATTTAGTGCCTGCGTTAAGCATGAACATTATATCTGGATCTTGTTTATTGCGAGACGGTTACTCATTTAAATTAGAGAATAATGGTTGTTCTATTTATAAGAGTAATATCTTTTATGGTCATGCACCCGAAGTGAGGGGTTTATTCTTATTGAATCTCGATAGTAATGATACACATGTTCATAACATTGATGCCAAAAGATGTAGAATTGATAATGATAATCCCACTTTCTTGTGGCACTGCCGCTTAGGTCATATTGGCGTAAAACGCATGAGGAAGCTCCATGCTGATGGACTTTTGGAGTCACTTGATTTTGAATCACTTAACACATGCGAGCCATGCCTCATGGGCAAGATGACTAAAATGCCGTTCTCTGGAACAATGGAATGGGCAAGTGACTTGTTGGAAATCATACATACTGATGTGTGCGGTCCGATGAGTATTGAGGCGCGCGGTGGTTATTGTTACTTTCTCACCTTCACTGATGACTTAAGTAGATATGGGTATATTTACTTAATGAAACACAAGTCTGAAACGTTTGAAAAGTTCAAACAATTTCAGAGTGAAGTTGAGAATCATCGTAACAAGAAGATTAAATTCCTACGATCTGATCGAGGAGGAGAATATCTGAGTTATGAGTTTGGCAGTCACTTAAGACAATGTGGAATTGTTTCACAACTGACACCGCCTGGAACACCACAGCGTAATGGTGTGTCCGAACGTCGTAATCGAACCTTATTGGATATGGTGCGATCTATGATGTCTCTTGCCGATTTGCCACTATCGTTTTGGGGTTATGCATTAGAGACAGCTGCATTCACTTTAAATAGGGCACCATCGAAATCCGTTGAGACAACGCCATATGAACTTTGGTTTGGCAAGAAGCCAAAGTTGTCGTTTCTTAAAGTTTGGGGATGTGATGCTTATGTCAAAAAGCTTCAGCCTGAAAAGCTGGAACCCAAAGCGGAGAAATGCATCTTCATAGGATACCCAAAAGAGACAGTTGGGTATACCTTCTACCTCAGATCCGAAGGCAAAGTGTTTGTCGCTAAAAACGGAACATTTCTTGAGAAAGAGTTTCTCTCGAAAGAATTGAGTGGGAGGAAGATAGAACTTGATGAGGTTGTTGAACCTTTACTTCAACCTGAGAGTAGCGCAGCGCAGAAAGATGTTTCTATAGAGCCTACATTAGCTGAAGAGGAAGTTGATGATGATCATAAAGCTTCGGATCAAGTTGCTATCGAACCTCGTAGGTCGAAGAGGACGCGTACTGCTCCTGAGTGGTACGGCAACCCTGTCTTAGAGGTCATGCTGTTGGACAACGATGAACCTACGAGCTATGGAGAAGCGATGATGGGCCCGGATTCCGAGAAGTGGTTAGAGGCCATGAAATCCGAGATGGGATCCATGTATGAAAACAAAGTGTGGACTTTGGAAGTATTACCTGAAGGGCGTAAGGCCATTCAGAACAAATGGATCTTTAAGAGGAAGACGGACGCGGACGGTAATGTCACCGTCTATAAAGCTCGACTTGTGGCAAAGGGTTTTTCACAAGGTCAAGGAGTTGACTATGATGAGACCTTCTCACACGTAGCGATGCTTAAGTCCGTCAGAATCATGTTTGCAATAGCTGCCTTTTTCGATTATGAAATTTGGCAGATGGATGTCAAAACAGCGTTCCTTAACGGTTTCCTTAAGGAAGAGTTGTATATGATGCAACCAGAAGGTTTTGTCGATCCAGAGAATGCTGACAAAGTTTGCAAACTCCAGCGATCCATTTATGGACTGGTGCAAGCATCTCGGAGTTGGAATCTTTGCTTTGATGAGGTGATCAAAGCGTTCGAGTTTATACAAGTTTACGGAGAAGCTTGTATTTACAAGAAAGTGAGTGGGAGCTCTATAGCGTTTCTAATATTATATGTGGATGACATATTACTGATTGGAAACAATATAGAAATGTTGGAAAGCGTGAAGGAATATTTGAACAAGAGTTTTTCAATGAAGGACCTAGGAGAAGCTGCTTTCATATTAGGCATCAAGATCTATAGAGATAGATCAAGACGTTTAATAGGACTTTCACAAAGCACATACCTTGATAAGATTTTGAAGAAGTTCAAAATGGATCAGTCCAAGAAGGGGTTCTTGCCTGTTTTGCAAGGTGTGAAGTTGAGTAAGACTCAATGCCCAGTGACTGCAGAAGATAGAGAAAAGATGAGTGTCATCTCCTATGCTTCAGCCATAGGCTCTATCATGCAATGCTGTGCACAAGACCCGATGTCAGCCTTGCCATAAGTATGGTCGGAAGGTTTCAAAGTGATCCAGGAATGGAACACTGGACGGCGGTCAAGAATATCCTGAAGTACCTGAAAAGGACTAAGGACATGTTTCTCGTTTATGGAGGTGATCAAGAGCTCGTCGTTAAGGGTTACGTCGATGCAAGCTTTGACACTGATCCGGATGACTCTAAGTCGCAAACCGGATACGTATTTATTCTTAATGGGGGTGCGGTTAGCTGGTGCAGTTCCAAGCAAAGCGTGGTAGCTGATTCTACATGCGAAGCAGAGTACATCGCTGCCTCGGAGGCGGCGAAGGAAGGTGTCTGGATGAAGGAGTTCATGACAGATCTTGGAGTAGTGCCTAGTGCGCTTAACCCAATGACTCTGTTTTGTGATAATACTGGTGCCATTGCTCTAGCCAAGGAACCAAGATTTCACAAGAGGACCAGACACATAAAGCGATGTTTCAATTCCATCCGCGATTACATCAAGGAGGAGGACATAAATATTTGCAAAGTACACACGGATCTGAATGTTGCAGATCCGATGACTAAACCTCTTCCAAGGGCTAAACATGAACAACACCAGAACAGCATGGGTGTTCGATTCATTACAATGTAAATCACATAGTGATGTGAACTAGATTATTGACTCTAGTGCAAGTGGGAGACTATTGGAAATATGCCCTAGAGGCAATAATAAATTGGTTATTATTATATTTCCTTGTTCATGATAATCGTTTATTATCCATGCTATAATTGTGTTGATTGGAAACTCAAATACATGTGTGGGTACATAGACAACACTGTGTCCCTAGTAAGCCTCTAGTTAACTAGCTCGTTGATCAAAAGATGGTGAAGGTTTCCTAGCCATGGACATGAGATGTCATTTGATAACGGGATCACATCATTAGGAGAAGGATGTGATGGACAAGACCCAAACTATAAACGTAGCATATGATCGTGTCAGTTTATTGCTATAGTTTTCTGCATGTCAAGTATCTGTTCCTATGACCATGAGATCATGCAACTCACTGACACCGGAGGAATACCTTGTGTGTATCAAACGTCGCAACGTTACTGGGTGACTATAAAGATGCTCTACAGGTATCTCCGAGGGTGTCTGTTGGGTTGGCATGGATCAAGACTGGGATTTGTTACTCCGTGTGACGGAGAGGTATCTCAGGGCCCACTCGGTAATACAACATCACAATGAGCCTTGCAAGCAATGTGACTAAAGTGTTAGCCACGAGATCTTGTATTACGGACCGAGTAAAGAGACTTGCCGATAACGAGATTGAACTAGGTATAGAGATACCGACGATCGAATCTCGGGCAAGTAACATACCGAAGAACAAAGGGAACAGCATACGGGATTAACTGAATCCTTGACATAGAGGTTCGACCGATATAGATCTTCGTAGAATATGTAGGAACCAATATGGGCATCCAGGTCCCGCTATTGGTTATTGACCGTAGAGGTGTCTCGGTCATGTCTACATAGTTCTCGAACCCGCAGGGTCTACACACTTAACGTTTGGTGACGATTAGTATAGTTGAGTTATTGTGTTGGTGACCGAAGGTTGTTCGGAGTCCCGGATAAAATCCCGGACATGACGAGGATCTCCGGAAGAGTCCGGAGGTAAAGATTGATATATGTGATAATAGTGTTTTGATCTCCGGAAGGGTTCCGGAATTCACCAGAAGGGGTTCCGGATGTTTACCGAAGTGTTCGGGTGCAACAACACTTTATATGGACCAAAGGGGTAAAGCCCACGAGGTATTGGAAAGTGCAAAAGGAAGTTTTGCTGCTGCCTTAAGCGGTACTACCACTGGTAAGGCAGTACTACCGCGTAAGCGGTACTACCGCTTGGGTGAAGCGGTACTACCGCTCAAGCGGTACTACCGCTTGTACGCGGTACTGCTGGAATCCGAGTGGGACTCTTTCCGTGCGGGCAAAACCGACCTTGTGGAGGCTTTCTCTCCAAGTTTAGACCCCAGGGCTCAACATATAAATAGAGGGGCAGGGCTAGCACACGGGATACATCAAGATTTCCCAAGCCATGTGCCGGCAACCCTAACCCTCTAGTTCCTCCCGTCATAATCTCCGTAGTGCTTGGCGAAGCCCTGCCGAGATTGTTCCTCACCACCATCACCACGCTGTCGTGCTGCCGGAACTCATCCACTACTTCACCATCGCTCGCTGGATCGAGGAGGTGAAGGCGTCATCAAGCCGTACGTGTGTTGAACGCAGAGGTGCCGTCCGTTCGGCGCTAGATCGTGTTTGGATCGAGGGACGACTTTCGATTTGGATCGCGAAGACGTTCGACTACATCAACCACGTTTCTTAACGCTTCCGCTTAGCGATCTATAAGGGTATGTAGATTCACTCTCCCTCTCGTAGATGCTCATCACCATGGATAGATCTTGCGTGTGCGTAGGAAAATTTTTGTTTCCCATGCGACGTTCTCCAACACAAGGCCTATAAGGTCCACGAGGGTGAGTTATATAAAAAAAGCACTACGGGGATACTCCAACGATGCATATCTGAGGAAGAAGAAGACAACTTTTGGCCGAAGTCCACGCGGGCATGGGCGGCCACCATGCCGCAGCACGAGCCTTAGTAAGCAAAGCCTTTCGAGCTGGATTCTTTTGGCCCACCGCTCGAGCAGATGCCCAAGCACTTGTCCAACATTATGTTGGATGTCAACTATTCGCAAATCAAAGCCACATGCCCCCGACAGCTCTTCGGACTATTCCGATCACCTGGCCTTTCGCGGTCTGGGGGCTGGATATGGTCGGACCACTTAAAGGGGGGACCAAGAAAAATAAATATCTACTGGTCATGGTCGACAAGTTCACCAAATGGATCGAAGCGAAGCCAGTAAGATCAGCTAAGTCCGGGCCAGTCGTCGACTTTATATCCGGCGTGGTACACCGTTATGGTGTCCCGCATAGCATAATAACGGACAATGGATCCAATTTCACCGCATAGGAGGTGAAGGACTGGTGTGCAAAGATGGGCATTAAGCTTGATTACGCCTCGGTGTATCACCCGCAGACCAATGGACAAGTCGAACGGGCCAACGGACTAATCATGAGTGGCATCAAGCCATGTCTGGTCCGATCTCTTCATGAATCCGACTGCAATTAGGTAGAGGAGCTTGACTCCGTTCTATGGGGTTTGCGTACCACCCCGAATCGATCAACGGGATACACGCCGTTCTTTATGGTCTACGGGGCAGAAGCAGTCCTTCCCTGTGATATCATCCACGACGCACCGAGGGTGCGCATGTATGAAGAAAAGGAAGCCGAGTTAGATCGGCAGGACGACTTAGACTCCTTGGAAGGAGAGCGCGATATAGCTCAGGCCCGATCTACTTTCTATCAACAGCAGGCTCGGCGCTACCAGAGCAGGGAGGTTAGAGCGAAGGCATATAATGTGGGCGAACTCGTCTTACGACTCCCAGAAAAACAGAAGCATAATCTCAATCCCAAGTGGGAGGGCCCTTTCATAATTGACGAAGCACTTACAGGAGGAGCCTACCGCCTCCGCAACCCGCCTGACAACCGCCTCGAACCAAACCCATGGAACGCAGCTCGTCTTCGGCACTTTTTCGGCTAGACCGGTGTCGTCATATTCCTTACCTTTCTTTTTCTTTTTCCTTTTTCTTCTTTTGTATTCTTTCCTTTTCATTTTAGCGTTACAGGATTGGGTACCATTTCCCAGTATGTGTCCGGCTAAACCGAGCTTGTGTTAAGCTTTTCGGCATACATCTTCAAATGTCCTATCCGAAAAAACACCTGGGGGCTTCTTCTCGAAGCCGACCATTATATACTCTGTGCACCGATTCACGCATATTGTGCATGCACACTTCCCCCCATCGTTTTTAAGCCAGTATATGCATCAATTGGACCTAAGATTTTGGCCAAGCTGGGTTGCCTCGCTCCTGTGCTTACCCTCTACGTTCCCGATTGTTCGGCTAGAGGGTAAAGGGAGCATCTCTGCGATTGTTACGGCCGGGTCATCTGGATACATACCTCAGACGGATAAAGCCGAAAGCTAGCTATCTTAAGAAGAAAATTGGTCGGCCATGACAGAAGTAAAACAAACTTGTGGTGATTATCACCATTGCTTGGGGTTGTTTTCCCCCTAAGAAACAATTATCCGCATACTATTAGTATACGGACTTGATATCTACGATCTACGTAGCAACCGGAAGGAAGGAACCGATAGAGGGACTATTTTCTTCGGAAGATGTTTCTTACGTTAAGCAGTAATATAACATATCTCCCTATGCACGTACTGTCTGTTCGCACTGAATGGCCGGATTGCCTGGTTCCACGACATAAGTTCTTTTTATTGAGGACACTAGATGCGGAACACTCCCACGCTCTTAGCAAGGGAGGTTGAAGCCGATGGCCGGTTAAGACAACGTTTTCAGCATAGACGGAGCATATTTTGATCTAAAGCACGCCACGGATCAGCCTGCTTAATATAGGCGGTTCCTCCCCTTCGCGTGCAGAAAGGGCAGTCCTGTAAAAGGTTGCTGAGCCGCCCATCTCCCATTGGCACGCAGGAATCGAGGAGCGTCGTTAGCTCTGGACAGCGAAGTTAAAGTTGTGGGCCCTGTGACGTTTCGGCGATCGAGAACTCACTGATGGCCGGATCATTGTTTACCGAATATAGAAAAGAGAAGAACTCGCCTCGCAAGCCGAAGACTTTGGGAGCGCGGGACTGTCCGGACTATATACCTCGGTATTGGAGGCTAGTTCGGGGGCTACTGAGGGATTCCCGGGATTAAGGGGTCCTCGGACTGCCGACTTATTCCTTATGGGCCGGACTCGTGGACCACTCGTTGGAGGATTGGACTGACCGAATACCCCGTTACTAGGGGGGAGGATCTCAGGAGCCGTGGCGTGCCCTTCAAGCTTAAGGCGATAGAATAGGCATGTTTATTCCTTCGATGGGCAACCGACTATGTGTAACCCTAGGACCCCCGGTGTCAATATAAGCCGGAGGGTTTAGATTGTAGAGACAGGTGAACTCATCTAGGGTTTAGTCATTTGATCTCGCGGTAGATCGACTCTATAATATCCATACACATCAATACAATCAAGCATGACGTAGGGTTTTACCTCCATAAGAGGGCCCGAACCTGGGTAAAACACCGTCTCCTTCGTCTCCTGTTACCCATCGATCCTAATCTCACAACTCGGGACCCCCTACCCGAGATCCGCCGGTTTTGACACCGACACCAGTGCCCAGTGCTAGTTGCTGTTTTCTGCGTGTTTTTGCCTTTGCAGGTTTACTGTACCAAACGAAGTCCAATTGCCACAAAACTTTTTGATGATTTTTTCTAGACTATATGAACACCTAGAAGCTTCGGAAGGAAGCCAGGAGGTGCATGAGGGCCGCACCACACATCAGGGCGCGCCTTGGGGGGCGCCCTGATATGTGGTGGCCCCCTCAGGCGCCTCCCGATGTCCCTCTTCGGCCTATAAATTCCCTAAAATCCTAAAAAACCCGGAGGCAGTCCCGAAACCCTTTTTCCACCGCTGCAAGTCTCTGTTCCTTCTCGAGGCCATCTGGAGCTCCGTCCCGACACCCTGCCGGAGGGGGGATCGATCACGGAGGGCCTCTTCATCAACCTTGCTGCCCTCATGATGATGTGTGAGTAGTTCACCACAGACCTACGGGTCCATAGCTAGTACCTAGATGGCAATCTTTCTCTCTTATGATCTTCAATACAATGGTCATCGCATCTTCGCTTTGATCTATCCGATGTAATCCTATTGTGCGGTGTGTTTGTTGGGATCCGATGAATTGTGGGTTTATGTTCAGATTATTCATGAAAAATATTTGAGATGCCTTTGAATTATATTATCTCTTAAGTGCATGATCATTATAGCTTCGTAATGCTCTCTGATCTATTGATAAGCTTTGGCCAAGTAGATTGATATTTCATCGGTGGGAGTGGTGCGTTGTGGTAGGTTCAACCTGGCGAGTTTCTATATCCCAGTGACAAACTAGGGGACAAGATGCGTCTTTGTGTTGTTGCTACTAAGGATAAAACGATGGGGTTCATTCATATTGTTTGAGTTTACTTTGTCTACATCATGTCATCGTTCTCCAAGCATTACTCTGTTTTACTTAATACTCTAGATGCATGCTAGATAGTGGTCGATGAGTGGAGTAATAGTAATAGGTGCAGGCAGGAGTCGGCTTATTTGCTTATGGACGTGATGCCTATATATACATGATCGTTGCCGTGAACATCGCATAACTATCTGCTTTTCTATCAATTGCCCAACAGTAATTTGTTTACCCACCGTATGCTGCCTACATGAGAGATGCCACTAGAGAACACTATGGCCCCCGGGTCTATTCACTAATATATTTGCAAATGCTTTTATTACCTTGCTGCCTTTATTTACCTTTTTATTTATTTTGCTTTTATCAACAATTATCTACACAACTCATTTGCTTGCAAATAACGAGATCAAGGGGATTGACAACCCTCTTGCCCGCGTTGGGTGCAAGTCATTTGTTCATTTGTGTGCAGCCGCTGAAGACGGTTGAGGATTGATATTCCTATTGATTCGATAAACCTTGGTTTCATAACTGAGTGAAATACTTATCCGCTTTGTGCTGCAATTACCCGTTCCTCTTCACGGAAAACCCAACGCAGAACACAAGTATCAGGAAGGATTTCAGGCGCCGTTGTCGGGGAATATCATCATCAACTACCAAATAACTTCACACAAATTTTCATTCACTTGTTCTTCTTTTTATTTGCTGTTATATTTAGCTTGTCACATAAAAATCAAAAATACAAAAATATTTACTTTACTAGTTTGCTTGTTTTGTTTGTTACCTTGCTCGCTTGCCTAGCTCTGTTATCTTTATCTTTATCAAAAACGAACAAAAAGTTTAAAGCAGAAATTTAAAGATAAATGGATCCACATCAAGTTCTTTACTTGGGTCATCTTCGATCCATTTGTGCTTGTGCGGAAACCCCAACTAGCTTAGTTGATGGAAAATCTTTAGATGAGCATGCTTATTTCATGCGTCACCGGTTGTCTCAAAAGGGGAAAATTTTATGCCACCAAATAAAATGTTTGATGTGCTATGCTTGGAATCTATGTGAAATTTATGATTCTACTTGTTGCTCTAAGAACCCTAAGAAACACCTTCCCTACCTATGCGAGTTTAATGATAATGAAATCTTATCTTCTTATGCCAAGGGTGTTTATAGTTACTATGATATCGAACAAATTGAAGAATTTGTTGCTTTTAAGGGTGCTTATGAAGTTGCTTCTTTGATTGAAAAGTATGATGCTACTTTTTACAAATCTGAAAATTTTGCCATACTTAAATATTGCTATGAAAACTATGCTTCTAATGCCTATGTTAAAGAATTTATTGAGAGAATGAGTGCTGCGTTGGAAGAAAATTATGATTCCATTGATTCGATTGAAACATTCCCTCTTGACGAACGTGATGCTTGCTATTCTTGTGGCCACGATGCCAATATTAATGATGCTTATGGAGATGAACTTGCTATAGTCCCTTATGTCGGAAATGAAATTCTTGCTATTGCACCCAAAAAGCATGATTGCAATGATGTTACTATAAATTCTATTAATACCAATTGTGCTAGCGATATGCAAAGCTACAAGCTTGGGGATGATCATGATTGGGGTGATGATGTTTCTTTTGATATTGAGAATTTATTTAAGCCACATGATGAATATGTTATGGATAATAGTGTTTGCAATAATATTGAAAGTGGGGTTGTAAAGGTCATGACTTTATTTAATATTGATCCCATTCCCTTGGAAGATTGTAAAACTCTTGTGCATGTGGATCATAGAGAAAATATCTTATATGACAAATATATGGTTGAATTTGAATATGATCCTACATGTAATTATTATGAGAGAGGCAAATATGGTTATAGGAATTTTCATGTTACTCACATACCTCTCTTTGTGTTGAAATTATTAATGCTCCACTCTTTCTATTTGCATATGCTAGATATTAATTGTCTTGATAATTTGTTTTCCTATAAAATGCCTATGCATAGGAAGTATGTTATACTTAAATGAGTTTTTCACATTCTATATGATGCTCTCTTTGTGCTTTAACTCTCGTCTTTTATGTGAGCATCATTGTTATCCTAAGCCTATCTCGATGGCTATAAAGAAAGACCTTGTTGGGAGACAACCAATAGTTATCATCTCTTCCTGTTTATTTTTGATAGCATGATTATTTCCTCTGTAATGATTATATTTTTGTGTTTAAATTAGTGTTTGTGCCAAGTAAAGCCTTTGGGATGACTCACAAGATGAGTAGAATCGATGCTGAAACAAAACAGAAACTTTTGACTCCAGTACAGGAATTTTCATTTTTTTATGGAGCGCGATAATGATCTGAAATTTTTACACAGCGTTTCTATACAAATTTTCGAGGTTGTCCTAAATTTTCAGAATTTTTAGAGTTACATTAGTATAATGTCTCTACAGATTGCTACAGACTGTTCTTTTTTGGACAGATTCTGTTTTTGCTTGCATAGTTGCTTATTTTGATTAAACTATGGATTGTATCAGGGGGTATAAGCCATGGAGAAGTTAGAATACATAACTATTATGCATTTATGAAATTTGAATCAATTTACAACAGTACTTAGAGTAAGCAATATGTTTCTTATACTAACGGATCTCACGAGGTTTTGTTGAGTTTTGTGTGATTGAAGTTTTCTAGTTTTGGGTGTTATCTTGATGGACAAAGGAATAAGGAGTAGCAAGAGCCTAAGCTTGGGGATGCCCAAGGCACCCCAAGGAAATATTTTAAAGGATACTCAAGCGTCTAAGCTTGGGTATGCCCCGGAAGGCATCCCCTCTTTCGTCTCAAATCCATCGGTATGTCACTTGGAGCTATATTTTTATTCGTCACATGATATGGGTTTTGCTTGGAGCGTCGTTTGATTTTGTTTTCTTTTACTTTCAGTTTGCCACAATCATTATTTGCTGGACACACCTATTTAAGAGAGACACACCTTCATCATAATTTGTTAGAATACTCTATGTGCTTCACTTATATCTTTTGAGCTTAGCAGTTGCTCTAGTACTTCACTTATATCTTTTTGAGCACGGTGGCATGTAGATTTTATAGAAATGATTTCACTCTCGTTCTTCACTTATATTTGTTTGAGACTTAATGAATAGTGACAGTAATTTGCATGGGTCATACAGACTAGTCCAAGACTATTAGGTATTCAAAGAGTGATAATCAAAACCATCATGTAGCACATATAAAGAAATTCTGGGTCAATGATATTGATGTAGTGATATGAGATAGGTGTGAGTTCATAATTGTTAAACCGTAGAAGTGTCGATATTTAGAGGGGTTGACCTTTTTGTTCATCTAAAAATTAAAGAGGCATGGTGATGATGTGTGAGCATTTCTATTCCTCGTTGAAATCCTAGTGTTTTTTCGGGTCGGAAGCGCGCGATGGTTAACTCCTACCAACCTCTTCCCTCGGGGCATGCGATTAGTTCTTTGATTTATGATAAACTAATAAAACTTTGCAATAAGTATATGAGTTCTTTATGACTATTGTGAAACCATGGATATACGCAATCTCACCTTTTCATAATTTGCTAGCCTCTTCGGTACCGTGCATAGCCCGTTGTCACCTCGAGGATCGATGCAACTTTCGCCAGTGCATCCAAACCCCGTGACATGATACGCTCTGTTGCACATAAGCCTTATTATATCTTCCTCAAAACAGCCACCATACCTACCTATCATGGCATTTCCATAGCCATTCCGAGATATATTGCCATGCAAATTCTATCGTCACTTCACATGACTAGTTCGTTCATCGTCATATTGCTTCGCATGATCATATAGAGCTGACATAGTATTTGTGGCGAAGCCACCTTCATAATGTTTTTTGATACATGTCACGCTAGATCATTGCACATCCTGGTACACTGCCAGAGGCATTCATATAGAGTCATATCTTCATATCAGTTCTCCATGTTGAGTTGTAAGTAAATAAAAGTGTGATGATCATCATTATTAGAGCATTGTCCGAGTGAGGAAAGAATGATGAAGACGATGATTCTCCCATAAGTCGAGATGAGACTCCAGATGACAATAACGATGGGGGAGGCCAAATGAGCCCACCATCCATTCAAAAAAATGAGAGAAAATGAGAGAAGGAACTTTGCTACTATCCTTTACCACACTTGTGCCTCAAAGTGGCACCATGTTCCTCATGTAGAGAGTCTCATGATATATCACTTTCGTATGCTAGTGGGAATTACCTATTCATTATTTCAAACTTGGCTTGTATATTCCTATGATGGGCTTCCTCAAATCCCCGATGTCTTCATGAGCAAGCAAGTTGGATGCACACCCCACTTAGCTTCATTTGAGCTTTCATACACTTATAGCTATAGTGCATCATTTGCGTGGCAATCCCTACTCCTTGCATTGACATCTATCGATGGGCATCTCCATAGCCCGTTGGTACGCCTAGTTGATGTGAGACTATCTTCCCCACTTCCTACCCCTTTGATATCTACCACCATATTCTATTCCAGTTAAATGCTATGTCCAATGGCTCACGCTCATGTATTACGTGAAGAATAAAAAGTTGATGCATATTGAACAAGTACGAACCAATTGCCTGACTTGAACACTATCATGGTGAGATTGTTTGTCCTACTCACTACGGCAGAATGCCAAGCAAACACACATAGGACGCTCGGCTGAGCCGGCCCAGTCGCTCACAGGGCGCTTGCCAATAGCGACTCAGTTTATAGTGATACCGTCGCTACCCAGTTTCCCCTGTAATGACTTGATTTTTCCTGCAGGATGAGGTTTTTAGGTTGGTCTGGAAATTTGGTGTTTGAAAACTTAAAACATTTATTCAAAACAAAAATCCTTTTAAATGTGAACATTTTTTGCAAGTGCAATTTTTTCGGGAGAAAACACCAACATTTTTTCAAAACCAGAACAAATTGCGAAAATGAGAACATTGTTTTAGAACTTAAAAAAACAAAAAAAAATATTAAGAAGAACGTGAATATTTTCTGAAAAATTGCCAACATTCTTTTTGGAAACACAAACATTATTGAATTTATGAACAATTTTAGAAAATGCGAAGATTTTTAAAAAATGTGAACAATTTATGAAAATGTGAACATTTCTTTACAAAGTAGAATATGTTTGAAATTTCCGAACTTCTTTTGAAAAATAAAAATAAGCTTGAAAAAGGAAAACATGCTAAAAAAACTGAAGAAAACCGGAAAAAGAAACAACAGGACAACGAAAAAATAGGACCTAAACCTTTCGGGAGCTCCTATACGACACTTTATGCGCCTGTTCAGGGAACTGGCACCCACTAGCACACCTTGTGGGTAGGCCCAGGAACACGGAGCGTTATATCACGAAAACTTTCCAAAAAAATTCCCTCCTGTGAGGATTCGAGCTCGCATCGGTTAGATGCGAAGCACCGTGCCTAACAACTACACCTAATCTCTACTCCTAAATGCTCAGTTGGTTGAATAGCATCCATGGTTTTTTTCGTCTCCCACTTTCGTATGGTTTTTTTTCCGTCTCTCCTCCCTCCACCCCCACCTGGTCCACCGATTTATTTTTCTCTCCACTCTTTATTACAAACCAGGACTTTCCTAACGTATAACAAATCATGAATCTAACTTTCTTAAGTTATCCAAATCAAACGATCCCTCTTATTAATGCAATTTGTTTTAGGAAACAAATAACAGATTTTCAAGAAACAAATAATAGATTTCTCTACTCCTAAATGCTCAGTTGGTTGAATAGCATCCACGTTTTTTTTCGTCTCCCACTTTCGTATGGTTTTTTTCCGTCTCTCCTCCCTCCACCCCACCTGGTCCACCGGTTTATTTTTCTCTCTACTCTTTATTACAAACCAGGACTTTCTTAACGTATAACAAATCATGAATCTAACTTTCTTAAGTTATCCAAATCAAACGATCCCTCTTATTAATGCAATTTGTTTTAGGAAACAAATAACAGATTTTCAAGAAACAAATAATAGATTTTAATCTAACTTTCCTAACTCATCCAAATCAACCGATCCCTCTCATTGCAATTTATTTTAGGAAACAAATAACAGATTTTCAGGAAGCAAATAATGGATTTTTATGGATATTAACATCTAAATCATGACAAACAAATCCTCTTTCTACTACATTTTCAACAGCGAACACAATCAGCCAAGCAAATGAAAAAATATCAACACTTTCCTTCTAATCAATACTTTCCTTCTAATCAAAACTCTCCACATACAACTCTCCGTATGAGCGAGTCTCATCCACCGGCATTTTGGGGAGCTTTTTTCGGTCGCCGCGATTTATGGACGCGGCATTTGGGTGCCTCGCTGATTTGGTGTGTGGATTTGTTGGTGGTGTGGTAGGGCGGCTGGCCATTTGGATGCCATCAATGTTGTTCACGAAGGGCCTAGACCCTGGATCGGGACGCGCTCAAGTTGGTGCGGGAGGTGAGCAGGCAGCAGCGGCCTCAAGACACCGCCGGAGAAGTTCAGGAGCAGCCACATGTCGCGCGCGTCGGTGCCACTGCACGTCGCAGACGGGAGCGCCTCCACGGCCTCCGGCATGGACAAGTGCTCAAACGCCAAGGAGGTCGAGGTCTGCAGCTGCGGTAGGTACTCTGTTGTAGGCCTCGCTCGGACGCCGCACAGTCGTGCCCATGTGCCGGTACGGCAACATGCCCGGACAGCAGAACTACTACTCCACCGATGGCTACTCGGATCTGAGCTCGTCAAGGGAGACGGTGTGTAACGCCCAAGATGCGATCCTATCCTTATTTTGGCACGAGGGCCTCGACAGGGATAGAAGCGCATCTCGTCGTTTTGCAAGAATGGATATCATTACAAGTACATGTAAAGAAGAGATGAGTATATGGAATTGGCTT
This sequence comes from Elymus sibiricus, assembly GCA_039707655.1. Classification (NCBI taxonomy): domain Eukaryota; kingdom Viridiplantae; phylum Streptophyta; class Magnoliopsida; order Poales; family Poaceae; genus Elymus; species Elymus sibiricus. The sequence continues at coordinate 77,090,976 of CM077673.1, forward strand.
ACACTCGCCACAAGCTACATCAATATCACATCAATACAACAACATATCCAAACATCATACAGAAGAGCAGGGTCCGACTACGGACGAAAACAAACGATAAAATGACATCCATCCTTGCTATCCCAGGCTGCCGCCTGGAACCCATCCTATGATCGAAGAAGAAGAAGAAGAACTCCAAATCAAATAAGCACCGCGCTCACGTCAAATCATCGCATTACCTGTACCTGCAACTGTTGTTGTAGTAATCTGTGAGCCACGGGGACTCAGCAATCTCATTTCCAAGGGTATCAAGACTATTAAAGCTTAATGGGTGAGGTATGGTTAAGTGGTGAGGCTGCAACAAGCACTAAGCATTTATTTGAGTGGCTAACTTACGAGTACAAGAACAAGGGGGGATGATTGTCGAATAAACGGACGTGAACTAGTAATGATCTCTAAGAGATCCTGAACACCTACTTACGTCAAACATAACCCCACCGTGTTCTCTCTCGGTTCAGAAATTCCGAGAAGAGACAGTCACGGTTACGCACACGGTTGGTGTATTTTATTTGAGTTTACTTTAAGTTTGCTATGACCGGGTGTTAAACAAAGTTTCCAAGTTGCCACGTAACCGCGGGCACGGCTTTCCGAAAGATTTAACCCTGCAGGGGTGCTCCAACTCATCCATCACAAACTAACCACACGTTGCGTTGGAATTCCTCAACTGCGGAATCACCCGTAGTATTGCGGAATCCCGGTGGAAAATCTCAACTTCGAGATAGCCCGAAGTGTCGTCGAAATCCCGTGCACAAGACGTTCGAGAAAGGTAAAACAAATCCAGCAAGGCCGCCCGACGTGCCGACAATCCCGATAGGAGCCGCGTATCTCGTTCTCATGGCACAACCGGATGGGACTAGCTACGAGTAAAACCAATCCCCGAGTTTCCTCGAGGCGGCCCCGCAGGCAGCCCGTTTGGGACCAACACCATCAGCACTGGCCCCCCTGTATTATGTTGAATAACGAACCTCGGGTAGCGCTAACTCCCTATGCGTCAAATTAATTATTAGAGTTATTATGTTGGGCAAATGTAGTACCAAAGTTGGGCCTTGCCAGACAAGTTTTATCCTACAAAGAAAATCAAGGGGGTCCCCATAACAACCCCAAGCATGTTAGGAGCGCTCAATATGGAACATAACACCGGTTCACAAGTAACTAGGGTGGCAAGAGTGGAACAAAACACCGAGCAAAAGGCCAAGCCTTCCACCCTTTACCAAGTATATATGTGCATTAAATTAAATAGCAATAATATTGTGATAGCTGGAAACAATTGCACCTGCAACTAGCAATGCTATAAGAATGGCTAAGCAAGCGGTAACACAGCCAAACAAAGGTTTGCTGGGATGTGGAGGGGTTAGAGGCTTTTCATGGCAATTTGGGAGGCTTGACATACAAGTGGTAGGTAACGAGACAAGCGATAGAAACGAGACATCTAGCATGGCAATGATAGTAATGGTATCCAGGGAAATGATCATCTTGCCTGAGATCCCGCTTGGAAGAAGAACGAATCCGTGAAGCAGACGAACGGGACATAGTCGAACGAATCCTCACACTCCGAGCGCTTTCGGAACTCTATCGAGAAGAAGCAATCCGAAAACAACAATCAACACACGATAACACCACAACATATGCATGACATGATGCGCAAACAGATATGATGCATGTCCGGTTTAAATATGCAAGTCATGGCAAAGCACAACAATCAAATACTACAAATTAAGTGAAGTTCAATATGCAACGGGTTGCATATTGACGAAACTCCACATTCGAATTATTTAGTTCACTCCCGTTTAGGTACTCATCAATATTAAATGTTGTTTAACATGGGTGGTCATGGCATAAGGTGAAGATGGTATTAAGCAATTTTAATGGAGAAGGAGAACATACATATAACGAAATAATAACTCTCCATATTATGAGAAATGCGGTTAATGTTGTTTAACCAAGCAATCATTTTAAATGTTGTTTATCATGGCAAGAGGTGAAGCATGAACTGTTGGAAATATGCCCTAGAGGCAATAATAAAGTGGTTATTATTATATTTCCTTGTTCATTATAATCGTTTATTATCCATGCTATAATTGTATTGATTGGAAACACATTGCATGTGTGGATACATAGACAACACTGTGTCCCTAGTATGCCTCTAGTAGACTAGCTTGTTGATCAAAGATGGTCAAGGTTTCCTAGCCATAGACATGAGATGTCATTTGATAACAGGATCACATCATTGGGAGAATGATGTGATGGACAAGACCCAAACTATGAATGTAGCATATGATCGTGTTAGTTTATTGCTATTGTTTTCTGCATGTCAAGTATCTGTTCCTATGACCATGAGATCATGCAACTCACTGACACCGGAGGAATACCTTGTGTGTATCAAATGTCACAATGTAACTGGGTGACTATAAAGATGCTCTACAGGTATCTCCGAGGGTGTCTGTTGAGTGGGCATGGATCAAGACTGGGATTTGTTACTCCGTGTGACGGAGAGGTATCTCAGGGCCCACTCGGTAATACAACATCACAACAAGCCTTGCAAGCAATGTGACTAAAGTGTTAGCCACGGGATTTTGTATTACGGAATGAGTAAAGAGACTTGCCGGTAACAAGATTGAACTAGGTATAGAGATACTGACGATCAAATCTCGGGCAAGTAACATACCGAAGAACAAAGGGAACAGCATACGGGATTAACTGAATCCTTGACATAGAGGTTCAACCGATAAAGATCTTCGTAGAATATGTAGGAACCAATATGGGCATCCAGGTCCCGCTATTGGTTATTGACCGTAGAAGTGTCTCGGTCATGTCTACATAGTTCTCGAACCCACAGGGTCTGCACACTTAAGGTTCGGTGACGTTTCTGTAGTATAGAGTTACGTATGGTGGTGGCCAATGGTTGTTCGGAGTCACGGATGAGATCCCGGACATCACGAGAAGCCCCGGAATGGTCCGGAGGTAAAGATTGATATATAGGATGTCTCGTTTTGGTCACCGGAAAAGTTTCGGGTATTTCGGTACTGTATCGGGAGTGCCGGGAGGGTACCGGGGGACCATCGGGAGGGGCCTCTCGCCCCAAAGGGTCTCATGGGCTGTGGGAGGAGTTAAACCAGCCCCTAGTGGGCTAGCCGACCCCCCCACTATGGCCCATGCGGCTAGGGGTGTGAAAACCCAAAGGTGGAAAGAGTTTCCAAGTGGGGGAGGAGGAATCCTACTCCTAGTAGGATTGGAGTTAGACTCCTCCACCTCCCCACTTCGGCCGCACCAAAGGGGCAGCCCTAGGGGCGCCAGCCTCCCTCCCCTCCCTCCTATATATACTAGAGGGAGAGAGGGCAAAAGCACTTCAACCCAAAAGGCCATAGTGCAGCCCTCTGTCCCGATAGATTGATTCCTCTAGTTTTCAGCAGTGCTTAGGTGAAGCCCTGCTGGAATAGTTCCATCACCACCGCCGCCGCGCCGTCGCGCTGCCAGAGAACTCATCTACCTCTCCACTCCCTCTTACTGGATCAAGAAGGCAGAGATCGTCATCGAGCTGTACATGTGCTGAACGCGGAGCTGCCGTCCGTTCGGTACTAGATCGTGATTGGATCGCGGGACGCTCGGCGATTTGGATCGCGAAGACGTTCGACTACATGAACCACGTTTCTTAACGCTTAACGCGGAGGTGCCGTCCGTTCGGTACAAGGGTATGTAGATCCACTCTCCCTCTCGTAGATGCTCATCACCATGGATAGATCTTGCGTGTGCGTAGGAAATTTTTTGTTTCCCATGCAACGTTCCCTAACAGTGGTATCAGAGCGAGGTTTATGTGAAGATGAGATCACGAGTAGAACACAAAGGAGTTTGTGGGAATTGATATTCAGATTGCTTCCTCCCTTGGTCTTTTCTTGATTCGGCGGTATTGTGGGATGAACCGGCCCGGACCAACCTTACTCGTACGCTTACGAGAGACCGGTTCCATCAACTGACATATAACTTTGTTGCATAAAGATGGCTGGCGGGTGTCTGTTTCTCCCACTTTAGTTGGATCGGATTTGACAAAGGCGGTCCTTGAGAAGGTTGAATAGCAATTTGTGTATCACCGTTGTGGTTTATGCGTAGGTAAGAATTGTTCTTGCTAGATACCCGTAGCAGCCACGTAAAACATGCAACAACAATTAGAGGACGTCTAACTTGTTTTTGCAGGGTATGTTGTGATGTGATATGGCCAATTACATGATGAGATATATGTGATGTATGAGATGATCATGTATTGTATAGAATATCACGACTTGCATGTCGATGAGTACGGCAACCGGCAGGAGCCATAGGGTTGTCATTAATTATTTTCGCCGTTTTGCTTTACTTTATCGCTATGAGTTAGCAATAGTCGTGGAAGCAACAGTCGGCGCGACAACCTCATGGCGACACGTTGATGGAGATCAAGATGATGGAGATCATGGTGTCATGCCGGTGACGATGGAGATCATGCCGGTGCTTTGGAGATGGAGATCAAAAGCACAAGTTCATGGCCATATCATGTCACTTATGATTTGCATGTGATGTTAATCCTTTTATGCATCTTATTTTGCTTAGGACGACGGTAGCATTATAAGGTGATCCCTCACTTAAATTTCAAGATAAAATTGTGTTCTCCCCGAGTGTGCACCATTGCGAAAGTTCGTCGTTTCGAGACACCACGTGATGATCGGGTGTGATAGACTCTACGTTCGCATACAACGTGTGCAAGCCAGTGTTGGACGTGTGGAACACTCGGGTTAAACTTGACGAGCCTAGCATGTACAGACATGGCCTCGGAACACAAGAGACCGAAAGGTCGAACATGAGTCATATAGTAGATATGATCAACATGAAGATGTTCACCATTGAAACCACCTCAACTCACGTGATGATCGGACTTGAGTTGGTGGATTTGGATCATGTGACACTCGAATGACCGGAGGGATGTCAATTTGAGTGGGAGTTTTTAAGTAATATGATTAACTAAACTCGTTATCTTGAACAATAGTCTAAGTTGTCTTTGCAATATTTATGTTGTAGATCAATGGCTCGCGTAGTAGCACCCCTGAATTTTAATGCGTTCCTAGAGAAAGCTAAGTTGAAAGATGATGGAAGTAACTTTGTGGACTGGGCCCGTAATCTAAGGATTATCCTTAAGGCTTCACAAAAGGCTTATGTCCTCGATGCACCGCTTGGTGATCCACCCGCTCCAGTTGAGTCTTCAGACGTTGTGAACGCCTGGCAGGCTCGTTCTGATGATTACTCAATGGTTCAATGTGCAATGTTGTATGGCTTAGAACCGGGACTTCAAAGACGTTTTGAACGTCATGGAGCATATGATATGTTCCTGGAGTTGAAGTTTATCTTTCAGAAGAATGCCCAGATCGAGAGGTATGAGACCTCCGATAAGTTCTATGCCTACAAGATGGAGGAGAATGGGTCTGTCAGTGAACACATACTCAAAATGTGTGGGTATTCCACACGTCTAGCTGAATTGGGGATGCCCCTTCCAGCAGAGGCGATCACTGACAGAGTTCTTCAATCATTGCCACCTAGCTACAAGAGCTTTGTGTTGAACTATAACATGCACGGGATGAACAAGTTAGTCGCCGAGCTGTTTGCGATGTTGAAAGTCGCTGAGTCTGAGATTCAGAAGGAGCATCAAGTGTTGATGGTCAATAAAACCACTAGTTTCAAGAAGAATGGCAAGGGTAAGAAGGGTAACTCCAAGAAGAGTGGCAAAGCAGTTGCCCCTCCCGTGAAGAAACCCAAGGCTGGACCCAAGCCAGAAACTGAGTGCTTTCATTGCAAGGGAACTGTTCACTTGAAGCGGAACTGCCCCAAGTATTTGGCTGACAAGAAGGCGGCCAACAACAAACAAGGTATATATGATATACATGTTATTAATGTGTACCTTACCAACTCTCATTGTAGTGCCTGGGTATTTGATACCGGTGCGGTTGCTCACATTTGCAACTCAAAACAGGAACTGCGGAATAGACGGAGGCTGGCAAAGGACGAAGTGACGATGCGCGTGGGAAATGGTTCCAAGGTTGATGTGATCGCCGTCGGCACGCTCGCTCTTCGATTACCATCGGGGTTAGTGATGAACCTGAATAATTGTTATTTAGTGCCTGTGTTAAGCATGAACATTATATCTGGATCTTGTTTATTGCGAGACGGTTACTCATTTAAATCAGAGAATAATGGTTGTTCTATTTATATGAGTAATATCTTTTATGGTCATGCACCCAATGTGAGGGGTTTATTCTTATTGAATCTCGATAGTGATGATACACATGTTCATAACATTGATGCCAAAAGATGTAGAATTGATAATGATAATACCACTTTCTTGTGGCACTGCCGTTTAGGTCATATTGGTGTAAAACGCATGAAGAAGCTCCATGCTGATGGACTTTTGGAGTCACTTGATTTTGAATCACTTGACACATGTGAACCATGCCTCATGGGCAAGATGACTAAAACCCCATTCTCTGGAAGAATGGAACGGGAAAGTGATTTGTTGGAAATCATACATACTAATGTGTGCGGTCCGATGAGCATTGAGGCGCGCGGTGGATATCGTTATTTTCTCACCTTCACTGATGACTTAAGTAGATATGGGTATATTTACTTAATGAAACACAAGTCTGAAACGTTTGAAAAGTTCAAGCAATTTCAGAGTGAAGTTGAGAATCATCGTAACAAGAAGATTAAATTCCTACGATCTGATCGAGGAGGAGAATATCTGAGTTATGAGTTTGGCAGTCACTTAAGACAGTGTGGAATTGTTTCACAATTGACACCGCCTGGAACACCACAGCATAATGGTGTGTCCGAATGTCGTAATCGAACCTTATTGGATATGGTGCATTCTATGATGTCTCTTGCCGATTTGCCACTATCGTTTTGGGGTCATGCATGATGTCTACTACGCAACCTTCTTCTTGTAGACTCGTGTTGGGCCTCCAAGCGCAGAGTTTTGTAGGACAGTAGCAAATTTCCCTCAAGTGGATGACCTAAGATTTATCAATCCGTGGGAGGCGTAGGATGAAGATGGTCTCTCTCAAACAACCCTGCAACCAAATAACAAAGAGTCTCTTGTGTCCCCAACACACCCAATACAATGGTAAATTGTATAGGTGCACTAGTTTGGCGAAGAGATGGTGATACAAGTGTAATATGGATGGTAGATATAGGTTTTTGTAATCTGAAAATATAAAAACAGCAAGGTAGCAAGTAACAAAAGTGAGCAAAAACGGTATTATGATGCTTAGAAACAAGGCCTGGGGTTCATACTTTCACTAGTGCAAGTTCTCTCAACAATACTAACATAGTTGAATCATATGTAAATCCCTCACGTGCGACAAAGAGTTCAGTCCAAAGTCACAAATAGCGGAGAACAAACGAAGAAATTATTGTAGGGTATGAAACCACCTCAAAGTTATCTTTTCCGATCAATCTTATGAGCTATCCCTATAAGTGTCACGAACAGCCCTAGAGTTCGTACTAAAATAACACCTTAAGATACACATCAACCAAAACCCTAATGTCACCTAGATACTCCAATGTCACCACGAGTACCCATGGGCTTGATTATACGATATGCATCACACAATTTCAGATTCATCATGTTCAATCCAACACAAAGAACTTCAAAGAGTGCCCCAAAGTTTCTACCGGGGAGTCAAGACGAAAACGTGTGCCAACCCCTATGCATAGATTCCCAAGGTCACGGAACCCGCAAGTTGATCACCAAAACATACATCAAGTGGATCAATAGAACATCCCATTGTCACCACGGATATCCCATCGCAAGACATACATCAAGTGTTCTCAAATACTTAAAGACTCAATCCGATAAGTAAACTTCAAAGGGAAAACTCAATTCATCACAAGAAGATAGAGAGGGGAAAACTCCATATGATTCATCTATATCAATAAAGCTCGCGGTACATCAAGATCGTGTCATCTCAAGAACACGAGAGAGAGAGATCAAACACATAGCTACTGGTACATACCCTCAGCCCCGAGGGTGAACTACTCCCTCCTCGTCATGGAGACCGCCGGGATGATGAAGATGGCCTCCGGTGATGGTTTCCCCCTCCGGCAGGGTGCCGGAACGGGCTCCCGATTGGTTTTTCGTGGCTACAGAGGCTTGCGGCGGCGGAACTCCCGATCTAGGTTTCTTTTCGGGGGTTTCTGTATTTATAAGAATATTTGGCGTTGGAATCACGTCAGGGGGGGTGCTCGAGGAGTCCACAAGCCAGGGGGGCGCACCCTAGGGGGGGCGCCCCCCAGGCTTGTGACCTCCTCGGTCACTTCCTGGCCTAGCTCCGGTGCTTCGGGGGTCTCTTTTGGTCCATAAAAAATCACCGTAAGTTTTCAGCCCATTCCGAGAACTTTTATTTCTGCCCAAAAACGACACCACGGTAGTTCTGCTGAAAACTACGTCAGTCCGGGTTAGTTCTAATAAAATCATACCAAAATCATATAGAATTATTGTAAACATGGCATGAATACTTCATAAATTATAGATACGTTGGAGACGTATCAGCATCCCCAAGCTTAATTCCTGCTCGTCCTCGAGTAGGTAAATGATAAAAGAAATAATTTATGAAGTGTGAATGCTAGCTACATTTTTATCATATTCTTTTCTTCTTTGTATAGCATGGACATTTGGACTTGTAAATGATTCAAAGCAATAGTCTAGTTTTAACATAATGACTTCAATACTCAAGCATGTCAACAAGCAACCATGTCTTTCAAAATATGAACACTAAAGAAAGTTATCCCTAGCCCATCATGCTCAATCATTGATCCATTCAGGAAACACACTCAAATATTAGCTATGCCCAATGCTCAAGTACGATCATAGTGCCCCCTAGTTGGTGCTTATAAGAGAAGATGGAGACTCAAAGCAAAATAAAAATTGCATAAAGTAAATAGATAGGCCCTTCGCAGAGGGAAGTAGGGATTTGTAGAGGTGCCAGAGCTCAAGGTTTAAATTGAGAGAGAAAAATATTTTGAGGGGCATGCTTTTCCTGTCAACGAAAACGACAAAGTAGCTCACAATACTTTCCATGCTAGATACATTATAGGCGGTTCCCAAACAGAATGGTAAAGTTTTTACTCCCCTCCACCAATCAATCACACTCCACGGCGAGCCGAATCCACGGGTACCGTCCATACAAACAACAATCCTGGGGGAGTTTTGTTTCATTATATTTTGATTTGATTTTTGAGCATGGAACTGGGCATCCCGAATACCAACCACTTTCTCGTGAATGATAGTGAATCAACACATATCGTGAGAATAACACACCTAGCATGGAAAAATATTGGATACTCCCCACCGTTTCATGAGCGGTACGGGCACACAAAAGAGAAAATTTATTTTGAAAATTTAGAGATGGCACATACAAATTTGCTTGGAATGGCATGGAAATACCGCATATAGGTAGGTATGGTGGACTCATAAGGCAAAACTTGGTTTAAGGATTTTGGATGCACAAGTAGTATTTCTACTTAGTACAAATGGAGGCTAGAAAATAGATTGGGAAGCAACCAAACTAAGGAACGAAAAATCACATAAGTGAGCATTGAATCATAACTAACACGGAATAATGCACCACAAGTAGGATGTAACTTCATTGCATAACTATTGACTTTCGTGCATGCATAGGGAATCACAAACCTTAACACCAATATTCCTACTAAAGCATAATTACTCACTAATATGACTCACATATTACTATCATCATGTTTCAAAACTATTACAAAGAATCAAGTTTAATTTGTTCCATGATCTTCATGAAAGTTTTTATTATATCCTCCTTGGATATCTATCACTTTGGGACTAGTTTCATATATTGCTATTGCTTTTTGGCAAGCTCAAACAAATTTAAATTAAGCACAAGAGCATAAAGATTTCGTCCCTCAAAAAGGTATAAGTGAAGCATGAGAGGAAATGACAAGCTACTCTCAACAGATATAAGTAAAGATCAATGAGTAGTCAAACAATTAAGTAGCTATGTGAGGACTCTCTCTTTCAATAAATATTTTCAGATCTGAGTATTTTATTTAAACAGCAAGCAAAAGAAAAAATAGCACTCCAAGAATAGGACACAACATGTGAACGAATAAAAATTTAGGCTGAACATAGGCTAACCGATAATTGTTGATGAAGAGAGGTGGGATGCGTAGCATCCCCAACCTTAGATGCTTGAGACTTCTTGAAATATTTACTTGGGGTGCCTTGGGCATCCCCAAGCTTGAGCTTTTGTATCTCGTTCAATCCTCTCATATCCCGGTTTCACCTATTCTCAAAAACTTCATCCACACAAAACTCGAGAAGAACTCGTGAGATAGGTTAGTACACATAAGAATAAATCAACACTTCATGTACTGCCAAGACATGTTGCACAATAATTTTCAAACATTAGGTACGGTATACTATCACTTCCACAATTTATATCTACCAACATAGGCTATGGAAACTATAGGGTAAGTAGATAACAAAACTATGACAGCAATCTGTCCAAACAGAACAGTCTGTAGCAATCTATTAAACTAGTGTACTTCTGTAACTCAAAAAATTATGAAAATTTAGGACTTGCTAAAAAAATTTATGTGACAATACTGTGTAAAAAGTTCAGAAACTTTCCACGTCCAGTAAAATATGAAAATTCGAACACTACAGCAAAAGTTTCTGTTTTTTACACAGCACACATCAAACATGTAATGCAAGCATCCTAAGGCAATTCTTGGAACTTTTTATTGAAAAACAAGATTATAAATAACACCTAACAGACAACAAAATAAAATGACAATCCAAGCAAAACTCATATTATGTGACGAATAAAAATATAGCTCCAAGTAAGATATACCGATAATGTTGAAGACGAAAGAGGGGATGCCTTCCGGGGCATCCCCAAGCTTAGGCGCTTGAGTCTTACTTGGATATTATCTTGGTGGTGCCTTGGGCATCCCCAAGCTTAGGTTCTTTTCACTCCTTATTCTCCTTATATCGGTGTCTCACCCAAAACTTGAAAACTTCAATCACACAAAACTTAACGGAACTTCGTGAGATGGGTTAGTATAATAAACAAAGATCATTCACTTAGGTACTGTCAAGACAAGATTCCTAATTGTTCCCACATCATACCTACTGTATTATATCATTCCCATAATTTATACCACTAAATATAAGCTATGAAAACACTAAAACAAGCAAACTATGCATGCAAAACAGAATCTGTCAAAAACAGAACAGTCTGTGAAGATCTGTAGTATAGCCATACTTCCCTGTCTCTATAAATTCTGAAAAATTAGGACAACCTGAAGAAGTTGTATATGAAGACTGTGTAAAAATTTCATATCATTATCACGCTCCAGTAAAAAATGAAAATTCCTGTACTGGAGTCAAAAGTTTCTGTTTTGGTTCAGCATCAATTTTACTCATCTTGTGAGTCATCCCAAAGGCTTTACTTGGCACTTTATTGAAATAAAAGGCAAAAAACATGATTGCTACAGTATCTTAATCATGTGAACACACAAAAACGGTCTGTGAAGGCTTTACTTGGCACTTTATTGAAATAAAAGGTAAAAGTGTTGGGTTGCCTCCCAACAAGCGCTTTTCTTTAATGCCTTTTAGCTAGGCATCATGATTTGAATGATGCTCACATAAAAGATAAGAATTGAAACATGCAAGAGAGCATCATGAAGCATATGACTAGCACATTTAAGCCTAACCCACTTCCTATGCATAGGGATTTTGTGAGCAAACAATTTATGGGAGCAAGAATCAACTAGCATAGGAAGGCAAAACAAGCATGACTTCAAAACTTTCAACACATAGAGAGGAAACTTGATATTATTGCAATATGTAGAAGCATAAGATCCTCTCTCATAATAATTTTCAGTAGCATCATGAAGGAATTTCACAATATAACCAGCACATAAAGCATTCTTTTCAAGATCTACAAGCATAGAAATTTTACTACTCTCCACACAAGAAAATTTCTTCTCATGACTAATAGTGGGAGCAAACTCAACAGAATAACTATCACGAGATACTTGATTGACATAACCACTTTGAATATTAAAATCATGATGACAAGTTTCATGATTACTATCACTCTTTATAGCATACGTGTCATCACAATAATCATCATAGATAGGAGGCATGCCATCATCATAATAGTTTTGCTCATCAAAACTTGGGGGACAAAAAATATCATCTTCATCAAACATAGCATCCCCAAGCTTGTGGCTTTGTATATCATTAGCATCATGAATATTCAGAGAATTCATACTAACAACATTGCAATCATGCTCATCACTCAAAGATTTAGTGCCAAACATTTTAATAACTTCTTCTTCTATCACTTGAGCACAATTTTCCTTTCCATCATTTTCACGAAAGACATTAAAAAGATGAAGCATATGAGGCAACCACAATTCCATTTTTTGTAGTTTTATTTTATAAAACCAAACTAGTGAAAAACAAGAAACTAAAATATTTAATTGCAAGATCTAAAGATATACCTTCAAGCACTCACCTCCCCGGCAACGGCGCCAGAAAAGACCTTGATGTCTACTACGCAATCTTCTTCTTGTAGACTCGTGTTGCGCCTCCAAGCGCAGAGTTTTGTAGGACAGTAGCAAATTTCCCTCAAGTGGATGACCTAAGGTTTATCAATCCGTGGGAGGCGTAGGATGAAGATGGTCTCTCTCAAACAACCCTGCAACCAAATAACAAAGAGTCTCTTGTGTCCCCAACACACCCAATACAATGGTAAATTGTATAGGTGCACTAGTTCGGCGAAGAGGTGGTGATACAAGTGTAATATGGATGGTAGATATAGGTTTTTGTAATCTGAAAATATAAAAACAGCAAAGTAGCAAGTAACAAAAGTGAGCAAAAACGGTATTGCAATGCTTAGAAACAAGGCCTGGGGTTCATACTTTCACTAGTGCAAGTTCTCTCAACAATACTAACATAGTTGAATCATATGTAAATCCCTCACGTGCGACAAAGAGTTCACTCCAAAGTCACAAATAGCGGAGAACAAACGAAGAAATTATTGTAGGGTACGAAACCACCTCAAAGTTATCTTTTCCGATCAATCTTATGAGCTATCCCTATAAGTGTCACGAACAGCCCTAGAGTTCGTACTAAAATAACACCTTAAGATACACATCAACCAAAACCCTAATGTCACCTAGATACTCCAATGTCACCACGAGTACCCATGGGCTTGATTATACGATATGCATCACACAATTTCAGATTCATCATGTTCAATCCAACACAAAGAACTTCAAAGAGTGCCCCAAAGTTTCTACCAGAGAGTCAAGACGAAAACGTGTGCCAACCCCTATGCATAGATTCCCAAGGTCACGGAACCCGCAAGTTGATCACCAAAACATACATCAAGTGGATCAATAGAACATCCCATTGTCACCACGGATATCCCATCGCAAGACATACATCAAGTGGATCACTAGAACATCCCATTGTCACCACGGATATCCCATCGCAAGACATACATCAAGTGTTCTCAAATCCTTAAAGACTCAATCCAATAAGTAAACTTCAAAGGGAAAACTCAATTCATCACAAGAAGATAGAGAGGGGAAAACTCCATATGATTCATCTATATCAATAAAGCTCGCGGTACATCAAGATCGTGTCATCTCAAGAACACGAGAGAGAGAGAGATCAAACACATAGCTACTGGTACATACCCTCAGCCCCGAGGGTGAACTACTCCCTCCTCATCATGGAGACCGCCGGGATGATGAAGATGGCCTCCGGTGATGGTTTCCCCCTCCGGCAGGGTGCCGGAATGGGCTCCCGATTGGTTTTTTGTGGCTACAGAGGCTTGCGGCGGCGGAACTCCCGATCTAGGTTTCCTTTCGGGGGTTTCTGTATTTATAAGAATATTTGGCGTTGGAATCATGTCAGGGGGGGTGCTCGAGGAGCCCTAAGGGGGCGCCCCCCAGGCTTGTGACCTCCTCGGTCACTTCCTGGCCCAGCTCCGGTGCTTCGGGGGTCTCTTTTGGTCCATAAAAAATCACCGTAAATTTTCAGCCCATTCCCAGAACTTTTATTTCTGCACAAAAACGACACCACGGTAGTTTTGCTGAAAACAGCGTCAGTCCAGGTTAGTTCTAATAAAATCATACCAAAATCATATAGAATTATTGTAAACATGGCATGAATACTTCATAAATTGTAGATACGTTGGAGACGTATCAATGCATTAGAGACAGCTGCATTCACTTTAAATAGGGCACCATCGAAATCCGTTGAGACGACGCCATATGAACTATGGTTTGGCAAGCAGCCAAAGTTGTCGTTTCTTAAAGTTTGGGGATGTGATGCTTATGTCAAAAAGCTTCAGCCTGAAAAGCTGGAACCCAAAGCGGAGAAATGAGTCTTCATAGGATACCCAAAAAAGACAGTTGGGTATACCTTCTATCTCAGATCCGAAGGCAAAGTGTTTGTCGCTAAAAACGGAATTTCTTGAGAAAGAGTTTCTCTCGAAAGAATTGAGTGGGAGGAAGATAGAACTTGATGAGGTTGTTGAACCTTTACTTCAGCCAGAGAGTAGCGCAGCGCAGAAAGATGTTTCTGTGGAGCCTACATCAGTTGAAGAGGAAGTTAATGACGATGATCATGAAGCTTCGGATCAAGTTGCTATCGAACCTCGTAGGTCGACAAGGACGCGTACTGCTCCTGAGTGGTACGACAACCCTGTCTTAGAGGTCATGTTGTTGGACAACGATGAACCTACGAGCTATGGAGAAGCGATGATGGGCCCGGATTCCGAGAAATGGTTAGAGGCCATGAAATCCGAGATGGGATCCATGTATGAAAACAAAGTATGGGCTTTGGAAGTATTATCTGAAGGGCGTAAGGCCATTCAGAACAAATGGATCTTTAAGAGGAAGACGGACGCGGACGGTAATGTCACCGTCTATAAGGCTCGACTTGTGGCAAATGGTTTTTCACAAGTTCAAGGAGTTGACTACGATGAGACCTTCTCACCCGTAGCGATGCTTAAGTCCGTCAGAATCATGTTAGCAATAGTTGCCTTTTTCGATTATGAAATTTGGCAGATGGATGTCAAAACAGCGTTCCTTACCAGTTTCCTTAAGGAAGAGTTGTATATGATGCAACCAAAAGGTTTTGTCGACCCAGAGAATGCTCACAAAGTTTGCAAACTCCAGCGATCCATTTATGGACTGGTGCAAGCATCTCGGAGTTGGAATCTTCGCTTTGATGAGGTGATCAAAGCGTTCGGGTTTATACAAGTTTACGGAGAAGCTTGTATTTACAAGAAAGTGAGTGGGAGCTCTATAGCGTTTCTAATATTATATGTGTATGACATATTGCTGATTGGAAACAATATAGAAATGTTGGAAAGCGTGAAGGAATATTTGAACAAGAGTTTTTCAATGAAGGACCTAGGAGAAGTTGCTTTCATATTAGGCATCAAGATCTATAGAGATAGATCGAGACACTTAATAGGACTTTCACAGAGCACATACCTTTACAAAGTTTTGAAAAAGTTCAAAATGGATCAGTCCAAGAAGGGGTTCTTGCCTGTGTTGCAAGGTGTGAAGTTGAGTAAGACTCAATGCCCAGTGACTGCAGAAGATAGAGAAAAGATGAGTGTCATCCCCTATGCTTCAGCCATAGGCTCTATCATGTATGCAATGCTGTGCACAAGACCCGATGTCAGCCTTGCCATAAGTATGGCCGGAAGGTTTCAAAGTGATCCAGGAATGGAACACTGGACGGCGGTCAAGAATACCCTGAAGTACCTGAAAAGGACTAAGGACACGTTTCTCGTTTATGGAGGTGATCAAGAGCTCGTCGTAAAGGGTTACGTCGATGCAAGCTTTGACACTGATCCGGATGACTCTAAGTCGCAAACCGGATACGTATTTGTTCTCAATGGGGCTGCGGTAAGCTGGTGCAGTTCCAAGCAAAGTGTGGTAGCTGATTCTACATGTGAGGCGGCGAAGGAAGGTGTCTGGATGAAGGAGTTCATGACAGATCTTGGAGTAGTGCCTAGTGCACTAAACCCAATGACTCTGTTCTGTGACAACACTGGTGCCATTGCTCTAGCCAAGGAACCTAGGTTTCACAAGAGGACCAGACACATAAAGCGACGTTTCAATTCCATCCGCGATTACATCAAAGAGGAGGACATAAATATTTGCAAAGTACACATGGATCTGAATGTCGCAGATCCGATGACTAAACCTCTTCCAAGAGCTAAGCATGATCAACACCAGAACTGTATGGGTGTTAGATTCATTACAATGTAAATCACATAGTGATGTGAACTAGATTATTGACTCTAGTGCAAATGGGAGACTGTTGGAAATATGCCCTAGAGGCAATAATAAAGTGGTTATTATTATATTTCCTTGTTCATTATAATCGTTTATTATCCATGCTATAATTGTATTGATTGGAAACACATTGCATGTGTGGATACATAGACAACATTATGTCCCTAGTATGCCTCTAGTAGACTAGCTTGTTGGTCAAAGATGGTCAAGGTTTCCTAGCCATAGACATGAGATGTCATTTGATAACAGGATCACATCATTGGGAGAATGATGTGATGGACAAGACCCAAACTATGAACGTGGCATATGATCGTGTCAGTTTATTGCTATTGTTTTCTGCATGTCAAGTATCTGTTCCTATGACCATGAGATCATGCAACTCACTAACACCGGAGGAATACCTTGTGTGTATCAAACGTCACAACGTAACTGGGTGACTATAAAGATGCTCTATAGGTATCTCCGAGGGTGTCTATTGAGTGGGCATGGATCAAGACTGGGATTTGTTACTCCGTGTGACGGAGAGGTATCTCAGGGCCCACTCGGTAATACAACATCACAACAAGCCTTGCAAGCAATGTGACTAAAGTGTTAGCCATGGGATTTTGTATTACGGAACGAGTAAAGAGACTTGCCGGTAACGAGATTGAACTAGGTATAGAGATACCGACGATCGAATCTCGGGCAAGTAACATACCGAAGAACAAAGGGAACAGCATACGGGATTAACTGAATCCTTGACATAGAGGTTCAACCGATAAAGATCTTCGTAGATTATGTAGGAACCAATATGGGCATCCATATCCCGCTATTGGTTATTGACCGTAGAGGTGTCTCGGTCATGTCTACATAGTTCTCGAACCCGCAGGGTCTGCATACTTAAGGTTCGGTGACGTTTCGGTAGTATAGAGTTACTTATGGTGGTGGGCGAAGGTTGTTCGGAGTCCCGGATGAGATCCCGGACGTCACGAGGAGCTCCGGAATGGTCCAGAGGAAAAGATTGATATATAGGATGTCCTGTTTTGGTCACCGGAAAAGTTTCGGGTATTTCGGTAGTTTGCCGGGAGTGCCGGGAGGGTACCGGGGGACCATCGGGAGGGGCCTCTCGCCCCAAAGGGTCTCATGGGCTGTGGGAGGAGTTAAACCAGCCCCTAGTGGGCTAGCCGAACCCCCCACTAAGGCCCATGCGGCTAGGGGTGTGAAAACCCAAAGGTGGAAAGAGTTTCCAAGTGGGGGAGGAGGAATCCTACTCCTATTAGGATTGGAGTTGGACTCCTCCACCTCCCCACTTCGGCCACACCAAAGGGGCAGCTCTAGGGGCGCTGGCCTCCCTCCCCTCCCTCCTATATATACTAGAGGGAGAGAGGGCAAAAGCACTTCAACCCAAAAGGCCATAGTGCAGCCCTCTCTCCCGATAGATTGATTCCTCTAGTTTTCAGCAGTGCTTAGGCGAAGCCCTGCTGGAATAGTTCCACCAGCGCCGCCGCCGCGCCGTCGCACTGCCGGAGAACTCGTCTACCTCTCCGCTCCCTCTTGCTGGATCAAGAAGGCGGAGATCATCATCGAGTTATACGTGTGCTGTATGCGGAGGTGCCGTCCATTCGGTACTAGATCGTGATTGGATCGTGGGACGCTCGGCAATTTGGATCGCGAAGACGTTCGACTACATCAACCGCGTTTCTTAACACTTCCTGCTTAGCGATCTACAAGGGTATGTAGATCCACTCTCCCTCTCGTAGATGCTCATCACCATTGATAGATCTTGCGTGTGCGTAGGAAAAATTTTGTTTCCCATGCAACGTTCCCTAACATGAACAACTACATCAACTAGGCATTTGAAATGAGGCCGGAAGCAACATATAGCAATCCCGAAACGACCCCATATGCATATTATGAATTTGGTCCAAATCTGTCCTAAGCATATTTTATATTCATTAAACAGCAAAATAAAGTGTGCCATGAGATTCTACACGTTTTTCTAGTCAAGTTACATATGTGGAACATTTTTATCGGAGCTACGGTTTTGTAGTTATGAAATAAATCATTTTAACATGGCATTTACACAAATTACATGAAAACAGCAAGTTAAACATTTTAAACACATGTGAGAGTTAGAAATTGTGAATCTACACGAAATTCTGAACATTTTACATATCTATAATTTTTACATATGATGCACGGTTCTCAAGTTATTAAATGCATGGACATTAGGGGGTTTTCTGTAAAACCGCAATTCACTGGATAATTATCAAAATTCGGAGGATTGGAAAAAGGTTCATGGGCCGAATCTGGAATTACTGTGTAGATACAAGCGAGCATCTAATAGCTATCCACTGCACAGGCGCATCATAGTGAAAACAACGACATTGGGCCAAGCCCAACAGAGGAGGTAGAGGAGCTGCTCACCATGGGCTTGATGGGCCGGCTTGGGCGCTGGAGAACACGGTGTGGGCTGGGCTATTGACAATGCCGCGGCTGAGTGGCCTTGACCGATCAACGTGACCAGGGGATCGAGTGGCGTGCTCGTCCAGATCGAGCGGGAGGCACGGTCAACGCACATGGGCAGCGGAGGCCATGGCGCTGTAGGGGCGTACTCCGGCGACCTCGTGACGCTCCGATGGCGAAGACGGCGGGGACTTGCCGGATCTAGGCGAATCTGGCCGGGGAGGCTCCATTCCCGACAAGACCTGGCCGAGACAACAGCTGCTTCCAGTGCGGGCATCCATGGCGGCAAGGAAGCCGTCGGCTCGGGCGGCGCGGAGTCGCTGGGTCTTCGGGGTCGGCCTCCAACGAGGGCGCTGTGGGAGTAGAACGGGGACTCGGGGGCCTGGCCTGGCGACGGCTCGTGATCCTCGCGGCGGGTCCGGCGGCATAGCTCCGGCGATGCATGCGCGGGCACGAGCTTCTGGCTGCTGCGGGCGATTGGGAGGGCGACGACCTCGTTGATGCTGGTCGGCGGCGGCACAAAGAAGGCCGGAGCAACGACGAGGCGGCGGGGTCCTTCGATCCAGTCGGGAGGAGGGAGATCGGGGACGAATTTGTCCTCGGATGACCATGGCGAAACTCCTGGGCAGAGAGTGATAGGTGAGGAGGAGAGAAAAGAAAAGGAAGGGAAGACAGGAGGTCAACGGCATGACCTGGTGGCGCGGACGTGGCTGGACGGTGGGATGGAACTCCGGTGGCCCGGCTGGCCGGAGAGGTGTCGGACGGCAGGAGCGCGTGCCTCCATGGGTGCTTGCGTGACTGCAGAAGGTCTCGCTCCTGTGGTTGCAAGGATGAAGCCGCCTACGGGCGACGGACATGTCCATGGGACAGGGGAGGTAGTGGCCATGGGTTGCGGGGTTTGGACACAGAGGGATCTGGGAGGATCCCGAGGTGGGAGGAGAGTGGAAGTGGCGGCGCCGCGCACGGAATGAGAGGAGGGCTAGGGGCAAGGGCTAGGGTTTCATGCGTTTAAATAGATAAGGGGGATTTTTGAGGGTAGATCTGGACCTTCCGATTCGATCAAACGGTTGAGAAAATATAGGCTAGGGTGTCCAATTGAGAAACAAATGATGGTTCAGGGTATTACGGGGTTGATCCGGATCCAACGGTCACGACCGTATGTTTCGGGTTCGGGGAAGCTACCGGATGCGTGCGAGGGGGTTTGTGCACTGTGCAGAGGGCTAGGCATGGAGGAGAGGGAAAACGGGCAGCCCGGCATCAAGTTTTGAAAAATCGAAACACGTCTGCGAATTGACCGACTATAGTGCTGCTATAGGTTTAACGGTTCGGCTATCAAACGGACTCTGAATGCGACAAAATTTGGCAGGCGGTCTGCCTATGCTATATTAAGACCGCATGCCAACTTTAAACCCATTCCAAGAACGTTTTATACGCAATTGAGAAACAATACTTTTACGATGTCGCATGCTCGTGCGTGTGTGGTTGGTCTCAAAACGGCCAACGACGAGAACGGGAAGAACCGGCAACTATGACGGATGCAAGTTTTTTTTAAAACGAATGACAATGCTATGCAGATGATGCGAATGATGCGATGACGAATGCAAGAAACAAGCGAATCACATGATGACAACGATATAAAAGGGGAATCTTCTGGAGCGTCGCTCTCGGGCTGTTACAACTCTCCTCCACTTACAAGAGATCTCGACCCGAGATCTTAGGATGAGAAGGGGAAGAGAAAGAGAAGAGGTAAAACTTAGTCGCTTGATTGACAAATGAGTGAAACCAGCGAAACTTGAAGGTTGCAAAGAGATGAAGACTGACATGAGGGACAACCAAGAATTCAAACTAAATTTGGGCAGCACTTCGGTAGAAAAGAGAAGCAAAACTTGATAAGACAGAAAGGACTTGAAGAGAGGACACAACACTCCGGTTAAATGAATACGCAAAGAAGGAACATGATCTTAAAAACTAGATGATGGTTCGAAGAGAGCAACATCACAATGCCTCCGGAACAAAAGAATGGACGTTAGATCTTTGGAGAGAAGAGAACGGAGAAGAAAATGACAACTTCTACCACCATTGAATTTGAAAAGCATAGGTTGAACAGAGTTGTTGAAAAAAACCAACAACGAAGAGAAAAGGCTTGTTGTGGGCTTATGGAAAACATCTCAAAATTATGAGGTGACAACTGGCCACAAATGGAAAACAATTGATAGATTGAGATCAACAAGATATGCAAAACTTCTTTCACCAAGAGGATATATTAAGAACTTGGATCTTGATAAGCACCATGATAGCAACAATCCTTAGGAAATGCTTTAGGTGAAAACCAATCCAATATAGCTCCAAGAAAGAAATGATGGGTTTAAATATCTCATTCTTGAAAAATTATCTTCGAGAGTCCTAATGAATCAAGAATGACATAAAACCATCTCAAAAGATAAGGGAGGATTAATTGCACTTCGAAATGCAAGATAAGGAATACTTGAGCTCTTCGAACAAGAATCATGAAGAACACTTCAAGAATGATTTAAGTCCTTGAAGAGCCACCATGAAGAACCTCCGTATACAAAAGAATGATCAAAAGAAATGAAGGCTGGAATAATAAGATTATGACCTTGCAAAGATTTAGAAGAAGCTTCGCGATGAGATACTTGAGGAAACTTGGAACTCCGGAAAGAAAGATGAACAACTTAAAACCGAGAATTTGATACCATGAACAACTCCGGAAGAAAGATTGAAATCACTTTGGTGAAACAAGAATAAGAATTATGTTATGCTTATCCTTCATCAAGTTAAATTGACGACAAGCCACGGCTTTAGCATATCACTTATTCTTCTTAACAAAGATTGAATAGACATGAAACAAGCTTGAAGACGTCTTGAACGAAACACCGGTAAGAATTAGAAAATGAAAGAGGGAATTTTTAGAATGAATGGAGATACATGAGAATGAAGAGATCACGATCTGCCTTGCTGAAAACTTGAATGAAGCACCGGAATAACTGATATACGAACGAAGAGACAACAATTGAGAAGAATTTGAGAACGAAAGCTGAAAGCTAAGAACGAAGAAAACTTCTGAAATGATGGCCTTCGGAGGATCGAGAATGAAAACAACTCTGAAATGCTCCGGATAGATATTGAAAGAATTTTCTCATGATCGAAAACAATTTAAGACGATAGCACGAAGCTAAAACCATGAATCTTCAAAAGAATGGACAAAGATTTAAGAGAAACTCTCCTTCTGTCTTCAACGCTGAGAATGATGACGAGAAACAACATGAACAATTGATGAGACACTCCGGAACGATGAATAAAGAAAGGTTGAGCCAACGATGAAAATGATTTAGAAGCGATCTTCGAGAGGTAATATGACTGATGGAATTCATTCTTACGTCATATTGGAGTGGAAATTGAGATCTCCGGAAAGATTAAAAGAGCCAGGTAAGATCCTGGGAAAAACCCTGTGGGTTATGAGCCCACTCAAAGAGATCACCGTTGAAGCAATTGCTTAGGAAGAGAGATTGCACCGGTACAAATTGAAAACTTGATGAGGTGAGAACCTCAAAATAATTTGAAAGGATTTGAATGGGAACACGAATCTTCTGAGATATGCTGAAAACTCCGGAGAAGAATGATGACTAACAAGAGAGCCTTGAACAAGAACTTCCACATGGGAAAGCTTTTAAAGGATGAAAAGGATATGATGAAGCTCCAAATCTTGAATTGAATCCACCGGAGAAGAAAACAAAGATGAAGACTAAGAAATGATGAGCTTGAGCACTTGAGATCTTCACAATGAATCACCGGATACATCACGGAAGAGAAGATAGCGGAAGCGTCACATGAATAGAAAAGGCACTCGAATGAGAATTTAATTGTTGAAGAAAAAGGGCGGGAGGGCGGGGAAAAACAAAGACAACTTGATATCGATGAGATGAACTCCGGAAAGAAATACGAGGATTGATCTTGCAAATATAGGAGAGGGTTGAATTAGCTTGATGAGAACACACCGGTTAGGAAAGATATGAATTCACCACTTGACATCGAAGAACTCGAATTACCATACTCCAAAACAACACAAAGGGTGAGGCTTGAAAATTAAGCCGGAAACAAATACATAACCCATTATGCATTCGTTGGAAGGATAATCCTAGGTAACTACTTGAATTGCCACCTAAGAATTTCCGAAGTCTTTCTTGTTTATGCGATTCGGGTTGTAGACCCAGGAACGTACCCAAGGTAATCAGCTACAACTGCACCCGCAACCTTCCACACCATAATCCAAGAAACTCCGCAAACTCGTCTACCTCAGACACTCGTAATCACAACGATACTAAGTATGGCAGTACATCCGAACTCTCTCCACCAGTACTGGGGATGCCGGACTCCTCTCGCCACTACTAGTATTGAAGCAATTTCGAACATCCTCCTTCCTGAGATACTAAGGAAACTGAATGATGACGATGTGCAAAAATCCCTCGGAGCTCTACTCCTCGATAACAGGAGGCACCAAGACAGAATTCCTTCACATCGGCATCATATAGTTTCCAAAATACCCGCGTGATCCTAAAAAAAATTTGAGCGAGAAGAGGAGTAGAATCAAAATTCCTAAGTCGAATACCTCACCAGAGCATAGAAGAGCAGTAAAAGAAACCTACTCTCCGATATATAACTAGACTCAAAATAGTTTTTCACTAGACTCGACTCGGCCAAGTTCGATCAATCAAGGAGGCTCCTAGGTCGGTACAGGCTCTGATACCAACTTGTAACGCCCAAGATGCGATCCTATCCATATTTTGGCACGAGGGCCTCGACAGGGATAGAAACGCATCTCGTCGTTTTGCAAGAATGGATATCATTACAAGTACATGTAAAGAAGAGATGAGTATATGGAATTACACTCGCCACAAGCTACATCAATATCACATCAATACAACAACATATCCAAACATCATACAGAAGAGCAGGGTCCGACTACGGACGAAAACAATCGATAAAATGACATCCATCCTTGCTATCCCAGGCTGCCGCCTGGAACCCATCCTATGATCGAAGAAGAAGAAGAAGAACTCCAAATCAAATAAGCACCGCGCTCACGTGAAATCATCGCATTACCTGTACCTGCAACTGTTGTTGTAGTAATCTGTGAGCCACGGGGACTCAGCAATCTCATTTCCAAGGGTATCAAGACTATTAAAGCTTAATGGGTGAGGTATGGTTAAGTGGTGAGGCTGCAACAAGCACTAAGCATTTATTTGAATGGCTAACTTACGAGTACAAGAACAAGGGGGGATGATTGTCGAATAAACGGATGTGAACTAGTAATGATCTCTAAGAGATCCTGAACACCTACTTACGTCAAACATAACCCCACCGTGTTCTCTCTCGGTTCAGAAATACCGAGAAGAGACAGTCACGGTTACGCACACGGTTGGTGTATTTTATTTGAGTTTACTTTAATTTTGCTATGACCGGGTGTTAAACAAAGTTTCCAAGTTGCCACGTAACCGCGGGCACGGCTTTCCGAAAGATTTAACCCTGCAGGGGTGTTCCAACTCATCCATCACAAACTAACCACATGCTGCGTTGGAATTCCTCAACCGCGGAATCACCCGTAGTATTGCGGAATCCCGGTGGAAAATCTCAACTTCGAGATAGCCCGAAGTGTCGTCGAAATCCCGCGCACAAGACATTCAAGAAAGGTAAAACAAATCCAGCAAGGCCGCCCGACGTGCCGACAATCCTGATAGGAGCCACGTATCTCATTCTCAGGGCACAACCGGATGGGACTAGCTACGAGTAAAACCAATCCCCGAGTTTCCTCGAGGCGGCCCCGCAGGCAGCCTGTTTGGGACCAACACCATCAGCACTGGCCCCCCTGTATTATGTTGAATAACGAACCTCGGGTAGCGCTAACTCCCTATGCGTCAAATTAATTATTAGAGTTATTATGTTGGGCAAATGTAGTACCAAAGTTGGGCCTTGCCAGACAAGTTTTATCCTAAAACAAAAATCAAGGGGGTCCCCATAACAACCCCGAGCATGTTAGGAGCGCTCAATATGGAACAAGACACCGGTTCACAGGTAACTAGGGTGGCAAGAGTGGAACAAAACACCGAGCAAAAGGCCAAGCCTTCCACCCTTTACCAAGTATATATGTGCATTAAATTAAATAGCAATAATATTGTGATACCTAGAAACAATTGCACCTGCAACTAGCAACTCTATAAGAAGGGCTAAGCAAGCGGTAACAAAGCCAAACAAAGGTTTGCTGGGATGTGGAGGGGTTAGAGGCTTTTCATGGCAATTTGGTAGGCTTGACATACAAGTGGTAGGTAACGAGACAAGCGATAGAAACGAGACATCTAGCATGGCAATGATAGTAATGGTATCCAGGGAAATGATCATCTTGCCTGAGATCCCGCTTGGAAGAAGAACGAATCCGTGGAGCAGACGAACGGGACATAGGCGAACGAATCCTCACACTCCGAACGCTTTCGGAACACTATCAAGAAGAAGCAATCCGAAAACAACAATCAACACACGATAACACCACAACATATGCATGACATGATGCGCAAACAGATATGATGCATGTCCGGTTTAAATATGCAAGACATGGCAAAGCACAACAATCAAATACTACAAATTAAGTGAAGTTCAATATGCAACGGGTTGCATATTGATGAAACTCCACATTCGAATTATTTAGTTCACTCCCGTTTAGGTACTCATCAATATTAAATGTTGTTTAACATGGGTGGTCATGGCATAAGGTGAAGATGGGATTAAGCAATTTTAATGGAGAAGGAGAACATACATATAACGAAATAATAACTCTCCATATTATGAGAAATGTGGTTAATGTTGTTTAACCAAACAATCATTTTAAATGTTGTTTATCATGGCAAGAGGTGAAGCATGAACAACTACATCAACTAGGCATTTGAAATGAGGCCGGAAGCAACATATAGCAATCCCGAAACGACCCCATATGCATATTATGAATTTGGTCCAGATCTGTCCTAAGCATATTTTATATTCATTAAACAGCAAAATAAAGTGTGCCATGAGATTCTACATGTTTTTCTAGTCAAGTTACATATGTGGAACATTTTTATCGGAGCTACGGTTTTGTAGTTATGAAATAAATCATTTTAACATGGCATTTATGCAAATTACATGAAAACAGCAAGTTAAACATTTTAAACACATGTGAGAGTTGGAAATTGTGAATCTACACGAAATTCTGAACATTTTACATATCTATAATTTTTACATATGATGCACGGTTCTCAAGTTATTAAATGCATGGACATTAGGGGTTTTCTGTAAAACCGCAATTCACTGGATAATTATCAAAATTCGCAGGATTGGAAAAACGTTCATGGGCCGAATCTGGAATTACTGTGTAGATATATGCGAGCGTCTAATAGCTATCCACTGCACAGGCGCATCATAGCAAAAACAACGACATTGGCCCAAGCCCAACAGAGGAGGCAGAGGAGCTGCTCACCATGGGCTTGATGGGCCGGCTTGGGCGCTGGAGAACACGGTGTGGGCTGGGCTATTGACGACACCGCGGCTGGGCCTTGACCGATCAATGTGACCAGGGGATCGAGTGGCGCGCTCGTCCAGATCGAGTGGGAGGCACGGTCAACGCACATGGGCAGCGGAGCCCATGGTGCTGCAGGGGCGTACTCCGGCGACCCCGTGATGCTCCGATGGCGAAGACGGCGGGGAGGCTCCATTCCCGATGAGACCTGGCCAAGACGATAGTTGCTTGCGGTGCGGGCATCCATGGCGGCAAGGAAGTCGTCGGCTCGGGCGGCGCGGAGTCGCTGGGTCGTCGGGGTCGGCCTCCAACGAGGGCGCTGCGGGAGGAGCACGGGGACACGGGGGCCTGGCCTGGCGACGGCTCGTGATCCTCACGGCGGGTCCGGCGGCACAGCTCCGGCGTTGCATGCGCGGGTACGAGCTTCTGGCTGCTGCGGGCGATGGGGAGGGCGACGACCTCGTTGCTGCTGGTCGGCGGCGGCACAAAGATGGCCGGAGCAACGGCGAGGCGGCGGGGTCCTTCGATCCAGTCGGGAGGAGGGAGATCGGGGACGAACTCATCCTCAGGCGGCCATGGCGAAACTCCTGGGCAGAGAGTGAGAGGTGAGGAGGAGAGAAAAGAAAAGGAAGGGAAGACAGGAGGTCAATGGCATGACCTAGTGGCGCGGACGTGGCCGGACGGTGGGATGGAACTCCGGTGGCCCGGCTGGCCGGAGAGGTGGCGGACGGCAGGGGCGCGTGCCTCCATGGGCGCTTGCATGACTGCGGAAGGTCTCGCTCCTGTGGTTGTGTGGACGAAGCCGCCTACGGGCGACGGACATGTCCATGGGACAGGGGAGGTAGTGGCCATGGGTTGCGGGGTTTGGACAGAGAGGGATCTGGGAGGATCCCGAGGTGGGAGGAGAGTGGAAGTGGCGGCGCCGCGCACGGAATGAGAGGAGGGCTAGGGGCAAGGGCTAGGGTTTCATGTGTTTAAATAGATAAGGGGGATTTTTGAGGGTAGATCTGGACCTTCCGATTCGATCAAACGATTGAGAAAATATAGGCTAGGGTGTCCAATTGAGAAACGAATGATGGTTCAGGGTATTACGGGGTTGATCCGGATCCAACGGTCACGACCGTATGTTTCGGGTTCGGGGCAGCTACCGGATGCGCATGAGGGGGTTTGTGCACTGTGCAGAGGGCTAGGCATGGAGGAGAGGGAAAATGGGCAGCCCGGCATCAAGTTTTGAAAAATCGAAACACGTCTACGAATTGACCGGCTATAGTGCCGCTATAGGTTTAACGGTTCGGGTATCAAACGGACTCTGAATGCGATGAAATTTGGCAAGCGGTCTGCCTACGCTATATTAAGACCGCATGCCAACTTTAAACCCATTCCAAGAACGTTTTATACGCAATTGAGAAACAATACTTTTACGATGCCGTAGGCGCATGCGTGTGTCGTTGGTCTCAAAACGGCCAACGACGAGAACGGGAAGAACCGGCAACTACGACGGATGCAAGTTTTTTTTAAAACAAATGACAATGCTATGCAGATGATGCGAATGATGCGATGATGAATGCAACAAACAACCGAATCACATGATGACAACGAAATAAAAGGGGAATCTTCTGGAGCGGCGGTCTCGGGCTGTTACACGGTGCTGTCAGGGAGAAAGCACGGCGGCAACAGGCATGTGCTACTGCGTACATCGGAGGAAGAGTACTCGGACTCTGCGTAGCCTTCAAGGGTGGGTATGCATCTGATTACTCACATACTGGTCCAGTCCGAAGAGAAGCGAACAATGTGATTCCTAAGGCTTGTACATAAGTTGACGCTCCTTGCAATTCAGATAAGCTCATGTTTGTTTCTTATAGGCAGGAAGGCATGTATTCAATGGGAAAAACTTCAATTAGGATGCGTTCTTCTAGGAGGAAGGCATGGGAAAAAATTGGTCAGTATGCCACTCTTTAGGCAGGGATGGCATTGATCCAGCAGCAATAGCAACAATCAAGATGAATTCAACAAGTGTGATGAGTTATTGGATGACATAATACGGTTATGATGTGGATTGATGGTGGTACTCTAGCTTCAACCAAACTACGGCTCATCCGGTGTAGGTCACTATTCATCAGTTTTATTGCTACATATTCCTATTTGGATTATACTTGGTGCATAAAATTAACGTGAGCAAGAAACTCCTTTTTTTGTTTGGATAGGGGCCTCGGTTTGTTCGGATGATTGTTCTTGGACATCATAATATCAAAAAATATTTTTTGGCGGATTTTGTAAATGTTGTGGATAACAAGTCGGTGAGAGTTGATAGTTCAGTTAGACCCTGCCACTTATATTATGGGGGATATGTGGATGGGGGTTGGTGATGGCCTGTTTAGTTACCACTGTCTACGCGGAATAATTACTTTACTTTAGAAATGTGGTAAATTGTATTTCATTACTTATGGCTTTGCAGCAAATTGAATGAGTGAGTGGTTCATGCATATTTTTTCATCAAGTCGTACATTTTTTATTTAGGATGGAAGGGTAAATGCATTGGTTGGTTGCTTCAAGAGTTAATAACGGATATCATCATATTTTTGTTTTGTGTTAATGCAAGACACTCAACTATACGTTGCAATGTGGCAATGTCTCAGGAGACATCGGGCGATGGAGACATGGCAGAAAACTTACATCTTTTCGAATGCCCTTGTAGAAACGAGCGCTCGGACTTGATCCAGTTGTCCCGCACATGAATGACAACATCTTATCCCTGGCAATACGGGCATGGAATGAATGACAGCATCTCCTATGGAGACTTTCGCTGGCTGGAAGAAGATGAACACTACTGCAGGATGCTGCTAACCCGCCATGATAACCCACAAGTATAGGGGATCGCAACAGTTTTTGAGGGTAGAGTATTCAACCCAAATTTATTGATTCGACACAAGGGGAGCCAAAGAATATTCTCGAGTATTAGCAGCTGAGTTGTCAATTCAACCACACCTGAAAGACTTAGTATTTGCAGCAAAGTATTCAGTAGCAAAGTAGTATGGAAGTAACGGTAACAATGGCAAAGTGACAGTAGCAGTGTTGTGGTGATTGTAACAGTAGCAACGGGAAAGCAACTTAGCAAAGATCAATATGTGAAAAGCTCGTAGGTAATGGATCAGTGATGGATAATTATGTCGGATGGCATTCATCATGCAATGGTTATAACATAGGGTGACACAGAACTAGCTCCAATTCATCAATGTAATCTAGGCATGTATTCCATATATAGTCAGACGTGATTATGGAAAAGAACTTGCATGACATCTTTTGTCCTACCCTCCCGTGGCAGCGGGGTCCTAATGGAAACTAAGGGATATTAAGGCCTCCTTTTAATAGAGAACCGGACCAAAGCATTAGCACTTAGTGAATACATGAACTCCTCAAACTACGGTAATCACCGGAAAGAATCCCAGTTATTGTCACCCTGAGGGATGCGGATCATAACTCGTAATAGGTGTCTATAACTTGCAAGATAGGATCAAGAACACATATATATTCATGAAAACATAATAGGTTCAGATCTGAAATCATGGCACTCGGGCCCTAGTGACAAGCATTAAGCATAGCAAAGTCATAGCAACATCAATCTCAAAACATAGTGGATACTAGGGATCAAACCCTAACAAATCTAACTCGATTACATGGTAAATCTCATCCAACCCATCACCGTCCAGCAAGCCTACGATGGAATTACTCACGAACGGCGGAGAGCATCATGAAATTGGTGATGAAGGATGGTTGGTGATGACGACGGCGTCGATTTCCCCTCTCCGGAGCCCAAATCAGACTCCAGATCTGCCCTCCCGAGGAAGAACAGGAGGTGGCGGCGGCTCCGTATCGTAAAACGTGATGAACTCTTCTCCTTGATTTTTTTCTCCCCGAATAGGAATATATAGGAGTGGAAACGAGGTCGGAGGAGCTTCAGGGGCCCCACAAGACAGGGGGGCGCGCCCAAGGGGGGCGCCCCCTGGCTTGTGACCAGGTGGTGGCCCCTCTCCGGTTGATTCTTTCGCCAATATTTTTTATTAATTCCAAAAATATTCTCCGTAAAATTTCAGGTCAATCCGAGAACTTTTATTTCTGCACAAAAATAACACCAAGGCAATTCTGCTGAAAACAGCGTCGGTCCGGGTTAGTTCCATTCAAATCATGCAAATTAGAGTCCAAAACAAGGGCAAAAGAGTTTGGAAAAGTAGATACGTTGGAGATGTATCAACTCCCCCAAGCTTAAACTTTTGATTGTCCTCAAGCAATTCAGTTGATAAACTGAAAGTGATAAAGAAAAACTTTTACAAACTCTGTTTGATCTTGCTGTTGTAAATATGTCTAACTGATGTTCAGATTTTCAGCAAAGATTATAGACTAACCACATTCACAATAACATTTAGGTCTCACATTTACTCATATCAATGGCATAATCAACTAGCCAGCAATAATAATAAGTCTCGGATGACAACAATTTTATCAAAACAATCATGATACAATATGATATAATGGTATCTCGCTAGCCCTTTCTGAGACCGCAAAACATAAATGCAGAGCACCTCTGAAGAACAAGGACTGACTAGACATTGTAATTCATGGTAAAAGAGATCCAGTCACACTCATACTCAATATCAATTAATAACAAAGCATACAAATGACGGAGGTGCTCTCTAACTGGTGCTCTTTATAAGAGGAGGATGACTCAACAGTAAATAAAATAGATAGGCCCTTCGCAGAGGGAAGCATGGATTTGCAGAGGTGCCAGAGCTCGAGCTTTTAAAAATAGGGATGAATCATGATTTTGGGTGGTATGCTTTCATTGTCAACATAACAACTAAGAGATCTCAATATCTTCCATGGTAGATACATTATAGGCGGTTCCCAAACAGAATAGTAAAGTTTTTATTCCCCCTCCACCAATCAATCACACTCCACGGCGGGCCGAATCCACGGGTACCGTCCATACAAACACAATCCTGGGGGAGTTTTGTTTTATTATATTTTGATTTATAGTTTGAGCATGGAACTGGGCATCCCGAATACCAGCCACTTTCTCGTGAATGATAGTGAATCAACACATATCGTGAGAATAACCCACCTAGCATGGAAAATACTGATAGCCCCTAGTCACTACATGAGCGATTCGGGCATACAAAACAGAGTATTATTTGAAGGTTTTAGGGAATGGCACACGCAAATTTACTTGGAACAGCAGGTAAATACCGCATATAGGTAGGTATGGTGGACTCACGTGGAACAACTTTGGGTTTATGGAGATAGATGCACAAGCAGTATTCCCGCTTAGTACAAGTGAAGGCTAGCAAAAGACTAGGAAGCGACCGACTAGAGAGCGACAACAGTCATAAACATGCTTTGAGATTAACCAACATTGAATGCAAGCATGAGTAGGATATAAATCACCATGAACATAAACATCGTGGAGGCTATGTTGGTTTTGTTTCAACTACATGCGTGAACATGTGCCAAGTCAAGCCACTTGAATCATTCAGAGGAGGATACCATCCTATCATACTACATCACAACCATTTTAATATGCATGTTGGCACACAAGACAAACCATTATACGCTCTTAGCTAATTAAGCAGGGCATGAGTAACTATAATCTCTAATTGTCATTGCAAACATGTTTCACCCATAATGAGCTGAATCCAGAACGATGAGCTAATCATATTTACAAAAAACAAAATAGGTCGAGTTCATACCAGCTTTTCTCCATCTCAGTCACTTCATCATATATCGTCATTATTGCCTTTCACTTGCACGACCGAACGGTGTGAATAATAATAATAACAGTGCACGTGCATTGGACTAAGCTGGAATCTGCAAGCTATAACTCAAAGGAGAAGGCAAGGTAATAATGGCTCTATGAAAGATAAACAATAATGCAAATGAGAACCACTCAACATGTCATCGTGGTCTTCTCCTTACGACCCAAAGAAGAAAGGAAAACTATTTACACGGGAAAGCTCCCAACAAGCAAAAGAAGAATGAGAAATCTTTTTGGGTTTTCTTTTAATACTACAACTAAACAAACTAGAAGGTAAAGCTAGAACTAATTTTTTTTGGATTTTCTCAAGGTTAATTAAACGCACAAGAAGAAAGCAAAAAAAAAAGAAATAAACTACCATGGATGGTACAATGAAAAAGTATGAACACCGACAACTAGAATGAGTGTGTGAACATGAATGTAATGTCCGTGAGAAATACGTACTCCCCCAAGCTTAGGCTTTTGGCCTAAGTTGGTCTAGGGCCATGGCTGGCCCGAATAGTATCCAAAGTCATAGTTGGGGTTGAACTGGGCTGCGGCAGCTACTACCTGAGCGGTTGCAGCGCGGAGGCAGACGGCTTCCGCCTCTCTCTCGTACTCGTTTGCCTCCTCTCTGGTTATAAAGTATCTCCGTTTTTCCTGAAAGTTAAAGAAGGCAGGAGCAGGAAGGGTAATATGGACAGCACGCTGTCTGTCAAAAATTAGTCGGTACAGGAGGGGTTGTTCGTTTCTCTCAAGAAACTGGTAGCGCACCATAGCCTCATAATCAAGAAAAGCAGGTGGTAACTCAATATCATTCTCCCTTATGGGTACCCTAAGATAATTAGCTACACGGGTGGCATATATTCCACCAAAGAAATCTCCATCCTTAGCATTTTTATGTAGCCACCTAGCAATAATAGCTCCCAAATTATATCGTCTATCACCCATGACCGCACTTTTAAGAATACTAAGATCAGGTACGCAAAGGTGGCTATGGTCATGTTTACCGTTAATACATCTACCTATGAAGAGAGCAAAATAATGTATAGCAGGAAAGTGAATGCTCCCCAAGGTAGCCTGTGTAATGTTTCTAGTTTCTCCCACAGTGATACTAGTAAGAAAATCATTATATTCGGTTTTGTGAGGATCACTATGGCTGCCCCATTGTGGAATTTTGCAAGCATCATTAAAATCTTCCAGGTCCATGGTATATGATTCATCATAAAGGTTAAATAGAACAGAATGATTATTGCGCCTGGATGAAAATTCAAACCTCCGCACGAAGGAATCAGTGAGTTGATAATATTGCTTGCATTGGTCTGAAATGAAATCTTCAAGGCCAGGATTTCGTATGTACGTGTAAAACTCTTCCTTGAAACCGGCTTGAGCCATAAATTGATTCGACGGCCATTCACAAGGCCGCACTTGAGCTTCCCTCGGTGGTTCAAAGTCGGGCTCATGTATCGCGAGTCTCAGGGTCTTCCTGCTCGAGGAACCACCTTGGTATATTTTCCTTAACATTTTTCTTTCTCTGAAAAATAATTCTGAAATTTTTAGTGACTCACAATAAAAGTGAACAAAGCTCAACAAAACTTATAGCAACTACTCCCACAAGTGCCTAGAGGCTATATCATGCATCAACACTACTTGGGACCATACAAATTTGGCATGCAAGCTCAAGAACAAGGTCACCACAACAGCAAAAATTTGCAATATATAAAGCACTAGAACAAAAACTAATTGGACCATTGGAGGAGTCACATACCGATGAACAATCCCCTAAAACAGTTTTGCAAATGGAGCTTTGAGCAAGGAGATCGAAAATGGCAGCAAGATGAGCTAGAACATGGGTTTGAGAAATGGTGGGATTTTTTCTGGAGGAAGACGAAGTGGATGGGTGCTGGAATAAGTGAGGGGGCCCCACGTGGGACCCACAAGCCAGGGGGCGCACCCAGGGGGGGTGGGCGCGCCATGCAGACTTGTGGCCCACTGGTGCAGCCCCCTGATGTGTTCTCAGTGACAAAAAATCTTAAATATTCCAGAAAAAATCATACTAAATTTTCAGGGAATTCTGAGAACTTTTATTTTCAGGTCATTTTTCTATTGCACGGATAAAACAGAAAACAGAGAAATACTAGCATTTTTACTAAATTGAAACTAAAGATCAGAAAATAAAAGTTGGGTACAGAAGGTTGTGCTTTCTAAATTCATCCATCTCATGCTCATCAAAAAGAATCCATCAATAAGGTTGATCAAGTCTTATTGACAAACTTTTTTCGAATGACACGGAACCGGAGAATTTTCGAATAACACTAGGTTACCTCAATGGGGATATGCATGTCCCCAACAATAAGTATATCATATTTCTTTTTGGCAGTAGGAAGAGGGAATTCAAAGTCTCCAATAATAATCGTTGAAATTTTTTCAATGGAGTTGATACTATGAACTTGAGGTTGTTTCTTCGGAAAGTGTACCGTATGCTCATTACCATTAACATGAAAAGCGACATTGCCCTTGTTGCAATCAATAACAGCCCCTGCAGTATTCAAAAAGGGTCTACCAAGGATGATCGACATACTGTCGTCCTCGGGAATATCAAGAATAACAAAGTCCGTTAAGATAGTAACGTTTGCAACCACAATAGGCACATCCTCACAAATACCACTGGGTAAAGCAGTTGATTTATCAGCCATTTGCAAGGAGATTTCAGTAGGTGTCAACTTATTCAAATCAAGTCTACGATACAAAGAGAAAGGCATAACACTAACACCAGCTCCAAGGTCACATAAATCAGTTTTAACATAATTTCCTTTAATAGAGCATGGTATAGTAGGTACTCCAGGATCTCCTAGTTTCTTTGGTATTACATCCTTAAAAGTATAATTAGCAAGCATGGTGGAAATCTCAGCTTCCGGTATCTTTCTTTTATTTGTCACAATATCTTTCATATACTTAGCATAAGGAGACATTTTCAAAATATCAGTCAAGCGCATACGCAAAAAGACAGGTCTAAGCATTTCAACAAAGCGCTCAAAATCCTCATCATCCTTTTTCTTGGATGGCTTAGGAGGAAAAGGCATGGGTTTCTGAACCCAAGGTTCTCTTTCTCTACCATGCTTCCTAGCAACAAAGTCTCTTTTATCATATCTTCTATTCTTAGGTTGTGGGTTATCAAGATCAACAGCAGGTTCAATCTCCACATCATTATCATTACTAGGTTGAGCATCAGCATGAACGTCATCATTAATATTATCACTAGGCTCATGTTCATTACCAGATTGTGTCTCAGCATCATAAATAGAAATATCATTTGGGTTTTCATGAGTATCAATAACAGGTTCACTAGCAGCATGCAAAGTCCTATCGTCATTCTTTTTCCTTTTATTAGAATGACCAGGTGCATCAGTATTAACTCTTTGAGAATCTTGCTCAATCCTCTTAGGATGGCCCTCAGGATACAAAGGTTCGTGAGTCATTCTACCACCTCTAGTCACAACTCTAACAGAATGATCATTGTTCTTACTAATCATCTCATTAAGCAAATCATTCTGTGCCTTAAGTACTTGTTCTACTTGAGTAGTTACCATGGAAGCATGTTTACTAATAAGCTTAAGATCATTAACAGTTCTACTCATATAATCGCCTAAGCGATCAAGCATGTAAGCATTATGTTTCAGTTGTCTACTAACATAAGCATTGAAAATTTCTTGCTTAAAAATAAAGTTATCAAACTCATCCAAGCATTGGCTAGCAGACTTATTATAGGGAATATCACCTTCATCAAATCTACGGAGAGAATTGACCTCTACTACCTGTGTCGGGGTATCAAGACCATGTATTTCTTCAATAGGTGGTAGATTCTTAACATCTTCAGCTTTAATACCTTTTTCTTTCATAGATTTCTTTGTCTCATGCATATCTTCAGGACTGAGAAATAGAATACCTCTTTTCTTCGGAGTGGGCTTTGGAGGTGGTTCGGGAATAGTCCAATCATTATCATTACTCAATATATTATTCAATAGTATTTCAGCTTGTTCAACCGTTCGTTCCCTGAAAACACAACCAGCACAACTATCTAGGTGGTCCCTAGAAGCATCGGTTAGTCCATTATAAAAGATATCAAGTATTTCATTTTTCTTGAGAGGGTGATCAGGCAAAGCATTAAGTAACTGGAGAAGCCTCCCCCAAGCTTGTGGGAGACTCTCTGCTTCAATTTGCACAAAGTTAAATATTTCCTGCAAGGCAGCTTGTTTCTTATGGGCAGGAAAATATTTTTCAGAGAAGTAATATATCATATCCTGGGGACTACGCACACAACCAGGAGCAAGAGAATTAAACCATATCTTAGCATCACCCTTTAATGAGAAAGGAAACAACTTAAGAATATAGTAATAACGAATTTTTTCCTCATGAGTGAATAGGGTGGCTATATCATTCAATTTAGTAAGATGTGCCACAACAGTTTCAGATTCATAACCATGGAAAGGATCAGATTCAACCAAAGTAATTAACTCAGGATCGACAGAGAATTCATAATCCTTATCAGTAACAAAGATAGGTGAAGTAGCAAACTTGGGATCATATTGCATTCTAGCATTCAAAGATTTTTCTTTCCACTTGCATAGTAATTTCTTAAGATCATCTCTATCCTTACAAGCAAGAAAGTCACTAGCTACCTCTCCTTCCATAACATAACCCTTAGGTATATTAGGCAATTCATATCTAGGAGAGCTAGGTCTAGCAGGTGTCTCATAGTGTTCAGTTTCAAAATTTTCATCAGATTCAGAAATATCATCAGTTTCAGCATTGACTCTAGCAATTTGTTCATCAAGAAATTCACCCAGTGGCACAGTAGTATCAAGCAAAGTATCATCATAAGTATCATGCATAGCAGAAGTGGCATCATCAATTACTTGCGACATATAAGAATCAATAGCAGGTGGTGGTGTCGCAAATTTACTCATAACAGAAGGTGAATCAAGTGCAGAGCTAGATGGCAGTTCCTTACCTCCCCTCGTAGTTGAGGGATAGATCTTGGTTTTAGCATCTTTCAAATTCTTCATAGTGATCAACAGATATAAATCCCAAGTGACTCAGAGAATAGAGCTATGCTCCCCGGCAACGGCGCCAGAAAAAGGTCTTGATAACCCACAAGTATAGGGGATCGCAACAGTTTTCGAGGGTAGAGTATTCAACCCAAATTTATTGATTCGACACAAGGGGAGCCAAAGAATATTCTCGAATATTAGTAGCTGAGTTGTCAATTCAACCACACCTGAAAGACTTAGTATCTGCAGCAAAGTATTCAGTAGCAAAGTAGTATGGAAGTAACGGTAACAATGGCAAAGTGACAGTAGCAGTGTTGTGGTGATTGTAACAGCAGCAACGGGAAAGCAACTTAGCAAAGATCAATATGTGAAAAGCTCGTAGGCAATGGATCAGTGATGGCTAATTATGTCGGATGGCATTCATCATGCAACAGTTATAACATAGGATGACACAGAACTAGCTCCAATTCATCAATGTAATGTAGGCATGTATTCCATATATAGTCATACGTGCTTATGGAAAAGAACTTGCATGACATCTTTTGTCCTACCCTCCCGTGGCAGCGGGGTCCTAATGGAAACTAAGGGATATTAAGGCCTCCTTTTAATAGAGAACCGGACCAAAGCATTAGCACTTAGTGAATACATGAACTCCTCAAACTACGGTAATCACCGGAAAGAATCCCAGTTATTGTCACCCTGGGGGATGCGGATCATAACTCGTAATAGGTGTCTATAACTTGCAAGATAGGATCAAGAACACATATATATATATTCATGGAAACATAATAGGTTCAGATCTGAAATCATGGCACTCGGGCCCTAGTGACAAGCATTAAGCATAGCAAAGTCATAGCAACATCAATCTCAAAACATAGTGGATACTAGGGATCAAACCCTAACAAATCTAACTCGATTACATGGTAAATCTCATCCAACCCATCACCGTCCAGCAAGCCTACGATGGAATTACTCATGAACGGCGAAGAGCATCTTGAAATTGGTGATGAAGGAGGGTTGGTGATGACGACGGCGTCGATTTCCCCTCTTCGGAGCCCAAATCAGACTCCAGATCTGCCCTCCCGAGGAAGAACAGGAGGTGGCGCCGGCTCCGTATCGTAAAACGCGATGAACTCTTCTCCTTGACTTTTTTCTCCCTGAACAGGAATATATAGGAGTGGAAACGAGGTCGGAGGAGCTTCAGGGGCCCCACAAGACAGGGGGGCGCGCCCTAGGTGGTGGCCCCTCTCCAGTTGATTCTTTCGCCAATATTTTTTATTAATTCCAAAAATATTCTCCGTAAATTTTCAGGTCAATCCGAGAATTTTTATTTCTACACAAAAATAACACCAAGGCAATTCTGCTGAAAACAGCGTCAGTCCGGGTTAGTTCCATTCAAATCATGCAAATTAGAGTCCAAAACAAGGGCAAAAGAGTTTGGAAAAGTAAATACATTGGAGATGTATCACGCCACTATATTTAGAGACCCTTCGACGAAACTGTGTGCGATGCATGAATCCCAAACGGTATAGTTCAAGCTCCGTGGCCAATGACATGAACTGTGTGCGATGGAGGATCCATCAAATACGATTCGGAAAATATTTGCGTGTGCGATCTACGGCAGACAGTTGACTTTTAAGAACTGTTTGTTGAGGTGAAATGGCACAAACGGTTAATCAAACATAGATGTGTGTGATGTACGGCATACAGCTCCATCAGATGAACTATTTGCGATGATACGGAAGAACACAAACGTTTAGGTGTAACAAGGTGTGTGTGATAGGCTGCAAACAGTTCGATAATCAGAATTGTATGCTATAATTCTGGACAACACATACGATTTGTTGTTCTGAATTGTGTGCTCGACAGGGCACACAATTCAAGAAACCAAATGTGTGTGATATTGTGAACGATCACTGACGAATCTGTATTCTGAACCGTTTGCGATGAGATCGAGAGGGTAGACAAAGTTAAGGAATAAATATGAGCAAACGACAACAGATTTAAGGAGTACAGTCTGTTTTACTTCTTCTTGTTGTTGTTAGATGGCCCCGCGCCATCGTCTTGACGTGGACGCTTCTTGCCGCTGACCGTTGGATTTTTATCGCCATCGTCGTTGATGTCCTCATCGTCGTCCTCCTTGTTCGGCCATTCCTCCTCCTCCTTATCGTCGTCGTCATCTTCGTCCTTCGGCGGCTCCTCGTCATCCTCCTCCTTGTCCGACCATTCCTCCTCCTCCTCATCGTTGTCGTCTTCTTCGTCCTTCGGCGGCTCCTCGTCCGTCTGGTCGTCATCCGATGACTCCGGCGGCGGCGTCCCTTCCATGAGCCGGATAAAATGGAGGTCAGGGCTTGATGCCGGACTAATGGAAGACAAGCGCGATGATTGTGTGGTTGACCCCAGACTAGCGGAACTGTCGTCCTCGCTGTCGCTCGACATTGCTGCGCTACGTAATTAAACAACCGGCGAGAAAGCAAGATTGCAGAGTGTGTGGAAGTGTAGAGTGACCGGCCAGGACGATGGAGATGGTGGCAACTGAAGCGTGGTGTGAAGACAAGAGGAATGGCAATTGAAGCGGGGGATAGATGGATTATATTGGCGCCTTGGCAGGCGGTTAGAATTCCGATATAATCAACCGCAATTGTGTGCACCCGACCCGTCGCTCTAAATTCCTGCTATTGTGCAGTTCTCAATATGCCAAATGTTTCACATGTGTACATTTTAGGAGTTCACACGGTTCGCTAGATGCTTTTTTTAACTACCCACACGCTTATATGAAACACAATGGGTGTGAAATAGTAAGCATTTAACATAGGACAGTTGGTAAGCAATATATATATAGATGAGCTCTGCTTATTGATGTAGCCATTAATAATCAAACGAAACCCCTAATGATCATTGCAAATAGCACATAGAAGATGGATAATGCGGCAACTACAACTACACATGCTAGTTCCTTCTTGTCTCCTACTTTCATTTGTTGCTTGTGATTGATTCTTTCTTGCTTCATCGTGGTGATTGTACACTCTAGATTAGTCAGTTTCTTCTTCAACTTTACGTTATCTTCTGCAAGCTTGGTGATAACACTCCGAGCCCTGCCATGCCATTCATCATCCAACCAGTTAACAAAAGGCACAAGCCTGATATCCCTGCGAATGTTAAATAATCAGGATCAGTGGGGGCATTAACTGAACTTAGGGAAGAACTTATCACTAACCTCTAAGGGGCAACCGAGAAACCGTCTGCCAATGTCGAATCCCTCCGTGCATACACGTCGAGCGGGAGAGTGTCCGTGCACACAACTCAGCTTTTGGTACTTCTCGGTGGCGCAAAACTCGGAAACGAACTCATGTTGCGGGAGTCTGCTGGAGTCATACTCTGGATCCGGCATTTGATCGCTTTCCTGTGTGTGTGGGGGGGGGTGGGGGGTCCAATTCAGGATGAACTGAGTGAGCTGCTTGCTTTGGACATGGTAAAAAGATGAGGAAAGATTGGGACCTGACAAAACGATTCGGAGCCGTAGTACACCGGCCTCCTCGTGACCTTAGGCAAGTGCACGGCGGTGACTGCCGTCGTGGTGGCGCCGGCAATGGAGCTGCAAGAGTGACTGTACGTACCGGTACAACCGCACTGAAACCATCAGCACCACTCATCCGCATTTCCCCAATGTCAGCGCCACGCTAGGGAATTTGGGCGCTAGGGATTTGGGAGCTATTTAGGGATTTGGGGAAGACGGGGAAACTATGGGGATCTGATGATAACGGTCGGGGAACTATTTATCGCATTCTGTTGTACACGGCACACGGTTTCCGTAACATGACCGTTTGTGATGTGCTTCCCAGTACATATGGGTGCGGTAAACAGCCGCTCTCCGGAAACCCCCCAAAAAACGTTATGCTGATAGAGGTGTCGGCGGTGACCAAGGCAGCGGCTGCCGGATAGGAGGTCAATCCTCGGTCGGTCGGCGGTGTCGGGTTATAGGAAGTCCATCCTCGGTCAGTCGGTGGTGGCGGCGTGATAGGAGGTCAATCCTTGGTCGGCAGCGGGAGATATAGGAGGAGCTCAATCCTCGTGGTCGGCGCCGACGTGACTGGAGCACGTCCCTCGCGGTCGTAGGCGGGATAGTGGAGCCCGGACTTCAGGTAGATGCCCCGCTAAGCTCTGCTCCTCGACTATGCTATCTCGTCGTGCCGCTGCTAATCAATTAAGGTATTCTTTTCCTTAGTGGCCTTATTAACGTATTAAATTCATATAAGGCCACTACTACTGATGATGTGTGTAAATTGGCTGGTTGATTAGTGTCATTGCACGGTTGGATAACATTATGCAGCGCCCTTCATAAATTTTGAAAATAAAATATTTTGATTTATTCACCCATATCTTTGTCCATCCATTAAGGATGGAACGTGTGCAGATGGAATGATATGAATGGATGAGGGATCGGACAACCTCAAGGTATAGGGTTGGCGTGGAGGAGTTCATGGTTTTGGCTGAACGGACAAAGAAGAGAATTGGCGAAGAAGATTACGTCCTCTGTCCATGCAAGGATTGTACCA
The DNA here is from genome assembly GCA_039707655.1 of Elymus sibiricus. Taxonomy (NCBI): domain Eukaryota; kingdom Viridiplantae; phylum Streptophyta; class Magnoliopsida; order Poales; family Poaceae; genus Elymus; species Elymus sibiricus. The sequence goes on from CM077673.1 coordinate 77,132,793, forward strand.
ATACGGTGTCAATTGCAATCGATAGGGTCAAGTTACACTTATACAAGAGGGGATTCATGGGTGGATACCCAATATGGACTAAACATGGTGAAGAGCCGGTTATGGATGAAGGTAATAACGTGCATGTCGGCGAGGTGCCAAACCCCGATCAGAGTCGCATGGGTGTTGAATTTAACCTCGGGGCTGAGACGTCAAGCTACAGACAGAAGACTGGCATGCCAAAAAAACAAAGAAAAACCAAGAGTGTGAAGTAGACATCACCGACCTTGATGATATGCCAGATTTTGCTGCTCTGATTGCAGATTTCCAGGGCCCTGATAAAGAAATGGCCGGGTACAAGGAGCTGCCAAGCATTGATGTGGCCTCCAAGAAAGATTTGTATCCAGGTTGCAAAAAGAAATATTCCAAGTTGAGTGTCACACTGACGCTTCTCAGATTTAAAGCAGAAAGCGGTCAATCAAACAAGGCCTTCACACAGTTGTTGACTCTTTTCAAAGACATTCTTCCAGAAGATAATGTGCTCCCCAAAAGCACGAACGAAGCGAAGAAAGTTGTTTGTCCATTGGAACTTGAAGTCCAGAAGATACACGCTTGTGTGAATGAATGTATGTTGTACCGCGGTGACTACAAAGATTTGCGTTCATGTCGCATATGCAAGCGCGCACGATACAAGCGCAGGAGAGCAAAGGACAAGTAAAAAATGGACGAAGAGATCGAGACAGGAATCCCGTTCAAGGTTGTTTGGTACTTGCCTATAATTCCAAGGTTGAAGCGTTTGTTTGCAAACCCTAGAGAGGCAAAGAGGTTGCGGTGGCATCATGATGAGCGAACTGCGGATAAATATATGAGGCACCCAAAAGATGGGGCTCAGTGGGAACAAATCGCGGATAGGTTTAAAGATTTTGCAAAGGATCCTAGAAATATATGGCTAGGGGAGCGCACGGATGGATTTAATCCATTTGGCGATATGAACACCAAACACAACACTTGGCCGGTGCTTCTGTGCATATATAACCTTCCTCCTTCGTTGTGTATGAAGAAAGAATACATCATGATGTCGATGATTATCCAAGGCCCGAAGCAACCTGGAAATGATATCGACATTTACTTTCAGTTACTGGTAGAAGAACTGCAGACATTGTGGTTGCCTGGTGTGAACTGTTATGATGCCTACGCAAAGGAGTTTTTTCGGCTACATGTGTTGCTGCTGCACACCATTCAAGATATGCCGGCATTAGGCAATAGTTCGGGGCAGAAAACAAGGGGACCAGTAGGATGTGTCACATGCATGGATAGGACAGCAAGTAGATTTCTTTCCAACTCGCGCAAAACCGTGTATTTGCGTCATCGAAGGTTCTTAAGGAAAAGTCACCCTTACCAAAAAATGACAGCTGAATTTGATGGTACGGTAGAGAAAGGAACGGGCCCAAGACCCTATGATGGGAAAGTAGTCCACATCATGGTTAAAAAAATTGAAGTTGTGCTTGGCAAGGGATCCGGTTCGATGTCAAAAATAACACCCAAGGACCAAGTGTTTAAGAAGAAATCAGTGTTCTAGGAATTACCTTACTGGGAGTTCCTAAGTGTACGTCACTGCATTGATGTCATGCACGTAGAGAAGAATGTATGTGAAAGCATCCTTGGTACTCTGCTCAATATTAAAGGCAAAAGAAAGGATGGTGACGGTGCACGAATCGATATGCTTGGTGATCAATCACAACGCATGAATGAAGAAGAAGATGATGACAAATTGCTCCAGCAACACCAGAGTTACAATTTCACTACAGCAGAAGCAAAAGAGTTCTTCCAAATTTTTTTGTCAATTAAGACACCCTCTTCCTACTCTGCAAACATCAGAAGTCTCGTGGCTGACAGATTGGCTAGAAAGAAGTTGTCTCACATGAAGTCACATGAAGTCACATGATTGCCACGTAATGTTGACACAAATCCTCCCGGTGGCCATAAGGAATATGATGGACACAGACATATGAAACACATTGATTGATCTCTATGATTTCTTCAACAAACTATGGCAGAAGGTGGTAGATGTTGAAGAGCTGGATAATATGCAAGCTGATATTACAAGGATATTGTCAAACTTAGAGATGTTCTTCCCACCGTCATTCTTTGATGTCATGGTCCATCTCACCGTGCACCTTGTGGACGAGATAAAGTATTGTGGTCCTGTGTTTCTTCGCAAGATGTATCCCTTCGAGTGGTACATGGGAATATTGAAGCGCTATTGTCGGAACCGATGTCATCCAGAGGCAAGCATCCTACAAGGTTATACCGCGGAGGAGGTGGTTGAGTTTTGCACCGAATACATGAAACTTAGACCTATAGGTGTGCCCATCTCTCGCCATGAGGGAAGTCTGGCTGGTAAGCCGGTCCTTGCTGGCTCGCAGTTTTGTGCACCTAGAGATATGGCCGATCAAGCCCATTTGGTGGTACTGCTTAACAGCCCGATACTCGACGCTTATGCTGCAGAACACATGGAGGACATACGACGAAGCAACTTACCCAATGTGCTATCACCAGCTGCCGAGACAAATGCACACAATAAGGACTATGTAAGATGGCTGAAGGTTCGTTTGGCAAGCGGATCCGATCAAGACCTTGCAACGTGGTTGGCACAAAAGCCATCAACGACGATTATGAAGTACCAAGCGTACGACAAAAATGGCAACACGTTCTACACTGAGGAATGTGATACTAAGACCTCGTATCAGAACAGCTCTGTTCGAATAGAATGCCTAACTATAGAGGGGGATGATAAATAGGTGTACTATGGAACCATTGAAGAGATTTGGGAGCTTAACTATGTGCCAACGAAGGTGGCATTATTCAAGTGCAGATGGGTCCCTCTTAGTAGCGTAAAGGTTGATGCTTACATCAGGAAGACATATGTTGACCGCAGAGTTATGGCATATCACAAGGACCCATTTATTCTTGCCAACGATGCTACCCAGATTTTCTTTGTGAAAGACCTCTTGCATACGCATTGCCATGTAGTGATGTATGGGAAGAGGAGGGTACTAGGCGTCGAGAATGTTGGTGATGAGGAGTACAATCAATATGATGAGTTGCCACCTGAGGGGCCACACGACATAAAAGTGGAGAAGCGTAAAATCATCAGAAATCCTAAGTTCATTAGGGGTCAACCTAATGACCGCAATCACCCCATGTACATGGGAATTGATTCAAAAAACTAATCATTATGTCTGTACTGAATCGTGAACGATGTGTACTGAGTTCGTTCTGTTAGAAGTTTTCCCATGTACTGTATTGTGATTTGTGAGGTATGCCCAGCCATATGTTGATCTAGATTAATATGTTGTCAACCGTGGCAATGAATTTGAAATATTTATGATAATTTACAATATAGCTAGAACGCTCAGTTGATCTCACTCCGGTATGTATGAACTGAACATGTGCAGTTTGGTTTAATAAATAGCACACGGTTGGTTCACTAAAACCGTGTGCTTTCTAAAGCGTGGATGATGACACCTAATGCGCGCAGAGTGATGCGTTCTGATTGGCCAAAACCCAAACCACACGGATCGTACGTCTGCATCGTAGGATTCACCCGGATCGAACGGTTGTCCTTATACCTCTCGTCTACACACGTTGTTGAAGCTGAGATTTGATTTATTTGCACTAAATGCCCCGTAAATGGTAAAAAATGCTGAAAAAATATCAACCGAGCCCATAAATGCGCCAGATAATCAAACCTGGCATATAATGATGATTGAGTACCGTGGGATAAAAGTTGGAGGAGAGGCGATGAAGACACCGTCGATTGGAGTTCGATTTGCCATTTCTCCCTTTGGAACTATGATACTTCTAGTGAGATGCTACGGTTTCCAAGGAGCGATCATCGTAACTTGTGCCAATAATAACCATTTTTTTCCACGGTGTCTCGAGATCACGCCACGATGACACACCGATTTTCATGATTTTCTTGAGTCCATTTGCATTTCCTGTAATTAAATTGCCGACATTTACGCATCTCCCATCATAAAATGTTTGAAAATTCTTCCCATTCGCTTGCACAATGACTTAAAACATGCAAAGTCACACACAAATGATTGTGTAAGAGATTCTTTGCGAGCATCCACACGTAATTCATGTTGGGATATTTTATTTGTAAGAACTAATTAACATGGTAAATACAAAAGGATGACTTATATATAACAAATGAGCCATGTAATCCACCAGAAGATCAATAATATGAGTACAATGATATTTGTGTACCATGGGAAAAATCGAGGCGAAAGGATGAGGTTGACATATATTGGAGAGTCCAAAATGCCAACTCTACATTTGGAAACTATGATCCTTTGTGTGAGATGCCTTGATTTTCAAAGGGCTGTACATCACAACTTCCGCCAGACATTACCAATTTTTTCCACGGGGTATTCACATCATGCCATGGCGATACACCCATTTTCGTGATTTTCGGAATACATCTGCATTTCCTCCAATTCAATTACTAACAAGCCCAATGTTGGTGGAAAAAGTGTCTTAAAACTAGCAAACAAGTCATGAAATGCGGCCGAAAATCAATGCAGGGGTTAATAGGTGATCGTCTGCCGATGAAAATAATTCGAGGCGAAATGATGAAGTCACAAATTCATTTGAAATGAAAATATGATTGTTGTGCATAAACAAATAGCACACGGTTGGTTCACTAAAACCGTGTGCTTTCTAAACCGTGGAAGATGGCACCTAATGTGTGCAAAGTGAGTGGTGCGTTCTGATTGGCCAAAACCCAAACCAGATGGATCGTACGTCTGCACCATAGGATTCACCCAGATCGAACGGCTGTCCTTATACCTCTCGTCAACACACGTTGTTGAAGCTGGGATTTGATTTATATGCACTAAATGCCCCGTAAATGGTAAAAAATGCTGAAAAAATATCAACCGAGCCCATAAACGCACCAGAAAATCAAACCTGGCGTATAATGATGATTGAGTACCGTGGGATAAAAGTTGGAGGAGAGGCGATGAAGACACGTCTACATTTCAAAGTTGTGAGGTTTTCATTCCGAACAAATAAATGCTGCTTGTGCACACGGGTTACTATATGAAACCGTTTGCATAGGTCTTTCCGCGGGCAGCACGGCGATCTTTTTTCACCCTTTTCACCGAAGCTGCCAACATGCCCCTCCCCCGCACAAACTCGCGCCCTCCCCTGTTTCGCTCAACTGTGCGCGGATTCTGCCCAAACTCCATCGACAGCTAGCTCCCTCCCCCTCCCGGCCCCCAGATCCACACCAGAACCCTTTCCGGCACCAAGGTGCTCAACCCGGCCGTGTACCCGCTTCCCGGCGTCAACCCTACCCTTCACTGCCGCTTCGAACACGCGGCTGCCCATGCCTCGCCACCTTCATTTGCTCGTGAGCCGCCCTCGAGCATATCGATCATGTACCCTCGCCTCTCCTGCCGGATTTGCGCAAAAAAAAAGGTCAGTTGCTGCCCTCCATCGCGGTGAGGTCTATTATCTCGCGGTCCCTTTTTCTATTTTGTTCGGTTTGTCCCCAAAATGATTATAAAATAATGGAGAGCGTATTTATGTTCATCATCTACCCTTTAACATATAAGTTGTATTTATTCCAATTAGTTATTGTCGAGTTACATATCATGTGCGCACGAGTCACAGAAAATGAACAAATTAGCCGTACATTTCCAAATTATCACATGCCATGTTTAGACAGCTTGCTGCCAAGCTGTTACATTTTATTTATGATTATCCCCCTTTTCTGATTTCGCATGTGTCCTCTGTAGATGTCTATTAGCAGCGACGACAATCATACTTCTGCCGATGTATCTTCATCTGAGTCCGAAGCCAACATGTCTGCAACAGATGTTCGTGTATCAAGAAATGATGAACAGGATAAAGCTGCCACAATCACCCATCCGGTCAAGAGCCGGAAGAGTGCTCGAAGAAAGCCCACACACCAGCCTAAAGGTGTATACGAAGTAACTGACATCGATTTGAAGTCTTGGGCTCCAACTAAACCAGATAAAGCATGCACGAGGTTCAGGAGTGTGTGTGGATTTGTTGGCAGGGCAAGGCTAAACATTAATCTGCCGGGGTTTCGGAAGGCTGGTGCAGAAACACGGCAGAGGATAGTCCGGGAGATCATGGAGCACTTCAACGTTCCTGAGGAGTGGAGAGAGCAGGTGCAACACGCTGCACTGAAGAAGGCCAGGGATGCTTGGAGAAACTGGAAGCATGTGTTGTACAAAAAGTTCTTGAATCAAGGCAAGGACCCAATCCCCTCATACCCCCAAATTACAAAGGAAGACTGGACAAGATTCAAAAGGGTCAGGGCCAGTGAAGAGTTTATTAAGACGAGTGCCATGCAATCAGAACTCCAGAAGAATAACACACACCCCCACCGTATGGGTGTGGCAGGATACTACGACATGAAACCAATATGGGAGCAGGAGGACAAAGAAGCAGTAGCTGCGGATGGCAGCCCGACCTTTAGTGAAATTAGGGGCACTCGCGCTAGGGACTACTTGCGGGCACGTGCAAAGAGGCATGGAGACGGTTCTTATTACTTTGAAAACTCACCAGACCAAGAACTGTATGATGTGATGGCAAAGGCTTCCGAAAACACTGGAAGGTGCTACACGAACTCAGGGCCATGTGACATTCTGTCCGAGGCTCTGACTACCAAAGAGCCCCCTGGCCGTGCAAGGGGTATTGGGGTCAATGTCCCACACAAGAGCGCTTTCTCACTAAGCAAAGAAGAGAGGCTCAGCATGAAAAAAGCTATGAGTGAGGGTAAGCATAAAGACTTGTGTGAAAGTATTAAGAGGGACCTGTATCCTGGAATTCGAAAGGAAGTTGAGGAGTCATATATGTAGCAGAAGACACTAATGATGAGAGAGAGCCAGGAGACAGAAGGGTATGTCGGCATGGATGATGCCACTTATTGTATGACAACACCACACAAGAGTAGTTGTGCATCAACAGACCCCAGCGACAATGATGCTGCAGCTAGACATGATGGTGCTATATCTGATCTATATGGACAGGGGGAGATTGAAGGCCGTGCTTACACATTATGAAGGTACTTTACAATGTGCAACAGCGTGGGTTTACTACCCTGACTTGGACGGGGGACTCTTGTTGGATAATGCGTCATTGAAGCCGGGTTGTGTGAAGTGCTACGTGACTGAAATAAAGCCTGTGTTCAGTAAGTTTGTCCTGAATAATGTCCTTGGGGACCCTGATGAGCAGAGGACCTTGGAAGAAACACAATTAAATCATATCCAGTGGCCACGGAAAGAAATATACTTCCTGGATGAGATCCCTCCAGCTCCCACAAAAGCAACCAATGTCGCCCTCGAACTGGTGACTCTCCTCTCGCCACAGCAGATCTTGTGTGATTCCCCCGATGAACATACTCTTGGGAATCCGATGCCCGAGGCATCAACCTGTGATTAGCCCGACCGACTTCCTGCCATAGAGGCCAAGTCATCGTCCGCTCCTGAGCAGCCTGTGGCAAGGCCTGCACCTGCTGAAGACGTATCATCGGTTCAGATGCCGACCACTGAAGCAGAAAGTGCAGACACATCGGCACTGCATCCTCACCAGACAAACCCGACCGAACCGCGTGCTAAGGAGTCTGAAAGTCTGGAATCGCGTGCTAAGCAGTTCGAAAGTCCGGGACTGCCTGCTAAGCACTCCGAAAGTCAGGACCCACCTGCTCATCAGTCCAGCGGTTCGCAACCGCCTGATAAGCATACCGATGTGTCGGCACTGCCTGCTCAGCAAACCAACACGTTGTCACAGCCGCATCAACACACCGACACGTTGGCACCAGCTGCTCATAAGCCCGGAATAGCTTCAACGGCTGGTCAGCTGTCCGTCGACTGTGGCACTACAGCTCAGCAGTCCGTCAATGCGACATCATCTGTTCAGCAGTCCATCGTACCTTCACAAGCTTCTCAGCAGCATGTCGCTGATGAAACCAGACGTCAAACAAGAAGTGCTTCAGCTCAGAAGACGGAAGCGGCCACGGTTTCACATAGGAAGTTGGGCCTCCCAAAAGCGAGGAGGGATGGGACCAAGAGCCTCCTTCTACAAAGAATCATCGGCCATACCCAAATTAACAACAAGGTTTTCGAATGGCTGGGTAATCCCAGTTCTGACCACATGTCTGAATCATACCTTGAAAAGCAACTTTCTAGTAAGGAAATAGTCACATTTGAGAAACAAAAGTACAAGCATGGCCAGCCATTCCTTGTTGGCGATTTCTGGGAGGAGTGCAGTTCCAGTGCTCGCAAGTTACATAAATATTGCATGGACAGAATGTCGGAAGAAGAAGATACTAACATTCTGCAAGTGCACTACGACAGCTGGCATTTCTCTCACGTTGCAGGTACCATCAGTGTGGAATTCGAGGAATTTCATCTCTTCTTCAACTTCGATGAGCTTGTTGTCACTCTTGTCAAATGCTTGATGTTGTAAGTACTTCACAAACTCTGATCAACTTCTCCATACAAGGTTGTAAATGACAAAAAAGCTAATTGTATTGTATTCCTCTCAGGGGATTGACGACGCAGAGAACAACAAGGGTGCATGCTTATTTCATAGATCCTGATTTAGCAAATGGCATTTTGTTACGAGATAATGGCTCACGCAAGGCTTCCATTGATTATGTCGCCAAGATCTTGTTCAACTTACAGATAGGAGAATTCTTCATGTGGCCATATCATGAACGGTAAGTTAAATATACAACCACGCATACATTGATCGTCTTTCAGTTTTAGACATAGTTCATACGTTCATGGTTTTCTTAAACTGTAGAGGTCACTGGATCTTGGTGGTCATTGTTTCAAAACGCAACACAGTTTACTACATGGATTCTCTCAGAGAGTCAAATGCGCCTCAGGATCTAAGTGATCTTCAGGATTTCAAGGATAGGTATTGAATTCTTTGATGTTAATGCATTGTGTTCATATCTGGTTCCAGAATTGAGTGTGTGAAAATTCATCTTCTTTTCCAGTGTATTGTCAAAGAACATAATGTTAGGAGGGAATCAGTTCGACCACCAACTACCTCTACAGCACGTGATCGTTTCTCCGGTAAGACAATGAAATCCGTTATTTTCAGAAAATGCTAGTCAGATGTTCAAGTTTCTAAGTAAACCTCTTTCTATTTCTCTCCATAGAAAAAAGAAGAAACAACTTAAACCGGCTCGGTTGTTCCTAACAGGGCAAATACATGACTAATACTGTACAAAAAATTTCATTGTCCTCAGCAACAACAAGGTACCAGCCTATGTGGATACTACGTTTGTGCACACATGATGAACCTATGCAGACGTGTTGAATGTGGTGTCGATGCTGACAGGATAAAACTAGTAAGTCTGCTTCTTAATTACTATCTTCTACTCCACACGTATGTCACATTCTGATCTAAAAGTCTTGCAGTTGATCTTCGTACCGATGACCTCTTCACCGCTCGCCGTAGATGAATTATTGTCTGTTAGGAAATTTATCAGCACCTTCTTTGTGAAACACTATATCAAGCCCAATGATGACGTCGAAGATTTCCGAGTTCATATCCCTGAATAATAAGTACGCATTCATATAGTGTTATCAGCTAAACATATACACATGGATGCATTATTTTCCATGTGATCACGTCTTCGTATTTTGTACACTATGATTATGTACTCCATATGTTGGTTTAATAGCTGTCGAATTTAGCTAGCATTTGCTCAATTGCATATTGTCGTGAATTATGATGAATCCTCTGCTTGTGGACACTATTCGTTGAATTGCATATTGTGGCGAATTATGATGAATGTTCTTCATGTGGACACTATTTGTCGATTGCATATTGTGGCGAATTTGCTATTTGCAGGGTGAATTAAATGCGACATTTTACAATAACCTGGCAATTTCAGTGCACACGGTTCAAGCAACTAAGCGTGTGCGGTCCAGAACGGAAAGCAGACGCAACTCATAGCACAACCGCCTGTGATCCACAGAAAAAGCACACGAGATATAATCTAAAACGTTGGTGATACATAAGTAATCGCAAACGGTTTGCAGCACTCGTACGTGTGCGTACGAGCTCCTCAATGTTTACGATAGCACCGTATCTCACACGTGAGCCAACACGAAACCGTGCCCGATGCAAAGCCGATTCCACGCATACTTTTCTCGGGAAACGTGTCCGATGATGCCATGCATGGCAGACGGTGTCTAGAGAAATCTCGTGTGCGATGACAAACATATCACACATAGTTTATACAATGGTCCGTGTGGATTAGGTAACGTTTCGCAAACGGTAAAAGGTCAAACTCCTTTTGTTTTCCATGAGCAATTAGACGCGTTTGACTCGTCTTGCACATGTGTGATTGATCCCAAATCCCACACGTAAGCCCAAAATATTATGTGTGCGATATGTTCCTGCACCGCACATGATTATATTTGCAGATCGTTTGCGTTCGTTGGTCACCATCGCTGTCGGGTTTTCCGTGTCGTGTGGGCTGGACCCCACTATCGCCCACACATGCAAGGCGACGGTTTAGAACTATGTCGCGGAAAGGGTTAAAAACCGTTTGTATAGCACGTCGCTGCACTAGTGGAAGACTCCATTGGCGTGGTGGATGGAGTTGTGTGTAGTTGCAGATATTTTGGTTTGGTGGCGTATAGAGGAAGACGAGTGCGGCACTTGTTAAGTGGGGTTGGGTGAGGGGCGTGAGCGTGGACGGTCGTTTGTGCAGGTGCGACAGAATCAACCCTCCCGTCTGCCCGCGTCATATATTAAATGTGTTGGGTGGGTCGCAAGTGGATTTCTGTCCATCGAATACGAAATGTGTTGGGTCGGTCAAGATTATAGGTTCATCTTTTATCTCACACTCCGTTATAACGCTTCTTAGATCTGGGATGTTAAGGTATAAAAATAGATCTTAGTTTGTACTCCCTCCGTTCCTTTATGTAAGGTGTATTATTTTTGACACGGTGATCAAGGCACATAATTATAGACATGTTAAGACCAAATTACCCTTGGCAAATTTGTTGGTTAGTGGAAAGTTAACCAATTAGTCCAGAAAAGTATGAGATACATGCAATCGACAAAGAGATTGTTTCCCTGTTTTGATATAAGAAGAGATACAGACAATCAGAAAAGAGATAATTTCCTTTTTTTAGGAGGACTAACAAGGGCATTATGGGGAATTGGAAGAAATGCACCTTACATTCTGGAATTTCTTCAAAAAACAAATACACCTTATATAGAGGAACGGAGGGAGTAAGAGATAATTAGTTGGATCATTGAAGTGGATTTCAATTACTTCTCATTGTTACATGCTATAATTTCTATGCATGCAAATTTTGACATGCATTGTGATTATTTTGCAACTGATAAAAATATATTCATGGCCCGTGACAACGCACGGGCGTTATACTAGTGAGAGCTAATGATTCAATACAGCGTGAAACTATTTAAGAACTATCCGCGATATTTCTTGCACTTACATTAAAAAAACGTGATCATTTTGGAAAAAAATGTGAACAAAATTTTAATAAAAAATCATGATTAGAAAAAAGTTGGTGTATTCAAAAAAGTTCATGATTTTTAAAAAGTTCATCAATTTTCAAAAATGTTAATAAGTTTGAAAAAAGTTCATCAATTTTGGGAAATGTTCATCGATTTTTAAAAAAGTTCACGCACTTGAAAAAATTCATGGATTTTCAAGAAAAGTTTACAGATTCGAATAAAGTTCATTGAGTTTCCAAAAATAGTATCAATATGGAAAAAACTCATGGATTTTCAAAAAAAAAATCAAAAATAAGAAAAAAGTTCATTGTTTTTCAAGAAAATTCTAAAATTCTAAAAACAAATCATCGTTTTTTCCAAAAAAGTCCATAAATTTGTACAAAAAAGTTCATCTACTTTCAAATAAGTTCATCTATTCGAAAAGCAGTTCATCGGTTTTCAAAAAGTTCAAAAATCCAAAAAAAAAATTAAGAAAAAGAAAAAATAAAAAAATAAAAGAAGAAGAAAGAAAGAAGAAAAAAAGAGAAAGGGAGATGTAATCACAAGAGGTGACGTGACTTGGGTGGTTACCTCGGTTTATTATTATTGGGAGATTGCAGGTTCGAGTCACGGCCAAGCCACAACGATCAATTCTTCTCGACAGCAGCACAAAAACCACCACCTAATACAACACTCGGATAACATAAAAGATCTTCAAAAGCAACGCCTTCAAGAAGGGAACAATGCACAAGCGTCGTCGTTGCCCGATCCAAGGCCTTAGGTTTTCACCCTGAAGAAAGGTCGCGTTCTAGAAACAATTCCTTCAATAAGGCAATCGCTAGGCACGATCAATGAAGGTCAAATCTTAGGTTTTCACCCTGAAAGTCACGACTCGGCTTATCACTGCTGCTCCTGACAATTATCTGACACCTGGCTGACTCCATCACCATCAAGGTATTGTCCGTCTAATTGATCCTTCGATCTCGGCCACCATGACCTTCTCCACTGTTGTCTCCACCATGGAAATCGAGAAGCCGACATGTCCTAAGGTGTGAGCAACCAACAGAGCTTCACACCACGCTCTCGGAACCTCTTAGGCTGATATGGACGTGCACGAACGAAATCTAACCGATCCAGATATCCTAAGCAAAATCTCCGGCGGCAGTTCCGGAACACATCGCTGGCCAAATCAAGGAGAACCGATCATGTAGGCCATTGTCGTGATGCGAGAAGAGCACTAGGACTGCCACCTTAATCATCACGGTAGCAGGCCACCACGCCACCTCGATCCAGCCAGCCGCCGCTAGGCCGGGTGCCGGCACCACCATGGTGCTGTGGCCGGTGTCGTCAGGCACCACCGCGTCAGCCTGCAGGCACGATCCAGAGTTATCGATTCGCACAAGCCCATATGGGCCATGCGAGATCAATGCTCACGTCCGCAGCAACAGGGATGCCCACGTCGCAGAGCAGCCACGCATCCACTGTCAATGTCATCTCGCGCTTGCCTCGAGAACCCGCCGGTCCACACAGTTCGATCACCATCATCAAAGAATTATGGCGCCGCCACGCGCGGGATGATATCGTCATCTCACCCCACCAGGCCCACGGTTCGCCGTGTGCTAGATCCGATCCGACGGCAAGATCGACCAGCGTAAGAACGGTGGCCATCCTCCTACCACTAGCAAGGGGCTTGGTGTGGATGGGCGCAAGCAGTGGTCGATCCGGTTTTTCGGTCGTCAGAAAAGGGAGCGCCAGATCTGGACGGAGAACCCACCAGCGCACCCGCCTTGTGCGTTCCTCCTGTTTTAGCATGAAAAAAATCTAAATGGTCCGGCCCAATTCGGCAGGGTGGGGGCTGCGCTTCAGACGCCCGGTAGCAAAATGGCCTGTAATGGATGCGTGAAACGCCAAATAGGGATTGCCGAACCTTTCGAAACATTCCCCAAACCAGGAAACAGGAAAAAATAGAACCGAGCTAACGGGCTAGCTCAACTAAAAGTCATGTGCTACTTTCTTGCGATTTAATGACAATCTACCGCGAGAGATCTATTGGACACTCCTGGGCGTCAAATAGGGGAGACTCTGCCTGAAGACATGCCAAATGGACCGGCCCACCCACACTGCCTACAAGTGTTTTTTTGTTTTTATTTTTCAGTCCGCTAGAAAAAAACAGATGTTGTTTTTTAGAAGCTAGATATTTTAAAACCTATTAAAATAAAATAATTATTTTAGAAAAGTGTTCAGTATGTATTTTAGAAAAGTTGAATGTATATTAAAAAGTTCATTGCATATTTAAAATTTTGTTGTATAATTAAAAAATGCATCGTATCTTAAAAATGTTAAAGGCATGATAAAAAAATTCATATTATATTTCAAAAAGGTTCAGTGTGTATTTAAAAAATATTCACAATACACTAGTAAAAGATCAATGTGGATTTACGAAATGTTCACCGTATATTAAAAAACTATAAAAATGGGAAAATTAAATAAATAAAAAAGGAACAACCAAATCTATAAAGACAAAAGTAAAAGAAGAAAGAAGAAAATGAAAAAAAAACACAAGAAAAAAAACACTAAAAACGAGCTTTGAGTGAACGAACAAAAAAAACAAAGCTAGGAACTATTTGCTGCCCACGTGAGGGGGGGGGGCGGGTATATGATCCAGCATTTGTCGTTGTCGCGGGAAGTGGCCTCCTATTTGTCCTTACTTGGGTTTGGGCCTCTTTGCTCTTTTGCATTCATCTTGGCCTTTTTCTTTTATCATTACTTGGACATTTGTTGACCGAGTTAGCTTTCTTGAACTAGTGTTGACTGGTCTTGACTATACCCATGTAACATGCCATGTAGAGTAAGGGTGGGATCCGAAGTGGGATTAGGGTCATTATTGCAACAATCCCTATGAACATGTCTATTTTTTAATAATGTTTTAAAGCTTAAAAGGTTGACTTATGTATTTTTCAAAAATTTAGGCTCCATGAAGCTAGTGCTCCATTAGCAATTTTCGTTATACACCATTATACCTTCTTTAAAGAAGGCTATCATGGCATCTTTTTTTAATTATTATACCATTCTATTTTCTCTATTGACGGTGGCACACATCACATTTCTTCTCGTGTTACAAAGAGGAAACAACCACTCGCAGAGCTTAGAGCATCTACAATCGGAGTTGTCAAAATATGACCCTCTATATGTCCACGGACGTCTGCGCCTAGCTACCCCTCATTTGTCCAGTATCGCAAACACACATCCCATTTGTAAACCTTCATTCTCATACTACTCCATGCAACGTCGATTTCATCTACGTACTACATAATACGTGAACAAACAAGCTACATTCAAAAAGGAAATCACTCTAGTCCTGCTGGTCGTCGGAGATATCGATGAGCCCCTTGCTAGAGTCATCGGCCTAGTGGTCAATGATAGCAGGGCAAAGCTACGACGCCTCCTCCTACTCCTCCTCCTCCTCGTCCGTAAAGAGAAGCTCTCGCTCAACGTCAATGAGGTGGATAAGGCAGTGGTTCGTAGCCACATCCTCCTTGGATTGGATAGAATCCAACATGCCCCGGGTCTCAGCCACGGGCGTCGCGAAGGCTGCATCTCCCGCTTGCTCGGCATGCCACTACACTTCCGCCTCATCCATCCCAAATCGGTCGGGGCTCAACCTCCATGTGAGCCTCCTCCTCATGTGCCACCTCCTCTTCCTCCCCCTGCCTCGACACCTTTTCCTCCGCCTCATCCTCCTTCGCAAGGCGAGCGACGCGGTGTGCCTTCGCAGCACGACGTTCCTCGATAATGCACATCTCCTGCACAATATTCACCTGACGCTTGGGCATTAGCAATTTGTAGTAGGTTATCTTCCGTCGAATCATGGAAGACAGGGAGGTCGGTGTGGAAGCGGTGGGGGACAGTGGAATTAACGGTGCCGCGAACAGGGGGAAAGGAGGGAATTGTGGGCAACTAGGGTTTGCCCTCGTCGTCCAGCTTAAATAGTCAGGTCCTTGGCCGTGGGGCAATGCGCTGGAGCGGCACCATGAATGTGGTCACCAAACCGGTGACCCCCTTCGATGAAACGAAGGGTTTCTATGTGGGGACCGCCCTTTAGTCTGACATGACAGACGCGCCCCAGAATATCCGGAATTCCGTACGTCCTTATATTCACCCCACATATGGGCTGTGAATGAGTGCTGATGGACAATCTAGACATGTTGATTGGTTTTGGGGTGGTTGGATAACATTTTTTGATCTGGACGATGTCCAGTGTGTCCGCATGACGTTTGAGGGAGGGAGGCTCTGATTGTAGATGCTCTTAGTGCATCTGGGGCTATGGTCTCATGTTTGTCACATTTTATTTTGAGAGAGATTAGATACCGAAAAAGGTGTGTATTTCTTCGTAAAAATCAACTAGTATATTAATATCTTGTCCCTAGCTAGCCATGTCAAGTTGTGCCACCATTAACAACAACCAAACTAGTGTTTTAGGGCATCTGCAACACCGTCCCTCAAGACAGTCGCATACGCCCGAACAATATTTTGCCCTCCCCAACTAGCCATATCAAGCTCCGCCACCGGTAACAATAACCAAATTAGCGCGTTAGGGTATCTCCTACGCCGTCTCTCAAAAAACCCGCATACGTTAGGACCAAACTGTCTGCCACTTATTTATCTGCGAACGCGTCTGCTTGTCCCCGCGAACACAAACTAGGGGGAAGTTTGCAGACGTATAGACCTCCCCCACATAGGACTTCGACACCCCCAGCTCCACTCAAATCCCCCTCCAGACTACTTTTCTTTCACTCCGGCCATGTCCCCCTTGCTCTACATCCGCACCCTCCTCGTTCGTCGCCGTCATTGTACCTCCTCGGTTCCCGCCCATGCATTGTCGGACATCCGCAAACCCCAACCACGTGCTTGGTTGCCTGGGACCATGCAGTCGTCCACCTAGGATCCGTCTGCAACCATGTACCCTTTGTCCCTCTGCCAACACCGTCTATGATGGACACCACGCCCGACAAGTGTTCGGTCAAATGTTGGCGGGATACTCGGTGATGGAGGATGAGTTGTTGTATGATGTGTGGTTGGTCGTATCTGCGTATTTTGTAGGCATGAGGCAAGAGGGCTCAGCCTTTTGAAAAACGTGCATTTTTCATTCATGAGAAAAAACACTTCACACCCTACGACTTGCACGTGATCCATGAATGCATTGTGAACTCGCTAGCCCATTGGTGGTACACCATCTTCAATGCACAAGTGGAGAGAAGGTGGCCACCAGGATCGTCTACCATGGTGATTGTAAGTTTTGCTTCTTGTTGCTCTACATGTTGGTCAATTCATTGATTCAATCAGTGTCGCAAACTTGGTAATCATCATGTTTATAGCCCTGACGCGTTGTTGTGTTGTACCACCAAACCGATGACGAACCATTTATGTTCGGACATTGTTGAATGAAGCTCAGGGGGCATAATTCGTGATATGACATGTGCGGAT
The DNA here is from genome assembly GCA_039707655.1 of Elymus sibiricus. Taxonomy (NCBI): domain Eukaryota; kingdom Viridiplantae; phylum Streptophyta; class Magnoliopsida; order Poales; family Poaceae; genus Elymus; species Elymus sibiricus. The sequence continues at coordinate 77,149,791 of CM077673.1, forward strand.
TCTGACTCAAGTATCGCTGAATTTGGAATTTATGAATTCAAAATACTTGTTGAACATCTGGTTATCTTGGATGTAATATTTATATTTGAACTATTGTTGTATTATGGATATTTGTATGCTATTTATGCATGAATTGTGCTACTTCCTATAATTATTTGAGTGTTGAGGATTTAGAAAAAAACAAAGACAAACGTTTAGGGGGCAAGGTTGGATGGCCGGCTCCCGTGTCCGCGGATGAGTTCAGACCAATATGTGGACGAATACTGTGTCCTTTTTTAGGGTCGGTGTTGAAGATGCCCTTACAAATTCCAAGATGCACATACCCCCTTCAGTTTTCAAAACAAATGTGTTCTTATTGAACTGAAACCGTAGAGCAATCATTCTATGGTATAAATATATTAAAGAAAGTCAAATATGCACAAAGCTAAAATTACAGTACATCGAAACACCCAATTCTTGTTCTAGGAAAACCCATGGTATGCATGTAGGTTCTAACTCAAGAAAGTCTCAATCCAGCTACAAAGCGTTTCTCCTAACTTGTGCTTGATTTTGTGCCTGAGTAAAGGCAGATCAACTCGAAGAAGCCATCTCCATGAATAGACTTAGGACGGTTGTGCTTTGAAGGTTTTGTTGTTTCTCTACATCCATATGTCCCAACATCCTTTGATGGATATCTCAAGAGCTATTGTGTGTGTGGGGAGGGGAGCTTGTATCAGGTACATAACCTCATCAAAAGATAAAATACCTCTATCTTTTAATGAGAATTGAATCCCAACAATATTACACAAAGAAGGTGCAGAACATTCTCCACCGGTTCAGATTAGCATAGCTCACAATTATAGGAAGGTAGACGAAAGGTTTTTCTATGAAGAAGATTCCTTGTATTCACTCTCTCATGGAGCATCAACTAGAATATATTTTTTGTATCTCAATATTGCAGCGGTTTTCCAAATTCTCTTAAAAATTGGTGGGGCAGGAGTTCTTGCAGCGCAACTCTTATACATCTTGATGGAAGAATATGAAGAATTATCCCATGGGTATTTCCCTTTTTCAAGGACCCCAGTCAACGGAATTGCTTGTATAATATTGTGAAGGTCCTAAAGTTGCAAGAAAGCTTGGGAAGACAATGGGGTGTGGAAGAAGTCAATGGGATCTGATGTCTAGACAAATTGTTGAACAAAAGTATTCTAGTTGATAGTGAAAGAATATAGTACATGGTACTTTTCCTTAAAAATTCCATTGCCCCAATCATCTTACCAATCATGATAGAATTGCCTTGTCCAGTAATTCTTTTGGCCATTTGCTTGGACTAGGGGATTAATTTAGAAATCCCTTTCCACCAGAAGGATCCACTGGCCTGTTAGAAACTATCCCATTAGGATAATAAGTATCCGAAATGAGATTGACCTAGGGTGGATTTTCACAATGAAAAAAATTGTGAAGATGTTTCATGAGCAGACGCACTCCAAGCCCACCTTGGTCCTTGGGAAGACAAACCTTCTTCCAAGCAATGAGGGTGGTGCCTCTATCGTCCATGCCATATTTTCTCCAAAAACAACATCTCAAGTATTTATTGATTTGTTCTATAATTCTAGTAGGCATAGTCAAAGTGCTCATGTAAAAGGTTGAAAAGGCTAGTGAAAACAAACGTACTTCGTTAGGGCATCTCCAATGCCGACCCTCAAACCACCTGCATACGTCCGGACCGTGCGGTCCGAACGTGTTTTGCCATCCAACGCGGTCCTGGATTGGTTCGCCGAGCGGTCCGGGCGTGTTTTTTTCCCGCAAACCGGAGACAAAGTAAGGGGGGAGGGGGTTGCGGGCATCCGGACCGCCGCCATGTCCACCTCTGGCAACCGTGGCCCCACCCTTAATCGCCTCCCTCGTCCACACGCACTTCCCACCCAAAACGGTCAGCGCCGCTCCACGCGTTAGTGCCGCATTCATGCCTGGCCAGAGCGGACGCGACCTCTCACTGGTGCCGGCATTGAAGCAACGTGCCGGCCGAGAGAGCACCGGTCGCATCTCTTCTCGGTGTAGTCGACTGCTCCGCGTTCAAATGACACCCCGTCGATCCGTCGCCTTGCATTAATGATATCCGTTTGCCGAGAAACCTACTCCGGCGCCACCTGTTCGTCCGTCTGTTGCCCACCATTAACCACACCACCGCGACCCATTGCCATCTGCTCACTATATAAACTCTAGCCCGGCCATAACCGCAGTCATCCGGTTCCTTTTCCCCACCGCACCACACCCACTAGGGCGTCCGCGCGCTCTAAAGCCCTCTCGGACAGCATCTCGCCTGAGCAGAAGAGGGAGATGGCGGCCATTGCTGCCGCCTGGTAGGCCGGCAGGCAGACAGAGGCCCATGACGTCACAATGGAGGGTGTGGCAGAGGACGAGCCGACGACACCCTCCTCCGGCTGCCTGCAATGGAAGTTGGAGGAGGACATCGCAAACTCCGACACGTCCGCGGGCGCCGCCGACAGTAGGGAAGAGTAATGCATGGTAGGTCGCCGCCGCTCGGGTCCGAAGAAGGTCACCGCTCCTTCCCTCCCGCTAAAGTTAAGCTTGGTGGACTGATCAATGTCGGCCGATCAGCCGCTCAGGCTGCATTGGCGGAGGCTGCGGAGGCAGATCTGAAAAGTGCCAAAGTGGAACTGAAGAAGGCGAAGACAAGAGCTAGAGCTTCACTTCTCGGGGCTCATAGCCGGACACAGGAAACGGGCGTTGGCGATCATTTAGATTAGGCTTAGGGTAGGGTTTAGTTAAAAAATCTCCAAAATGTAATGAACTTCGTCTGGTTCATATGAAAAAATGTCCAAAATGTAAATTTCGGCGGGTTTATATGAAAATCCGCCATGGTTGCATGGAGTTTCGTCCGGTTTTAGTTAAACCGTGTTTGAAATATATGCGGATATCGGAGACCAGTCCATGTATGCTGATGCGAAGAGAATTTGTGGGTCGACGTGGAGATGCCCTTAGCCAATACTCTAGCAGTGGACTCTGGTTATGCCCCGACAAATTCCGTTTAGCACAACATGCACGAGCCGTAGAAGTTAGTTGGCCCATGACTTCACGCAGGAGTATGTGGTTAGACGGATAGGTTGACCACAAACATGTCATTGACCAACGGTGGGCACTGGGGAATGCCTGCTGCTGCACAGGATCCTTGGTCCTGCTGTCCATTGATGAATGAGCCTCCCCAGATCGATAGTACTGCATCGAGCCACACGTTCCCCTGATTCGGTGACTCCCATAGCCAGATCTACTTCTGAGCAGCCCTTGGTAGCCATGCGTGGCCACTCAGCCGTATCCACTACATCGCTGGATATACATATTATGCTGAATTATTGCTGTTCAAGCAGACATATTGACGGATCTACTGGTTCCTCCTATCTAAAAACTTCATTTTTATAATTGTAATATTTATATTTGAATTATGTTGCACTAAGATATTTATTTTTTAATTATTAATGCGCTATTTTCAATATTCGAAGAAAAATGAAATAGGTAAAATAAAAGGCACATATAGTGAGAGATATTCAAGGTATACGTCGGAGGGTCGGCGCCCGCGTGACTATGCGTGAACATGTTTAGGGATCTTTGTTTGATGTTTACCTTAGAGCATGCCCTTATTTGGTCTTGCATACGGACAAAGGTGCGTGTGGACGATCGAACACGCTACAATTCCTTCACGTCAAATAATAAGGGCAACTTTAACGTCGAAATGGACGGCACCAAATGTTCACGAACACGTTCAGTTGTCTCCACGGACAGTGGGCGGGGCGTCATCCATCCAACCGTGGTCATCAAATGTCCGGTCCATTTGAAACGGGTTGCGCAAAAACAGAGGCAAAGTTGAAGCGAAAAAAATAAAATTTGAAGAAAGTTTGGTATATTAAAATCAAACCAATGAAATTTGAACAAGTTTAATCTGAATTTAAGAACTAATCCTAACTAAAACTAGGCGAGGTACACACGCTGACCTTGTAGGGATGGCCTCTGAGGCCACCGACACCTCCTACGTCGCCCGTGTTGTTGTCTAAGTCGTCATCATCCGATCTAGAGCACGTGGTCGCCGATATGACATGCATCCGCGAGACCGCGAGGCCTCTCCTCCTTCTCATAAGGGCTCAACATGTAGTTGTGTCAAATCTCCCACACAAGGGCATGTATTTTCGGATTCCAATCCAGGTACTCATCGAGGGAAGGGACCTCCTGCGCAACCTCTAGTGCATAATGGTGATCCTCCTCCTCCATGAAAATGAGGGCATCATCCACCTTCGCTTGCTCCTCCTCAAACGTACCCTCCTTCGAGAGTGCACCCAATGTTGGATGGTCAAAAGTGTTCGGTCCATGCAACAATCTGGTGATCCGCTATTGGAGTTGCCCCAGTGCATAATACTAATATGACGTGTTTGGTCACCTCCACAGTTTTCCCCCTTTGCACATGTGGCTCAAATGGGCATGGCTGAGCTAATGCAGGCTGAAAACCATGTTCCCCACATTGTTTGGTTGTCTGCATATTGCCTCCCCTATATCAAGGCAACAATTTATGCCCTGTGCTTGGTTGTCTACGTATGAGTGATATGATGTAAAGCATGGTGTTTGGTTGCACACATAGACTGGTTCTAGTAAACTTGTGCCTGCGTGGTGAGCTTACCATCTACCACCCTAGCAAGTGCTCACTCCATTACATACGATCACATCGATCACATGAGTAAAACAACACCAGAATCACGATGAACTGGATGACGGTGATGAAGTTCTTCAGCCCACACAGCCTACTGTCTTGTGTTAAACCCCCCTTGAAGGCAACAACCTTAGGAACTTGTTCATCGTTGGTGTTCTATTCTTCGAGCAGGTATCGGTGGTAGTCATCCTCTGCTTGCTTTCTACTTTTAAACCCTCCCAGAAAGGAGTTGCCTGGGCAATCCTTAACTTGTTTATTGCATGTTGCCCATGACCCGTATACTTATGGAACACTACCTTTGTAGACAACATACCGCTTCACCTGCAGATTGAAGAGAGCAACAATTCAAATAACAAAGCAAATGAACACAACATGTGGAAGAGAAACAACATAGGTTGCATGATCAAATAAGGCAACACAAGTTCGTCCTAACTACTATGGTGTCGTCCTACCACCAAATACACAAGAGGGTGTTATCCTACCACTGCAAGTTCGCCATCAACGTGAAGGGTTAGTATATAGCACCTCATCAAAATATATAGGACAACACCCAGGGTTTTTCAAGCCCTAGCTACCACAAAATGTACATCAACATTGTCGCCATCGATCATCATGCACGTCATCACCAGCACCACTAGAAACAACTCTAGAAGTAGTGCTTGCCCAGTCAGAGCACCCTATGGGTGTCTGCATGACAATGAAACCCCTTGAGCCTTTTTGTCCCGAAGGAGTCTAAGAACACCCATCTGAGCCTCCTGATTGAAGCCACCATGCCCCATGACGGCGCTATACAGCTCAGGGTGGACGTCGACCGACTTGCTCTCCCTAATGGCGGTTGCCACCTCCTTCACAGTCTCGGTCATGCTGGTAAACATGGTCAGCTCCTCCTCCACCAACCCTCTTCCTATCGAGCAAATGAACGTGATCAGTAGCCTTCTCACGAGCATCAACGTTGATGGTGTCTGACTTTGGGGTGTCTGCCCACTCCGGCATAGGCAAACCGAGCGGCTGACCAGAGCCCATGGCATGCTTGCATGTATCCATCCTAGAGGAGAAGATATGTTGCATGCGCATGTAGTTCTGGATGGTGACATTGAGGCACTCAACATCCTTGGGAGGTCCTAACACATAAGCAAAGGGATGTTAGTTGTGATTGACAACATCAGAGATGCTAGACTAGTGTAAAAAGTGGTGTGTGAGCTAACCATGGTGTGGCCTTGGTAGTGCTCCGACTCCAAAAGGACCGTGAAGGTGTCCTGATCCCATCGTGCGCCGCTAAGGTCTCTCATCTTGGTCACTCGGATCCATCTGGCTCTCCACTTTCTGAGGTGGTTGTATACGTGGGTCAGGGTCACCTCTTGCTCACAGAAGTCAAAGATCTGCTTCGCAACATTGTTCAGGTGCACCTCCCTGAAGCCCTTGTCAGTCCTCACCCCACTGGATATGATCTCGCACATCTTGTTAAGCATGAAGATGGATAGGAAAGGCTGCTACTTCATTGTGTTCCCCCTTGCAAAGACCTTCTTCTTCCTAGTATTGATGGTTGCCTTATGTGTGGCAACAGTTACAACATTAGGCATGACCATCACAAATGAGGGCTGAACAGGCTCCTCGAACACCTCTCGGAATCCTGAGGCGTCACCTCGGGTTGGAAGTCCCTGACATGGAACGACATGCATTGGTCGAACAGAACAATGGCATGGCTAAACTCTTGCGAGCTCATGTCCTACAATGGTTAGGATCGGTACTAGTATGACACACCACTACATAATGAACTCGACCACAATAGCTACACATTGAACATGCCAAGTTTAGAGCACAGTTTATACCACAAGCATACAAGAGTGCTACTAATGAGTGTGAAGCATTAAAATCGACCACTACAACTACATATCAACCATAGTAGCATCCTACCGTACTGCACATGCTCATATTTGCACGACATGACCAGATCTACGATAGTATCATCGGAGCCGAACTAAAAAAACACCATGAACATCATGAAATCGGACTACCAAACCCTATTGTTATACCATAACTCCCCTCCCTCTCTCGTGTCACCACCCACTACTCCACTCACATCACTCTCTCACTCTCCTCACCACCCCTTGCTCTCCTCCGATGGCTCGCCCACCACTGCTTCGTCCCCTGATCCCCATAGACGTCGGCAGCAACCGCATCCAAGAGCGGTGGGTGGCCGTGTTGGGGAACGTTGCATGGGAAACAAAATTTTGCTACGCTTCACCAAGATCAATCTAGGAGATGAACATCTACGAGAGGAGAGATCGGATCCACATACCCTTGTAGATCGCTAAGCGGAAGCGTTAAGAAACGCGGTTGATGTAGTCGAACGTCTTTGCGATCCAAATCGCAAGCCGTCCCGCGATCCAATCACGATCTAGTGCCGAACGGACGGCACCTCCGCGTTCAACACACGTACAGCTTGATGACGTCCTCGCCTTCTTGATCCAGCAAGAGGGGCGAAGTAGTAGATGTGTTCCGGCAGCACGACTGCGTGGTGACGGTGGTGGTGAAGAACAATTTCCGCAGGGCTTCGCCAAGCACAACGGAAACTATGACGGAGGATAAACTAGAGGGGGCGGGGTTGCCGGCACATGGCTTGGGGAAATCTTGATGTGTTCCGGGTGCTAGCCCTGCCCCTCTATTTATATGTTGAGCCCTGGGGTCGTTTCTTGGAGAAAGAGCCTCCTCAAAGTCGGTTTGGCATGCAAGGCAAGAGTCCTCCTCGGACTCCAGGACTAGACGCCAGGGTCCTTGGCGTCTGGCCCCAAACGCTAGGGTCCCTGGCGTCTGGCCCCTGGCCTTCGCAAAACTCCTTTTGCACCTTCCTAAAGCCTCGTGGGCTTTACCCCTTGGCCCAAATAAAGTGTTCTCGTACCCGAACATTTCGGGAAACATCCGAAACCCCTTCCGGAACCCTTCCGGAGACCAAACACTATTATTCCATATATAAATCTGTACCTCCGAACTATTCCGGAGCTCCTTGTCATGTTCGTGATCTCATCCGGAACTCCGAACAACCTTCGGTCACCAACATAATAACTCAACTATACTTATATCGTCACCAAACGTTAAGTGTGTAGACCCTACGGGTTCGAGAACTATGCAGACATGACCGAGACACCTCTACGGTCAATAACCAACAGCGGGACCTGGATGCCCATATTGGTTCCTACATATTCTACGAAGATCTTTATCGGTTGAACCTCTATGTCAAGGATTCAGTTAATCCCGTATGCAGTTCCCTTTGTTCATCGGTATGTTACATGCCCGAGATTCGATCGTCGATATCTCCATACCTAGTTCAATCTCGTTACCGGCAAGTCTCTTTACTCGTTCCGTAATACAAGATCCCGTGGCTAACTCTTTAGTCACTTTGCTTGCAAGCTCATTATGATATTGTATTACCGAGTGGGCCCTGAGATACCTCTTCGTCACACGGAGTAACAAATCCCAGTCTTGATCCATGCCAACTCAACAGACACCCTCGGAGATACCTGTAGAGCATCTTTATAGTCACCTAGTTACGTTGCGACGTTTGATGCACACAAGGTACTCCTCCGGTGTCAGTGAGTTACATGATCTCATGGTCATAGGAACATATACTTGACATGCAGAAAACAATAGCAATAAACTTGACACGATCATATGCTACCTTCATAGTTTGGGTCTTGTCCATCACATCATTCTCCTAATGATGTGATACCATTATCAAATGACAACTCATGTCTATGACTAGGAAACCATAGCCATCTTTGATCAACGAGCTAGTCTCTCAGAGGCTCACTAGGGACACAGTGTCGTCTATGTACCCACACATGTATATGAGTTTCCAATCAATACAATTATAGCATGGATAATAAAAGATTATCATGAACAAGGAAATATAATAATAACCATTTTATTATTGCCTCTAGGGCATATTTCCAATAGTCTCCCACTTGCACTAGAGTCAATAATCTACCTCACATCACTATGTGATTTACATTGTAAGGAATCTAACACCCATACAATTCTGGTGTTGATCATGTTTTGCCCGTGGAAGAGGTTTAGTCAACGGATCTGCAACATTCGGATCCGTGTGTACTTTGCAAATGTTTATGTCCTCCTCCTTGATCGCATCGCGGATGGAATTGAAGTGTCGCTTTATGTGTCTGGTCCTCTTGTGAAACCTTGGTTCCTTGGCTAGAGCAATGGCACCAGTGTTGTCACGGAACAAAGTCATTGGGTCGAGTGCATTGGGCACAACTCCAAGATCCGTCATGAACTGCTTCATCCAGACACCTTCCTTTGCTGCCTTCGAGGCAGCTATGTACTCCGCTTCGCATGTAGAATCAGCTACCACGCTTTGCTTGGAACTGCACCAGCTTACTGCTCCCCTATTGAGAATATATACGTATCCGGTTTGAGACTTAGAATCATCCGGATCAGTGTCAAAGCTTGCATCGACGTAACCCTTTATGACGAGCTCTTGATCATCTCCATAAACGAGAAACATTTCCTTAGTCCTTTTCAGGTACTTAAGGATATTCTTGACCGTCATCCAGTGTTCCACTCTTGGATCACTTTGAAACCTTTCGGCCATACTTATGGCAAGGCTGACATCTGGTATTGTGCACAGCATTGCATACATGATAGAGCCTATGGCAGAAGCATAGGGGATGTGAAAGCACAATGTGCTCCCTTGGTGGTTTTGATAATTCATGACAACATACATTGTCTCTTGGACTAACACTTTTACCTAGTGTATTTCAGATAAAGTCCACAGAGAGGGTTGGCAAAAGGATTGTGGATAACCCCAAGATGCAAGGAAATAGATTGGCAAAGCTTCAAGCAAGAGGACTCTACATTTTACTTTGTGAGAAATCATTTTGAGTCCATAGGAAAACCAATACTATTAAAAGGGGGTAAGGTACTGTTGGTGAACAAAATGCTCATACGTGAACAAGTGATAGTCACCAAAAACACCCACAAGCTCTTCCACAAAAGTCTGTCCAAAGTCAAATATCCAAAATCGGTGCAACTAACACTTTCCACTCGGTGCCACCGATTCCCAAACTCAGACAGACCCATGCCAAACCCTAGCACATCGGTGCAACCGATTCCACTTCGGTGCCACCAAGTTTGGGTTGCCAACTTTCTGTTACCACGATTCACAAAATCGGTACCACCGAGTTTGTTGGATCGGCGTCACCGAGTTGCGCAATCTGACCGTTGGTCACCTAATCGGTACCACCGAGATTTATATATCGGTCTCACCGATATTCAAAAGTTGTCACCTTTTGGTCACTTCGGTACCACCGAGATTTACACATCGGTGTCACCGAGTTGGTCACTTTAGGTGTAACGGTTGGATTTTTGGGGATGCCTATATATACCCCTTCACCACCACCCACTCGAAAGAGAAGCACTCAGAACTATTCCATACTTGCCCCATCCTATTTTCTGAGAGAGAGCCACCTACCCTTGTGTTGAGATCAAGCCATTCCACTCCATCCATATGAATCTTGATCTCTAGCCTCCCCAAATTGCTTTCCACCAAATCAATCTCTTCCACCATAGCCAAATCTATGAGAGAGTGATTGTGTGTTGAGGAGTCTATCATCTTGAAGCACAAGAGCAAGGAGTTCATCGATATTGCCGAGCCTATTACCTTTTGGAGGGTGGTGCCTCCTAGATTGGTTAGGTGACGCTTGGGAGCCTCCTACTTCGTGTTGTGGAGTTGAACCAAGAAGTTTCTAAGGGCAAGGAGATCGCCTACTTCGTGAAGATCTACCCATAGTGAGGCTAGTCCTTCGTGGACGGAAGCCGTTATGGAATAGTCAAGGTTGCTACTTCGTGGACCCTTATGGGTGGAGCCCTCCGTGGACTCTCGCGACCGTTACCCTCCGTGGGTTGAAGACTCCATAAACGTGGACGTACGATAGCACCACCTATCGGAACCACGGGAAAAATCTTCATGTCCCTCGTGAGTTTGATCTTCCTATCTCAACTCTTTACTTCATGTGCAATGCCTTTACTTTCCACTGCTATACTTGTTGACATGCATGTGTAGGGTGTGCTAGACTTATTATAATTGCTAAAATCTGCCAACCAATTAACTTGGGAAAAGGTTAGGTTTTAAATTCCTGCTAGTAGTCTATTCACCCCCCCCTCTAGACACCCTTCTAGTGATCCCTCTAATCACCGTGGAGGAAGATGGATGTGTCTAGTTTAGGGAGTTTGAGTTGTAGAGTGCCTATTCTTGATGGAGAGTACTATAGTCAATGGAAAACTTTGATGCTTGAGCTATTTAATGAATTTCAATTGAGCAAGTATGTTAAGAACCCCTATGTACCTCCCATTGAACCTTTACATCCCACACATGAAGAGGAAATTGATATGCTATGCAATCTTAGAACTGTTAATCTCATCGTTAGAGGATTGCCTAGAAATGTGCTTAATCAAATGAAGAATTTTGAATGTGCTTATACTTTGTGGAATGACTTGGAGAAACGATATCCAAGTTATTCATTGAGTAATCTTGATGAAATTCTCCATAAAACTATCGCCTTTCACAAAATGACGCCTAGTGATCCCAAGTTTGATGGTTATCTATTTGAGTTTAGAGACCTCATGCGTGCTAAAGGAGATGTCATAACTATCAACAACATCATTGTAGAAGCCATTCGAATTCACAAGTTTGAACATTGTCAAGATCACAACACTAACGAATCTCTTGTTCCTTGTGACAAGGATTTCCCACTTGATGATGACAATGAGGAACATGGCTACTATGAGGAAGATGAGTTGTTCGACATCGAGTATGAGAAGATCATGAAGAATCTAAGTCTCATGGCAAACTTCAAGGATTACATGTCCGGAGGAAAAGAGTGGATTCTCGATAGCGGATGCACCGATCATATGACCGGAGATAGAGACATGTTTGAAGAGATCACACCAAACCATGGACCGCGAAGGTACGTAACATTTGGAGACAACTCCAAGGGTAAGGTACTTGGTCTTGGAAAAGTGGTCATATCCCATGATAGCTCTATTCAAAATGTCATGCTTGTTGAATCCCTTGGCTACAATCTTCTTTCCGTATCTAGACTTGCCGACTTTGGTTTTAATGTGTTATTCATGAAAGTAAATTGCCAAGTGTTTCGTCAAGATAATCATAAAATGGTCTTTACCGGTTTCCGTAGAGGTGATCTATACATTGTCGATTTCACTAAGAGATCCAAACCTCGTACTTGTCTTATTGCAAAATCTTCTAAAGGTTGGCTTTGGCATAGAAGACTAGGACATGTTGGCATGCGTAATCTAGACAAGCTTATCAAAGGTGATCACATACTTGGTGTTAAAGATGTTATCTTTGACAAAGATAGACTTTGTAGTCCTTGTCAAGCTGGAAAGCAAGTAGGTGGAAGTCATCCCGTTAAGAATATCATGACTACTAGGAGACCACTCGAGTTACTTCACATGGATCTTTTTGGTCCCAATGCTTACAATAGCCTCAGTGGAAATTCCTATGGTCTAGTTATAGTTGATGATTTTTCCAGATTTACGTGGGTATTCTTTCTTGATGATAAGTCACAGGTACAAAAGATCTTCAAGAACTTCATTCGCAAAGCGCAAAATCAGTTTGAAGTGAAGATCAAGAAAGTTCAGAGCGATAACGGATCGGAGTTCAAGAACACCCATGTGGATACCTTTCTTGACGAAGAAGGTGTTTCACATGAGTTCTCGGCTACGTACACGCCTCAACAAAATGGAGTTGTTGAGAGGAAGAACCGGACACTTATTGAGATGGCAAGAACGATGCTTGACGAATACAAGACGCCAAGACACTTTTGGGCAGAAGCCGTGGAAACAGCATGTCATGCCACAAACCGACTTTACTTGCACAAGCTTCTCGGTAAAACGGCATACGAGCTACTCACCGGTAACAAACCCCAAGTTGGATACTTTCGGGTATTCGGCTCAAAGTGCTACATTCTTGACAAGCATCGTCGTACTAAATTTGCTCCTAAATCTCATGAAGGATTCCTACTTGGTTACGGATCGAACTCTCACACTTACCGTGTCTACAACAACTTCACTCGAAAAGTTGAAGAGACGGTAGATGTGAAGTTTGATGAATCTAATGGTTCGCAAGTCGAACAATTGCCAAATGATGTAGGTGATAAGGACCCTTCAGAAGCTATCCAAGACTTGTCCATCGGCAAGATTCGTCCCATGGAGGTGAAGGAAAGTACGTCATCAACTCAAGTGGAAGCCCCTACTTCACGTCAAGGTGAACCTCAACATGACATGGAGGCATCCACAAGCGGTACACGACAAGATGATGAAGAGGAGGAAGTACATCATGAAGATCCACCACAACCTCCTTCACCACCACCTCAAGGAAACGACACCTTCAACAACAACGAAGATGAAGGAGATGATGATGATGAAGAAGCTCCACCATCCAACAAGCCTAAGCTACCCCGAGTTCGAGCAAGAGTGACCAAGAACCATCCTCTAAACCAAATCTTTGGTGACATACAAACCGGAAGAATCACTCACTCTAAAACTCGCTTGGCTAACTTTTGTGAGCATTATTCTTTCATCTCTAGCATTGAACCCTTGAAGGTAGAACAAGCTCTTGAAGACCTGGATTGGGTGAACGCGATGCATGAAGAGCTTCACAACTTCAAGAGGAACGAAGTGTGGACACTCGTGGAGAAGCCCGAGGACGAGCACAACATCATCGGAACCAAATGGGTGTTTCGGAACAAGCAAGATGAAGACGGTCAAGTCATACGCAACAAGGCACGTCTCGTAGCCCAAGGATATACGCAAGTCCAAGGTATGGACTACGGTGAGACCTATGCCCCCGTCGCTAGACTTGAAGCTATTCGCATTCTTCTTGCTTATGCCAATCACCATGATATCACGCTTTATCAAATGGACATTAAAAGTGCCTTTTTAAATGGTGAGATTGAAGAAGAGGTTTATGTTAAGCAACCACCTGGTTTTGTGAATCCTAAGAAACCTAATCATGTTTACAAGCTTCGTAAAGCTCTTTATGGTCTTAAGCAAGCCCCACGTGCTTGGTACAAATGCTTAACGAAGTTTCTTATTGAAAAGGGTTTTGAAATTGGTAAAATTGACGCAACCTTATTCACTAAGAGAGTTAATGGTGAATTATTTGTGTGCCAAATCTATGTGGATGATATTATCTTTGGATCTACTAACCCACAATTTAGTGAAAGATTTGGAAGGTTGATGTCCGAGAAGTATGAGATGTCCATGATGTGTGAGCTGAAATTCTTTCTTGGTTTGCAAATCAAGCAAACAAGAGAATGAACTTTCATCTCTCAAACTAAGTATACCAAGGACTTGATCAAGAAGTTCAACATGCAGGAGTGCAAAGGTATGAAAACTCCCATGCCTACTAGTGGACATGTTGATTTTACCAATGAGGATGAACCGGTTGATCAAAAAGTCTATCGATCTATGATTGGTTCATTGCTATATCTATGTGCCTCCCGTCCCATTATTATTCTTAGTGTTTGCATGTGTGCTAGATATCAAGCTACACCTAAAGAGTGTCATCTTTTGGCCGTAAAACGTATTGTGAGATATTTGATACAAACACCAAACTTTGGCATTTGGTATCCCAAGGGATCCTCTTTCAATCTTATTGGCTATTCCGACTCGGACTATGCCGGTGACAAGGTTGATAGAAAATCCACCTCGGGTACTTGTCAATTTCTTGGTAGATCCCTTGTGTCTTGGTCTTCCAAGAAACAAAACTCGGTATCTCTATCTACTGCCGAAGCTGAGTATATTGCTGCTGGATCGTGCTGTGCAAAATTACTATGGATGACACAAACGCTTAAAGATTATGGAATTAATGTTAAAAATGTTCCATTACTTTGTGACAATGAAAGTGCTATTAAAATTGGTCATAATCCTGTGCAACACTCTCGAACTAAACATATTCAAGTTAGACATCATTCCATTCGTGATCATGTTGCCAAAGGAGATATTGATCTTAAGCATGTTCGCACTAACAAGCAATTTGCCGATATCTTTACTAAGCCACTTGATGAGAAAACGTTTTGTCACTTGAGGAGTGAGTTGAACATCATTGATGCTTCAAACTTGAGCTAGACTCACTCGATTGCATGCAAGGGCATGAGCCTTCTTAATATTTCCATGATATTCTTAAAATGCTATCTTATACCATGGAATCCTATGCTCCCTTGTATTGCATCTAACCCTTTGTAGGTACTTGGAAGAACTTCATTCCACAAGATTGCCATCAACTCCAATTATAAGCAATCTTGTTATGACCAAGTATCCACAAGCTCTCTTGATGATGGAAGGAAGAAGACAACAAACTATATCCTTGACACATATTTGCATTTCATATTTGGAATCGTGTCATATTATGTTCTTCCTTGCTTGACTAACCTATGTAGGTGACAAGTGTACTAAAACGAGAAGGATTGCTCCCAACTCAAGATGATCTTCATCAACCTCGAGCATCCTCAACAAGTTCACCTACAAGCCATGTCATCAACATCACTCAAAGGTATGTACTCATATCCTTGAAAAAGCTTTACTCCAAGTCATGAGCTAAAGCAACTCAAATGATATGAAAACATTAAAATGCTTAATCGAAAAATGATAACCCCATTTTGAGCTTAACGATGAGTATGACCTATGATCAAGTATTCTTGCTTGGCTCCTAAGTCAATATACTCTAATACTAGATCGTTGATGGCGCGCGTTGCCGCGCCCGTCTATTTTTTCGATGGAATGGTAGGTATTGTTGTAAGTGCATAAACTAAGACAAATTTTGTCAGTAATCATAGTTGGCAACTTTAATCGTGTTGCGGCAATGGAGCATCGGATTCAATAAAGAAAATATGAATTTTATTTGGTCTGTAAAGGATGGGAGTGGTGTTACTAATGGACTCGCAACTCAGGACTGACAGGAGTTTCAGTTTTTAGGGTTGGAAGAAGTATTAGAAGGTTAGTGTTCAATTCAGAGAACCAGCACTAAGCTAGGCCAGGTTTAAGGGAGACTAACCCTTACAAAAATAATCATGCTTAACATATACTACTTCCGTACTCGGCCTAGAAAACCAACTTTTAGCCCTTAACTAACCAAGAAATTAAATATAACCTTATAATTATAAAATCTAACATATAATTATCGAACACGTAACCATAGCAAACTCAGCACAAAATAATAAAGATATGATGGAAATAATAGATTGGGTGACTTATAGAATCTAATAACTTCCTAGGCATAAATTATCAAATATAAAGTAAATTTGTAATACAACAATTTTTCGGAGCTTCTTATTTAAGATCAACATTGAACTTAAGAACGTGTGTGGGGATAAATATGAACAAAGCCTAACATACCACATACATGATCGACTTGAGAATTTCAAATAATTTTGTTGAGCTTATAAACACAAGAATGTTGCAAATAGCATTGTACGTGTGCAGAACGACTAACAACTTGGGATGGGTATAAGCAAAGTCCTTGATACAAAAGCATACATGGTCTGTGTTTTCTCATCACCAACCGCTTGATATCAATTATCCAACTTTTGCTATCCAACTTTTGTACAAGAACGGAAACAGAACCAAAGTTGTTTTCATTACAAACAAACAATTACAAAAACCCAGGGGCTCAAGCCTCACGTATTTCATTCATTCTACTTATATTATTTGTAAACAAAAATAGTAAAAGCACTCACTTCTTGTTGGAGCAGGCACGCTTTGTTAAAAAAGTAACTCTGCCATGTTTGCTACTCTACAAAGAGGAGCCCTTCTGCTGTAAGTTCCAGGAACAACTTCGAATTTTTTCCAACCTACAAACTTTGGTCTGCTCATATAAGCAGTGGGAATTAACACATCAAACATTCACTAACTGGATAGCAGATGTTACAAAGCTATAAGAAAAACAACAACTTCATTACTTTCAGTATAAGAAAAATGTTAAAAGTAAAACCACTATCTTTTGAAGAATAGTAATACCTAATGATAGCTGCAATGACAAATAAAAGTACATTGAGCATCTCCCAAGGCCAAACAGATTGTCGCCGTGAGATGATAAACGGTGCAATAATTGCCACAGCATCGTACTATAGTGTAAATAAAGTACTGACATAGAAACCACATAAAACTGGGCGTCAGAATCAAACTTATATTATTGAAAATACAGGGCATGTAGAGGAAGAGAAAAACAATTATATTATTGTCTGCAGTAGATATTGTTGAACACAATGTAGGATCAAACTATCTATATTACCCAAATTTAAACTGATCACCAAAGGCTATACCTTTTGGCTAGCTCCCAAATAAGAGTTAATTTACAACAGGTGAATTCCCTTACTAAAGTAACCTGTACAAAAAAGGTTAAGAGCTGAAGCATATCACATATTCAAATGTTTATTTTATGCAAGCAAGTAATGACTACTCAGATCTAGATTGATCATCAACCTTTCTTGCCTAAATTGAAAGGAATGCAGTTCTCAGTTCTCACCATGGAAAATATACAATCTGGATTATGGAGTCGAAGCTTTTCAAATTATGTTATTTGCATATGTACTATAGTGTTGATCACTGATAATGGAGGAGGCCAGGAGTGAAGGAACAAGTAATGGCAGAAGTAGGATCTCCAGAATAAAAATAAAAATTATCAAGTTTAATTGAGTGATGTGAAATAAGTAAAACCAACTCAAATATAAATGTTGAATTCAAAAATATAATTAAAACTGTGATTGTGATAAGTCACAAATCCCATGTAAATTAGGGTAGTGCTCATAAACTAAAAATCATATTTGATATAATATGAGACTTATTGCTTTTGTACTCGAAAAGCTGATAAAATTCTGAAGTAGATAGATACTTTTGTCATGGGCTTTGTCATGTCTTTAATAGCAATGGCCAATAGTAGCATGACCTGAAACTTTGAATCATGCAGACAACCGGTTGCATTAAACGTTACAGAATCATGAGCGCACATAGATGTATAATAAGACGAGGTATGTGAGAACATGTAAACTAACCTGGGCAGTAACCATAGAAATCGTGAGCTTTAGGATTACCCGAACCAACCCACCAGAACTGCTTCCTGCAATACCCCAACTCAGTGGCGAATGAAAGATAAAAATAGAGGGTAGGCCCACCAAGAAAAAAACTATGTGTCTCGTTGCTCTGATCAACAAATATAACCACATGCTTCGTGTCTAGTTTTATTGGAATAATTGTTTCTTGGTATAAAGCCCAATGTATTAATTTCTTTTTGTATTAGGATTTAAAATTCTAGATCATTTTTCATTATTTAACTAACACTACTCTAGACGTTTCAAGGACTATTACTTGATTACGAAATGGTTTTTGTTACGTTTCTCTGTCAATTTGGCTGTCAAAACAGAGGAAATGGTCAATTTGGGTTAGTTCTCAAGTTGTGATGTTGTAGAAAGAAGGTATAAAAAATATGTTAAATGTGATTTTGCATATCATGCTACTTTTTTTTTCAAGAGTCAAAACTCATAGCAACTGCACACAGGATGCTAGAGCCAGCACGCACCATTCACACATTACTTAACTACTCTCCAGGAATGTGCTCTACCTACCTTTCTTTGCTAGCCACCATTGATGTAGTTCATCCATGATCAGCAGCACCAAGTCTACTGTAGTCACCTGCTGTTGGACGATGCAGAACACTTGCACAACACGCTAGTGTTTTCAGCAAATATTTCTACTTATGAACAACTGCACCTGCTCAAAGGGGTGAGAAATACACTTAATTGGACGCCATCTACAACAGTTTTGCTCGGTTGTTCCACTTAGCTAGCATATGGGCACACAGTCATGCTTGCAGGCCTACTTTTGCAAGGCATGCACGAGGCCGTTCTTTCCTCCCCAAGCGCTTCCCAGGCTACCACATATTCAATGGCCAAGGCAAACATATTGGATGAACTTTTGGTGATATTGGAGGGCAGGCTCGAGCCAATCGAAGGCCACCTGGTAGATTCGCCCCTGTCTGAACTGTGATCTGAGAGCACCTGCAACAAATTAAAGTAGTATTAGAACTAACACATCGGAATTCAGAACCAGTGTCCTGCGCCAAACTGCGAACAAACAAAAGCAGTACCAATCTGAAGGGATCCACCAGCTATGGTTCCGCTTGTTCTTCCCGCGTCACTCTCTCGCTGCAATACGAATTGGGGTTGGGTTCATGCCCTTCTCGCGCACCTGGATGTTGCCGATCCAGTCAATCCTTCGCCATGAAGGAATGAAGAGATGTGTCTGCCCCGCCACCGCGCCTCCATCCTATAATCGGCGCCGTTGTCGCCGCCCTTTTTCTTCACGCACTTCCCCCACGGTATAGAAGAGAGTTGATGTGGCTGAGGACAGCAGGATGGGCGGCGGCGGCGGCGGCGGTCCCTAGGGTTCGCCTAGTTCGCAAGAGAGACGAAAGGCCTGGAACGTGAAGGGACCGACCTAATTTTTTTCCTTTACTTTGACTGTGAGGAAGCGACCCGGTACAGGAGTTTTTCTTTTCCTTCCGAGCGATCAGGCTAATTGAGCTTTCAGCGGCATACCGGCCCAATGAACCAGATGGCTCCGAAAATGCCACCAGAGTAGCAGCCCCTAGGACATGGGCCCAGTTCGCGAGTTGCAGGAGGATCTGACGGCCAAGGATGCTTGTATCAAGAAAACGGACGATCGAAAAAGCACAGGGCGTGAGAGAGCTCGGAAATGGCTCGGTTTTACTGTCCTAAATAGGTGACCTAGTCACCGCCCATCATCTAGTTAAGAATTGAGTTTGGTTCATTCTCTGTTTTGCAAGATTTCTTGGAACCACTCAAACCTTCTCTAGTTGATATCTGTATATAAAGTCTTTTGAAAATCTCTTTTTAACACTTTGTTACAAGTTGTCCAATTTTTTTTTGCAAGTTTCTCTAACATTGCCAAGTTTCTGTTTCTGCCTCGGAGCCGCCGATACAAATAACTCGGTTCTACCGAATTTGCAGATCAGCTGCAAAACATCATCTCGGTACCACCGATTTGTTTGTCTCGGAGTCACCGATTGATTTCTTCTCTTATTTTTGTTCATAATTGCAAATCTTTTTTTCCTTAGTGATCCTATTGTGATATTTTCAATTCTTCGATGATCCCCTCTTTTAAATATATATATATATATATATATATATATATATGACAAATTTTTCCTACTACCGGGTGTAGTTACTCCCACTTTGGTTTCGTATGTTGTAGGTAGTATCTATTATATTGGAGAGTACGTACGTGTAGTATGTAGTATGTAAGAATGTTTGGGTAGTATATATACTATTTTATAGGTAGTATGTACCATATTTTGAGCATACTCCTTTTTACGTACAAATATGTACGTATTTCACAAATATGATAAAAACATGGGCTTACATGCAATTTTTTCACATAACTCGTTTTGGAGTATCTTAGATATAGTATATGAACATACTAAAAATGATAAAGTAGTATATATACTACCACATGGTAGTATCTGAGATATGGGTGTAACTACACCCGGTAGTAGGAAGCATTTTCCCTATATATATATATATATATATATATATATATATATATATATATATATAAGGTGGAGATATTCTTTATTCAAGGATCCCTACCTCAAAGGAGGAGAAGTCTTATCAGTTCTCAGATCAGCCAAAGGGAGATAAATTACTTTCAATGATTTCCAAAATTTTCACTTCTATGAACCCTACGTTCTATGACCCTTGTTCTCAAGGATCCCTTCTTAATCAATGATCCCTGTTTCTGACCCTGTGTATGACCTTTTTGGAAATTAATGCCAAAGGGGGAGAAATACCAAAGCTTCAAAGCAAAAAGGGGGAGATACATGCAAAGGGGGAGATATAATCAAGGGGGAGGATATCAAAGTTCATACTTATATGGACAAGGGGAGAATACCAAAGTAGGGGGAGGAAAATATGTTTGGAGAAAAATGTTTAGTTTATTTCATTTGACTACTCATCTTAGACTTTTCTCACCCTATCCAATCCAAATATCTACATGCTAAGATTCAGGGGGAGAGGATGATCTCTTTCATATCTCAGGGGAGAAAACTCTAAATGATCTTGGAGACATATCAATCTTAAGGATTACTATCTTCTATATGTTCTCCATATCTTGATACTTTTGAGTTCTATTGCCTTTTGATTGGTAGAATACTCTTGTGTTTCCTAACATTGTTTTCTCAAGTGTATTTTTACTATTAGAATGCTCAAGAACTCAAGGTAAGTACATGCATCATATCCTTGATCAAGATGATCTCTTGCTTCTTGCACATATTGTTTGCAAGAGTGAAGTCTTGAACAAGGATACATCTCATTCATATATATTTGATGCATATAGCCAAGATACACATGACTCATTATATCCCTTCTACTATATGTGTGTCCATGCATTCCAAAGCAACTATCCTTTAAAGGGATTGCACACATTTAGGGGGAGCAAGTCTAAGTCATGTGTCTCTCAAAGTCTTCATTATATCCATGCATATCTTTATTTGAAGCTTTGATTGTATGTTGTCATCAATTACCAAAAAGGGGGAGATTGAAAGCACAATGTGCTCCCTTGGTGGTTTTGATAATTCATGACAACATACATTGTCTCTTGGACTAACACTTTTACCTAGTGTATTTCAGATAAAGTCCACAGAGAGGGTTGGCAAAAGGATTGTGGATAACCCCAAGATGCAAGGAAATAGATTGGCAAAGCTTCAAGCAAGAGG
The DNA here is from genome assembly GCA_039707655.1 of Elymus sibiricus. Classification (NCBI taxonomy): domain Eukaryota; kingdom Viridiplantae; phylum Streptophyta; class Magnoliopsida; order Poales; family Poaceae; genus Elymus; species Elymus sibiricus. Next base: position 77,171,309 of record CM077673.1, read on the forward strand.
ACTCTACATTTTACTTTGTGAGAAATCATTTTGAGTCCATAGGAAAACCAATACTATTAAAAGGGGGTAAGGTACTGTTGGTGAACAAAATGCTCATACGTGCACAAGTGATAGTCACCAAAAACACCAACAAGCTCTTCCACAAAAGTCTGTCCAAAGTCAAATATCCAAAATCGGTGCAACCAACACTTTCCACTCGGTGCCACTGATTCCCAAACTCAGACAGACCCATGCCAAACCCTAGCACATCGGTGCAACCGATTCCACTTCGGTGCCACCGAGTTTGGGTTGCCAACTTTTTGTTACCTCGATTCACAAAATCAATACCACCAAGTTTGTTGGATCGGCGTCACCGAGTTGTGCAATCTGACCGTTGGTCACCTAATCGGTACCACCGAGATTTATATATCGGTCTCACCGAGATTCAAAAGTTGTCACCTTTTGGTCACTTCGGTACCACCGAGATTTACACATCGGTGTCACCGAGTTGGTCACTTTAGGTGTAACGGTTGGATTTTTGGGGATGCCTATATATACCCCTTCACCACCACCCACTCGAAAGAGAAGTACTCAGAACTATTCCATACTTGCCCCCATCCTATTTTCTGAGAGAGAGCCACCTACCCTTGTGTTGAGATCAAGCCATTCCACTCCATCCATATGAATCTTGATCTCTAGCCTCCCCAAATTGCTTTCCACCAAATCAATCTCTTCCACCATAGCCAAATTTGTGAGAGAGTGATTGTGTGTTGAGGAGTCTATCATCTTGAAGCACAAGAGCAAGGAGTTCATCGGCATTGCCGAGCCTATTACCATTTGGAGGGTGGTGCCTCCTAGATTGGTTAGGTGTCGCTTGGGAGCCTCCTACTTCGTGTTGTGGAGTTGAACCAAGAAGTTTGTAAGGGCAAGGAGATCGCCTACTTCGTGAAGATCTACCCATAGTGAGGCTAGTCCTTCGTGGACGGAAGCCGTTATGGAATAGTCAAGGTTGCTACTTCGTGGACCCTTATGGGTGGAGCCCTCCGTGGACTCTCGCGACCGTTACCCTCCGTGGGTTGAAGACTCCATAAACGTGGACGTACGATAGCACCACCTATCAGAACCACGGGAAAAATCTTCGTGTCCTCATGCGTTTGATCTTCCTATCTCAACTCTTTACTTCATGTGCAATGTCTTTACTTTCCGCTGCTATACTTGTTGACATGCATGTGTAGGGTGTGCTAGACTTATTATAATTGCTAAAATCTGCCAACCAATTAACTTGGGAAAAGGTTAGGTTTTAAATTCCTGCTAGTAGTCTATTGACCCCCCCCCCTCTAGACACCCTTCTAGTGATCCCTCAGGATGACACTCGTCTTTTCTCTATCCTCTGCAGTCACTGGGCATTGAGTCTTACTCAACTTCACACCTTGCAACACAGGCAAGAATCCTTTCTTGGACTGATCCATTTTGAACTTCTTCAAAACTTTGTCAAGGTATGTGCTCTGTGAAAGTCCTATTAAGCGTCTCGATCTATCTCTATAGATCTTGATGCCTAATATGAAAGCAGCTTCTCCTAGGTCCTTCATTGAAAAACTCTTGTTCAAATATTCCTTCACGCTTTTCCAAAAATTATATATTGTTTCCAATCAGTAATATGTCATCCACATATAATATTAGAAACGCTATAGAGCTCTCACTCACTTTCTTGTAAATACAAGCTTCTTCGTAAACTTGTGTAAACCCGAATGCTTTGATCACCTCATCAAAGCGAAGATTCCAACTCCGAGATGCTTGTACCAGCCCATAGATGGATCGCTGGAGTTTGCAAACTTTGTCAGCATTCTCTGGATCGACAAAACCTGCAGGCTGCATCATATACAACTCTTCCTTAAGGAAACCATTAAGGAACGCTATTTTGACATCCATCTGCCAAATTTCATAATCGAAAAATGTAGCTATTGCTAACATGATTCTGACAGACTTAAGCATCGCTACGGGTGAGAAAGTCTCATCGTAGTCAACTCCTTGAACTTGTGAAAAACCCTTTGCCACAAGTTGAGCTTTATAGACGGTGACATTACCGTCCGCGTCCGTCTTCCTCTTAAAGATCCATTTATTCTGAATGGCCTTTCGCCCTTCAGGTAATACTTCCAAAGTCCATACTTTGTTTTCATACATGGATCCCATCTCGGACTTCATGGCCTCTAACCATTTGCCGGAATTTGGGCCCACCATCGCTTCTCCATAGCTCGTAGGTTCATCTATGTCCAGCAACATGACCTCTAAGACAGGGTTACCATACCATTCAGGAGCAGTACGTGTCCTTGTCGACCTACGAGGTTCGATAGTAACTTGATCCGAAGCTCCATGATCACCATCATCAGCTTCCTCTTCAACCGATGTAGGTTTCACAGAAACATCTTTCTGCGTTGTGCTACTTTCTGGTTGAAGTAAAGGTTCAACAACCTCATCAAGTTCTATCTTCCTCCCACTCAATTCTTTCGAGAGAAACTCTTTCTCGAGAAATGACCCGTTCTTAGCGACAAACACTTTGCCTTCAGATCTGAGATAGAAGGTATACCCAACCGTCTCTTTTGGGTATCCTATGAAGACGCATTTCTCCGCTTTGGGTTCCAGCTTTTCTGGCTGAAGCTTTTTGACATAAGCATCGCATCCCCAAACTTTAAGAAACGACAACTTCGGTTTCTTGCCAAACCACAGTTCATACGGCGTCATCTCAACGGATTTAGATGGTGCCCTATTTAAAGTGAATGGAGTTGTCTCTAACGCATAACCCCAAAACGATAGTGGCAAATCGGCAAGAGACATCATAAAACGCACCATATCCAATAAGGTTCGATTACGACGTTCGGACACACCATTACGCTGTGGTGTTCCAGGCGGTGTCAATTGTGAAACAGTTCCACATTGTCTTAAGTGATTGCCAAACTCATAACTCATATATTCTCCTCCTCGATCAGATCGTAGGAATTTAATCTTCTTGTTATGATGATTCTCAACTTTACTCTGAAATTGCTTGAACTTTTCAAATGTTTCAGACTTGTGTTTCATTAAGTAAATATACCCATATCTACTTAAGTCATCGGTGAAGGTGAGAAAGTAACGATATCCACCGCGCGCCTCAATGCTCATCGGACCGCACACATCAGTATGTATGATTTCCAACAAGTCACTTGCCCATTCCATTGTTCCGGAGAACGGGGTCTTAGTCATCTTGCCCATGAGGCAGGGTTCACATGTGTCAAGTGATTAAAAATCAAGTGACTCCAAAAGTCCATCAGCATGGAGCTTCTTCATGCGTTTTACACCAATATGACCTAAGCGGCAGTGCCACAGGAAAGTGGTACTATCATTATCTACTCTACATCTTTTGGCATCAATGTTATGAACATGTGTATCATCACTATCGAGATTCAATAAGAATAAACCCCTCACATTGGGTGCATGACCATAAAAGATATTACCCATATAAATAGAACAACCATTATTCTCTGATTTAAATGAGTAACTGTCTCGCATTAAACAAGATCCAGATATAATGTTCATGCTTAACACAGGCACTAAATAACAATTATTCAGGTTCATCACTAATCCCGATGGTAATCGAAGAGCGAGTGTGCCGATGGCGATCACATCAACCTTGGAACCATTTCCCACGCGCATCGTCACTTCGTCCTTTGCCAGCCTCCGTCTATTCCGCAGTTCCTGCTTTGAGTTGCAAATGTGAGCAACCGAACCAGTATCAAATACCCAGGCACTACAACGAGAGTTGGTAAGGTACACATTAATAACATGTATATCACATATACCTTGTTTGGTGTTGGCCGCCTTCTTGTCGGCCAGATACTTGGGGCAGTTCCGCTTTGAATGGCCAGTTCCCTTGCAATGAAAGCACTCAGTTTCTGGCTTGGGTCCAGCCTTGGGTTTCTTCACGGGAGGGGCAACTGCTTTGCCACTCTTCTTGGAGTTACCCTTCTTGCCCTTGCCGTTCTTCCTGAAACTAGTGGTTTTATTGACCATCAACACTTGATGCTCCTTCTGGATTTCTGACTCAGCGACTTTCAGCATCGCAAACAGCTCGGCGACTGACTTGTTCATCCCTTGCATGTTATAGTTCAACACAAAGCTTTTGTAGCTTGGTGGCAGTGATTGAAGAACTCTATTAGTGATCGCCTCTGGCAGGAGAGTAATTCCCAATTCAGCCAGACGGTTGGAATACCTAGACATTCTGAGTATGTGTTCACTGACAGACCCGTTCTCCTCCATCTTGCAAGCATAGAACTTATCGGAGGTCTCATACCTCTCAATCAGGGCATTCTTTTCAAAAATAAACTTCAACTCCTGGAACATCTCATATGCTCCATGACGTTCAAAACGTCTTTGAAGTCCCGGTTCTAAGCCATACAACATTGCACACTGAACTATTAAGTAGTCATCAGAACGCGCCTGCCAGGCGTTCGCAACGTCTGCAGATGATACTGGAGCGAGTGGCGTACCGAGCGGTGCATCAAGGACATAAGCCTTTTGGGAAGCCGTGAGGATAATCCTCAGATTACGGGCCCAGTCTACAAAGTTACTTCCATCATCTTTCAACTTGGCTTTCTCTAGGAACGCATTGAAATTCAGGGGTGGTACTGCGCGAGCCACTGTTCTACAACATAAATTTGCAAATATTACTTAGACTATTGTTCAAGATAATGAGTTTAGTTTATCATATTACTTAAAACTCCCACTCAAATTGACATCCCTCCGGTCATCCGAGTGCTACATGATCCAAATTCACCAACCCAAGTCCGATCATCACGTGAGATGAGGTGGTTTCAATGGTGAACATCTCCATGTTGATCATATCAACTATATGACTCATGTTCGACCTTTCGGTCTCTTGTGTTCCGAGGCCATGTCTGTACATGCTAGGCTCGTCAAGTTTAACCAGAGTGTTCCACATGTGCAACACTGGCTTGCACCCATTGTATGTGAAAATAGAGTCTATCACACCCGATCATCACGTGGTGCTTTGAAACGACGAACTTTCGCAACGGTGCACACTCGGGGAGAACACAATTTTATCTTGAAATTTTAGTGAGGGATCACCTTATAAGGCTACCGTCGTCCTAAGCATAATAAGATGCATAAAAGGATTAACATCACATGCAAATCATAAGTGACATGATATGGCCATGAACTTGTGCTTTTGATCTCCATATCCAAAGCACCAGCATGATCTCCATCGTCACCGGCATGACACCATGATCTCCATCATCTTGATCTCCATCAATGTGTCGCCATGAGGTTGTCGCGCCAACTATTGCTTCTACAACTATTGCTAACTCATAGCGATAAAGTAAAGCAAATGACACAAATTAATTAAAGACAACCCTATGGCTCCTGCCGGTTGCCGTACTCATCGACATGCAAGTTGATATAAACTATTACAAAACATGATCATCTCATACATCACATATATCACATCATGTCTTTGGCCATATCACATCACAACATACCCTGCAAAAACAAGTTAGACGTCTTCTAATTTGTTGTTGCATGTTTTACGTGGTTGCTATGGGTATCTAGCAAGAACGATTCTTACCTACGTAAAACCACAACGGTGATATACGAATTGCTATTCAACCTTCTACAAGGACCGCCTTTGTCAAATCCGATTCAACTAAGGCGGGAGAGACAGACACCCGCCAGCCATCTTATGCAACAAAGTCACATGTCAGTCGATGGAACCGGTCTCTCGTACGTGGACGGGTAAGGTTGGTCCGAGCCGCTTCATCCCACAATATCGCCGAATCAAGAAAAGACCAAGGAAGGAAGCAATGTGAATATCAACCCCACAAACTCCTTTGTGTTCTACTCGTGATGTCATCTACGCATAGACCTAGTTCTGATTCCACTGTTGGGGAACGTTGCATGGGAAACAAAATTTTCCTACGCTTCACCAAGATCAATCTAGGAGATGAACATCTACGAGAGGAGAGATAGGATACACATACCTTTGTAGATCACTAAGCGGAAGCATTAAGAAACGCGGTTGATGTAGTCGAACGTCTTCGCGATCCAAATCGTAAGCCGTCCCGCGATCCAATCACGATCTAGTGCCAAATGGACGGCACTTCTGCATTCAACACACGTACAGCTTGATGACGTCCTCACCTTCTTGATCCAGCAAGAGGGGCGAAGTAGTATATGTGTTCCGGTAGCACGACGGCGTGGTGACGGTGGTGGTGAAGAACAATTTCCGTAGGGCTTCGCCAAGCACAACGGAAACTATGACGGAGGATAAACTAGAGGGGGCGGGGTTGCCGGAACACGGCTTGGGGAAATCTTGATGTGTTCCGGGTGCTAGCCCTGCCCCTCTATTTATATGTTGAGCCCTGGGGTCGTTTCTTGGAGAAAGAGCCTCCTCAAAGTCGGTTTGGCATGCAAGGCAAGAGTCCTCCTCTGACTCCAGGACCAGACGCCAGGGTACTTGGCGTCTGGCCCCAGACGCCAGGGTCCCTGGCGTCTGGCCCCTGACCTTTGCAAAACTCCTTTTGCACCTTCCTAAAGCCTCGTGGGCTTTACCCCTTGGCCCAAATAAAGTGTTCTCGTACCCGAACATTTCGGGAAACATCCGAAACCCCTTCTAGTGAATTCCGAAATCCTTCCGGAGACAAAACACTATTATCCCATATATCAATCTTTACCTCCGGACTATTCCGGAGCTCCTCGTCATGTCCGAGATCTCATCCGAAACTCCGAACAACCTTCGGTCACCAACATAATAACTCAACTATACTTATATCGTCACCAAACGTTAAGTGTGTAAACCCTACGGGTTCAAGAACTATGCAGACATGACCGAGACACCTCTACGGTCAATAACCAATAGCGGGACCTGGATGCCCATATTGGTTCCTACATATTCTACGAAGATCTTTATCGGTTGAACCTCTATGTCAAGGATTCAGTTAATCCCGTATGCAATTCCCTTTGTTCATCAGTATGTTACATGCCCGAGATTCGATCGTTGGTATCTCCATACCTAGTTCAATCTCGTTACCGGCAAGTCTCTTTACTCGTTCCATGATACAAGATCCCGTGGCTAACTCTTTAGTCACTTTGCTTGCAAGCTCATTATGATGTTGTATTACCGAGTGGGCCCTGAGATACCTCTTCGTCACACGGAGTAACAAATCCCAGTCTTGATCCATGCCAACTCAACAGACACCCTCGGAGATACCTGTAGAGCATCTTTATAGTCACCCAGTTACATTGCGACGTTTGATGCACACAAGGTACTCCTCCAGTGTCGGTGAGTTACATGATCTCATGGTCATAGGAACATATACTTGACATGCAGAAAACAAGAGCAATAAACTTGACACGATCATATGCTACCTTCATAGTTTGGGTCTTGTCCATCACATCATTCTTTCCTAATGATGTGATCCCGTTATCAAATGACAACTCATGTCTATGACTAGGAAACCATAGCCATCTTTGATTAACGAGCTAGTCTCTCAGAGGCTCACTAGGGACACAATGTCGTCTATGTACCCACACATGTATATGAGTTTCCAATCAATACAATTATAGCATGGATAATAAACGATTATCATGAACAAGGAAATATAATAATAACCATTTTATTATTGCCTCTAGGGCATATTTCCAACAGGCCGGCCTCGCGAACTCAGGCATTGACCTGATGGCGGCCATCCACGCGCCATCACTGTTCTGCACCAGCCCCCCTCGTCCAGCCAATGCGGTGTCGACCGCTCCAACTCCGCCGACGTATATGGACCTGGTGGTCCTGGGTTCGGTGGCGCCGCCGAAGGGACATCCTGTGCGCCTCTGATACGTCTTTGACGTATATATAATTTTTGATTGTTTCATGCTATTATATTATCAATCTATGATACATTATATGCAATTACAAGCTATTTTCTATCATTTTTGGGACTAACCTATTAACTCAGTGTCGAGTGCTAGTTTGTATTTTTTGCCTGTTTTTTGGACTTTTCAGAAAATAAATATCAGACGGAGTCCAAATTGGATAAAAATTTACGGGAGTTATTTTTGGACCAGAAGAGACCTAGGAAGCTTCGGGAGGAGGCCAGAAGACCAACGAGGTGGCCACAAGCCACTGGGGTGTGCCTTGGGGGGGGGGGTAGGGCGCTCCCACATGGCTTGTGGGCCCCTCGTGGCACCTCCTGACCTAATTCCACTTCTATATATTCACAATTACTCCAAAACCAACAGAGATCCACCTGAAACAATTTTTTCCGCCACCGCAAGTCTCTGTTCTTCCGCGATCCCATCTGGAGGCCTTGTCTGGTACTTTGTCGGAAGGGGATTCCATCACGATGGCCATCTTCATCAACCTTCCTGCCTCCATGATGATGTGTGAGTAGTTCAGCACAGACCTACGGGTCCATAGCTAGTAGCTAGATGGCTTCTTCTCTCTATTTGATCTTCAATACAAAGTTCTTCGCAATTCTCGCGTTGATCTATCTGATGTAATCTTCTTTTGCGGTGTGTTTGTTGGGATCCGATGAATTGTGGGTTTATGATCAGATTATTCATGAAAAGTAACTGAGTCTTCTCTGAATTCTATTATGCATGATTGTTATAGCTTTGTAAGTCTCTCCGATCTATCGTTTTGGTTTGGCCAACTAGATTGATTTATCTTCAGTTACAGGTGTGCAGTGTAGTGGGTTCAATCTTGCGGTGCTCTATATATCCCAGTGACAGAAGGGGACAAGACACCTATTGTATTGTTGCTACTAAGGGTAAAACAACGGGGTTTGGACATATTGCTTGTACTTACTTTGTCTACATCATGTCATCTTGCTTAAAGCATTACTCTGTTTGTCATGGACTTAATACCATAGATGCATGCTGGATAACGGTCGATTGGTGGAGTAATTGTAGTAGATGCAGAATCGTTTCGGTCTACTTGTCACAGACATGGTGCCTACATACATGATCATTGCCATGAATACATAATCATAACTGTGTCCTTTTCTATCAATTGTCCAACAGTAATTTGTCTACCCACCGTATGCTACTTTCGAGAGAGAAGCCTCTAGTGAACACTATGGCCCCCGGGTCTAAAAACCTAAAATACCTTGCTGTAATTTATTTACTTTTAATTTATTTTGCTTTATTCATTATCTAACTACCACTATTAGATGTAGTCCTTGCAAGTAACGAGTTAAAGGGGCTTGACAACCCTCTTGCCCGCGTTGGGTGCAAGTGTTTGGTTTTGTGTGTGCAGGTACCGCTTGAAAGACGAGTTGTTGTGATTCTTCTACTGGTTTGATAACCTTGGTTCTCACTGAGGGAAATGCTTATCGCTACTATATTGCTTCATCCTTCATCTTCGGAGAAAAACCCAACGCAGCTCACAAGTAGCAGTCGCTGCTGAAAATCCCCGTGGGCGTTTTTTTACCCCATTTGAGGGTTTTATTCGGGCAACACGGTAGGGCCATGGACGACTGCACACTCTTCCTTGACCTCCCGCTTGACCACGAGCACCGGGGTAATGCCGACGGCTGTCCGCATTACCGGCTCGTCCTCTTCGCCCGACATCTCCTTCCCGCCGGGGTTTTCTCCCAGGCCGGAGTACGCTCAAACGACATCCTCTCTAGTAAGTTCCAAATTTCCCCTTTGCTCGAAGATGTAGATTAGGGTTGTCTGCATTAGGCATGGCTTGGAATCGGTTGGATCCGATTCTATTTGATTCAAATCCAATCGATTCCTTCTTGATCGTTACTGTTGCTTCGTGCACTGCCTCGGGTGTTCATGTAAAGTAGGTGTTGTTGTTGCTTCCGCAATGGTATATTGGTGCTTGCAAGATAGTTAGTGACATTGTAGTTAGCCTTGGGTAGGCATATGATTCATGTTCATGATGTTCATGGTAGATTGGTGCTGACATATGCTTCATGTTCATACACGTTGGGTAGGCATATGCTTGATGTTCATGGTAGATTGGTGATGTCATAGGCAGGGTTTGTGCATGATTTCATTACGTGCATGGTGAACTTGGTAAGTAGGACAAATGTGCATGCTCATACACGTTGTAGGACCAATGTGTTTGCTTGTTTAGGTACTACTACCAATCTAGCATGCTGCCAAATGTGAAAGTGGGCACACCTTGCAGTGCTAGCTTTAGATCATGCCACTGATGTTTTGGAAACTGCATTGATCAGTGGCAGTTTATCCCAGAACAAGTGCCACTCATCAGTGACACTTGCTCTTGGGCTGCTGCCACTCACCAGTGTCAGATAGCAATGATGTGTTACTAACACGTGTCATCTTACTTGACAAGATCATGAAGACGGCGTGGGCCGTAGCCGATGGAGGAGCCCAGGTCGTGGTTGGCACCGAGGAGGCCGAGAACATGATCCCCACGAACCGATGGCTCAAGACAGGGAACCTACCTAGTAGGGCCGCCTTCATGAGCATGTCACGTTCAAGGGGACGATCTCCGAGGACCGGCCACAAAGAGGGGCGCGGCCCCGAGAGCCGCTGCATTTCTACGTCCAGATCAAGGAGATGGAGGATCTCACCATCCTCGTCATCCCTCCCAAGTCCGTGGAGGTGATGAAGGAGCGGTGGGTGGTCAAGCTCCCGCACGTCGTCAGGCTGTCGACCAACAAGTGGTGGGAGTTCTGGGATCAGGTCCAGAACTTCCAGGGGCATATGGCCCTTGGCCGGGGCCGGCAGTACTTCTGCCGCCGCCACAGGATCGTCCCCGATGACCGTAGTTATATTAATTTGCCGCTTAATCTGCTGTTTATCTTCATGTGCATTGCCTGTTGTCATTGTTCTGCTGTCAGTTGTGCCTGCTTTTTGTGCTGCTAATGTGGTGGTAAGGGCACCACATTTGAATGGGGTGAGCAGAACACAAACGTGCACGCAGCTAAACACCTGTGGTTTGCATCTATCTACTCACCCCTTAAGCACATATGCGTGCAACCAAACAGCCGGCCCTAAAATGGTCACTGATGCAATGTAGGCAAATAAACAACATACAGATGTTGATTTGTTGTCTGTTTTTGCCAGCAGTCTGAGATGAGACAAGTATGAAATGCAGTCACTTTGGGAGATGACAACCAAACACACCCAAAGTTCCTGGATCCGAATGTGTTTCACGGGATCCAGGTCGATCTGTCGTCATGAATGAGCGGAGCTGCGGGTATGGCCGTGGCTGCGGCGCCGTGCCATGCCATGCCAATGCCATGGGCGGAGCCTGCCTGCCTGCTGACGCACGGGGATTGAATGGCGACCGACCCAACTGCATGGGAGTAAATGGCTTCTTATCACCCCCAACGGCTACCTAGTACTCCAGTACACTATTCACTCCAGGTGATTCGCCATGCTCTGCTCTGCCGCTAGTCACCCTCCTCCATGTCGACATAGGAAAAAGGAACAAGATCAACTAGGACGTGTGTGCTTGTCATCCGTGATAAGCTAGGGCGTGGCCTAGATCATCTTCCAAGTAACGTCGCCTGTTTCTGGTCCCATGGCCGGAAGTGGTTGCTCATGCTGGATTGCTGGATGTTGTCGGCCACAAGACCCCCGTCGGTCCCTCTATATTTCCGTCGACGGCGAAAGAGATAGCGGCCAGCGAGACCAAGTCACATATTCTTGGCTCGGCTGCAAGGATGCCATTGTTTTCACGTGCTAGAAGAACATCCCCCCTGGATGTTGACTGCAGGCTGTAATAATAGTACAGTATCATCTTGATTGCTTTGGGAAAAACGGGGAAAGTGTTGACGTACTATCATAAAATCCAAATCATTGTAGCAGTATGGACAAAAACATCACTCCATGCCATAACGAAATCACCTATGCAATGGCATCGCGGACGGTTAAAAAAATTGGACACATCCCAACGTTTACGACGAGATTTTTCGACTCAAAAGATGGTCTAGATTCATCACCTTGTCGCAACATGTGCCACATACATCCTCAAAAATCACAAATAATAAGGGTTCAATTCAAGAGATCATATGCGAACCAACCTGTGGTTGGATGGTTAGAGGGATCGTGGTATCCCCAGCCCATCAGGGTTCAAATCCTGATGCTCGCATTTATTCCTGGAATTATTTCAGGATTTCCGGCGATGCGCATTCAGTGGGAGGAGACGTTCCCGTCGACGACGAGGTGCCTACGGTGACTTCGTAAATTTCAAGATGATATGCCGGCTCAGTCTCTCGAAGGTGCTCATAGGGGTAGGGTGTGCATGTGTGCGTTCATAGGGGTGAGTGTATGCGCGTGTATATGAACGCTTGCGTCTGTACTGTGTTCAAAAAAAATTCAAGAGATCATATCAGCACAGGATTTTCCAGCACCGCCGAATTTATCATCTGTTTAACTCAGTACTATATATCTCGATGGAATCCAGACCTAAACCCGCAACAACCTACGAACTAAAAATCCGCGCTGTTTCCACGTCAGGGGCGGAAAAGCTGCGTGCCACCGGTATATATCCCCCGAACTCTCGACCCAAGAACCCAGACCACCTCTCTTGCTCTCCCTCCCTCCCTCCTCCCTCGTCTCTCCCAATTCCGGCCGCTCCCGAGGTCCTCGCGGCAATGGCGGGCTCCTGGCGAGCTGCAGCGCTGGCGGCGGCCATGGTTTGCTGGGTCGCCAGCAGCTGCGTGCTCGGGTTCCCGGAGGAGGACTTGGTGGGGCGGCTGCCCGGGCAGCCCACAGTGGGGTTCAGGCAGTTCGCCGGGTACGTGGACGTCGACGTCAAGGCCGGGAGGAGCCTCTTCTACTACTTCGCCGAGGCGCAGGACCACGCCGCCGGCAAGCCGCTCACGCTCTGGCTCAACGGAGGTCAGCACCTACTGGCTACTCTGCTTTTGGACTGTCACTTTCTGATCTCCGGTTATTGCTGCTGCTGCTGCTGCTGCTGCTGTTTCTTTGGCCGGTTTGCCGAGCATCTGGATTACGTTTTGTTTTGCTTCTTCTTCTTTAGAATTACGTTCGCATCTGAATTTTCTTGCCGGGTCACTTCGAGAGGCAAGCAACAGTGGCATGCACCGCCGTTTGATAGAAAAAGGAAATGCGTTCCTTCTGTGTGCAGCACCAGTGGTTGATTAGCTCTCGCCTTCAGCGGTTGGGAGTTAGGACGCCGCGGGAATTTCTACCGGATCTGCATTTTCATCTTTACGCACACAGCCGTCCGCGTGATAGTTCATCTGGATTTTGCTGGCCGGCTGAGGTTCCTTCACAGCCAACTCTGTCCTTCTCTCTGGATCTCGAGAGTTTAAGGAAATTATTTTGGTTTCCCCGAACAGTTGCAAATAAACTACTCCGTAGTAATGTAATTCCTCTGCGAAGAAATATAAGAGTTCTTTATGGAGGGAGTAGCTGGGTTTTTTTTTTCAAAAAAAAACTATGCTGTTGGAATTGTCCTGGCTAATAGTAGTAGCACTGTTCCATTAGTGGCGTGATGACTGGAGCAGTGAAGTTAATCTACCATCCTATACTACTCATTTCCTTGTAGAGTTGTAGTACCTTTCTTGCACGTTCAGTGCTCGTTCACCCATCAGGGGTCATATGATGACAGGTGGTGTTTCCTCAACTGGAAACACACACAACTTCCTCCCATTCGTCAGTCGTCATCTGCTCCACACCCACCAAGGGAAAAACAAATCAGTTTTGTGAGCAGAAACATGGTATCTTTGAGGTCACCATGTTCCCTTGGAGCCTTGCCTCATTGGGCTTTGTGTGTTGTGGTCCTTGAGGATTTTAAAAAGGAGCGATGCATCATTTTTGCTCTCATTCCACACACACACACACATACACAAAAGAGGGTGCTTCTTTTCTTTGATGTAACAGTGCCTTGCTACACTATGATGTAGTAGTACGTAGCTGCAAAATCTCGGCTCAGTACTACTACCACATACGGAAATGTGATTGCTAACTGTATGTTGCTGCAAAATTTCACTGACCTTCAGGTCCTGGCTGTTCTTCGGTTGGAGGCGGCGCGTTTACGGAGCTCGGCCCGTTTTATCCCAGAGGAGATGGCAGAGGCCTTAGATTAAACAAGAAGTCGTGGAATAAAGGTTTGAGCTTTTGGCAACCATCTCTCTGATCACATGTTTCAGTGAAAGAAAGTATAGATCTTACTAACTCTTAATTGCTTTATCTTTCTTATTAATTTGCAGTGTCCAACCTTCTATTTGTTGAATCACCCGCTGGAGTTGGATGGTCCTACTCCAACACTTCTTCAGACTACAATACAGGAGATGCGTGGACCGGTAAACCGATGCGATCTTGCTGTTGTGCACATCACAGGATACTGGTTAGCCTGAACACGTCGATCTAACCGCATGTTTCTTCAACTATGCAGCTGATGATATGTACAAATTTCTGCTGGGATGGTATAAGAAGTTCCCTGAGTACAGATCAAGAAGCTTGTTTCTTTCAGGAGAGAGCTACGCAGGTTAGCAAGCATTTCAAGTTCTGCTTTGTGAATCTGCGTTTCAGTTATCTCTCTTCCATGGTGCGTGATTTTGCGTTAATAATTATGCAGGACATTATATACCACAACTCACCGATGTTCTTCTCACGCACAACGAGAAATCAAAGGGTTTTAAGTTCAATATCAAGGGGGTAGCTGTAAGTAGTCAAGCATCGCCTGGTCATCTCTTGAATCAACTATCTTCTATACTTACTACTTTGTTAACTCTGAGATGCCCTTGAGTAGATCGGGAACCCGTTGCTCAAGCTTGACAGGGATGTACCCGCAACATATGAGTACTTCTGGTCCCATGGTATGATATCCGATGAGATATTTCTGGCCATAAACAAGGGTTGTGATTTTGAGGATTACACATTCGGTAACCCCCACAACGAGAGCAAGTCATGCAATGATGCCATTGGGGAGGCAAATGCAATAGTTGGAGAATATGTCAACAACTATGATGTCATTCTCGACGTCTGTTACCCATCGATTGTGATGCAGGAGCTACGACTGCGCAAATATGTATGCTTATTTCCTTATGGATGGTACATGATATTTACATCAGAACCTTTGATTGCTGTTGTGTGACTAGTTTTTTGTGCAACCTAGGTGACCAAGATCAGTTTAGGAGTGGATGTTTGCATGTCATATGAAAGATACTTCTACTTCAATCTTCCAGAAGTACAGCATGCTCTTCATGCTAATAGAACACATCTACCTTATGGCTGGAGCATGTGCAGTGAGTAAGTGCTTCTGTTGCTACTTCTGCCAAATACATATGTTGGTCCTTTCAGTAAATAAATATGTAAAGAGAGAAGAGAGCGTCAGAGTAAACGAACTGCTCATCTTTGCAACTCAAACTCACATGGATCGTTTAAAATCATGTCCCAGTGTGCTGAATTACACCGAGAATGATGGTAACATCAACATCTTGCCTTTACTTCAGAGAATAGTGGAACATAAGATACCAGTTTGGATATTCAGGTAAATAACTTACTTTTTCATACTCCCATATACCAGTCTGAGTATATTTTTTCAGATAATTTGTTTCGTTCAGTGTGCAATTTGTTATGACAATGTGAATTAACGTTACAGCGGCGATCAAGACTCTGTGGTGCCCCTCTTGGGCTCCCGAACCCTTGTGCGAGAGCTAGCTCATGACATGGGGTTGTCTGTCACAGTTCCGTACCGTACTTGGTTTCGTAAAGGCCAGGTATACTTCTATGCTATGAATACAAGTTGAATTACAGATGCCAGATTTGATGATATAAAACATGAATATAACATCTGTTGCTCTTTGATTTTCAAGGTCGGAGGCTGGGCAACAGAGTACGGTAATTTGCTGACCTTTGCAACAGTGCGGGGCGCATCTCACATGGTGCCATTTGCACAGCCAGACCGAGCTCTCGGCCTATTTCGCTCGTTTGTGCTTGGACAAAGGCTCCCAAACACAACCTATCCACCCATTGACGACTAAGTGTACCTACAAAAGCAGCTGGATATAGAAAAACAATAGCTTAGGATTTTTCAGTCTTGCCACAAGAGTTCAGTTCTCAAGGATGTATAAGTTGATCAATAAGTTCTTGATTCTTTAGAGAGAATGGAAAAGTAATGCATGCTAGCAGATTATCAGATTGCATCCCTCAAAATCTGGAACACACATTCCAGAGTAATTTGTACAAGCAATTATGTCGGTGTAGTTAATTTGGCGGGCACTTGCAAGTGTAACTCTGCCTAAATCATTTCATCGGTCCACACCAAATGAATGTTAAAAAGGTTCGTTAAGAGGATAATGTTGTCAGTTAAGTGACATGATTTACTTTCTTGTTGCTAACGGTATGCTGGTATGGTTTGCTGATCTTATTGAAAAAGGCCAAACTTATTCAACACCTTATCCATGTTTTTTTTACTCAAGACATAACAAACTTCTACCAAAGTTACCTGCTACCATGCTGTGGTGAGCTCAACTACCGGCTGTGCCAGTCGGCAGGGGCAGTTCCTTGTCTTAATCAGGGTTACTTCTGAACAAATTATGCTCGACCAGTGTGCAAGGACACAAGGTCCAGAAAGTAGAACTGCATCAAGGCTAAAATATTCAAGCTAATCTGCATCGAAGGACACAAAGAATACATTGCAATGGTAGTTTAAGACCTGGAAAACAACACAGAGAAGCTGCCCCAGTTGGAGACTGGATGTCTCTTTGCTCCCCAAAGGCCAAAAGCCGACAGTAACAATATTTTTCTTTTACATATAAAAACTATATTTGTTGTTCTTGGGCAGTCCCAAACTGCTGTCATGAAATGAATCTGGACGGTATCAACGAGGTGACAGGTGATCACCTTGGCACCATTTACATTAACAACTCTATAGTAGGGTGACAAAGTATTACTCCCTCCGTCCCATAATATAAGAGCGTTTTTGACACTAGAGTAGTGTCAAAAACGCTCTTATATTATGGGACGGAGGGAGTACCATTCAAGAACAATGATAATTTGGATGGAAACAATAAGAGTTGTATCTTCCTTTGGACCGCTGTACAGAGCATAAACATAGAAATACTAGTATTTATAGTATATATAGCAGTGTGTAGCCAAACGGGATTTCTCTTTTGTCTTTATTAATGCTCTGATCTTGACAGAAATATTAACCATGAATCCCTACCCTGCTAGCGATAAGATTCCAGTGATATACTATACTACCTCCGTCCCAAAGTATAAGACATTTTTGCAGTTCAAATTTGAATTGCGAAAACATCTTATATTTTGGGACGGAGATAGTATATTCCTATGTAATACTAAGAAGAAAGCCATCCCAAAGGGTACATAACTTTAAAAAGTATACAACAGTACCTCTATACTCATACGACTGAAATCTGGCCAGCCAACATAGTGACTACAACCATGGTCAAAGCAATAAGTGATACTCCCTCCGTTCACTAATATAAGACATTTTAGCTTTTTGTTGATTCGTATGTATCTAGACACATCTTAGTACGTATGTTTACTTATTTTAGTATGTATGTAGTCAATATTGAAATAGCTAAAAGGTCTTACATTAGTGAACGGAGGGAGTAGTTCATTTATTTGCTCAATCATCAGAGACAAAAGAAATTGTCCAGATGACTGAAGTTAATTACAGATAAAGGGTCTAAGCAAAAGAACCACTGATTAGCTTACAAGTCTGATTATAATCATGCAACCAGGCACAAAAACTCATGGTGACTGTACCAATCTCTTTCTGGAGGTTACAGGCTTGATTAAAATGGCCAGTTGGTCACTGCCTTCATCGCTTTGCCCCCAAGCAAATTCTTTCTTGCTACTGTCTATGGGCCTAATGATTCTCTTTGTGATGTCCACATATTCTGCCATGAAATTTGTATCACTGATGGCAGTAGATTCAGTGCAGGCTATAGAATTCCAACAAGAATTAAAACTTAATAAAAATATAACATAATTTTACCTTCAGTTTAGATGTGCTTTGTCAGGTTCAAAGCAGATGACTGAAGAACATAATGCCCATTGTTTCCAGTTGCATTTTTTCTTGCATCCCAGCTTTGCCGCCATTAACAAATTTTGCATGTAACTGCTTTTGCCGCACTTCAGGACATGTGACTCATGTGTTATACAATCAGATCAGACATGTGGTACACTAGTACAATTGTGGAAGTCACTTCAGAGCAGACCGTCGCAGCCTCAAACTGAAGAACCAGCATCATTCTCACCGAATCATCGCTTCATCTTCACAGCATGTTGGTTCAGATATTGGCCACAAAAATATTCAAGGCCACGAGCGTCCACATTTACCAGAACTCCTTGCGCTGATTAAAAGAATTGCTAATGTGAACTCATGGTAGCAATTAAGGGTGGTTACTGCTTTATCCTCAAACCAATATCTGACTGCGGTAGTACATGACTTTACCATACCAACTTCAGTGCTAAGTCGGCTTGTACTACTGGTCAGCATGCTCATATTCAGATTCTCAATTGCCCATATCCTTGCGTAACCGATCTAAAATCCAAAGCATTTGTCTCCTCAAATAACTCGGGATGCTCCCTTGGTAAAAGGCATGAGCTCTTCCCTTCACATCAACCCAGCTGCAACCAGGCGTCTTGACCATGCCAAGTTCCTTCATCCTTAGTCTTAATCCTGCAACACCATCAGACTGACCAACTGCACCATAAATTCCAGCGAGAGTGATATAGTTACTGACATTGCCTTTTTCTAACTCAAACAGCCTATATGCTGCAATCTCTCCAACATCAACATTATTATGTGTGGCGCAAGCAGAGAGTAGAGCTCCCCATGCAGTAGCACAAGGTTCCATAGGCATCTTCTTTATAAGCCCGATAGCTTCTTCAATGGCTCCAGCACGCCCCAAGAGGTCCACCATACATGCATAGTGCTCAGCAGTGGGCTCTACACCATGAACCTTCCTCATTGACTCAAAGATCATCCGTCCGTCAGTCACGAGCCCTGAGTGGCTGCAACTTGAAAGGACAGATGTGAAGGTGATACAATTCGGCTTCACTCTCTGAGATAACATCTCCTTGTACACACACAGTGCCTCTTTTCCCTTTCCATGGACACCATAGCAAGATATCAGTGTCGACCAGCTCACCACATTCCTCTTTTGCATGCCTGCAAACACTGCTTGTGACGCGTCCACATGTCCGCACTTTGCATACATGTCGATCAATGTGTTCCCAATAGGGACATCCAAATCGAATGCAAGGCTTCGCACCATTCTACCATGTATTTCTCTCCCCTTCATCATCTCCCCTTCCTTTCCGCAGACATTTAGCACGCTCGGCACGGCCCGCAGATCGCTCGCCATGTTCACCGCCTCCACCTGAGCCCTTCTGAAGAGCTCAAGGGTTTCCGCTGCCATTCCAGCCCTTGCATAAGCAGTTACCATGCAATTCCACACAACAGAGTCTCTTTCTGGCATCTCGTCGAACACCCTCGCCGCATTGACCATGAGACCAGCCTTGGCGTACATATCAAGAAGTGCGCTGGAGACAACAACATTGGAGAGAAATCCTAAGTGGACGGTAAATCCGTGGAGTGCGGCGCCAAGAAGCGGGTCCTGGAGCTCGGCGCACGCCCGGAGCGCCGCTGGGACAGCATAGCAGTCAGGGCGGAAACCGGCGTCGAGGAGGCCGGGGAGTAGTTCGAGAGCTAAGAGGGGTGGGGAGGCGGCAAGGAGGATATTGTACGCGTGCATGGACGGAGAACGCATCGCGTCGAACACCTTGCGGGCGCTAGGGAGCGCAGCGCAGCGACAGTAGAGCAGGACCAGGTCCGTCTCGAGGGTGGCCTCGGGTAGGTAGCCACCGACGAGAGCCTGTGCGTGGAGCTTCGCGCCGGCGATTAGAGCCTTTGCGGCGGCGCAGCGCCGAACGAGGTCGGAGAGACGGCCGGCGTTAGGCGGCGGCATCTTGGAGGCCGCCGCTTTGGGGTGTGCAGTGCTTCTTCGGGTTTTTGGGGGAGGGCGGGCAACTCCAGCGCCTCACTCACGAGCAGCCGGTCGGGCAAGGCTTTCTATGCGTCCGGCTCCGTTGTTTGTTGAGTAAATAGCATAAAACTATCACGTTTTTTATTGTTCAAAAAACTATTACAAAATTGGCCGGCTGTTCCAAAAAAATCCAAGTTGCTGAACTGTTACGTTCTAAATGAAATTATGACAAGACGGGTCCGCATGTCAGGTCCACGTCGGACGAATCAGACGGCACGCGTTGTAACGGTCGTTAAGGCGCGCGCGCTCTGGTCGGGTCAAATGACCCCGAGTCGGCTCGGTCCCTCACTTCCCCCTCACTCTCCCTCACTCCCTCCCTCTGTTCTCCCCCTCCCCCGAGCTCGCCATTACACAGGTGGTCGCCGCCAGAGAGGAGCTCGCCGTCGGCCAGGATGCCGTCTTGGAATGATGGGGAAGAGAGCTCGGACGACGACAGCATGGGTGGCAGCTTGATGGACATGGAGTACTTTGTAAGTTCTCTCCTCTCACAGTAGTTAGGGTTAGGGTTCATGAGTACATTTGTTGCTTTGGGCTATCTGAGGCAGGTGGTTCATGGATCTGCATGGATTGGATGGAATAGTTGGTTGATTTTGCTTCTGTTGTAAATCTTGTGTAGGAAACACCTGACACCATCCCTGAGCCACTGTGGTGTGGTGCCCCCATGGAGGCAGTTTCCAAGTGCATGCTACACCAGATGATGGCTAGGAAATGTGTTGCATTTGAAGGTTCAAATACTGGAAGGAGGTTCTATGGATGCCCTGTTCGGTGAGTAAAATAGCACTTGTTTGTTATTTATAGTTGTTTTTTGGTAGCTATAGTCATTGATAATTAGATATATAATCTGTTGTTGTTATATGAAGCATTGTATTGGCAGGTGAGCAAAACGTCACTTGTTTGCTAATTGAACTTGTGATTTCTGATAGTAATATTAAGTGTTAATTGGATATATAATCTGTTGTTGTAACAATCATTTTATTCCCAGTGGTAAAGTACAGTCCAGTCATCATTATGTGATAAATTGTGATAAATTGTTTTGATAAATGGGATATGTGGTAAATTGTTTTGATAAATGTCTGAACATGGTTTTAATTTTTATGTGTTGTATCTGCATTATGTTGAGTGTGTTCTTCATGTGTGAGCATGGTTTCTCATATGTACCATGTGTTTATTTGAACAGGGAGGTGTGAATTGTGGTGTTGTTAAGTGGGTTGATCCTGACTGGCCTGATATACTTAAGAACTGCCTGATCAAGCTGTGGGAAATGTTCCATGAGGAAAACCTTGGTAGGATTCAAGACAAATATGTCTATGAGGAGGAATTAGCCAAGTTGAAAAAGGAGAAGGATCATCTCTGTAATGAGTATCATAAAATTGTGGATGATGTTTCCAAGATGTTTGACTGGCAGGATGGTGTTGGGAAGGTGGACTACCAGAAAGCAATGGATGCTCAGAAGTTTGAGAAGAAGAAGGAAGAGCTAGAAATGGAGGTAAAGATGGAGAAGCTTAGGTTAGCAAAGGAGCAGAAGAGTATCCTCAAGGCCCAGGCAGACATAATTTGGAACACTAGGAAGGCTATGAAAGAGCTCAAGGTGGACAGGGATCTCACTGCTGAAGAAAAGAAAGAGCTGGAGATAGTTGCTGCTGACCTACTCAATGCTGGCCATGGTAGCAAGGAAAAATTTGAGAAAATCAAGGCAATACTTGAGGCTTGAAGAGTTGGAGAAGGATGGTTAAGTAAGTAAGTTGGCCTATATATATAACAGGCCTAGGAAGTTGATGCAGTTGTATATTTTGTGCAGTCCTATATGAACTGCTTGAGTTATTGTAACTGCAGTTGGTGGTTATGTTAAGAACTTGTGCTAAGTAATGCAGTTAATAACTTCTTAAGTTATTGTAACTGCTTAAGACTTGTTGGTTATGTTAAGTAATGAAGTAATGAAGTGATGGCAGTTGCTTAAGAAATTGATGCATATGTAGTTAATTTGTTTTCCTTCTTATATTGTGATGTGAATGTATTGATTTAAGACTAAATTAATTTGTTTTATCCATTGTGGGCCTAGTATATAGTTGTGTCCATTGTGGGCCTTGTGTTGGGCTGTGTATACACTGTTTGAGCCTGCTAACAACCCAGTTACCAATCTATAAATGAACCCACACCTCAGAAACCCTAGTCATACCCACAACCTTTCCTACTCACCCAGCCGCCAGAGATATTCCCAGGAACCCTAACTTTTTTGCCATGGATCCTGGAGAGGTCATAGATGTAGAAGAAGAGGTAGGCAGGCAGAGGGAGGTGGTGAGGGGAGGCAGGCAGAGGGAGGTGGTGAGGGGAGGCAGGCAGAGAGAGGCAATAACATACACTCCAGAGTATCGTCGTCGGCTAGCTGAGATGATCTTGGCATCGTGCAATCGTTTGGACAAGCATCAGTTTCTACATGTCTTCCCCAATGGCTCAAACCCTACTGATGATGAAATAATCTATTGGGCAAGGAGGAGGGCCAACTTCCATCTAATGCAGGTCACTAGGCAGAGGTGGATGAGGATTCTTCACCCATGATGATGATCTTGAGGCTACTATTATTCATGTTTGCATCTATGTATCGCCTGTGAGCTATGTATGAATCATGTATGAATGGTTTAATGGCAGACCCATTTTGAATCATGTATGAATGGTTTAATGGTAGACCCATTTTGTCAATTTGTCGATGTTTTGTAGAAAAACTCTAGGGGTCATCCCTAGAGTCAATTTGTCGATGTTTTATAGAAAAACTCTAGGGTCATCCCTAGAGTCAATTTGTCGATGTTTTGTCTAAAAACTCTACGGGTCATCCCTAGAGTCAATTTGTCGATGTTTTGTAGAAAAACTCTAGGGTTCACCCCTAGAGTCAATTTGTCGATGTTTTGTAGAAAAACTCTAGGCGTCATCCCTAGAGTCAATTTGTCGATGTTTTGTAGAAAAACTCTAGGGGTCATACCTAGAGTCAATTTGTCAATGTTTTGTTGAAAAACTCTAGGGGTCACCCCTAGAGTCAATTTGTCGATGTTTTGTAGAAAAACTCTAGGGGTCATACCTAGAGTCAATTTGTCGATGTTTTGTTGAAAAACTCTAGGGATCATCCCTAGAGTCAATTTGTCGATGTTTTGTTGAAAAACTCTAAGGGTCACCCCTAGAGTCAATTTGTCGATGTTTTGTAGAAAAACTCTAGGGGTCACCCCGAGAGTCAATTTGTCGATGTTTTGTTTAAAAACTCGAGGGGTCATCCCTAGAGTCAATTTGTCGATGTTTTGTAGAAAAACTCCAGGGGTCACCCTTAGAGTCAATTTGTTGATGTTTTGTAGAAAAACTCTAGGGGTCACCCCTAGAGTCAATTTGTCGATGTTTTGTCTAAAAACTCTAGGGGTCAAGACATAGTTCCACACATAATATACTATAGGCAAGTAATTGACAAAGCATACATAATATACTTTAGGCAAGTAATTGACAAAGCATACTTAATAGTTCCACACTTATTGTTCCAAAGGCTCAAGGCATAGTTTTTAACATCAACAAACTTTCAGACATGCCAGAAATGGAAATCACAGTTGAACACCACATAGTTCATGACATGATAAACAAGCATTGTTTAACAACAAGCAAATTCAGTGGTTGCCACTTGCTGCAAAGTAGTCATCCCACTTAGATGGAGCCCTCCTCTTCCTTTGTGAGCCAACACCAGGATGGGCTGATGTAGTGGTTGTCCTAGGAGCATTAAATCCTCTAGCTCTACCACCTTTAGAAGCCCTGGTGTTTTTTGCCGGAGAACAGGCACTTGACCTAGTGTTTTTTGCTGGTGCACTGGCTGGAGGAGCTGTGGTCTTACTCTTCCTTGAAGCTGCAGTTGTTGCTCTTGATGCAACTTGGTTAGATGATGGAGCAATTGTTGTCCTTGATGCAGCTGCCCTTTTACCAACATCACATGAAGCCCTAGGTGCAGCAGCAGCAGATGCACTTCCCCTAACAGCACCAGAAGATGCAGTTCCCCTAGCAGCAGCACTAGCAGATGCAGTTCCCCTAGCAGCAGCAGCAAAAATTGGAGCAGTTGGAGAAGCAGCAGAAGTTGGAGCATTTGGAGCAGCAGCAGAAGTTGGAGCATTTGGAGCAGCAAAAGCATCAGGGGGTGCAGATGATGATGGATATGATTCTCTGTTCTCCTGCATTAAGAATAAACATAAGAAAACAAGTATAGCAAACAGTGATGCACAGAAAGAAACTTAAGATTCTATAAGTACCTGGTGCATGTTTTTCCTTGTCTGAAACTTAGTCTTTAGACTATCACCACAATTTGTCCACTTGTGCCCTTGCTTATTGCAATTGTTGCATGTTATTGTTCCCATCCTTGATGTATCTTTAGGAGCAGGCACTTCAAACTACCCCTTTCTCCTTGTTGTTTGCTTCTTCCCCTTCTTCTCCCTGAATACTGGTGGCTCTATATCTGGTGTGTTAGTGTCTGGCCAAAATTCAGGCCCTGGAACAGAATAAATGATATGCTTGTAAGCTTCCTTGTACATTTCCTTCTTGAAGAATGCACTGACATAATCTTCTGGATGCACTTTAATCTTCTGCATTGCTGTAATTGCATGGTGGCAAGGTGATCCAGTCATGTCCCACCTCCTGCAGGAGCAGCTGTGTTGATCCAGGTTCACACAGTAGGTGTTCTCACCACTACTGACTTGCCACAAGTTAGGGCCAGCCATGACAACATCACAGTACTTGGCCCACTTTTTGGACTCCTCTAGCTTTTCCATGTAATGTGGTGTTATCTCCCATCTACAACTCCTAGTTTTCTCTCGAATACCTTGGTACTTCACCATTAATTTTGTCCTTATCCCTTCAAACATAGTCTTAATTGGATTAGACCTAACATCTAGGATCATCTTGTTGAAAACCTCACTAAGGTTGTTAACCACCAAATCTGTTTTGCAGACATGATCCATTGCATATCTAGCCCAACACTCTTTAGGGATGCCATTTAACCACATGTAAGCAGGTTCAGAAGCTGCTTTCAAAGCTGCCATTCCAGCATCATGACCATGTTTGGTGAAAGAATAACTAGCTTTGTCGATATGTTTTTTCAGTTCTTCTGCTCTAAACCCAGCTGACTGAAAGTTGGCATAGATGTGTCTAAGGCAATATCTTTGTGGGGACTGTGGGAATACCTCATTTATTGCTTTAAGCAAACCCTATTTTTACAATACATACCAAGTAAATATGTTTTTTCTGTGGTCTACTAAATATAAATGCACTGCATAATAGAAGATGAGTAGGGTGAGTACCTTCTGTCAGTCAGAAATGATGGTGTATTTTCCAAACTTGTTGCATGTGCCAATGCACACTCTGAGCTGATTAAGAAACCAACCCCAGCTGTCACCATCCTCTTTGTCAACAACCCCAAATGCTATTGGGAAGATATTGTTGTTCCCATCCCTACCTGTTGCAGCCAATATCTGTTGTCCAGTGGACAATTTTATGAAGCAACCATCAAGTCCTGCATATTCAAGCAATAATATAATGTTCAATTGCGTGGGACATTTGCACAAACATGTATTTAAAACTATATCAGAAACTCACCTATGAAAGGCCTGCAACCATTTAAGAATCCATCTTTAGAAGCCTGAAGACAATAGAACATGTACTTGGAACCTGGGTGTTGGTGCTTTATTCATTGGGTCCTCAAAAGTTGTCACTATGCACCTGCTACCAGGGTTTGTGTCAAGCACACATTGCAGGTAGTCTCTCAACCTCAAATACTGCTCTCTATGGTCACCTTGCACAACATCAACAACCATTAGCCTTGCCCTGTAGGCTAAACTCCTAGGAACATGAACACCAAACTTCTTCTTTGTATGTTTCATAATTGTCTCAACACTTGCCTTCACATTTGATCTTACAGTGTCCTCCACAGCTTGTGCAACCCATTGTGCAGTAACCTTGGTGCCCTCTGCACTAGCACCACAAGTGTGATGCATGTGGCACTTCTTGATTGTGAATGTGTCTTCATGAGCTACTTTGGAAGCAGTCATGAAGAACTCACAACCATTATTTCTATCTGGGCACCAAACAATAACCCTTTTGGGTTCATTCCAATGATACTGAAAGTTTCTCAGTGTCCTAACATGATAGTTCCTAAGTGCCTGCCTGAACTCAACTACATTAGTGAAACAAAGGTCCTTGCACGACTGCTCATGTGCATCAGGGAGAAGAGGGTCATACCAGGTCCTTTCCTTCTTCTTTTTCAATCTTCTCTTCCTGTCACTAGGTAGTACCGGCACATCATCATCTAAATCATATATATCACCAGGGAAGCAAACTTCATCCTGGTCAGGCACAAAATCTTCAAACTTGGGAATTTCTGGCTCATTGTGTGCTCTGCTAGTGGGCCCTGGGTTTCTTATAGGCTTAAGTTTTTCTGGCCTTGCTTCTGGTAGCACTACTTCCTCCTCACTATCATCCTTGTTTTCCTCCTCCCAAAATTCAGAAACATCACTATCTCCTTCAAACTCTGGCCTTTTTTGTGCAAATTCTTCTTCATTCAAATCATATTGTTCTCCTATCTTCCAAGCCTTGTAAGACAAATTTTTTCCTGTGTAATCACCTCTATCAATCTGATGCGAAGCATCCTACGGACATCACCATGACAAGAGTCCGTTTGGCAAGTGACACGTGCCACATCTACTTCACATACATAAAGGTGAATCATCTCCTTTACACGTGTTCACTTGACCCCTTCGTGGATGGTATACTACTTGAGACTCCTCTCGTGTGCATGCATAGGTATTGTCGGAGCTTCACGGATGAGGAGGAGGAGTGCCAACACCTATGTACGACTACACCATCCGCGAGGGAAGCTTGGAAGCGAAGACGGAAGAAGACCGAGTCCAGGAGCAAGAAGGAGTGCAAGACTGCACTTGCCCGGATCATCCGGACCGGCGCCCAGATCACCCGGAAGAAGCCTGGATCATCCGGCCCCCGGCCCGGATCATCCGGATAATGTGAAACAGAACCAGCCAAGGAGGACTTGAAGTCGGATCATCCGGAGGATGCCCGGATCATCCGGACCCCGGTTCGGATCATCCGGCCCTTGCCTGCGCGCACAGATGGGCCTCGAGCCTTGTATCTCCCCCACTTACCCCTTTGTCCCTAGCACTATATATACTCCTCTCCCACCTCCGAATTAGGGTTAGCAATGGTTTAGCTCATAGATTAGTTGAGCATTGCCCCTTCCATATACTTCTCCTAGGAGATTGCGACCTCCACGTGTGAGAAGATCATATGGATGTCAAGGCCCCGATCTAGGGAAGATCCTCCGGGATTCCAAGGCCTCATCTCCCTATGGGATTTGGGATGAACTCTACCATGTATCCTCTTTCCCTTTGTTGTTCTTGTACCTTGTGGATCTTGTGTGTGGTGAGTCTAGTGGATGTGTGATTGGACTTGTTCTTGAGTGTTTCCTCTTGTGATTTCTCCTCGTTCTTCCCCGTGTTCTTCGTGTTCTTCGTCGAACCCCCTCCAATTCGTGAAAGATCGCCACACACGGGTGTGCCCCGTATCATATTGGTACCAAGATCCACGTTTCTCACGAATTTGGAGCCCCCCCCCTTCGTTTTCTAGCCTAATTTTGTGTGTTTTTGTCCCAATTCGAAAATCCCCACCAAAAATAGCCTCACCAAAAAAATTGTGATTTGTTGGTTCTTGTGAGATTTTGTTCATTTTGATCCATGGAATTCGTGTTTGGCAAGTAGATCTAGCTTCCCCACCGCGAAATCCACCCAAATTTTCTTTTCTCCATCAATTTTGACCTCGAGATCAAAATTTCCGCCCAAAAACGCGTCCCCGAGAGAAAATCCCGAGCAGTTTGACCTGCCTGGATCATCCAGACAAGGTCCCGGATCATCCGGCCATCACCCAGATCAGCTGGACCCCTCCCGGATGTCCGGGTAGCCCAAACATTGGAAATCTGGAAGCTGAACCCGGATCATCCGGACCCTCTCCCAGATTTCCGGGTAACCCCAGAACTGACATGGCTGATTTCTTGTTTTGCCCATAACTAATTCATCCGAACTCCGATTTTGATGTTATTTAGCTCATTTTTTAGCTATTGACACCCTCCATCCCACAAAATCATTTCCAACACCATTTGACTCCATCAAAGTTTTGCATATTTGGCATCTTTGCCTAGGACAACACCATAACTTCCGCATAGCGTTCCCGCCATAAACTTCCGCCACCCTAACCCAATTTTGTTTGAGATTTTGAGTTGCGGTTTCCGTTTCCTAAGGTGTTTCAGCTAATTAGGGACGGTTCTACATCGAAAACACCGCCACTCATCATCGCCTCGGCCTCGACATCGACATCGGCCACTTCGCCTTTTGGCACCCCAACCATAAGCAAGGACGGTAACCTCGACGACATTCATTGTCTATTTCCTTGCCATTGCATTGATCGCTTCGAGCCTATTGCGTACCTTACCCATTGAGACTAGCAAGTTGAGAATTGCCGGGCCACGTTACTTGTGTACCGTAGTGATACTCTTATGCCGCATAGCTAGTTTTAGCGTGCAACCATCTTGTTACCTACATTGTGCCATAAGTCTCTCCCATGCATATCCTTCATACTTGTCTCATATCTTGGTTCGAGCATCAAGCATAGTATCAAAAAAAAGAGCAAAAAGCTTTTAAGCAAAAGAGGAGATACATAAGAGCTTGTAAGCAATAGCAATAGCATTGAGCCATTTTGCATAGTACATACACTTGGATCATACATACATAGCATACTTGGGATTGAAGACGGCATGTTTACTCTCATAGGTTGGTGCACAAGCGCGTATCTAGCCCATTTGAGCAATCAAGCTATTGCCTCTTCTAGTATCTGTGCAACATGAGCTTTTCCCGAGGCTCTCACATTTTGTGCTCATTCCTTGGTTGCGCGGATCCCATTTATCTATCCGTGTGTGTTCCTAGTGCCACCATAGCTATTGATCTATTTGCTTTGCATTGCAATTTTGTGAATCTTTCTCAACATTTTCGATATCTTGGATTAACATTTGCTTGAATTTTGTGCCACTTGTCCTAACCAAGCCACTCGATAAGCTTTACATTGTAGGTGTGAGTGAACAAGTCCGGTACCAATTCCCCTATTCTTTCATTCCACATTGAGTGAAACGGGATACTGAGGGATCACTAGAAGAGTGTCTAGAGGGGGGGTGAATAGACTACTAGCAGGAATTTAAAACCTAACCTTTTCCCAAGTTAATTGGTTGGCAGATTTTAGCATTTATAGCAAGTCAAGCACACCCTACACATGCAAGTCAACAAGTATGGCAGCGGAAAGTAAAGACATTGCACATGAAATAAAGAGTTGAGATAGGAAGATCAAACGCATGAGGGACACGAAGATTTTTCCCGTGGTTCCGATAGGTGGTGCTATCATACGTCCACTTTTATGGAGTCTTCAACCCACGAAGGGTAACGGTCGCGAGAGTCCACGGAGGGCTCCACCCATAAGGGTCCACGAAGTAGCAACCTTGACTATTCCATAACGGCTTCCGTCCACGAAGGACTAGCCTCACGATGGGTAGATCTTCACGAAGTAGGCGATCTCCTTGCCCTTACAAACTTCTTGGTTCACTCCACAACACGAAGTAGGAGGCTCCCAAGCGACACCTAACCAATCTAGGAGGCACCACCCTCCAAAAGGTAATAGGCTCGGCAATAACGATGAACTCCTTGCTCTTGTGCTTCAAGATGATAGACTCCTCAACACACAATCACTCTCTCACATATTTGGCTTGGTGGAAGAGATGGGATTGGTGGAAAGCAACTTGGGGAGGCTAGAGATCAAGATTCATATAGTTGGAATGGAATGGCATGATCTCAACACATGAGTAGGTGGCTCTCTCTCAGAAAATATGATGGGGCAAGTATGGAATAGTTCTGAGTGCTTCTCTTTCGAGTGGGTGGTGGTGAAGGGGTATATATAGGCATCTCCAAAAATCCAACCGTTACACACAAAATGACCAACTCGGTGACACCGATGTGTTAATCTCGGTGGTACCGAAGTGACCAAAAGGCAGCAACTTTTGAATCTCGGTGAGACCGATATATAAAACTCGGTTGCACCGATAAGGTGACCAACGGTCAGATTGCCCAATCTCGGTGACGCCGATTCAACAAACTCGGTGGTACCGATTTTGTGAAACTGCGTAACAGAAAGTTGGCAACCCAAACTCGGTGGCACCGAAGCAGAATCGGTTGCACCGAAAGGCTAGGGTTTGGCTTAGGTCTGTCTGGGTATGGGAATCGGTGGCACCGAGTGGAAAGTGTTGGTTGCACCGATTTTGGATATTTGACTTTGGACAGACTTTTGTGGAAGAGCTTGTGGGTGTTTTTGGTGACTATCACTTGTGCACGTATGAGCATTTTGTTCACCAATAGTACCTTACCCCCTTTTAATAGTATTGGCTTTCCTATGGACTCAAAGTGATTTCTCACAAAGTAAAATGTAGAGTCCTCTTGCTTGAAGCTTTGCCAATCCATTTCCTTGCATCTTGGGGTATTTCCACAATCTCCACAATCCTTTTGCCAACCCTCTCTGTGGACTTTATCTGAAATACACTAGGTAAAAGTATTAGTCCAAGAGGCAATGTATGTTGTCATGAATTATCAAAACCACCAAGGGAGCATGTTGTGCTTTCAATCTCCCCCTTTTTGGTAATTGATGACAACATACAATCAAAGCTTCAAATAAAGATATGCATGGATATAATGAAGAGTTTGAGAGACACATGACTTAGATTTGCTCCCCCTAAATGTGTGCAATCCCTTTAAAGGATAGTAGCTTTGGAATGCATGGACACACATGTAGTAGAAGGGATATGATGAGTCATGTGTATATTGGCTATATGCATCAAATGTATATGAATGAGATGTATCCTTGTTCAAGACTTAACTCTTGCAAACAATATGTGCAAGAAGCAAGAGATCATCTTGATCAAAGATATGATGCATATACATACCTTGAGTTCTTGAGCATTCTTGTAGTAGAAACACACTTGAGAAAACAGTGTTAGGAAACACAAGAGTATTCTACTAATCAACAAGACAATAGAACTCAAAAGTACCAAGATATGGAGAACATATGGAAGATATTCCTTAAGATTGATATGTCTCCAAGATTATTTAGAATTTTCTCCCCGTATATATGAAAATAGTAGATCATCCTCTCCCCCTGAATCTTAGCATGTAGATATTGGGATTGGATAGGGTGAGAAAAATCTAAGATGACCACCATTAGAAAGTATGTTTATTTCAATATTGACAACTTATGTTAGACTTTTCTCCCCCTAATTTGGTGTTCTCCCCTTGTCTATATGAGTATAAACATTGATATTCGCTCTCCCCCTTGATCATATCTCCTTCTTTGCATAAGCATGTATCTCCCTTTAGCATGAAGCTTTGTTATTCTCCCCCTTTGGCATTAATTACCAAAAAGGTCATACATAGGAATAGATACAGGGATCATTGATAAGAAGGGATCCTTGAGAACAAGGGTCATTGAATGTAGGGTTCATAGATATGAAAATTTGAGGGAATCATGGAAAATAATTTCTCTCCCTGGGGCTGATCTGAGATCTTGTAAGACTTCTCCTCCTTTGAGTTAGGGATCCTTGAATAAAGAATTTCTCTCCCTAAATGTGTATATATATATATTAATTAATTTTTTTTAATAAGAAGGGATCATCGAAGTAACAAAATCATCACTTGTAGGATCACTAAACAAACATGGATTTGCAATTATGAACACAAATTTGAAAAGAAATCATGTCGGTGGCTCCGAGACAAACAAATTGGTGGTACCGAGATTTTGTGGTGCAGCTCATCTGCTAAATCGGTAGAACCGAGTTATTCATATCGGCGGCTCCGAGGAAGAAACAGAAACTTGGCAGTGGGATTTTGAAGTCGAGATTTCTCAAACTTTGCCAATAACAAAGAGTTAAAAGAAGTTTTCAAAAGAATTGCAAAAAGGTTTTACAAAAGGATATCAACTAGAGAAGATTTGAGTGATTCTAGGAAATCTTGCAAATAGAGAATGAACCAACCAAAATACTTCACTAGATGATGGGCGATGACTAGGTCACCTATATTAGAGTATATTGACATAGGAGCCAAGCAAGAATACTTGATCATAGGTCATACTCAGCGTTAAGCTCAAAATGGGGTTACCATTTTTCGATTAAGCATTTTGATGCCTTCATATCACTTGAGTTGCTTTAGCTCATGACTTGGAGTAAAGCCTTTTCAAGGATATGGGTACATACCTTTGAGAAATGTTGATGACATAGCTTGTAGATGAACTTGTTGAGGATGCTCGAGGTTGATGAAGATCATCTTGAGTTGGGAGCAATCCTTCTCGTTTTAGTTCACTTGTCACCTACAAAGGTTAGTCAAGCAAGGAAGAACATGATATGACACGATACCAATTGTGAAATATAAATATGTGTCAAGGATATGTTTTTGTTGTCTTCTTCCTTCCATCATCAAGAGAACTTGTGGATACTTGGTCATGACAAGATTGCTTATGATTGGAGTTGATGGCAATCTTGTGGAATGAAGTTCTTCCAAGTACCTACAAAAGGTTAGATGCAATACAAGGGAGCATAGGATTCCATGGTATAAGATAGTGTATCAAGAGTATCATGGAAGTATCAAGAAAGCTCATGCCCTTGCATGCAACCGAGTGAGTCTAGCTCAAGTTTGAAGCATCAATGATGTTCAACTCACTCCTCAAGTAACAAAATGTTTTCTCATCAAGCGGCTTAGTAAAGATATCAGCTAATTGCTTGTTAGTATGGACATGCTTAAGATTGATATCTCCTTTGGTAACATGATCACGAATGAAATGATGTCTAACTTGAATATGTTTAGTTCGAGAATGTTGCACAGGATTATGACCAATTTTAATAGCACTTTCATTGTCACAAAGTAATGGAACATTTTTAACATGGATTCCATAATCCTTAAGCGTTTGTGTCATCCATAGTAATTTGCACAACACGATCCAGTAGCAATATACTCAGCTTCGGCAGTAGATAGAGATACCGAGTTTTGTTTCTTGGAGGACCAAGACACAAGAGATCTACCCAAAAATTGACATGTACCCGAGGTAGATTTTCTATCAACCTTGTCACCGGCATAGTCCGATTCGGAATAGCCAACAAGGTTAAAAGAAGATCCCTTGGGATACCAGATGCCAAAGTTTGGTGTTTGTATCAAATATCTCACAATAAATTTCACGGCCAAAAGATGGCACTCTTTAGGTGCAGCTTGATATCTAGCACACATGCAAACACTAAGCATAATATCGGGACGAGAGGCACATAGATATAGCAATGAACCAATCATAGATCGATAAACTTTTTGATCAACCGGTTCATCCTCCTTGATAAGATCAACATGTCCACTAG
Source organism: Elymus sibiricus (assembly GCA_039707655.1). NCBI lineage: Eukaryota > Viridiplantae > Streptophyta > Magnoliopsida > Poales > Poaceae > Elymus > Elymus sibiricus. The sequence goes on from CM077673.1 coordinate 77,204,804, forward strand.
TAGGCATAGGAGTTTTCATACCTTTGCATTCTTGCATGTTGAACTTCTTGATCAAGTCCTTGGTATACTTAGTTTGAGAAATGAAAGTTCCTTCTCTCGTTTGCTTGATTTGCAAACCAAGAAAGAATTTCAGCTCACACATCATGGACATCTCATACTTCTCAGACATCAACCTTCCAAATCTTTCACTAAATTGTGGGTTAGTAGATCCAAAGATAATATCATCCACATAGATTTGGCACACAAATAATTCACCATTAACTCTCTTAGCGAATAAGGTTGCGTCAATTTTACCAATTTCAAAACCCTTTTCAATGAGAAACTTCGTTAAGCATTTGTACCAAGCACGAGGGGCTTGCTTAAGACCATAAAGAGCTTTATGAAGCTTGTAAACATGATTAGGTTTCTTAGGATTCACAAAACCAGGTGGTTGCTTAACATAGACTTCTTCTTCAATCTCACCATTTAAAAAGGCACTTTTAATGTCCATTTGATAAAGCGTGATATCATGGTGATTAGCATAAGCAAGAAGAATGTGAATAGCTTCAAGTCTAGCGACGGGGGCGTAGGTCTCATCGTAGTCCATACCTTCGACTTGCGTATATCCTTGGGCTACGAGACGTGCCTTGTTGCGTACGACTTGACCGTCTTCGTCTTGCTTGTTCCAAAACACCCATTTTGTTCCGATGATGTTTTGCTCATCCTTGGGCTTTTCCACGAGTGTCCACACTTCATTCCTCTCAAAGTTGTGAAGCTCTTCATGCATCACGTTCACCCAATCCGGGTCTTCAAGAGCTTGTTCTACCTTCGAGGGTTCAATGCTAGAGATGAAAGAATAATGCTCACAAAAGTTAGCCAAGCGAGTTTTAGAGCGAGTGATTCTCCCTGTTTGTATATCACCAAAGATTTGGTTTAGGGGATGGTTCTTGGTCACTTGTGCTCTAACTCGGGGTAGCTTTGGCTTGTTGGATAGTGGAGCTTCTTCTTCATCATCATCTCCTTCATCTTCGTTGTTGTCGAAGGTGTCGTTTCCTTGAGGTGGTGGTGAAGGAGGTTGTGGTGGATCTTCATGATGTACTTCCTCCTCTTCATCATCTTGTCGTGTACCACTTGTGGATGCCTCCATGTCGTGTTGAGGTTCACCTTGACGTGAAGGAGGGGCTTCCACTTGAGTTGATGAAGTACTTTCCTTCACCTCCATGGGACGAATCTTACCGATGGACAAGTCTTGGATAGCTTCCGAAGGGTCCTTATCACCTACATCATTTGGCAATTGTTCGACTTGCGAACCATTAGATTCATCAAACTTTACATCTACCATCTCTTCAACTTTTCGAGTGAAGTTGTTGTAGACACGATATGTGTGAGAGTTCGATCCATAACCGAGTAGGAATCCTTCATGAGATTTAGGATCAAATTTAGTACGACGATGCTTATCAAGAATGTAGCACTTTGAGCCGAATACCCGAAAGTATCCAACTTGGGGTTTGTTACCGGTGAGTAGCTCGTATGCCGTTTTACCGAGAAGCTTGTGCAGGTAAAGTCGGTTTGTGGCATGACATGCTGTTTCCACGGCTTCTTCCCAAAAGTGTCTTGGCGTCTTGTATTCGTCAAGCATCGTTCTTGCCATCTCAATAAGCGCCCGATTCTTCCTCTCAACAACTCCGTTTTGTTGAGGCGTGTACGTAGCCGAGAACTCATGTGAAACACCTTCTTCGTCAAGGAAGGTATCCACATGGGTGTTCTTGAACTCCGATCCGTTATCGCTTCGAACCTTCTTGATCTTCACTTCAAACTGATTTTGCGCTTTGCGAACGAAGTTCTTGAAGATCTTTTGAACCTGCGACTTATCATCAAGAAAGAATACCCACGTAAATCTAGAAAAATCATCAACTATAACTAGACCATAGGAATTTCCACCGAGACTCTTATAAGCATTGGGACCAAAAAGATCCATGTGAAGTAGCTCGAGTGGTCTCCTAGTAGTCATGATATTCTTAACGGGATGACTTCCACCTACTTGCTTTCCAGCTTGGCAAGCACTACAAAGTCTATCTTAGTCAAAGATAACATCTTTAACACCAAGTATATGATCACCTTTGATAAGCTTGTCTAAGTTATGCATGCCAACATGTCCTAGTCTTCTATGCCAAAGCCAACCTTTAGAAGATTTTGCAATAAGACAAGTACGAGGTTTGGATCTCTTAGTGAAATCGACAATGTATAGATCACCTCTACGGAAACCGGTAAAGACCATTTTATGATTATCTTGACGAAACACTTGGCAATCTACTTTCGTGAATAGCACATTAAAACCAAAGTCGGCAAGTCTAGATACGGAAAGAAGATTGTAGCCAAGAGATTCAACAAGCATAACATTTTGAATAGAGCTATCATGAGATATGGCCACCTTACCAAGACCAAGTACCTTACCCTTGGAGTTGTCTCCAAATGTTACGTACCTTCGCGGTCCATGGTTTGGTGTGATTTCTTCAAACATTTCTCTATCTCCGGTCATATGATCGGTGCATCCGCTATCGAGAATCCATTCTTTTCCTCCGGACATGTAATCCTTGAAGTTTGCCATGAGACTTAGATTCTTCATGATCTTCTCATACTCGATGTCGAACAACTCATCTTCATCATAGTAGCCATGTTCCACATTGTCATCATCAAGTGGGAAATCCTCGTCACAAAGAACAATAGATTCGTTAGGATTGTGATCATGACAATGTTCAAACTTGTGAATTCGAATGGCTTCTACAATGATGTTGTTGATAGTTGTGACATCTCCTTTAGCACGCATGAGGTCTGTAAGCTCAAATAGACAATCATCAAACTTGGGATCACTAGGCGTCATATTGTGGAAGGCAATAGTTTTATGAAGAATTTCATCAAGATTACTCAATGAATAACTTGAATATCGTTTCTCCAAGTCATTCCACAAAGTGTAAGCACATTCAAAATTATTCATTTGATTAAGCACATTTCTAGGCAATGCTCTAACAATGAGATTAACAGTTCTAAGATTGCATAGCATATCAATTTCCTCTTCGTGTGTGGGATGTAAAGGATCAATGTGAGGTACATAAGTGCTCTTAACATATTTGCTCAATTGAAATTCATTAAACAGCTCAAGCATCAAAGTTTTCCATTGACTATAGTACTCTCCATCAAGAATAGGCACTCTACAACTCAAAGTCCCTATACTAGACACATCCATCTTCCTCCACGGTGATTAAACCGAAGCAATGGAGACCAATGCTCTGATACCAATTGAGAGATCACTAGAAGAGTGTCTAGAGGGGGGTGAATAGACTACTAGCAGGAATTTAAAACCTAATCTTTTCCTAAGTTAATTGGTTGGCAGATTTTAGCATTTATAGCAAGTCAAGCACACCCTACACATGCAAGTCAACAAGTATGGCAGCGGAAAGTAAAGACATTGCACATGAAGTAAAGAGTTGAGATAGGAAGATCAAACGCATGAGGGACATGAAGATTTTTCCCGTGGTTCCGATAGGTGGTGCTATCATACGTCCACTTTTATGGAGTCTTTAACCCATGAAGGGTAACGGTCGCGAGAGTCCACGGAGGGCTCCACCCATAAGGGTCCACGAAGTAGCAACCTTGACTATTCCATAACGGCTTCCGTCCACGAAGGACTAGCCTCACTATGGGTAGATCTTCACGAAGTAGGCGATCTCTTTACCCTTACAAACTTCTTGGTTCACTCCACAACATGAAGTAGGAGGCTCCCAAGCGACACCTAACCAATCTAGGAGGCACCACCCTCCAAAAGGTAATAGGCTCGGCAATAACGATGAACTCCTTGCTCTTGTGCTTCAAGATGATAGACTCCTCAACACACAATCACTCTCTCACAGATTTGGCTTGGTGGAAGAGATGGGATTGGTGGAAAGCAACTTGGGGAGGCTAGAGATCAAGATTCATATGGTTGGAATGGAATGGCATGATCTCAACACATGAGTAGGTGGCTCTCTCTCAGAAAATATGATGGGGCAAGTATGGAATAGTTCTGAGTGCTTCTCTTTCGAGTGGGTGGTGGTGAAGGGGTATATATAGGCATCTCCAAAAATCCAACCGTTACACACAAAATGACCAACTCGGTGACACCGATGTGTTAATCTCGGTGGTACCGAAGTGACCAAAAGGCAGCAACTTTTGAATCTCGGTGAGGCTGATATATAAAACTCGGTTGCACCGATAAGGTGACCAACGGTCAGATTGCCCAATCTCGGTGACGCCAATTCAACAAACTCGGTGGTACCGATTTTGTGAAACTGCGTAACAGAAAGTTGGCAACCCAAACTCGGTGGCACCGAAGCAGAATCGGTTGCACCGAAAGGCTAGGGTTTGGCTTAGGTCTGTCTGAGTATGGGAATCGGTGGCACCGAGTGGAAAGTGTTGGTTGCACCGATTTTGGATATTTGACTTTGGACAGACTTTTGTGGAAGAGCTTGTGGGTGTTTTTGGTGACTATCACTTGTGCACGTATGAGCATTTTGTTCACCAACGGTACCTTACCCCCTTTTAATAGTATTGGCTTTCCTATGGACTCAAAGTGATTTCTCACAAAGTAAAATGTAGAGTCCTTTTGCTTGAAGCTTTGCCAATCCATTTCCTTGCATCTTGGGGTATTTCCACAATCTCCACAATCCTTTTGCCAATCCTCTCTGTGGACTTTATCTGAAATACACTAGGTAAAAGTATTAGTCCAAGAGGCAATGTATGTTGTCATGAATTATCAAAACCACCAAGGGAGCATGTTGTGCTTTCAGATACATCCTCAACTTTGGGAACGGTATATTGGTATTTTTTATCTCATTTCCTACTCACCCTTGCTCGAGTCTTGTGATGGATAGGCAAAGCATATCATCTCCTTCGGTCTACAACAACAACGACGAGTTTGATGCCATGAAGAAAACCATCGACGCCAAGTTGGATGCTCAAATGGAGGAGCTCAAGGTCCTCATCAATACCGGCAAGAGGTCTTCCTCATCTTCGAGAAGACACTCAAGTGCATATGCTACCGAGCTACCATCTCCGGCAAGATCTCACCGGCATCGACACCATCAAAGACATGAAGAAATAACGACGCCAACATGAAGGCGTCCAACAAAGAACAAGAGTGAAGGTCACGAGCTCGACACCAACCACCGCTTGATTACTTCACCACCTACCTTGGCATCTTTGCCAAGTGACTTCAAGGCATCTTCGCCTTTGGATATGCGGCATCTTCGCCGACAAGCACCTCAAGAGAAGCTCCCCAAGATCAAGACCGTGACTTCCACGAGCTACTACGACTTCAACATTCCATTCTATAGGACTCATGACCCCGAAGAGTACCTCGAGTGGGAGCGCAAGATGGACACCTACCTCAAGCTACTTCAAGTCCCTTCCGAAGATCAAGTGAAGTGTGCCACAAGAAACTTCCATGACTACACGTCAACATGGTGGCTTCACACACCTTCAAAGAGCTTAGACATGAGTTGGTCCAAGACGAAGAAAGCTATGAGGCGAGAATTTGTGCCTTCCAAGTACACGGAACATCTTCAATGCCAATTGGAGAACACCATACAAGGATCCAAGTCCCTCGACGAGTACTTCATGGAGATGACGAAAGCCTTGCGACGAGCCAGCGTGGACAACCCCATTTGGATGAAGTTCCACTTCACGACAGGATTGAACAACGACATCGCCAAGACTATCTTCAACAACACCTACAAGTCTCTCGATGACCTCTACATTGGTGCTCTCAAGGCGGTTCAAGAACTCAAGAAGGCCAAGGCTTCTCTACCCCAAGCACACTTCGCGACGACCAAGCTCCACGACTACGAGCATGAGGATGGTACCACCAAGATGTCCAAGCCCGACGAGCTCCAAGACGACGCTCCCAAGTTTGAATTCCCCGCCATCCCTCTTTGTGGCATTGACGATGTCGAGTCTACCACGACTCTTTTTGAAGATGGTGCAACAACGACTACAACTACGGAGCCACTCAAGGAACATGCTTTGGAGGCGAGCGACAAGGTGGCGAGCATGGATGATGTTTCCATCTTTGGAGGCGAGAGTGATGATGTGCCATCTTCGGACTTCATCCACGGCGACGGTGACGAGATGGTTGAGCATGGGATTTTCCCTTCGACCACGGTGACGTTTGGAGTTGAGTTGAGGGACTTATGCCACCATATTATGAGTGAGAGTGACTTCACCACTAGCCCCATATATGATGAGTTGCCCCAATTCCCATGTGAGGAGAGCCACAACCCCCACCACTTGAGTGAGATGGGTGACTCCACCATATGTGAGGATGAGTGCAACTACCTAGAGGGAGTGTGTGAGCCACCACATAGAGAGAGTGAGTTAGTTGATAGGGCATGTGAGGCCACTTTGATTTCTAACAACTCAACCTCTACCTCTATTGTGTCTTCTCCTTTGGTGCTAAGTCCCATACACGATGACACGCCGATCCTTGACGACTTCGTCCTTCCTTTGGACAAGACGATGGCCATGGTGGAATATGATGCACCCCCACATGGTTCCATCATGATGTCGACCACGAGTTGGTACTTCCCGCCTCACCTACATCACATGAGCGGAGCTCTAAAGGGAACATAGGTGAAGGATCTTTGCTTGTCCCACTAGTGGACTATCTTGCCATTGATTGCTTGCATGATGATGATCACTCTATTGCCATGCTTCATGATAGTTCGACTTCCTCATGTGATGAATTACCCATTTATGATGAGTTTGACGATTCTCATGTGGAGTCTATTGGTTGTGATGCCATGTTGCATAGGATATCTTGTAAGAACTCTATAGGTCACATCATGTTTGACAATCCGCTTGACTTGTCATATGCTATGCATGAGATCACCCATATTGCATCTTCGCAATCTCATCGTAGTAACTATGCATATGCCATTAAAATAAACCCAATTTGCACATATGGCATAGACGACAAGCCCATGGTTATTGGCATTTGCTTTTCTTGTGATGATATTGCCATGCTCCCTTTGCATCATTTGCGCAATTGCTCACATATGACATGCCATGAACACCTAGCTTTGGATATGTCTTGTTTTGGATGTTTTCCATATTCTCCGAATTATGCTTCTGCTATTGCACATGAGGAAACCCCCATAGTTTCCTCATACATTATAGGAGATTTTGTTCCATACCATCCATTGCATGATCCCACTCATTGTGTGCACAATATGCTTGCCATTGATATGAATAATATGTTTGTGCCACATACTTGCTACAATTTGCGTCCCAATCATGTTGAGCATAATACCTATCGTTGCATGAAGGATGACGTATTCCTATACCATGCCTCAAATTTCTTTGAGCATTGCTTATTTTGTGCTAACTCTCACGTACACATACACATCATGATGGATGATGTGTACATTTACCATGCACACACCTTGTTTCGTGTGCCTCATTCTTGTGTATGTACACATGATTCTTTGTCAACCTCGCAAGCGCACGAGTTGACGAAAAGAGCTCTAGAGAACAACGAAGACGTGCGCCACTACGGAGTGCTTACCCTCCACCCACCCTCTTTGCGCAAATACTTCGCGCATTTCTTCTACATGGCTCTCACATGGCTATGGCTTATTTCCCATTGCACTTATTATGCCCATATTGCCATGTTCACTTTGCATGATATGTTTATTTCTATGCCTTTGCCATGCATTTGTGACCCATGCTTTGCATCTCACATGACACTTGATTATATGACTCGTATGTGTACTTGCAAGCTTGGTGGAGATATTACTTGCTATTGCCATGTTTTCTTTGTGCTCCATGTCTATGATGACACGTTGATCTTGCTTTGTGTTCGTGCTCGCGATATGTCATGTGCATTAGTTATGTACACTATTTGTTCATATGACATGATTGCCATGATTTTCTCTATAGTATGTTGCATCTTCGCACTACTAGCTTGCACGACATGATCACTATGCTCGCTTATGTTGCATCACCAATGTGCTCCTTTTATGCGGTTGATGACAACCATTGCCATGCTTCGCACATGATTGATATTGCTTGTTGTCATATGTCTCCACATGTTGCCTCCCTCATGCTCGATGCGTTGCCATGTATTGAGTGCAACAATGCTATTAATTTTGCTAATGAGATTGCCCCCGTAGCTTTCTCTCATATTATTGGAGCTTTTGACATCTTTCATGTGAAGCATGCTTGTCTTACTTCCTTGCACCATATGCCTAGTGCCATGAATATAGACATTGTTGCATCATATTATTCATGCACTTTTGCTTCTAATTGTTATGTGCAAGAGAAGAGAACCATCATGATGGATGATGTGTTTGTCTATCATGCACATACATTCTTTGTTTTGTTGTGTGTATGTGTAGGATAGTTTGACTACATGTGAACTTCCACTTCACGTGAGTTGACGATCCGAGCTCTTGAGAGCGAGCCATGCTACACCGACACGATTCTACATCGCACTTGCTTGCGCATCGACATTGTGACGGACACACAAGGTCACGCTTTTGAGGTGACATCCTTCTTGAGCATGGATATTGTGGCTCCTCCTACTTGTGTTGCTGGTACCATGACATATACTGGTCATCTTGGACCACTTACTCGCACACATGTTAGAGATATTGCTTTCACCCATGATCGTTCCATGCCTCATGACATATATGCCTTGTGTGTTGCATCCAACTTATGGATTACTTGCTCTTATCATATGCTTGGTTGCAACAATGTCATTTCTTCACATATGCTATGTCCGATTGCTTGCTACATGCTTGACTTGATTGCCTCACACATTATGAACAATTGCTCTTTCTATTGTGTTGAGTGCCGCACTATCTTCACTACACCATGTGCACATTATGCTTGGACAGCCTTTCACTTTGGATTACCACATGTGTTTATACGCTTCACTTTACTTGGTGTTGTGAATGATTCATATGCCTACCATAGACCTTTCGTTGATTTCCTTGTGCATGATTTCTATGACCATGAGGTAGATGCTTGTTATATTGTCACACATATTTGCATCCCTACCTCAATTTGTTTCCATGATTGCATTGCTTGTGCTCAATTTGTATGCTTACATGCCATGACACAATCCATTGTTACACCATATGTTATGCATGATGACGACACTTGTTCGGTGAATAACCGCTTGAATGCTTGGTTTTGCACTAACGCTAACCACATTTGTTTTTCCAAGTGTTTCTCATATTTGCTCCTTTTGAAGAAATTACTAGACGGTGAGCCATTGGAGAGTGCCCCTTTCGATTTTGATGATGATGAGGGCTTGGTGATCGTCCACTCCTACACGGCGACGCCATCTCCTTCCCATGGTGATTTGGATCTTGATCCGAGGACGGATCTTTCCCAAGGGGGAGAGGATGATGCGGAGCATCCTACGGACATCACCATGACAAGATTCCGTTTGGCAAGTGACACGTGCTACATCTACTTCACATACATAAAGGTGAATCATCTCCTTTACACATGTTCACTTGACCCCTTCGTGGATGGTATACTACTTGACACTCCTCTCGTGTGCATGCATAGGTATTGTCGGAGCTTCACGGATGAAGAGGAGGAGTGCCAGCACCTATGTACGACTACACCATCCGCGAGGGAAGCTTGGAAGCGGAGACGGAAGAAGACCGAGTCCAGGAGTAAGAAGGAGTGCAAGACTGCACTTGCCCGGATCATCCAGACCGGCGCCCGGATCACCCAGAAGAAGCCCGGATCATCCGGCCCACAGCCCTGATCATCCGGATAATGCGAAACAGAACCGGCCAAGGAGGACTTGAAGCCGGATCATCCGGACCCCGGTCCGGATCATCCGGAGGATGCCCGGATCATCCGGACCCTTGCCTGCGTGCACAGATGGGCCTCGGGTCTTGTATCTCCCCCACTTACCCCTTCGTCCCTAGCACTATATATACTCCTCTCCCACCTCTGAATTAGGGTTAGCAATGGTTTAGCTCATAGATTAGTTGAGCATTGCTCCTTCCATATACTTGTCCTAGGAGATTGCGACCTCCACGTGTGAGAACATCCTATGGATGTCAAGGCCCCGATCTAGGGAAGATCCTCCGGGATTCCAAGGCCTCATCTCCCTATGGGATTTGGGATGAACTCTACCATGTATCCTCTTTCCCTTTGTTGTTCTTGTACCTTGTCGATCTTGTGTGTGGTTAGTCTAGTGGATCTGTGGATGTGTGATTGGACTTGTTCTTGAGTGTTTCCTCTTGTGATTTCTCCTCGTTCTTCCCCGTGTTCTTCGTGTTCTTCATGGAATCCCCTCCAATTCGTGAAAGATTGACACACACGGGTGTGCCCCATATCATCTTCTTCATCATCAATGTGTTCTTCTGCAACAACAACATCTTCACAATCTCAAAGTCTGAAGATGATTTGTCCATCTCATCTTCTTCTTCATCAATGTGTTCTTCTGCAACAGCAACATCTTCTAATATAGCTTCTTCAATGTTCATGTTGCAACTCTGTTGTGTGTTAATATTGGCTTCAAGAGGGTGAACAACACCATCTTGTGATAAACTTAAAACATAACCAGCCCCCCCCACTGGGCTGCCTATTGGAACCTGTTCTTCACAAAAATTTGCACCCCTGTTGAATTCATAATCTCTGTCACCAGCTTTGGCAACTATGATATTCAAGATTGTATAATCTGAGTGGTCAATCATTTCCTCTACTGCATCTTGACTATCAAGAAGGAATAAACCTTCCATACCAATTCCATGATCCTTCACATAGTACATGTAGTCATCTGAACCATAACCTTCTTCAGTCTCAACCAGTGCTATTAAATTCAGAAATGATATGTCTGAAAGGCACATTGTTCTTTCGATGTTGTCCCTTCCCTGGAAATGCAGCCTAACCTCCCAAATGTCATCATTAAGCCTATTTTAAATAAAATATCAAAACCCCACTCAATATCATAGGTAACTGAATATCAAACTCCACTCAATATCAAAACTTAAGTGAATATCAAAGTTAACTCAACATCAAACTAGCCTAAATATCAAAGTTAACTGAATATCAACGTTAACTAAATTTGAAACTTAACTGAATATCAAAACTTAAGTGAATATCAAAGTTAACTGAATATCAAACTTAACTGACTATCATAGTTAACTGAATATCATAACTTAACTGAATATAAAACTTAACTGAATATCAAAACTTAACTGATTATCAAATTAGTTAAGCACTACAGCTTCATCACTCCTAACAGCTAAATCACTACAGTGTACATCTAATTCTATAACTAAAGTGAAATAGAAGAAGAAGAGGAATTTACTCAATGCCATCAAATGCTGATGCCCAGTGGTGGGAGCCTGCGGGATCCGTGGCCACGGCAGCAGCCAGAGCCTTTGCCGCTCTGTACTCCAGCGATGGCTCCTGGTTCGTCGGTGGAGCGGGCGCAGCTGTGGGCTTTGGGGGCGCAGAATATGTAGGCAGTGAAGGCTCCGGCAATGTAGGCTTTTGGGGCGTCGACGGTGTGGCCTGTCGCGGTGGCTGCGTCGCGAAGCTGCCGCTGTCGAGCCAATTGTCAACTTCGGAATACTCGCCCGCCTCTCCGCCGGTGCTGCCGCCATTGGCTAGTTTCACCGCCGCATCCACCATCGCCGCCTAGGTCAGAGGGAGAGGGAGGGGAGCGGGTGAGAGAGTGAAAGAGGGAGAGGAGTGACGTGCTTGAGACTGCGTCGGTATTTCCCCAAAGAGGAAGGGATGATGCAGCACAGCGACGGTAAGTATTTCCCTCAGTTATGAAACCAAGGTTATCGAACCAGTAGGAGGATCACCACCACCCAATAAGCAGCACCTGCACACAAACAACAAATACTTGCAACCCGACGCGAAAGAGAGGTTGTCAATCTCTCTACGGTAATGAGATAGATTAGGTAGTGATAGATAGGAGAGATAGATCTCTCAAGAACACAAATAAAAAGAGTAAATATGCAGCAATATATTTTTGGGTTTTTGGTTTTGTAGATCTGAAAACAAAGATTGCAAAAAACGTAGATCGGAAAGCAATATGATGGAAAAGTAGACCCGGGGGCCGTAGGGTTCACTAGTGGCTTCTCTCATGAGTATAGCGCACGGTGGGTGAACAAATTACTGTTGGGAAATTGATAGAAAATCGAATAGTCATGACGATATCCAAGGCGATGATCATTATATAGGCATCACGTCCAAGATAGGTAGACCGACTCCTGCCTGCATCTACCTCTATTACTCCACACATCGACCGCTATCCAGCATGCATCTAGTGTATTAAGTTCATGGAAAGACGGAGTAATGCAATAAGAACGATGACATGATGTAGACAAGATCTATTCATGTAGGAATAGACCCCATCTTGTTATCCTTAATAGCAACGATACATGTGTGTCTTGCTGCCCCTTCTGTCACTGGGAAAGAACACCGCAAGATCGAACCCATCACAAAGCACCTCTTCCCATGGCAAGAAAAATCGATCTAGTCGGCCTAACTAAACCAAAGATTCAAAGAAGAAATACGATGCTATAAGCAATCATGCATATAAGAGATCAAAGAAGACTCTAATAATATTCATGGATAGAAACTAATCATGAACTCAAAATTCATCGGATCCCAACAAACACACCGCAAAAGTTTACATCAAATAGATCTCCAAGAGACCATTGTATTGAGAATCATACGAGAGAGAGAAGAAGCCATCTAGTTACTGCCTACGGACCCGTAGGTCTATGGTGGACTACTCACGCATCATCGGAGAGGCACCTATGAAGAAGATGAACCCCTCCGTGATGGTGTTTAGATTGGATCTTGCGGTTCTGGAACTTGCGGCGGCTGGAATTGTGTTTCGTCGACTCCCCTAGGGTTTTCCAAATATTTGGGAATTTATAGGCATCAGAGGCAGTGCAGAGGGGCCCCGTGGAGGGCACAACCCATCAGGGTGTGCCGGGGGCCCCCTGACGCGCCCTGGTGGGTTGTGCTCTCCACAACCCACCTTCCTGGCTCTTTTTTGGCCCACTGGATGTCTTCTGGTCTAGAAAAAATCTCCAAAAAGTTTCGTCGTGATTGGACTCCGTTTGGTACTGATATTCTGCGAAGTAAAAAAACAAGCAAAAACAACAACTGGCACTTTGGCACTATGTCAATAGGTTAGTCCCAAAAAATGATATAAAATTGTTGTAAAATGATTGTAAAACATCCAAGAATGATAATATAACAGCATGGAACAAGCAAAAATTATAGATACGTTGGAGACGTATTAGGGAGCGGCTGGATCCGGTTGGACCAGACCACGCGCGCCCTAACGGCCGTTACAACTTGCGCTGTCTGATTCGTTTGACGTGGACCTGACATGCGGGCCCGTCTTGTCATGATCTCACTTAGAACGTAACGGTTCGGCAACTTGGGTTTTCTGGAACAGCCGACCAATTTTTTGGTAGTTTTTTGAACAATCAAAGAAAGTGGTCGTTTTCCGTTACCCTAACCTATAAAGTGGTAGTTTTATGCTATTTACTCGTTGTTTGTTGGTTTTTCTTTGTTTTCTCTGTTTTCACTCATTTATGTGCCATTTTCAGGCGTTTTCTAATTTATAAAATTGAAAATATTCTTAAATTGGCCATTACGGATTGCATCGCCACTCGATGCCTCCGGTGTACAATCCCAGCCCTGTGGGGTAAACTTCTTTTTTACTTCTTCGATGTTAAAAATAATAATCGAAATGACATAATTTCTGCATTTATTAAAAAAAAGAGTTACTAGCGAAAACTATATTGCCCAGTTAATTAAGAAGAAGGGGCGAAAACCATCACAACCGCTGAGCGGCATACTCCCTCCATTTCACAATGTAGTGCGTCCGCGCTTCTCGAGATCTAAGTTTGACCATACATTTAACCAACGAGGCCGATTGCGACGGGAGCAAAATTATACCACTGAAAACCCTACGGACACCACTTCAAGAGGGTCTCACCGAGACAGCACGCATGCATCATCGTCATCACTCATCCCGTAGATGCGTCATTGTCGGTGTCAAAACCGGCGGATCTCGGGTAGGGGGTCCCGAGCTGTGAGACTAGGATCGACGGTAACAAAGGGACGAAGGAGACGATGTTTACCCAGGTTCGGGCCCTCCTATGGAGGTAAAACCCTACGTCCTGCTTGATTATATTGATAGTATGAAGGTTACAGAGTTGATCTACCTCGAGATCGACTAGCTAAAACCCTAGATGAGTTTCTGTGTCCTATGATCTAAAACCCTCTGGCTTATATAGACGCCAGGGGGTCATTAAGGTTACATATGGTCGGTTGCCCACCGGAGGGAAAAAACATGCCTAAACTACCATCTTCATCTTGACGGACACGTCACGGCTCCTGAGATCTCCTGCCTAGCGATGAGGCCTTCGATCAATCTTATCTTCAACAAGTGGCCCATTAACCCGACCTATTAGAAATAGATCAGCAGTCCGAGGACCCCTTAATCCCGGACTCCCTCAGTAGCCCTCGGACTAGCCTCCAACGCCGAGGTATATCCAGAAAATATCACGTGTTGAAGTCTTCGGCTTGCGAGGCGAGTCCCTCAACTTCTTCTGGCTTGGCAACCATCCCGTCATCGGAGAGTCCTCGATTGCTGAGGACTTGCGGGACCCAATATAATAACCTTCAGCGCTTCTCGATCCTTGTGCACCGAGGGGAGACGAGCGGCCCGGCAGTTATTTACAAAACTACCCCTCCCGCAAGGGAGGCACCACTTATTTAAACAAGTTAAATCGCGGTCTGGGTCATAGCTTCCTCTTCTTCCCCGTTGAGAGAAAAACTTCAAGCGAGAGAGCACCACAAAATCATGGCGAGCGCCCCCAGCTCTTCCTCGAGCCCTTACGGCTCCCGTCCCGGGGATTGGACGAGTTGCTCTGTATCCCTCCTCTGGTTGCGCGACCTCGAGACCCAAGGGTATCTTCCTTCCTCAGATCTGGCGGCAACTCGCGCTGGCTTGACTTCCTTTGACGGCGAAGCTTTCGCGGAGAATTTCCCCAATCCTAACCTGGGCGAGCGGGTAAGCTTCGTGCCCTACCTCTTACGGGGCCTAGGGTTCCCCATTCATCCTTTCCTCAGGGGGTTACTGGAGTTCTATGGGATCCAGCTCCATCATCTTACCCCCGGATCCATTCTGCATATTTCGGGCTTTGTCGCTCTCTGCGAAATGTTTTTGGGCTGCGAGGCGCACTTCGAATTATGGAGGAAGTACTTCTGCCTCGTCCCCCGAACTCGGGGTGAGACAATTTGGGAAATCAGAGGAGCCGAAGTGTGTCGTATAGCAGGAACAGGATACCCAGCGGGGACACCGAAGAAAGAATCCGAAGAGTGGTCTTCAGAGTGGTTCTACATCGAGGACGTTCCCCTATTCGATCCATCTCGAAGGGGCTTGCCCGAATACTCGGATGCTCCCCCGAAGAAAAAGTATAATTGGCGACCGAGGAGTTCGTCCCAAGAGGACAGTGCCGAAGTTCGGCGTTTGGCCGCCCATGTAAGGATATTGGCCCATCACAAGCTGACAATGATCGACGTGATGTCCGCCGCCATCTCCCGATGCGTCCAACCTCTCCAACAAAGGATACATCCTTTGTGGCAATACAACGGAACGAGTGACACCACTCGCTCCCGACGGCTGGGCCCTGCCAATCAGGTGGTTTTGGCAGCCGCGCTTGCCGACTTATACAAAGGAGAAAAAGAAGATTTTACTCAGTTGCAGGTTAAGGAGGGCTACTCGAGTTACAACCCTATTGAATGGGTAAGCCCTTTGACTCCGCGTTTTGAGTTTGGGCATTTATTCGCCCTTTTTGACTAACGCTTTTAATCTGCGCAAATAGGAATGGCGGAGTTTTGCCGAGACAATCAACTGTCCGGCCCCCCAGCCAGAGAATTATTCCCGCGATGACGATCCAGGATTTCATGACGATCCGGAGCTGTCACTGGCATATGAAGACGGGGTCTTTTACCAGGAGAGCCTTGATCGATCCAAGGTGGCCATCATAGCCGATCACCCCGGATCACTCCCCTCCTCCACTGCGAGCAAGAAGAAAAATTCTACCCGCAAAAGGCAGGTGTCCTCCGTTGACCCGAACATACCGGCTCCCACTCCCAAGCGCCGCCGGTCCTCGCGACGAACGTCGGCTACAGCAGCAATGCCCGAGCCAGGCGCCAACAGGAGTCCCTCGTGTGAGCCGGTCGTGGAGACGGCGCCGAACACTCGATCAGCCAAAAGGTACTTTGTTCGGTCGCTTAATCTATTATTGTTATGATCGGTAGGATCTTACAGAAGATCGTATGTTGAATTACTCGACTTACTCAGGAAGCGAGTGCAACCCTCCTCCGCTGAAGACATTGCCGGGACGCCCGGCAACACGCATGAGTCAAGATCTCCTGCTCACGCCGATCCCGCCGCGGAGGCCCCCATGGCCAATCCAACCCCCGAAGACTCCGGGGGCGAGGTATCAGTCACTAAATCTGAAGCAGGGAGCGCGATGAGACATCGGCGGCGGCGAGGAATCCTGTGCGATCCGATGTTTTCCGAACAAGAGTTCAATGCTCTACGCTCGGCGGACGCACACCTTGGAGCTGCCCGAGCCGGGTTTGGCAAAGCTGTGAAACTAATATCGTCTGGCCTGAAGGTAAGTAATTAAAAATCTGGACATAAACATAAACCCACTAGCCCCCGAGCCTTGATTTGGTTGGGACGACTGAATTAAGGATCCGCATATTGCTTGCATGGATGATGCAGGCCTCAAGGCAGCAGAACGAGCAATTGGCCAAGGAATTGGCAGCGAGCCGAACACAGGTGGAAACCGTGAAGGCCGAGCTTGAACAAGTGAAGAAGTTTACCCGGGAGGCGCATTGTGAGTATAATTATTCTGCTAATCTTAGCGTATAATCCCATGCTGACGCGATGGTACTTTTAGCAGCTGAATCAATAGGGAAATTGCAAAAGGATCTGGATGCAGCCTGAGAATCCCGGAGGTACGCTGAATCCCAGTATGAGGCTGGCTGCCTTTCGCTGCAGCGAAACCTGGAGGAGAAGAAACGCCTCCAGGTGGAAAACAAACAGCAGGCCGAAGAGATTGAGAATTTAAAGACTCAATTGTCCCATGCCCAAGAAGAGAACCAGAAACTGTAGAGGGGCATGTTCGGTAAGTGCGATTCTAACATCGGACATTGTTTCTTATACATGAAGTATAATGGACATGCCTTGACTCATGTATAGGTCTCTTATCCGGGCAGCCCGAAGAAGAGATCGGATCCTACCGGGGAAGCCTTCTGAAGGAGCTGTCCGCCCTTCATGAGCGGGCTCGGAAGGCCATGAAGAGCATGATAAAAGCGCTATGGCCTGCCGAGCAACCTCCTGAGGGGATGACCGAACTGGTTGATCGATTCGAGGGAGTCCGGAGCCGATTCGAGCTATGGAAGACCTCGGCCTGCCGAGAGGGAGCACGGGAGGCGTGGACGATGATCAAGACCCGTTATACCGGCCTGAACCCCGAGCATATGGCTCGGGTTGGGCCGGTAGGGTCGGATGGGCAAGAAGTGCTGCTTCATTTGGTGTACGACCAAGTGATGCCCGCCGCCCGTCTCTCGCAAGAAGATTGCTCCCTGGATGCCTTAATAGACAATCTCGACCAGCAGCCAGATGTATGATTATATGTAACCATGTACTGATAATCAAGGAATTGCTCCGTCTGTGTTGTAAACTTTGTCTTAACCGGCCATCGGCTTCGACCTCCCGCGCTAAGAGCTTGGGAGTGTTCCTTAGAAAATATCTCTCGAGAAGAGTGAATTGTGTTCGGGGAACCAGGCAATCCGGCCATTTGGTGCGAACGGACAGAAAGCACACAGGGAGATATGCTATATTACTGCTTAGCGTAAGAACCATCTTCTGAAGAAAATAGTACCTCTATCGATACCTTTCTTCAGGGTGCTACGTAAATCGTAGATAATAAGGCCGGATACTGCTAGTATGCGACTAATGGCTTTTGTAAGAAAAGAAGCCTGAGTAAGGGCGATAACCACCATAATTGTATTTGTTGATCCCGTCGTAGCCGACCAATTTTCTGCTGAAGATAGCTAGCTTTCTGCTTCACCCGTCTGAGGTACGTATCTGGATGACCCGTTCGTAACAATCGCAGAGGTGCTCCCTTTACCCTCTAGCCGAACAATCGGGAACGTAGAGGGTAAGCACAGGAGCGAGGCAACCCAGCTTGGCAAAAATCTTAGTTCGAATTGATTCATATAATGGCTTTAAAAAATCGACAAGGGAAGCGTGCATACACGGTAAATGTGAATAGATGCTTAAAATATATAATCATCGGCTTCGGGAAGAAGCCCCCAGGTGCTGTGTTCGGATTTAGCATTTGAGGATGCATGCTGAAAATCTTAATACAAGACCGGTTTAACCGAACATGGACTTGGGAAGAAAAAATCAAACCTGCCAAAAATCAAGGTGGGAGGGAAAAGAATAAAGAAAAAGGAAAGAAAAAGGAGGTAAAGGGTAAAGAGTATGATGACACCGGTTTATCCGTGGAAGCGCCGAAGACGAGCTGCGTTCCATGGGTTTGGTTCAAGGCGGTTATCCAACGGGTTTCGAAGACGGTAAGCCCCTCCCGCGAGTACTTCGTCGATTATGAAGGGGCCCTCCCACTTGGGTTTGAGTTTATGCTTCTGCTTCTCCGGGAGCCGTAAGACGAGTTCACCCACATTATACGCTTTTGCCCTGACCTCCCCACTCTGGTATCGCCGGGCCTGCTGTTGATAAAAAGTAGAGCGAGCCCGAGCTATGTCGCGCTCTCCTTCTAAGGCGTCCAGGTCGTCCTGCCGATCTAACTCGGCCTCCTTTTCCTCGTGCATGCGCACCCTTGGAGCGCCGTGAATAATGTCACAGGGGAGGACTGCTTCTGCCCCATAGACCATGAAGAATGGTGTATATCCCGTTGATCGATTCGGGGTGGTACGCAGGCCCCACAGAACGGAATCAAGTTCCTCCACCCAATGGCAGTCGGACTCATGAAGAGATCGGACCAAGCGTGGCTTAATACCACTCATAATAAGGCCGTTGGCTCGTTCGACCTGTCCGTTGGTCTGCGGGTGATACACCGATGCGTAATCGAGCTTAATGCCCATTTTTGCGCACCAGTCTTTTACTTCCTGGGCGGTGAAGTTGGATCCATTGTCCGTTATTATACTGTGCGGGACACCGTAACGGTGTACCACACCAGATATAAAGTCGATTACTGGTCTGGACTTGGCTGATTTGACAGGTTTTGCTTCAATCCATTTGGTGAACTTGTCCACCATGACCAGTAGGTACTTATTTTTCTTGGTCCCCCCTTTAAGTGGTCCGACCATGTCCAGCCCCCAGACCGCAAAAGGCCAAGTGATCGGGATAGTCCGAAGAGCCGTTGGGGGCATGTGACTTTGATTTGCAAAAAGTTGGCATCCCACGCAATGCTGGACAAGCGACTGGGCGTCCACTCGAGCAGTGGGCTAGAAGAAACCAGCCCGAAAGGCTTTGCTTACTAAGGCCCTTGCTGCGGCGTGATGGTCGCCCATTCCTGCGTGGACTTCGGCCAAGAGCTGCCGCCCTTCTTCCTCAGATGCACCGTTGGAGTACTCCGGTGGTGCTTTTCTTGTATAACTCACCCTCGTGGACTTTGTAGGCCTTGGATCGCCAGATTATGCGTCGCGCCTCTGTCTGATCGTCGGGGAGTTCTTTGCGAAGAAGGTAGGCAAGGAAAGGCTCGGTCCATGGTGCGATTACTGCTATGACCTCATGAGCCGAAGGCATTTCGTCCATTACAGAGCCGCCGACGATTTGGTCATCTGGTTCGTTTATAGGGGGAACAACCTCTTCGGCACTGACGGGTCCGGTGCCCTTATTATCGTCCTGCCAAACCACTGATGGCTTAAAGAGCCGTTCCAGGAAAGTGTTTTTCGGGACGGGGTCGCGTTTGGCCCCCATGCGGGCCAATATATCAGCGGCCTGGTTGTTGTCTCTAGCGACATGATGGAATTCCAGCCCTTCGAACCGCGCAGATATTTTAAGGACGGCGTTTCTATATGCCGCCATCTTCGGATTTCTGGCGTCGAACTCGCCGTTGATTTGGGAGATGGCCAGGTTGGAGTCTCCCCGTACCTCCAGCCATTGTATGCCCATTGAGGCTGCAATCCGAAGACCGTGCAAGAGTGCTTCGTATTCGGCTGCATTGTTGGAGTCGGCATACATGATCTGCAACACGTATCGAACGTTGTCGCCTGTGGGGGATGTGAGAATAACTCCAGCCCCCAGTCCGGCCAAAGTTTTGGATCCATCGAAGTACATCGTCCAATGGGAGTATGTACTATATTCCCTGGGGAGCTCGGCCTCTGTCCATTCGGCGAGGAAATCTGCCCGCACCTGAGATTTCATAGCTCGTCGTGGCTTGTAGGCAATTTCAAAGGGAAGGAGCTCAATAGCCCATTTGGCTATGCGGCCGGTGGCGTCCCTGTTGTTGATTATATCGTTCAGGGGTACTTCGCATGCCACCGTGACCGAACACTCTTGAAAGTAGTGTCTAAGTTTCCGTGATGCCATGAATACTGTATAGGCTATCTTCTGGTAGTGCGGGTATCTGGACTTGCACTGCGTTAGTACTTCTGACACGTAATAGACCGGCTTCTGTGTCCGGAATTTGTGTCCCTCCTCCTCTCGTTCGACGACGAGCACTGCGCTAACGACTTGGTTGGTGGCCGATATGTATAATAACATGGGCTCACCAGCGCCTGGTGCTGTGAGTATGGGATTACTTGCCAGCAGTGTTTTAATTTCTTCTAACGCAGCCGCTGCTTCATCGGTCCATTCGAAATTGTTGGTCCGTTTCAGCAATCTGTAGAGCGGTAAAGCCTTTTCACCGAGGCGGGAGATAAAGCGACTTAGTGCCGCCACGCAACCAGCCAACCTTTGGACATGCTTTAGTTCTGTGGGAACTACAAGTTCTGATAGGGCACGGATCTTGGCCGGATTCGCTTCTATTCCTCTATGGGAAACGATGAATCCGAGCAGTTTACCAGCGGGAACTCCAAATACACACTTCTCCAGATTGAGTCATATATCGTACTCACGTAGGCTGGCAAAGGTTTGCCTTAGGTCGTCAATCAGTTGGCTGACGTGTTTGGTTTTAACTACCACGTCGTCCACGTATGCTTCGACTGTTTTACCGACTTGTTTGGTGAGGCAAGTCTGGATCATGCGCTGGTACATAGCCCCAACGTTTTTTAGCCCGAAAGGCATCGTGTTGAAGCAAAATGGCCCATAGGGGGTGATGAATGCGGTTGCGGCTTGATCGGATTCCTTCATTTTGATTTGATGGTATCCGGAATAAGCGTCGAGGAAACACAATGAGTCGTGTCCGGCTGTGGCGTCAATAATCTGGTCTATGCGTGGTAAGGGGAAAGGGTCCTTAGGGCAGGCCTTGTTGAGGTCTTTAAAGTCGACGCACAGCCGCCAGGATTTGTCATTCTTTGGTACCATCACCAGGTTTGCCAACCATTCGGGGTGCTTAATCTCCAGTATGAATCCAGCCTCTAGCAGTTTAGCTAATTCTTCACCCATAGCTTGTCGTTTGGGCTCGGAAAAGCGGCGCAGATTCTGCTTGACGGGCTTGAAGCCTGCAATGATGTTCAGACTATGTTCTGCTAGCCGCCGTGGGATTCCAGGCATATCGGAAGGATGCCAGGCGAAGATGTCCCAATTTTTTCGTAAGAATGCTCGCAGTGCTTTGTCCACCGTGGGGTCCAGCTGAGCTCCGATGGACGCTGTCTTGTTGGGGTCCGTTGGGTGTACCTGAAATTTAACGATTTCATCTGCAGGTTTAAAGGACGTGGATTTGGGCCTTTTGCTAAGGATCACATTGTCCTTATCTACTGTTGACCGGAGTGTGGTCAGTTCTTCTGCGGCGAAGGTCTCGGCTAGTGCCTCGAGGGCGAGCGCTGCTGTTTTGTTTTCAGCTCGAAGGGCTATGTTCGGATCACTGGTGATTGTGATTACTTCGTTTGGGCCTGGCATCTTGAGCTTCATATACCCGTAATGTGGTATAGCCTGGAATTTTGTGAAGGCGTCACGCCCCAACAGGGCATGGTAGCCGCATATGGAAGGGCACGATATGGAAGTGAAGTTCTTCAGATCGGTAGTTTTCGGGCGTGCCGAACACTACATCCAGGGTGATACGTCCTGAACAACGCGCCTCTCTCCCAGGAATGATCCCCCGGAATGTTGTGTTGCTATGCTCGATGCGAGATCGGTCGAATTGCATTTTTTCCAGGGTGTCTTCGTAGATAAGGTTTAAACCACTGCCGCCATCCATTAGCACTTTATTCAACCTAAAACCATCGACGATGGGGTTTAAGACCAGTGCGGCCGGTGTATGATCGGGACGGATGGTTGGTCGGTCAGTATCTCCGAAGGTGATGGGTATGTCTGCCCATGAACTTGTTGCTGCCACATGATAGACCTGTTCGAGTTCTCTAAGAGCTCTTTTCCTCCTGTTCCTTGAGGGGAACGTTTCGTAGATCGTCAGGACTTCGGCATTGTATTCTGGTGGTGATGTGGAGCGCTTGTTCGGCGGAAGTGCCTCAAGGATTGCTTCACCACTTTTTGCGACCTGCCTGACGACCCAGCAGGCTCTAAGGCTGTGAGTCGGGGTTGTGTTCAGCGATACAGAATGTATAGGGCATGGTTTATCCAATAGCCCGTCAAGGACAGTTTTGACCCCCGCAAGGGGCCGATTTTTTTTTTGGCGGGATCGAGTTCGGCTAGCCGGTTCGGAGGTATCCTCTTTTTCCGGTCTCCTCTAGGGTACTCGATAAAGGTTGGCTCCGAAAGTAGCCGCTCGGCTTGCCAGGTGCTCTCCATGGCACAATATTTTTGCACCAAGTCAGTGTTGGGGAACGTAGTAATAATTCAAAATTTTCCTACGTGTCACCAAGATCAATCTAGGAGATGCTAGCAACGAGAGAGAGGGAGTGCATCTTCATACCCTTGAAGATCGCTAAGCGGAAGCGTTGCAAAGAACGCGGTTGATGGAGTCGTACTCGTGGCGATTCAAATCGCGGAAGATCCGATCCAAGCGCCGAACGGACGGCGCCTCCGCATTCAACACACGTACAGCCCGGGGACGTCTCCTCCTTCTTGATCCAACAAGGGGGCAGGAGAAGTTGAGGGAGAGCTCCAGCAGCACGACGGCGTGGTGGCGGTGGAGCTCGTGGTTCTCCGACAGAGCTTCGCTAAGCACTACAGAGGAGGAGGAGGTCTAGGAGGGGAAAGGGCTGCGCCAGGGAAGGGGTGTAGCTCCCATGCGCCTCCCCACTATATATAGGGGTGGAGGGGGCTGGTTTCTTGCCCTCCAAGTCCATTGGGGCGTTGGCAAAGGTGGGAGGAAAGAAATCCCATCCTCCGCCCTTTTTTAGGGATCTTGATCTTATCCCTTCGGGATATGATCTTATTCCTTCTAAGGGGGGATCTTGGTGCGCCTTTACCAGGGGTGTGGGGCCTTGCCTCCACTACCCACGTTCATGTGGATCCCCCCATGCAGGTGGGCCCCACTCCGGAACCTTCTAGAACCTTCCCGGTACAATACCGAAAAATCCCGAACATTTTCCGGTGGCCAAAATAGGACTTCCCATATATAAATCTTTACCTCCGGACCATTCCAGAACTCCTCGTGACGTCCGGGATCTCATCCGGGACTTCGAACAACCTTCGGTCACCAACGTGTATCTCCCATTACTACTCTAGCGTCACCGAACCTTAAGTGTGTAGACCCTATGGGTTCGGGAACCATGCAGACATGACCGAGACACCTCTCCGGCCAATAACCAATAGCGGGATCTGGATACCCATATTGGCTCCCACATGTTCCACGATGATCTCATCGGATGAACCACGATGTTGGGGATTCAATTAATCCCGTATACAATTCCCTTTGTCCATCGGTATGTTACTTGCCCGAGATTCGATCGTCGGTATCCCTATACCTTGTTCAATCTCGTTACCGGCAAGTCTCTTTACTCGTTCCGTAACACATGATCCCGTGACTAACTCCTTAGTCACATTGAGCTCATTATGATGATGTATTACCGAGTGGGCCCAGAGATACCTCTCCGTCACACTGAGTGACAAATCCCAGTCTCGATTCGTGCCAACCCAACAGACACTTTTGGAGATACCTGTAGTGCACCTTTATAGTCACCCAGTTACGTTGTGACATTTGATACACCCAAAGAATTCCTACGATATCCGGGAGTTGCACAATCTCATGGTCTAAGGAAATGATACTTGACATTAGAAAAGCTCTAGCAGACGAACTACACGATCTTGTGCTATGCTTAGGATTGGGTCTTGTCCATCAGATCATTCTCCTAATGATGTGATCCCATTATCAACGACATCCAATGTCCATGGTCAGGAAACCATGACCATCTATTGATCAATGAGCTAGTCAACTAGAGGCTCACTAGGGACATGGTGTGGTCTATGTATTCACACATGTATTACGGTTTCCGGTTAATACAATTATAGCATGAACAATAGACAATTATCATGAACAAGGAAATATAATAATAACCATTTTATCATTGCCTCTAGGGCATATTTCCAATAGTCCCCCACTTGCACTAGAGTCAATAATCTAGTTACATTGTGATGAATCGAACACCCATAGAGTTCTGGTGCTGATCATGTTTCGCTCGTGGAAGAGGTTTAGTCAACGGATCTGCGACATTCAGATCCCTATGTACTTTACAAATATCTATATCTCCATCCTGAATGTAACCACGAATGGAGTTGAAGCGGCGCTTGATGTGCTTGGTCTTCTTGTGAAACCTGGGCTCCTTGGCAATGGCAATAGCTCCAGTGTTGTCACAGAAGAGAGTCATCGGGCCCGACGCATTGGGAATCACTCCTAGGTCGGTGATGAACTCCTTCATCCAGACTCCTTCCTGCGCTGCTTCCGAAGCAGCTATGTACTCCGCTTCACATGTAGATGCCGCCACGACGCTTTGCTTGCAACTGCACCAGCTGACTGCCCCACCATTCAAAATATACACGTATCCGGTTTGTGACTTGGAGTCATCCGGATCTGTGTCGAAGCTAGCATCGACGTAACCCTTTACGACGAGCTCTTCGGCACCTCCATAAACGAGAAACATATCCTTAGTCCTTTTCAGGTACTTAAGCATATTCTTGACCGCTGTCCTGTGTTCCGTTCCGGGATCACTTTGGTACCTCCCTACCAAACTTATGGCAAGGTTCACATCAGGTCTGGTACACAGCATGGCATACATAATAGAGCCTATGGCTGAGGCATAGGGGATGACACTCATCTTTTCTCTATCTTCTGCCGAGGTCGGGCATTGAGTTGTGCTCAATCTCACACCTTGCAATACAGGAAAGAACCCCTTCTTGGACTGATCCATATTGAACTTCTTCAATATCTTGTCAAGCTATGTGCTTTGTGAAAGACCAATGAGGTGTCTCGATCTATCTCTATAGATCTTGATGCCTAATATGTAAGCAGCTTCTCCAAGGTCCTTCATTGAAAAACACTTATTCAAGTAGGCCTTTATGCTTTCCAAAAGTTCTATATCATTTCCCATCAACAATATGTCATCCACATATAAAATGAGAAATGCTACAGAGCTCCCACTCACTTTCTTGTAAATACAGGCTTCTCCATAAGTCTGTATAAACCCAAACGCTTTGATCACCTCATCAAAGCGAATGTTCCAACTCTGAGATGCTTGCACCAACCCATAGATGGAGCGCTGGAGCTTGCATACCTTGTCAGCATTCTTAGGATCGACAAAACCTTCCGGCTGCATCATATACAATTCTTCCTTAAGGAAACCGTTAAGGAATGCCGTTTTGACGTCCATTTGCCAGATCTCATAATCATAAAATGCGGCAACTGCTAACATGATTCGGACGGACTTCAGCATCACTACGGGTGAGAAAGTCTCATCGTAGTCAACTCCTTGAACTTGTCGATAACCCTTAGCGACAATCCGAGCCTTATAGATGGTCACATTACCATCCGCGTCAGTCTTCTTCTTAAAGATCCATTTATTTTCTATGGCTTGCCGATCATCGGCCAAGTCCACCAAAGTCCATACTTTGTTCTCATACATGGATCCTATCTCGGATTTCATGGCTTCAAGCCATTTGTTGGAATCCGGGCCCGCCATGGCTTCTTCATAGTTCGAAGGTTCACCGTTGTCTAACAACATGATTTCCAGGACAGGGTTGCCGTACCACTCTGGTGCGGAACGTGTCCTCGTGGACCTACGAAGTTCAGTAGTAACTTGATCCGAAGTTTCATGATCATCATCATTAACTTCCTCTCTAGTCGGTGCAGGCACCACAGAAACATTTTCCTGCGCTGCGCTACTCTCCGGTTCGAGAGGGGGTACAATTACCTCATCAAGTTCTACTTTCCTCCCACTTACTTCTTTCGAGAGAAACTCTTTCTCTAGAAAGGATCCATTCTTGGCAACAAAGATCTTGCCTTCGGATCTGAGGTAGAAGGTATACCCAATAGTTTCCTTAGGGTATCCTATGAAGACGCACTTTTCTGATTTGGGTTCGAGCTTTTCAGGTTGAAGTTTCTTGACATAAGCATCGCATCCCCAAACTTTCAGAAACGACAGCTTAGGTTTCTTCCCAAACCATAATTCATACGGTGTCATCTCAATGGATTTAGACGGTGCCCTATTTAAAGTGAATGCGGCAGTCTCTAATGCATATCTCCAAAATGATAGCGGTAAATCAGTAAGAGACATCATAGATCACACCATATCCAATAGAGTGTGATTACGACATTCGGACACACCATTACGCTGAGGTGTGCCAGGCGGCGTGAGTTGTGAAACAATTCCACATTTCCTTAAGTGCGTGCCAAACTCGTGACTCAAATATTCTCCTCCACGATCAGATCATAAGAACTTTATTTTCTTGTCACGTTGATTCTCTATCTCACTCTGATATTCCTTGAACTTTTCAAAGGTCTCATACTTGTGTTTCATTAAGTAGACATACCCATATCTGCTTAAGTCATCAGTGAGGGTGAGAACATAACGATAGCCACCGCGAGCCTCACCACTCATTGGACCACATACATCGGTATGTATTATTTCCAACAAGTTGGTTGCTCGCTCCATTGTTCCGGAGAACGGAGTCTTAGTCATCTTGCCCATGAGGCATGGTTCGCACGTGTCAAATGATTCATAATCAAGAGACTCCAAAAGTCCATCTGCATGGAGTTTCTTCATGCGTTTGACACCAATATGACCAAGGCGGCAGTGCCACAAGTATGTGGGACTATCATTATCAACCTTACATCGTTTGGTATTCACACTATGAATATGTGTAACATCACGTTCGAGATTCAATAAAAATAAACCATTGACCAGCGGGGCATGACCATAAAACATATCTCTCATATAAATAGAACAACCATTATTCTCGGATTTAAATGAGTAGCCATCTCGCATCAAACGAGATCCAGATACAATGTTCATGCTCAAAACTGGTACTAAATAACAATTATTGAGGTTTAAAACTAATCCCGAAGGTAGATGTAGAGGTAGCGTGCCGACGGCGATCACATCGACCTTGGAACCATTCCCGACGCGCATCGTCACCTCGTCCTTCGCCAGTCTCCGCTTATTCCGCAGCTCCTGTTTTGAGTTACAAATGTGAGCAACCGCACCGGTATCAAATACCCAGGAGCTACTACGAGCGCTGGTAAGGTACACATCAATAACATGTATATCATATATACCTTTGACGTTGCCGGCCTTCTTATCCGCTAAGTACTTGGGGCAGTTCCGCTTCCAGTGACCGGTTCCCTTGCAATAAAAGCACTCAGTCTCAGGCTTGGGTCCATTCTTGGGCTTCTTCCCAGCAACTGATTTACCGGGCGCGGCAACTGCTTTGCCGTCCTTCTTGAAGTTCTTCTTACCCTTGCCTTTCTTGAAACTGGTGGTCTTATTCACCATCAACACTTGATGTTCCTTTTTGATCTCCACCTCCGCTGATTTCAGCATCGAATATAACTCAGGAATGGACTTCTCCATCCCTTGCATATTGAAGTTCATCACAAAGCTCTTGTAGCTAGGTGGAAGCGACTGGAGGATTCTGTCAATAACCGAGTCATCCGGAAGATTAACTCCCAGCTGAGACAAGCGGTTGTGCAACCCAGACATTTTGAGTATGTGCTCGCTGACAGAACTATTTTCCTCCGTCTTACAACTGAAGAACTTGTCGGAGACTTCATATCTCTCGACCCGGCCATGAGCTTGGAAAACCATTCTCAGCTCTTGGAACATCTCATATGCTCCGTGTTGCTCAAAACGCTTTTGGAGCCCCGGTTCTAAGCTGTAAAGCATGCCGCACTGAACCAGGGAGTAATCATCACTACGCGACTGCCAGGTGTTCATAACGTCTTGAGTTGCTGGGAAAATGGGTGCGTCACCTAGCGGTGCATCAAGGACATATGCTTTCTTGGAAGCTATGAGGATGATCCTCAAGTTACGGACACAGTCCGTATAGTTGCTTCCATCGTCTTTCAGCTTGGTTTTCTCTAGGAATGCGTTGAAGTTGAGGGCAACATTAGCGTGGGCCATTGGATCTACAAGATAGATTGTAAAGACAATTTTAGACTAAGTTCATGATAATTAAGTTCATCTAATCAAATTATTTAATGAACTCCCACTCAGATAGACATCCCTCTAGTCATCTAAGTGATACATGATCCATATCGACTAGGCCGTGTCCGATCATCACGTGAGACGGACTAGTCATCAATGGTGAACATCTCCATGTTGATCGCATCTACTATATGACTCATGTTCGACCTTTCGGTCTCTCGTGTTCCGAGACCATGTCTGTACATGCTAGGCTCGTCAAGTCAACCTAAGTGTTTCGCGTGTGTAAATCTGGCTTACACCCGTTGTATGCGAACGTTAGAATCTATCACACCCGATCATCACGTGGTGCTTCGAAACAACGATCCTTCGCAACAGTGCACACTTAGGGGGAACACATTTCTTGAAATTTTAGTGAGGGATCATCTTATTTATGCTACCGTCGTTCTAAGCAAATAAGATGTAAAAACATGATAAACATCACATGCAAATCATAAAGTGACATGATATGGCCAATATCATCTTGCGCCTTTGATCTCCATCTTCGGGGCGCGGTATGATCACCATCGTCACCGGCATGACACCATGATCTCCATCATCGTGTCTTCATGAAGTTGTCTCGCCAACTATTACTTCTACTACTATGGCTAAAGGTTAGCAATAAAGTAAAGTAATTACATGGCGTTTTTTGATTGACACGCAGGTCATACAATAAATTAAGACAACTCCTATGGCTCCTGCCGGTTGTCATACCCATCGACATGCAAGTCGTGATTCCTATTACAAGAACATGATCAATCTCATACATCACATATATTTCATCACATCCTTTTGGCCATATCACATCACATAGCATACCCTGCAAAAACAAGTTAGACGTCCTCTAATTGTTGTTGCAAGTTTTACGTGGCTGCTATGGGTTTCTAGCAAGAACGTTTCTTACCTACGCAAAAGCCACAACGGTGATATGCCAATTGCTATTTACCCTTCATAAGGACCCTCTTCATCGAATCCGATCCAACTAAAGTGGGAGAGACAGACACCCGCTAGCCACCTTATGCAACAAGTGCATGTCAGGCGATGGAACCAGTCTCACGTAAGCGTACGTGTAAAGTCGGTCCGGGCCGCTTCATCCCACAATGCCGCCGAATCAAGATAGGACTAGTAACGGCAAGCAAATTGAACAAATCATCGCCCACAACTACTTGTGTTCTACTCGTGCATAGAATCTACGCATAGACCTAGCTCTGAAACCATTGTTGGGGAACGTAGTAATAATTCAAAATTTTCCTACGTGTCACCAAGATCAATCTAGGAGATGCTAGCAACGAGAGAGAGGGAGTGCATCTTCATACCCTTGAAGATCGCTAAGCGGAAGCGTTGCAAAGAACGCGGTTGATGGAGTCGTACTCGCGGCGATTCAAATCGCGGAAGATCCGATCCAAGCGCCGAACGGACGGCGCCTCCGCGTTCAACACCCGTACAGCCCGGGGACGTCTCCTCCTTCTTGATCCAGCAAGGGGGGAGGAGAAGTTGAGGGAGAGCTCCGGCAGCACGACGGCGTGGTGGCGGTGGAGCTCGTGGTTCTCCGGCAGAGCTTCGCTAAGCACTACGAAGGAGGAGGTGTAGGAGGGGGGAGGGCTGCGCCAGGGGCAAGGGATGCAGCTCCCATGCGCCTCCCCACTATATATAGGGGTGGAGGGGGCTGGTTTCTTGCCCTCCAAGTCCATTGGGGCGTTGGCAAAGGTGGGAGGAAAGAAATCCCATCCTTTCCCTTCCCCACCGATTGTTATCCCCTTTTTTAGGGATCTTGATCTTATCCCTTCGGGATATGATCTTATTCCTTCTAAGGGGGGATATTGGTGCGCCTTGACCAGGGGTGTGGGGCCTTGCCCCCACTACCCACGTTCATGTGGGTCCCCCCATGCAGGTGGGCCCCACTCCGGAACCTTCTAGAACCTTCCCAGTACAATACCGAAAAATCCCGAACATTTTCCGGTGGCCAAAATAGGACTTCCCATATATAAATCTTTACCTCCGGACCATTCCGGAACTCCTCGTGACGTCCGGGATCTCATCCGGGACTCCGAACAACCTTCGGTCACCAACGTGTATCTCCCATTACTACTCTAGCGTCACCGAACCTTAAGTGTGTAGACCCTACGGGTTCGGGAACCATGCAGACATGACCGAGACACCTCTCCGGCCAATAACCAATAGCGGGATCTGGATACCCATATTGTCTCCCACATGTTCCACGATGATCTCATCGGATGAACCACGATGTCGGGGATTCAATTAATCCCGTATACAATTCCCTTTGTCCATCGATATGTTACTTGCCCGAGATTCGATCGTCGGTATCCCTATACCTTGTTCAATCTCCTTACCGGCAAGTCTCTTTACTCGTTCCGTAACACATGATCCCGTGACTAACTCCTTAGTCACATTGAGCTCATTATGATGATGTATTACCGAGTGGGCCCAGAGATACCTCTCCGTCACACGGAGTGACAAATCCCAGTCTCGATTCGTGCCAACCCAACAGACACTTTCGGAGATACCTGGAGTGCACCTTTATAGTCACCCAGTTACGTTGTGACGTTTGATACACCCAAAGCATTCCTACGGTATCTGGGAGTTGCACAATCTCATGGTCTAAGGAAATGATACTTGACATTAGAAAAGCTCTAGCAGACGAACTACACGATCTTGTGCTATGCTTAGGATTGGGTCTTGTCCATCACATCATTCTCCTAATGATGTGATCCCATTATCAACGACATCCAATGTCCATGGTCACGAAACCATGACCATCTATTGATCAACGAGCTAGTCAACTAGAGGCTCACTAGGGACATGGTGTGGTCTATGTATTCACACATGTATTACGGTTTCCGGTTAATACAATTATAGCATGAACAATAGACAATTATCATGAACAAGGAAATATAATAATAACCATTTTATTATTGCCTCTAGGGCATATTTCCAACTGTCAGACAGCTCGGTGAAGTTGCGAATGTGCCGACGAGCCAGGGCGTTGAGAATCCCTTCGTCGTGGCAATTGCGATTGAAGGTTGCCATTATCTCCTGGTCACTAAGACCTCGTATTTTGTTTCTAGCGAGGAGGAGTCTAGCCCAAAAATGATGAACCGACTCTCCTGGTAAATGTTTAACATCCCGTAAGTCCGAAGACTTGGACTCTGGTGCGATGCTTGAGTGCTCGACTTGGGTGGTGGGTGGGAAAAAATTTGATTCCATGCCGCGATGTGAGTCCGAAATTACGGGTTCCGAGTTGCATGCTAGATCAGAGGCTGGTACCGAACTATCTCCGGAGCGAACTCCAGGGACTGGTTTACAAGCGAGGTCTCGATGATCAGAGATTGGGGTATAAACTGTTTTCAATTCCGGTCGTTGGGGGGACGAGCCTCCAGCCGGACACTCGACGGTGGCGACTAAATGAGTGACCGTGGGGATGAGAATCTCCCTATCGTCGGGTTTAAGCCCGAGCCGGTCATAGATCGGGGTCTGGTCGTCAGTCATACGCATGGTCTGACTCCGGTCAAATAGCTCGTTTAGAAACGAGGCGACGACAGGATGCGTGTCGCTGAAGCGAGTGGGGTCGATATGCAACGTCGTGGTTCCGGAGTCGCATGAAAGCGGATCTAGGTCCTGTTCGGCCGTAGCGCATCCGGGCACAACGACAGGATTGGGCGTTCCAGACAGCCCGAGGGTGAAGGTCACCTCAGAGATGGGGCCCGATGTCTTCGACTTGAAGGCGTCGGGATCTACGGGCTCCTCCATGAGAGTTGAGGGTCCTATCAACACAAGTTCTCCCCGCGAATCAGCGACGAACTCTAGGGTTCCGAACCTGATTCCTTGATCGGGGGCAAAGCTTCCGATCTGGCCAACATGGCCGGTCGGGACGGCGTGTGACGAGGCGTCGCCGCCTGTGGAGATCTGATCGGGGATGAGAATATCCTGGCTGCAGATCTCGTTGCTTGTGATAAGGTGAGCCACCGATTCCTTCGGTGATCACAGCGGAACTCTCAATGAAAGCACCAATGTCGGTGTCAAAACCGGCGGATCTCGGGTAGGGGGTCCCGAGCTGTGAGACTAGGATCGACGGTAACAAAGGGACGAAGGAGACGATGTTTACCCAGGTTCAGGCCCTCCTATGGAGGTAAAACCCTACGTCCTGCTTGATTATATTGATAGTATGAAGGTTACAGAGTTGATCTACCTCGAGATCGACTAGCTAAAACCCTAGATGAGTTTCTGTGTCCTATGATCTAAAACCCTCTGGCTTATATAGATGCCAGGGGGTCATTAGGGTTACATATGGTCGGTTGCCCACCGGAGGGAAAAACATGCCTAAACTACCATCTTCATCTTGACGGACACGTCACGGCTCCTGAGATCTCCTGCCTAGCGATGAGGCCTTCGATCAATCTTATCTTCAACAAGTGGCCCATTAACCCGACCTATTAGAAATAGATCGGCAGTCCGAGGACCCCTTAATCCCGGACTCCCTCAGTCATCGCCATCCCTAAACGCTGAGCAAAGAACTTCGACTTCGCCGTAGGCGATCGTCGACACAACCCACACTATAACGGACGCGTGAAGCTGAATGAAGATCCGCACCAAAATTTAGCCACCTGTCACCAGACAACGCAACTCCGATTCTGGTGAAGACCACCGAAGGACAAAACCAAGCACGGGTAGCGTTATGAAAGATCATCGGAGATGAATCGTGCGGCAGCTCCGGCTCGTCATCGGTCGAACTAGAGATGAAGAGCTCGCCGATCTTCGTCCTCTACTGTCGGATGAATAGCCGGTTGGCCTCCACATAGGCCTCATCCTGGATGGACTCAAGAATGGCGGACTACTCCGTCATCTCCTCCGCTTGGGCGACCTCGTACTTCGCCATGGCGAAGCTCGCAGCTGGCTCCGCCTCCTCCTTCTCTGGCTCCGTCGCTTTGGCCGCCTCCAGATCCACCCCCTCCATGTGATGGTGGTCTTGTTCTGCCTCTGGCTGGTGCCCCTCCTTCCCTCGCCTTGTCCTCCTCCTCTGGCAAATCTAGAGGAAGGTCGACAATGAAAGGAGAAGCATGCCTGGCCCGTATCTCCTCCAACAGCTGCAAACGGCGCTCTGGCGTCAACATGGAGTAGGTGGTTATCCGGCGTCTCGGCTTGGTTAGCGGCGGACAGATTGGAAGTGATGGCGACAAAGAGAAGAAAGATGAAGAAATAGGGTGGGCTAGGGTTGGGCAGACGTCGTCCGGCTTAAATACCCGTCCTTGCTCCCTCAGGGGGCATGCCAGAGCGACACCATGCGGTGCGAAGCGAAGGTGCGTCCATCGGACCGGCGGTCTATCTATGTGACCATGTAAGGCCTTGCAGTCAGTCTGACTGGCTCCCGTGTCCAAGCGTTCCCATATCCGCTGCACATATGAGTGGGGTATGGAGAATGCCGGTCAGTTCGGGCGTTTGAGCCGGATATGGTCGTCGGTTGTAGCTCGTCGTGATGTCGTCGTCGTCGTCGCTAGTTGTAGCTCGCCATGCATGGTCGCAACAAATTGAATCACCGGTTGTAGCAAACGACGCCGTCGGTTCCAACAAAAATGACACCGCTGGTTGCAAACATTTTGGTTGAAGCTTTCTCAAAACTCTGGTTGAGGCTTTTTCATCTGCCGGATGAAGCCTTTTTTAAACGGTTGGAACTTTTCATGTGTTTCAAAAAGTCTGGTTGAAGCTTTTGTAGTGGCTGGCTGAAGATTTTTCAATATCTGGTTGAAGCTTTTCATCTGCGGGATGAAGCTTTTGTTAAAATGGTTGCAACTTTTCACGTGTTCCAAAGTGTTTGAAGCTTTTTTATATACTAGATGTAGCCTTTTGCATCCATGGTTGTAGCACGGGCACCGCCATTTGCAGCTGTCCCGGTGTTGCCGTTGCAGCTCCCCTAGTCGGCATGGTTGTAGCACGAGGGCACTTTGGTTCAAGCGTTTTTGGCATGCCATCGGTTGCCTGCCACGAGTTGTCGTGTTCATCTCAGATGAGGGATGACCGTATGGAATTAGGGGATAGGGCCCCCGAGCGTTTGTAACCGGAGAGAAAAAGGACAGTGAAGAGGGAGATATGTGTGTGTGTGGGGGGGGGGGGAGGAGAGGGTTGCGGCGGCGACCGGTGGTGCGGGACGAGCGGGGGAGCTGCGATGACACTGTGGTACGCGGCGGTCGGAGCTGCGACAACGCCGTGGTGCGCGGCCGGGAGCCTACGCGTGGAGGAGGAAGGGGAGGGGCACGCGTTGTTGCTGTCCACAAGATGGCGATGGATCCCGCGGCTCGCGTGTGACCGAAGGAACGCTCGGCCGACGCGCTGTCTCCAAACGTTTCCTTAACAACTGTCCTTGACAAGTGTTAAAAAAAGTGTCCTTAACAAAAATAGCTGAAAATTGACAGCCACGCCCATCAGAACCGGCTACGCGGGCTATCGTTGAGCTTGAGACCAAGGTGCTCGGGCTGTGACTGGCATGAAAATACGCAGCCACGCCCATCAGAACCGTGTCACCATGTGAGGCCTTGTGGTCGGTCCGATGTGACTCCGCGTCCTAAGCGTCTCATATCCGCTGCATATATAAGCGGGGTATGGAGAGTGCCGGTCAGTTCGAGCGTTTGAGCCGAATATGGTGCTTTCGGTTGGGTGTGATTTTACAGTGGGCAGCCCGCCTGGGCGTTTAGGGCGTGTATGGGTTCAGGTTGTAGATGTTCTCAGTGCCTCACGACAGATGAGGAGGGGAAGGGATCCACTGAAACAATGCATGTTCGTTCTGATCAAGAAAACGATTGGAGGGAGAAGAAACTCGGCTGGACGTTCGTTTTCGATCCAACGGCTCGGACGCGATAGACAGAAAGCAAAGAAAATCCAGTTTACTGACGCATAGGTGCTGCCATATATAGTTTATTTTTTTTAACCTTTCTGCCATATATAGTTTGTAAAGCATCA
Organism: Elymus sibiricus; assembly: GCA_039707655.1. Taxonomy (NCBI): domain Eukaryota; kingdom Viridiplantae; phylum Streptophyta; class Magnoliopsida; order Poales; family Poaceae; genus Elymus; species Elymus sibiricus. Next base: position 77,240,582 of record CM077673.1, read on the forward strand.
TGTTTGACTCCTTAACAACTGTCCTTAGTGCCAACCAACCTGTGGTTGGATGGTTAGAGGGACAGTGGTATTCTCAGCCCACCAGGGTTCAAGTCCTGGTGCTTGCATTATTCCTGAATTTATTTCAGGATTTCCGGCGATGCGCATTTAGTGGGAGGAGATGTTTCCGCCGACGATGAGGCGCCTACGGTGACTTCGTAAATCTCAAGATTATAGGCCGGCTCAGTCTTTCGAAGGTGCTCATAGAGGTAGGGTGTGCGTGTGTGCGTTCATAGGGATGAGTGTATGCGCGTGTATATGAACGCTTGAGTCTGTACTGTGTTAAAAAAAACTGTCCTTAGCAAAGAGAGCTGAAAATTGACAGTCACGCGCATCAGAATCGGCTACGCGGGCTGTGGTTGACCTTAACAATTGCTTCGTTGAGCTTGAGACCAAGGTGCTCGGCTGTGACTGGCGTGAAAATACGCAGCTCGTCGGACTCCAGCGCGGCGGCGAGCTTCGGCCACACGCTTGCACTGACGATCCAGGCCCCGTCGCCTCCAGGCGTAGCCACCATCTGCACAAAGCCCGAGCATAGCCCCCTGCCGCGCGTTGTCGTCATCGCCATTGCCGCGTGGCCGAAGCCCAAGTCCGTGTCCATCGGGAACGAGGTGAAGGCCGTCACAGCCACCGTCGGGCAGCCCAGCCCGATGTTGGACGCGTCCATGTAGGTGGCGCCGGACTTGTGCTGCTCCACCCAGTCCACCACCTCCTGGAAGCGGTCGTCGTACGCGCGCGCATTGATCAGTTCGCGCACCATGGACGCCACCTCCGGCAGAGGCTTCCGCTGGATCTCCTCCACGCTGTCCTCTCCCAGGACGAAGATGGACACGTTGCCCACATAGCTGATCGTCGCGAGGGCGCGGTGCTCTGGCGCCGTGAGTCGACGCCGCCCGTCCACCCACCAGCCCATGCGGCAGCGCGTGTCAGCCGCCCCAACTACGCCGGCTAGGATCTTCCAGATGTACGCGGACACCGCCTGGACCCGCGTCGCGCGGCCATCTCTGTCTTGGCTCGCCATCTCTCGGAGCCGGGAGATGGCCTGCGCCTCGAGGTAGTACAAGCGCTGGACGCAGCTCGCTTCGCTCGTCAGGACATTGACCATGCGATCGGAGGTCAACGGCATGAACGCAGCGAGCGAGGAGCTCCTGCATCTCGACGGCGTGGAGCTCGGGAGAAACAGGGAGCGATCGGGGACCGGCCGGGCTCCCGGGGCGAGCCTGCCCGTCCGCGCGAGCTCCGAAAACCCGCCGACGAGCCCGAGCAGCGCGTGGCCGTCACCGAGCAGGTGGTTGTGGCCCCACGCCACAGAGAAGCCACCGCACGCGAACGACACCAACTGCACCGACAGTGGGACGTCGCCGCCGTACGGCAGCGGGATCTTGCTTACGGACAAGTCCATGCTGCTAAAGTCCAGGTCCGCCAGAGCGACGCCGGCCACGCCGACGATGAGCTCCGCACCTTGGTTGTTGCAAAGGATCTCGGGGAGGCTAGTGCGGGGATTCGCCACGATGCGTCCAGCATGGGTAAAATAGTGGTTGAGCAACGATGGCAACCCGGACTCGAAGGCGGCAACGACGGCGTGGAAGCCGCCGGCTGGAGGTCTCGGGTATATGCAGACCAGTGACACCGGGAAGGCACCATGGAGAAGGTCAATGTTGGACACACCAAGGACGTTCTCCTTGATAGAAGAGTCGGAGGCCGAAACGAGGCGCCGGCTCATGACTCGAACATTCAGATCATTGCCCTTGTTGACGAAGCTGGCCATTAGCACTCCAATATGCGTGTGCTCACTGCTAATAGCTCGATTTATTGGCTTCATCAGTCAGAGTTGTACTTGTATCTAAGGCTTGGCTTGGCAAACTACATACTGTATTAGCAAGATGCATGGGATGGAAATATATACGAGAATGTCAAAAATCTGACGTCCGAGATGAATTGTCATGTTTGCTAAAGGTGACATGTCCGTGATGATATAATTTGCCACCCTAACGCCAGATTTGCCATGCTTAAAATCTGACGTCAGATTTGCAGTGAAATCATATACTTATATATTAGCAAGTCGTTGGTCCAGTCTATTGGGATTTCAACAATCTTAACTATGAGTGTTAAAAAAACTACCTTAACTATGAAAGTCAGTTTTCTGGGATCACAAATCGGGATCAAGAAAAGTATCTACTTGACTATGAATTAAAACTTGGCGGATGCTAGGCGTCATCCGGATGCTACGCGCGAGGAATCAGCCGGTTCGATGGCCGCCCGATCAATCCACCAGTACGTGTTTTCCATCGTACGATTCGCTGACTTAGCTCAGCCTTTTTTTTTCACGTGGGTGCTGAGCCGTGGAGGGCTGGAGGCATTGCTTTCCACACATCACATGGGTTGTGGCCATCTGGACTGGTAAACTTTTTTTTTCAGATGACTGATTTTTGGTCATGCAATGCTTTTTTTAGATGACCGATTTTGGGTCATAGGCATGAGCTGCGGTCACATGAAAGGTGACAGCGGGCTGACTGCTTCAATGTGTGCTGCGACGGGGCCCGTCCGCTTCAATGATGTTGCGACGACATGCTTCAACGGCTACGGTCATGGCACGACAGCGGTGTGCTTCGATAGCCGTGGCGATGCGTAGACGAAAGGCTGACTGCTTCCATGATGTTGCGACGACATGTTTGACAACCGCGACGTGCTTTGACGGTTGCAGCGATGCTATGACCGCAACCTGGCTGTTTCAATGACATTATGGTGGCGTGCTTCGATGGCCATGATGGGTGCTTCGACGACCAGGGTGTGTGCTACGAGACTACGATGGCAACCTGGCTGCTTCGATGATGTTGCGATGTCGTGCTTCGACGGCCATGACAGGTACTTTAATAGCCGCGGCAACCCTACGATGGCAACCCGACTGTTTCGATGTTGTTGCGACGTCATGCTTCGACGGCCACAACAGGTGCTTCGACGGCCGCGACGATGCTACGACTAACCGCAACAACGACATGCTTCAGAACGGTCATGACGATGCTGCGATAGCGTGCTTCCATGACCACGACAATGCTACGATGAAGGCCCGAGTGCTTCGACAATGCTGCGACGGTGTGCTTTCCGGGCATGGCCGTGTTGCGATGCCGGTGGCACGGCTGCTTCGACAATGCTATAGTAGCTGCAACTGCTCTAGTGCTACTGTAATGGGATGCTTCAACGGCCGCGGCGTCACGGACGCTCCTCTAAGCATTGCTATATCTAAGCAACTCTGAGTTCATGAGCTTGCTTGGATCAGATCCATCCAACAAACAAAATCCTCGTTTGATGCTTGCTATGTGCTTCATCTTGACATTTTTACTTTTTGAACATATCATCTTGAGATTATTTGTAGCATTCACGTATGTTCGTATATGGCAAAGCAGTACGTGTGATGTATAAAAGTAAAAAAGGAACAGGTAAGTCACGGGACTACGTACCTCAGACGTGCAAGCTAGCTGCTATGCAGTTACTATCGATAGGTGGGCAGTGGGCAGTCAGGTAGTGGGCAGGCTAACTCGCGTGATGCAGGCACTCCGCGCCACACGATGCCGTGCGATCAGACGGCGCTCGACGCGGCTGACGAACCAAAAAAGCATCCGACTGTTACTAAACGTTTTCCTTAAAACTTCCCTCAAATCTTCGTCTAATATTTGTTAAGACAAACAATATGCGACTAGATCGTGGCATGGGACATCGCATCTGCAACGGGCATATATATAATACTCCCTACGTTTTTATTTACTCCACATATTCTTTAGAAAGAAAAGGCATAAGAGCATCCCAACGCGGCGCATGGAAACCTCCGTAAAGGTCGGTCCGAACACTTTTTTCCATCCAAGGGAAACCCCAAACGTCTGCGAACGAGTTTGCATGTTTGACTTCCACTATATTGGAAGCAAATCTTCGGGAGAGCTTTGCGGGAGTCAGGACACCATATATGGTCCACTTGACCCACTGTTAGTTGGGCCACATGTCCTCACAACCCATGTGCATTGTCCTTTAGGTCCGTCTGGCCTACCCATGTTGTACAACTTTTATGCCTATTTGATGGACATGAATAGATGGTCGGCTCCCGTGTCGATAGACGTGTCCGGACGCATCCGTAGACGTAGAGTGAGTTTGATTTAGGGAACCATGTTGGAGTATCATAGGTCATTATGAACATACCCATATAAAATTATAGAATTACAATCAAATTTTTGAGAGTGCCAAGTCTTCTTCCTTCTACATTCAACGGCGGCGCGTCATGAGCATAGATCGATGCCGCCTCTAGGCTATTGCCTTGACGGAGCTAACTTTTATAAACTCAGAAACTTGTAGAAGCATCAACCGAGCTTTGACCTAAGTCAAAATTAAGCTTTATGAAGTTTGGTCGAGTTTATAGAAATTAATATAAACTTGCACATGTAACAAATATATATGATGCGAAGATATGTTCAATGTTGATTCTAATGATATTGACTTGATATTGCGGATGTAATAATTTTTGTATAAATTGGATCAAAGTTTAACTTCAGACAAAGCTAATATACATGATAAATAAAAACTAAGGTAGTAGTAGCTCATACATGCCAATCCACGTTAATTCTCAATGCTACATACATACTCCAAAGATGTGGCCAGAACTTCTTTTTGTTTTGAGAACGTAGCCAGAACTTTCTAGTACCCAAAGTGTTGGCCAAAAAATGTGTCATCATATGGCAGAGCATTCATTTCCAAAAGATGGTGGTATTTGTTAATAATTGCCTTAGTAATGTCCTATTGTCACCGGGAGTGAGTGTGACGTGCGCCGGTGCCTTCCTCTTCATCAGTAATCACAGGGAGGTTAGAGCATCTACGACCACGGCTTGCTAAATTGGTTCCTTAAACGTCCGCGGAAGCGTCCGGTCAGTGACAGGGCGTGTCCGCTTTGACCCCTTATTTTTCCGTTTGCACATCCACATTTCTCAATTGAGCCTCCTTATTTTCCGTCATTTTAACAAACATGTCATGTGCGACATTAGTAGAGCTCTAGCGGCCACGTGCCCGCGCACCCTGGCGGCCGTGCCCGCGCCCCCACGCCCGCGGCCGTGCCCCCGCGCCCCGGTAGCCGCGTCCGCGCGCCCCGGAGGTCGCGTCCCCGTGCTCGCATGCGGCGGCCAGCTCGATGCGTGCACGAGCTTCGACGGAGCAGGAGCAGCAGCGACGGCACATGCGAGATGCACGAGCTTCGGCCCCGGATCGATGGCGTCCGTCCGGGGTGGCCGCGACCAGCGGGAGGGTGAGCTCTAGTGCGGCGCATGCGCGAGCTCCAGCCCCGGCGCATCCATGGCGTCCATCGGGGGAGGCGGCGACCGGCGGGGCGGCAAGCCCCGGCGTGGACGTGCGCGAGCTCGTGGGCGCCGTGGTCTCTCTGTGAGTGCAGGTGGGGTCTTTTGTGAGGGGGAACGTTGCATGGGAAACAAAAAATTTCCTACGCTTCACCAAGATCAATCTAAGAGATGAGCATCTACCAGAGGAGAGATCGGATCCACATACCCTTGTAGATCGCTAAGTGGGAAGCGTTAAGAAACGCGGTTGATGTAGTCGAACGTCTTCGCGATCCAAATCGCAAGCCGTCCCGCGATCCAATCACGATCTAGCGCTGAACGGACGGCACCTCCACGTTCAGCACACGTACAGCTCGATGATGATCTCCGCCTCCTTGATCCAGCAAGCGAGGGCGGAGAGGTAGATGAGTTCTCCGGCAGCACAACGGCGTGGTGGTGAACTGATCCGGCAGGGCTTCGCCGAGCTCTACCGAACCTATCTAGTGGAGAAAACGATCTAGAGGGAGAGAGGGCAGCACGTGGCTTTTCATGTGGTGGCTGACCTCAAAACCTCCACTATATATAGGAGGGAGGGGAGGAGGGCTGGCAGCCCTAGGGGAAACCCTAGGGCTGGCCGATCGTCCTAGACGGGGAGAGTCCACCTCCCACAAGGGAGGTGGAGGCCCAAGGGAGGAGTCCCTCCCCTCTAGCCCACCTCCCACCTATCCCCCATCCGCATGGGCCTTTAGGGCTGGCTGCCCAGCCCACCAGGGGCTGGTGCGCCACCTCTTTAGCCCATGTGGCCCCTCGGGGTGGGTGGGCCCCTTCCAGTGGACCTCCGGAACCCTTCCGGCACCCCCGGTATGTTACCGGTGACGCCCGAACTTTTTCCGGTGAGCAACACGGAACTTCCTATATATCAATCTTTACCTCCGGACCATTCCGGAGCTCCTCGTGACGTCCGGGATCTCATCCGGGACTCCGAACAACCTTCGGTCACCAACATACATAACTCAATAATACCAAATCGTTACCGAACGTTAAGTGTGCAGACCTTGCGGGTTCGAGAACTATGTAGACATGACCGAGACACCTCTACGGTCAATAACCAATAGCGGGACCTAGATGCCCATATTGGCTCCTACATATTCTACGAAGATCTTTATCGGTTGAACCTCTATGTCAAGGATTCAGTTAATCCCGTACGCAGTTCCCTTTGTTTATCGGTATGTTACTTGCCCGAGATTCGATCGTCGGTATCTCCATACCTAGTTCAATCTCGTTACCGGCAAGTCTCTTTACTCGTTTCGTAATACAAGACCCCGTGGCTAACTCTTTAGTCACTTTGCTTGCAAGCTTATTGTGATGTTGTATTACCGAGTGGGCCCTGAGATACCTCTCCGCCACACGGAGTAACAAATCCCAGTCTTGATCCATGCCAACTCAACAGACACCCTCGGAGATACCTGTAGAGCATCTTTATAGTCACCCAGTTACGTTGTGACGTTTGATACACACAAGGTACTCCTCCGGTGTCAGTGAGTTACATGATCTCATGGTCATAGGAACATATACTTGACATGTAGAAAAAAATAGCAATAAACTGACACGATCATATGCTACGTTCATAGTTTTGGTCTTGTCCATCACACCATTCTCCTAATGATGTGATCCCGTTATCAAATGACAACTCATGTCTATGGCTAGGAAACCTTGACCATCTTTGATCAACGAGCTAGTCCTATAGAGGCTCACTAGGGACACGGTGTTGCCTATATACCCACACATGTATTTGAGTTTCCAATCAATACAATTTTAGCATGGATAATAAACATTTATCATGAACAATGAAATATAATAATAACCATTTTATTATTGCCTCTAGGGCATATTTCCAACAGTTTCCCACTTGCACTAGAGTCAATAATCTAGCTCACATCACTATGTGATTTACATTGTAATGAATCTAACACCCATACAGTTCTGTTGTTGATCATGTTTCCCTCGTGGAAGAGGCTTAGTCAACGGATCTGCAACATTCAGATCTTTGTGTACTTTGCAAATATTTATGTCTCCTTCCTCGATGTAATCGCGGATGGAATTGAAGTGTCGCTTTATGTGTCTGGTCCTCTTGTGAAACCTTGGTTCCTTGGCTAGAGCAATGGCACCAGTGTTGTCACAGAACAGAGTCATTGGGTCCAGTTCACTGGGCACAACTCCAAGATCCGTCATGAACTGCTTTTTCCAGACACCTTCCTTCGCCGCCTCCGAGGCAGCTGTGTACTCCGCTTCGCATGTAGAATCAGCTACCACGCTTTGCTCGGAACTGCACCAGCTTACCGCTCCTCCATTGAGAATAAATATGTATCCGGTTTGAGACTTAGAGTCATCCGGATCAGTGTCAAAGCTTGCATCGACGTAACCCTTTACGACGAGCTTTTGATCACCTCCATAAACGAGAAACATTTCCTTAGTCCTTTTCAGGTACTTTAGGATATTCTTGACCGCCGTCCAGTGATCCACACCTAATTACTTTGAAACCTTCCGGCCATACTTATGGCAATGCTGGTGTCTGGTCTTGTGCACAGCATTGCATACATGATAGAGCCTATGGCAGAAGCATAGGGGATGACACTCATCTTTTCTCTATCCTCTGCAGTCACTGGGCATTGAGTCTTACTCGACTTCACACCTTGCAACACAGGCAAGAACCCTTTCTTGGACTGATCCATTTTGAACTTCTTCAAAACTTTATCAAGGTATGTGCTCTGTTAAAGTCCTATTAAGCGTCTTGATCTATCTCTATAGATCTTGATGCCTAATATGAAAGCAACTTCTCCTAGGTCCTTCATTGAAAAACTCTTGTTCAAATATTCCTTCACGCTTTCCAAAAATTCTATATTGTTTCCAATCAGCAATATGTCATCCACATATAATATTAGAAACACTATAGAGCTCCCACTCACTTTCTTGTAAATACAATCTTCTCCGCAAACTTGTATAAACCCAAACGCTTTGATCACCTCATCAAAACGCTTGTTCCAACTCCGAGATGCCTGCACCAGTCCATAAATGGATCACTGGAGCTTGCAAACTTTGTCAGCATTCTCTGGATCGACAAAACCTTCTGGTTGTATCATATACAACTCTTCCTCAGGGAAACCATTAAGGAACGCTGTTTTGACATCCATCTGCCAAATTTCATAATCGAAAAATGCAGCTATTGCTAACATGATTCTAACGGACTTAAGCATCACTACAGGAGAGAAAGTGAAAGAACATGTGCTGCCCCCATGTTTGGTTTTGGTAATTGATGACAATCTCTATGGACTAATGGTTGCCTTGAGTTATATTTGAAGGGTTTGTACATAGGCATTGCTTGAAGACCATTTGTTGGTTTCAAGGTTATTAGAAGAAGAATATGTGTTGACCAAGGTTATTCATGGAGTTATCCAAAGATTGGTCATGTTGATCAACACACAAAGCGTAGAAGATGTACCGAGTGGGATCAAGTGATCTCACGGTATGGTAAGCATTGTCCACTATGCTTTGTGTACTAACCCATGTTCTATGCGAGAGTTTTATGTGGGGTTAGGTATGTTTCCATGGGCTTGCGTCAAGAGGAAGATCTCATTCAACCCATGGAGGATGACATCAAGTGGTGATCGTCATCAACATTGCGGTGTGCAAGTTCAAGTGGAGCATCACGAAGAGATCACATGCTTGAAGCTTGCCGTCCATTGTGGTGACAATGGACTTGTGAAGATGTGCCAAAGAGTGGCTCACCCATAGTGGAGTATGGGGGAGCAATCAACTAGTCTTCATCGAGCCGGCGCAATCAAGAAAGGTGGTCCAACTTGAGGAGGTCAAGATCGTCATCATCTAGCTCAAGTGGACTATGCGCAAGGCAAAGGTTTGCCCTTGATAGGTTTTCTATTTTACCGGTCTCATGGTGGTAGTTGGGAGACCGGGTTTTAGGATCGATAGCCGTACTATCAAGGGGGGCTCTGAAGTGAGTAGCTTTATCGTATCATTCGTAGAGAGCTCAAACCATTGCATCCTTGCATCATCTTTCTTGGTTTGTGTTTGGTGTTTCTCTTTGTGAGTCTTTGAGCTTTTGGTCATCTTCATGACAAGCTCGAGTTCATCGAAAACGGAGTTCATATATGCATCTTCTATGATGTTTTCGATGTTGGAGTTTATGTCGGTTCTTCATTCATAGAGGTTTCTCATCTCTATATGTTAGGCATATCTCCCCTGCCACTTCTTATTATAACCAACAAGCTTGATCCGCTGTTTGGATAGTACTCGTTGTCTTCTATCCAACAAGCTTGAGTTTGCTCAATTCGGAGCTCATTTGCAGAAGTTATGGCAGTTCTGGTTTTATTTGTATCCTCTGGTTTCTGTGGATTTTCAGTAGCTTGCAAGCGGTAGTACCGCTTGTGCCCACGGTAGTACCGCTTATGCGGTAGTACCGCTGGTACTTCCGTGGCACTACCGCTTGGGGTTTCCCCGAGCGTGCAACTCTCTGTTGCCAGTTTGCCATTCACGGTAGTAGAGCGGTAGTAGCACGGTAGTACCGCTCTGGCGGTACTACCGCCCTTACTACCGCCGCCACTACCGCTTGCGGGGTTTCCTTCTGTGCACGTCTCTGTTGCCGTTTTCTGTTAAATGGTAGTAGTGCGGCTGTAGTGCGGTAGTACCGCTTGGTGCGGTACTTCCGCCCTGCACTACCGCTGCTCTACCGCTTGTGTTTCGCAGAGTGTGCTAGTTTCTGTTGCTCGTTTCGGTTTAGCGGTAGTACCGCTTGGGTGGATGGTAGTACCGCTTGGTGCGGCACTACCACTCCAGTTCCTTGTTGTTGCCTGCTGCTGGCTGGAACTACCGCTTAAGCGGTAGTACCGCTCACAGGAGCGGTAGTACCGCTCGTACGCGTCCAGCACAGGTAACGGTTGGATTTGGGTTGGCCCTATAAAAGGGGTCTTCTTCCCCAACGGTTCTAAAATCCCCTTGCAGCTCTCTCTCCTCCATTGTTGACCTTCTAGAGCTTTGCTATCTCTCCATCCCTCCAATGATTCTTGCTCCTTCTTGAGGGAATAGAGAGAGGAGATCTAGATCCATCTTTCCACCAATCACTTTCTCCTCTATGTGAGGGAAACGTTGTGGATCTAGATCTTGGAGTTCTTGGTGTTCTCCTTGTTCTTCCTCTCACTTTCCTCCATAGCTTTTGTTGCTTTGGTGGGATTTGAGAGAGAGGGACTTGAGCACTTCGTGTGTTCTTGCCATTGCATTAGTTGCATCGGTTTGAGTTCTCCACGGTGATACGTGGAAGTTAGTAGTTGAGAAGCTTATTACTCTTGGGTGTTTGAGCACCCTAGAGCTTGTTCCTCTTGGGTGCCTTGGCGCCCTAGACGGCTTGGTGGTGCCTCGGAGCTCAATCATTGTGGTGTAAAGCTCCGGGCAAGCGTCGGGGTCTCCAATTAGGTTGTGGAGATCGCCCCGAGCAATTTGACGGGTACCGGTGACCGCCCCCAAGGGTTGCCCAAGTGTACGGGTTCGGTGACCGCCCTCAAGGGTTGCCATTTGTACGGGTTCGGTGACCGCCCTCAAGGGTCCCTTAGTGGAATCACGGCACCTTGCATTGTGCGAGGGCGTGAGGAGAATACGGTGGCCCTAGTGGCATTGTTGGGGAGCATTGTGCCTCCACACCGCTCTAACGGAGATTAGCATCCGCAAGGGTGTGAACTTCGGGATACATCGTTGTCTCCACGTCCCTCGGTTATCTCTTACCCGAGCCCTTTACTTATGCACTTTACTTTGTGATAGCCATATTGTTTCTTGTTATATATCTTGCTATCACTTAGTTGTTTATTTTGCTTAGCATAAGTTGTTGGTGCACATAGGTGAGCCTAGTCGATTTAGGTTTTGTGCTTGTCAAATTAAACGCTAGTTTTATTCCGCATTTGTTCAAGCCTAAACCGTAATTATTTTAAAGCGCCTATTCACCCCCCCTCTAGGCGACATCCACGATCTTTCAGAAAATCTCATCGTAGTCAATTCCTTGAACTTGTGAGAAACCCTTTGCCACAAGTCGAGCTTTATAGACGGTGTCATTACCGTCCGCGTCCGTCTTCCTCTTAAAGATCCATTTATTCTAAATGGCCTTTCGCCCTTCAGGTATTACTTCCAAAGTCCACACTTTGTTTTCATACATGGATCCTATCTCGGATTTCATGGCCTCTAACCATTTATTGTAATCCGGGCCCACCATCGCTTCTCCATAGCTCGTAGGTTCATTGTTGTCCAGCAACATAACCTCTAAGACAGGGTTACCGTACCATTCAGGAGCAGTACATGTCCTTGTCGACATACGAGGTTCGATAGTAACTTGATCCGAAGCTTCATGATCACTATCATTAGCTTCCTCTTCAACCGACGTAGGCTCCACAGAAACATCTTTCTGCGCTGCGCTACTCTCTGGTTGAAGTGAAGGTTCAACCTCATCAAGTTCTATCTTCCTCCCACTCAATTCTTTCGAGAGAAACTCTTTCTCGAGAAATGATCCGTTCTTAGCGACAAACACTTTGCCTTCGGATCTGAGATAGAAGGTGTACCCAACCGTCTCTTTCGGGTATCCTATGAAGACGCATTTGTCCGCTTTGGGTTCGAGCTTTTCTGGCTGAAGCCTTTTGACATAAGCATCGCAACCCCAAACTTTAAGAAACGACAACTTTGGTTTCTTGCCAAACCACAGTTCATACGACATCGTCTCAACGGACTTAGATGGTGCCCTATTTAAAGTGAATGCAGCTGTCTCTAACGCATAACCCCAAAATGATAGTGGCAAATCGGCAAGAGACATCATAGAACGCACCATATCCAATAAGGTTTGATTACGACGTTCGGACACACCATTACGCTGTGGTGTTCCAGGTGGCGTCAACTGTGAAACAATTCCACATTGTCTTAAGTGATTGCCAAACTCATAACTCAGATATTCTCCTCCTCGATCTGATCGTAGGAATTTAATCTTCTTGTTACGATGATTCTCAACTTCACTCTGAAATTGCTTGAACCTTTCAAACGTTTCAGACTTATGTTTCATTAAGTAAATATACCCATATCTACTTAAGTCATCAGTGAAGGTGAGAAAGTAACGATATCCACCGCGCGCCTCAATGCTCATCGGACCACACACATCAGTATGTATGATTTCCAACAAGTCACTTGCCCGTTCCATTGTTCCAGAGAACGGGGTTTTAGTCATCTTGCCCATGAGGCATGGTTCACATGTGTCAAGTGATTCAAAATCAAGTGACTCCAAAAGTCCATCAGCATGGAGTTTCTTCATGCGTTTTACACCAATATGACCTAAGCGGCAGTGCCACAAGAAAGTGGTACTATCATTATCAACTCGACATCTTTTGGCATCAATGTTATGAATATGTGTATCATCACTATCGAGATTCAATAAGAATAAACCCCTCACATTGGGTGCATGACCATAAAATATATTACTCATATAAATAGCACAACCATTATTCTCTGATTTAAATGAGTAACCGTCTCGCAATAAACAAGATCCAGATATAATGTTCTTGCTTAACGCAGGCACTAAATAACAATCATTCAGGTTCATCACTAATCCCGATGGTAATCGAAGAGCGAGTGTGCCGATGGCGATCACATCAACCTTGGAACCATTTCCCACGTGCATCGTCACTTCGTCCTTTGCCAGCCTCCGTCTATTCCACAGTTCCTGTTTTGAGTTGCAAACAGGGACGAAGCTAGAAAAAAAAAAGCTTAGTAGGGTCATTTCAATGACAGTGGGGTCATCTTCTATAAATGAATGTTGGTTAGTACTAAATTAGTGAAGGATATGCTAATTTCATTGGGGTCAATTGACCCATTGCTTACAAGGAAGCTCCGTCCCTGGTTGCAAATGTGAGCAACCGAACCAGTACCAAATACCCAGGCAATACAATGAGAGTTGGTAAGGTACACATCAATAACATGTATATCATATATACCTTGTTTGGTGTTGGCCGCCTTCTTGTCGGCCAGATACTTGGGGCAATTCCGCTTCCAGTGGCCAGTACCCTTGCAATGAAAGCACTCAGTTTCTGGCTTGGGTCCAGCCTTGTGTTTCTTCACGGGAGGGGCAACCGCTTTGCCACTCTTCTTGGAGTTACCCTTCTTGCCCTTGCCATTCTTCTTGAAACTAGTGGTTTTATTGACCATCAACACTTGATGCTCCTTCTGGATTTCAGCCTCAGCGACTTTCAGCATCGCAAACGGCTCGGCGACTGACTTGTTCATCCCTTGCATGTTATAGTTCAACACAAAGCTCTTGTAGCTAGGTGGCAGTGATTGAAGAACTCTGTCAGTGATCGCCTCCGATGGGAGAGTAATTCCCAAAGCCAGACGGTTGGAATACCCAGACATTCTGAGTATGTGTTCACTAACAGACCCGTTCTCCTCCATCTTGCAAGCATAGAATTTATCGGAGGTCTCATACCTCTCGATCCGGGCATTCTTTTCAAAGATAAACTTCAACTCCTGGAACATCTCATATGCTCCATGACGTTCAAAACGCCTTTGAAGTCCCGGCTCTAAGCCATACAACATAGCACACTGAACTATTGAGTAATCATCCGAATGCGACTGCCAGGCGTTCACAACGTCTGCAGACGACACTGGAGCGGGTGGCTCACCGAGCGGTGCATCAAGGACATAAGCCTTTTGGGAAGCCATGAGGATAATCCTCAGATTACGGGCCCAGTCTACAAAGTTACTTCCATCATCTTTCAGCTTGGCTTTCTCTAGGAACGCATTGAAATTCAGGGGAACTACTGCGCGAGCCATTGATCTACAACATAAATTTGCAAAGACAACTTAGACTATTGTTCAAGATGATGAGTTTAGTTAATCATATTACTTAAAAAACTCCCACTCAAATTGACATCCATCCGTTCATTCGAGTGCTACATGATCCAAATTCACCAACCCAAGTCCGATCATCACGTGAGATGAGGTGGTTTCAATGGTGAACATCTCCATGTTGATCATATCTACTATATGACTCATGTTCGACCTTTCAGTCTCTTGTGTTCCGAGGCCATGTCTATACATGCTAGGCTCGTCAAGTTTAACCCGAGTGTTCCGCATGTGCAACACTGGCTTGCACCCGTTGTATGCGAACGTAGAGTCTATCACACCCGATCATCACGTGGTGTCTCGAAACGATGAACTTTCTCAACGGTGCACACTCGGAGAGAACACAATTTTATCTTGAAATTTTAGTGAGGGATCACCTTATAATGCTACCGTCGTCCTAAGCATAATAAGATGCATAAAAGGATTAACATCACATGCAAATCATAAGTGACGTGATATGGCCATGAACTTGTGCTTTTGATCTCCATCTCCAAAGCACCGGCATGATCTCCATTGTCACCGGCATGACACCATGATCTCCATCAATGTGTCGCCATGAGGTTGTCGCGCCAACTATTGCTTCTACAACTATTGCTAACTCATAGCGATAAAGGAAAGCAAATTACACGAATTAATTAAAGACAACCCTATGGCTCCTGCCGGTTTCCGTACTCAACGACATGCAAGTCGATATAAACTATTACAAAACATGATCATCTCATACATCACATATATCACATCATGTCTTTGGCCATATCATATCACAACATACCTTGCAAAAACAAGTTAGACATCCTCTAATTTGTTGTTGCATGTTTTACGTGGCTGCTATGGGTATCTAGCAAGAACAATTCTTACCTACGCAAAACCACAACGGTGATATACAAGTTGCTATTTCACCTTCTACAAGGACCGCCTTTGTCGAATCCGATTCAACTAAAGTGGGAGAGACAGACACCTGCCAGCCATCTTTTGCAACAAAGTTGCATGTCAGTCGATTGAACCGGTCTCTCCTACGTGGACGAGTAAGGTTGGTCAGGGCCGCTTCATCCCACAATACCGCCGAATCAAGAAAAGACTAAGGAGGGAAGCAATCTGAATGTCAACGCCCACAAACTCCTTTGTGTTCTACTCGTGATGCCATCTACGCAAAGACCTAGCTCATGATGCCACTGAGGGGGAACGTTGCATGGGAAACAAAAAATTTCCTACGCTTCACCAAGATCAATCTAGGAGATGAGCATCTACGAGAGGAGAGATCGGATCCACATACCCTTGTAGATCGCTAAGCGGGAAGCATTAAAAAACGCGGTTGATGTAGTCGAACGTCTTCGCGATCCAAATCGCAAGCCGTCCTGCGATCCAATCACGATCTAGCGTCGAACGGACGGCACCTCTGCGTTCAGCACACATACACCTCGATGACGATCTCCGCCTCCTTGATCCAGCAAGCGAGGGCAGAGAGGTAGATGAGTTCTTCGGCAGCACAACGGCGTGGTGGCGGTGGTGGTGAACTGATCCGGCAGGGGTTCGCCGAGCTCTACCGAATCGATCTAGTGGAGAAAACGATCTAGAGGGAGAGAGGGCAGCACGTGGCTTTTCAGGTGGTGGCTGCCCTCAAAACCTCCACTATATATAGGAGGGAGGGGAGGAGGGGTGGCAGCCCTAGGGGAAACCCTAGGGCTGGCCGATCGGCCTAGAGGGAGAGAGTCCACCTCCCGCAAGGGAGGTGGAGGCCCAAGGGAGGAGTCCCTCCCCTCTAGCCCACCTCCCACCTAGCCCCCATGCGCATGTGCCTTTAGGGGCTGGCTGCCCAGCCCACCAGGGACTGGTGCGCCACCTCTTTAGCCCATGTGGCCCCTCGGGGTGGGTGGGCCCCTTCCCGTGGACCCCCGGAACCCTTCCGGCACCCCCGGTACGTTACCGGTGACGCCCGAACTTTTTCCGGTGAGCAACACGGAACTTCCTATATATCAATCTTTACCTCCGGACCATTCTGGAGCTCCTCGTGACGTCCGGGATATCATCCGGGACTCCGGACAACCTTCGGTCACCAACATACATAACTCAATAATACCAAATCGTTACCGAACGTTAAGTGTGCAGACCCTGCCGGTTCGAGAACTATGTAGACATGACCGAGACACCTCTACGGTCAATAACCAATAGCGGGACCTAGATGCCCATATTGGCTCCTACATATTCTACAAAGATATTTATCGGTTGAACCTCTATGTCAAGGATTCAGTTAAGCCCGTACGCAGTTCCCTTTGTTTATCGGTATGTTACTTGCCTGAGATTCGATCGTCGGTATCTCCATACCTAGTTCAATCTCGTTACCGGCAAGTCCCTTTACTCGTTCCGTAATACAAGACCCCGTGGATAACTCTTTAGTCACTTTGCTTGCAAGCTCATTGTGATGTTGTATTACCGAGTGGGCCCTGAGATACCTCTCAGTCACACGGAGTAACAAATCCCAGTCTTGATCCATGCCAACTCAACAGACACCCTCAGAGATACCTGTAGAGCATCTTTATACTCACCCAGTTACGTTGTGATGTTTGATACACACAAGGTACTCCTCCGGTGTCAGTGAGTTACATGATCTCATGGTCATAGGAACATATACTTGACATGCAGAAAACAATAGCAATAAACTGACACGATCATATGCTACGCTCATTGTTTGGATCTTGTCCATCACACCATTCTCCTAATGATGTGATCCCGTTATCAAATGACAACTCATGTCTATGGCCAGGAAACCTTGACCATCTTTGACCAACGAGCTAGTCCTATAGAGGCTCACTAGGGACACGGTGTTGTCTATATACCCACACATGTATTTGAGTTTCCAATCAATACAATTTTAGCATGGATAATAAACATTTATCATGAACAAGGAAATATAATAATAACCATTTTATTATTGCCTCTAGGGCATATTTCCAACATTTTGTTCGTTGTAGCTAACGTGGAGCACTGCCCGGGCGTGTCCGTGCGTGACCGGTCTCCCTCATATTGTCCCCAGATTTTAGATGGATTTGAGGGGCGCCGGTCAGTCCGGGCGTTTAAGGAGGAAATGAGGGGTCTGGTTGGGTCAGCTTTTTTTGACCGGACACTGACCGGGAGGGCGTTTCGGGCATTTAGGGAGGATATAGGGAGGTCCGGTTGTAGATGCTCTTAGATCATGCAAGTTGCAATACAACGACGAACAACACTAGACGCACGGTGTTGTGAAGCAGAAAAAAATTTGGGCAGCGCGTCCACGGAGTACGTCTCCTCCTCGTCCGATCTCCCTCGAACAGCCGATCGCCGGATCCCACGAGCAGATTCGCTGGAGCAGTGCAAGTGCACCGCCCCTAACGGTATCGGCGCGTGCAGGAGGAACATCGTGTGGCACACTGGTAGATCCAATCACACAACCGACAACGAGCGAAGGTGGCTAGTTGCAACAAATGCAAATATCTAATGACGGTGTCGAAGCGATCAACTGGACCGTATGCCGCACCTCCACTATATATGTAGGCATCCATCATGGGCTCATCACATGGGCTTCGCATGGACCCTAAAGCCCGAAGTCTGTTCGGCCTAGGATCCGAGTCCGAATAGGATCACATCCGATCGCAAAGTTGTACACTTGGTCACGAGTCGGATCAAGACCCCTTAAGCGCAAGACCCCTTAGGTTCTCGTCCACTTGGTCACGAGTCGGATCACATCCGTCTTAGCCAATCGGTAGCGGACTCTAGCAAAGTGTGCCGACTTCAAGTGTCCGATGAAGCAGGTTAGGCAAACTTGTACAATGTGTCACACTTCTATTCCCTTTCCCTTATGATATATGTTGCCGTGCTCAAGGCGAATCGTCCATCATTGTTGCAGCATGGCATGTTTCTCGTTCCAATGATGCCGACCTCAAACTGGATTATCTCATAATCCTTGTCGCATGGCCATGCTTATCTAGGTCGGATCACACGGGGGGGGGGGGGGGGGGAGTATATCTATCTCTCCTGATCGGAGGGACAAATCCCATCTTGCTTGACCATGTCTTGCGGCATGGGTCCGGACAAACACGAAACCTACCTGTATAACTACCTAGTTACGAAGTTGTGTTTGGTCGGTCCAAAGCAGGGTATGTCACCATCTCGAGTCCATGTGCCAGCTCAGATCTTAGGACACATAATCTCTACTCCTAATGGAGCAGTTGGTAGTCTTTGTTCCAGGTTTTTTTTCGTCCCACCTCCCACTTCGTCTGGTTTTTTTTCGTCCGTTTTTTTCTCCCCACAATCCCACCCGCAAACAAATATACAGGGAAGAAAAACCAGCAAACCCCGATCTGGTCGCCAGCAACCCCTATCCCCGACTACTCGCTCCCCCCTTCGTGCCCACAGCCGTCCGCCGCCACTCTGGCGCGCCGGCCGCCACCCTCTCATGTCGGCCGCATCCGTCCCTCGTGCTGCCCGTCTCCCTCTAGCGACGTCGACGGCCGTGCCCCCACGAATCCACACCGAGCCGGCCGCCGCCACCCTCCCTCGCGCTGGCCGCCTCCGTCCCTCGCGTCGCCGGACTGATTTCTCGCTAAACGCCTTCCCCATCCTCGCTTCTTTGCCGTCACAGGTGTGCTCCTCCGTGCTGCCGCCCACGCGCCGTTGCGTCGTCCGCTTCCCCTTTGAATCTGGCCTCCACTGGTGCTAGAGTCGTCGATGCCGCCGAGAAGCACCCCGATCTGGTCGCTCCCTACGGCCCCTCGCTTCCTCCGCCACATCCCCCCACCAAGAGTGCGCAAGAGTCAAGACCATGGCGGGCTGGCGGCCATGAGCACCGCGGAGTTCTTCTCCATCCACCCCTCTGCCACGACGACCACAACCTCTGGATGGACTAGCAGCCGCCACAGACCCACCCGTGCCGCTGCGGGCGTATCCTCCATCAGATGCTCCAGTGCGTATGTATAATCTATTTCATATGATGTACATACCTGGGGCTGATTCGCGTGCTGGATGTGTGTGTAGCCGAAGCCGGTGGACAGGGGCACAAGGCTGCGGTGGTCAGTGGCGAGAAGTGTTGGAAATATGCCCTAGAGGCAATAATAAATTGGTTATTATTATATTTCCTTGTTCATGATAATCGTTTATTATCCATGCTATAATTGTATTGATTGGAAACTCAAATACATGTGTGGGTACATAGACAACACTGTGTCCCTAGTAAGCCTCTAGTTGACTAGCTTGTTGATCAAAGATGGTTAAGGTTTCCTAGCCATGGACATGAGATGTCATTTGATAACGGGATCACATCATTAGGAGAATGATGTGATGGACAAGACCCAAACTACGAACGTAGCATATGATCGTGTCAGTTTATTGCTATTGTTTTCTGCATGTCAAGTATCTGTTCCTATGACCATGAGATCATGCAACTCCCTGACATCGGAGGAATACCTTGTGTGTATCAAACGTCGCAACGTAACTGGGTGACTATAAAGGTGCTCTACAGGTATCTCCGAGGGTGTCTGTTGGGTTGGCATGGATCAAGACTGGGATTTGTTACTCCGTATGACGGAGAGGTATCTCAGGGCCCACTCGGTAATACAACATCACAATGAGCCTTGCAAGCAATGTGACTAAAGTGTTAGCCACGAGATCTTGTATTACGGAACGAGTAAAGAGACTTGCCGGTAACGAGATTGAACTAGGTATAGTGATACCGACGATCGAATCTCGGGCAAGTAACATACCGAAGAACAAAGGGAACAGCATACGGGATTAACTGAATCCTTGACATAGAGGTTCGACCGATAAAGATCTTCGTAGAATATGTAGGAGCCAATATGGGCATCCAGGTCCCGCTACTGGTTATTGGCCGTAGAGGTGTCTCGGTCATGTCTACATAGTTCTCGAACCCGCAGGGTCTACACACTTAACGTTTGGTGACGATTAGTATAATTGAGTTATTATGTTGGTGACCGAAAGTTGTTCGGAGTCCCGGATAAGATCCCGGACATGACGAGTATCTCCGGAATAGTCCGGAGGTAAAGATTGATATATGTGATAATAGTGTTTTGATCTCCGGAAGAGTTCCAGAGTTCACCGGAAGGGGTTCCGGATGTTTACCGAAGTGTTCGGGTGTAGCAACACTTTATATGAGCCAAAGGGATAAAGCCCACAAGGTATTGGAAAGTGCAAAAGTAGTTTTGCTGCCGCGTAAGCGGTACTACCGCTTGGTGAAGCGGTACTACCGCCGGAGCGGTACTACCGCTTGTGTGAAGCGGTACTACCGCCCAAGCGGTACTACCGCTTGTGTGAAGCGGTACTACCGCTTGTGTGCGGCTGTGCACGATTCGGCAGGGGTCCGAGTTGGACTCTTTCCCTGCGGGCCAAACCGACCTTGTGCGGGCAAAACCGACCCGGAGGAGGCTTTTACTCCAAGTTTAGACCCCAAGGCTCAACATATAAATAGAGGGGCAGGGCTAGCACACGGGACACATCAAGATTTCCCCAAGCCGTGTGCGGCAACCCTAACCCTCTAGTTCCTCCGTTATAATCTCCGTAGTGCTTGGCGAAGCCCTGCAGAGATTGTTCCTCACCACCATCACCACGCCGTCGTGCTGCTGGAACTCAACCACTACTTCACCATCGCTCGCTGGATCGAGGAGGTGAAGGCGTCATCAAGCCGTACGTGTGTTGAACGCGGAGGTGCCGTCCGTTCGGCGCTAGTTCGTGATCGGATCGAGGGACGACTTGCGATTTGGATCGCGGAGACGTTCGACTACATCAACCGCGTTTCTTAAATGCTTCCGCTTAGCGATCTACAAGGGTATGTAGATTCACTCTCCCTCTCGTAGATGCTCATCACCATGGATAGATCTTATGTGTGCGTAGGAAATTTTTTGTTTCCCATGCAACGTTCCCCAACAGTGGTATCAGAGCTAGGTCTATGCGTAGATGAGATCTCGAGTAGAACACAAACGAGTTGTGGGCGTGGGTGTATACATATTGCTTGCCGTTACTAGTTGATATTTGATTCGGCGGTACTGTGAGATGAAGCGGCCCGGACCGACATTACGCGTACACTTACGCGAGACAGGTTCCTTCAACTAACATGTAACTTCGTTGCATAAAGATGGCTAGCGGGTGTCTGTCTCTCTCACTTTAGTTGAATCGATTTCAATGAAGAGGGTTCTTTTAGAAGATCAAAAAGCAATCACTACACCACGTTGTGGTTTTGCGTAGGTAAGAACGGTTCTTGCAAACCCGTAGCAGCCACGTAAAATTTGCAACAACAATTAGAGGACGTCTAACTTGTTTTTGCAGGGTATGTTGTGATGTGATA
The DNA here is from genome assembly GCA_039707655.1 of Elymus sibiricus. Classification (NCBI taxonomy): domain Eukaryota; kingdom Viridiplantae; phylum Streptophyta; class Magnoliopsida; order Poales; family Poaceae; genus Elymus; species Elymus sibiricus. The sequence goes on from CM077673.1 coordinate 77,262,194, forward strand.
TGGCCAATTACATGATGAGATATATGTGATGTATGAGATGATCATGTTTTGTATAGAATATCACGACTTGCATGTCGATGAGTACGGCAACTGGCAGGAGCCATAGAGTTGTCTTTAATTATTGTATGACCTGCGTGTCAATCATTAAGCGCTATGTAATGCTTTACTTTATCGCTAAACATTAGCAATAGTCGTGGAAGCAACAGTCGGCGCGACAACCTTATGGCGACACGTTGATGGAGATCAAGATGATGGAGATCATGGTGTCATGCCGGTGACGATGGAGGTCATGCCGGTGCTTTGGAGATGGAGATCAAAAGCACAAGTTCATGGCCATATCATGTCACTTATGATTTGCATGTGATGTTAATCCTTTTATGCATCTTATTTTGCTTAGGACGACGGTAGCATTATAAGGTGATCCCTCACTTAAATTTCAAGATAAATTGTGTTCTCCCCAAGTGTGCACCGTTGCGAAAGTTCGTCGTTTCGAGACACGCCGTGATGATCGGGTGTGATAGACTCTACGTTCGCATACAACGGGTGTAAGCCATGTTGCACGTGCGGAACACTCGGGTTAAACTTGACGAGCCTAGCATGTACAGACATGGCCTCGGAACACAAGAGACCGAAAGGTCGAACATGAGTCATATAGTAGATATGATCAACATGAAGATGTTCACCATTGAAACCACCTCAACTCACGTGATGATCGGACTTGAGTTGGTGGATTTGGATCATGTTACACTCGAATGACCGGAGGGATGTCAATTTGAGTGGGAGTTTTTTAAGTAATATGATTAACTAAACTCATTATCTAGAACAATAGTCTAAGTTGTCTTTGCTATATTTATGTTGTAGATCATGGCTCGCGCAGTAGCACCCCTGAATTTTAATGCGTTCCTAGAGAAAGCTAAGTTGAAAGATGATGGAAGTAACTTTGTGGACTGGGCCCGTAATCTAAGGATTATCCTTACGGCTTCCCAGAAGGCTTATGTCCTTGATGCACCGCTTGGTGATCCACCTGCTCCAGTTGAGTCTCTAGACGTTGTGAACGCCTGGCAGGCTCGTTCTGATGATTACTCAATAGTTCAATGTGCAATGTTGTATGGCTTAGAACCGGGACTTCAAAGACGTTTTGAACGTCATGGAGCATATGAGATGTTCCAGGAATTGAAGTTTATCTTTCAGAAGAATGCCCGGATCGAGAGATATGAGATCTCCGATAAGTTCTATGCTTGCAAGATGGAGGAGAACGGGTCTATCAGTGATCACGTGCTCAGAATGTCTGGGTACTCCACCCGTCTGGCTGAGTTAGGGATGCCCCTTCCGCCAGAGGCTATCACTGACAGAGTTCTTCAATCATTGCTACCTAGCTACAAGAGCTTCGTGTTGAACTATAACATGCACGGGATGAACAAGTCAGTTGCCGAGCTGTTTGCGATGCTGAAAGCCGCTGAGTCTGAAATTCAGAAGGAGCATCAAGTGTTGATGGTCAATAAAACCACTAGTTTCAAGAAAAATGGCAAGGGTAAGAAGGGTAACTCCAAGCAGAGTGGCAAAGCAGTTGCTCCTCTCGTGAAGAAACCCAAGGCTGGACCCAAACCAGAAACTGTGTGTTTTCATTGCAAGGGAACTGGACACTAGAAGCGGAATTGCCCCAAGTATTTGGCTGACAAGAAGGCGGCCAACAACAAACAAGGTATATATGATATACATGTTATTGATGTGTACCTTACCAACTCTCGTTGTAGTGCCTGGGTATTTGATACCGGTGCGGTTGCTCATATTTGCAACTCAAAACAGGAACTGCGGAATAGACGGAGGCTGGCAAAGGACGAAGTGACGATGCGCGTGGGAAATGGTTCCAAGGTTGATGTGATCGCCGTCGGCACGCTCGCTCTTCGATTACCGTCGGGATTAGTGATGAACCTAAATAAGTGTTATTTGGTGCCTGCGTTAAGCATGAACATTATATCTGGATCTTGTTTATTGCGAGACGGTTACTCATTTAAATCAGAGAATAATGGTTGTTCTATTTATATGAGTAATATCTTTTATGGTCATGCACCCGATGTGAGGGGTTTATTCTTATTGAATCTCGATAGTAATGATACACATGTTCATAACATTGATGCCAAAAGATGTAGAATTGATAATGATAATACCACTTTCTTGTGGCACTGCCGTTTAGGTCATATTGGCGTAAAACGCATGAGGAAGCTCCATGCTGATGGACTTTTGGAGTCACTTGATTTTGAATCACTTGACACATGTGAGCCATGCCTCATGGGCAAGATGACTAAAACGCCGTTCTCTGGAACAATGGAACGGGCAAGTGACTTATTGGAAATCATACATACTGATGTGTGCGGTCCGATGAGTATTGAGGCGCGCGGTGGTTATCGTTACTTTCTCACCTTCACTGATGACTTAAGTAGATATGGGTATATTTACTTAATGAAACACAAGTCTGAAACATTTGAAAAGTTCAAACAATTTCAGAGTGAAGTTGAGAATCATCGTAACAAGAAGATTAAATTCCTACGATCTGATCGAGGAGGAGAATATCTGAGTTATGAGTTTGGCAGTCACTTAAGACAATGTGGAATTGTTTCACAACTGACACCGCCTGGAACACCACAGCGTAATGGTGTGTCCGAACGTCGTAATCGAACCTTATTGGATATGGTGCGATCTATGATGTCTCTTGCCGATTTGCCACTATCGTTTTGGGGTTATGCATTAGAGACAGCAGCATTCACTTTAAATAGGGCACCATCGAAATCCGTTGAGACGACGCCTTATGAACTTTGGTTTGACAAGAAGCCAAAGCTGTCGTTTCTTAAAGTTTGGGGATGTGATGCTTATGTCAAAAAGCTTCAGCCTGAAAAGCTGGAACCCAAAGCGGAGAAATGCGTCTTCATAGGATACCCAAAAGAGACAATTGGGTATACCTTCTACCTCAGATCCGAGGGCAAAGTGTTTGTCGCTAAAAACGGAACATTTCTTGAGAAAGAGTTTCTCTCGAAAGAATTGAGTGGGAGGAAGATAGAACTTGATGAGGTTGTTGAACCTTTACTTCAACCTGAGAGTAGCGCAGCGCAGAAAGTTGTTTCTGTGGAGCCTACATTAGCTGAAGAGGAAGTTAATGATGATGATCATGAAGCTTTGGATCAAGTTGCTATCGAACCTCGTAGGTCGACAAGGACGCGTACTGCTCCCGAGTGGTACGGCAACCCTGTCTTGGAGGTCATGTTGTTAGACAACGATGAACCTACGAGCTATGGAGAAGCGATGATGGGCCCGGATTCCGAGAGGTGGTTAGAGGCCATGAAATCCGAGATGGGATCCATGTATGAAAACAAAGTATGGACTTTGGAAGTATTACCTGAAGGGCGTAAGGCCATTCAGAACAAATGGATCTTTAAGAGGAAGACGGACGCGGACGGTAATGTCACCGTCTATAAAGCTCGACTTGTGGCAAAGGGTTTTTCACAAGTTCAAGGAGTTGACTACGATGAGACCTTCTCACCCGTAGCGATGCTTAAGTCCGTCAGAATCATGTTAGCAATAGCTGCCTTTTTCGATTATGAAATTTGGCAGATGGATGTCAAAACAGCGTTCCTTAACGGTTACCTTAAGGAAGAGTTGTATATGATGCAACCAGAAGGTTTTGTCGATCCAGAGAATGCTGACAAAGTTTGCAAACTCCAGCGATCCATTTATGGACTGGTGCAAGCATCTCGGAGTTGGAATCTTCGTTTTGATGAGGTGATCAAAGCGTTCGAGTTTATACAAGTTTACGGAGAAGCTTGTATTTACAAGAAAGTGAGTGGGAGCTCTATAGCGTTTCTAATATTATATGTGGATGACATATTGCTGATTGGAAACAATATAGAAATGCTGGAAAGTGTAAAGGAATATTTGAACAAGAGTTTTTCAATGAAGGACCTAGGAGAAGCTGCTTTCATATTAGGCATCAAGATCTATAGAGATAGATCGAGACGCTTAATAGGACTTTCACAAAGCACATACCTTGATAAGATTTTGAAGAAGTTCAAAATGGATCAGTCCAAGAAGGGGTTCTTGCCTGTTTTGCAAGGTGTGAAGTTGAGTAAGACTCAATGCCCAGTGACTGCAGAAGATAGAGAAAAGATGAGTGTCATCCCCTATGCTTCGGCCATAGGCTCTATCATGTATGCAATGCTGTGCACAAGACCCGATGTCAGCCTTGCCATAAGTATGGTCGGAAGGTTTCAAAGTGATCCAGGAATGGAACACTGGACGGCGGTCAAGAATATCCTGAAGTACCTGAAAAGGACTAAGGACATGTTTCTCGTTTATGGAGGTGATCAAGAGCTCGTCGTAAAGGGTTACGTCGATGCAAGCTTTGACACTGATCCGGATGACTCTAAGTCGCAAACCGGATACGTATTTATTCTTAATGGGGGTGCGGTTAGCTGGTGCAGTTCCAAGCAAAGCGTGGTAGCAGATTCTACATGCGAAGCGGAGTACATCGCTGCCTCGGAGGCGGCGAAGGAAGGTGTCTGGATGAAGGAGTTCATGACAGATCTTGGAGTAGTGCCTAGTGCGCTTAACCCAATGACTCTGTTTTGTGATAATACTGGTGCCATTGCTCTAGCCAAGGAACCAAGATTTCACAAGAGGACCAGACACATAAAGCGACGTTTCAATTCCATCCGCGATTACATCAAGGAGGACGACATAAATATTTGCAAAGTACACACGGATCTAAATGTTGCAGATCCGATGACTAAACCTCTTCCAAGGGCTAAACATGAACAACACCAGAACTGCATGGGTGTTCGATTCATTACAATGTAAATCACATAGTGATGTGAACTAGATTATTGACTCTAGTGCAAGTGGGAGACTGTTGGAAATATGCCCTAGAGGCAATAATAAATTGGTTATTATTATATTTCCTTGTTCATGATAATCGTTTATTATCCATGCTATAATTGTATTGATTGGAAACTCAAATACATGTGTGGGTACATAGACAACACTGTGTCCCTAGTAAGCCTCTAGTTGACTAGCTTGTTGATCAAAGATGGTTAAGGTTTCCTAGCCATGGACATGAGATGTCATTTGATAACGGGATCACATCATTAGGAGAATGATGTGATGGACAAGACCCAAACTACGAACGTAGCATATGATCGTGTCAGTTTATTGCTATTGTTTTCTGCATGTCAAGTATCTGTTCCTATGACCATGAGATCATGCAACTCCCTGACATCGGAGGAATACCTTGTGTGTATCAAACGTCGCAACGTAACTGGGTGACTATAAAGGTGCTCTACAGGTATCTCCGAGGGTGTCTGTTGGGTTGGCATGGATCAAGACTGGGATTTGTTACTCCGTATGACGGAGAGGTATCTCAGGGCCCACTCGGTAATACAACATCACAATGAGCCTTGCAAGCAATGTGACTAAAGTGTTAGCCACGAGATCTTGTATTACGGAACGAGTAAAGAGACTTGCCGGTAACGAGATTGAACTAGGTATAGTGATACCGACGATCGAATCTCGGGCAAGTAACATACCGAAGAACAAAGGGAACAGCATACGGGATTAACTGAATCCTTGACATAGAGGTTCGACCGATAAAGATCTTCGTAGAATATGTAGGAGCCAATATGGGCATCCAGGTCCCGCTACTGGTTATTGGCCGTAGAGGTGTCTCGGTCATGTCTACATAGTTCTCGAACCCGCAGGGTCTACACACTTAACGTTTGGTGACGATTAGTATAATTGAGTTATTATGTTGGTGACCGAAAGTTGTTCGGAGTCCCGGATAAGATCCCGGACATGACGAGTATCTCCGGAATAGTCCGGAGGTAAAGATTGATATATGTGATAATAGTGTTTTGATCTCCGGAAGAGTTCCAGAGTTCACCGGAAGGGGTTCCGGATGTTTACCGAAGTGTTCGGGTGCAGCAACACTTTATATGAGCCAAAGGGATAAAGCCCACAAGGTATTGGAAAGTGCAAAAGTAGTTTTGCTGCCGCGTAAGCGGTACTACCGCTTGGTGAAGCGGTACTACCGCCGGAGCGGTACTACCGCTTGTGTGAAGCGGTACTACCGCCCAAGCGGTACTACCGCTTGTGTGAAGCGGTACTACCGCTTGTGTGCGGCTGTGCACGATTCGGCAGGGGTCCGAGTTGGACTCTTTCCCTGCGGGCCAAACCGACCTTGTGCGGGCAAAACCAACCCGGAGGAGGCTTTTACTCCAAGTTTAGACCCCAAGGCTCAACATATAAATAGAGGGGCAGGGCTAGCACACGGGACACATCAAGATTTCCCCAAGCCGTGTGCGGCAACCCTAACCCTCTAGTTCCTCCGTTATAATCTCCGTAGTGCTTGGCGAAGCCCTGCAGAGATTGTTCCTCACCACCATCACCACGCCGTCGTGCTGCTGGAACTCAACCACTACTTCACCATCGCTCGCTGGATCGAGGAGGTGAAGGCGTCATCAAGCCGTACGTGTGTTGAACGCGGAGGTGCCGTCCGTTCGGCGCTAGTTCGTGATCGGATCGAGGGACGACTTGCGATTTGGATCGCGGAGACGTTCGACTACATCAACCGCGTTTCTTAAACGCTTCCGCTTAGCGATCTACAAGGGTATGTAGATTCACTCTCCCTCTCGTAGATGCTCATCACCATGGATAGATCTTATGTGTGTGTAGGAAATTTTTTGTTTCCCATGCAACGTTCCCCAACAAGAAGTTCCTCCGTGATGTACTTTATTTGAGCCTCCCTAATTAAACCTTCAAATTTTGCTGGTGGTGCCAGAGCCGGATACTCTGCCACTATCGATTAATGGTTCTTGGTGCGTGCATTGCAGGGGAACTTGATGAAATGCGGCGGCGGGTGCATCGTCGAGGTACTCACTCTCCTACCCAACCATCAAACTGCATTGTGTGCAGCTGGAAATGGCAACGGTGCTATGAAGTGTTACTGAGATCAGAATGTGATGCCGTGAAACCTTGTACGCACATAATGGATGGAAATGAGCTCCTGAATAAAAGGACAGACACTGTGAAAGGTATGCTAAGTTGCTAACAGTTAAATAGGGTGATTAGGCATAGTACGAAAGGTCTGATCGATTGAGAAATTGAGTGACTTTCATTTCCTTATGCTTGCTGGCGGCGGCGGCGGCCTACTCTGGCGACCGACATGTATGCAAAACCTGACAGTCAGAATCTTTCTAACCACACTTGCTCGATTGTCGTTTAATCGAAACCGAGGAGAAGAAACATTTATGCCACAGCAGGTCCACAGACCACGGGTGCATTACAGAGGTGATCATGTGATATTTGTGATGTTGTTCTTCTCTTTTTTATTTCTCTTATCTTAGGTTTGGTCTTCTAATTGAATGGGTGGAATTCACGCACTTTGATGGAAGGATTTGTGATGTGCTTAGATCGATAATCTAATTAAGCAATACATGCTTATATATTTTTTAGAAAATATATATTTAAATTTGGTTAGTTTCTATTCACTTGCTCGACGAAGCTTGGATTACTCCTTCCCATGTGCTTTAACAGGAATAGTGTAATTACTAATTATTCCAACCGGCAGCAGTGTTCTAGATGATCCAGGTCTGATTCCTCATATTAAGTTGATCCAGCAACACTCTAGATGGTTTCCCCATAGATGATGCCTCCTCGAGGTCCACTTCTCTGCCGCCCCCAACTCTGGTATAGTATGAAAATCGTATGAATAAATCTGAAGTTTACTATTTGATGCTTATATTTGTTGGTGCGGTAGTACTTTTTGCAGCTCCACTCCTGGAGGATGTTGCATTCATTTATCTCTGGTAGCTATTAAAGATATGATTGGCACACCTTGACAAACCACTGTATATCTATAAGCCGTATCCGTACTGCCTGCACCTAATAAAGTATCATATGCATGAAGATATTGTATCGGGTTGGTGATTTTTCATAATAGACTATACTAACACATAATTTGGTTGCAATCCTTCAAATTCATCTCTAAATGTGCGACACCATGAATCTCTCTTCGAAAAGCTATGAAGTAGAGTATGAATATTAAGATCTCTGTGCTCCAGGAAAAATGCAGTGAAGTTTTTATCTACTCAAGAATATGAAGTTATTATACCACTCTAGAATATGACCAGCAAAGTGGGTCTTTTTAGACTTCTTAAATACAGCAGCATAAAGCATGACAAGGTGTTTTTGACGATGTTAATTTCCTCTTGCAGATCTTCATACTTTCGCTCTCCTGTACTGCTGACAGTACTACTCCTGCATAAACTATTATTTTAGAAGTCGTAACATGAATTGCAATTGTTTTGTTCAGGTAGTGATGTTATTTTCCTGGTGCTCAGACTTTGTGCAGGTTGTATCCAGTTGAGACTATTTTAGTATTGGTCAGAATTTGTGTTGAGGCAAAATTTCTTTCAAGGTGTCAATTCTCTTGAGTAACACATGCATGTTTGGGAGGGGCATTTGTCGATAAAGAACCCTTTCTGTTGTTCAAATTTGACTTAAATACTAATACTTTACCGAGAAATATCATCCCAAAGGACAGGCACTGAATGTGTTGTTTAATTGTTTCACAGCTTGAAAACGTCTTCAACCAAGTTTTATACTTCAAGCAGACTATGAAATATGTGGGAGAACCATGACTCACTTCGAGTCAACTATTGCTTCCTCTGTAGTGTGTATTTTAGTTCTTATCATTTTGAAGTCTTTGTTAGTGTTTCCATGAGAACAATTTCTTTCTTCCACCATCGAATATCAGAGTCTCACATTTGGGTTTACAAGTCTAAAACAGTTTGCTACCTTTTTGCTAGGTGCAGGCTGCTATCAAAGTTAAGGCTTCGGTCATCATTTGCTTCACCTTATTTCGACGTGCTGCGAGGTAGAAAGAAAATGGTATTGCTTCTTGATTCAACGTATATCTGGGGCAGCCTAATTTCCTCCTACACACACCGCTTGCAGCAGCAGTTACGACCAGGCAGTTGCGGCCTGACTTGGGGGCTCTTTGGTGGTCTCGATTTTACAGGAATGTGTTAATCTTGGTATGTGTTCTGTATGCAGGCTTGGCATGTGAGAAAGACCAAAGGCTTTTTACAGGGTAGGCATGTGAGTTTTTTGATTGCTCAACCTTATGCTGGGATCATTTCTACAGACTACAAATAGAGGGAAGTTGGCTTGTGGCTTACTAGAGGCAGATGACCCAATAAAATGATTGGAAAGGCTCTTTCCAAGCATAAGGTAAGGTAAATCTTGTACATTTTACTTCTTAATATATTTTGTTTAGTATGTTATTTATTTTCTGAAAATGATACTCCATTGTAGATTACCTATGATGGAAATTACATTCTCTGCGGGCGCTGATTCAGATATATTACTATGGCAAAGGAAGTTCAAAATTTATGTCAGTCAAACATCTGCAAAGGAAATTCAAAATATGTTATGTCAGGGAAAGATTCTTAAATCAGTGAAGTATCTACAGGGATGATTAGGACACTGCTCATATTGTTTGATACTTTACCATCTCAGGATTAGGCTATCAGTGAACACGACAATGCGGTTGTTGGTCATGGATGGCGGGGGCTTGGGCGGGGTTGAGGAGCTCACATGGTGCTATACATGCCGACCTACGAGTGGTGGGGGGGGTGCCTGCTGCGTGGCTGGAAGGCCGACATGAACACCCACGACCGACTGGTAAGCATGGTAAGTACCCAATCGCCAAACTATATTCGTTCACCTCCTTCCTATGTAGGACTTGAACTTCGCTGCACACCGGGCATTCCTACTTTCAATCAGTTATTTCTGCCCATTCCAATTGTACAATTGTATAATACTAAGTTACATGTCATCCACATTGGACCAGATCTAATGGATTTGAATTACGTGTATCTATGGAAATAGTGATATAGGCATGCTACGTGCAAGTACTTATCTTTGCGAGCTTGGTGTTAAGATCCATCAATCTAATCTACCCCATGATACTATTATTGTGCCTATTTTGATCATGAGCCCATAGCAATGCACGCGCCAAATCAGGCGGATCAGCACGAACACGATGGGAGGGGATCAGGGCAGATTAAGGGACGGTTGGCGGGAGACTCTTTCTTGGTAGTCCACGGGGAAGTACGGTTTGAAAGAGAGAAAGGGTTCCATGGAGGCGTCATCTGATTTTAAAGGAGAGGGCTCCAACGAAAAATGTCCCGCTACGACGGGAAATCAAGCGGGAAGGGAAGGGTCTGGCACGAAAAGGAGGGGTACGTCGTGGGGTGGGATTTTTGTATTGGGATCACGTGTTGGAGGTAACATGATGGTTAGTCCGGACAACCGCATCTCTCCCCCACACACGAGCCGGATTTGGGGAGCCCAGACTGTCCAGACAGTTGAATTTTATGGAGCCCGCTGGGCGTCCATTCGATGTTTGAACAAGCCCGGACATATGAGTAAGAAATGGGTTTCGGCTTTAGTGACAAGCTTAATTATTTGTTTGATTTATTTATATGCATTATTAATTTAATTGTCTGGACCTGTTCTTCCCATTTTGTTGAGGTGACATCGAATTAAATTAAGAAAATGAGATTTGAGTATCATAGCATGGGCCACATCTTTCTTTTGTCAGACTTGTCCAAAATGAGGTTGGATTTGCCTCTTCGTTTCAGACACATAGGCTCAAGTTTGAGTATCAAAGGTTTTTTTGTCAGACTCAAGTTTGACAAAGGTTTAGGTCTGTTTGTCCAAAGAAAATCATATAAATGCACAACTGCCACATATATTGTGGATTAGGCAGCAGTATGTCGGCTTCTTATATAATTAAGGGGGCTTATCAACATCTTTGTTCAGTTCATGGATATGGAGAAATGAATGTTCCACATTAAGTACATTATTAGGGAAAAGTAGTAGAATTCCTATTTATGCATCATAGTTATGTTTGCTGACGGATAGCGTTCAAATGGGTCCATATAGGGGAAGTTTTTATCGGGTTACTTTTTGCAAGATGATGGGTTGATGTAGCGACTCTTTGTTACATTGGCGTTAAGACCAGAAAATGTTAAAATCTTTGAACAGCATCTTATTTGCCCCTAACTTTTATCTCGCAATATTCATTTACATAATTAGTTTCATATTTAACAAATATGTAATGGTTTAGTAATCTTAGAAGCAACGAAGAAAAATGATCCTTCAAAACATTGTCCCGCACTAATCACAAGAAAGAAGAATGTGTTCAACTACATTAATTTTGACCTAATGCAAAAAATTGTAGTTTTGTTTAGTCATGCAGATGGAAGGAAGGAAAACATATTGCAACAACAAAACAATAACCTTAACAGCTGACTCAAGCCAAATTTCCTCCCTAAGGTTCTTTTATGTCTCGAGTGCTTGCATCTACCCTGAATTTAAGCAGCTGGAAACTGTAGTTAGCTTGAAGGAGGCGGATGATTGGCCTACAGAGGTTTGAAAACTTTAGCACTCATATATGTTTCTTTATGAAATACTCCCTCCATTCCTTTATATAAGGTGTATTTGTTTTTTGATAAAATTCCACAATGTAAGGTGCATTTCTTGTAAATCCTTGTAATTCCCTTATTAGCCCTCTAGAAAAAGGAAAGTATCTCTCTCATGATTGCATGTATCTCTAATTGTATCAAAAAAAGGAAACTATCTCTCTCTCGATTGCGTGTATCTCTTACTTTGCTAGACTCATTGATTTACTTGCCACTAACCAATAAATTTGTCAAGGGTAATTTTGTCCTAACACCTCTATAATTATGTGCCTTGATCACCGTGTCGAAAATTATACACCTTACATAAAGGAATGGAGGGAGTATAAACTAACACCTTAATTATTGTGATAAAATAGCATTAACTTCCGCAATGCCTTATCTTTAGCTTCAAGATTCCTATGGCTTGGAGAAACTTGCCACCGAGGAATTGTGCAAGCACTACACAAAGGACTTCGACATTGAGTGTCGGGCTGGTCGCTTTCACAATATATATGGTCCATATGGGACATGGAAGGGTAAGATTTTATCTGGTAGTAGTATATAGGTGTTATTATTAATGTGTTGGTTTTTTCTTAATGTGTTGATTGCTAGATATTCAAGTTTGAGAATTGTTTTGGTTATATAGGTGGAAGGGAGAAGGCACCTGTTGCTTTCTGCACAAAGGCTCTAACCTCCACTGACCGGTTTGAGATGTGGGGAGATGGTCTGCAGACTAGATCCTTCACATTTATTGATGAATGTGTGGAGTGTGTCATCTGGTATTTATTTTTTACCAACTTATGTTTATGTAGTCCAGTATTTCTTATTTTTTGGTATCAAATCCAGTACTGGTATGTCCTACTTTTTTTGCTTTTGCATGCCTTATGTTAGCATCAAATAAATTTTGCATCAATTTCTCTATCCAGTGTGGATAATAAGACAAGTTGTGCTGAGATCACAATTAATGGACTGCAGTTTTAGTTCTGACTTTCAAGAGAAGCATCAATTGTTTTAGCTTTCCTGAGACTTAAAAGGTTCATATGAAATGTTGATTCTCTGTCGACAGAATTGCAATTTGACAACCACCTGATAGTAGATTAGTTTCTTAATTGATTACGATGGCCCAGCAAGCAATTTTATCTCACAAGTATTCCAAAAGCTGGCAGTGATTTTATCTATTTTTGGGAAAGTCACAAGTTCTATTGCAAATTCTGTGATGTATAGGCTATTCTTATCAAAATACTACACATGTGTTCCTAATGAGTATCATGTTAGACCAGTGAATCTTCGTTCTCATCCTACCATAAATAAATAAATTATAAAGTTCTCTCGTTTGTTCAAGAGCAATTTAATTTTTATGGCTGCTAAAGAAATGTTTTTTCAACCTTCAGGCTCACAAAGTCTGATTTCCGTGAGCCTGTAAACATTGGGAGTGATGAAATGGTGAGCATGAACTAGATGGCTAAGATAGTCCTGGGCTTCGAGAACAAGCAGCTACCCATCCACCACATCCCCGGCCGTGAGGGTGTTCGTGGCCGTAACTCTGAGAACACGCTCATCAAGGAGAAGCTTGGCTGGGCTCCAACCATGAGGCTGAAGGTACCCTTCTGAAATTTTCAGAAGATTCTTTTTGTTCTGTTCAGTCACACATATACAGATGCTTATCACTCGTCCAACTGAATCCAAATTCTACGTGCAGGATGGGCTGATGATCACGTATTTTTGGATCAAGGAGCAGCTGGAGAAGGAAAAAAATCCGAAGGCGCGGACGTGTCGGCATACGTATCATCCAAGGTCTGCACCACTCAGGCACCGGTCCAGCTTGGCTCCCTCCGCGCCGTAGATGGCAAGGAGTGAACACTCGCTCTAGACAAGGAGACCAGTTGTTTGTCAGTTATCACACCATTTCTTGATTCAATCTGAACTTTCATATACTGCATGAGATTTGTAGCTTTTTGTGCTGTTTGTAAACGGGAATAACTGCTTGGCGCAAGAGGATGTTATTAACGTTAAACATTTTATTTTGTACATGTAAAATCCGGTCAGTTCGTCTTAATGACAACAATGAAATACTCCCTCGGTCTGAAAATACTTGTTGTCTAAATGGATGAAAATGGATGTATCTAGAACTAAAATACGTCTAGATACATGCATTTCCCCGACAAGTATTTCCGGACGGAGGGAGTAATAGTTTGTTACTTTGTGAGATATTCAGAGTTTTTCTTTGGACCTTCTTTTGGAACGATAATTTTTAGGGTATATTTTGAAATAACCGAAAATACCTTTTTTAGCAGGGAAGATGTATATTTTGCTCTCAATTCTTTTGGAGTATTTTAAATCCCTCTATAGACATGGCGTTTCGGTGAAATGCTCGAGGCGTAGAATAGATTCCCAAATCGCACGAAGTATTGTTTGGTTTTCTTCTGCTTTTCTACGGTGTCTCCTTTTCTTTTTCTTTTTCCACTTTCTCTATTGACCCTTTTCCATTCTATTTTAAAAATATATGAATATTTTTTGAAACATATTCATTTAGAAAAAATAAGAATATTTTAAAATTTGTGAATATTTTTATTTGTAAATTTGATTTAAGATTCATGAATATTTTATAGAATTCTTGAACAATTTTTTGAATTCATATATATTTTCAATTGGGTAAACGATTTTCCCTGAAAAAGCAATGAAAACCATTTAAAACAGTGAAAATTGGATAATTTGGTAAAAAAGGGCAAGGCTATCACCTATTGTGTATATAGCCCGTGCATGCATCATGGCACAATCTGGTCAGGGTTTCTTCGAACACACAATGATTCTTGATGTTGCCGGCACAATGTTTTTAAGGAGTTCACAATAGATGATGTCCCTCTCTTACCGAACCAACTGGTAATTACTAGATCTTATTTTCGAGAAAGGTGCCATAGCACCCTTATCACATCCGTTCGTGCAGAGAACATCGCCTAGAGATGTGCACCACATCTGCACAGCAGCAGACTATTGCAGGTGTCAGGATAATTAGCCAGGCCACTTGACGGAGTCAGACATCGGTGCTCCTAGGCTGTAGGTGGCAGTATACGCAACATGTCCTAGGTTGTAGCAGTGTTCTTAGGTTGTAGTAGGCAGCGTAGGACCGTGGGAAGTAGATCTGGCAGGAGGTGCATGGCGCATGATGCGCTGCTGCATGCAGCGTATCTCATAAAGATCACACTCCGCTGCGTATTGATTCAGCCCGGTGAGAGGAGCGCGGGGCCCTAGGGGATATCACATCAGCTTCCTGTTGTGAGAGCAACGCGGTGCATGTTGTGGCTAAATTTACTGTTTTGACCCTTTTGTGAAAGTTAAGCAAGATTTGACCCTGGTTCGTAAAAAATTCGGGATCTGCCCTTACTACCGCCAAGATCCCCGACGATAGCCTTAGACATCCTACCGCCAGATGTCTAGGCGGTAGGGTAGCGACAGTCCGTTGTCGGCCGTCAGCCTGGCTGACGTGGAAAAGGGTCCTACCGTCAGGCACCACGACGGTAGGCTGCCCAAGGCTACCGCCGAGAGCCTTGGCGGTAGGGCCCTACAATGGATAAGGTCAAGGGGTGGGGGCTGGGCACCCCCACCCAAACCATTCACCCCCCATTCTCACCTCTCTCCCCGAGCTCAACCCCTCTCCCCCCTCTCTCCCTCACACAAGGCCCTCTTAAATCTCTCTCATTTGCTTGGGATTTGTCCGGTGGATCCGAAGCCCTTTCATCTCTCAATGTACCTCTCTCACCCCCCTCATTTTGGTTGGTTGGAATGATGTATTTTGGTTGCATTGCTCACATTGTTAGCAACCCTAGCAGATGAAAATTTAAACATAATAAAGCTTAGTTGTAGATGTATCTTTCGTATGCATCTATCGACCGATACATCTTGTATGTCATCGACAAAGAGGAACATCGTGTATACATTATGGATCCTATTCATACATCACAATCATCAGAGAATAAAAATTTAAGGCATGTAGTGAAGTTAAAAGATTTCGCGAGGGAATTCAAACAAGCACTCGAAATAAAGCAACCCGGCTGGAATTCTGATATATCTAAATGGCAACGTTTATTTCCGTCTACTACAGACGGGTAATAAATTGATAATACAAACATTTATTTTTGTTATCACTGTATTGTATATAATATAAATTTAGGAAATTGCAGTGATGTGTCTGCCTTTTTTGTTTTTCATTTTATGCTCTGGTGGAACGGTAAAGAACTGATCAAGCCGATTTGCACGGTGAGTATTGTCCGTTACATGTTTTAAGACATTCGACATGAAAAATTCGCGCTAACTACATATATTTCTTGTGCGGGATGGGTATGAGTTGAGGAAGCAATTCTTATTATACTTGCTAAAACATCGTGGGAATGAAGCTAAAAACAACTTTCTTGATATTGTTGAAGAATTTCTTAAGCGCATCAAGTAGATCTTAATTATTTGTAATGAATTTAGTCGGATCATCGCTCAATTTGTTACACGGACACGTCGTCAATTTGTTTTTTGTTATGGATTTACATTGCAAGTGAAGTAATTGTGCCCAAGTTATGTCGTCTCTACGTGTAAAAATTTACATGCATTATAATTGTATAACTCACAAACATATTTCAAGAGCCCGTGGCAACGCACGGGCACTCTACTAGTGTATGTTGTACTCGAGACTCACATATGACCTATCGTTGCGTCTCATGGTTGGGTCTGTCCGACCTGAACCTTCTGTAGACTCAGATCCGACTACGTCAAATTTGACCAGGTCTTTCCGAGTCCATATTATCCAGCTAGCATCCTATGCTACATGGCCAGTGAGACCGAGCCATCCATCGTGTCATATGCTAGTCTAGTCGGTTGAGAGTCCACACAACCATTTTGACTAGAGACTATTTAGGACAGTCATCATACAATGCATATAGTCTCACAAACAAGTCACGTACTTGTTGATACACATCATTGATAACGACAAAGAACTATCTTTATTATATAAACACAAAGGAAATATCATCATACATGATTGCCTCTAGGGCATATCTCAAACACCACGACCATCCATGACATTGCCACTAAAGGAGAGGCAGAGGTAGGGTGGAAGACACGGTGACGATATCATGGCCCGGGGGTGGCTCGCGCCATTGAAAGCAGCCTACCTAGGCCAGCTTGCCCTGAAGGATGGTCTTCCGGCCTATGGCCTAGCCTATGGCCTTCCAGAAGAACGAACCCTGAGTATTCAATGCGTACGATAGGAATGCCAACAACTAGTGGGACTCCTCTACCACCGTAGGTCAGTTAGGATACCTGTAAACTCGAGCCCCGGGCACCCTTTATAAGTTGGACCTAGGGCTAGTCGATAGACCAATATCGTACCTCTCAACTATATATTCAATAAGAGCAGGAGTAGGGGTATTACCTCCATCACGAGGGCCCGAACTTGGGTAATATGGTCTCTTGTTTCCCCTCTGATCTTTCTGGCTGGTAGCAGTACTCCATCGAGAGGCCTGCCGGATTCTACTCCATGAGTGGCACACCAAGCACTAGTTGCACTGGTCGGAACTAAGATCCAAATGGGATCCTCTAGCAACTTTAGCATCTATGCGCCCCGTCAGATCTTTGCTTTGAGATCCATGACTTTTTTTGCTAACGCTGTTGGAAATATGCCCTAGATGCAATAATAAATTGGTTATTATCATATTTCCATGTTCATGATAAACGTCTATTATGCATGCTAGAATTGTATTGATCGGAAACTCAGATACATGTGTGGATACATAGACAACACCGTGTCCCTAGTGAGCCTCTACTAGACTAGCTTGTTGATCAAAGATGGTTAAAGTTTCCTAGCCATAGACATGAGTTGTCATTTGATAACGAGGTCACATCATTAGGAGAATGCTGCGATGGACAAGACCCAACCGTAAGCATAGCATTTGATCGTATTAGTTTATTGCTACTGCTTTCTTCATGTCAAGTGTCTGTTCATAAGACCATGAGATCATGCAACTCCCTGGCACCGGAGGAATGCCTTGTGTGTATCAAACATCACTTCGTAACTATGTGATCATAAAGGTACTCTACAGGTATCTCCAAGGGTGACTGTTAGGTTGGTATGGATCGAGACTAGGATTTGTCACTCGGTATGACGGAGAGGTATCTCTGGGCCCTCTCAGTAATACAACATCACAAGAAGCTTGCAACCAATGTGACTAAGGAGTTAGTCACGGGATCTTGTATTACAGAATGAGTAAAGAGACATGTCGATAACAAGATTGAACTAGGTATGGAGATACCGACGATCGAATCTCGGGCAAGTAACATACCACTGGACAAAGGAAACTGCATACGGGATTGACTGAATCCTTTACATCATGGTTCGACCGATGAAGATCTTTGTGGAATATGTAGGAACCACTATGGGCATCCAGGTCCTGCTATTGGTTATTGGCCAGAGAGGTGTCTCTGTCATATCTACATGATTCTCGAACCCGCAGGGTCCACACGCTTAACGTTCGGTGACGCTAGAGTTGTATTGTGATATGAACGTTGGTGACCGAATGTTTTTCGGAGTCCCGGATAAGATCCCGGACATCACGAGGAGCTCCGGAATGGTCCGGAGGTAAAGATTTGTATATAGGAAGTCCTGTTTTGGTCACCGGAAAAGTTTCGGGCATTATCTGTATTGTACCGGGAGTGCCGAAAGGGGTCCGGGGGTCCACCGGGGGGGTCCACCTGCCCCGGGGGCCCACATGGGCTGAAGGGGGTGCGTCTTGGCCTATATGGGCCAGGGAAACCAGCCCCAAGAGGCCCATGCGCCAAGGAGAGGTGGAGGAGGAAGGGTCCTAAAGGGGGAAGGCACCCTCCAATGTGCCTTCGGGAGGGAGGAACCCCCGTAGGCCCACACCCCCTCCTTGGAGGAGGGGCTAGGGCTGCGACCCCAACCCTCCCCTTTGCCTCCTATATATAGCGGGGGGGGGGGGGGGAGGGATAGGCTGAACACACCAATGCCCACGCCCTGGTGGCAGCCCTCCCTCTCCCGTTACTCCATTTTCTCCTCGGATCGCATCTACGGTAGCGCTTGGCAAAGCCCTGCCGGGATTGCTCCATCACCATCTCCACCATGCTGTCGTGCTGGTTGAGATACCATCTACTTATCCTCCCTTGCTTGCTGGATCAAGAAGAAGAAGACGTCATTGAGTCGCACGTGTGTTGAACGTGGAGGTGTCGTCCGTTCGGCGCTAGATCGGATCAGATCGCGATTGGATCATGAAGAGTACGACTACATCAACCGCGTTATATATGCTTCCGCTTAGCGATCTACAAGGGTATGTAGATACACTCCCCCTCTCGTAGCTATGCATCTCCATAGATAGATCTTGGGTGTTCGTAGGAAAAATTGTGTTTCCCATGGAACGTTCTGTAACAGTGGCATCATGAGCTAGGTCTATGCGTAGATGATAAGCACGAGTAGAACACAAAGAGTTTGTGGGCGTTGATGTTCATATTTCTTACCTCCTTAGTCTTATTTTGATTCGGCGGTATTGTGGGATGAAGCGGCTCGGACCAACCTTACTTGTCCACGTACAAGAGACCGGTTCCACCGACTGACATGTAACTTAGTTGCATAAAGGTGGCTGGCGGGTGTCTGTCTCTCCCACTTTAGATGAATCGGATTCGACAGAGGCGGTCCTTGTAGAAGGTTAAAAGGCAACTTGATTATCACCGTTGTGGCTTTGCGAAGGTAAGAACGGTTCTTGCTAGTTTCCCATAGCAGCCACGTAAAACTTACAACAACAAAGTAGAGGACGTCTAACTTGTTTTTGCAGGGCATGTGATATGATATGGCCAAGACGTGATTTGATATATGTGATGTATGAGATGATCATGTTTTGTAATAGTTATCATGACTTGCATGTCGATGAGTACGGCAACCGACAGGAGCCATATGATTGTCTTTAATTTATTTGTACCATTTGCTTTACTTTATCGCTACGAGTTAGCAATAGTTGTAGAAGAAATAGTTGGTGCGACAACCATGTGACGACACGATGATGGAGATCATAGTGTCATGCCAGTGACGATGGAGATCATGCCGGTGCTTTGGAGATGGAGATCAAAAGCACAAGATGATGATGGCCATATCATGTCACTTATATGATTTGCATGTTATGTTTATCCTTTTTATGCATCTTATTTTGCTTAGGACGACGGTAGCATTATAAGATGATTCCTCACTAAAATTTGAAGATAAATTGTGTTCTCCCCGAGTATGGACCGTTGCAAAGGATCATCGTTTCGAAGCACCTCGTGATGATCGGGTGTGATAGACTCTACATTCGCATACAACGGATGTAAGCCAGATTTACACACGCGGAATACTTGGGTTAAACTCGACGAGCCTAGCATGTACATACATGGCCTCGGAACACAGGAGACCGAAAGGTCGAACATGAGTCATATAGTAGATATGATCAACATGGAGATGTTCACCATTGAAACCACCTCATCTCACGTGATGATCGGACTTGGGTTGGTGGATTTGGATCATGTTACACTTAGTCAACTTGAGGGATGTTGATTTGAGTGGGAGTTCATTAGTAATTTGATTAATTGAACTAATTATCATGAACATAGTCAAAATGTCTTTGCAAATTATGTTGTAGATCAATAGATCGCGTTGTAGCTCCCCTGTATTTTGATACGTTCCTAGAGAAAATAAAGTTGAAAGATGATGGTAGCAATAATGCGGACTGGGTCCGTGATCTAAGGATTGTCCTCATTGCTGCACAGAAGGCTTATGTCCTTGATGCACCGCTCGGTGCGCCACCCCCTCAAGCGTCGTCTGTGGATGTTGTGAATGTCTAGCAGACACGTTGTGATGACTACTTGACAGTTTAGTGCGCCATGCTTTACGGCTTAGAATCGGGGCTTCAAAGACATTTTGAACGCCATGGAGCATATGAGATGTTCCAAGAGCTGAAATTGGTATTTTAGGCTCATGCCCGTGTTGAGAGGTATGAGACCTCTGACAAGTTCTTTGCATGTAAGATGGAGGAGAATAGCTCAGCCAGTGAGCATGTGCTCAGAATGGCTTGTCAGGACCGGTTTTTCAATAAAATAATTATTGAAAAATCGCCCCTTCAGTCAGACCAGCACAGAAAATAATTCGTACTGGTAGACAAATCCTTGATACAGAAATCCAGTAGTACTTAATATAATATATGGTTGAGCTGAGGTTGCTCAACAATTTATTACAAGCACGCCAATATTAAGCATAAAGGCGGATATGACACAATGGAAATGGTGGCAGTACTACTGACTCGCAATATATAGTGGTGGTGGATATGTCACAGTGGAGTGGGTGACATGACTCTAATATCTTACAACTCGCCAAGCGTCGGAGTGAGGCTCGACGATTTTATTTGGGTAGCGGAAGCGTATATAATACAAGTGGCAGACTCCAGTATCGCAAGGGACTGACTGGGACTCCTCTAGGCGTCGGACTCGCTATCGAACTCTTCATCCATAAGATCGCCTTCGTCAACATCTGGCCAAATCAACAAGCCAGGTGAGTACTTTGAATGTACTCGCAAGACAGTTGGACATAAGATATAACAAATGCAAACATGATGCACACAAGCAGGTTAGTAATGCACACACGGGTAATAAATTTGCACAGCAAGATAAATAAAAACGAAGTCGGGCGGTAGTCCTCCCGAAATCCCAATAAAATAAAGGAAGACCGATCGGGTGTCTAAAGCGACGCCTCGAAAGGTAAAAATAAATGAACATGCCTCAGTCGGGTGTCGGGGCGACACCACATAAAGGGCTTATACTGAAAATAAATAACAGTACGTGCCACAGTCGGACGTCTAAGCGACATCGCATAAAGGGCTTATAATGAAAGTAAACAACCGAATGCCACAGTCGGACGTCTGAGCGACATCACGTAAAGGGCTTGTACTGAAAATAAATAACAAGAACGCCACAGTCGGACGTCTGAGCGACATCACATAAAGGGCTTGTACTGTAAATAAATAACAAGAAATGCCACAGTCGGACGTCTGAGCGACATCACGTAAAGGGCTTGTACTAAAAATAAATAACAAGAACGCCACAGTCGGACGTCTGAGCGACATCACGTAAAGGGCTTATATTTCACATTCAATTACGAGTATCCAGGAGGTAGCACCATCCCAAGGAATACTCGACACATCACAGTAATAACCTGGTTAGTCCATTCATGGAAATAATATTCAGCCAAGTTCACTTCTGTCATTTAACATATTAGTTCTCCAGAGACTGACACTGAGACCGACTCTTGACCTGTCAACCAATGTCCTTGACCGTGGACACGGCTATTCGGATAGTTTTGACTCTGCAGAGGTTGTACTCTTTACCCACAGCCAACGGATTTCAGTAATCCTGAAGGACTAGTTCCGTCTACGGTATTTTAGAAGAAAACACACCTAACCAGTACACACCCATTTCACATCCCGATGCCAGGTATCACCCTAGGCAACGTTCAAGAAAAACTTTAAGACGGGGAGGCCAACACCTCGAATAGCATGGGATCAAATTTATATCGCGCGCTACTAAGGGGTGCCCCCCTCTCGGTCCCAACCGGAAACACCCATGCCCCCTGACCGGATGACGGGCTTTAATCCAGGGCCATGGAACCCTCATCACGGCCCCTCTATTTGGTGTGTACATGGAAAGAGATTTACAACTTACTAAACCGCATTCCTTGCAGAAAGCATATGGTAGCACGAAAATAAGGCGAATGGGGACAAGACTCGATCTATGCCAACACTGGAGTTAAACAGTTTCTTTGATAATACCGGCATGCTCCAACAATACCAGCATACAACCTATCATGTCACCACATGACTAGGTTGTCCAATCATTCATGATCACATCAAGTTTTTAGCTCACTTGCAACTTATCATGCATGAAATATAACATTCATCATATGCTTATATAAACATGCCATGAGAAGAACAATTCAAGCAAACATGAAAAACACTCATCATATCAAAGGTTCAAACATGCTTTCTTGGATCAACGTAGTCGGAGTCTAGCTCGGCGAAGTTGACGGCAGCGTCTCCTCCTTCGGTATCTACGTCATACAAATATTCGAATACTAACGTAAATACCGTGCACGTATAAATATTTGTCTTAATTTTTTTTGAACAAATACTATAAAAAACTAGATTGAAGAATAAGGGTGACAGAAAAAGAATCAACTCAAAATCATTTTCTGTTTAAAAGATATAAAGAAAATAAGCTCAGGGACCTATCTGTTATAAACAGAAAACTTTCCACGGGTTAGACTGAGAAAAGCACAAAACGCTTTCAAAGGAATACGCCAGCCCAAAGGGAAAGCGTACTCTTGCGCAGAGCGCTTTCAGAAAACGATTCGAAAAAAAGAGGAACCTGACGAGGGGGTCCCACCAGTCAGGTTTAAAAATGCCACCGGCGGCAGGGGCTCGCGGTGGTCGCCGGCGACGATCCACGGCGGGGGAAGGGAAACTAAGGGCTTGGGCGCACTCACCGCACTATTCCGCGTCTGTGGGAGGTGGAAGGGGTCGTCGAAGAGCACCATGTCGACGTCGGCTTCCTCTCCGGCGGACGGCGGCGTCGGCAGATGATGGATCTCACCGCAGGGAGTATCTAGCATCAAATTGGAGCGAGGGTCAGAGCACTTGGTGCACCAGGGGACTACTGGCTATGTTTGAGGTGCGGGCGCCCACTCACCGGCGTCAATTTTGCCGCAGCCCGAAGCGGATCGGGGCGGCCGGAGTCAGGGAAGAAGACCTCCCCGAGATCCTCTGATGAGCGGGGCATGCCTAGGAGGTGAGGTGGAGTGGTTCTGGGTGGCCTAGTTGCTCGGGGGCCTCCTATTTATAGGCGATCCGAGGCGGTTGCCATGACGGAGTGATCTCCGGTGCCGATCATGGCGAACGGTGGGCTTGGCAGGGGGTTACGGCAGCGGGGCAGGCTGCTGCATCTCTCTAGTCCCCATTTTAGCTCTAACCTATGCTGATTACGTAGGGGAGTCGCAGCTCGACGGAACGGCGACTTACGGCCATGGCGGGTGCAGAGAGCACGCTCTGCACGGCCCAGGCCACGCCAACGGCTCTGCCGTGCGCATGCAGGTGGGGGACGGCCACACGGAGGCTTCAGGTGGATTGGGCGGCGCTGCGCAACGACGTTCTGCAGCAGAGGTCTCTGGCGATGGTGGCAGACGGCCCTGTTGCCGCGGGAGGGGGCGGGGCCGGCGAGCCAGCTCATCACCGACGCCCACAAGTGGCCAATCGACCGTGCGGCGCCTTGGATAAGGGCTAGCCACAGTGCACAAGGTGCCACTGCTGCTACTGCTGAGATTGACGAAGCTTCTCTCTAACGAAACTGAAAAAATCTGAAATCTACAGAAACAGTGCACACCAGGTGTTCGACTGATTGCCAGAGGGCTCAAATGAATTTATTTTGGGCTGAAACTTGGAGGGCTTATCCATTGGGGCTTCTAGAGGCCCCCTGATTTCTCTCAGAATTTTTGAAGCAAAGGAGGAGAGGTAACCAGCAAGAAATATATTTCTGGTCCAAATTGCTTTTGAATGTGGTTTGAAAATTTTGAACTGTGGACCAGAAGGTTTTTGCACAATTGGGTTGTGGGTACTAAGGAGTACTAGTGGTAATTTATTTGAGGTCAAACTCAAAAGGAATCTGGTACTTCCTTTGTAAATCTTGAGACCTCAAAATAAAATTCAGAAATAGATTTTGGGCTTTATAAAAATAATAATAATAAATATTTTTCCAGGTTGGTCCCTTGAGAAAAGATGGGTTGAAACCCTTGGGTCAGAGAGGAAATATTAGAGAGGGGATTAAGAAATGTAGAGCAAGTCAAGAGTGAATATGATCACCAAGTAGGATTTGTAGAACTAAAACTCCAAAGATATTGTCCCCAAAATTTTAAGAATAAGCCAAAGTAAATTTTGTAGGGGAGAAACTCCAACATAAATTTTTGGAGGTCAGAACCAAAGTTGGTCAAAAAGTTTTATAAGAAGTTTTTCATCCTTTGAGTTGAAGAGGAAAAATCAAAAAGTTTTTAAAAGTTCCATCTCAAAGGAATAAAAATATTTGTCAAATAAAAATTAAAAATCTTGGGGTGTTACAACACCTACCCCCTTAGGAAAAATCTCGTCCCCGAGATTTCAGCTGATCCTCAAATAGGTGTGGGTACTCTGCCCGAAGATAATCCTCTCTTTCCCATGTTGCCTCATCCTCGGTGTGATTGCTCCACTGAACCTTGAAAATTTTGATTGTATTATGACGGGTCCTCCTTTCAGACTCCTCCAGTATTTTTATTGGGTGTTCCCGGTATGTGAGGTCTGGTTGAACGTCAATGCTCTCATGAGATACGTGCTTCTCTGGGTTGCTCACACATTTCCTTAACTGTGAGATGTGGAACACGTCATGGACGTCTCACAGTTCTGCGGGTAGGTCTAGCTGGTAGGCCACTCTGCCTCTTAGTGCAATTATCCTGAAAGGTCCAATAAACCGTGGTGCCAATTTTCCCTTGACCTTAAATCTTTGCAAACCCCTCATCGGGGATACTCGGAGGTATACATATTCATTTGGCTCAAAATTGATTTCACAGTGTTTTTTTTATCATAATAGCTCTTTTGTCGACTCTGGGCTGCCTTGAGTCGATCTCTGATTATTTTAACCTTTTCCTCGGCTTCCTTGAGCATGTCTGGGCCGAATATACGGCTATCTCCTGTCTCAGACCAATTAAGCGGGGTACGGCATCTTCGTCCATATAAGGCTTTGAAAGGTGCCATTTGTAGACTGGCCTGGTAACTGTTGTTGTATGCGAACTCGGCGTATGGTAGGCTTTCTTCCCAACTGGTTCCATAAATGAGAACACATGCTCTTAGCATGTCCTCTAGAATTTGGTTCACGCGTTCCGTCTGTCCTCCAGTCTAAGGGTGGTACGCTGTGCTGAATACTAGTTGAGTTCCCAAGGCTTGTTGTAGGTGATCCCAAAATCTGGAGACGAATTGAGTGCCTCTGTCTGATATTATGGTCTTTGGAACTCCATGTAAACAAACAATACGGGCGAGATAAAGTCTGGCAAGCTTCTGTGTGGTGTGGGTTGTCTTTACTGGAATAAAATGTGCCACTTTGGTTAATCTATCGGTGATGACCCATATGGCATCATTTCCGTGTCATGACCGAGGTAGTCCGACAATAAAATCCATTCCAATTTCGTCCCATTTCCATTCAGGTATCCTGTTTGGCTGTAATAGTCCTGCTGGTTTTTGGTGTTCGGCTTTAATGCGCTGACATGAATCACAACATGCAATGAACGTGGCTATATCCCTTTTCATACCGTGCCACCAAATTTTTTCCTGAATGTCCTTGTACATTTTGGTTCCTCCTGGGTGGATGGAATAAGGAGCAGTGTGGGCTTCGGTCAAAATTTGCTGTTTGAGGTCCTCTATATTTGGTACGCATAGCCTGTCTCCGTACCATAATATTCCCTTGTCGTCCACGACAAACTCTGAGGCCTTGCCCATACTTACTTTTCTCTTTATTCCTTCGATGCTGGGGTGTCCATGCTAGGCTTCTTTAATTTGTTCCACCAAGGTGGGTTGGAGTTCCAAATTTGCCACAGTGCCTTCCGTGACCAAAACCATGTTGAGTTTGGCAAACTCTTGTTGGAATTCAGGTCGTAAATTTTGTAGACTGCCATTGCCTGAGCTTGGGTTTCGACTGAGAGCATCTGCCACGACATTTGCCTTGCCTGGATGGTAATGAATCCCAACATCATAATCCTTCACTAATTCCAACCAGCGTCGTTGTCGTAAATTGAGTTATGGCTGTGTGAAAATATATTTGAGGCTTTTGTGGTCCGTATATATTTCACAACGATTTCCAAGTAGAAAGTGCCGCCATTCCTTGAGTGCGTGAATTACTGCTGCCAATTCCAAGTCATGAGTAGGATAATTTTCTTCATGTCGTCAAAGCTGTCTTGAAGCATAGGCGACAACTTTACCTTCTTGCATCAGTACACATCCAAGACCCTTCCTGGATGCGTCGCAATATACTTCAAAAAATTTGTGTATGTCCGGCACGATTAATACTAGTGCCGTTGTTAATTTCTTCTTCAATTCTTGGAAACTTTTCTCGCAGGCCTCAGTCCACACAAACTTCTTATCCTTCTTGAGTAACTGTGTCATGGGTTTTGCTATGGTGGAAAATCCTTCAATGAATCTTCTATAATATCCCGCCATTCCCAGAAAACTTCGTATATCAGTTACGTTGGCTGGTTGTTTCCACTCAAGTACAGCCTTGACTTTTTCCGGGTCCACGGCAACACCTTCTTGGGTTAGTACGTGGCCTAGAAAACCAACTTGTTTTAACCAGAATTCACATTTGCTGAATTTGGCGTACAATTGATGTTTCCTTAATTCTCCTAGTACAATTCTGAGATGTTGAGCATGTTCTTCTGGTGTCTTGGAATATACCAAAATATCATCAATGAACACCACAACAAATTTGTCCATATATTTCATAAACACCTTGTTCATGAGATGCACAAAATATGCGGGGGCATTTGTCAGTCCGAATGGCATTACTGTAAATTCATATAACCCGTATCTGGAGGTGAACGCCGTCTTAGGAATGTCTTCGGTCCTTATTTTTAATTGATGGTATCCTGACCTCAGATCAATTTTTGAGAATACTTTGGCTTGTGCGAGCTGGTCAAACAAATCATTTATCCGTGGCAACGGATATTTATTTTTAATGGTGACCATGTTGAGAGCTCGATAGTCCATACATAATCTCAGAGTTCCATCTCTTTTCTTGGCAAATAATACTGGTGAACCCCATGGTGATGAGCTGGGTCTGATATAACCCTTGTCCAGTAATTCTTTTATTTGCTTCTTTAATTCTACCAGCTCAGAGGGTGCCATCCTGTATGGTTTCTTGTAAATGGGAGCGGTGCCCGGTGCTAGTTCAATGATGAACTCTATCTCCCGGACTGGAGGCATACCTGGTAGCTCTTCAGGAAATACATCTGGGAATTCACACACCACTGGAACTTTGCTTAATTTTGAAATATCCACCTTGTTCAGCCTTACGTGCGGTGGGGCTGGTCTTTCTATGGCTGAAATTCTTATTGTCTTCCCATGGTGATGAGTGAGAGTCACAGTCCGATTGAAACAGTCAATAAAACCCTTGTTGGTTGTTAACCAATCTATCCCGAGAATAACATCCAGTCCATTGTGCTCCAACACAATGAGATTTGCCCAAAACTTTAATCCTTTAATCTTGATAATCACACCTTGGCAGTAACTTTGAGTGATATGCTTAACTCCCGGGGACTGTATGGTCATAGAATTTTCCAAAGGAGAAATCGGAAAATCATGTTGCAAAGCAAATTTCTTGGAAATGAATAAGTGAGACGCTCCAGAATCAAACAAAACCGTGGTAGGAATTGTGTTGGCAGGGAACGTACCGAGTACGATGTCAGGAGCATTCTGTGCTTCATCCTTGGCCACATGGTTCACGTGACCCTTATGGTGATTGTTATTGGGGTTGAAATTGTTGCGCTTAGGAGCTGAATTATTCCCATTGTTGTTCGGCTTGGGAGCCGAGTTTCTTGGCTTTGGGCACTGCTTGGCATAGTGTCCTTCTTCTCCACATGCGAAGCAAGTAATGCTTGGGCGATATGTGAATTCCTTGTCCCTGGCATGAAAATTATTGTTTGGGCGAGGAACTGCAGTTGAAGATTTAATCGCCCCATTTCTCTGAAAATCATTCTTGGGCTTGTTGTTGCGAGGGTGAGCAGACTTATCTCTCTTGCGCTTGCGAATATCATCCAAGCTACGTCGCTCATTTTCCAGCACAATAGCCTTGTCCACAAGGGTCTTGAAATCCGGGAAGGTGTGTACGACCAGCTGGCATTTAAGTGCTGGTGCGAGCCCATCGAGGAATTTTTCCATCTTCTTGTCTTCGGTCATATATTCATCATTGGCATATCGGGATAACTGGGTAAACTGACTGAGGTAGTCTATTACAGTCATGCTGCGCTGCTTGAGATCTTCAAATTCCCTCTTCTTGAGTTTCATCACACTGTTGGGGATGTGCGCCCCACGAAAGCTTTCCTTGAATTCTTCCCAGGTAATGTTGTTCTCATTGGTGTGCATGCATAGGAAATTCTCCCACCATGATGCAGCGGCTCCAGTCAAATAATGCGGAGCATACAATACTTTTTCGTGGTCTGAACACTGAGCAGTAATTAATTTTCTCTCAATATCGCAAAGCCAATCGTCTGCTTCCAGGGGTTGATCAGTGTGAGAGAAAACTGTAGGGCGTGTCTTTTGCAGCTCAGATAATTTTGAACGCTGCTGGTATGGTTCACGGTGATTTCCCATATTGATAATACGATTCATCATCTCTTGATGCTGCTGCTGGCTTTGCTCATAAAGGCGGCATACTTGAGAAAATGCGGCTTCACTGTCTTGTTGACTTGATTGTCCCTGTGTGAAATTGTTACCTGTCTGTGTACCATGATTTTCTTTTGGCGGACTTGGCATGGAACGAGTCTAGGGACGATGCATTTTTCACTTTGGGGTATTTTTGCAAAACACATGAGAAAAATCTGTGTGGCAAAAATAAATAATTTTGCAAAGGCAAAAATTTAAATACTCCAAGATTTTTCATGAAAATATTTGATTGCGTATGGAGAAGAACTGCAAGGTACATATCTTACAAGCAAGCCATAATTATACAATACATCACTCAGGATGCGCGTACACATTCCTGACATGTTATTTAAGCTAGTGCACTTCTCCGAACTCCTACATGATGCGCACACAGACTACTTCTCACCAAGCCTATATGTACATATAAACATATATCACATGCTGCCTCATCACACTGCTGCTCGGCGTACTCAGTCTGAAATGGTAAGGACGTCGCTCGGCCTGCCGAGGGTAAGTCCCAGACGAGGTGCTGGAGACTCAACCTCCTCAAGAATTGGCTCTAGGCGAGTAGTACGGGGCTGTGGAGCTGGTGGGGGTGCGGCAGGTGGTGCAGCTCTAACTGGGGTAGGAGCAATAACTTGGTCAAACTCCTCAGTGGTAGGCAGGCGGTGTGTGGTGGCCATGACGGCAGGTGAATATGATGCTGCGGACGAGATGTACGACAGTGGTGGTGCTGTATGGAGAAGCTCCCTCCTGTTGAGGATACAGGCCTGAACTGAGTCCATACGAGCAGCCACAAAGTCGTCCACGAGGTTATCAAAAGCTGCCTCAAGAGCCTTGAGATACTCAACAAGCATCTCAATGGCTTCATCTCTCTCTCCCCTAGCGCAAGCAAATGCATAATGACAAGTGTAGGGAACGTGGCATGGGAGGTAGCGGTAGCGACGAGTCTTCATGGAAGGAAGAACATCCCGGAGACGAGCAATTGCCTCTCGGGAAGCCATCTGCACAGCATGCCTCTCCGTAGGCATGGCCCTCCCAACAAAACGGAAGCGGCGCGATTCAGCACGCCCTCCCTTGAACTGCACCGAGGTCTAATGCATAGTCACACTGTCGCTGAGCTTGTGCTGGTAGAGTGTGAACTCCGGACGAGTCGATGGCCCAATCGCGATCTTGGCGATGGAGACGAGGAGCTTGGAAAACCCCTCGGGTACATTGGCGAACACCTGTGACTCACAGTCGCCGCCAGCCATCTACAAAAGTAGACAAAAGTTCCAGATAGTCATATCATAAATTTATGATGACTAACAGAAAAAATGCTACAATGTGCAGGATGCTAAAACAAATTAATTAGATTAATTATTTGTTAGCGATCGCACCTAGTGGCTTCCTATAGTCAGCCTGGCTCTGATACCAAGGTTGTCAGGACCGGTTTTTCAATAAAATAATTATTGAAAAATCGCCCCTTCAGTCAGACCAGCACAGAAAATAATTCGTACTGGTAGACAAATCCTTGATACAGAAATCCAGTAGTACTTAATATTATACATGGTTGAGCTAAGGTTGCTCAACAATTTATTACAAGCACGCCAATATTAAGCATAAAGGCGGATATGACACAATGGAAATGGTGGCAGTACTACTGACTCGCAATATATAGTGGTGGTGGATATGTCACAGTGGAGTGGGTGACATGACTCTAATATCTTACAACTCGCCAAGCGTCGGAGTGAGGCTCGACGATTTTATTTGGGTAGCGGAAGCGTATATAATACAAGTGGCAGACTCCAGGATCGCAAGGGACTGACTGGGACTCCTCTAGGCGTCGGACTCGCTATCGAACTTTTCATCCATAAGATCGCCTTCGTCAACATCTGGCCAAATCAACAAGCCAGGTGAGTACTTTGAATGTACTCGCAAGATAGTTGGACATAAGATATAACAAATGCAAACATGATGCACACAAGCAGGTTAGTAATGCACACACGGGTAATAAATTTGCACAGCAAGATAAATAAAAAGGAAGTCGGGCGGTAGTCCTCCCGAAATCCCAATAAAATAAAGGAAGACCGATCGGGTGTCTGAAGCGACGCCTCGAAAGGTAAAAATAAATGAACATGCCACAGTCGGACGTCTGAGCGACATCGCATAAAGGGCTTATAATGAAAGTAAACAACCAAATGCCACAGTCGGACGTCTGAGCGACATCACGTAAAGGGCTTGTACTGAAAATAAATAACAAGAACGCCACAGTCGGACGTCTGAGCGACATCACGTAAAGGGCTTGTACTGAAAATAAATAACAAGAAATGCCACAGTCGGACGTCTGAGCGACATCACATAAAGGGCTTGTACTGAAAATAAATAACAAGAACGCCACAGTCGGGCGTCTGAGCGACATCACGTAAAGGGCTTGTACTGTAAATAAATAACAAGAAATGTCACAGTCGGACGTCTAAGGGACATCACATAAAGGGCTTATATTTCACATTCAATTACGAGTATCCAGGAGGTAGCACCATCCCAAGGAATACTCGGCACATCACAGTAATAACCTGGTTAGTCCATTCATGGAAATAATATTCAGCCAAGTTCACTTCTGTCATTTAACAGATTAGTTCTCCAGAGACTGACACTGAGACCGACACTTGACCTGCCAACCAACGTCCTTGACCGTGGACACGGCTATTCGAATAGTTTTGACTCTGCAGAGGTTGTACTCTTTACCCACAGCCAACGGATTTCGGTAATCCCGAAGGACTAGTTCCGTCTACGGTATTTTAGAAGAAAACACACCTAACCAGTACACACCCATTTCACATCCCGATGCCAGGTATCACCCCAGGCAACGTTCAATAAAAACTTTAAGACGGGGAGGCCAACACCTCGAATAGCATGGGATCAAATTTATATCGCGCGCTACTAAGGGGTGCCCCCTCTCGGTCCCAACCGGAAACACCCATGCCCCCTGACCGGATGATGGGCTTTAATCCAGGGCCATGGAACCCTCATCACGGCCCCTCTATTTGGTGTATACATGGAAAGAGATTTACAACTTACTAAACCACATTCCTTGCAGAAAGCATGTGGTAGCACGAAAATAAGGCGAACGGGGACAAAACTCGATCTATGTCAACACTGGAGTTAAACAGTTTCTTTGATAATACTGGCATGCTCCAACAATACCAGCATACAACCTATCATGTCACCACATGACTAGGTTGTCCAATCATTCATGATCACATCAAGTTTTTAGGTCACTTGCAACTTATCATGCATGAAATATAACATTCATCATATGCTTATATAAACATGCCATGAGAATAACAATTCAAGCAAACAGGAAACACACTCATCATATCAAAGGTTCAAACATGCTTGCTTGGATCAACGTAGTCGGAGTCTAGCTCGGCGAAGTTGACGGCAGCGTCTCCTCCTTCGGTATCTACGTCATACAAATATTCGAATACTAACGTAAATACCGTGCGCGTATAAAAATTTGTCTCAAAATATTTTTGAATAAATACTATAAAAAACTAGATTGAAGAATAAGGGTGACAGGAAAAAGATTCAACTCAAAATCATTTCTGTTTAAAAGATATAAAGAAAATAAGCCCAGGGACCTATCTGTTATAAACAGAAAACTTTCCACGGGTTAGACTGAGAAAAGCAGAAAGCGCTTTCAAAGGAATACGCCAGCCCGAAGGGAAAGCGTACTCTAGCGCAGAGCGCTTTCAGAAAACGATTCGAAAAAAAAGAGGAACCTGACGAGGGGGTCCCACCAATCAGGTTTAAAAATGCCACCGGCGGCAGGGGCTCGCGGTGGTCGCCGGCGACGATCCACGGCGGTGGAAGGGAATCTAAGGGCATGGGCGCACTCACCGCACTATTCCGCATCTGTGGGAGGTGGAAGGGGTCGTCGAAGAGCACCACGTGGACGGCGGCTTCCTCTCCGGCGGACGGCGGCGTCGGGAGATGATGGATCTCACCGCAGGGAGTATCTAGCATCAAATTGGAGCGGGGGTCAGAGCACTTGGTGCACCAGGGGACTACTGGCTAGGTTTGAGGTGCGGGCGCCCACTCACCGGCGTCAATTTTGCCGGAGCCCGAAGCGGATCGGGGCGGCCGGAGTCAGGGAAGAAGACCTCCCCGAGATCCTCTGATGAGCGGGGCGTGCCTAGGAGGTAAGGTGGAGTGGTTCTGGGTGGCCTAGCTGCTCGGGGGCCTCCTATTTATAGGCGATTCGAGGCGGTTGCCGTGACGGAGTGATCTCCGGTGCCGATCACGGCGAACGGCGGGCTTGGCAGGGGGTTACGGCTGCGGGGCAGGCTGCTGCATCTCTCTTGTCCCCATTTTAGCTCTAACCTATGCTGATTACGCAGGGAAGTCGCAACTCGACGGAACGGCGACTTACGGCCATGACGGGTGCAGAGAGCACGCTCTGCACGGCCCAGGCCACGCCGACGGCTCTGCCGTGCGCGTGCAGGTGGGGGACGGCCACGCGGAGGCTTCAGGTGGATTGGGCGGCGCTGCGCAACGGCGTTCTGTAGCAGAGGTCTCTGGCGATGGTGGTAGACGGCCCTGTTGCCGCGGGAGGGGGCGGGGCTGGCGAGCCAGCTCATCACCGACGCCCACAAGTGGCCAATCGACCGTGCGGCGCCTTGGATAAGGGCTAGCCACAGTGCACAAGGTGCCACTGCTGCTACTGCTGAGATTGACGAAGCTTCTCTCTGACGAAACTGAAAAAGTCTGAAATCTACAGAAACAGTGCACGCCAGGTGTTCGACTGATTGCCAGAGGGCTCAAATGAATTTATTTTGGGCTGAAACTTGGAGGGCTTATCCATTGGGGCTTCTAGAGGCTCCCTGATTTTTCTCAGAATTTTTGAAGCAAAGGAGGAGAGGTAACCAGCAAGAAATAGATTTCTGGTCCAAATTGCTTTTGAATGTGGTTTGAAAATTTTGAACTGTGGACCAGAAGGTTTTTGCACAATTGGGTTGTGGGTACTAAGGAGTACTAGTGGTAATTTATTTGAGGTCAAACTCAAAAGGAATCTGGTACTTCCTTTGTAAATCTTGAGACCTCAAAATAAAATTCAGAAATAGATTTTGGGCTTTATAAAAATAATAATAATAAATATTTTTCCAGGTTGGTCCCTTGAGAAAAGATGGGTTGAAACCCTTGGGTCAGAGAGGAAATGTTAGAGAGGGGATTAAGAAATGTAGAGCAAGTCAAGAGTGAATATGATCACCAAGTAGGATTTGTAGAACTAAAACTCCAAAGATATTGTCCCCAAAATTTTAAGAATAAGCCAAAGTAAATTTTGTAGGGGAGAAACTCGAACAGAAATTTTTGGAGGTCAAAACCAAAGTTGGTCAAAAAGTTTTATAAGAAGTTTTTCATCCTTTGAGTTGAAGAGGAAAAATCAAAAAGTTTTTAAAAGTTCCATCTCAAAGGAATAAAAATATTTTTCAAATAAAAATTTAAAATCTTGGGGTGTTACATGGCTGGGGGCTACAATCGCTTGAATAAAGTGGGAGTTAATCTTCCAGATAAGATAGTGATTGACAGAGTTCTCCAGTCACTATCACCAAGCTACTACAACTTTGTGATGAACTATAACATGCAAGTGATGGAGATGATGATCCCGGAGCTATTCGCGGTACTTAAGGCCACGGAGGTAGAAGTCAAGAAGGAGCATCAAGTGTTGATGGTAAGACCACTAGTTTCAAGAAGGGCAAGGGCAAGAAGGGAAACTTCATGAATGGCAAGCCAATTGCCGCTCCAGTGAAGAAACCCAAGGTTGAACCCAAACCCGAGACTAAGTGTTCTATTGTAAGGGGAACGGCCACTGGTAGCGGAACTACCCCAAATGCTTGGTATATAAGAAGGCTGGCACAGTCAACTAAAGTATATCTGATATATGTGTTATTGATGTGTACCTTACTAGTACTCCTAGTGGCACTTG
Organism: Elymus sibiricus; assembly: GCA_039707655.1. Lineage (NCBI taxonomy): Eukaryota > Viridiplantae > Streptophyta > Magnoliopsida > Poales > Poaceae > Elymus > Elymus sibiricus. Next base: position 77,297,173 of record CM077673.1, read on the forward strand.
GGTATTAGATACCGGTTCAGTTGCTAATATTGGTAACTCAAAACAAAAGTTGCGGAATAAACAGAGACTAGCTAAGGGCGAAGTGACGATGTGTGTTGGAAGTGTTTCCAAGGTTGATGTGATCACCATCGCACGCTCCCTCTACCTTCGGGATTAGTGTTGAACCTAAATAAATGTTATTTGGTGTCTGCGTTGAGCATGAACATGATTAGATCGTGTTTATTGCAATACGAATATTCATTTAAGTCAGAGAATAATGGTTGTTCTGTTTACATGAATAATACCTTTTATGGTCATGCACCCAATGTGAATGGTTTATTGAATCTCGATCGTAGTGATACACATGTCCATAACATTGATTCCAAAAGATGCAAAGTTAATAATGATAGTACCACATACTTGTGGCACTGCTGCTTAGGTCATATTGGTGTAAAGCGCATGAAGAAGCTCCATGCTGATGGATCTTTGGACTCACTCGATGTTGAATCGCTTGAGACATGCGAACCATGCCTTATGGGCAAGATGACTAAAACCTCGTTTTCCGATACGATGGAGCGGGCAAGTGACTTATTGGAAATAATACATATTCATGTATGCAGTCCAATGAGTGTTGAAGCACGCGGTGGATATCGTTATTATCTTACCTTCACAGACGATTTGAGTAGATACAAATATATTTACTTGATGAAAGACAAGTCTGAATTTTTTGAAAAGTTCAAGCAATATCAGAGTGAAGTTGAAGATCATCGTGACAAGAAGATAAAATGTCTACGATATGACCGTGGAGGTGAATATCTGAGTTACGAGTTTGGTATGCAAGACAATGTGGAAGTTGTTTCACAACCCACGCCACCTAGAACACCATAGTGTAATGGTGTGTCCGAACGTCACTCTATTGGATATGGTGGGATCTATGATGTCTCTTGCTGATTTGCCACTATTGTTTTGGGGTTATGCATTAGAGGAAACTACATTCACTTTAAATAGGGCACCATCTAAATCCGTTGAGACGACACCATATGAATTATGGTTTGGCGAGAAACCTAAGCTGTCGTTTCTTAGAGTTTGGGGATGCGACACTTATGTCTGATAAGCTAGAACCCAAAGCGGAAAAGTGCATCTTCATAAGATACCCTAAAGCAACAATTGGTTATACCGTCTATCACAGATCCGAAGGCAAGGTCTTTGTTGCCAAGAATGGATCCTTTCCAGAGAAGAAGGTTCTCTCGAAAGAAGTGAGTGGGAGGAAGGTAGAACTTGATAAGGTTATCGAACCTTCACTTGAATTGGAAAGTAGCGCAGAACAGAAAGGTGTTCCTGTAATGCGTACACCAATTGAAGAGGAAGCTAATGATGATGATCATGAAACTTCAGATCAAGTTGCTACCGAACCTCGTAGGTCGACAAGGAAACGTACTGCCCCTGAGTGGTACGGTAATCCTGTCTTGGAAGTCATGTTGTTAGACAACGATGAGCCTACGAACTATGAGGAAGCGATGATGGGCCTAGATTTCGACAAATGGCTAGAGGCCATGTAATCCGAGATAGGATTCATGTATGATAACCAAGTGTGGACTTTGGTAGACTTGTCCGATGACCGGCAGGCCATTAAGGATAAATGGATCTTTAAGAAGATAGACGCTGGTAGTAATGTCACTATCTATAATGCTCGACTTGTCGCAAAGAGGTTTCCGACAAGTTCAAGGAGTTGACTACGATGAGACTTTCTCACCCGTAGCGATGCTAAAGTCTATTGGGATTATGTTAGCAGTTGCTGCATTTTTCGATTATGAAATCTGGCAGATGGATGTCAAAACATCGTTTCCTTAACGGTTTCCTTGAGGAAAGGTTCTATGTGATATAACCAAAAGGTTTTGTCAATCCTAAGGATGCTAAAAGGCATGCGAGCTCTAGTGATCCTTCTATGGAAGTTGGAATATGCGCTTTGATGAGGTGATCAAAGCTCTTTTGGGTTTATACAAAGTTTATAAGAAACTTGTATTTACAAGAAAGTGAGTGGGAGCACTATAGCATTTCTGATAAGTATATGTGGATGACATATTGTTGATCGGAAATGATGTAGAATTTATAGAAAGCATAAAGGGTTGTTTGAAAGGAGTTTTTCAAAGGAAGACCTGGAAAAAGCTGCTTAAATATTGGGCATCAAGATCTATAGAGATAGATCAAGACGCGTGATAAGACTTTCAATGAGTACGTACCTTGACAAGATTTTGAAGGAGTTCAAAATGGATCAGTCAAAGAAGGAGTTCTTGCCTGTATTGTAAGGTGTGAAGTTGAGTAAGACTCAAAGCTCGACCACGGCAAAAGAAAGAGAAAGGACGAAGGCCGTCCCCTATGCCTTAGCCATAGGCTCTATACGGTATTCCATGCTGTGTATCGCACCTGATGTGTGCCTTGCCACGTGTTTGGCATGGGGGTACAAGAGTGATCCAGGAGTGGATCACTGGACATCGGTCAAAATTATCCTTAGTAACTAGAGGACTAATGAAATGTTTCTTGATTATGGAGGTGATAAAGAGTTCGTCGTAAAGGGTTACGTCGATGCAAGCTTTGACACCGATCCGAACTCTGAGTAGCAAACCGGATACGTAGTGGAGCAGTCATTTGGAATAGCTCCAAGTGGAGCGTGATAGCAGCATCTACAATATGACATAAGGATTTGCAAAGTACACATGGATCTGAATGTTGCAGACCCGTTGACTAAAACCTCTCTCACAAGCAAAACATGATCAAACCACAGAACTCGTTGGGTGTGAATCACATGGCGATGTAAACTAGATTATTGACTCTAGTGCAAGTGGGAGACTGTTGGAAATATGCCCTAGAGGCAATAATAAATTGGTTATTATCATATTTCCCTGTTCATGATAAACGTCTATTATCCATGCTAGTATTGTATTGATCGGAAACTCAGATACATGTGTGGATACATAGACAACATCGTGTCCCTAGTGAGCCTCTACTAGACTAGCTCGTTGATCAAAGATGGTTAAAGTTTCCTAACCATAGACATGAGTTGTCATTTGATAACGAGGTCACATCATTAGGAGAATGATGTGACGGACAAGACCCAACCGTAAGCATAGCATTTGATCGTATTAGTTTATTGCTATTGCTTTCTTCATGTCAAGTATATGTTCCTAAGACCATGAGATCATGCAACTCCCTGGCACCGGAGGAATGCCTTGTGTGTATCAAACGTCACTTCGTAACTAGGTGATCATAAAGGTACTCTACAGGTATCTCCAAGGGTGACTGTTGGGTTGGCATGGATCGAGACTGGGATTTGTCACTCCGTATGACGAAGAGGTATCTCTTGTTGGAAATATGTCCTAGAGGCAATAATAAAATGGTTATTATTATATTTCCTTGTTCATGATAATTGTCTATTGTTCATGCTATAATTGTATTAACCGGAAACCGTAATACATGTGTGAATACATAGACCACACCATGTCCCTAGTGAGCCTCTAGTTGACTAGCTCGTTGATCAATAGATGGTCATGGTTTCCTGACCATGGACATTGGATGTCGTTGATAACGGGATCACATCATTAGGAGAATGATGTGATGGACAAGACCCAATCCTAAGCATAGCACAAGATCGTGTAGTTCGTCTGCTAGAGCTTTTCTAATGTCAAGTATCATTTCCTTAGACCATGAGATTGTGCAACTCCCGGATACCGTAGGAATGCTTTGGGTGTATCAAACGTCACAACGTAACTAGGTGACTATAAAGGTGCACTACAGGTATCACCGAAAGTGTCTGTTGGGTTGGCACGAATCGAGACTGGGATTTGTCACTCCGTGTGACAGAGAGGTATCTCTAGGCCCACTCGGTAATACATCATCATAATGAGATCAATGTGACTAAGGAGTTAATCACGGGATCATGTGTTACGGAATGAGTAAAGAGACTTGCCGGTAACGAGATTGAACAAGGTATAGGGATACCGACGATCGAATCTCGGGCAAGTAACATACCGATGGACAAAGGGAATTGTATACGGGATTAATTGAATCCCCGACATCGTGGTTCATCCGATGAGATCATCGTGGAACATGTGGGAGCCAATATGGGTATCCAGATCCCGCTATTGGTTATTGGCCGGAGAGGTGTCTCGGTCATGTCTGCATGGTTCCCGAACCCGTAGGGTCTACACACTTAAGGTTCGGTGACGCTTGAGTAGTAATGGGAGATACACGTTGGTGACCGAAGGTTGTTCGGAGTCCCGGATGAGATCCCGGACGTCACGAGGAGTTCCGGAATGGTCCGGAGGTAAAGATTTATATATGGGAAGTCCTATTTTGGCCACCGGAAAATGTTCGGGATTTTTCGGTATTGTACCGGGAAGGTTCTAGAAGGTTCCGGAGTGGGGCCCACCTGCATGGGGGGGCCCACATGAACGTGGGTAGTGGGGGCAAGGCCCCACACCCCTGGTCAAGGCGCACCAAGATCCCCCCTTAGAAGGAATAAGATCATATCCCGAAGGGATAAGATCAAGATCCCTAAAAAAGGGGATAACAATCGGTGGGGAAGGGAAAGGATGGGATTTCTTTCCTCCCACCTTTGCCAACGCCCCAATGGACTTGGAGGGCAAGAAACCAGCCCCCTCCACCCCTATATATAGTTGGGAGGCACATGGGTGCTGCATCCCTTGCCCCTGGCACAACCCTCCCCCCTCCTACACCTCCTCCTTCGTAGTGCTTAGCGAAGCTCTGCCGGAGAACCCCGAGCTCCACCGCCACCACGCCGTCGTGCTGCCGGAGCTCTCCCTCAACTTCTCCTCCCCCCTTGCTGGATCAAGAAGGAGGAGACGTCCCCGGGCTGTACGGGTGTTGAACGCGGAGGCACCGTCCGTTCGGCGCTTGGATTGGATCTTCCGCGATTTGAATCGCCGCGAGTACGACTCCATCAACCGCGTTCTTTGCAACGCTTCCGCTTAGCGATCTTCAAGGGTATGAAGATGCACTCCCTCTCTCTCGTTGCTAGCTTCTCCTAGATTGATCTTGGTGACACGTAGGAAAATTTTGAATTCTTACTACGTTCCCCAACAGTGGTTTCAGAGCTAGGTCTATGCGTAGATTCTATGCACGAGTAGAACACAAGTAGTTGTGGGCGATGATTTGGTCAATTTGCTTGCCTTTACTAGTCCTATCTTGATTCGGCGGCATTGTGGGATGAAGCGGTCCGGACCGACTTTACACGTACGCTTACGTGAGACTGGTTCCACCGCCTGACATGCACTTGTTGCATAAGGTGGCTAGCGGGTGTCTGTCTCTCCCACTTTAGTCGGATCGGATTCGATGAAGAGGGTCCTTATGAAGGGTAAATAGCAATTGGCATATCACCGTTGTGGCTTTTGCGTAGGTAAGAAACGTTCTTGCTAGAAACCCATAGCAGCCACGTAAAACTTGCAACAACAATTAGACGACGTCTAACTTGTTTTTGCAGGGTATGCTATGTGATGTGATATGGCCAAAAGGATGTGATGAAATATATGTGATGTATGAGATTGATCATGTTCTTGTAATAGGAATCAAGACTTGCATGTCGATGGGTATGACAACCGGCAGGAGCCATAGGAGTTGTCTTAATTTATTGTATGACCTGCGTGTCAATCAAAAAACGCCATGTAATTACTTTACTTTATTACTAACCGTTAGCCATAGTAGTAGAAGTAATAGTTGGCAAGACAACTTCATGAAGACACGATGATGGAGATCATGGTGTCGTGTCGGTGATGATGGTGATCATACCGCGCCCCGAAGATGGAGATCAAAGGCGCAAGATGATATTGGCCATATCATGTCACTTTATGATTTGCATGTGATGTTTATCATGTTTTTACATTTTATTTGCTTAGAACGACGGTAGCATAAATAAGATGATCCCTCACTAAAATTTCAAGAAATGTGCTCCCCCTAAGTGTGCACCGTTGCGAAGGATCGTTGTTTCGAAGCACCACATGATGATCGGGTGTGATAGATTCTAACGTTCACATACAACGGGTGTAAGCCAGATTTACACACGCGAAACACTTAGGTTGACTTGACGAGCCTAGCATGTACAGATATGGCCTCGGAACACGAGAGACCGAAAGGTCGAACATGAGTCATATAGTAGATGCGACCAACATGGAGATGTTCACCATTGATGACTAGTCCGTCTCACATGATGATCGGACACGGCCTAGTTGATATGGATCATGTATCACTTAGATGACTAGAGGGATGTCTATCTGAGTGGGAGTTCATTAAATAATTTGATTAGATGAACTTAATTATCATGAACTTAGTCTAAAATTGTCTTTACAATCTATCTTGTAGATCCAATGGCCCACGCTAATGTTGCCCTCAACTTCAACGCGTTCCTAGAGAAAACCAAGCTGAAAGACGATGGAAGCAACTATACGGACTGGGTCCGTAACTTGAGGATCATCCTCATAGCTTCCAAGAAAGCATATGTCCTTGATGCACCGCTTGGTGACGCACCCATTTTCTCAGCAACTCAAGACGTTATGAACGCCTGGTAGTCGCGTAGTGATGATTACTCCCTGGTTCAGTGCGGCATGCTTTACAACTTAGAACCGGGGCTCCAAAAGCGTTTTGAGCAACACAGAGCATATGAGATGTTCCAAGAGCTGAGAATGGTTTTCCAAGCTCATGCCCGGGTCGAGAGATATGAAGTCTCCGACAAGTTCTTCAGTTGTAAGATGGAGGAAAATAGTTCTGTCAGCGAGCACATACTCAAAATGTCTGGGTCGCACAACCGCTTGTCTCAGCTGGGAGTTAATCTTCCGGATGACTTGGTTATTGACAGAATCCTCCAGTCGCTTCCACCTAGCTACAAGAGCTTTGTGATGAACTTCAATATGCAAGGGATGGAGAAGTCCATTCCTGAGTTATATTCGATGCTGAAATCAGCGGAGGTGGAGATCAAAAAGGAACATCAAGTGTTGATGGTGAATAAGACCACCAGTTTCAAGAAAGGCAAGGGTAAGAAGAACTTCAAGAAGGACGGCAAAGCAGTTGCCGCGCCCGGTAAATCAGTTGCCGGGAAGAAGCCCAAGAATGGACCCAAGCCTGAGACTGAGTGCTTTTATTGCAAGGGAACCGGTCACTGGAAGCGGAACTGCCCCAAGTACTTAGCGGATAAGAAGGCCGGCAACGTCAAAGGTATATATGATATACATGTTATTGATGTGTACCTTACCAGCGCTCGTAGTAGCTCCTGGGTATTTGATACCGGTGTGGTTGCTCACATCTGTAACTCAAAACAGGAGCTGCGGAATAAGCGGAGACTGGCGAAGGACGAGGTGACGATGCGCGTCGGGAATGGTTCCAAGGTCGATGTGATCGCCGTCGGCACACTACCTCTACATCTACCTTCGGGATTAGTTTTAAACCTCAATAATTGTTATTTAGTACCAGCTTTGAGCATGAACATTGTATCTGGATCTCGTTTGATGCGAGATGGCTACTCATTTAAATCCGAGAATAATGGTTGTTCTATTTATATGAGAGATATGTTTTATGGTCATGCCCCGCTGGTCAATGGTTTATTTTTATTGAATCTCGAACGTGATGTTACACATATTCATAGTGTGAATATCAAACGATGTAAGGTTGATAATGATAGTCCCACATACTTGTGGCACTGCCGCCTTGGTCATATTGGTGTCAAACGCATGAAGAAACTCCATGCAGATGGACTTTTGGAGTCTCTTGATTATGAATCATTTGACACGTGCGAACCATGCCTCATGGGCAAGATGACTAAGACTCCGTTCTCCGGAACAATGGAGCGAGCAACCAACTTGTTGGAAATAATACATACCGATGTATGCGGTCCAATGAGCGTTGAGGCTCGCGGTGGCTATCGTTATGTTCTCACCCTCACTGATGACTTAAGCAGATGTGGGTATGTCTACTTAATGAAACACAAGTCTGAGACCTTTGAAAAGTTCAAGGAATTTCAGAGTGAGGTAGAGAATCAACGTGACAAGAAAATAAAGTTCTTACGATCTGATCGTGGAGGAGAATATTTGAGTCACGAGTTTGGCACGCACTTAAGGAAATGTGGAATTGTTTCACAACTCACGCCGCCTGGCACACCTCAGCGTAATGGTGTGTCCGAATGTCGTAATCGCACTCTATTGGATATGGTGCGATCTATGATGTCTCTTACTGATTTACCGCTATCATTTTGGGGATATGCATTAGAGACTGCCGCATTCACTTTAAATAGGGCACCGTCTAAATCCGTTGAGACGACACCGTATGAATTATGGTTTGGGAAGAAACCTAAGCTGTCGTTTCTGAAAGTTTGGGGATGCGATGCTTATGTCAAGAAACTTCAACCTGAAAAGCTCGAACCCAAATCGAAAAAGTGCGTCTTCATAGGATACCCTAAGGAAACTATTGGGTATACCTTCTACCTCAGATCCGAAGGCAAGATCTTTGTTGCCAAGAATGGATCCTTTCTAGAGAAAGAGTTTCTCTCGAAAGAAGTAAGTGGGAGGAAAGTAGAACTTGATGAGGTAATTGTACCCCCTCTCGAACCGGAGAGTAGCGCAGCGCAGGAAAATGTTTTTGTGGTGCCTGCACCGACTAGAGAGGAAGTTAATGATGATGATCATGAAACTTCGGATCAAGTTACTACTGAACTTCGTAGGTCCACGAGGACACGTTCCGCACTAGAGTGGTACGGCAACCCTGTCTTGGATATCATGTTGTTAGACAACGGTGAACCTTCGAACTATGAAGAAGCCATGGCGAGCCCGGATTCCAACAAATGGCCTGAAGCCATGAAATCCGAGATAGGATCCATGTATGAGAACAAAGTATGGACTTTGGTTTACTTGCCCGATGATCGGCAAGCCATAGAAAATAAATGGATCTTTAAGAAGAAGACTGACGCGGATGGTAATGTGACTGTCTATAAGGCTCGGCTTGTCGCTAAGGGTTATCGACAAGTTCAAGGAGTTGACTACGATGAGACTTTCTCACCCGTAGCGATGCTGAAGTCCGTCCGAATCATGTTAGCAGTTGCCGCATTTTATGATTATGAGATCTGGCAAATGGACGTCAAAACGGCATTCCTTAAGGAAGAATTGTATATGATGCAGCCGGAAGGTTTTGTCGATCCTAAGAATACTGACAAGGTATGCAAGCTCCAGCGCTCCATCTATGGGCTGGTGCAAGCATCTCGGAGTTGGAACATTCGCTTTGATGAGGTGATCAAAGCGTTTGGGTTTATACAGACTTATGGAGAAGCCTGTATTTACAAGAAAGTGAGTGGGAGCTCTGTAGCATTTCTCATTTTATATGTGGATGACATATTGTTGATGGGAAATGATATAGAACTTTTGGAAAGCATAAAGGCCTACTTGAATAAGTGTTTTTCAATGAAGGACCTTGGAGAAGCTGCTTACATATTAGGCATCAAGATCTATAGAGATAAATCGAGACGCCTCATTGGTCTTTTACAAAGCACATACCTTGACAAGATATTGAAGAAGTTCAATATGGATCAGTCCAAGAAGGGGTTCTTGCTTGTATTGCAAGGTGTGAGATTGAGCATAGCTCAATGCCCGACCTTGCAGAAGATAGAGAAAAGATGAGTGTCATCCCCTATGCCTCAGCCATAGGCTCTATTATGTATGCCATGATGTGTACCAGACCTGATGTGAACCTTGCCATAAGTTTGGTAGGAAGGTACCAAAGTGATCCCGGAATGGAACACTAGACAGCGGTCAAGAATATCCTTAAGTACCTGAAAATGACTAAGGATGTGTTTCTCGTTTATGGAGGTGCCGAAGAGCTCGTCGTAAAGGGTTACGTCGATGCTAGCTTCGACACAGACCCGGATGACTCCAAGTCACAAACCGGATACGTGTATATTTTGAATGGTGGGGCAGTCAGCTGGTGCAGTTGCAAGCAAAGCGTCGTGGCGGCATCTACATGTGAAGCGGAGTACATAGCTGCTTCGGAAGCAGCGCAGGAAGGAGTCTGGATGAAGGAGTTCGACCTAGGAGTGATTCCCAATGCGTCGGGCCCGATGACTCTCTTCTGTGACAACACTGGAGCTATTGCCATTGCCAAGGAGCCCAGGTTTCACAAGAAGACCAAGCACATCAAGCGCCGCTTCAACTCCATTCGTGGTTACATTCAGGATGGAGATATAGATATTTGTAAAGTACATACGGATCTAAATGTCGCAGATCCGTTGACTAAACCTCTTCCACGAGCGAAATATGATCAGCACCAGAACTCTATGGGTGTTCGATTCATCACAATGTAACTAGATTATTGACTCTAGTGCAAGTGGGAGACTGTTGGAAATATGCCCTAGAGGCAATAATAAAATGGTTATTATTATATTTCCTTGTTCATGATAATTGTCTATTGTTCATGCTATAATTGTATTAACCGGAAACCGTAATACATGTGTGAATACATAGACCACACCATGTCCCTAGTGAGCCTCTAGTTGACTAGCTCATTGATCAATAGATGGTCATGGTTTCCTGACCATGGACATTGGATGTCGTTGAAAACGGGATCACATCATTAGGAGAATGATGTGATGGACAAGACCCAATCCTAAGCATAGCACAAGATCGTGTAGTTCGTCTGCTAGAGCTTTTCTAATGTCAAGTATCATTTCCTTAGACCATGAGATTGTGCAACTCCCGTATACTGTGGGAAATGCTTTGGGTGTATCAAACGTCACAACGTAACTGGGTGACTATAAAGGTGCACTACAGGTATCTCCGAAAGTGTCTGTTGGGTTGGCACGAATCGAGACTGGGATTTGTCACTCCGTGTGACGGAGAGGTATCTCTGGGCGCACTCGGTAATACATCATCATAATGATCTCAATGTGACTAAGGAGTTAGTCACGGGATCATGTGTTACGGAATGAGTAAAGAGACTTGCCGGTAATGAGATTGAACAAGGTATAGGGATACCGACGATCGAATCTCGGGCAAGTAACATACCGATGGACAAAGGGAATTGTATACGGGATTAATTGAATCCCCGACATCGTGGTTCATCCGATGAGATCATCGTGGAACATGTGGGAGACAATATGGGTATCCAGATCCCGCTATTGGTTATTGGCCGGAGAGGTGTCTCGGTCATGTCTGCATGGTTCCCGAACCCGTAGGGTCTACACACTTAAGGTTCGGTGACGCTAGAGTTGCAATGGGAATTGTATGTGGTTACCGAAAGTTGTTCGGAGTCCCGGATGAGATCCCGGACGTCATGAGGAGTTTCGGAATGGTCCGGAGGTAAAGATTTATATATGGGAAGTCCTATTTTGGCCACCGGAAAATGTTCGGTATTTTTCGGTATTGTACCGGGAAGGTTCTAGAAGGTTCCGGAGTGGGGCCCACCTGCATGGGGGGACCCACATGAACGTGGGTAGTGGGGGCAAGGCCCCACACCCCTGGTCAAGGCGCACCAAGATCCCCCCTTAGAAGGAATAAGATCATATCCCGAAGGGATAAGATCAAGATCCCTAAAAAGGGGGCATAACAATCGGTGGGGAAGGGAAAGGATGGGATTTCTTTCCTCCCACCTTTGCCAATGCCCCAATGGACTTGGAGGGCAAGAAACCAGCCCCCTCCACCCCTATATATAGTGGGGAGGTGCATGGGAGCTGCATCCCTTGCCCCTGGCGCAACCCTCCCCCCTCCTATACCTCCTCCTCCTCCGTAGTGCTTAGCGAAGCTCTGTCGGAGAACCACGAGCTCCACCGCCACCACGCCGTCGTGCTGCCGGAGCTCTCCCTCAACTTCTCCTCCCCCCTTGCTGGATCAAGAAGGAGGAGACGTCCCCGGGCTGTACGTGTGTTGAACGCGGAGGCGTCGTCCGTTCGGCGCTTGGATCGGATCTTCCGTGATTTGAATCGCCGCGAGTACGACTCCATCAACCGCGTTCTTTGCAACGCTTCCGCTTAGCGATCTTCAAGGGTATGAAGATGCACTCCCTCTCTCTCGTTGCTAGCATCTCCTAGATTGATCTTGGTGACACATAGGAAAATTTTGAATTATTACTACGTTCCCCAACATCTCTGGGCCCTCTCGGTAATACAACATCACAAGAAGCTTGCAAGCAATGTAACTAAGGAGTTAGTCACGGGATCTTGTATTACAGAAGGAGTAAAGAGACTTGCCGGTAATGAGATTGAACTAGGTATGGAGATACCGACGATCGAATCTCGGGCAAGTAACATACCGCTGGACAAAGGGAACTGCATACGGGATTGACTGAATCCTTGACATCGTGGTTCGACTGATGAAGATCTTTGTGGAATATGTAGGAACCACTATGGGCATCCAGTTCCTGCTATTGGTTATTGGCCAGAGAGGTGTCTCGGTCATGTCTACATGATTCTCGAACCCGCAGGGTCCGCACGCTTAATGTTCGGTGACGCTAGAGTAGTATTGTGATATGTACATTGGTGACCGTATGTTTTTTGGAGTCCCGGATGAGATCCCAGACGTCACGAGGAGCTACGGAATGGTCCGGAGGTAAATATTTATATATAGGAAGTCCTATTTTGGTCGCCGGAAAAGTTTCGGGCATTATCTGTATTGTACCGGGAGTGCCGAAAGGGGTCCGGGGGTCCACCGGGGGGTCCACCTGCCCCGGGGGCCCACATGGGCTGAAGGGGGTGCGTCTTGGTCTATATGGGCCAGGGGCACCAGCCCCAAGAGGCCCATGCGACAAGGAGAGGTGGAGGAGGAAGGGTCCTAAAGGGGGAAGGCACCCTCCTAGGTGCCTTCGGGAGGGAGGAAACCCCCGTAGGCCCACACCCCCTCCTTGGAGGAGGGGCTAGGGCTGCGACCCAACCCTGCCCCTTGCCTCCTATATATAGCGGGGGAGAGGGAGATGTTGAACACACCAATTCCCACGCCCCGGTGGTAGCCCTCCCTCTCCCGTTACTCCGTTTTCTCCTCAGATCGCATCTACGGTAGCGCTTGGCGAAGCCCTACCGGGATTGCTCCACCACCATCTCCACCACGCCGTCGTGTTGGTTTGAGATCCCATCTACTTCTCCTCCCTCGCTTGCTGGATCAAGAAGGAGGAGACGTCATCGAGCCGCACGTGTGCTGAACGCGAAGGTGTCGTCCGTTCGCGCTAGATCGGATCGGATCGCGATTGGATCTTGAAGAGTACGACTACATCAACCGCGTTATATACGCTTCCGCTTAGCGATCTACAAGGGTATGTAGATACACTCTCCCTCTCGTAGCTATGCATCTCCATAGATAGATCTTGGGTGTTCGTAGGAAAATTTTTGTTTCCCATGCAACGTTCTCCAACAAACGCCGCGGGCCACCTTGATTCCATCAAAACCTTTGCACCACGAGTCTTTTGTCGGCAACTTGGAGTTCGTCACCGACTCAGGCAGAGAGATCGTCCTTAGTGGTATGGTTTCCTATGCAGTCCTATGCACGGAGCACTCTCCTACAACCCACACACCTCCCACTTCATCACCAACGTGGAAACGATACACGACATCCTTAAGGAGCACGACGAGCACAATGAAGAGATGAAGTAGCATCCAACTGCCCTGACGAGGACACCACATCAACACGTCTCCGCCCGTGGCAGGCAACAACATGCTTTGAGCTCCACTTCAACATCACGCCGAGTGACCAGCCAGTCGAGGATAAGGAAGTAAAGGGGGCATCTAGTTTCCAGACAGCAATCCCGCTCTCGGTCCCTCCGCGGTAGACGACGTCCTGCTACATTGTCAACACTGCCACCAACACCAACGCAAAAGTAGAAGAGGCCGAGGATGTGATCCCCACCGACCACGATGACAACGCCCTCGCCTCCATCACCACGCTGGTGCTAGGCATTGACGAGCCCAACAAAATGCTCAAAGAAATCCGCAAGAAGAAATTGCAGATCTACGAAAACCAACAGCATGAGCACAAACGTTTGCTCCAATAGCAATCCACATTGCGAGCGTTAAGAGAACTAGTTCGAGATCGGGCACATCGCTACCTCCAGGTTGAAGCAGCAAAAAAGTTGGCCCTTTTGAGCTAGTCTGCCTGCCACACTATTTAGGGCAATGATCTTCCCCACTCGATGGCGTTCTGCACTATAATGCCCAACATGCGGTCCTAGCTTCAACGAAGACTTTGCAATCCTAACTAGGGCTAGAAGCACATATTGGTTTCCCCAGCATATGACTTAATAACATACACACATTGTCATATGTTGGTGAACAAAGATGGAACATCACAACAAGTACAACTACACAAGATAGAAGATTTTAATATGAGTAAACAATAGGGCAAACATATGGAGAGAGGCGTTTTGGTGGCCGAGCTACCTGAAGGCTGGAATCTCTGCCGTGTAGTATAGCAATGCGATGTGTGCTGCCTTGTTTTCCTGTGTTTATACGCTGGCTATTAAAATGCAATACAGTGGTGCCATGGGCTGCAGTGATAGATTGTACGTGGGCCTCGGGTACACATCATTATGCATGCACGTCATGTGTCCGCTGGGCTGTTTTGAAGATTGCACATGCATGTGGCGAGGTGGTGATATTGACTTTTGCTTTCATGGGCCCATGGGGCGCTCGCTGCAGATAGCTTAACTTTCAGGCAGTGCTCAGTTCTCATGTGACCATTCATCCCCTTCTCCCTGGTAGCTGGGCGACCGATGATTCGCCATCGATGATGTTGAGTTCTTTGAGGAAGCGGAATCAGGGTAAAAAACTGCCGAAACTTGCAATTTATGTTTCTTATTCTCGTGCTTTTGAACAGAAAATGTTTAGCGGGTATTTCCAGTCTTGTTTTGCTACCAATCTTTTTGACTGCTTCGTCTGCGCCTTGTTTGATCTGACAAGATGGCAACCATGGATGTGTTGCAGCTCGGTTCCTAGGGTGGATGCGGGTGAATTCTTTTTTTTGGGGGGGGGTGATCCCATCGTCGGTGGTGTAGGCAAAGGGTAGTTCGGAGTAGGGCGACACAGCGAGGAGGGTGATCGACTCAAACGACATAGCTTCTGAGGATACGAGCAATGCCGTTGTCAAAGAGGATGGAGATGCAAGAGGGTGTGGTCGTATCCAATGCAAAGGGCTCCTGCTGGACTCGACAGTAATAAACTCTTGCCACTGATGGAAAAGAGGACTATTTTTTGAGCAAGTGATGCTAGCTTGTTTCTACATTTTTGTAGTTAATTATCCCCATGGTAGGTTTTATTTTAGGATTCGGTGTGATTGCAGATTTTATTTGTTTTTTATGTTGGAAATCGAACTTCAGACTGAAGAATCTGATGTTTGTCGCTTGAAAAGAACAATGCGTGTATACTGGGCTGTATGGATGGATTTTGCAAACCTATGATTATCGAATCCTTTCCAGTGGCTGCGTCCACTGGAAAATTTCCAGGGTCCTTTGTGCTTTGGCTGTTTTATTTTTTCAGCTATTTTCACCTGTTCAACTGCTTTTTATTGGTCTCTAAGTTAATTCGCACGGTTTTGTGTTAGACTATGTATTTGTATAGGCTTCTGTATATACCCCTGTACTCTGTATACCCCTTATATATATGAGATAGCCACACCCCATATTGGGTGTCGTGCAGTTTCCCACAACCCTATGTTTTACATGGTATCAGATTATGTTACGATCGCTTCCGCCTCTGCCCCGATCGCCGCCGCCGCCTCCGCCGCTGCGATCTATTGCCGCCATGGCCGCCCCGCCCGCGCCGGCTCAGGCAGCTGCCGCCTCTCCGGTCGCCGCTGTCTCCCCGTTCCTGTTGTCACGTCCGCTTGCCGTCGTGGCTGGCTCCTCCACGGCTGTTGCTGCTTCTGCACCCGGCGCTTCTCTGCTTGACCCGCCGTCGCCGGGTCTGGTCGATGCCGCTTTCGGCCCCGTGCCTCCGCTCGGCTACCGATCTGCTGTCGCCGGCTCCTGGCCGGGTTACCAGCAGCCCTACTGCCCGCCCGATGTGCCCATGGTCGCCTACGGTGGTCCAGCCGCCTCGTCGGCCTCCTACGGTGCGCTGTCCCATGCACCGGCTTCTAGCGCTCCTGCAGGGCATCCATGGCTGTCCTACTCGGCGCCGCATGGTGCCCTAGCTGCGCAGCCGGCTACCTATGGTGGCGCTTCTCCATATGGGGCGCCCTACGGGGGTCCCTCCTTGCCGGCCTTGCCGGGGGCGGCCCTGCCGGGGTCTGCCTTGCCGGGGGCGGCCTTCACCTCCGGCCTTTATGCGCCGCCACCGCCTTTGGATCATACTGCCACGGCTGCGCCGTTCTACTTCGCACACCTCATCCCCGTCAAGCTTACGACGGATAACTACCTATCGTGGTGCGCCCAAGTGTTGCCTTTGCTCCGCAGTCGCTATCTGGAGGGCTATATTGACGGCACCTTGCCGTGTCCTCCGCCGCATCATCCGGCGCGTCCTGCTTGGGTGGCGCAGGATCAAGCCATCCTCTCTGCTCTACAGTCCTCTCTAACGGATGGCGTATCGTCGCTGGTCATCTTCGCCGCTACGTCTCGGGACGCGTGGACGGCCCTTCATACCAGCTTTGCCTCGCAGTCCCAGGCACGTGCTCATGCCATTCGTACTGCGCTCGGGGAGGTGAAGCTCAACTCCCTCACCATCACTGACTACTTCAACAAGGTGACGGGTATGGCGGACACACTTGCCTCCATTGGCAAGGCTCTTGGGCTAGAAGAGTTCACCTCCTATGTGCTCAATGGGCTGGGTGATGACTATGATAATTTGGTGGAGAATATCAATGGTCGCGACACTCCCATCCAGCCGCGCGAGCTCTATGCGCAACTCCTTGCCACGGAACAGCGCGTCCAGGCTCGTCGATCTACGCCAAGCTTCTCCTCCGCCAACGCTGCTACGCGTGGAAAGGGCAAGCCCTACACGCCACCACCACCTGGTGGCAAGCAGGGGGCCGCGCCCAACCCACGGAACACCACTACATCTGCTGGTGGTCGCGTCCGTGCCTGCTGCCCTTCCTGTGGAGTTCAGGTCCCCTACCAGCTTTGTGGTCTGGATGGTCATCTTGCCTCTCGTTGCCACCGTCGCTTCAAGAAGGATTTTCTGGGCATCGGGAACAATGGCAACGGGAATGAGAAGCAGGCTGCCTTGGCGAGTCATGATCATGGTCACACCTCTTCCTTTCCGGTTGATGCATCCTGGTACATGGATACGGGAGCCACCAACCACTTGACGAGCGATATGGGAAAGCTCTCCACACAGGAGCCGTACCGCGGACATGATCAGGTTCATACTGCAAACGGGGAAGGTATGCACATCTCACATATTGGCCAGGCATCTCTTCTTACTCGTCGATCCAAACAATTACGTCTTCTTAATGTCCTTCGAGTTCCCTCTGTTTCACGTAGTTTGTTGTCTGTTCCTAAACTTACTCGTGATAATAATGTTCTTGCTGAGTTTCATCCTTTTCATTTCTTTGTAAAGGATCGGGACACGAGGGACGTACTCCTTAGAGGTCGACTGCGCAATAATGGTCTCTATGCACTTGATGTGCCACCTGCTCCCAGTGCTTTCAGCGGCGTTCGTGTGTCTCCATCTCATTGGCATGCGCGCCTCGGTCATCCTGCCACTCCCATCGTTCGCCATGTTCTTCATCGTCATGAGCTCCCAGTTGTGTCTAATAAAAATGTTGATGCAGTTTGTGATGCCTATCAGCAAGGCAAGAGTCATCAGCTTCCTTTTTCTGAGTCGAGTCGTGTAGTCAATAAACCGCTTGAACTTGTGTTTTCGGATGTCTGGGGCCATGCCCAAACCTCCGTTAGTGGTCATAACTACTATGTCAGCTTCATTGATGCTTATAGCCGGTTCACTTGGCTTTATCTTCTTAAGCGCAAGTCCGATGTGTTTAATGTTTTCTTGCAATTCCAAGCGCATGTTGAGCGTCTGCTTAGTCACAAAGTCATTCATGTGCAATCTGATTGGGGTGGTGAGTACCACAACCTCAATGCGTTCTTTAATAAGCTTGGAATCACTCATCGTGTGTCTTGTCCTCATACACATCAACAGAACGGTGTAGCTGAGCGTAAGCATCGTCATATAGTTGAGACTGGTCTTGCTTTGCTTGCTCATGCCTCGGTTCCTTTTTGGTTTTGGAGTGATGCATTTTCCACCGCATGCTTTCTCATTAATCGATTACCTACACGACTCCGTCAGATGAAAACACCACTTGAACTTTTGTTGAATGAAATCCCTGATTATACATTCTTTAAAGTGTTTGGGTGTGCGTGTTGGCCACATCTTCGTCCATATAACCAACGCAAGTTGGAGTTTCGATCTAAACAGTGCGTGTTTCTTGGCTATAGTTCTCTTCATAAAGGGTACAAATGTCTTCATGTTCCCTCTAACCGCGTCTACATCTCTCGTGACGTGGTGTTTGACGAGAACGTTTTTCCTTTTGCCGCATCTCCGGTCACCTCCCCCACTCCCCCTACACCTGAGCAACCCGCCGTACCATTGCCTGGTCATTTTGTTGATGCTGCTTATACTCCCTTGTTGCTACCTAACCATGGTGCAGGTACTGGACGTGGAGCATGCCTTGAGCTTTTGGATGTGGAGCATGCCTTGCTGGGTGCTGCCCTGCCGGAGACGGTCTTGCCAGAGCCGGTCTTGTCGGAGCTGGCATTGCCGGGGTCGGTCTTGCCAGAGACGACCTTGCCGGCGACGGCCCTGCCGGAGACGACCTTGCCGGCGCCCTTGCCGGAGACTGCCCTGCCGGGAGCGGTCTTGCCGGGGTCGGCCTTTCCGGAGACGACCTTGCCGGCGACGGCCCTGCCGGAGACGACCTTGCCGGCGCCCTTGCCGGAGACTGCCCTGCCGGGGGCGGTCTTGCCGGGGTTGGCCTTGCCGGAGCCGTCCTTGTCGGCGCCGGCCTTGCCGGGGGCGGCCCTGCCGGCGACGGCCCTGCCGGAGACGACCTTGCCGGGGACGGTCTTGCCGGAGCCGGCCCTGCCGAGGGCGTCCTTGCCGGGATCCTCGCCCTCCTCGCCAGGCATGTCACCTAGGCAGCTGCCTTCACCGTCATCTACTGCTCCTCTGCGTCCTCGTACGCGCAGTCAGAATGGTATTGTTCGGCCAAAGGAACGTACTGATGGCACGGTTGCCTGGATTGCGGCGTGCATGGCACAAACAGATGCTGACCCCACTGCCGAGCCTCGTCATTTTCAGGCGGCTCTTCGGATTCCTCATTGGCGCAATGCCATGGAACAGGAGTTTCAGGCGCTACAGAGGAACGACACTTGGCGACTGGTTCCTCCTGTGTCTGGCGTCAACATCATTGATTCCAAGTGGGTTTTCAAGGTAAAGAAGCATGCTGACGGTTCCATTGAGCGTTACAAGGCGCGGTTGGTAGCAGAAGGTTTTAAACAACGGTATGGTCTTGATTATGAGGATACTTTCAGCCCAGTTGTTAAACCTACCACTATTCGGTTACTCCTGTCCTTGGCTGTTGCCAAAGGGTGGTCTCTGCGCCAGCTTGATGTTCAGAATGCTTTTCTCCATGGGGTCTTGGAGGAAGAAGTTTACATGCGGCAACCTCCGGGTTTTGTTGATCCAGCTCGTCCACATCATTTGTGTCGTCTTGTTAAGGCGCTTTATGGACTCAAGCAGGCTCCCCGTGCATGGCATGCCCGACTGGGTTCGGTCCTTCGACAGCTTGGGTTTACCCCGTCCACCGCTGACACATCTCTGTTCCTACTTCATCGTCCTGAAGTTACTATGTATCTGTTGGTATATGTTGATGACATTATTCTCATCAGCTCCTCCGTGTCTGCTGCGGATCGTCTGCTGTCTGCTCTGAGTGGTCACTTTGCTGTCAAGGATCTGGGGGCTCTCCATTACTTTCTTGGTCTGGAGGTTTCACGGTCTTCTGCTGGTCTGACTCTTACTCAGCATAAGTACTCTTTGGATCTGCTTCGCCGTGCAGGTATGCTGCGCTGCAAGCATGCTACCACCCCTATGTCTGCGACAGATAGGTTATCAGCTTTGGATGGTGACTTGCTCTCTTCAGATGATGCTACTGAGTATCGCAGTGTCGTTGGAGCCTTGCAGTACTTGACTATTACACGGCCTGATATTTCCTATGCCGTAAACCGTGTGTGCCAGTATCTTCATGCTCCGCGGACTTCCCACTGGTCAGCTGTGAAGCGTATCTTACGTTATCTCTCTCATACTGTCTCCTATGGCTTGCATCTTCGGTCTACCGCTTCGTCTGCCCTCTCAGCCTTCTCTGATGCTGATTGGGCTGGGAGCCCGGATGACCGGCGATCAACGGGGGGCTATGCTGTCTTTTATGGGGATAACTTAATCGCTTGGAGTGCGCGCAAGCAGGCCACAGTATCTCGGAGTAGCACTGAAGCAGAGTACAAGGCGGTTGCCAATGCCACAGCTGAGCTCATTTGGGTACAGTCTCTGTTAAGAGAGTTAGGTATCTCTCAACAGCAGCCACCTGTTCTTTGGTGTGATAACATTGGTGCGACGTATCTTTCATCTAATCCAGTTTTTCATGCTCGTACCAAGCACATCGAAGTTGACTATCACTTTGTAAGGGAACGTGTTGCACGGAAGCTTATTCATATCAAGTTCATCTCTTCCAAGGATCAACTTGCTGGCATCTTCACAAAGCCTCTTTCACAACCTCAGTTTGAGGGTTGCAGGCGCAATCTTAACTTGCTGTGTAGTTCAGGACATAGTTAAGATTGAGGGAGGGTGTTAGACTATGTATTTGTATAGGCTTCTGTATATACCCCTGTACTCTGTATACCCCTTATATATATGAGATAGCCACACCCCATATTGGGTGTCGTGCAGTTTCCCACAACCCTATGTTTTACATTTTGTTCCCTGCAAATGTACACCCGTCGTGGCTAGAAATAAAAAAGAAAATGCATGGAGCAGTTTATGGGCCGTGCGTTTTTGCATAGGATCATATTGACCGAGTCAATCCCATGTCGTGCACATGTGTCTGTCATGGTGATGGTACAATGTGTGACCGCGCATGCTAACTTTGCCCGCACTGCTGTGCCGACTAGTTTACGTGAGCTGCCACTGTTTATTTACTAGGAAATACGGGCACTGTGCAACAACCTCTACTAAAATACGGTTGCCTGGCGCTGATCATGACGAGCACAAAACGGATGTGATAACGGCCTGCAGGTAGCTCGGCCACCAAAACGCATTTTCGAAACATATGCCAATACATAACATACTTGTACACCAATCAAAGGTCAACAAGACCCAACATTACATCATTCATGTAGCGGAAGAAACGCGGGGCCGGGTACGGACGAGAACCAAGCTTGCCTAAAGAGGCTAGAACATAAGCAAACGTTCCATAACCAACACAATCTGGGCTGCCGGCCGGGATCCTTATCTCTAGTAGTGGTTGAAGAAGAAGAACTCCACGTAGAACGATTTCGCGCTCTCATATTAGAGCAAAGCTTTACATGAACCTGTACATGCACCTGGGGTTGTTGTGGTATGTGAGTATTTTGGACTCAACAAGTCTCATCACCAATTGTACTAAGACTAACAATACTCATAGGTTGGAAATGGACAAGTGTTGAGGTTGCATCAACTAAATAGCAATGTAAACCAACTAGTCCTGTGAATACTAGAATAAGATGAGATGAACCTACGCAAAAGGGGTCGCAAACTATTTGGTCACGAAGTGATCCTGAACACCCGCCTACGATTTCAATCATCACCCCATCGTGTCCTCTTCTTGCTTGCATACCCACAAGAAGAGACAATCACGGTACGCACACATTGATCAGGTTTAAGTTAAAGTTATTTACCACTAGCATTATAATTTCCAAGTCATCCATAACCGCGGACACGACTTTCCAAAATAATTAACCCTGCAAGAGTGCTCCAACTCTCCGTTATAGATTTTGCATGCATACCCCGTTCCTCCCAGTGCAAGTCCCGTTAAACCACCGTGTAAACACAAATATGATTCGAAAGTTTAGAGGTAACAACTTCCTCTAGAAAATGTCAAAATAATCCAGAAGACCTCCCGATGGGTCGACATCTGAACTAGAGCCGACGTATCTCTAGATCCAGTCCCAGGCACGCTAAGGCTACGGTAGCCAAGCCAGGTTTCCCTGGGGGCCTCGTAGGCTGCTCGGTGTCACAGACCAACAGTTTCAGGCGCTGTCCCAAGTTGTTTAGAAGATACCCTCGGGGGGGGGGGGGGGCTACGCAAGTTATATTTTTTCAATGGTAGTACGAGTGTTGGGTCCCCTGGAAGAGTTCAATGCTAGATAAAAGAGTTCAAGGGGGGCCATAATACCCCGCACACGGCATGATGCGATATTCAAGGAAAATAATAACTGCTTTCTCGATGCTTAAGGTTGACTAGAGTGGAACAAAACACCAATGCATAGGCCTGAGCCTTCCACCCTTAGTCAAGTCTATAGGCAAGTTTAAACAATTAAGCATAATAATAATGATATCCCAAGAATATCCATGTTGCCACATGGAAAAACCCTGCACCTGCAACTACCAAAGTTGTAAGAGGGGTTGAGAAATCAGTAACATAGCTAATCAAAAGGTTTTGCTAGGTAGCGAAGGTTAGAGGCTATATCATGGCAATTATGATGCTTGAAACAAATGTGGCAGGTAGCAACACCAAGCTATAGCATTGTGACATCTAGCAAGCAAAGCTAGTAATAGTATCCTAGGTAATTATCATCCTTGCCTCTTACCCCGCTTTGAAGAAGAACGTTCGTCCAAAGTTCAGAAGTGTAGTCGAACGAAATCGTCGCACTCCGCATCATTACTGAACTCTATCGATAAGAACCAAACAGGAAAGAAGCACAATAAACAAAAAACACTTCATGGTTGAAGCACAAACATAAGAAAGCATGGCATGAAAAAGGCAACACAAGTATTTACTACGTATTAAGTGAAGCTCGATATGCTATGAGTTGTATACCAACGAAAGTCCATGTTTAGTTATTAGGTTCAATCCCAATCAACATGAAACTTATTTATATAGAAGATCGTGTATCGGTCTAAACCATAGCACACTTGTAGATCACTGCGAGTAAGAGTCAACGATAATTAGAAGCAGCTGATCACGAAGACCAATCCAGGGGCTACTTATGGTGTCATGGCCTAGGGGTGCCTTGAGCCACTGGTAGCCGGCCCACCAAGCTGTCCCAAGATGCCCTAGACCAGCTTTCCGTGAAGGATGGTCTCTCAGCCTATCGTCCCTCCAGAAGAAAGAACCCAGAGTACTTGAAGCGTACGACAGGGATGTCAACGTCTACTAGAACTCTTCTATCGCTGTAGGTTGGTTAGGATACTTGTAAACCCTAGCCCGGGCACCATAAGTCGGGGCTAGGACTAGTCGATATATCAATCTCATACCCCTCGATCACCATTGTACCATGTACACCCATATTCATCAATCCAACACGAGTAGGAGTAGGGTATTACCTAAACCTGGGCATGGACAACCCATCCCGACGACCCGGCCCGAGCCCGGCCCGAAAAAAAGGGCTTCGGGCTTCAGGCTTGGCATTCGGGCCGGGCTCAGGCTTCATTTTTCAGCCCGAGAGATAGTTCGGGCCGGTCTCGGGCTTCTCTTTTTAAGGATTTCGGGCCGGGCTTTCGGGCTTCGGGCCGGGCTTACACGTGCAAACAATAAAAAATAGCTTTCGGGTCGGGCGTTCGGGCTTCGAGCCGGGCTCAGGATTGAAAAAAGAGTGCATTTCAGGCTTCGGGCCGGGTTCGAGCCTGGGATTTTCTTTCGGGCTTTGCAAAGCCCGGCCCGAACCCGACCCGGCCCGACCAATGATCATGTCTTGTATTACCCTCATCGTGTGGATCCGACTCTAGGAAATATGGTATCCTTTTCCCTCTGATTTGCCCCATCACGCGGTGTTATCATCTGATCCCTCTTCTCCCTAAAATCTCAATGATGTCCTGCGAATTGAAAAATGAAAACCAAAGCCAAACCAAACTGAATAAACCGATACATTTGATCTCTCTCCCCCTCTCCCTCTCTCTCTCCTTCTCTCTCTCTCTGTTTATACATCATTTCTTATTCGATGTTCGACAGTTCTTCCTATTTTAATTTGAATTAAACTTGGTCTACCGAAAAAACGGAACTGACCAACGACTCCTTCTATAAGTCGCCCACCTCGTCATTTTATCGTCCAAACGCACATGACGTGCAAGCTGGACAGGCTCAATCCGCGACTCCTGTTAGGAAGCGTTCCACCTAACCGATTTTCTTTCATTCTTCCTTTTTTGGTCGGTTTCCTTAAAAAGGTGCATACAATAAATTTAAAAATCGCAATTTTGTAAAATATGGTTTGAAAAAGATGAATTTGACCATTGTTCACATTTTTTTGAACATTTCCATGGATTTTTTTATTTTTCTATGATTTTTTAAAATGTTCTTGAAATAAAAAATAATCAAATTTAAAAAATCTTAAAAAATTGAAAACACGTTCTTAAATTTATAAGGCATTCACAATTTAGAAAATGCTATGAAATTCTAAAAAAATGTTCATCCCTTTGTTGGGCCAGCCCGCGGGATATGTCATCCTTTGCGCAAAGAAGCAAAGGCCAATGAAAGAGGGAGGTCTATCAGTAAATATGGACAGGAAAAGAGAGAGTTCCCATGAGGAGAAGAGAGGTCCTATTTCAGCACGGGAACCATATCTCGCATTAACTGAGTTGAAAGGATCTATCTCTAAAGCATCTACAATGACGAGCCCCCATTAGCTTACAGCAAAAAGAGAAATATAGTAGAAAAAGAGCGAGCGTCGGGAGTCAGTCCCAGCATCTCCTGGATAGTAGACAAATTTTCTTGCCACTTGGTTAGCTTCTGGTTCATGATAAATAGCAGGGGTGCGACCTACGTGAGACGAAAAAGATCAGGTTTTCTATAAGTTTTTCTGTTTTTTCACCGGGTGTTTTGTTTATTTTATCTGTTTTCACAGTTTTTTTTTCTTTTCTTTTATTCTCTTTAGTTGTTTTCTCAGGTTTTCACTTGCCTTTTCTTTTCTTACTATTTTCTTCATTTTTCTTTTGGTTTTGTTTGTTTCTCTCGGATATCACTTTTTCTATACACATTTTCGGTATAGACATTTTTCTAATACATGTTTAACATTTTTCGAATGCTTGATTAAGTTTTTTTCAAATATAAGTTTAAAATTTCTTTAAATACATGCTCAACATTTTTTCTATACACATTTAACATTTTTCAAATACAAGTTTAATGTTTTTCAAATACGAGTATAATACTTTTTCAGTACAATCATCATTTTTTCTATACATATTTAATATTTTCGAAATATTGGATTAATATTTTTTAAATACTTGTTCAACATTTTTTGAAAAGCTTGATTAATATTTTTATGTACATGATAAAAAAACTCATCATTTTGTAATACATGG
Source organism: Elymus sibiricus (assembly GCA_039707655.1). Lineage (NCBI taxonomy): Eukaryota > Viridiplantae > Streptophyta > Magnoliopsida > Poales > Poaceae > Elymus > Elymus sibiricus. Next base: position 77,322,656 of record CM077673.1, read on the forward strand.
TCAGCTTTTTTTCTACACACATTTAACATTTTTCAAATGCTTTATTAACATATTTTAAATACTTCTTAAAAAAAATCCAAATGCTTGATAACATTTTTATATGCATGATAAAAAAAATCATATTTTTTAATGCATGGTCAACATTTTGTAATTCACATTTAACATTTTCCAAATGCTTGATTAATATTTTTGAAATAATTCTTCAACTTTTTCTCAAATGCTTGATTAACATTTTTTCTACACACATTTAACATTTTTCAAATGCATGATTAATATTTTTACAAAAAAATAGGTAAAGTATATTTGTATTATATATATTTATAATATTTAGAAGTGTAAACCAAAATAAAAAAAAATCCTAAAACGAAAAAAAAACGAGGCACTGGCATTTTGCATGCTGGGCGGACCCATATAATCGTGCATCTGCGTAACGAGACACGAGCCAGACCAGCAACATGCACCTGTTAAATAAAAAAATGCAAATTTTGATCGTTGCAGGGAAGAAGTGGGATTCGAAATAGGGACGCAAATCCCAACACCGTGGAACCAGAACCACTAGACAAAGCCCAATTGGTTATTCTACTAGCATAAAAATTGTAACTATTTGACCAGTATAAATTATTCAAAAAATCTCAAATTGAAAATAAAGTTCATAAATATCCGAAAAAAAATCATCAATTTAAAGAAAAAAGTTGATTAATTTGTGAAAATAACTTCATCAAATTTATAAAACAGTTCATCTGTTTTTTTAAATTCCATCGACTTTAATAAATAAGTTGAGAAATATGAAAAAAGTTCTCCAAATTTTAAAAAAGGATCACGAGTTTGAATAAAACTTCACAGATTTTGAAAAAGGTTCATCGATGTTGAATAAAAATCATCAATTTAAAAAGAATCTGGGCATTGAAAAAAAAACGAATAAAAACGTCTGGAAAAAATTCGAACTTAAGAAAGAAAAATAAGCAAATCTGGACAGCGGGTGATATGTCCTAGTGGGCAATATGGGCCGACCCTGGTAAGAGCGCCTTCAGTGTCAGTTAGCAAAATGCCGACCCAGGAAATGCCTAGTCGCGCGAAAAAGCACTGCAGAGACCGAGCTCCACATAGCTCGTTATTTTTTTTCCAGTCAAAATACTATTTTCACACACTGAAAAAATCTGAAAAAAATATATACATAGATGTGTATTTGTAGTACAAACGTATGAATTTTCACGAACATATATGCTCTCATGTAACGTATACAGAAAAGACAAATACACAGATTAAAATGGGCTTTATCTTTTTTGTATTTGGGCCAGATATTTATCATTTTTGTGTAGCATGCAAATGATCGAATTACATGATGAAACCTTTTACATACTTGACAACCATGCATATGTATTTGTATTAAAAAAGTTGATATTTTTTGAAACTTTTAAGTACTTTGTTTTTTTTGGTAAAACGGGCTCCATGGAGCCCGGTCTCTGTGCCGCCGTTCTCCTAGTCGCGCCCCTATTTTGCCGGAGATCTTATTCCCTCTGTGGGCCGGTGGATAGCGACAAAACACGCACACCCGCCTTCCGTTAAACTGTTTCTGTGTTTTTTATCGTTATTTATCATTTATAAAATTACAAAAAATCAAATTCGTTAATGTTTTGGATCTTCTTTAAAAATTCCAGATTTTCTGAAAATAGAGAACAATTTTCAAAATTCCTAAATAATCATCAAACTCGCGAACTTTTTATGAATAAATGTGAAAATAAATGATCATACTCACGAACTTATTATAAATAATGATTAAAATCCCAGCTATTCTGAAAATAAATGTGAAAAATGTTCAATAGCATAAAGATTTTATAAATATTGAACTTTTTTTTAAATCGGTAAAGTCTTTTGAAATTTATGATCATATTTCAAATTTGTGATTTTTTTTAAAATACCCTTATTTCCAATTTGTATAAAAATTTAATAAGTGAACATTTTTTTATTTTTTTACAATTTAGAAATTTCTGAGCATTTTTTGAATGCCTGAATATTTTACGAATCTGATAACATTTTTTTGAGACCTCTTGATGTTTTTTAAGTTTTCGTGAACATTTTGTTCAAATTCCTGATATGTTTGTCATATTGAGAACATATTTTAAACTATTGAACATTTTTGAACCATAAAATTATTTTATATTCCCGAAGATGTTTTAAAATTTGGGACATATGTGAAATTTTCGTTATTACTTTGGGAAATCTCACATGTTATTTCAAAAAGCAGGAAATATAAACAAATAAAACAAAATGGAATGGAAAATACTTGGCGCCTCTCCCCTTATTGGGCCTTCTATGTGCGGAATAGCCCCCTCCCCGCCCACCAGATTTCATGTTCTCCCATCAGTTTTCCTTTTCTCCCGCCAGATTTGTCCTATTTTTCATTTTGCTGTTCCCCTCTTTTTTTATTCTTTGAAATAGTTGTTGAATAGTTTTCTTTTTTAATACATATACATTTTTTAAACTAATGAATATATTTTTAAAATTATGTGAATGTTTTTCAAATTATAGAGGCTCTATTTCATATTCATGAATAAATTTTAAACTAGTGAGCATTGGAAAAATTCATGATTTTGTGTTTCTCGAAATCCTGTTATATACGTGATTAAATAAATTCTTCAATATTGTTAAGTTCCACAAACATTTTGAAATTTGAGAAGATGTTCAAAATTTATGATTTATATATATATATCAACTTTTTATTATTTCCTGAAATATAATGAAGTTTTCTTCAACCTGATTACCATTTATTATTATGCATCGACGAAACAAAAAAGTTGCATTTTGTTTTAAAACCCGGGTGAACTGTATAGACTTGCTGGCCATGCGTGTTGCCTTTCGTTATGCTACTGCAGCCAAGTACTCGGCGCCAAATTAATGCCATTTGGTGGAACAGGGAGCTCACTCACTGTCATTATCTAGATCTAAGTGGCTTCCGACCCATTATCTCTTCCCACCGGTTTTTGGGAACCTTTTAGAAGCTTCCTTCTGGTTTTCTATTCTGGGTTTTCTTTGATATTTTCCGTTTCCCATATTATCCTTTTCCTAAATATTTTTAATTTTAATTTTCTTAATTTTAATATTTTTTGTTGGCCGGGTTTCCCCCCTCCGGTTTTCTTGTTTTATGTTTCTTTTCTTTCTTCTTTGGTTTTTCTTTTAATTTTTTTGTTCTCTTTCATTGTTTTCTCTACATTTTCTCTTGTTTGCTTATTACACATGGCTACACTTTTGTTACACATTATACATTTTTGGTATACATAAAGCATTTTTAATACACGTTTAACATTTTTTTGGATTCATCATTAACATTGTTTTTTCAACAAAAATTGTTGATGTCTATTTGATTTGTTAGACATTGTACATTTATGGTACATTTATACATTTGACACATTTTATATATGTTTTTAACATTTTTCGTATACACGATTAATATTTTTGAAAACTTATAATTTTTATGTCTACTTTTGTTTTTACACATTGTACATTGTTGGTATATATCAAATGCATTTTTTCTATACACATTTAATATTTTTCAAATGCATAATTAACATTTTAAAAATATGTGTGTGTGTGCACGCGCGCATGTGTGCGTGTGATATTTCGAAGGATAAACAAAAGTAAAAAAAGGAATGCAAAAAAAAAAACATGAGAAAAAAAACAAAAAGAGACAGTCACCTCCCCGCGTGCTGGACTGGCCCATTTGGACTGCGCCTGGTTGCGCGCGCTAATTGAACCGCTCCATTCACGAGTTCCTTCAGGCGAGAGCTGACTCTGTCTCGCTAGAAGCAAGAGTTAGTCGCTCCTCCGTTATCTAGCCAACACACTACTACCTCCATTCAGTTTTATTGGCCCCCCTCGTATTTTGAGCGAGATTGGGACCATTTATACCACTAATAAAATATAATGTATATGCTACAAAATGTACATTGTTGGAATTGTATTTGAAAGAGCTTTCCGGTGATACAAGTTTTGTTACATTTTATTAGTTTGATTTATACGTTGAACTTTAGCCCAAAATAAAAGGCGGCCTAATAAACGAGGACGGAGGGAGTATGTGCTAACTAGGAGCTCTTGGCATTGTATGACAAAGAAAACAAACGAAATACGAAAAAACCAGAGTAATGGGCTGGCCCACAGGGCGAGTGAAGCATCCATCACCTCTCTTTAGTGCTCGCATCCTGAAGGCAAAGTACTTTCCTCAAAGCTTATGCTTGTCGGCTAGACTGAGGGATCGCCCTCACAGGTATGGAGAGGCATATGTTATGGAAGAGATATCCTTATTCAGGGACTTATAAAGCGCATTGGAGACGGAACGTCCACACGCATTATGGAAGATAACTGGATCCCACTTGATCATTTGCTGCGGCCTCTGTGTATGCAAGCAGGAAACCCACATGAGTTTGTGTCGGAGTTGATGATGGAGGCCACTCACAGCTGGGACCTTGATAGGTTACGTGCAAACTTCCTTCCCATGGATGTTGAAGCTATACAATGCACTTCAATTAGTCATATGCAGCAGCCAGATTTCTGGGTTTGGCACTTTGAGAAACATGAACAATTCTCAGTCTGATCAGCTTATAGAATGATTATGGTAAAGAAGCGGAATTGTGAAGCATTGATAGATAGGGCGCCACAAACCTCTAATAGAAAAGAAGAGCAAGCAGGTTGGAAGAGGCTCTGGGATGTGCTATTGCCAGCGAAACTGAAGATGTTTGCCTGGAGAATTGCAAGGTCATCCATACCTATGGGCGAGATACGACATCATCGCCATATGGCAACTACATCGGCATGTGTGTTCTGCGGCGCGTCAACTGGCACTTAGAAGCATTCTCTCTGAGACTATAATATGGCCCGAGCAGCCTGGGCTATCTCTGACCAGGAGTTGTACTCATCCATTATTATAGATGAAACACCGGATGCTAAGTTATGGCTCTTTGAGCTGAGCAAAAACCGTTGGGGAACGTTGCATGGGAAACAAAAAATTTCCTACACACACGCAAGATCTATCCATGGAGATGCATACCTATGAGAGGGGTAGTGTATCTACATACCCTTGTAGATCGCTAAGCGGAAGCATTTAGAAACGCGGTTGATGTAGTCGTACATCTTCACGATCCAATCGCGATCCGTCCCGATCAAGCGCGAACGGATGGCACCTCCGCGTTCTGCACACGTTCAACTCGATGACGTCTCCGCCTCCTCGATCCAGTGAATGAGGGAGGAGTAGTAGATGAGATCTCGACCAACACGACGACGTGGTGGAGATGGTGGTGTCGCAGTACCGGCAGGGCTTCGCCAAGCACCTCCGGAACGACGTACGAGGAAGAAATGGGAGAGACACGAGGAGGGCCATGGCCGTGGGAGGGTGTGCTGCCCCCTTGCACCTCCCCACCTTTATATAGGCGTGGGAGGGGCTGGTGGCTGACCTCCAAGCCCCTAGGGTCGTTGGTCAAGGGGGAGGAAAGAAATCCCTCCTTTCCTTCCCCACCGATCACTATCCCCCTTTTTAGGGATCTTGATCTTATCCCTTCGGGATATGATCCTATTCCTTTTAAGGGGGATCTTGCTGCGCCTAGACTAGGGGTGTGGGGACTTCCCCACTACCCACGTCCATGTGGGTCCCCCATGCAGGTGGGCCCCACTCCGGAACCTTCTAGAACCTTCCCGGTACAATACCGAAAAATCCCGAACATTTTTCGAAACCCTGAATATGATTTCCCATATATAAATCCTTACCTCCGGACCATTCCAGTGCTCCTCGTGACGTCCGGGATCTCATCCGGGACTCTGAACAACATTCGGTCACCAACGTACATATCCCAATACTACTCTAGCATCACCGAACGTTAAGCGTGCGAACCCTATGGGTTCGAGAATAATGTAGACATGACCGAGACACCTCTCCGGTCAATAACCAATAGCGGGACATGGATGCACATATTGGTTCCTACATATTCCATGAATATATTTATCGGTCGAACCACGATGTCAAGGATTCAGTCAATCCCGTATGCAGTTCCCTTTGTCCAGCGGTATGTTACTTGCCCGAGATTCGATCGTCGGTATCTCCATACCTAGTTCAATCTCGTTACCGGCATGTCTCTTTACTCGTTCCATAATATAAGATCCCGTGACTAAATCCTTAGTCACATTTCTTGCAAGCTTCTTGTGATGTTGTATTGCCGAGAGGGCCCAGAGATACCTCTCCGTCAAACGGAGTGACAAATCCCAGTCTCGATCCATGCCAACCCAACAGACACCCTCGAAGATACCTGTAGAGTACCTTTATGATCACCGAGTTATGAAGTGACGTTTGATACACACAAGGCATTCCTCCGGTGTCAGGGAGTTGCATGATCTCATGGTCTTAGGAACAGATACTTGACATGAAGAAAGCAGTAGCAATAAACTAGATGATACGATCAAATGCTATGCTTACGGTTGAGTCATGTCCATCACATCATTCTTCTAATGATGTGACCCCGTTATCAAATGACAACTCATGTCTATGGTTAGGAAACCTTAACCATCTTTGATCAACGAGCTAGTCTAGTAGAGTCTCACTAGGAACACGATGTTGTCTATGTATCCACACATGTATCTGAGTTTCCGATCAATACAATTCTAGCATGGATAATAGACATTTATCATGAACATGGAAATATGATAATAACCAATTTATTATTGCCTCTAGGGCATATTTCTAACAGTCTCCCACTTGCACTACAGTCAATAATCTAGTTCACATCGCCATGGATTCACACCCAATGAGTTCTGGGGTTTGATCATGTTTTGCTTGTGAGAGAGGTTTTAGTCAACGGGTCTGCAACATTCAGATCCGTGTGTACTTTGCAGATCTCTATGTCATATCATAGATGCTACTACTACGCCCACTTGGAGCTATTCCAAATGACTACTCTACTATACATATCCAGTTTACGACTCAGAGTCATCCGGATCGGTGTCAAAACTTGCATCGACGTAACCCTTTACAACGAACTCTTTATCACCTCCATAACCGAGAAATATTTCTTTAGTCCTGTTTAGGTACCTAAGGATAATTTTGACCGTTGTCCAGTGATCCACTCCTGGATCACTCTTGTACTCCCTCTGCCAGACTCATAGCAAGGCACATATCAGGTGTAGTACACAGCATGGCATACATTATAGAGCCTATAGCTGAGGTATAGGGGACGACCTTCGTCCTTTCTCTTTCTTCTGTCGAGGTCGTGCTTTGAGTCTTACTCAACTTCATGCCTTACAACTCAGGCAAGAACTCCTTCTTTGACTGATACATTTTGAACTCTTTCAAAATCTTGTCAAGGTATGTGCTGTGTGAATGTCTTACCAGGCGTCTTGATCTATCTCTATAGATCTCGATGCCCAATATGTAAGCAACTTTACCTAGGTCTTCCTTTGAAAAACTCCTTTCAAACGACCCTTTATGCTTTCCAGAAATTCTACATCATTTCCAATCTACAATATGTTATCCACATATACTTACCAGAAATGTTATAGTGCTCCCACTCACTTTATTGTAAATACAAGTTTCTTCATAAACTTTGTATAAACCCAAAAGCTTTGATCACCTCATCAAAGCGCATATTCCAACTCCAAGACGCTTGCACCATTCCATAGAAGGATCGCTGTAGCTTGCATACCTTTTAGCATCCTTAGGATCGACAAAACCTTCCGGTTGTATCACATACAACCTTTCCTCACGGAAACCGTTAAGGAAACACTGTTTTGACATCCATCTGCTAGATCTCGTATCCAAAAAATGTAGCAACTGCTAACATAATCCCAACAGACTTTAGCATCGCTATGGGTGAGAAAGTCACATCGCAGTCAACTCCTTGAACTTGTGAAAACCCTTTTGCAACAAGTCGTGCTTTATAGACGGTGACATTACCATTCTCGTCTGTCTTTTTTTTAAAGATCCATTTGTTCGGTATGGCCTTATGATCATATGGTAAGTCCTCCAAAGTCCACAATTTGTTCTCATACATGGATCCTATCTCGGATTTCATGGCCTCTAGCCATTTGTCAGAATCCGGACCCACCATCGCTTCTTCATAGCCCGTAGGTTCACCGTTGTCTAACAACATGACCTCCAAGACATGATTGTCGTACCACTCAGGGGCGGTATGTGTCCTTGTCGACCTACAAGGCTCGGTAGTGACTTGATCTGAAGCTTCATGATCATCATCATTAGCTTCCTCTTCACTTGGCGTAGGCGCCACAGAATCATCCTTTTGCATCGTGCTACTCTCCAACTGAAGTGACGGTTCAACAACCTCATCAAGTTCTACCTTCCTCCCACTCAATTCTTTCGACAGAAACTCCTTCTCTAGAAAGGATCCATTCTTGGCAACAAAGACTTTGCCTTGGGATCTGAGATAGAAGGTGTACCCAATTGTTTCCTTAGGGTATCCTATGAAGACGCACTTCTCCGTGTTGGGTTCAAGCTTATCAGGTTCCAACAAAAACTTGGAGCCAGAGATTTTTGCACGAACGCTGGTGATTATGTGGGCAGTCTGGTGGGCAAGGAGAAGGGCGATCCATGAGGAGGAATTTCAAGCTCCACTGTTTGCGCATGCGTTTGTCACAATTTTCATGAGTGATGTGGTAGATGCACAAACAAGGAATCGCGAGTTTAAAAAGACAGGAGGAAGAACCCCTGTTCCTTCAGTTTGTTGGACATCTCTTGTTATGGGCATAGCCCAGATACATGATGATGGTGCATTATCTAAAGATCGGCAAGTGGGAGCAGAAGCCCTCGAAGCACAAGCTATAGGTGAAGTTATGGCTTTGGCTGTTGACCAACAGGTTTCAAGAGTGCTTATTATATTAGAGCGTCTAAGTGTCATCTAGAACATTAACTCAAGCAATAGAATGACAGCTTATGGTCCTATCCCGACGGAAGTAGATAGGCAGAAGGATAGCTTTTAGATGGTCAACTTCAACCACTAACGACGAGAGTCAAATATGGACGCTCATACTCTAGCTAAATATGCAACCTCCCTACATGGGATAGGCATGTCTGGTTCACGCGGCCTCCAGATCTGTTTTGTATCCCTATCTATACCATCATATAGTGTACGGGTAACATATCATATGAACCGTTGGATCCCCACCATCCGATGGCTCTCACTGGTTGTTTCGAAATTGAAGAAACCGTGGCACCACACATGCCGTTGGATCTCTCAATCGCATGGCCAAAAGTTCAGGGATTCGCAGGTGTATCAACACTCTGACCAAAGATCTAGAACTTTCGTACGACTAGAGCTAGCCATACTACTAATGTCCATGCATGTGACTATGGTAGTACAACAACATGACAGTATTAAATTACTAAAAATGTCTACAACTATTTTTTTGACGGGCGAATTTTTACATCTATCTAGAAGTAGGAGCAGCACTGTAGGGCTCAACAGTTGCATCCATGCATTTCCCTTTTTTTTTCTTTTAAGTAAAAAAAGCATGACGGTAGGGAGTACAGTTACAACGGGCATAACCGTGCAAATACATAGTACAAAATCACTATTTCTCTCTTTTTTATTCCTCGAACTAACTGTTGTAAGTAATTTGTGAACACCCTTGAGGCACAGAGTGCACAAGAAAACATAAGTAAAACTTCTCACATGGCACTGGGGTCAGATAAAAGATAAGAATGTGGATATTTATTATCACAATAAATCTCATGTTTTCCCTTTCTTCAAACATTGCGACTTCAAGTTTGAAAAACTAAAGGATTTCAATGCGGCTCAAGAGCCTTTTTGCAATAAGCTTCCACGAATTTGTAGTAGAATTATAACATTCTACCATAATTACAGCTAAGTATGATGATCTGGTATCGCATCATACGCTTGACGTGCGAAGCACGTGCAAATTACTAGTAAACATTAATATGCGATAAAGCTCCCTCGTTCCCTAAAAAAACCTTTCCCCACATATAGCACGCAGAACAACCCAAATGATATGTGTTGCTCATACCAACACTTATCATAGTGCTCTCCCAGTAGGGCGCTCCAGGCAGAACTCCCTATTAGCGAGAATAGGAAGCTTTCTGGTAGCGGTTTTGGTATTTTTCTGGGTTTTTTCTAGCTTCTCGGCCGGTTTTTATTTTTCTTTTTCTGTTTTTTCGTTTCCTTTTTGCTTTTAAATTTTATTCTTTATTCTTGTTTATTTTCCTTTTCTTATCTTTTATGTTTTTACCTTCAAAATTTCAAAAAAAAATTAAAATCTTCAAAACATTGTTTAAAGTTTCAAATTTTATTCATATTTTCAAAAAACGTATGACTTTTCAAACACTGTTCATGTTTCCTATTTTGTTCATATTTAAATTCATATACATGTTTTACATTCACGAACATTTTTGGAATTCCTCGTGAACATTTTTCTTGTTCATGATTTTTTTATCAAATTTGCAAACATTTTCTCGAGGCCATGCAACTTTTATTGTATTTACAAACTTTTATAACATTTTTCCTCGTTGGACGGCGAGACCAACATCCTTATTACAATACTTAATAAACATTGTTTGTCCTAGAAAGTGCAGTGAAAACCAAAATCATCTAAACATGAAACTGAAATCAAATTCCTACTCAATGTAGGTACATAAAGAACGTCCTTGAGCTGAAGTAGGAAACAGTGTGCAACTTAAAGGTTAGAGAGCCCACAACTTCAACTTTAGCCTCCTTCTCATTCGCGACATTAAGTCTTCTTGAACCCCTTCTTAGGGTATGCCTTGTGTGGAGTCCCTACAAGGAATTTGCGACATGAACAGTCGTTCCTGAGTCAATCCACCATGTAGATTAAGAAAAATCAACCTATAGAGATTCATCTGCTAGATTGATCTAATCCATACCATTTTTATTCAGCCACTTAAAAAAACCTAGGCAATCCGACTTGACATGATTTGGTTGTTTGCAAAAATTGCAAAGTCTTTCTCCAGCGGCATTTGTAAGATTGACAGGAGTAGGCGCTGGAGGAGCGGAGCATGAACAACTTGGCTCATTGCATTTCTTAGGCTTTGGAGCACTCTTTTTTAAAATCTGCTTTTGTTGGGCACATTATTGTTGTGATCATGGTTCTCATGCTTACTCTTTGCAGAGTTAACATGGAAAGCTTGATCTTTCTTCTCACTCTTCATTCTCTCTTCCTCCTGAACACAATGTGCAATGAGTCCACGCAGTGTCCATTTAGTTTCAAGTGAATTATAGTTTGTCTTGAATGGATTGAATTGTGAGGGTAGTGGCTTAAAAACTAGGAGCACAAGCAACTCTTCATTCATATCACACTTCATGGTTTTGAGCTTGCCGCGACATTGCTCATAATTAGATGTTTTCCCTCACACTTCCATGCCCATCATATTTTGCAAGCAGTTTATGTAAAACCTCATCTGCATACACTTTCTTCGAGCCCTTAAATTGTTCTTCCACTGATTTCAAATATCCGACGACATTTTCTTTTGCGGGAATAGTCACTAGTGCAGACATGTCCTATACAAATGGTTTTTACCCTCTTTCCGCGACGTAGTTTTAGACTGTCACCTTGTCTATGTGTGCGATGGGGGGGGGGGGGGGTATCCCCCACGACATAGATAAATCGTCGGCAATGCCTCGTTCAATCACACACCCTGGGCAAAAGAGCTCGTGTGAAATTGGGAGGGCCATCACAAACAGATATATTGAAGAAGTCGTGTGAGATGCACTTGGAATCCCACATAGTGAACCCCAAAGATACGTTTCCGTTCGTATGGTACATCACCCACATTTTTCTGCAGAACATCGTCTGTGATAGGGGTGCCCATCATACACGCTAGATATAATTCTGTAGTTTGCGTTATTCAATACATCACACACGGTGCCTAGAAGAAACTGTTTGGCATAGGGCTGCCATCACACATAGTTTTTTATGTGGAAACGTTTGTGCAAGGTGGCCTAACGCACACAGTTGTCGGCCGGAAGTCATGTGTGATTGTTCACTCATCCAACACGCGAGCTTTGTAGAAACCGTGTGGGTTTGTTGAGGTCATCGCGCACGGTGTTGTTTGAGAAACTGTTTGCAATAGGAAAACCCAATAAGCAGCCTAATTGCCGTATTATTTATAATACATTTAGCAATCAAATTGACATTTCATATGAAGCACACAATATATTTAATATTCATATTACGGCAACCATGATTTCATAATGGAAATACATCAGAGTACAACATCATATAGGCATATACTACCTAGCTACCCAATTACACAACACGACCAAGTTTCACATGCAACATGTAAAACCTTTGGAAAGTAGCATCATAGACGCTAAATAGATAGACGAGTCTCTTATAGAAAACTGTTGAAGCGGAAGGCGAATATTGAGCCTTCAATGATGTTGAAGGTCCTTGCAACTTTAGGCCAGTGCATGTGGATGATTGCCCGCCCATCCTTCGTCCTTTTTAGGAAGACTTCAACATTATACCATGGGTGTTGTATGAATACCTTCCTCGCCTCTTGACCATGTAGGTGGTTTGAGACGTAATCATCAATGAACTTCCTTGAAAAGGACTGAAAACAAAGATATACGTAAATATATTTTCTAAAATTTGAAATGGGGCAAAGGGAAAAAAGACAAGGTGAAAGAGATAGTACCATCCTATAGTTGACTAATGTCTTCTTCATTGTGCAGACAAATATCTTCTTGTTTTTCGTCGCTAGTTTCTTTATCTTAACAATCTTTATGAGTTTCTTGATTTGACTGATATTCATGGACACCTCATTGGCCACATGCAAAATGGGTCGAACAGTGGGTCTAAACCTCTTACAGCAGGATCTACATGTGCAAGAACAAATTATTAAATATATATATATATATATATATATATATATATATATATATATATATATTAGAATGGTTACTATAATTGCACAATAATGTGCTATTAGCCAAAAGACCATGCATGTGCAAACCTCGATGGTAAACTTCAGTGTCTCCCATTGTTTCCCCCTGTAACATATGTAAGATAGATATTGATCAGGTTATAAGTGAGATTTGGCATACTATCAGTAAAATATGTTGATGAAAAATAAACACATTGCAGATCCAACAGATTAATTCGAACCACGTGGAAAAGCCAGTTATCTAAACCAGGTGTGCTAAGAACTAGAAAATATAGCAATTGTATATGTTTCACATGTATTTAGTACATCTAAATTCGATTTATTTCCCACATGCGTAACAATACAAAATTGTACCAACAACAATCGAACATCACATTGCAGAATTGAACCAAACAGTTAAATGATCACCACAATAAATGAACCAAATAGTTAACTGAGCACCACATTGCACAATAAACATACTAGAAGATCAGATTGCATAGTAACATTACATTGGACATTTCATTCTAAAGGAAAGGCAGGAGCAGCACATGCAATAGGTAAACCGAACATGCTTAACCGGGATAGCTAGCTGAACATAGGTCCTTAGTAATTAATCTAAAGAAACAAGTTATTCCTCATCGTTGGAGATACCGATGACAATGGTCTCCTTTAACTTGGAATAGGGCGAGGCTTCCACTTTGTGGGTGCCCTGCTCGTAGTGGTGAGCGGCTTGAGCCTGTCTAGGCACCAACCTACCGGCTCTGGAGCCAAGGTAAGCACGGGCATGCTGAGAAAACACCTCGTAGTCTTTATCGAAGGCACCAGTGGTGCCCTCGAGAAAACACCACGAGTTGTCGTTTAAAGTAGCCAACCGCGTGGCGGCGTCCGCGCGCTGGCGTCGACAGTGGCCTCGACGATGAGGTGATGCGCCAAGACCCGGGGGTCGACACGCATGGCATCCATCACGGCCTCATCCGTGTGTGCGACCGCGATTTGCTTCTCCGCTGCCAAATGCCCCTTGAGATCCTGGATATACTGCATGCACCTTGGCTTTCGACGGTGATTATTTGAGGGTTGGGGTGGTGATTTGGGTGGAAGGTGTCGCGTCGGCGGTCGGGGCATGTGGAATGGAGGAGGAGGGGGTGTGGAGGTATGGGGGAGGTGTAGATTACCTGACTAGACGGACGAGGCCGAGCAGCAGGAAGGAGCGTCGACGGCGAGGAGGCGGCGCTTCAAGCAAGCAGTGAAGGTTTGAACTTGGAAAGGAAGGAGGAAGCAGGTGAAATGTGGCTTTTAGTTGGTACGAGGGGTGGGGGAGGTAGATATTTCCGCGGTAGCCCAAAATTTTCGTTCGGTGCAGTGAAAGCTGGCGCGCAAAATCTCATCGGACATAGTCACTTATACAAAACTGTGTGCGATATCTAAACATCACAAATGAATCCTATAGTTTACCCCATATGTGATGAGTTGGAACGTGCAAATTTTGGTCTCCAAGCTTTCGGCGTAAGATATTGGATAGTACATTGCACACGGTTCGTCCTAACAATTTGTTTGTGATGTACTTGAATTTCATTTTCATTTGGAAGACAAAATGGGGCTACGACGACAATTAAATAGAGTTGCTTGACCTAAACATTACTCTAACAAAAGACCAGCGCTCTAAATAAAGACTAATGTTCCACCTAGCGCTCGTCGATCTCCGCCGCCTCCTCCATGACCAGCTCGCGCTCCACGACCTCCGGAGGAAGGGGCTCCATGGCATCCATTGCCACATACTCCACAAGCATCTTGCAGTCCGTATCCTCCATCTCTTTGGAAAAGGCCGCCATGAGGCGGGCGTGGGTGGCTGTGGTCCAGGCGTCTCGGCTAGGAAGGCCGCCGCCGAATGGATGGCTTCTCGAGCACTCTCGGCGATTGCCAACTCTTCGAACATGGGCTGCCGACCGGTGATGGAGAAGGCTGCTGCAATTTTGCAGTGACCGACACAAGCTGGGCGTGGGCGGCCTCGACATAGGCGTGTGCAGCCACCATTAGGGCTACGGTGGCCGTTGATGACCTGCAAGTGCACAGGGTTGTTGTAGCACTTTCATGTGATAAGTAGAGTGTCAAACCCAAAGGGAGCTTATAGGCAGGTACCACAAACCACGCAACTACGTTGTCACTTTCACGCAGCCACATACGCACCCAAACCGTAGTTTGGAAATGTCTACTCTATCATTGCTAGGAAATCTAGAATAAAAGGGTAATCAACTAAACTACTACTAAGAAGGTAAAAATAGGAATTAAAAGATGCTAAGTTCGTGGTGAAGGTGCTTGAGTAATAAGGCGTTCTCGAGGGTTCTAGAATCACTACCGCATACAAACTATTGTATCCTCTAGTAACTGGTCAAATGCATAAGTGGGTGGAGCTGGATACAGAACATGTTCTATTCGAAGTAGACTTCATGCCACGCACGCCACCATCATAGTCTCCCCCATAGGGTTACAACTCATGACAATTAAGGGTTACCCCATGGACGCGGCCTCTCTAAGGGTTCTCCGTAACTCCCCTATCAATTGTGATGGCGAGGAATCAAAGGCTTTTACTCTCACCTCTAATTACCCCAACGCCCCAACCCTTCACAATGACAATAGCTTCTCTATGGTCAATCATGACACTAGTGCGAACGATGCCTCCTCTCAACACTCGTGAGAATACTAACTCGAATCATGAACTTGTAATATTGGATCATAAACATGTAATATTGGATCATACCAAGAATCAAATAGGGTTCAACAATATCCGTAAGAACTAGTGCAATTACTCAAATATATGCATGAAGGTTAGGGACAAGTTACAAGCCGGCATCAAGACGGTGAAGGGAGAAGGAATGGTGCTGAGGGTGGCGGCGCAATGGTGATGAAGATGGCCACGCCGGTGGTGATGGAGATGGGGGCACCACCGCTGATGGCAGTGCCGGCGCGAGGGCACTGACCCGAAGGCCGGTGCTCATGGTGGTGGAGCCTCCGCCTTCTTCCCTTGGTTGTTGTGCCTTCTACTCAGGTGTGGAGCAGCAATGGAGATGGGTTGTGGCTGAATTAGATGTGAAGGAATGAGAGGGCGATGGCTAGGGTTGAGGAGGTGTATATATGGAGCCTCCCTAGCCTCCTCTCTTGATGGGCTTCATCCAATGGCTCTCAATGAGTCAAATCCTCTCCCAATCTCTTCTTTACGAGCCAAGGATCATGTGGGTCGAACAGGGACGAAATCAGTGAAGAATCCCGTGTGGAAGGGCAACTCTCGGAGCCGTGTGCATGTCAAACGACCACTGAAATGACCGCTCGCGGTCGTTCGAAAGTCGTCTTTCTCGGTGTCCTCCTCCGGTAAAACGGCCGCCAAATCTTCATACGAACTCGTAATTTGATGTTCTTGGGCTCGTTGGATTCGTATGAACGGAGCCGATCCATTAATGGTCTTGGATATTAATTTGGAGCACTTTGGATTTTTTTTAATGTTTCCGACCTCCGGAAATGCTAAGTCTGGCCCCTCGGTGACTCCGTATCAAACCCATCCTTGGTTCTTTCATCGTGCTTGGTCCTAGGTTTCTCTAAATAAACTGTAGACATAAGATAACAAATAAAACTAATAAAAACTAAATATAACACTAAATGCTCAATGCTCACAATGATAAGTACCAAAACCAATAATCATGCATAATAGACAACTATTTGATTCAATGAGACATGATATATGAAGAGAACATGCAACAAATGAACTCTAAAAATGTATAAAATATAGAGCCATCAACCTCCCCACGCTTAAACCTTGCTCGTCCTCGAGTAAGAAGGTTCACTACTGAAAGCACAATATGCTCCCTTGGTGGTTTTGATAATTCATGACAACATACATTGTCTCTTGGACTAATACTCTTATTTAGTGCATTTCAGATAAAGTCCACAGAGAGTGCTGGCTAAGGATTGTGAGGAGCATCCCCAAGAAGAAGAAGGAGAAGGAATAGGATTGGCAAAGCTTCAAACAAGAAGACTCTATATTTTACTTTGTGAGAAATCACTTTGAGTCTATAGGAAAGCCAATACTATTAAAAGGGGGTGAGGTATTGATGGTGAAAAAAATGCTCCACGTGCACAAGTGATAGTCACCAAAAACACCCACAAGCTCTTCCACAAAAGTCTGTCAAAAGCCTATCATGCAAAATCGGTGCCACCAATATTTCCCACTCGGCCCTACCGATTTTCACCTCAGACAGATCCCAGCCAAACCCTAAGTTTTCGGTACAGCCAATTCTGCATCGGTGCCACCGGGTTTAGGTTGCCAACATTCTGTTGCCCCTTTTCTTCAATTCGGAATTTCCGAGTTGTTTGGATCGGTGCCACCGAGTTTTGCAATCTGACCATTGGTCACCTGATCGGTACTGCCGAGACTTATATATCGGTCTCACCGAGATTCAAAAGTTGCTACCTTTTGAGCAACTCAGTACCACCGAGTTTTACACTTCGGTATCACCGAGTTGGTCATTATAGGTGTAATGGTTGGATTTTTGGAGATGCCTATATATACCCCTTCACCACCACTCACTCGAAAGAGAAGCACTCAGAACTATTCCATACTTGCCCCATCCAATTTTCTGAGAGAGAGCCACCTACTCATGTGTTGAGATCAAGACATTCCATTCCAACCATATGAATCTTGATTTCTAGCCTCCCCAAGTTGCTTTCCACCCAATCAATCTCTTCCACCAAAGACAAATTTGTGAGAGAGTGATTGAGTGTTGAGGAGTCTATCATCTTGAAGCACAAGAGCAAGGAGTTCATCATCATCATCGAGCCTATTACCTTTTGGAGGGTGGTGCCTCCTAGATTGGTTAGGTGTCGCTTGGGAGCCTCCTACTTCGTGTTGTGGAGTTGAACCAAGAAGTTTGTAAGGGCAAGGAGATCGCCTACTTCGTGAAGATCTACCCATAGTGAGGCTAGTCCTTCGTGGACGGAAGCCATTATGGAATAGTCAAGGTTGCTACTTCGTGGACCCTTATGGGTGGAGCCCTCCGTGGACTCTCGCGACCGTTACCCTCCATGGGTTGAAGACTCCATAAACGTGGATGTATGATAGCGCCACCTATCGGAACCACGGGAAAAATCCTTGCGTCTCCAAATTGCATTTGATCTCCCTATCTCTACTCTCTCCTACATGTGCTTGTTTTATTTTCCGCTGCCATACTTGTTGACTAGCATGTGTAGGGTGCATTAGACTTGTTATAATTGCTAAAACTGCCCACCAATTAACTTGGGAAAAGGTTAGGTTTTAATTCTTGCAAGTAGTCTATTCACCCCCCTCTAGACACACACACTTCTAGTGATCCTACAACTATCAAAAGTTCATTGCTACCAACTCTAAAGCATACATTGAACCAAACACCAAAAGTGATATCCATGATCATCGTGCAGGCATGCAAAAGTTAACTAGCAAAGGAGTAATACAAGCTATCCTCTTAGTTACATTGCCATGGAGGTCAAGAAAGAAGAAAATATTTTTATGGAGCCCAAATTCCCATTGCCAAAGGTTTAGAGAGAAGATCAATATTACGTTAGGAACACATCAATAACTATCATAGACAAAAGAAGTTAAGCATTAGCAATCACTTCAAAAACACCCCCGAGTCATACCAGTTCCAATAGCAAGATCATCTGCCTGGGTTATTCAACCACTCAACTACCTATGCAACACCGAGCGCAAGCCTATGCCTCGTAGTTAAGGGAATGATAATTTTTTTGGGGGTTTTGAGAAGTCCAAAACAAAGAAAGTCTTGTATCAACGCAGCTGAACATTAGGCTATGGAGAAGGCCTTATGATCGATGTCAATGCAAGGAGTAGTGATTGTCATGCAACTAGGATGCACATAGAGCTATGGAAATGTGAAATCTCTCCTAAGGACTAAGTGGGGGTGCATCCAACTTGCTTGCTCATGAAGACCTCGAGATTTTTAGGATGCTCGTCATCGGAATATACAAGCCAAGTTCTATAACATAAATTCCCTACTAGTATGAAACATGAAGCTCAGGAAACTTTCTACTTGACAATGCATGAAGTGGTGCTACTTTGAAGCACACGTGTATATTAAAAAGGATAATGGTGTTGTTCCTTCTCTCTTCCTCTCCTTTTTTTATTTTTATTTTTCTCTTCTTTTTTTCTTTCTTTTTTTCTTTTTTTATTTTTTGGCACCTCCGTGCATCTTTTATTTTATCTCTCTCTCTCTCTCTCTCTCTCTCTATCTCCCTCTTTTTTTCTTTTTTTCTTTTTGTAGGAGCAACACCTTACAAGGATGAATAATGCACTTTACAAGTACTCACTTCAACTGAATGTAATCATAACTAAAAACTGAAAAACATGAGTGAAACTCTATATGATGATGCCTCCGGCAGTGTACTAGTATGTGCAATGACCAGGTGTAGCATAGACATAAAAAAATGGACAAGCCATGGAAATGTCAAGCTAGCCATACTATGATCATGCAAGGCAAATGAAAAACATGTCTCTAATCATGTAATATAATATGATGGTAGTGCATGGCGATTTTCTCAGAATGGCTATGAAAATGCCATGTAGGTAGGTATGGTGGCTGTTTTGTGGAGATGGGATGTCTTATGTGTAGGAGAACAAGAGAAAGTCCTCCACTACTGTAGGAAGATCCAAAGACGACACGTCAATCAGAGACCTTTCGACCAAACTGTGTGTGATGCATCAATCGCAAATGGTATAGTTCAAGGTCCGTCGGCAATAATGATATCAACTATGATTCAGAAATAATTACGTGTGCGATACGTGGCATACAACTATTTCATATGAACTGCTTGCGATGAGCCAGAATTACGCAAACGCTTAACCAGATAAAGGTGTGTGTGATGTACATCATACAGTTCATCCGGATGAACTATTTACGATGAGGCAAAATAACACAACCGATTCGGCGTTTGAAGTTGTGTGTGATACCAGGCAAACAGGTTGCTCGGACGAACTGTTTGCGATGACAAAATTAACACAAACGATTCAGCGTAACAAGATGTGTGTGATACCCGACAAACAGGTCAGTAATCAGAATTGTGTGGAAAGACTGATAAAAAGACAGACGATTCCTGATAATAAGCTGTGTGTGTTGTGGGTAAACACTTGCTCGTACCCAATTGTCTGTGATTGTTGGAATCATCACCGACGTGTTCCTTTCTTTAATCGTAAGCGATGTGATTTGCTCTGTCTGCATACCATCTATGCTCTGTCTATAGAACAACAACATGATCGCATAACCTAAATAAACATCTAATTACATTACTGACTACATATAACATTTGCGCACCTCAATTAACAAGTACATGCATACTAAACTAGTAGTAATGAAATCATCTATACTTCTTGTAACGACGGGTGCCGGTCGGCGCAGGACGGAGGCACTTCCTAATGTCATCGATCTGCCTGCACATCTTGCAGCTTACATATGCGTCCTTGGCCAAGTACTTGACGTGATCTTCATTCCAGTCTTCGGACCTAGGCACGGTGCCAGACAACCTTCTTCTTCCTGGAGACATCCTTCATGCCTCTGTAGTAGGGGTCGATGATGGCCATGGCGAGGTCAACCAGGGAGTCCTTATGCTTCTCCTCGCCACACATGATCCTTAACTGGCATTGGATGTCCACAAGATTCCGACAGGCCAAGCCCGTGGCCTTGAGCACCTTTTCATCGTTGGTGGTGTCCACTATACCGAATATGTAGTCAGGGCTGTTGACAAACCTGGCGAATGACGTGGCTTGAGATTGCGTCGGTATTTCCCCAAAGAGGAAGGGATGATGCAGCACACCGACGGTAAGTATTTCCCTCAGTTATGAAACCAAGGTATCGAACCAGTAAGAGGATCACACAACAATATGTAAACAACACCTGCACACAAAGAACAAATACTTGCAACCCGACGCGAAAGAGAGGTTGTCAATCTCTCCACGGTAAAAAGATAGATTAGGTTGTGATAGATTGGATAGATAGATCTCGCAAGAACACAAAATAAAAGAGGCAAATAAAAAGTGCAGCAAGGTATTTTTGGTTTTTTGGAATAATAGATCTGAAAACAAAAGCGGCAAAAAGATAGATCGGAAAGCAATATGTTGGAAAAGTAGACCCAGGGGCCGTAGGTTTCACTAGTGGCTTCTCTCATGAGTATAGCACATGGTGGGTGAACAAATTACTGTTGGGCAATTGATACAAGATCAAATAATCATGACGATATCCAAGGCGATGATCATTATATAGGCATCACGTCCAAGATTAGTAGACCGAAATGATTCTGCATCTACTACTATTACTCCACACATCGACCGCTATCCAGCATGCATCTAGTGTATTAAGTTCATGGAAAAACGGAGTACTGCAATAAGAACGGTGACATGATGTAGACACGATCTATTCATGTAGGAATAGACCCCATCTTGTTATCCTTAATAGCAACGATACATGCGTGCCTCGCTGCCCCTTCTGTCACTGGGAGAGGACACCGCAAGATCGAACCCATCACAAAGCACCTCTTCCCATGGCAAGAAAAATCGATCTAGTTGGCCTAACTAAACCAAAGATTCGAAGAAGAAGGCTATAAGTAATCATGCATATAAGAGATCAAAGAAGACTCAAATAATATTCATGGATAGAAACTGATCATGAACTCAAAATTCATCGGATCCCAACAAACACACTGCAAAAAGTCATTACATCAAATAGATCTCCAAGAGACCATTGTATTGAGAATCAGAAGAGAGAGAGAAAGCCATCTAGCTACTGCCTACGGACCCGAAGGTCTATGGTGGACTACCCACGCATCATCGGAGAGACACCAATGAGGATGATGAACCCCTCCGTGATGGTGTTAGATTGGATCTCGCGGTTCTGGAACTTGCGGCGGCTGGATGTATTTTTCGTCGACTCCTCTAGGGTTTCTGGAATATTTGGGTATTTATATAGCTCAGAGGCGGTGGAGAAGGTTCCCGAGGTGGCCACAACTCACCAGGGCGCACCCGAGGCCCCTGGCGCGCCCTGGTGTCTTGTGGGCGGCCTGGGCTCCCTCCTGTTTACTTCTTTGGCCCATTGGCCTTCTTCTGGTCCAAAAAAATCCACCAAAAAGTTTCGTCACGATTGGACTTCGTTTGGTACTGATATTCTGTGAAGTAAAAAACAAGCAAAAACAGCAACTGGCACTTGGCACTATGTCAATAGGTTAGTCCCAAAAAATGATATAAAGTTTCAATAAAATGATTGTAAAACATCCAAGAATGATAATATAACATCATGGAACAAGCAAAAATTATAGATACGTTGGAGACGTATCAGCATCCCCAAGCTTAATTTCTACTCGTCCTCGAGTAGGTAAATGATAAAAACAGAATTTTTGATCTGGAATGCTGCCTAACATGTTCATCACATATTCTTTTCTTTTGTAGCATGGACATTTGGACTTTTAGATGGTTGAAAGCAATAGTCCAGTTTTGACATAAAGACGTATCAGTGAAACGCTCGCAAGGCCTTGTGGACAGGCAGGAGTGGTAGACGAGGACGTAATGGCCCATGCACATCTGGACAACGGCAACCTTCTGATCATGCCCGGCACGACCGCCGGTGTACTCGAGGTCGAAGCCGACCACTTTGTACTTTTCATCGGCAAGTAACTGCTCCATGGTGTGGATGGAGTTCTCCACCCAGACCGGGTCGTTGGTGTACACCACCGAGAGGTCCTTGAACCTTACGTGAGTGTCCACGTAGGCACGAATGGTGAACTACCGCTCGACGTTGGCAGCCACTGAGGGCGCCGCCATTGGAGTCGAGCAGGATATCCTCTCTATATTTGGAGTTGTGGGTGTGCTTCTTGCGTTATGGGGAAAGGTTGAAGAGAGAGAAGAGGTTAAATGAGCGGTGGAGTAAATGGGGGCTGGATGGGCTGTAATTGGCACGTCTTGTCATTGCGTTCCCGGCGGAGAATTGCTGTGCAAGCTTGACCGGCGCGCGAACACGCGGTTCATTTGGCCACGTGGCGGCTCGAAGTGCCGCCAACGTATCATTGGTGAGCCCGTTCCCGCGCAATCGCACAAAGCTTCCCCGCACGGCTCGGTTGGCCACGCGTCGGCTGGATGAAGCTCCCATTATTGTGGGCGTTAAATGGCAATCGTTTGGAAAAAATGAAGTGTGTGCAATGACTTAAAGCAGCACACACATTCAACACTAAGCAGCGGGTGTGACGATGTGAATGATCGTTGTTGGTTCCGTAATATAGTTCGTTCGCGATGAGATCGGAAGGGGAAACACAAGCCAAAATGGTAATTAAATCAAGTCTATTACATGTTAAGGTGGAGATATCAAATGTCCATTGCATATTTAAGTCAAAATGGTACTGCCAAAATACGACTCTCATACGATGTCAGTTAACCGACTGTATCACAAATGGCAGAAATATGACAAGCCTTAGATTCGATGATTACAAGGTTCAAATTGATATTCAAAATGAAATTCCGCTGATGCAGAACCTTTGTCATGCAGTTGTAGACGCCCGCGCTGATCAGCTGAAACTGAACATATAAAGTTCCAAACTGATATTTACAACTAGTCTCGCCAGTTCACTATTTCTGCAAAGGGATCTTTCACTGACAAGTCATGTAGGGGCTTGACACATAGACTTCCTAGTACTCTGCCACCTGAACTTTCAAAATGCAACTTAATTTCTACAGAGCCTTTTCCATTCTGCTGAAGACGTCGACGCTGATCAGCAAACCATTCATTTGTGCACACTATATGTACACCCAACCTCATTATATTTAGCACACTTGCTTTCGCAACAAAGAACCTGGCGAATTTAATCTCCCATAAGTTCCCTCGGTAAGAGTTCAAAGTAATTTCAGAGAGATGGAGATCAAGGCATTCAATGGGAATGCCATGATATTGTGTCACATTATCTGCTGCTTGGCCTAATCAGATCTGTCACATGATATTGTGTACTGCCGTGATATGTGTAAATCCTATGGTTGCAGACGAGCGATCCACGGGAATGCGTTCTGGACAATCAGGACATGCGTGTCACGGCGCAATGTTAGTCATCCCACACGGTTTCAATCCGGGAAAAAACCAAGTTTGTAAATCGGTTCCAAAATTCCTTTCTCGTGTGACACCTGATTTTTTTACCACGGTCAACAAGTTTCAAACCACATGACATATGTTGTAAGAAACTTAAATTATTCAAAAAAATCAAGTTTCAAGGTAAGTCTAGCATTTTTTATCGTAATATGCATAGTGTTAAAAAAATTCCAACACTCACAGGTAGATGTGTGAAGTCTAAGATAAGCATAAATATTAACCAAACTGGTTGCAGCTCAAGACTGCAATTACATTGCTCTATGTACTAGTTCACAAAACAAAGTCTCACCAACATCTCAATCAATACATAATAAAAATACTCAAGCATAGATATAAGACACAGAAACTAGATAGCTAGGGTAGTGCTGGACATGTATATATAACTCAATCCTGATCGTACCCACCAACAACATAAACTTTCTCCAGGTACTCCGCGTACGCGGCGTGCGCCACCCTGTGAGAATACTTCTGCCTGAAGGAGCCAATGACTCGTCCTCTAGCATGCGCCAGAACACTTGCAAACGCGCGGTTAAGCCTTTGGGCATAGAACGGGCATCTGAAGCCCCCATTCTCGGTCCTGATACGACAATTATGCTTTCCCGCATAGAGCTCCCTGAGCTTTTGTTTCTTGTACCTCCTCTGGTCATATTTATCATTGTCAACATTGTCAGATATCACCTATACATATAATACTAAAATCATGACATTGATGAATGGAATGCATAAAATGATATCACAAACAACTTTGTGCAACAAAATTATTAACTAATGACTATAAATGCATGAACTGATTATTGTCAAACTAGTAACTTTCAAGTACTACTCCCTATATCACTAAAGTAGTGATCTAAATGCTCTTTTACAGTATTTATTTACATAGGGGGTACATGTATAATCATCTATGTAGGCCATTCAAATCGATTCTAAAATCTGTCTACGAATTCTTAGCACAATCAGTAATCCTAGACGGATTATTAGCAACATGATCATTTGTACAGATCAACCATTAAATCACTATAACCTTAGACAGATTATTAGCATGCCTAATCGGTTCTCCGTCGACGTCGGAGTTGTCGCCGTCAGAGTCGTCGTCGCTGGAGTGGTCATAAGAGAGGTCGGAGTAGTCTCTATGCAGCACCGCCTCCTGCTGGGGAGGCACGACGGGGCTTACGACATCATGGTCGCGCTTCTGTCAGCGCGAGACCTCATTGGCGGGGAGGGAAACCTCGTCACCCAGCATCAAGAGATGCTTAGGTGCTTTGCCGGCCCCGGGTTCGAACCCCGCGTCACCGCTCCCTTCAATGGTGCGCTTGGTCGCCATGTGATACACTTTTGAGAGCGTTTATGATTGGGAATAGCGGTGTGCAGAGAGAGTGGGGAGTGCGGCCGACTGTTATAACCAGCGGCACATGCGCGATTAATATGGAGTGGTTGGGAGCTAGGCGGGAGGCAGTTAAACGGCTCACCTCCCGGTGAGCCTGCACATCGGTCTTCTCACATGCCTCCCGTTATTTCACACCCATGCTCGCACGTCTCACGGTGAGCCTGCGCAGAGGACTACTCGCACGCATCCCATCAATTCACACACCTGCTTGCATGTCTCTGAGTGAGCCAGTGCAGCGGCCTGCTCGCACGCGTCCCATCAATATACACACTTGCTCGCATGCCTCCCGGTCAGCCCGATCAGCGGACTGCTCGCATGCATCCCGTCAACTCACATCCGCTGGTACTACACGCGGGGCTCATGGTGGTACGTAATAAATTGTTGGGCTAACGCACACGGCTTGAATACTTTAATCGTTTATGATGGTAACATGACAAATGTGTGTACCAACCTTTAATAAGGTCCCGTTTGTAAGAAAAGTATATCAAAAACTTGTATCAAATTTGGCCAAAAATTATCACAGCATATTGGTGTCATATATATATATATATATATATATATATATATATATATATATATATATATATACCAATAAAAAAAGCCAAGTTTCATGAATTTCAGCTGAGTTTTGGATTTACTTGAATTTAAAAACGAATATTTTCAATGTGTGCGGCCGAGCTATCTAAAAACCAAGATTTTCAGTGTTTTCCACGACAACAAGATGTTTGAGATTTCTTACCATTTATTGCATGGGGACTAAACATGAACCCAATTATGGCACAGATGATTTCCCCTATGAATTCCTAGAAACTCAATTAATGTATAATGTTTTCGAATTATATATGAACTTTTTCTATTTTTCACACGGACTCATATGTCCAGTGTTTACTGTATAAAATAGTTTGACGCGCCTCGAAGTGGTGGTTTGGGTGGTGGTCGGCGGCGGCGGGGGGGGGGGGGGGGGGTTGTTACACTTCGTGGCATGAGCCTCTCTGTTTGGGATTGCACGTTTTGTGAGGCACTTGCCACACCAAAGTATCAAAGTTGTGCATTGAATATTTAAAACAAGACACAACACTAACGTCATACATATGTTTGGGACACATGCACGCGGTGGTGGTCGTCCCTCGGACAACCCCTCATGTGTTATTAGTGACACACCCATTTGTGGGCCCATGTGGTCTATCACTTCGAACCGCAACAAGGGGGGTTTGACCAAGGTGGATTCATTTTGGTCAGTGTTGTGGTAGATCATCGTGAGATTCCACACCAAAGTTTGACGCATGGGCACTCATGAGTCCCTCCTGCTGCTCAAAGTTGAGTGTTGGGGAGGGGTGATAGGAGACATGTTGCACGTAGTTAACTTTAGTGTGGGGACTTTCCAATTTGTGAAGCAGGCACCGCATCAAAGTCGTGCAGTGTTGACATAAAAAACACACCCATACATATGCTTGGGTCACATATAACTGGTGGTGGTCCTCAGTGGCTCCCTCACATGCATGGTCATCGGTGACGCGTCCATCTATGGGGCCCATGTGGTCAGTCACTTGTGACCTATTATGGTTTTGACCAAGGTGGATCATTCTCGGTATGCATTACGATATTCAATGTTGAGACATCGAGACAAATGTTTGAGGTCATGCATACCCATGAACCCATCCCACCATGTCGAAATGGGAGGGGGCATATATATTCTATACGCGTTGTGTCATCCTTCGTATATGTGGACTTACAGTTTCTAAGAAGGCGACATTAAAGTTGTCCATTGGACACTAATTAAACAATCACTTAATTACATATATACATATGTATGTGCCTCATGCAGTCATTGTTTCTTCAAACACCCTCTCACGTGGTTACCAACGTCACACCCATCCATGCTCACGTGGGCCGTCACTTTGACCGGTGGCAGTAGAGAGATGTTAATTTGACCAAGGTGGATTCTTCTTGTTGGTATGTTACTGTACGTAGTTGACATGCATTGAGATTCCTAACCAAAATTCGAACGCATGCGTACACACTAAATCGCTCCCACCGACTCGAAGTGTGGGTGGGGCATATATACTATGGGTCGTGAACCTACGTACGGGGGACATTCTCGTTTGCGAGACACATGTGGCAAAAGTTGTGCGTTTGGTATTTGAAAACATCGCACAACACTTTCATACATATGTGTTTGGGGCCACATGCATGCGCTAATGTTGTCTGTCCCTCGTGTGGTTATGGACGACATGCCAAACTGTGAGCCCCCGTGGTCTGTCACTTAAACCGGCGCATACTATGGGTTAATTTGACCAAGGTGGATATCACCTTCTCAATATTTGTTATGATATAGTTCATGGTGAGATTCCAGACCAAAGTTTGAGCGCCTACACGCACACACGCACACACACACACACACACACACACACACACACACACACACACACACACACACACACACACACACACACATATATATATATATATACATAGATGAACCGTCGACCCTCCCATGTAAACCGACGCATAATACAGGTTATTTACCTCTGCACTTGTACTTTCTGGCTTGCGAGGATGTATGTGTGCATGTGTCACATCAAAGTTGTGTATATACATTTGTATTTAAACATCCCACACCACATTCATACTTACGCCCTTTGGATATTTTGAAGTGGAAATGATGTGTTGTTATTGTCGTGGTTTTATCATGGCAGATGTCCTAGTGCAAGGACTTAGGGGTGAAGCCATCACTACGGTGGTTAACTCGAAGGGGTTGATCGGGATGAAAGACACAGGTTTACCCAGGTTCGTCCCCTCTCGAAGGAGGTAATAGCCTACGTCCTGCTTTGACTTGCATTGATTGTGTATCGATTACAAGGGAGCGGAATTCGCTTGACCTAGCACCCGATCAAAGGTTTCATGCCCTAAGCCGCCCAGGGAACCCGCCTTTATATACACAGGTCGAGGCCCTGGGCTTACAAGAGTCCGGGCCGGGTTACATCTAGTAACCGACCTCATCCCTAAATCCTCTTGCCTTGTCTGGCAAACCGTCTCCCGGCGGCTTACGCCTCCGGGTCACACGTTGCCTTCCGGCTCTGGGCCTCCGCCAGGCCCATTTTGGCAAGTTACTTCCAGGCCTTGTCTTATTCTTCTTGCCCGTTTAAGGCCTCACTGCTAAGCCGCCAACTTCCTAACCCGGCCCCTCCTGGGCGGGTCTCACCACGGGGTTATATTCCCAACATTAGGCCCCAGATTGATTTGAACTTGTTCATGTCAATCTTCAAGTCTTCTAGTTGGCGAGTCTTGCATTCTTCATAATCACCTATCCTGAAATAAATATTCATGACCCGCCATGTGAAAATGGATGACGTCATCTCTGATAAATCCAAAAGATCTTAATGACATCACAACGGATCTTTGCATTAACTAGTCAACCCGAGAATCGAGGCGTTTTGTTGGTCAATCATCATTTTGTCTCCTCGATTTCTGCACCGAACTGTTGCTGTTCCACCTCTCCTTATAAATAGGCGCGCGGGGGGGGGGGGGGGTCCCATCCTTTTCACTTTTTCCCCCGCCGCCGCTTCTCTCTTCTTCTTCCTCCCAACGCTCGTGCGACTAAAGCTCCACCGCGCCGTCCGGACCTCACCGTCGTCCTCAACAAGGCCGCTGCATTGCCCTGACGGTGTCCAGAACTTGCCGGCGTGCGCCCGCATCTCCTGCACCTCTCAGGTTCCATTCGTTTTTTCTCCTAGATCCGCATTAGCTCATCGGTGTTCTTCCAAGTCCACCGCCGTTCATCAAAGTTCTTGCCATAGATGAGAAAAGGAAACACCCTTAGGCCTTCAATCGCTAGCCAAAACCCGTGGCGCTCTGCTTAATGCGTTTTTCATATTCATCATAGATCATCCCTTCACGGGAACTCATACACAAACTGTCTGTTCTTCCACGGACACTTTTCGGTTTAGAAAATATTTCTCTTTTGTTTCCTTCTATAGATCTTAAAATGGTAGCTGTAGTCGGTGGAACCTGTTTGTCCACACTTAGCAATATTTTCAACATTACTGTTTATTTGACCCACCATCATACTGCCAGCTCTCCTTGTAGCGATGTAATCCGCCTCATTCCTGTAGTTGGCGGTGGCTCATAACTTAGTAGTAATCCGCCAAGTAGCGTCGTCGTTTTAGAGTCATAGCTATTTTGGTCATACAGCGTTCTTAACCCGCCGTGTCTCCATGCCTTTCCACAACGTTTAACCCGCCGTTATGGCTAAAGCCCCCGCCTCTTGCGATTGGGTAGGCTCCGGGGTCACCGAAGAGATTCTCAACAATTTCATAGTCATGGGAGTTTTGCCGGCTCAGGACGTCATCTAGTGGCGGGTCCCTGGCGATGAAATCACTCCCGAACCCAAAGATGGGGAGGTTATCGTCTTCACAGATCACCTTCTCCGTGGCTTCTCACCGCTCGGATCAAAATTCTTCCGGGACGCCCTGCATTTCTACAAGCTGCATCCTCAAGACATTGGCCCCAACTCTGTTACCAATTTGTGCCAGTTCCAAATTTTCTGTGAAGCATATGTACAAGAAGAGCCGTCCGTCGACCTCTTCAGAGATTTCTTCTACATCAACCGCCATACAGAGATTGCCGACGGGCAAAGCCTGGCACTTGGTGGTGTTTCCATTCAGAGACGGAGAGATGTTTCCTTTCACTCAGCGGAATCATACTTGGTTTTATTGCAAAGACACTTCTCCGGCCGGAGAGAATCCACTGCCGGGTTATCATCCCTACCGGCTCTGCACCACCACCGAGCTCCCAGACCGGCTGTCTGCCATAGAGCGCGCCCAATACGCTCCAACATTTTCAAAGATTAGAGCCTTATTGGCTAATGGGCTGACTGGCATTGATCTAACCCGCTGCTGGGTTTCCTGGAGAATCTTACCATTAAGCCGGCACGGTGGCTTAATGTGTGAATACACTGGTGAGGTGAATGACCCTCAGCGCTTCAATCAGACACCACTGACAGACAAGGACCTCAATGCAATTGTCAAATCACTGTTGGGAGAGCCTCAAGAAGTGTTGGGGATGTAACCCCGTGGTAAGACCCGCCCAGGAGGGGCCGGGTCATACCCGGCGGCTCATAAGCAAGACCCTTAAGGTGGGCCGGAAGATGAAGGCCAGGCCGCATGGCGGATTATCAGGCGGGCCAAGACGAAGGCCCAGAGACAGAAGATGGTGTGAGACCCGTACGGTTAAGCCGCCCGGAGACGGCTTGCTCAAGGAGGCAAGGCGACTTAGAAACAGGATTGACTACGTTGTATGAGTCGGTTTAGGACTCGTGTAACCCAGGGCCTCGACCTCCTATATAAAGGCGAGACCCCGGGGCGTCTTAGACAAGAAACCAATCAATCGAGAACTAGGTCAAGCGAACCCGCTTCCTTGTAATCGATACTCCAATCAATACAGCACAAGCAGGACGTAGGCTTTTACCTCTTCTTGAGGGGCCGAACCTGGGTAAACTCGTGTCCCTCGTCTCGACCAACCCCTTTGAGTCCACCGTCTTAGCGGTGGCCTCAAACCTAAGTCTTCGGACATCTGCCGTGACAATACCACGACAGTTAGCGCCCACCGTGGGGCTAGCGCTCGGTGGTGTTGAGTTCTCAAAGGGCTCTCTCCTAGGGATCGAGGGGTACGCTGTTGGCAGGATGACCAAGAGTCGACGCGGCCGGCTCTACATCGACGACGCCGGCTGGGGCCCCGAGGCCGACTCAATTGAGTACGGGTTCCGGGTCCCCTTCGGCGGAATCCACGTCTTCATCGGCAAGATCGGCGGATCTGAACCCGGGCCGGACATCTGCACCGACATCGTCGAGCCGGCCCGGCGCGAGCAACCCGCCCGACGCGTGCGACCCGCCCGTGCTAACCCGGGCAGGAAGCGTGTCTTCGTCGGCTTCACCCAGGGCATGGAGCTGGAAGGCTCTATGTCTCGGGAAGAAACTCTCATCTGCTCAGAGGATGGATCCTCCAGCGGAGAGACGGAATCGATCTATCAGCTTCATAACGGTGGGCTCGGGGGCTACGCCGAGCCTTACCCCGAGTCCGAGTATCATGAGCCGGAGGATTATGAGCCGCCGAACCGTGCTGCCGTCTTCATGGCGGGTTCAGCGGCGGCTCCTAGCAGCACAGCCGCCGGTGCGACCGGATCTGGGGCTGGCAGGCCACCGGCTCAGGTTCTTTTGGATCTGATGAACGAGCTTACAACCTTGATGGAAACTGAGGTTACTGCTGAAAATCAAGCAGCCCGTAACGCGGAGGTCACGAGGTTGAAGAACCAGATGACCGGAGTCCAACAGGAGATCAACGCGTTGAAGGCTCAGATGGATGCTGAGGCGGAGCGCCTCAGGGCGGATGCTTTCCGTTTTGAGTTAGAGCAGCAGTCTGCGGCGGCGGTTCATCGGATGAGGCATCAGTCCTGCCTGCCGGATCAGTATGAAGCCAGAAACCTTTTTAACACGCCAGGGACGGGACGGGACAGAATGTAACTTTGACCATAACCCGGACGGCGGAAGTACCTGGAAGCTGGGCGGCGGTTCAGCATCAGCGGCCAGACCCGCCATGCCGGAACCAGACCCCACCACAGCCTTTTCCGACACCACCTGGTCATTATTCTAATCCGGCTGAGAACATGGTGGCGGCGGCAACCCGGCTTGGTACAATCCCCATCCCCGATGAGGCGCCTTTTGCAGAAGAGGTGCGGAACGCTATTGGATACCTGCAGACGGCGGTGGCCCAGTAGGAGAAGTATACTAACAGCCGGAGCCGCGTGCATTCAACTCCCATCCACAGCCGCAGTTACAGCCGGCGTTATGAGTCGCCGGCGGTTTCTAGCAGTGAACGACGTCGGAACCCACCGCGAGTCGATCGGGCGGCTCTGGATGCTCAGGCGCTGGTGGATTGGGCAAGAGCGCAGTGAGAAGCGGCGGCTCTGGCGGCAGCGGCGGCTCATCAGGAACCCACAGTTGCACCTTCCGTCTCAGTTGGAGCAGGAGTAACCTCCAGGGCTGTGGGAGTGCCGTGCTTAGCGCCGGCTCTGAGGAACGAGCGACTGCCGAAGGATTTTAAGGGCCCTCGCAAGGTGCCCAATTATACTGCTGACCTACCTCCAGAGGCTTGGATCGAAAGCTATGAGCTGGCCATGGAGATGTTAGACGTCAGTGATGCAGTATGTGCCAAATATTTCATCATGATGCTAGAAGGGCCGGCTCGCACGTGGTTGAAGGGCTTGCCACCCAACACCATTAATTCCTGGTCTGAATTAAAGGCGAAATTCATCAAAAATTTCCAAGGAACGTGCAAGCAGCCCATGACGATTGTGGATCTGGATCATTGTGTGCAGCGTGATGACGAGTCGGCTCATCACTGGGTCCGGCGGGTCTCAACCATCATCCACTCTTCTGAACAGATTACGGCGGCTCAAGCAGTTTTGATTCTAGAGAAGAATTGCCACTTTACACCTTTGAAGCAGAAGCTTGGCCGGCTCAAGTGCTCGTGCCAGGATATGGGGGAGCTCATGGCGGCTCTCACCAAGTATGTAGACTCCAATAACACGAAGGACCCTGGCTCCGATGATGAGAAATCGGGTTAGGGTAAGAAAAACAACAATGGCAAGGGTCAACAGCAAAACACTGCCGGAAATAGCAACCCGGGCAAGCGGAAGAACCCGGACGGCGGGTCAGAATTGGTGGAGAACACCAGCACTGGGAACAATCGTGCTAAGGGCAATGGGAATTTCAGGCCACCCTTTAACAAGGGCAAAGCTCCTTTCAACCTGGAAGAGATGCTCAATAAACCTTGTCCAGAGCACAGCCGGCCTGATAAGCCGGCATGCCATACATGGAGGGATTGCAGTATTATGCAACAGTTTCGGGATTACAGCCTTCAACAACATCGTAATAACGGTAATGGGCCATCAGGCGACTCAGGGCCGGGTGGATCAGGAGCCGGCTTTGGTGCTGGCGGCTCAGGATCCGGATACCAGGGTCAAGGTAATCAAGGAGGTCATCATCAACAGTCTGGCGGTGGAGGCCAGCAGCAGAATAACCAATCGAAGTACCAGACTAACCCGAAACAGCTCAGTGGGGGTCAGTATCATGTTTTTACAACCAGCCTCGACAAGCGAGACCGGAAGGTGCGCAAGCGGGCGGTTAATGCAGTCATGCCGGCTCTCCCGCAGTATTTGAAGTGGTCCGAGTATGACATAACTTGGAGTAGGGAGGATCACCCGCCGCGTGTTGATAACCCGGGGCAACTGGCTTTAGTAGTTGCCCCCCAAGTAGGAGGATATGTGTTCACTAAAGTGCTTATGGATGGTGGCAGCAGCATCAACATCCTGTATTATGACACTTTCAGCCGGATGGGTTTGCTTGATAAGGATCTTAAGCCCTCTTCAACAGTTTTTCACGGTGTGGTGCCTGGAAAATCGGCTTATCCAGTGGGAAAGATTTCTTTGGAGGTAGCTTTTGCTGATGAATTCAACTACAGGGTGGAGTCTTTGTGGTTTGAAGTGGTCAAAATCAAGATCCCATATCACGCTCTGTTTGGACGGCCGGCTTACGCCAAGTTCATGGCTAGGCCTTGCTATGTTTACTTACAGCTCAAGATGCCCGGGTTGAACGGGACGATTACCGTGCATGGTGATCAGAAGACGGCTCTTGAGTGTGAGGAAGGTGACGCAGCTTACGCAGAGTCAAGTTGTGCTGAAGCGGAGCTCAAGTTCTATAAGGAGAATGTTGACCCGGAAGAGATGACTCCACTGAAGAAGCCTAACACGGAATCTGAGCCGCCCCTCAAGTTTGTGGCAGAAGATACTAAGTTGGTGGACTTTACGCCGGGCGACTCATCACAGCAGTTCACTATTGGAGCTAACATGGACCCCGCATAGGAAAGCGCGCTCATCGAATTCATCCGTGAGAATCGGGACATCTTTGCATGGAAGCCTTCTGACATGCCGGGTGTACCGAGAGAATTCGCTGAGCACCACCTTAATGTGGATCCTAAGTTTAAGCCGGTCAAACAGTTCCTCCGGCAGTTCAATGAGGAGAGGCGCAAGGCTATTGGAGAAGAGGTGGCCCGGCTCTTAGCAGCAGGGTTCATCGTCGAAGTTTTTCACCCGGAGTGGTTAGCTAACCCGGTGCTAGTGCTTAAGAAGAATGGCACGTGGCGTATGTGTGTGGATTACACGGACCTTAACAAGGCCTGTCCAGTTCACCCGTTTGCTCTCCCCCGTATCGACCAAATTATTGATGCAACGGCGGGTTGTGAGAGTTTATGCCTCCTGGACGCTTATTCAGGTTACCATCAGATAAAGATGGCAGTTAAAGACCAAGAGAAGACGGCTTTCATTACGCCTTTTGGTGCTTTCTGCTATGTGTCTATGCCTTTTGGGCTCAAGAGTGCCCTGGCAACTTACCAGCGTTGTGTGCAGAACTATCTTCATGGTCAGATTGGGCGTAATGTTCATGCTTATGTGGATGATATTGTGGTCAAGTCCAGGAAGAAGGAGACTCTGCTTGGCGACCTGAAGGAAACGTTCGATAATTTACGGGTCTACAAGATGATGCTTAACCCGGCTAAGTGTGTCTTTGGAGTTCCTGCAGGCAAGCTCTTGGGATTTCTAGTCTCTGAGCGTGGCATTGAAGCTAATCCGGACAAGATAGAGGCTATCACTTCCCTGTCTGAGCCGGCGTGCATCAACGACGTTCAGCGCCTGGCGGGTCGAATCGCTGCGTTAAGCCGGTTCATAAGCCGCCTGGGTGAGAAGGCTATTCCTTTGTATCAAATGATGAAGAAAACAGACAATTTTGTCTGGAGTAAGGCGGCGGGTGAAGCGTTCGAGGCGCTCAAGAAGCAGCTGGTTGAGCCGCCGGTCTTGGCCGCTCCGACTGAGAAGGAACCTTTGCTCCTCTATGTGGCGGCTAACAACAGGGCAGTCAGCGCCGCGATTGTTGTGGAGCGTAAGGAGGCAGGGAAGGAATACCCGGTTCAGAGGCCGGTTTACTATGTCAGTGAAGTCCTGATAGAATCCAAGCAAAGGTACCCACATTGGCAAAAAATAGTATATGGGGTGTTCATGGCGAATCGCAAGTTGAAGCATTACTTCTTGGGACACCAGATCACCGTGGTTAGCTCTGCCCCGTTGGGTGACATAATTCAAAATAGAGAAGCCACTGACAGGATTGCTAAGTGGGCATTGGAGCTTGGGCCTCTTAATCTGAAATATGTGCCTCGCACGGCTGTCAAGTCTCAAGCCTTGGTGGACTTTATAAACGACTGGACAGAGTGTCAGTCGCCCGAGGAGAAGCCGGATAACACATACTGGACAATTCACTTTGATGGATCCAGACAGTTAGAAGGGTCAGGGGCAGGAGTTGTCTTAACTTCCCCTAGAGGTGACAAGTTTTGTTATGTGTTACGGTTGATGTTTCCCTGTACTAACAATGCAGCTGAGTATGAGGCTTTACTTCATGGCCTCCGTGTGGCTAAGGAGATGAATCTGAGCCGGGTTAGATGTCTTGGCGACTCAGACCTCGTGGTTCAGCAAGTTTCAGGCACGTGGGATTCCAAAGACCCACGGATGGCGGCTTATCGTCAGGCGGTGGATATCATTGCTGGACACTTCAAGGGTTATCAGGTGGATCATATTGACCGTCGCAAGAACGAGGCAGCTGATGCATTGTCAAGGCTGGGCTCTCAGCGTAAGCCGGTGCCGCCTAACGTTTTCTTGGATGTGTTATATCATCCGTCTGTTAAGCTACCTTCAGAGGAGGATCTGGCCGTACCTGACCCGGAGGGGCAGCTGGTGGCGGCTCTGCATGCTATCCCTGACTGGATGCTGCCTTACTTAGCGTACTTGACTCGCGGTGAGTTACCCGAGGACGAGACCTTGGCAAGACAAATCATCAGGCGATCTAAATCCATGACTATCATCAATGGCTAGTTACACAAGCGCAGTGTCACTGGTGTTTTCCAGCGTTGCGTTTCTCCTGAAGAGGGTAAGGAGATCTTAAATGAAATTCACGCCGGTGATTGTGGTCATCACGCCGACTCAAAATCTTTGGTGGCCAAGGCTTTTCGGCATGGTTTCTTCTGGCTGACGGTTCATAAGGACGCTGAAGACTTGGTCGTCAAGTGCGATGGATGTCAGAAGTTCGGGCGACGTGCTCACGTGCCGGCTCAGGAATTGCGGATGATTCCAATTACCTGTCCGTTTGCGGTTTGGGGGCTTGATATGGTCGGGCCCTTCAAGAGATCTAAAGACAAGAAGACCCACCTTTTGGTGGCGGTGGATAAGTTTACCAAGTGGGTTGAGGCTGAGCCGGTCGGCAAGTGTGACGCGGCTACGGCAGTTCAGTTTGTCAAAAAATTGAACTACCGTTTTGGTTACCCTCACAGTATCATCACGGACAATGGCACAAACCTATCCAAGGGGGCTATGCAGGCGTTCTGTGAAAGTGAGCACATCCGGCTTGACATCTCTGCTGTTGCTCATCCACAATCCAATGGTCAGGCGGAGCGTGCTAATCAGGAGATCTTGAGAGGCATCAAGCCCCGGCTTATGGTTCCTCTACAGCGAACGCCGGGTTGTTGGGTAGAAGAGTTACCATCAATTTTATGGAGCATCAGAACTACTCCCAACAGGTCAACAGGCTATACGCCTTTCTTCATGGTTTATGGTGCAGAAGCCGTGTTACCAAGTGATATACGTCATGACTCGCCGAGGGTGGCGGCTTACGTTGAGAGAGATAATGAGACAGCGCGTCAGGACGCGTTAGATGCTTTGGATGAAGAGCGTGATCTGGCAGCGGCTCGATCGGCGATTTATCAGCAAGACCTGCGTCGCTATCATAGCCGCAGGGTTAAGACCCGGACGTTTCAGGAAGGCGACTTGGTGTTGCGTCTGATTCAAGATCAGACGGATGCGCACAAGCTATCTCCTCCATGGGAAGGACCCTTTGTGATCAGCAGAAATCTCAACAATGGGTCATATTATCTCATTGACGTATGAGACGAGTCACGAACTTCTGGGCAGGAGACCCACCGGCCGTGGAATATCGCTCATCTGCGGCCTTACTATGCTTGAGTCATCGACTCCCACCATTGTACATCATCATTGTATATATCACTTATATATATATAATAAAGTTGGCATCCCTGCAAGCCAGGGCCTCTGCCGTTTTATGTATCTCAGATTGTGCTAAGATGGATACAACCATAAGGTCACTTGGGGGCTTCTAACCCGCCAGGGTTCAACTTACACACCCTCTTGATCGGCTCTTCAGCCACTGTAAGGACGGGTTATACACCCAAAAAGTTGAATCCATCGACAAGGTCATTTGTGGGCTTCCAACCCGCCGGGTTTAGCTTACACACCCTCTTGATCGGCTTTTTAGCCACTGCAAGTTTGAGTTAAACCTGCCTGTATGCTGCTGCTGCTCCGCTAGGGGACCCGCCGAACTCTTACCAGTTAATCTCGATTAGAGACCCAGAGCTATTCAAAGTATTTGACAGTCACTCTCGCTAGAGACCCTGTACTGGTCAAGGTTAAACCGGCGGCTCTTGTCACGTGAGGGCCGGCTTACAGAAAGCGAGGATAAACTCACCCATCTGCTGCATACTCTCCGCTATGTGGCCCGTTCGTACTCTTAAACAGTTACTCTTTTAAAGACCCTGCACTGTTTAAGTATCAAATGACGGATTTATGTCACGTGAGAAGTAGCTTATGGGCCCTGGGGGTACTCATGCCCTGCTGCGCTTCTTTATGGTTTGTTGTTGCTTTTCTCAGTTACTCTCATTAGAGACCCTGTACTGTTAAGAGTTCAAACAACAAGTTCATGCCATTAGAGCCGGCATATGAGTTTTCGAAAAAGAAAGCATGATTATACGAGATTTAACATCTCCGGGTTGTGCTTTTCAAGCCGCCCTCACAACGGTACAAAACACTGTTTTGTTTTCTTTGTAGGGTTTGTCTCCTAAGATGAGCCGCCGTTAAAGTGAGACGAAAGATGTCTTGGGCAGACTACAAGGCAGTTAAAGATGCATCAAGTTGTGCAAAGTTTCATACGTGCACGATGGCACGGCTCAGACATTCAAGCTTTTCTAAGCCTATTACAAAGCTCTCCAGAGAGCCCAAAATGCACGGACTTAAAAGTTTTTGTACACTGCTAGCGTCGATGGGTCAAGGTGCCGGATTATCCTTCCTCAGAATTAACTTGTTCAGCTCGTCGGCGGGTCATCCTGCGCCGGGTCTTCCACCTCTTCGATCTGAAGGTTGTCCACATCCCAGTTGCATTTTGTTAAAGCTTCAAACTTGGCCTCGTCAAAGAGGGGAGATGGGTCAATCTCAGGAGCAAAGAGTGGCTTACGGCGTGCACGAACTAAGTCCCTGGCTTCAAAGGTTGGGCAGCACAGTCGTTTGTTGTCTTCGCCATAAGCCGCCTGGTATGAGGACAGATCAATTTCGTTAACGAGTGTTGATGCGAGCACCCGGGAGGCCTTCATGCATTTGGCGTAGTCAGCTTCTGTGAATTCTGATCCGTCATCTTTTCTGGATGGAAAGCCGTCCATCATTTCTTCGGCAGTCAGTTCAGGGGCAAAGGCCAGAGACCGGCTTAGTGCGGCCATTGCTCCCTTTCTGGCGGCTGATCGTTTGAGCTCCTCAATTTGCTTGGGCAGAGTTGACAAGAGCTCTATCACTCCCTTCATGAATTTGGGGATTCTTTTTTCATTCAGCATCGCTTTGATGGTGCAAAGGGTCCCGCAGTATAGCTGTTCTATCAAGGTGTATACTGCCTTAAGCTTCAACAAGCTGTCAGAAGATAGCTGGCGGCTTCTTTGACCTGCAAGGAAAGATTAGGCGTTATAAGCCGCCTGCACAGTTTTTAAGCAAGGCAAGGAAATTTGCTAAGTATTCAGTGCTTACCAAAGATAGCAGAAGTCATCCTAGAAATATGGCGCTTGAGGGTTTGTAGCTCATCTGACACAAGCTTGAGTTGCCGGTCAGCATCGTCTGCGCGCTTGGTCAGGGCGGCTTGGGTAGACTCAGCACTCTTTTTGTAGGCATCAAAGTCCGCTTGAACCTTCTCAAGCTCCTTAACGGCAACCCGCCATTTTTCTTCCGCCTCAGACCGGGCGGTTTGTTGCAAAGCAAGGTTTTCTTTTACGCCGGTCAGATTAGACTCGGCCGCGTCTAAGGCGTCCTGTATTGCACAAAAACAAAACAGTTCAGGAGGTTTAAGTCGCCAGGCTGAGATATTCGTAGATGATTGATGAAGTTATTATGCTACAAGTCTCAAGCAGATTGCAAGCAATATACTTGACACTTGGGGGCTAATGTCTGTGTTTTCTCTCCAAGTCTACAATGAAGTTCCGGCTCATCTTCGTAAAGTTAAGCCGGCACTTGGGGGCTACACACAGCGTTTTCCAAGTTTACAGTGAAGTTCCGGCTCATCATTTTTATAATGACCCAGACTTGGGGGCTACAATTGGATCAACTTTTCAACTCAGTACCGGCTTACATATCTATATTAACCCGATACTTGGGGGCTACAAGCTAGGCCATTCGAATTATGACAAGGATTGGAAGACCCGGTCTACTATTTGCAATACTAAACCAGCTCTTGGGGGCTACATAAGGGTACAAGGAAAAGCAAGAGAGGAGTACCTCATATTTCTTTTTCATTAGTCCAACAAGTTTCAGCTCCATATTACGGCTTGTGGAGAGGCGGTTCAGATAACCAGCATGTAACTCATCTGCAGTCAGCTTCTCCAACACGGGGAATTCAAAATCAAGTTTCTCAGGTGAGGAAGCTTCAGGCTTGCTGGTGTGTTTTGTCAGTACATGTGGTTCGGGAGGTTGATAACCCGTCCCAGTGATGATAACGTCTGGAAGAACTGTGTCTTCGACGGCGGTTGAAGGGCTGGACGGCTTAGGATCAGCCTTTGGAGGACTCTCCGGAGTGGCGATGTCATCATCAGCCGGCTCAGAGGGCTGAGGAACGTTAGCAGATGCATCTTTTCTAGCCTCAGTGGGCTCAGCATAAGGTGCAGGGGAATCCGGCTTAGTAGTCTCTGGTTCTTGGGCGGTAGGAGCAGCGGTAGACCCGCCTGTCTTCCTTCGTTTTGCTTGAGCCCTGGAAAACAAAAAGATTGTCACATAGAGGACAAGGATGGTAAAAAGGTATGGTGCAAATACAAAGGTACGCACTCTGGGTTGATCTTCAGAGGAGGTAGCTTGGTTGCAGTAGAGTCGCCAGATGAAGGAGGCGTCTCCTAAAAGAAGGTTAAGACGATGAAAGCTGAGTAAGGTTACAATGAAAGAACTAAAAACTGGACTTAGTTAAAAGAGTACCTCAGCCGGCCGTTTCCGCGGAGCCGGAGAATTTGATAAGCCGGCCAAAAGCTCTTCAGAGCCGGC
This sequence comes from Elymus sibiricus, assembly GCA_039707655.1. Lineage (NCBI taxonomy): Eukaryota > Viridiplantae > Streptophyta > Magnoliopsida > Poales > Poaceae > Elymus > Elymus sibiricus. The sequence goes on from CM077673.1 coordinate 77,363,530, forward strand.
GCTCCGGGTCTGACGTCGGGAGTTGTGCTATTGCTTTTTCAAAAGAAAATTGGGGTCTAAATAAGCAAGAGGATGAGAAAATGGGACTTTTCGGATGACCCGCCGTATTTTCTCTGGTAGAAAGTTTTCTGAGTCAGAGGAAATGTAGGTTACCTCAGGGGCGTCTGCATGGCTTGTTTCCGTTTCCTCCCGTGAATAATTGTTGTCAATAAGTTGCATAAAGAGACGGCCAAGGGAGTCAAGTTCTACCTCTGAGCCGTCAAGCTCAGGCGGTTCTTGAGCGGCAGTTTTCTTCTTTTGGGCGCGGGTTTTACCCACCTTAGGTTTCCTCACAGGAGGGTTATACTTCTTCTTCCAGAAAGAAGAGCCGGCCTGCGCATAAGCCGCCAAAAAAGGTTAAAAGGAGCAAGGTAAAAGGTCAAGACAAGAATGACCAATTTTGTGGAAAAAGATTTCTTACAGCTGGAGCCGGGTTCTTGACATAGAAAGGTTTCAGCCCAACTTTGTTGCAAACCGCTTGCTTTTCGCCAAGAAGTGTTTTGACGGAGGAATTGATGTCTTGTTCTGACAGAGGGGTGGTGTTGAAGCAAAGAGTGTCATTGGGCTCACCCGTGAATTGGTGCATGAGTCGGTCACGCCGGCTCAGTGGCAAGACCTTCTAGCTAACCCAGCAGCGGGTTAAGTCGACGCCCGTCAAGCCATTGGCCATTAAGGCCCTGATCTTCGCGAAAGCCGGAGCATATTTCTCTCGCTCTGCGGCAGACATCCGGTCTGGGAGTTCTCCGGTGTTGCAAAGCCGGGTAGGACGGTAACCCGGCAGCGGATTCTCTTCCTCAGGAGAAGTGTCCTTGCAGTAAAACCAAGTCTTGTGCCAATCCTTGGGGTGACTTGGTAACATAGCTGCTAGGTAGGGAAAATCTCTCCGTCTCTGGATAGAGACGCCGCCAAGCTCTAAACTTGGTCCAGCCGCCACTTCAGTTTGGCGGTTGACGTAATGGTAATCACGGAAGAGGTCAACAGACGGCTCTTCTTGCAGGTAAACTTCACATAAGACCTGGAACTGACACATGTTGGTGACAGAGTTTGGACCTATGTCTTGAGGGTGAAGCTTGTAGAAATGAAGGACGTCCCGGAATTTTTTTGACCCTGGCGGGCTAAATCCGCGGAGGAGGTGATCAATGAACACAACCCGCCAATGTATAACGTCCTGAGCCGGCAAGATACCCGACTCTACGAAATCAAGCAGAAGCTGCTCAGTGACTCCGGAGCCAACCCAATCACAAGATGCTGGTGCTCTCGACATGATGGTGGGTCGAACTGTGAGAAGACGCATGGTATGGCGGGTTAGAAAAACATTAAATAGTTAAGGCAGCTATGGTCAGCATAATGGTGAGGTGTTAAGCCGCCGAAATATTTTATCAAAGAGCCGCCAATGTAATGGCGGGTTAATTGGACAAGGCGATACTAGAAATAATGTTGGGCAAACAGATTTCACATATTACAACCGTGGCTGCAAGATCTACAGGCAAAGGAAAAATGAAAAATATTCATGACCTAAAAACGGCAGTGGAAGAACAGGTGGTCAGCATGCGAAGAAGATTGGTATGCAGATCTAAAACAAGCGAGCATTGGCATTAAAAGGATGACCGCAACGGATAGACAGCGCTATGGGATTCAAGGGGATACTTAATGGTCAGCATTACAAAGAACCGCGAAGAACACTAGAGGAACCCGATGAACTCGGGAGACCCTAATGGAGATAACTGCAGATTAGACAAGGGCCAAGAACGATACCTTGCGGATGCGGACGGGCCGGTGAAAATCTGGTCCAAGTCAGGTCGATGCAGCGGCCGGCGTTGGGGACGACGGCGAGGTCCAGTCAGGTGCGGCGGAGCTCCGGAGGTGCGGTTGTTTTGAAGGAGGAAGAAGAAGACGTGGCGGCAGAGAAGGAAAAAGGGGCCCCCCGTGTCCCTATTTATGAGATGGGGTGGCAACAGTGCGCATGAGAATCGAGGAAGCACAGTGATGATTGACCAAAGAGGGCGCCTCGATTTTCGGGCCGACCATTCAATGAGAGGATCCGTTGCAAACGTCACAGAATCTTTTTAGCATATTCGACGTGATGTCATGGGGGGTTATGAGTTTTCTTTTTCAGGTGATAAAAGGTGAGACTCGCCGCCGAATGAGTTTGAAGATTGACATGAGCAGGCTCAAATCAACCTGGGGCCTAATGTTGGGGATATAACCCCGTGGTAAGACCCGCCCAGGAGGGGCCGGGTCATACCCGGCGGCTCATAAGCAAGACCCTTAAGGTGGGCCGGAAGATGAAGGCCAGGCCGCATGGCGGCTTATCAGGCGGGCCAAGATGAAGGCCCAGAGACAGAAGATGGTGTGAGACCCGGACGGTTAAGCCGCCCGGAGACGGCTTGCTCAAGGAGGCAAGGCGACTTAGAAACATGATTGACTACGTTGTATGAGTCGGTTTAGGACTCGTGTAACCCAGGGCCTCGACCTCCTATATAAAGGCGAGACCCCGGGGCGGCTTAGACAAGAAACCAATCAATCGAGAACTAGGTCAAGCGAACCCGCTCCCTTGTAATCGATACTCCAATCAATACAGCACAAGCAGGACGTAGGCTTTTACCTCTTCTTGAGGGGCCGAACCTGGGTAAACTCGTGTCCCTCGTCTCGACCAACACCTTTGAGTCCACCGTCTTAGCGATGGCTTTGAACCTAAGTCTTCGGACATCTGCCGTGACAAAACCACGACAAGAAGTTTGCAACAAGACGGGGTTAAGCCCCTTTTATGCTCTCAACCCAGCTCCTGAAGTAAGACCTTACTTTAATCATTCACTCTTTTCCTTTAGATTTCACTCTTTACCTTATTTAACCTCTCTGCCAATGCATTTATTATACCCAGACCGGCTCTTACTTCTGGAAGAAGAGACTAAACACAGCCTCCACTTCCAAAAAGAAGACAAAGGCGACTAAGGCCCGGGCTCCGGCTCGTAAAAAGAAACCATTAACTCAGGACCTGCTCTAGTTAGATGACTCAGAGGTAGAACTTGACTCCCTTGGCCTTCTCTTTATGCAACTTATTGATGCTGACTCCTCTCTGGGTGAAGCGGAGGCAAGCCAAGCCGGTGCCGCAGAGGTAACTATCATCTCCTCCGACTCAGAACCCTTGCCAACAGAGAAAATATGGCGGGTCATCCAAAAAGTAAAGTTTTCACACCCTCTTGCTCACTTGGACCCCAACTTTCTTTTGAAGAAACAACAACATGACTCCAGGCGCCAGACCCGGAGCGACGGCTCTGAAGATCTAGTGGCCGGCTTACCTAACGCTCCGGCTCCGCGGAAACGCCGTAACGAGGTATTTCATAACTTATATTTCTACTTCTTCTGCATATTAGTCTTGTGCTACAACTTGCTCATATTGCTCAATTTAACTTTGTCAGGAAACACCTCCTTCGTCTGGCGACTCAACCGCCTCCAAACTGCCTCCTCTTGTTATCAACCTGGGGTAAATTTCTTTGTATCCCCTTTCTACTTATTAATATCCTGTCCTTGCATATAACTAACAATGAAATCTTTGTTCGCAGGGCCCAGGCTAAGAAGAGGAAATTGAGCGGGTCGTCTACCCGGCCGGATGTCCCAGAGCCGGAGAACTCAAAGCTTGGCACTCTTGAAATTCAAGTCGAGCCCTCTGAAGCTGATCAAGGCGCTCATGATGAGACTCCCCAGCCTACTGAGCCGGCGGATGTTGACATTGTGATTCCTGAGGCTAACCCGGAGGCTGATCCAAAGCCGCCCAGCCCTCTGCCGACAGCTCAAGATGCGACTGCTCATGAAGAAGAAGTTACCATCACCGGAACAGCCTTCACAACTCTAGCCCCTTCCAACGTGCTGAGCAAGCACATCAGCAAGGATGAGGCGCCTTTACCTGAGAAGGAGAAGGCTAAAATTGACCTTCCTTACCTGGAGAAGCTTACTGCTGACGAGCTGCACTCTGGATATCTGAGCCGCCTCGCCGCAAGTTGGGACATGGAGGCCAACTTAGTTGGCATGATGAAAAGAAAATATGAGGTACTCAACCTTCCTTGCTCTCCGCATATCCTTACGTATCCCCCAAGAGTCGGCTTATTTTCTTGAAGATAAGCCGGGTCTTCAGCAATATGTAGATTTCAATAGATCATCGTGTAGCCCCCAAGGGTCGGGTCATTATGCGAATAATGAGCCGACACTTACTGTATGGTAAAGAAAATGCCAAGTGTAGCCCCCAAGGGCCGGGTCATTATGTAAATAATGAGTCGGAACTCTTTGTAGATCTGATCATATAAACTTGAGGAGCAACGTGTAGCCCCCAAGAGCCGGGTTATCTTCGTGAAGATGATCCGGGTCTTATTTGTATTGTAGACTTTGAAAGAACTGATACACATTAGCCCCCAAGTGTCAAGTATATTGCCTACAATCTGCTTGAGACTTGCTACAACCTTCTTCAGTGTCCCCAAGTGCTATTATAAACCGGACTGGCGACTTAAAATTGATAAACTTGCTGTTCACCATTGTCTTGTGCAGGAGGCTTTAAATGTGGGCGAGCCTAATATGACCGACCTTAAGAAAAATCTGGCCTTGCAACAAGACGCCCGAGCTGAAGCTGACACAAAGTGGCGGCTCTCCTCGACAGAACGGGAAAAAACCAAGGCAGATTTTGAAGCGTATAAAAAATGTGCTGAAGCTAACCAAGCCGCCTTGACCAAACATGTAGAAGACGCCGAGGGCCGGCTTAAGCCCATTATGGAAGAGCTGACCAGTCTGAAATGCCATGTGGCTCAGATGACTGAGGCCGTCTTTGGTAAGTGTTTACCGATTGTGTTATGAGCATTCTTTTTCAAAGTCTTATAAAGACTCACCCGACGACTTACGAATTTGATCTGTTTGTAGGCCAACGAACTCGCCAGCTTCCAGACAACAGTTTGCTGAAGCTGAAGGCTTTATATGCCTTCACTGAGCAGCTGTATGCTGGAAGCCTCTTCACCATCAGGGCCTTCATGGGCGAGAAGGGCATGCCCAAACTTATCAAAGATGTGCTGAAGTGCCTCTCCACCATTCCCCAGCAATTTGAAGAACTGAAGAAATCAGCCGCCCGGAAAGGCGCAGTAGCTGCTTTGAGCCGGGCATTGGCTTACGCACCCGAGCTTAGCCCAGAAGAGATGAGTGGCGGCTTTCCACAACTGAAGGATGACGGGTCAGAATTTACTCAAGAAGACTATGCCCGTTGCATGAAAGCATCGCGAGCATTGGCTAGCTAGCTGGCCGCCGAAGCTGATCTGACAGTGTATCAGGCGGCTTATGATGACAACAATGTGCAAGTCCGGGCGCCCACTTTTGAGGCGAAAAACCTGACTCCCCAACACCGTAAGCACATCTCTGCCCCTGATGTTGACCCGTCTCCAATCTTGCATGACGAAGCCGAATTCGAAGCCTTACTCAATTGCAACTGGGATGTGGACAACCTTCAGATCCAGGAAAACGAAGACCTGACGTAGGATGACCCGTCAACGAGTTAAGCGAGGAGCTGGCCTCGGATGAAGTTAACCCAGGCATGCTGAGCCGCCGGGTTATAACTTTTGCAAAAAAACTTGAGTCCACAAATTATGGGCTCTCTGGAGCCTTGTAATAGCCGTAGTAAAAACTTGATTGCCTGTGCCGTGCCTTCATGCACGTTTTGAGCTTTAACAACTCATATTCCGGCAGCTTTGATGTTATAAATTTTATCCATCATCGGCGTGTTTGGATGCAATCATGTTCCCTGATGCATGTTGGCGGGTCATAACGGACAAAGCCTTTAATCCATGAGCAATACTAAGCCAGGATAAATGATCATCCAAGGACTTAGAATCTTATCATGACAAAATTCCTGCAAAATAACAAGCAGAAAACATATGTATATCTTGTGTTATGGTTTAGGCGGCTTTGAAGGCACAACCCAAAGAGATCAACTCTTGCTTATGTTTTGAGAAAAAACTCATGTTTTTTGCTTCAAAGAAGCTAGGCATAAGTGCCCAAAATCCCATAAGCCGGCTCTCACGTGACATAAATCCGTCGTTTTAACCTTAACCAGTTCAGGGTCTTTAAAAAAGACTGACTGTTAAGAGTACGAACGGGCCACATAGCGGAGAGACTACAGCAGATAGGTGAGTTTATCCTAGCTCTCTGTAAGCCGGATCTCTCATGACATAAGCCGCCGTTTTAACTTTGACAAGTTCAGGGTCTTGAAAAACATTGACTGTCAAACGTTCGGTGGGTCACCTGGCGGAGTAGCAAGTTGCAAACAGGCATGTTTAACTCAAATATGGCATATAAAGCCGGTCAGGAGGGTATGAAAGCTAAACCTAGTGGGTTGGAAGCCCCCAAGTGACCTTATGAAGGATCAACTCTTTGCAGCATCAACTGTTGCATGAAAACGGCAAAGACCCCGAATTATGGGGATGCTGACTTTATTATATTATAAAAGGTGGTATATACAATGACAGAAGTATGTACATTGATGAGAGCCGGTGGCTCAAGTGTAGTAAGGCCGAAGATGAGCAATGTTCCATGGCCTAGCAGTCTCCTCCCCAGAAGTGCGTGACTTGTCGCGCTCCCGTATATCAATGAGATAATAGGAAACATTGTTGAGATTTCTGCTGATCACAAAATGTCCTTCCCAGGGGGGTGACAACTTATGCATATCTGTCTGGTCTTGAATCAGACGAAGCACTAAGTCGCCTTCTTGAAACGTCCGGGTCTTGATTCTGCGGCTATGATAGCGGCGCAGATCTTGTTGATAAATCGCCGAACGTGCGGCTGCAAGATCCTGCTCTTCATCCAAGGCGTCCAGTGCATCCTGATGCGCCATCTCATTATTAGTTTCAACGTAAGCTGTCACCCTGGGTGAGTCATGACGGATATCACTGGGGAGAACAGCCTCTGCGCCATAAACCATGAAGAAAGGCGTGTAGCCTGTTGATCTGTTGGGTGTGGTTCTAATGCTCCAAAGAACTGAAGGTAATTCCTCCACCCAACAACCCGGCGTTCGTTCCAAAGGAACCATAAGCCGGGGTTTTATCCCTCTCAAAATTTCCTGGTTAGCATGTTTTGCCTAACCATTAGACCGTGGATGAGCCACAGAGGAGACATCAAGGCGGCTGTGTTCACTGTCGCAGAACTCTTTCATAGCCCCCTTGGACAGATTTGTACCATTGTCAGTAATGATACTGTGAGGGTAACCAAACCGAAAAATCAGCTTTTTGACGAACTGAACTGTTGTTGCTGCATCACACTTACTGACCGGCTCTGCCTCAACCCATTTAGTAAATTTATCAACCGCCACCAAGAGGTGGGTCTTCTTATCTTTAGACCTCTTAAACAGCCCAACCATATCAAGCCCCCAGACCACGAACGGCCAGGTGATTGGAATCATCCGCAATTCTTGAGCCGGCACGTGGGCACGTCGTCCAAATTTCTGACACCCATCACATCTACTGACCAAATACTCTGCGTCTGCATGAGTGGTCAACCAGTAAAAACCATGCCGAAAGGCTTTGGCCACCAAGGATTTTGACCCAGCGTGATGACCACAATCGCCGGCATGTATCTCTTGCAAGATTTCACGGCCCTCCTCAGGAGAAACGCAACGTTGAAAAACACCAGTCACGCTGCATCTGTGCAACTCGCCATTGATAATAGTCATGGACTTAGATCGCCTTATGATTTTCCGTGCGAAAGTCTCGTCCTCGGGTAACTCGCCGCGAGTCAGATACGCCAGATAAGGCAACGTCCAATCAGGAATAGCACGAAGAGCCGCCACCAATTGTCCTTCCGGGTCAGGTATAGCTAGATCCTCCTCAGAAGGTAACTTAACCGACGGGTGATGCAGTATATCCAGAAACACGTTAGGTGGCACCGACTTACGCTGAGACCCCAGTCTTGATAATGCATCAGCCGCCTCATTCTTCCGACGATCAATATGATCCACCTGATAGCCTTTGAAATGAACAGCGATAATATCAACCGCCTGGCGATAAGCCGCCATACGAGGATCCTTAGAATCCCACGTGCCCGAGACTTGCTGGGCCACAAGGTCTGAGTCGCCGAGACATCTGACCCGGCTCAAATTCATCTCCTTGGCCACACGGAGCCCATGAAGCAAGGCTTCATACTCAGCTGCATTGTTAGTACAAGGAAATATTAGCCTTAATACATAACAAAATTTGTCACCTCTAGGGGAAGTTAAAACAACTCCAGCCCCCGAGCCTTCTAATTGTCTGGATCCATCAAAGTGAATTGTCCAATAAGTGTTGTCCGGCTTCTCTTCAGGTGCTTGACACTCCGTCCAGTCATTGATAAAATCCACCAGGGCTTGAGACTTGACAGCCGTTCGAGGCACATACTTCAAATTAAGAGGCCCAAGCTCAATCACCCATTTAGCAATCCTGCCGGTGGCTTCTCTATTCTGAATAATATCTCCCAAAGGAGCAGAGCTGACCACCGTGATTGGATGTCGAAGGAAATAATGCTTCAATTTGCGATTTGCCATGAACACTCCAAACACCAACTTTTGCCAATGCGGATACCTTTGCTTGGACTCTGTCAAAACCTCACTGACATAATAAACAAACTGCTGGACTGGATATTCTTTGCCTGCCTCCTTGCGCTCCACAACAACTGCAGCACTGACGGCTTTATTATTAGCCGCCACGTATAGCAGCAAAGGCTCTTTTTCCATGGGAGCAGCCAAGATAGGCGGCTCAACCAACTGTTTTTTGAGCGCATCAAACGCGTCATTGGCAGCATCACTCCAGACAAAATCATCTGTCTTCTTCATCATCTGATACAAAGGAATAGCCTTCTCACCTAGGCGGCTTATGAACCGGCTTAAAGCGGCAATACGGCCCGCCAAGCGCTGGACGTCGTTAATGCACGCCGGCTTAAATAATGAGGTGATGGCCTTTATTTTATCCGGGTTAGCTTCAATGCCCCGCTCTGAAGCCAAAAATCCCAGAAGCTTGCCTGCAGGTACACCAAAAACACACTTAGCCGGATTAAGCATCATCTTGTAAACCCGTAGGTTATCAAAAGTTTCCTTCAAATCATCAAGTAGAGTCTCCTTCTTCCTTGACTTGACCACAATATCGTCCACATAAGCATGAACATTGCGGCCAATTTGACTGTGAAGACAGTTCTGTACACAACGTTGATAAGTCGCCTGCGCACTTTTGAGTCCAAAAGGCATGGACATGTAGCAGAAAGCTCCAAAAGGCGTGATGAAAGACGTCTTCTCTTGGTCTTTGACTGCCATCTTGATCTGATGATAACCCGAATAAGCGTCCAGGAAACATAAACTCTCGCAACCCGCCGTTGCATCAATGATCTGGTCGATATGGGGGAGTGCAAACGGATCAACCGGACACGCCTTGTTGAGATCTGTGTAATCTACACACATGCGCCACGTGTCGTTCTTCTTAAGTACGAGCACGGGGTTGGCCAACCACTCCGGGTGAAAAACCTCCACTATAAACCCTACTGCTAAGAGCTGGGCTACCTCTTCCCCAATAGCTTTACGTCGCTCTTCATTGAAACGACGGAGGAACTGTTTGACCGGCTTAAACTTAGGATCCACATTAAGGTGGTGCTCAGCGAATTCTCTCGGTACACCCGACATGTCAGCAGGATTCCATGCAAAGATGTCCCGATTCTCACGGATGAATTCGATGAGCGCGCTTTCCTATTTGGGGGTCCATATTGGCCCCGATAGTGAACTGCTGCGATGAGTCGCCAGGAACAAAGTCCACCAGCTTGGTATCCTCTGCCACAAATTTCAGGGGCGGGTCAAATTCCGTGCTGGGCTTCTTCAACGGGGTCATATCCGCCGGGTCAACATTGTCTTTATAAAACTTGGGCTCTGCCTCAGCACAACTTGACTATGCATATGCAGCATCGCCTTCCTCGCACTCAAGAGTGATCTTCCGATCACCATGTACCGTAATTGTCCCCTTCAGACCTGGCATCTTGAGCTGCAAGTAAATGTAACAAGGCCGGGCCATGAATTTGGCATAAGCCGGCCGTCCAAATAGAGCATGATATGGGCTTTTGATTTTAACCACCTCAAACCATAAGGTCTCCACCTTGTAGTTGAACTCGTCACCAAAAGCTACCTCAAGGGCAATTTTTCCAACTGGATAAGCCGATTTGCTGGGTACCACATCGTGAAAAACTGTGGATGATGGCTTGAGATCCTTATCAGTCAGATTCATCCGGCGAAAGGTGTCATAGTACAGGATGTTGATGCTGCTGCCACCATCCATCAGCACCTTGGTGAACATGTAGCCTCCTACCTGAGGGGCTACCACGAGGGCCAAGTGCCCCGGGTTATCAACGCACGGCGGGTGATCCTCCCGGCTCCGTGATATCCTGTGTTTAGACCACTTTAAGTATTGCGGAAGAGCCAGCATGGTTGCGTTAACTGCCCGCTTGCGCACCTTCTAATCACGCATATCAAGGCTTGTTGTGAAGACGTGATACTGGCCTCCATTAAGCTGCTTTGGGTTACTCTGATACCCTAATTGATTACTTTGCTGCTGACCACCATTGCCAGACTGCTGATTATGACCTCCATGGTTACCTTGACCTTGATAACCAGAGCTTGAGCCGCCTACACCAAAACCTGACCCATGAGAGCCGGATCCTGACCCGCTGGGCGGTCCATTGCCGTTACCGTGATGCTAGTTAAAGCTGTAGTTCCGGAACTCCCGCATGATATAGCAATCCTTCCAAGCATGAGTGGATGGCTTGTTGGGAAGACTATGCTTCGGGCAGGGGTCGTTAAGCATCACTTCCATGTTGAAAGGCTTACTTTTACCGAAAGGTGGTTTACCGTTGCCCTTGCCATGGTTGTTCCCAGGGTTGGTATTGGCTACCAGACTTGACCCGCCGTCTGGATGCTTCCGTTTACCGCCATTGCCTGGATTGTTATTTCCTGCCCCGTTCTGCTGTTGACCCTTGCCGTTGCCATTCTTCTTACCCATAGCCGATTTCTCATCATTAGACCCAGGATCCTTCGTGCTGTCCGAATCTGCATATTTAGTGAGAGCCGCCATGAGCTCACCCATGTCCTGGCAAGAACGCTTGAGCCGTCCAAGCTTCTGCTTAAGCGGCAAAAAGTGACAATTCTTCTCCAGAATAAGAACCGCCTGAGCCGCCGTGATATTGTCAGACGAGTGAATAATGGTTGAGACCCACCGGACCCAATGATGGGCCGACTCATCCTCACGCTGCACGCAATGATCCAAATCAACGACCGTCATATGCTGCTTGCACGTCCCTTGAAAATTCTTGATGAACCTTGCTTTCAACTCAGCCCGGGAATTAATGGTATTGGGTGGCAAACCCTTCAACCATGTACGAGCCGGTCCTTCCAACATCATGATGAAGTACTTAGCACAGACTGCATCACTGACATCTAACCTCTCCATGGCTAGCTCATAACTCTCGATCCAGGCTTCTGGAGGCAGATCAGCTGTATAATTAGGCACTTTGCGTGGACCCTTAAAATCCTTTGGCAGACGCTCATTCCGCAGAGCCGGTGCTAAACACGGCACTCCCACAGCTCTGGAGGTTACTCTGGCTCCCACCGAAGTTGAAGGTGTTACTGGGGGCGGGTCTTGGTAAGCCGCCGCCTCGCGCTGAGCTCTGGCGTGATCCACAATTGCCTGAAGGTTGCCAACGGGTGGGTCATCACGGGGCGGGTTTCGACGTCGCTCACTGCTAGAAACCGCCGGTGACTCCAAACGCCGGCTATAACTGCGGCTTAGGATGGGGGTTGAGTGCACACGACTCTAGCTGTAAGTATACTTCTCCTGTTGAGCCACTGCTGTCTGCAAGTACCCAATGGCATTCCTTGCCTCTTCGGCGAAAGGTGTCCCTTCAGCAAGGGGGGGTGCATTGAGCTTGATAGCCGCCGCTATCATGTTCTCCACCGGGTTAGAATAATGACCAGGTGGTGTCAGAAAACGCTGCGGCGGGGTCTGATTCCTGCGGGGCGGGTCTGGCTGCCGGTGCTGCGTCGCCGCCCTATGCCCAGGCACTTCCGCCGTTTGGGTCATGGTCAGCGGCGCGTTCGGTCCTGCCCCCGGTGTGTTAAAAAGGTTTCTGGGCTCATACTAATCAGGCAGGTGGGTCTGATGCCTCATCCGAAAAACTGCCTCTGAGGCTTGTTGATCCAGATTAAGGCGAAAAGCTTCAGCCCTGAGACGCTCCGACTCAGCATCCATCTAAGCCTGCAACACATTGATCTCCTCCTGGGCCCTGGTCATCTGGTCCTTCAGCCTTGCGATCTCTGCGTTACGGTTTGCTTGGTTTTCCGCTGTGACCTCGGTTCCCATCAGAGTTGTCAGCTCGTTCATCAGATCCAGCAAAACTTGAGCCGGCGGCCTGGTTGACCCGGATCCTGCTGCGCCTGCAGCCATTGCTCCAGCCGCCGTGCTGCTGGAAACTAGCACCGTGCCTGCCATGAAGATGGCAGCTTGGCTCGGCGGCTCATAGGGCTCCGGAATACTGTCGCCATCGAAGTAGCCCCCAAGCCCGCCGTTATGAAGCTGGTAGATTGATTCCGCCTCTTCGCTCGAGGATCCATCCTCTGAGCAGATTAGGGTTTCCTCTCGTGACATAGAGCCTTCCTCAAGCTCCACGCCTTGGGTGAAGCCGACGAAGACATGCTTCCGGCCCGGCTGGATCCAGGCGGGTTGCGCGTGCCGGGCCGACTCGACGAGGTTGGTGCAGATGTCCGGCCCGGGCTTAGATCCGCCGATCTTGTCGATGAAAACGTGAATTCCGCCGAAGGGGACCCGATACCCATACTCGATTGAGTCGGCCTCGGGGCCCCAGCCAGCGTCATCGATGTAGAGCTTGCCGCGGCGACTCTTAGTCATCCTGCCAACGGCGTATCCCTCGATCCCTGGGAGAGAGCCCTTTGAGTACTCCAAACCACCACGCATCTGCCCCACGGTGGGCGCCAACCGTCGTGGTTTTATCACGGAAGATGTCCTAGTGCAAGGACTTAGGGGTGAAGCCATTGCTACGGCGGTTAACTCGAAGGGGTTGATCGGGACGAAAGACACATGTTTACCCAGGTTCAGCCCCTCTCGAAGGATGTAATAGCCTACGTCCTGCTCTGAGTTGTATTGATTGTGTATCGATTACAAGGGAGCGGAATTCGCTTGACCTAGCACTCGATCAAAGGTTTCGTTCCCTAAGCCGCCCAGGGAACCCGCCTTTATATACACAGGTCGAGGCCCTGGGCTTACAAGAGTCCGGGCCGGGTTACATCTAGTAACCGACCTCATCCCTAAATCCTCTTGCCTTGTCTGGCAAACCGTCTCCAGGCGGCTTATGCCTCCGGGTCACACGTTGCCTTCCGGCTCTGGGCCTCCGCCAGGCCCATCTTGGCAAGTCACTTCCAGGCCTTGTCTTATTCTTCTTGCCCGTTTAAGGCCTCACTGCTAAGCCGCCAACTTCCTAACCCGGCCCCTCCTGGGCGGGTCTCACCACGGGGTTATATCCCCAACAGTTATGGACGACACACACCATTGGTGTGCCCACGTGGCATGTCACTTTAGTTGTCATCTAGAGGGTATAGTATACTATATATACATCACATATATGTGGCCTCTCGATCGATGGCTCGAAGTCGGTGGGGGAGGGGGTAATTTGACCAAGATAGCTAGGTCTTGGTCTATGTTACGATATAGCTAGGTCGTGCTGATATATATATATATATATGCCCTCTTGGCGGCTCAAAGCGTGTGTGTGGGGTGAGGGTGGGGGAGGGGCAATAGTACATATACACAAAACCTTCGCGAGGTCAGGTACCGTCCGAGTTGTGAGAGAGGCATGTGCCACATCAAAAATTTATGCATATGGTATTGAAATATCACACCACCTTAATTAGCTGGGCCACACGCAGGTGGTCGCGGTCTCACCCATCTCGTGAACTTTTCGAGACGCGCCCATCCATGGGCCCACACAGTCTACCCTCACACATAAAACACGGGAGGGGGGGGGGTTGATCATGATGGATTCCTATTGGTTTTGTGTTACAGTTGGGTGAGATTGCAAACCTAGTATAAGTGCATACATTCATATATTGAACCTACCATTCCCTCCAGCTGACTCGAAGTGGGGGGGGGGGGGGGGGCGCATAGACCAACAGTACCGTGCGCCCTGCGTGACATGTGTGTCACATGAAAGTTGTCCATTCCGTATTTGAACATCACAACAACCTTTCCATACATACATTTGGTCCACATGCAGGTGTGTTTGTGCTCTGATCCTAGCTTTCTCGTGTTTATTTTCCAATGTTGTTATATAAATGGTAGAAGAGTCTTTTTTTAAACTTAAATAGCAGACGAGTCAAACGAGACAACTGTGTGCGATTGTGGAGGTAGAAGACACAGTTCCCGCGTGCTGACCGTGTGCCATGCCCATGGTTGTCACATCAGTATAGTCTACCTTTGCACCAACCCGCCTAGAGAAATCTTAAAAATAGCTACCCGCCTTGATCAATTTATAAATTGGTGGTTCCGCGGGTTTTTCTCTTTGAATTGCACACAAGTATTATGTTCGGGCTGTGTGCGATGTTTGTTCCTTCGGCGCCACTTCAAACCCTTCATATAAATTTCAGTTGTCCCGACTTTTCACTCCCTCCAAGTGAAATTTACTAGTGGCCGCGACATTTCCTCAAACACCACCTAGGCCCCTCCTATGCCCACCCACACACAACTCCTCCCTCTCGCTCGAACCCTAGATAGCTCGTCGTCGTCGCCGCCGCCGCCCCCGCCCCGCTTCCACAATCAATCTCTCCTGCTCTCCCCGTTCAGGTTACCAACCCATCTTCGTACCCTCACTGCCCTAAATTTCTTAGATGGCGCTTGCTAAACACCCCCTTCCTCACAGATTCCCATCCCTTACCGCAGACCGTTGCAGCCTAATCCCAGCTACGCTTCCAGGGGAGCTCGAGGACCGAATGGCCAAGAGGATTATATCGCGGCCTGGCCGTTGGACGATGGCGAGGTGGCCGCCGAGGCCGCCGGGGAAGCTAACTACGATGACAAGGTGACAACCGAGACCGCCGGGGAAGCTGACTACGATGACGAGATGGCCACCGAGGCCGCCGAGGAAGCTGACTACAATAACGAGGTGGCCTCCGAGGCCGCCGGGGAATCTGATGACATCGAGGCTGCAAGACAGCGGGCTCCCGTATGGATGTATATTGATGCAGTCGGCTATGACATCGAGCTCGTCGACAGTGGCGGCTTGACGCGGGCTATGTCACAGGTTAAGTGGCCCACCCCAACCCCTCGGGTTCAACCCCCGTCGACCTCAGGCAAGGCCCAGCCGCTGATCTCCTCTGCTTTGATGTCAAGAATTTTCCTTCCTTCATTGCCATCGAGCCCCTTTTGTCATTTCTGAAGGACACATTCTATGGCGGTGGCTCGGCATCGTCAGTTGCCAAGTCAGACCTCATCGTCGACGCCAACAAGGGCACCCTATCCGTCTCTTCCAAGGGGAAAGATCCCATCTGTGACAGGGAGGGCACCCTGCAGTCGTGCTCTTCCAAGGCGAAGGAGACCATCCGTGACATTAGGGAGGGCATCCTGCATCCATGCTCTTCCAAGGGGAAGGAGCCCATCTGTCAGAACAGGGAGCACACCCAGAATCTGTGCTCTTCTAATGGGAAGGAGCCCATCTGTGATAGGTGGGGAAACCCATGTCATGTTTAATTATTTCACTCATGCTAAATGTATGGACTGTGCAGTTGAATTTCATCAATACATGTTTCAATAGCAGTATGTGGTTCCTGCTAAACCTGGTGTACTTAACACGTCCACTCTTTATTTCAGTTCTTTCACATGTGATGTTCAGTTATACAATTTGATGTTTAAGCACTAGCTACGTTCCATGCAAGTTCAACAGTATATTATGAATGCCTATTTTTGGTTGCTATTAAGCCCGTTGTAGAGAGCATATGCCTTGTTTAATTCTTTTTCCTGCTTGGTTGTTTGTAGTGGGCAATGCCCATATTCAATTGCTATATAGTATGCCTTGTTTATTTCAGTTATTCACATTGTGAAGTTCTATATGTGCAAGTATGTACTTTCCAGTTAAATTTCATCATACCAGTTTCAGCAGCCATGTGTGGTTCCTGTTAAGCCTGGTGTAGTTAACACGCCCAGTGTTTCTTTCAGTTTTTTCACAATGTGATGTTCAGTTATACAATTTGATGTTTAAGCATTAGCTACGTTCTATGCAATTTCAACAGTACCATTATGAATGACTATATTTGGTTGTTGTTAAGCATGTTGTAGTGAGCATATGCCTTTCCATTTTTATGTAACAATAATTAGTGTGCTTAACCCTGCACAATACCAGTTTGAATGACTATATATTTTTGTTGTTAAATGTTAAGCCTATTGCAGTTAACACACCTCTCCACTTCTTATTTGCTTAGCTAGCGTGCTTAAACCAGCACACTGAAGTTATCATTTTGTGATCATGTTCTTTACCATGCATATATTCGGTTGATGTTTAGCCTGTCGTACTTAACATGCCTTTCAATGTACATAACTAGGACAATATTGGGAACAACTGTTGTTTTCCATCGAGGTTAGTTTCATCACATGCTTATATATACTCCCTCCACCCCATAGTATAAGATATTAATACATCAAATATGTGAGTATTTTGGATGTAATAAGATCTTATATATTGGGACAGGGAATACTCTACTATGTCATAGTGCAATTTCAGTTTACCTTCTAATACTAACTTGTTGCTTGTAGGTACATATGTCACTAGTAAAGATCCGCGCGTCGACCCTTTTTGCATATGGGGCAATGAGATATTCATGAACCAACATCAAGTGAGGAAGCTAATAAAGATTGTTTATAAAATGAGACAAAATATGTCAATTGAACTATTTCTTTACACCTTATCAAAGACAACAGTGAACCGCAGGATGGTAACTAAGAACTCTCTACCCTTCTTTTACTGTCCATAATGAGTTGTTAGCTTAGAAATTTACAATGTCTGATTTTTTTTGTTTCTAGTGGTTCCCAAAGCAGTTTACTCAAGATTACCTCTCAAGCTACATGATTGGTGGAAGTGCAAATGTTAAAGTATATCTACCAGGCCATGATGACTATCTAGATGTCTTCATCAATACAGAGAAGGATGGGCGGTCCGCCATCACAAGGGGTTGGCCTAGAGTGGTGCGTGCATTCTGCATGGAGGAGGACACAATATGGGCATTCCGCGTCACCTTGTACAACTCCCAGAATGTCTTTCGCCTCTTTCTTTACTGTATTTAATACAAGTATGCAACCGAGGTTCATCATTCATTATTTGGTCCTCATGTGATCCGCCGCCTCGATTCGCCGCCGTCGCCCTTCCCGGAGCCCACCGTTGCACACCTGCAGGTCCCGGTGAGCTCCAGCTCCTCTTCCCCCATGTAGATAAGCTCGCCCGCGCCCCCTAGCTAGTTGCTCCGTCGGAGCCCGAAGCGCGCTACCGCCAACGAGCTTGTGGTCGTCGCCACCGTCGCCGTCAGGCTCGCCTGAGCGCAGCACCGTGCTCCTGGTGCTCCCAGGAGCACAACGCGCACACGCACGCCCCCGCTCGTGCCTCCTAGTGCCGTCCCCGACGCGCGCCCGAACACTCCTCCGCCTGAGCTCGTCGCCGACGAGCCGCCGGTGACCAAATGGTCCCGGGCGTGCCACCATCGTACTCGCCCCGTCGCGTAGAGTCGCCCAGCACCTTTAGTTCGCTCGCTAATGCACTGCATCGCCGTTTGCCACCACGCCCAAGCTCCGCTGCCCACCATCGCCGTCGTAGCGCTCGCCACAGGCTGTCCCAGCTCGCCCCGATGCCCGGAATGGATCGGCGACAACGACAGCTTTCGAACGCGCACAAGAACGCACGATTTGGTGCCCCGTAGAGGTTTTCCGAGCCGCGCCACCGTTTCGGTAGCTCGCCGGAGCTCCTCCGGCGGCCGGACGGCGCCGCCGCCGACGTGGCCCGGTCAGGGCCACCCGCAGGGTCACTGGCCAGTGGGCCAGCCCGACCCCGTTGACCTGTTGACCAGGTCAACGTGCTGACTGGGCCTGGTCCAGTCACTGACTCGTGGGTCCCAGTCCCCCTGCGTGTATGACAGGTGGGCCACCCCTGTCAGATAACTAATTAGTTAATTAGGTTAATTAAAATAATTAATTTATCCTAATGTGTCTATGACAGATGGGCCCCACTTGCTAAATTAGTCTCTGTTAGTTTAATTTAACTCTGACTTAACAATGAGTCTATGACATGTGGGTCCCACATGTCAGGTTTGACCTGGCCACTGTGCTGTTGACTGCTGATGCAATGCTGATGTCAGCATGATGTCATAATACCATTTTTCGAATTAAATTAATTCTGTTAATTCCAGAAAATGTTTAAATCTTTGAAAAATCATAGGAAATAATCTGTAGCTCAGATGAAAAAACTTTATACATGAAAGTTGATCAGAAAAATCCCACGAATCCAAATATGCCATCCATTCATCTGTCACATGCTCCTAGCATGATGAACATGGAACTTTCCCCTCCGGATCGCCTGTCCGATAAATCCAAAGACCTGGGAAATATCGTCAGATATTCTCCCGCTCTGTCTGCAACATGTAGTACTGCGTTAGTGCATGCCTAGCTATGCATATTGCCATGTCATGCATCGTGTTGCATCTGTGCTTTGTATTTATTGTTTCTCCCCCCTCCTCTTACCGGTAGACCCCGAGACTGATGGTGCTGCCGGGTATGACTACATCGTTGACGATCAACCCTTTGCCGCAGAGCAGCAAGGCAAGCAAACCCCCCTTGAACATTCCGATATCGCCTATTCATTTCCCTCTTATTCTTGCATTAGATTTTTGCTACTGTATTAGTTAGCTCCTATTCCGATGCATAGCCTGCTTTTGATAAACAGTTACAATACCTGCAATCATATCAACTGCTTAGTATAGGTTGATCAATGAATCCCCTGTGACCCCATTAGTCCCAGTTGCCCCTGCTTCTTCATCGACGACTCGACGACTCGAAGACTCGAAGACTCGGTCAACCGACCGACAAGCCAGGCACCTCACATCACCGCACACCCCTTAGTTGTACGACTCTGCAGCGCTACTATCGAGTACCGAGGGTGACACCTCGTGAAGTACTCATGATGCTAGCTCTGTAGTGTAGCTAGTCGGTCGTGGTTATCGAGGGTGATTCCTCCTTCACCACTCCCGACGATGACTCTGTCGTGCAACCCCTCAAGTGTGGGACCCTCGAGGGTGATTCCTCTAAGTCCACCTTGACGGATTCATCGAGCGGGACCCTTTGAGGGTGATTCCTCAGGTTCCGTCTTGATGATTTATACACACGGTTACTATGACTTGGTTACAGAAACATGTTGGTGGTGGGTCGGCCCTGAGGGGTACCCATGGTTTGATGATGATGAGGCGTGGACGGGCAGGAGAGGCCCTTGCCACACATCCTCGAGACGGGGTGACGGGACCGCACCTTATGGGTCGCGCTTGCCCCGCATTAATAAAATGCTAATGGGTTGGGTATTTGATCTGAGTTGGTCGTTGGCCTTATTGCGCACCAAACCATCACGTGGGAAAGTTATGGGCACTCAGCGTCGTTGTATCAGCCGAAGCTCTTCGGACGTCAGCAATGGAGCAGCACGCGCCGGATTGGACTGGACGGTACAGCTCTTGGACTGGAGTGTACTAGGTCTGCTTCCGGCCGCCCTCGCATCGTGCAGGTGTGCAAAGGGTGATTGGGCCCATGACCCCTGCGCGCATAGGATTTAGACCGGCGGGATGGCCTATTCGTTGATTCTAGGTGGGGCGACGACGTGCTGCTATCCCGAGGCCGGGCATGACCCAGGAAAGTGTGTCCGGCCGGAGGTGATCAGGCGTGTTGGAGATGCGGTGCACCCCTGCAGGGATGATTAATCTATTCGAATAGCCGTGTCCACGGTAACAGGACGACTTGGAGTTGTGCCTTGAACTTATACAACTATAACTGTGATTTAAATTTGAAATGAGTTGTGGCTCCGAGATTGCTTCCTCGCAGGGAGTCGAGGAAGAATCTCTCGGCATGGTTACTTAATAAAATTGCTACAATAATATGACTATATATGAGATACCAGTCTACCCTCTTCTAATGCTGCAAGATGCTGAAGATGCTAGTCTTCGATAGGACTAGGCCTCCCCCTCATTCTTGCTTTCTGCAGTCAGTCCAGATATAACCCCACCCCTTGATAATGTTGCATACTTAGCATAGTTCTGATGTCAGTCTTGCGAGTACTTTGGATGAGTACTCACCGCTGCTTTGCTTTCTCTTTCCCCCCTCGATACGATTTCCGCGTTCAGACGATGGAGCCCAGGAGATGGAGTACGCCGGAGACGACTACTACACCACCGCTGGAGCCTACTACTATGTGGAGAACGCCGACGCTCAGGAGTAGTTAGGAGGTTCCCAGGCAGGAGGCCTCGCCTCTTTCGATCCGCTGCTTATGTTTGTGCTAGCCTACTTAAGGCAAAACTTGTCTAACTTATGTCTGTACTCAGATATATTTGTTTCCGCTGACTCGTGCTTTGTCGAGCTTTGTATTCGAGCCCTCGAGGCCCCTGGCTTGTAATATGAAGTTGTATGACTTTAATTTGTGTCTAGTGTTGTGTTGTGATATCAATCAGTGAGTCCCTAATCTTGGTCGTACGCATTGCGTGTTTGATTAGCGTACGGTCGAGAATGGGGGCGTCACAAGTTGGTATCAGAGCCGACTGCCTGTAGGTAGCCCCCTTTCCAACTCCTTGGCCGAAGTTGAGTCTAGTCATTGAAAAACTTTTACTAACATAGTTGTGTGGTTTACGGGCCCACATCTCAATCGGGTGGTACTAGGATCTTTTACTCCTCGTCTATACTCTGGGTTCTGATCTCTCTTCTCTTTCGGGTTAAAGATTTTGCTAAATCTAACATTAGGTTCTCGTGATCACATCCACCGGAGAATTGTTTTCGTCGACAATTGTTTTACCTTGAAGTATGATGCACACACTGTCTTTTGACATCTTGAATCTCCTTGTTACAGATGCGTCCCGCTAGGCAGATCGTTCGTCTGACCTTTGCGCACGATACGACTGGGTTCCCGGCCATTCTGGTCGGCCTCTTGAAGAAGCTGGGATATTGCTGGTACCCCGAGTACACTGTTTACGAGGACTACCGTGAGTTCAACCAGGAATAGTATGAGGCTGAGATGGTTATCTGGGATCGACAGGACCTCTCCATCACTGAGCTACACACCTTCCGTGGCATTGGAGTGACTGTTGAGATGGCTGTACAGGATGCTGCCTATGCTGCTATTGTTCGTCTCCGTGCAGCGAACCCTTGTTTGGAGGAGACGGCATACAGATACATCCCGTATGTCCCTGCTGGAGTTGATACGGCAGCCGACGCTGAGGTCTTGACCCCTTTCGCGCCGCAGCCCAACGACCGGTCCTACACTGCTGTCTGCACCCCCTACGTGAGTCGTCGTTACGACCCACAGGTTCTGGTTCAGTACACTGAGGCTCTGGATCGCACTGTCAGGGCTCTTAACTTCGAGCTGTACGCCACCCGAGCTCGTCTTCATCAGGCTATGGAGCAGTTGTTGCCAGCAGTCCGTGCGACGATACATCCGGAGCACATCCTTTACCCTCCTCGGACTGAGTTTCCCCCAGGTCTTGGATGGCCTGAGGTTGGAGGTCGTACTCCGGCACGTGGACCTACGCTCCCGCTTAGTATGCAGGTTCTGCATCGGAGTGTACACGGGATGCAGGACCCTGCCACCGGGTTTCACAATCAGGGTCATCTGCAGTTCCGTGGTTACTTTCGTTGTCCCCGACGTTGATGTAGCATATCGCTATGTCTCCTTGTTGTATCCCTCCACCGCGTGCCTGCGTGCCGCCTAGTTTGTCTAGGGTATTTTCATGCCAGACCTATCGTCTATTTGTAACGGACTTATGGTTTGTAATAGACCTATGTATGGATCTGTATGTTGGAATTTGAACTACTATGTCGTATTTATTGCACTTCCTTCTTTGTGCAATTTACTTCATGAATGATTCATTGATTTTACAATTACCAAATGCTAAACTACCACTGTTAAAATTTGACAGAATGGTTAGGCCAGCTGGTCGTGGTCGTGGTGCGCCTGAACCACCACCACCACCGGACTACATGGCTGGTATGATGCAGCAGTTTGAACTGAATCGCCAGTTTATGCAAGGGCTGATGGACCAGATCCCGAGGCCGAATATGAATCAGCAGCCACCCCCAATGACTCTGCAAGACTTTATGCACCTCAACCCTGCAATCTACCGCAGCTCAACTCAGCCGCTTGACGCAGATGACTGGCTCCATGACATCACTTATGAGCTGGAGTCTTCAGGCGCCCCAGAGGCTAGCTATGTCACCTTTGCCTCGTACTTTCTGAAGGGCCCCGCTGCTCAATGGTGGGACAGCCACAGGCGCTCTCAGCCTGTTGGAACAATCATCACCTGGCCGGAGTTCCAAGCTGCGTTCCGTGCTCGTCACATTCCTCAGGGAATGATGGACAAGAAGAAGCGTGAGTTCCGCAATCTAGTCCAGGGCAACAAGACTGTGGATGCTTATCAGCGGGAATTTCTGGACTTATCTCGCTATGCTGAAGAAGACGTTGCAACTGATGCTCACAGGCAGGAGAAGTTCCGTGAAGGCCTCCACCCGGATATCTAGCTGGCACTCCTTGCTCAAGACATCGGTAACTTTATCACCTTGGTGAACAAGTCTATTATAGTGGAAACGGGCAGCAGGACTACAAGGACAGCTGCAAGCGCAATCGTGACATGGGCTCATCTGCTCAGAAGCGCAAGATATGGATTCCCCACAACATGTACCATGCATCGCCTCCTGCTCTGAGGCCGTCCTATGCTGCACCTCGCCTACCTCCACCCCCACCTAGGCAGCCGAGGCTCCCAGCTCCGCCACCACGAGCTCCTGTTCCCCCTTCTCGTCCTGAGGATGGGCTGTGCTTCAAGTGTGGTCGTCCAGGACACCGTGCTAGAGAATGCAGGCAGAATCAGAAGCAACTTGCACTGCCTTCCAACTAGCTCCACAACAACAATGCCAGGCCTGCTCAGGGTCGTGCTCAAGCTAACAATGCTGAACTGAATGAAGCTCAAGACCAGCCTGCTACTGTGATGGGTACTCTTCTCGTCAACTCAGCACCAGCTTCTGTATTGTTTGATACAGGAGCATCGCATTCCTTTATGTCTGAATATTTTGCATACATGCATGGCATTAAGTACGAGGAGATGAACATTCCGATAGTGGTAAACACCCCCGCTGGCCAATGTCGAACCTCTATGGTTTGTCAAGATGTCCCCATTGAAATAGAAGGAATGGAATTCCATGCTTCCCCCATTATATTGAAGTCTTCCAAGATTGACCTTATTCTCGGAATGGATTGGTTGAAGACACATACCGCTTCCGTCGTTTGTGCCACCAAAACTGTCCACCTTCTGCATCCTTCGAATGAGATAGTCAGCTACCATGCTAATCTTGTTCGAGATGCTGAAGCCCGACTATATGCTATGAATGCATTAAACGAGTCACCTCTTGAAGGGATTGAAAACATTCCAGTTGTCCAGGATTTCCAAGATGTTTTTCTGGAAGAACTTCCAGGGATCCCCCCTGCTAAAGCTGTCGAGTTTGTCATTGACTTGGTACCTGGTACCACTCCTATAGCTAAGCGCCCGTATAAGATGCCACCACATGAACTCCTTGAACTTAAGCAAGAAATCGACAATTCGCTTCGTCTGGGTTTCATTCGTCCAAGTTCCTCTACTTGGGGAGCACCTTCTCTCTTTGTCAAGAAGAAAGATGGCACAAATCGATTGGTCCAAGATTACCGTCCCATTAACCAAGCAACGATTCAAAATAAATATCCGCTTCCTCGGATCAACGACCTTTATGACCAACTTGCTGGTACATCAGTGTTCTCAAAACTCGACTTGAGGTTGGGTTACCATCAGATCCGGGTTCATGAAGAGGATATTCCCAAGACTGCATTTGTTACTCGCTATGGTTCATACGAGTACACCGTCATGTCCTTCGGCTTAACCAATGCTCCAGCAACCTTCTCCCGCTTGATGAATTATATTTTTATGGACTACCTCGATAAATTCGTCGTGGTTTATCTGGATGATATTCTGGTTTTCTCCAAGAATAAAGAAGAGCATGCTGAACATCTTCGTCTTATACTGGAGAGACTTCGAGAACATCAACTTTATGCAAAGTATTCAAAGTGTGAGTTCTGGATGGACGAAGTAACCTACCTTGGTCATGTGAT
Source organism: Elymus sibiricus (assembly GCA_039707655.1). Lineage (NCBI taxonomy): Eukaryota > Viridiplantae > Streptophyta > Magnoliopsida > Poales > Poaceae > Elymus > Elymus sibiricus. The sequence continues at coordinate 77,388,016 of CM077673.1, forward strand.
CTCCAAGGATGGTATTGCGGTCAACCCTGAACGAGTTCAGGCTATTCTTGACTGGACTCCCCCGAAGAATGTCAAGCAAGTTAGAAGTTTTCTCGGACTCGCTAGCTATTGCCGTCGATTTGTCGAGAACTTCTCCAAGATTGCAAAGCCCTTAACCAATTTGCTTCACAAAGGTGTTAAATATGAGTGGACAGAAAAATGTCAGGAGAGCTTTCAGGAACTTAAGGACAAGCTGACGTCAGCCCCAGTGCTTGCTCCTCCGGATACTCGTAAGGACTTCGTCATCTATTGTGATGCTTCACGTCAAGGAATGGGCTGTGTCCTAATGCAAGAACGCTGAGTGGTTGCTTATGCATCTCGTCAATTGCGTCCTCATGAAGAGAACTATTCAGTTCATGACCTTGAACTTGCTGCAGTAATTCATGCACTGAAAGAGTGGCGTCAATACCTTGTTGGAAATCGTTGCGAGATCTACACCGATCATCAAAGTCTGAAGTATCTGTTTACTCAGCCAGATCTGAACCTCCATCAACAGAGATGGATGGAGCGCATAGCAGATTACAACGTGGGTATTTCTTACACACCTGGGAAGGCTAATGTGATGGCTGATGCTTTGAGCCGCAAGGCGTACTGCAATCACCTTCAGGTTCATAAGGTTCACCCCCTTCTTCAATAAGAATTCCGCAAGCTGAACCTCCATATTGTTCCTCAGGGTTATCTCGCTCCCCCTCCTGAAGGGTCCTACAAAATGAACCTCCACGTTGTTTCCCAGGGTTCTCTTAATACCCTGGTTGCCAAACTAGATCTTGTGGACGTCATCAAGTGGATCCAGAAGTGTGACGATGAAGTCGAGAGGATTAAACGCGATCTCGCAGAAGAAAAGCCCTCACCCTTCACTATTGCTGAGGATGGCGCTTTGTACTTCAAAGGCCGTCTAGTGGTACCGAGTAGGGAGAAGAACCATGATATGACTCAGGAGGTCATGAAGGAAGCACATGACACTCCGCTGTCTATTCATCCTGGTAGTACCAAGATGTACCAAGACATTCGTCGAAGATTCTGATGGTCTAACATGAAGCAAGACATTGCACGCTATGTTTCAGAATGTGACATTTGTCGTCGGATCAAAGCAGAACATCAAAGGCCTGCTGGAACTCTACAACCTATTTCTATTCCTGAATGGAAATGGGATCATGTTGAAATGGACTTCATTACTAGTTTTCCCAGGTCACAGAAAGGTAATGATGCTATTCTTGTCGTCATTGACCGACTGTCCAAAGTTGCACATTTTCTGGCTGTCAAAGAAACTATTACTGCTAGTCAGCTGGCAGATCTATATATGTCCAGAGTTGTTTCACTCCACGGTATTCCATTGGTGATTAGTTCAGACCGTGGTAGCTTATTCACTTCAAGGTTCTGGGCAAGTTTCCAGGAAGCTATGGGAACTCGTCTGTCCTTCAGCACCGCTTTTCACCCTCAATCCTAGGGACAAGTTGAAAGAGTCAATCAGATTCTCGAAGACATGCTTCGAGCTTGTGTCATTTCTTTCGGCAAGAAATGGGAGGAATCTCTCCCGTATGCTGAGTTCTCCTACAACAATAGCTATCAAGCTAGTCTGAAGATGGCTCCTTTTGAAGTATTATATGGACGTAAGTGTCAGACTCCTCTGAATTGGTCAGAAACTGGGGAACGTACACTTATCGGTCCGGATATTATCCAACATGCCGAAGATCAAGTCCGCATTATTCATGCAAATCTGAAGGCTGCTCAGTCTCGTCAGAAGAGTCAGTATGACCGTCATCACAAGGATATGGTCTATCAACCTGGCGAAAAGGCTTATCTTTGAGTCACGCCAATGAGAGGTACACACCGTTTTGGAATCAAGGGCAAGCTGGCTCCTCGATATATTGGTCCTTTCACTGTTCTCGAAAGGCGTGGTAAGGTGGCATATCAACTGGAACTACCGCCAAACCTTTCTCAGGTCCACGATGTGTTCCATGTGTCACAGCTTCGTCGCTGCTTCAAGGATCCTATCCGAGCAGTGGATCATGATATGCTTGCGCTGCAACAGGACCTTTCTTACAAAGAGCAACCAGTCCGCATTCTCGATGAAACAAAACGTCGGACTCGTCAGAAGATTACCAAGTTCTTCAAAGTACAGTGGGCAAATCATTCTGAAGATGAAGCCACTTGGGAACGCGAAGATCATCTTCGTGCAGAATACCCCGGGCTCTTTCCTTCTACTTCTCATTTCTCGGGACGAGAATTCTTTTTAGTAGGGGAGAATTGTGACACCTTGTGTTTTGTGCTACAGTGATCATTGTAATTAAGCACAGTGATGACCATGAACAGTGCCTAATCATTTTGCTAAGTAGAATGTGATCAAGTTGAAATTCATATCTCATTTTAAATTTCACCTCAAAAGGGCATTGAATTTTAAGGTGATAAAATAATGTGGCAAACAGCATATGAAAATGTTGCACAATTGTTAAAAATCTCAAAACTAATGTTGTTAAGGAAAACAACATCACTCTTTTGCAAAAATGAACAGTAGCAATTAAACAGTGCTAATTTAACACTTTAAAATTGCTTTTTCATTTATGAAAAATGCAAAAGATATCCACTGGCCTCCAAAATATTTGTGGCACTGTCTAAACTCACTAGTGAATTAATGGGACACTTCCATTTTTCTATGTGAACAGTGTGCCCAAATATTCTTCTACTTCTCTCTATTTATTAATAAAAAGAAAAACAGAAAAGAAACAAAAGAAAAAGGGTAGAAGCCCACTTACCTGGCGACTGGGCCGCGCTGGCCCAACCAACTCCCACCTGCCCACCGTGCTTCTTCCCTCCGTGTCGCTCCCGCCGTGGACAGAGCCGCGCCGCGCCGTCGCCGTTCGCCACGCCGACGGGAGCAGGTGGGCGAGGGGATAAGCCTCGCCCCGAGCCGTCCCCCTGGCCATCTTCGCCATTCACCTCTACTCTCCCTCTCTCCAGCTCTCGCTCGTCCTCTCCCCTTCGAACCGAGCGCAGCCGCCGCCATGGACGCCAGCTAGCCGCGGCCGTAGCCACTCCCCCGCCTCCGTAGCCTGTCCAGAAGCTCCGCCGCGACGAGCCCCTCCTCCTCGTCCACTGGACCAAGCCCCTGGAGCTCTACGCCGTCGCCATTGACTCTTCTTCCTCCTCGGGCGCCCGGAGCTCCGCCGCCTCGATTCGCCGCCGTCGCCCTTCCCTGAGTCCACCGTTGCACACCTGCAGGTCCCGGTGAGCTCTAGCTCCTCTTCCCCCTCGTAGATAAGCTCGCATGCGCCCCCTAGCTAGTTGCTCTGTCGGAGCCCGAAGCGCGCTGCCGCCGATGAGCTTGTGGTCGTCGCCACCGTCGCCGTCAGGCACGCCTGAGCGCAGCACCGTGCTCCTGGTGCTCCCAGGAGCACAACGCGCACACGCACGCCCCCGCTCATGCCTCCTAGCGCCGTCCCCGACGAGCGCCAGAACACTCCTCCACCAGAGCTCGTCGCCGACGAGCCGCCGGTGACCAAATGGTCCCGGGCGTGCCACCATCGTACTCGTCGCGTCGGGTAGAGTCGCCCAGCACCTTTAGTTCGCTCGCTAACGCACTGCATCGCCGTTTGCCACCACGCCCGAGCGCCGCCGCCCGCCGTCGCCGTCGTAGCGCTCGCCACAGGCCGTCCCAGCTCGCCCCGATGCCCGGAATGGATCGGCGACAACGGCAGCTTTCGAACGCGCCCAAGAACGCACGATTTGGTGCCCCGTAGAGGTTTTCCGACCGCGCCACCGTTTCGGGAGCTCGCCGGAGCTCCTCCGGCGGCCGGACGGCGCCGCCGCCGACGTGGCCTGGTCGGGGCCACCCGCAGGGTCACTGGCCAGTGGGCCAGCCCGACCCCGTTGACCTGTTGACCAGGTCAACGTGCTGACTGGGCCTGGTCGAGTCACTGACTGGTGGGTCCCAGTCCCCCTGTGTGTATGACAAGTGGGCCACCCCTGTCAGATAACTAATTAGTTAATTAGGTTAATTAAAATAATTAATTTAGCCTAATGTGTCTATGACAGATGGGCCCCACTTGCTAAATTAGTCTCTGCTAGTTTAATTTAACTCTGACTTAAAAATGAGTCTATGACATGTGGGTCCCACATGTCAGGTTTGACCTGGCCACTGTGCTGTTGACTGCTGATGCAATGCTGATGTCAGCATGATGTCATAATACCATTTTTCGAATTAAATTAATTCTGTTAATTCCAGAAAATGTTTAAATCTTTGAAAAATCATAGGAAATAATCTGTAGCTCAGATGAAAAAACTTTATACATGAAAGTTGATCAGAAAAATCCCACGAATCCAAATATGCCATCCATTCATCTGTCACATGCTCCTAGCATGATGAACATGGAACTTTCCCCTCCGGATCGCCTGTCCGATAAATCCAAAGACCCGGGAAATATCATCTGATATTCTCCCGCTCCGTCTGCAACGTGTAGTACTGCGTTAATGCATACCTAGCTCTGCATATTGCCATGTCATGCATCGTGTTGCATCTGTGCTTTGTATTTATTGTTTCTCCCTCCTCCTCTTACCGGTAGACCCCGAGGCTGACGGTGCTGCCGGGTACGACTACATCGTTGACGATCAGCCCTTTGCCGCAGAGCAGCAAGGCAAGCAAACCCCCCTTGAGCATTCCGATATCGCCTATTCCTTTCCCTCTTATTCTTGCATTAGATTTTTGCTACTGTATTAGTTAGCTCCTATTCCGATGCATAGCCTGCTTTTGATAAATAGTTACAATACCTGCAATCATATCAACTGCTTAGTATAGGTTGATCAATGAATCCCCTGTGACCCCATTAGTCCCAGTTGCCCCTGCTTCTTCATCGACGACTCGACGACTCGAAGACTCGGTCAACCGACCGACAAGCCAGGCCCCTCACATCACCGCACACCCCTTTGTTGTACGACTCTGCAGCGCTACTATCGAGTACCTAGGGTGACACCTCGTGAAGTACTCATGATGCTAGCTCTGTAGTGTAGCTAGTCGGTCGTCGTTATCGAGGGTGATTCCTCCTTCACCACTCCCGACGATGACTCTGTCGTGCAACCCCTCAAGTGTGGGACCCTCGAGGGTGATTCCTCTAAGTTCACCTCGACGGATTCATCGAGCGGGACTCTTTGAGGGTGATTCCTCAGGTTCCGTCTTGATGATTTATACACACGGTTACTATGACCTGGTTACAGAAACATGTTGGTGGTGGGTCGGCCCTGAGGGGTACCCACGGTTTGATGATGATGAGGCGTGGACGGGCAGGAGAGGCCCTTGCCACACATCCTCGAGACGGGGTGACGGGACCGCACCTTATGGGTCGCGCTTGCCCCGCATTAATAAAATGCTAATGGGTTGGGTATTTGATCTGAGTTGGTCGTTGGCCTTATTGCGCACCAAACCATCACGTGGGAAAGTTATGGGCATTCAGCGTCGTTGTATCAGCCGAAGCTCTTCGGACATCAGCAATGGAGCGGCGCGCGCCGGATTGGACTGGACAGTACAGCTCTTGGACTGGACTGTACTAGGTCTGCTTCCGGCCGCCCTCGCATCGTGCAGGTGTGCAAAGGGTGATTGGGCCCATGACCCCTGCGCGCATAGGATTTAGACCGGCGGGCTGGCCTCTTCGTTGAGTCTAGGTGGGGCGACGACGTGCTGCTATCCCGAGGCTGGGCATGACCCAGGAAAGTGTGTCCGGCCGGAGGTGATCAGGCGTGTTGGAGATGCGGTGCACCCCTGCAGGGATGATTAATCTATTCGAATAGCTGTGTCCACGGTAACAGGACGACTTGGAGTTATGCCTTGACCTTATACAACTATAACTATGATTTAAATTTGAAATGAATTGTGGCTCCGAGATTGCTTCCTCGCAGGGAGTCGAGGAAGAATCTCTGGGCGTGGTTACTTAATAAAATTGCTACAATAATATGACTATACATGAGATACCAGTCTACCCTCTTCTAATGCTGCAAGATGCTGAAGATGCTAGTCTTCGATAGGACTAGGCCTCCCCCTCATTCTTGCTTTCTGCAGTCAGTCCAGATATAACCCCACCCCTTGATAATGTTGCATACTTAGCATAGTTCTAATGTCAGTCTTGCGAGTACTTTGGATGAGTACTCACCGCTGCTTTGCTTTCTCTTTCCCTCCTCGATACGACTTCCGCGTTCAGACGATGGAGCCCAGGAGATGGAGTACGCCGGAGACGACTACTACACCACCGCTAGAGCCTACTACTACGTGGAGAACGCCGACGCTCAGGAGTAGTTAGGAGGTTCCCAGGCAGGAGGCCTCGCCTCTTTCGATCCGCTGCTTATGTTTGTGCTAGCCTTCTTAAGGCAAAACTTGTCTAACTTATGTCTGTACTCAGATATATTTGTTTCCGCTGACTCGTGCTTTGTCGAGCTTTGTATTTGAGCCCTCGAGGCCCCTGGCTTGTAATATGAAGCTGTATGACTTTAATTTGTGTCTAGTGTTGTGTTGTGATATCAATCAGTGAGTCCCTAATCTTGGTTGTACGCATTGCGTGTTTGATTAGCGTACAGTCAAGAATTGGGGCGTCACAAGTTGGTATCAGAGCCGACTGCCTGTAGGTAGCCCCCTTTCCAACTCCTTGGCCGAAGTTGAGTCTAGTCATTGAAAAACTTTTACTAACGTAGTTGTGTGGCTTACGGGCCCACATCTCAATCGGGTGGTACTAGGATCTTTTACTCCTCGTCTATACTCTGGGTTCTGATCTCTCTTCTCTTTCGGGTTAAAGATTTTGCTAAATCTAACATTAGGTTCTCGTGATCACATCCACCGGAGAATTGTTTTCGTCGACAATTGTTTTACCTTGAAGTATGATGCACACACTGTCTTTTGACATCTTGAATCTCCTTGTTACAGATGCGTCCCGCTAGGCAGATCGTTCGTGATAGTATCCTTATCATACACGCTTTATAATGTTTCATTATTTGTTATGTCGTATGCATCCTACACGATTACGACAGTTCGACCATTTGGGAATCTTGGTATATCGCAAACGACATGGTAGGATAAAATGTGTGTGATAGTCTCCTTATTATACATGGTTTATAGTTACGAACTGTTTGTGACATGGCGCACATCGTAAACGGTGCACCACAGAGTAGTGCGTGCGATGGTAATGCGATCTCACACGAGTAACAAAGATAGGCCGTATGGGAAATATGACATATCTCAAATGATTGACTGATAACTCTCGTTTGTGATAGATGCGGATATCCCATACGCTTAGTTTTTCCAAACATTTGCGTTCATCGGTCCACATCACCGATGATTTTTCCGTGTCGTGTGGGATGGACCCCCTATCGCCCACACAGACAAGGTGACGGTTTAAACTACGTCGCGGAAAGGGGTTAAAAACCATTTGTATAGCACGTCACTACACCAGTGCTCCCACGGGTTTGGATGTATGATTTCTACTACACGACTTTATTCTTGTAGACTCTGTTGGGCCTCCAAGCGCAGAGTTTTGTAGGACAGTAGCAATTTTCCCTCAAGTGGATGACCTAAGGTTTATCAATCGGTGGGAGGTGTAGTATGAAATGGTCTCTCTCAAACAACCATGCAATCAAATACAAGAAATCTCTTGTGTCCCCAACACACCCAATACAATGGAAAATTGTATAGGCGCACTAGTTCGGCGAAGAGATGGTGATACAAGTGCAATATGGATAGTAGATATAGGTTTTTGTAATATGAAAATATAATAACAACAAGGTAGCAAGTGATAAATAACAAGAAAAACTTTATATAAATGCTTGGAAACAAGGCTAGGGTTCATACTTTCGCTAGTGCAATATCTCAATAGTTCTAACATAATTGAATCATATAACCATCCCTCAACGTGCGACAAAGAATCACTCCAAAGTTCCTATCTAGCAGAGAATATAAGAAGAAATTGCTGTAGGTAGCTAGACCACCTCAAAGTTATCCTTTCCGATCAATCTATTGAGTCGTCCCTATAAGTGTCACAAACAGCCCTAGAGTTCGTACTAGAATAACACCTATGATACGCATCAATCAACCCTAATGTCACCTAGATACTCCAGTGTCACCACAAGTATCCGTGGGTTAATTATTCGACATGCATCAAACAATTTCAGATTCATCATATTCAATCCAACACAAAGAACTTCAAAGAGAACCCCAAGATTTCTATCGGAGAAAGTAGGACAAGAACGTGTATCAACCCATATGCATATATTACCCCAATATCACCGCGGGAATCCGCAAGTTGATTACCAAAACATATATCAAGTGAATCAATAGAATACCCCATTGTCACCACGGGTATCCACATGCAAGACATATATCAAGTGCTCTCAAATCCAAAGTATTCAATCCAACATAACGAGATCTCAAAGGGAAAGACTCAATTCATCACATCAAGATAGCAAGGGAAGAACACAATATGATCCAACTATATTAACAAAGCCCGTGATACATCAAGATCATGCCATCTCAAGAACACGAGAGAGAGAGAGAGAGAGAGAGAGATCAAACACATTGCTACTGATAAATACCCTTAGCCCCGAGGGTGAATTACTCCCTTCTCATCATGGAGACCACCGGGATGATGAAGATGGCCTCAGGTGATGATTTCCCACTCCGTCAGGGTATCGGAAAGGGCTTCGGATGAGATTTCTTTGATACAGAGAGTTGCGGTGGTGGAGCGAAAGTTCTAGGTTAACTTTTGGGGGTTTCTGTATTTATAGGATTTTTCAGCGTTGGAATCACGTCAAACGGAGCCACATGGTGGTCCCAAGGTAATAGGGCGCCCCCTTGGGCACCTGGTGGCCCCCTCCGGCGGTTCTTCGCTCCAGAGATATGTTACAAGAAAACATCATAAAGTTTCGGGTGATTCTGAGAACTTTTATTTTGTGCACAAAAACAATACCACGGCAATTCTGCTGAAAACAACATCCGTCCAGGTTAGTTCTAATTAAATCATATAAAGTGCACCAAAACCAAATAAAAATACTGTAAACATAGGTAAATATGGCATGGATACTTCATAAATTATCGATACGTTGGAGACATATCAATGTACCTGCGAAGTTTTCTCCTAATCTCAATGTAAGAGTGGGCAATGCACGGTAACATAGAGGCTAGTAATAAAATATGAATGGAAGTGCAAAAGCCATGGAACTTGCTTTAGTCATAAATAACTCAACACTACACAAGAGCATCGTGATGTCATGTTGCATAAGACTCAAACGCTAAGTACCCCAGGGGGATAGTTCGGCGGATATAAACCCCGTTACGCATCCCGGATCAACCAAAGATATTGTCTTGATCAGCAAACAGCCTATACAATCATTCAATCGCTAATCAAGCCACTACAAGAGTCCCCAATTTATGTAATTAGGTGAAAGAAAGGCAACAGTGCAAAGGACTCCTTTGTTGGGTTTTTGATAAAAGAACATGGCAATGTTTTTCAAAAGATAGCAAGATTTCCACATGCTAAGTCAAACAAGTACAAAGCGAGCATGTCAAAGCAGCGGGACACAATAATGCATGAAAACCATATGATAAAGAGCATTGCACAAAAGACTACACATGCAAAAAGCAACCTCCCCATGCTTAGAACCTTGCAATACTAAACTAAGGGAAATTATGGAACTAAAAATAAAATGCAGTTATTAAAAGAGAGCACAAGAAGTGGTTCCCTCCCCAAGCTTACGTCTAAGCAAAGGTTAGAAACTTTTATCGTTGAGGTGCATATGACCTCTCTTTCAATAGACGTGGACCTTGCTTCAATGGATTTCCTTGTTGTGGTCTGGTGGCTGCCCTCCAATAGAACCCGCTGAAAATAAACTAAAAAAACAAGATATTTTTGTGCTTTTATGGTTTTTTCATTTTTTTGTAGCACAAAGGATTAGCAACACAAGTGATAAAAAATATTTGTCTCACAAGATCGGTTCATCTACCTAAGCACCGCGCTTAAGTCAACAAACTATGTCTAGGAGTGGATCCTCTCCTAGTTTGGTATGAAGTGCACATGAGACATAATAAGAACACAAGTGTGCAGCTCCTAGGTGCCTAATTAAAAGAGAGATCTCACTTAAGGTGAGACACATAACTTTTTTTTGAGAAAGGTTAGTATTGAAAAACTTTACCGGGCACCTGTTGTTGAAGTTCATCTGGTTGAGGCAACTAAGTGGGGTGTGGGGATCTTCATACAGTTGGCACCATACTGTACACTTCACCACATAAGGTCCAAGCTCTTGCAAAAATAACACACGAAATAAAAACATCGATTCGGTATACGAACGGAATTCATATACCCAACCGCCTAAAAGAAATAAATGAAAATGTAGTTGCTATAGAGAATTACTGGCTAAAGAGTTTCACGGGTAATTAATAGTGATTACAGAGCAAATGATCGGTTAAAAAACACCACGTCGACCTCAGACATCAAAAATCAATCAAATGGAGGTGTTATTGCCTTCATACGGGCGCTCAAACGACCATTTGCCGTCGTATGAAACGTCGTCGTTCTCTCTGTGGAGATGCTCGTTGTGCTCGCCAGGTGAAACGACCGCTCATACGAGCGTGAGCGCTCCTATGGTTGGTCGTCTTTTGCTCTGGTCTTCTTCTCTCTTGTGGCCACGAGCTCATGTGGGCGCCCAAACGACCGGGGCGGTCGTATGGAACACCTTCTTTTCTCCTGGAGCTGTAGAACTTCATGAAATTTTTTGTGCTTCCTCATCACGTTAGGTACATAGCAATATTGCAATAAAAATAGGAGGAGGCATGCAACAAAAATAGGCTACCTACATGCTATAAATTTTACCAATGAAAACAACACAAAGCCAACTCGAATAGCAACTACTCAAAACAAAAACAAAATGGCCAATGCAACTAGACTCAAGAAACAAAACTAAGAAAGACACCTATGGACTTCCGGGCTACCTCACAGGTAGTGCTTTCTTTATAGCCATATAGCTAGGCTTCGGTGCTCCATAAAATCATACACCTAGATCCCAAGGGATATCAACCCCGAGCGTGAGACCTACCTCCGATCAGGGTATGTAGCACCTCATAGAAGAGCTCGGTCGGAGGAGCACTCGCTTATGGTGCATCAACATCATGTACGAAAATTCGTACTCGCTCTTTGGCGAGTACCGATGTACCGTGACAAGTGGAGATGTCTGAAAAGTTAGTGGCTGCAACTTCATAGTAATATTATAATGGAGAGGATGAGGAGCTGCAAGTAAATCATAACCATCATCGCTTTCATCAAGGTGCACATTAACCATGTCAAAAAAAATACCATTGGTGGGAGTTTCTGGATAGCGTCCATTCCATCCGTCATCTCCGTGTTCCTCTGGATCATCATTTTCTGAACATTTTTCTTCTTGTGGCTTGATGATATCTTCTTCTTCTTGTTCCTGCATAAGGTTATGTTCCTGCGAAATTTTGACTTGGGAGATGGCGGCCATCAGTTTCTCAAAGTTTATAACCAAAGGATTTCATCAAAATTATTATCCAGGCAAAAGTTATAAACTTCTCCCACCAAGTCCTCATGCTTAGTCAACGAAGTATGCTCTTAAGCAAACCTATCAATCCACATTAAAAGCTCAGGTGATCTAAGCATTAACATCATCTCCTCAATTACCTCAACAACTTCAAGAGGATGTTCAAAATGGTTGAATGATCTCACAATCGGATGTGGGTGATCTCTGCAATAAAAACTCATGTGGAGAAGCGATTGGCATTGTATGCAACCTTTAGGGATATCATTAGCTATAATCACTAACTCCATAAATTTCTCACTCATTTCTCTACCTTTATCGGTACTCCGGTATTTTGCAAGTATACTCTTTTTTCATGGTATCATTTTATTGCAGTCTCCATGTCTTCATCTGACATCAAAGCAAGACAATTTTTTTTGGTATTTTTGGGTTAAGGAAAAAACAGTAAGATTGTAAGTGCATCTAGTGCCCCTTAGTGATTTTGGTGTATTGAAGACTTATAGGTTAAGGGACTAATATGTTTGTGAGTGTACACAGGCTCTATAAGTCGATGAGGAGTTTGGTATATTTGAAGAATATCGACCCCTAAAAATGAATGTCTTCAACTGAAGACTTTGGTGAAGACCTTGCTAAAGACTTTGGTATTCCCTGAAGACTTTCAAAATGAAGAAGATGGTGTGACCTTGAAGATATGAACGAGGACAATGAAGCGTGAAGACTTTGTTTTTACTGTTTCATTTCCTTTCTTTGATTCATAGGAAACACCGTACTGTTAAAGGGGGTCGAGGTAATACTAAGGAAAATATTCCAACTGATGCTCAACTCAAAAGCCTCAACATAACCAATCCTTCGAGTGAAGCCTTTGGAAACCTCTTACAGTCCAGTCAAGTTCTTCAGTGACAGAGATGATGTTCTTCTGGTCTCTGAGGAAATTGGTCTGACTGAGGAGTTAGGATTTCGCCAGTGCGAATTGCCTACGAGTGAGGAATATGATAAGCCCTGAGGAATTTGACAGTTCAAATTCCAACCGTTCCTGTGCTTTGCACCAGCTGTCCAGATATTTTATCCACCTAACGGTCATATCATTGGGGGGGATTTATGTCTTATCATGTCGGGTTGCACCCTGGCTATAAATAGCCGCCCCCCACAACCACTACCTGGTTGGCTGCTCCGAGAGAGAACTTGACACTTGTCATTTGAGAGCAACCCATTCCTCGAGGACTTTGAGCGAAAATCATCAGTGAGGAAAAACCCAAAAACCCCAAACAACCAAAACCCATAGTGATTGAGCATCACTGAAGAAATTGTTCCTGTGTGGAACCGACGCTTTTTACCTTTGAAGACTGTGTATCTTCCAGACGGTTAGGCGTCATCGTCTAGTGCATCCTGCAGTCAATTGGGGATCGCCGGGTGATCGTGGTCTAGAGCATCCAACAGTCAATTGTGGATAGCCGGGTGACCAATTTGTGAGGGTTTTGGAAGTCTACCCTGAAGACTTACCACGAGTGTTGGGCGAGGACTGTGTGACCTTAGCTCAAGGAGAATACGGTAAGGACTGTGTGTCCTCTGGTTTAAATACCAGGCCGCTCCAAACCAGACGTACGACTGTCACAACAGTTGGAACTGGGTCATCAAATCATTGTCTTCATCGAGCCCCTAGTTCTATTTTCTCAACCCCTTATTTCTCGAAGTATCTGTTGATGAATCTGATTGTTACTGTTTGAAGAATTTGACTGAAGACTTTCTCAATTTCCTCACCTCAAATTCTTCAGTCACTTTGTCTTCTGCCTGCTTATCCTGTTCATGCTACTCATGCTCTGTGTATGTTTCATTTCATCATGATGACTATGCTACTGCTATGTTTCGCATGCACTTGAGTACTTATTCCGCTGCGAGTAGTTCGTCACTTAGCTAATTCCTCAACTAGTATTTCCTCAAGTGACGAATTTGTAAAAATCGCCTATTCACCCCCCTCTAGTCGATGTAACGCACTTTCAATTGGTATCAGAGCAAGGTACTCCCTTGTTCTGTGTGATTTTGGTTTAACCACCTGGAGTTTTAGTTATGTCGACTGCAGGCATGATCAAGGTCTCAGCTGGGTGTCCTACCTTCGATGGGACGGACTACCCCTACTGGAAGAACAAGATGCGCATGCATCTTGAGGCAATTGACAACGATCTCTGGTATGTTGTGGAAAATGGTGTTCCCCGCGTCACTCCCACTGTCACTGCTACTGATGTGAAGAGATTCAAGCAACTCGACTCTCAAGCGAAGAATATCATATGTGGCCATCTGAGCAAAGGTCAGTATGGTAGAGTGAGTGCTTTGGAGACTGCTAAGCTTATCTGGGATAGGCTGTCCAAAGTCAATGAAGGCATTTCAACTCAACGTGACTCTCGAGTTGATGTTCTTCGCAATCTCTTCAACTGCTTCAAAAGACTCGACAACGAAAATGTTCAGCAAACTTTTGATCGCCTCACTGATATCTCCAATGAGCTACAGGCTCTTGGTGCCACTGACATCACCGACCATGAGGTGGTGAAGAAACTGCTGAGATCTCTTGATTCCTCATTCGATACACTTGCTTTGATGATTCAAGAATGTGGAGACTACAAGTCACTAGATCCTGCTGATATTCTTGAGAGACTCAATACTCATGAATTCCAACAAGCTGAAAAGAGAGACCTCTACGGGCCAAGTTATGGAAGATCTCGTGCTTTGAAGGCTAAGTTAATTTCCTCATCCGAAGACGAAGAATCTGATAGTAGCCTTGGTGATCCTGAAGAACTAAGTTAGGAGCTAGCAATGCTCGTGAGTAAATTCCAGAAGTTCTCAAGGAGAGGTCGGTTCGGAAAATCATCAAGAAGTGGCATGAAGAAATCAGATTCTTCATCAAGCGACTACAAGAAGAGAACTTGCCACAAAAGCAAGAAATTTGGTCACTTTATCTCTGACTGTCCTCTCTGGGAAAAAGAGTCAAGAAAGAAGAAATACAAGGATGACAGTTCTGATGACTCAAAGAAAAAGAAGAAATCTTCAAAGTCCTCATCTACAAAGTCCTCATGTTCAAAGTCCTCATCGCACAAGAAGAACAACTTAAGGAAGACTCGGGCACTTATTGGCAAGGAAATGGATTCTGAAGAAGAATGTGAAGAATATGAGGAAGAGGAGGAATCTGAGGAGGAGTCGGACTCTGGTGTGGCGAGCCTAGCTCTCGCTAGTGCTTTCGTCAACAAGTCCATCTTCAACGATGAGGAAAATGGCAACTCCAACGACTCTGACGTCAGAAACGACGACTATGCTCCCACCTATTGCTTCATGGCAAAAGGTGCCAAGGTACTCAAATACCATTCCTCCTCTGAATCAACTGATGGTGAATCTGAGGATTACATGAAACCTAGCTATTCCAAACTTGCTAATATTGCTACTAAACAACAAAGTGTCATTGAAAAGCTTCAGAAACAGCTAGACAAAAGCGATGACCTGTTGAATGAGGAAGTGGATCATACTCACACTTTGACTAAGGACCTTCAAAGTCTTCAGTCCAAGTATGATAACCTTCAAAGTCGTCATGAGGCCCTCTTAGTCGATCATGAGAAGCTTTCTTATGAATTTCTTCAAAGAAAGCAAGATCTTGAGAAACTAAGGGTGTCTCATGAAGATCTTCAAAGGGATAATGACTCTTTGCTTGCTCAATAGATCAGTACCGCTCAGGAAGATTTTGTTCCACCTTGCTTGAAATGCATCGAACGTGAAACTGCTCATTCTTCACCTGAAAGTTCAAATGCTTCTATTGCTGCAAATTCTTCAACTATTTCCGCGGTCACAAATTCCTCATCTGAAGATACCACAAGTATCACTGACGAAAATGCAGGGTTGAAGGAATTGTATGTGACAGGCATATACAAAAGCCTCAAAGGGCATCAAACCCTTTGTGATGTGCTTAAAAAGCAGATTCTGAACAGGAACCCTAGAAAAGAGGGTATTGCCTTTGAGAGGAAACTCAATGCTGATGGATCTTACTGGAAACCTGAGCAATACCCCAAAACCTCATGGGTTGCTGCAAAAGGACCTCCTGTAGATCCATCCACTTTATCTGGTTTTACTTGTGAATCTTCATATTCCTCTGATGAGTCAATTGACTTCAACTATAAACTATTCAAAAATCAGAATGGTGAAGTATTTGACAGATATGTTGGTACTAACTGCAGGAACAGTCCTCCAATGAAGAAAATCTGGGTTCCCAAAAGGTACCTTGAAAATCTTCAAGTGAATGTCCGCATGACACCACCAGTGAAGAACAGGAACCCCAGATCAAATTCTTCAGTTGGACCAAAGTCTTCACAAGGACCAAAGTCCTCACATGGACCAAATTCCTCATATGGTCAAAACTCATATCATTCTCGTGCTAATGCTTCTGTTTCGCATGGAAAATCTAAGGGTCATGAATATGCTCATTATTCTTCAAATCATTATGTTCATAAGTCCTCGAACAACTTCTCTGCTTATTCATATGAGTATTCTAACCCCCGTCCTATGAAACGAAGTGCACTTGCTTCTATACCACCCTTCTCATATGGAGCTCGCAGAATGATGAACTCTTTGCCACCCCTCCAGATGTGGGTGGTGAAGAATTTGAACTAATCTCTTATGCAGGGTCAGGTCTCCAGACGAACTTGAACGTCTGATGAATTTGCTGGAGACCTGAAGAAATGCTTGATAGGACGCAAGCTAATCATGAAGAAATGAATCATTCATTTCTCACGTCCTCACATTACTTTACTTACTACACTATGTGATGAAATTCAATCTGATGAATTTGAAGTCATATTCTTCACTCTGAAGCATATGCGTTCGTAAACTGTACTAATTCATCTGCAAGATGAAACGCCTAAAGCAACTGAGTGGGTCCTCGACAGTGGATGCACCAACCACATGACTGGTGACAAGAACCTATTGATGAATATCCCACTGGCTCCCTCTCATCTGAAGCATATCACCTACGCTGACAAAGGAAAAAAGCAAGGTATTGGGTCTAGGTAAGGTTGCAATCTCGAAGGATCGACACATGGATAAGGTGATGCTTGTCGAGTCCCTTGGATTCAACCTCATGTCTGTCTCAATGCTATGTGATCTTGATATGGTTGTCATCTTTGGCAAATATAGTTGTGTTGTCATCATGGAATCTGACAAATCCAAAGTCTTCGAAGGCTTTAGGAGAGGAGACTTGTATATTGTTGATTTCTCTACAGGTCTACAGCCCGCTACATGTCTACTTGCAAAAGCTTTAGAAGGCTGGCTATGGCATCGACGACTTGGACACGCTGGCATGAGGAACTTGCACACACTCGCGAAGAAAAAGCACGTCATTGGCATTGAGGGTGTCAAATTCCTCAAGGATCACTTGTGTGGGGCTTGTGAGTCTAGAAAGATGACCAGATCCAAGCATCCATCCAAGACCATCATGACTACCACTCGTCCTTTTGAATTGCTTCATATGGATCTCTTTGGTCCCACTCACTATGACACTCTAACAAATACTCCATGCTTATATGGCTTTGTTATTGTTGATGATTTCTCTCGCTATACTTGGGTGCACATTATCCTGTACAAATCTGAAGTGCAGAATGTCTTCAGACGATTTTCTTCAAGGGCCTCGACTAACTTCGGCGTCAAAATCAAGCATATCAGGAGTGATAATGGCACCGAGTTCAAGAACACCGGTCTTGATGATTATCATGATGAACTTGGTATTACTCATGAGCTATCTGCCCCTTATACTCCTCAGCAGAATGGCATTGTGGAGCGCAAGAACATGACCCTTGTTGAGATGGCTCGCACCATGCTTGATGAATACAAGACCCCTTGTCGCTTCTGGCCTGAGGCAATCAATACTGCTTGCCACATCATCAACAGGGTATATCTTCACAAATTCCTCAAGAAGACTTCATATGAACTCCTCACTGACAAGAAACCCAATGTGAGTTATTTCAAAGTCTTCAGTGCTAAATGCTGGATTAGAGATCCTCACCACAGTTCTAAATTTGCACCGAAAGCACATGAAGGTTTTATGCTTGGTTACGGAAAGGACTCGCACACCTATAGAGTCTTCAACACCTATCACAACAAGGTTGTTGAAACTGTAGATGTGCGGTTCGATGAAACTAACGGCTCGCAAAGAGAGCACATGCCTCCTGTGCTAGATGAAATGCTTCCTGAGGAATCCATTAGGTTCAAGGCCACTGAAGATGTGATCCCTACTGAAGAACAACTACTCTCTGAAGAAGTTGTGCCCAACTCTAAAGACATTCATGCTGATACACCTGAAGACAATGGTGCTGAAGAAAATGCTCAGCCTCAACAAAGTCTTCAACCTGCTCATCCTCGACATGCAAATGAAGTGCAAATCGAGAAAATCCTCGACGACATCAATGCACCAGGTCCCCTCACATGCTCAAAAGCTTCACATTTGTCTAACTTTTGTGGGCACTTTGCTTTTGTATCTATCACAGAGCCCACCAAAGTTGATGAAGCATTCCTGGAGCCTGAGTGGATTCAAGCCATGCAAGAGGAATAGCATCAATTCAAGCTCAACAACGTGTGGGAACTCGTCAAACGCCCAGATCCTCGCAAGCACAATGTTATAGGTACCAAGTGGATCTACCGCAACAAACAAGATGAACTTGGTCAGGTAGTGAGGAATAAGGCCCGTCTTGTGGCACAGGGCTACAAACAGGTTGAGGGAATTGACTTTGATGAAACTTTTGCACCTGTTGCCAGACTTGAAGCTATTCGCACATTGCTTGCTTATGCTAACCATCACAATATCATCTTATATCAAATGGATGTGAAAAGTGCATTTCTCAATGGTAAGCTTGAGGAAGAAGTACATGTTGCTCAACCCCCAGGTTTTGAAGATCCTAAGTATCCTGACAAAGTCTTCAGACTCAACAAGGCTCTCTATGGCCTCAAGCAAGCCCCTCGGGCGTGGTATGACACACTAAAGGAATTCCTCATGAAGAAATGCTTCAAACCCGGTTCACTTGACCCAACTCTTTTCACAAAATCATATGATGATGAATTATTTGTGTGCCAAATATATGTGGACGATATTATCTTTGGATGTACTGACAAACATTACAGCGACGAATTTGCCTATATGATGGGTGAAGAATATCAAATGTCTATGATGGGAGAGCTCAAATTCTTCCTAGGGCTTCAAATTCGTCAACAACGCAATGGCATCTTCATATCTCAAGAGAAATACCTCAAGGATGTCCTGAAGAAATTCGGCATGCAAGATTGCAAAGGCGTCAAGATTCCTATGCCCACATCGGCTCAACTCTGCTCTGACGAAAGTGGTAAAGATTTTGATCGGAAGGTATACCGCTCCATGATTGGTTCTTTATTGTATTTATGTGCATCTAGGCCAGATATTATGCTTAGTGTTTGCATGTGTGCCCGATTTCAAGCAAAACCGAAGGAATCACACCATAAGGCTGTGAAACATATTCTTCGATATCTAGCTCACACTCCAACACTAGAATTATGGTACCCCAAGGGCTCAGATCTTGACCTCATTGGATATTCTGATTCTGATTATGGTGGTGATCATGTGGACCGCAAGTCAACGTCAGGCACTTGTCATTTCCTCGGACGATCCTTAGTTTGTTGGTCCTCAAAGAAGCAGAACTGCGTGTCACTATCAACTGCTAAAGCTAAGTACATTGCTGCTGGTTCTTGCTGTGCTCAATTGCTATGGATGAAGCAAACCCTCAAGGACTACGGCATCAACGTGAAGAATGTCCCTCTCTACTGCGACAATGAGAGTGCCATCAAGATTGCTCACAACCCAGTTCAGCACTCAAAGACCAAGCACATCCAGATTCGTCATCATTTTCTTTGTGACCATGTGATGAAGGGCGATATCTTCCTCGACCACGTGAAGACTGAAGAACAACTGGCAGATATCTTCACAAAGCCCTTGGATGAGAAGAGATTTTGCAAGTTGCGGTGTGAGCTAAATATCTTAGAATCTTCGAATGTTCTTTGAAAGGACACACATCCTAACACTTATGCAAAATTGATGACTTTGATGTGCAACACACGAAGTAACGTTTTTCTTCAGTCAATGAAGACTAACTCTCTAAGTGTGAAGAAATTAATGAAGAATTTGATTCTCAGAACCCTACGACAATTGTACGCGGTGTCTGAAATCATCATTCTTATACGGTGGGTAACGCTACCAACCACAGTTGAAATTCTTTAAGTTTGAGTTTTTCATCATTTTGCAAATTCTTCAAAATTGTCAAATTCTTCAAGTTTGCAAATTCCTCAAAATTTCAAAGTCTTCAACTTATGTTCCTCATATGAGTTTCTCTTCATTGACTATATATATATATATATATATATATATATATATATATATATATATAGAGAGAGAGAGAGAGAGAGAGAGAGAGAGAGTTTCAATGTCCTTTACAACATTCACTTATAGCTATTTCTTCAAGTTGATTTTCTTCTAAGTGAATGTGATCGGACCCGTTCCCCCTCTATGCTAAACTCAACCCAGACTGTTCACAAATTCTTCATATGCGTTCTACTTTGAAACCCGTTCAAAGTCTTCACTGTGTCCTTCACAGCTGAAAAATTTGCGAACGAAACTTTAAAATATTAAATCTCAAATTTTTAGCGATTGCCGCTCAAACCGTTCCGATTCCCACGACTGGATAACCCACGATCCCTCACTATCTCCACTACACTGTACGTGGGTGACACATGTCGCGTGGATGGCAAGGGTCAGGGGCATACTGGTCCAAAATATTCGGGCCAGTTGGTGTTTACTGTCGCTATAAATACCCCCTCCCTTCCACTTGCTCGGGTTACTCCTCACTCCCATCTCTCCCGAGCTCCAGACCTAGCGCCACCGCTAACTTCATCATCGCCGGAGAGGAAGAGCTTCACTGCCTCGACCTCGCCGTCGTCGTACTCGCATCGGCCGCGGAAGTCTTCACCCCGCCACCGCTATAGCTGTCTCCCTCTGCCAAGCTAGGGCGTGGGAGATCTGGACTGACGAACTCCTTCACTTCACTTCACTGTTCGTCGTGTTCATCGCATACGGTAAATAAAATCTAGTTTTATTACCAATTTTGATTTCGACGATTTTCACAAAATCCTCAAAAGGTGTTTATTCTTCAAGCAATCCATCTCTTAAGCACCAAACAATCTCCTTCTCTTGATCTATTTCGCTAAGTCATGATTTTCTTCAAGATTCCTCAATTGTGTGGATCCTCAAATCTATACAACTCTGGAACCTAAGTTAAGAACACTTAGTGTTATTCTTCAAGGCATCTATGGTCAAATTCCTCAAACTTGATACTTTTTGCAAAAAATTCCGAGAACGCATATGACCTCTTCAAATTCTTCGCACCTATACTCTATTCACAGGTACAAAGGTCAGCTGATGAATCTCTAGGTTCTCATCAACTTAACTCATTTGCAGCGTTCCTCGAAGAAAAGTTGCACACTTCCTCAGAAACTTCAGTAGTTCATAATCCTCAGTTGAAGAAAATGGCTGATGGGAAAAGACCTCAGAAAGGAGGAAAGAAGCTTGAATCCAATACTGCATTTGAGATCCCTGAGGATATCTATCCTGGGTATTGCACACCTGATGAAGAAATCTACGGGAAAGAGACCAAAGAAAAGCGAAAAATTCGCATCCAAAAGATTGAGAGGAGATGGATGAAGGAATGGAGAGAATATCGCTATGTCACTCCTAAGTACATGAAGAAATTTGCACTAAAACCACCTTGCAGAAGGCCTCCATTGGGAAATAATCAGGCAGCTGATCCAACTAGCCTCATGAGAGGTGAGGATTTTCGTGAAGAATGGGCAAAGCATCAGAAAAAGCTTCAAAAGATCTCTAAAGAAGCTGTAAGGCAATTCAATGTGGACTCTGCTGCTGCTGCTGCCTCTACTAGTGCACCTGCTGCGAAGAAGTCAGTAGTGAAGAAATCCACAGCAAAATCCTCAGCACCAAAGTCCTCAGCCCCAAGTTCCTCACAGCAAATGCCTCAGGCAAAATCATCAAGGGCTCCTACAATGCCCTCTGTGGCTGCACAATCTTCAATAGCTGATGCCAAGTCATCAACACCAGTGCATCTGGCATCTTGTGAGAGGACTGCTGGTTTTTCAATTGCTTCAGGGGCATCTGCAACTTCATCTGCCCAAGCTCAATCCTCAAGCAGTCCCACTTTGCTGAAAGTAAAGGCAACAACAGGACGAGGCAGGAGGCAAGTCCTCACAAGAAGCAAGTGGTATTCAACATTCCCTCAGCTTCTGAGGAAGATGAAGCAAGTGATGGAGAACTTGCTGCCATTGTCAGAAATAAGCAAGAGCGAGTGGCTCAAGGCAAGGGCACTTCGATTCCTCTCATGCTGGATCCAAGGACTGTGCTTGACTTCATTGACATATGGCACAACGATCCAAACACTCCAATCGATGACTTGAAGCTTCCTCCTGGTCCTAGCCATGTCCTCACCGCGTTCATTAGTGAAGAAAAGTGGAAGTTCGAGAAGGCCAGAAAGGCAAAGAAGGCTCAGTTCAAGAAAGAGCGCTTCATGAAGAACAATGTTCTCAATCTGACGCCTGACCAACTCGTCTCTGTCCAAAAGGACATCAAAGGCCTCAACAATGAATTCAACAAGTACTATGCCGACTGGAAGGGTGCCAAGGTTCGATTTGTCAATATTGCTGACAAAGTCATCAAAGATCACAACTCAAGGGTTGCAGCACGATCGCAACCACAAATTCCTCAGGCTGAAACTTCTGCTCAGCCTGCTGAAGAAACTGCAAGTGCAGCTGAAGAAATTCCCAGGGCAACTCCCAATGTTGCCAGCTGAAGAATTTGATGCGCGTGAAGAAACTGCCAGGGCAACTGCATCAGTCGTGCCTGAGGAAAATGCACCACCTTCACCCCATGCTCCCCCAGCAAAATCTTCCAGGGTGAAGACAGTCACACTTCCTTCTGCATCAGAAGTGAAGAAAACCAAGGCTGCAGAAAAGCCAACTGCTCTGAAAAGGAAAGCATCACCATCTACAGATTCCTCAGCTGCGAATAAATTGAAGACTCTGCCAAGTTCTTCAAATGAACCAATTGATGCTGTTCCTATTTCATCAGTTCCAGCCTATGAAATAGTCCCATTTGGTGAAGACTATGTCATCCCAAGTGAAGACGATGAAGAAACTCAATCTGCTGCTTCCTCAGAGCAGATTGATGAAGAAATTGAGGTGGATGCAAATGTTCCAACCCCACTTGTGTCATCACCCCAGCCTCAGTTCACTGCTGAAGAGGCCGATGTTGAAGAAATAGATGAGGAAGTGGACATTGGATCTACCACTCCAGTCATCCATGATGAATTTTGGGATGCAGCACACCCAAATTCACCAATGGCCACTCCTCTCACATAGATTCCTCAGTCTCCTGCCCCAACTGAAGAAATTCAAACAGAGTTTGCCAGTCTGTCCACTCCCATCATGTCTGCTCCTGAAGATATTCCAGCTGCATCAGCTGATGAAATTCCTACTCAGATTGTTCCTGATGAAATTGCTGCACAAGTTCCTCAAGTTGAAGAAACTGCTATTGTTCCAATCGAGACTGGACGACGCTTCAAGCCAAATCTTCAGCCAAAGCAAAAGCTACCTTTCAAAGGCACGAAGCGTCCCAAATTCATCAAGGCAAATTTCTTCAACGAGCACATATTCTTCACTGGACCAAATCATTATGACTCAGCAAGGGTTGGTTGCTCAAGGTTCTGGACTCCAGCTCAGATGAATTTCTATGCTTCTGTGCTGTTTGACAAGGATAAAGTCTTCCAGCATCATCAAATTCCTCATGTAGATATGGAATCCATCCCATGCTTTACTCCTGTGCTTTCAGTTCTTCATGATGTTGGACTTCTTCCATTCTGTGTGGATGTCTGCGATTGGAATGAAGAACTGATTCTTCAATTCTATGCAACTCTGCATATCTCTGGTGAAGCTTCTGATATCAACACTTGGATTCTGGATTGGATGACTGGCAACACCCACTACACTGCTTGTGCAAATGAAATGCTTCAATGTGTTCCCATTCCAATTCCTTCAGAAGGATCAAGATGCATCTATGATGAACCTGAGTTGCAGAATCACATGATGCAAGTGCTGATGAAACCTTTGGCACCTGAAAAACCTCCAAGGACCACCTTCCTAGTGAAGAATTTGCTATATGTGCCAAGGACCATCTACCGCATATTGACCAAAACCCTCAGTCCAATCAAAGGCCGCAACTCTGAAGAAGAAGAAGTTGTTGGCATCATGAAGAATTTGATGTTCAACATCATTCATGGGATTCCCATCAATTATCACGATTTCTTCATGAGGACTTTGGCCAACATTGCTATGTCACCTTTCGAGTTGAAGCTTATGCTCCCTGGATCATGAAATTCATCAGATCAAAGTCTTCAATTCCATTCAAGGCTGACTTTCAGAATCACATCGGTTTCGTTCCTCCGATTGAAGTCCTCAAGAAGACATTTTCTTCAGTTGAAGGAAAAGGCAAGGTTGTCATTGATGAAGGCACTCGTCCATTGGATGGTCAGTTTCGCAAAGCTGCATCTTATTCCACCAATGATGACTCTGCCACACAAGATTCTGCTGCAAAAGCCTCAGCGCAAAAACCTCAAGCTTCTGCTCCTCGTGTGATGATTGATCATGAGCCTCTTCTAAGTCTTCATCAGAAGGTCGATCATAATCACAAGTGGGTAAAGCGTCAGTTTGCTTCAATTCTTCGTGACATGACTGTGACGCATAACACTGTGAGGAAAGTTCATTACTATGTGCATGAAATCTTCGATTGCCCTTGGGCCATTCTGTCTCATCTCAAGACTCCTGAAGAACTCAAGGAGATGGAATTTCAAATGGACTTTGACTGGTCAATTCCTCCTAAGAAGAAGTGGAAGAAAGTTCAAGTTCATCAGCTGGTGACAAGCTCATTTTCTTCATCACGTGATACGGATGAAGCCGAGGATATTAACGACACTGCTGCAGGCCCTGCTCCACCTACCGACCCCGACAACGCTGGCGCTCCTCCACCACCTTCAAGATGAAATTCTTCAGGGGCGTTAGTCCTCAATTTCGTCCCTTTTGGTCACTTGATGACAAAGGGGGAGAAATTTGAGTTAGTCTTCAAGCGGGTCTATATATATGGGCTGTTTTTTGTTTAAGTTACAACTCTCGCTCTTCTGAAGCTTTTGTTGATTGAGTTGTAAACTTAAGTCCGATGGTGGTCTGAAACTTTTGAACTGCTTTCTGCATGCTTATTTCCTCAAGTATCTTAATGCACGCATGCTGAATTTCCTCAGACCCCATTTTCATCATGCATTTCAATTTCCTCATGATATTTATAAAATGCGTGTATGGATTACAAGATATAGGGGGAGATCTCCAAGATTTTATCCGGCCATGTGCATTTGCAGTCCAAAGCAAATTCCTCAAATATGCACATCTTCAGGGGGAGTTCCTCTATATCTTGCAATCAAATTCCTCAAACTCAGTACTTACACTTCATATGTTTATCCCCGTTGAAAACTTAACCTATTTGTCATCAATCACCAAAAAGGGGGAGATTGTCAGTGCATCTAGTGCCCCTTAGTGATTTTGGTGTATTGAAGACTTATAGGTTAAGGGACTAATATGTTTGGGAGTGTACACATGCTCTATAAGTCGATGAGGAGTTTGGTATATTCGAAGAATATCGACCCCTAAAAATGAATGTCTTTAACTGAAGACTTTAGTGAAGACTTTGCTGAAGACTTTGGTATTCCCTGAAGACTTTGAAAATAAAGAAGATGGTGTGACCTTGAAGATATGAACGAGGACAATGAAGCGTGAAGACTTTGTTTTTACTTTTTCATTTCCTTTCTTTGAGTCATAGGAAACACCATACTGTTAAAGGGGGTCGCGGTAATACTAAGGAAAATTTTCCAACTGATGCTCAACTCAAAAGCCTCAACATAACCAATCCTTCGAGTGAAAACTTTGGAAACCTCTTACAGTCCAGTCAAGTTCTTCAGTGACAGAGACGACGTTCTTCTGGTCTCTGAGGAAATTGGTCTGACTGAGGAGTTAGGATTTCGCCAGTGTGAATTGCCTACAAGTGAGGAATATGATAAGCCCTGAGGAATTTGACAGTTCAAATTCCGACCGTTGCTGTGCTTTGCGCCAGTTGTCCATATATTTTATCCACCTAACGGTCATATCATTGGGGGCATTTATATCTTATCATGTCGGGTTGCACCCTGGCTATAAATAGCCGCCCCCCACAACCACTAGCTGGTTGGCTGCTCTGAGAGAGAACTTGACACTTGTCATTTGAGAGCAACCCATTCCTCGAGGACTTTGAGCGAAAATCATCAGTGAGGAAAAACCCAAAAACCCCAAACAACCAAAACCCATAGTGATTGAGCATCACTGAAGAAATTGTTCCTGTGTGGAACTGACGCTTTTTACCTTTGAAGACTGTGTATCTTCCAGACGGTTAGGCATCATGGTCTAGTGCATCCTGCAGTCAATTGGGGATCGTCGGGTGACCGTGGTCTAGAGCATCCAGCAGTCAATTGTGGATAGCCGGGTGACCAGTTTGTGAGGGTTTTGGAAGTCTACCCTGAAGACTTACCACGAGTGTTGGGCGAAGACTGTGTGACCTTAGCTCAAGGAGAATATGGTAAGGACTGTGTGTCCTGGGAGTGTGTGTCCTCTGGTTTTAAATACCAGGCTGCTCCAAACCAGACGTACGACTGTCACAACAGTTGGAACTGGGTCATCAAATCATTGTCTTCATCGAGCCCCTGGTTCTATTTCCTCAACCCCTTATTTGCTCGAAGTATCTGTTGATGAATCTGATTGTTACTGTTTGAAGAATTTGACTGAAGACTTTCTCAATTTCCTCACCTCAAATTCTTCAGTCACTTTGTCTTCTGCCTGCTTATCCTGTTCACGCTACTCATGCTCTATGTATGTTTCATTTCATCATGATGACTATGCTACTGCTATATTTCGCATGCACTTGAGTACTTATTCCGCTGCGAGTAGTTTGTCACTTAGCTAATTCTTCAACTAGTATTTCCACAAGTGACGAATTTGTAAAAATCTCCTATTCACCACCCCTCTAGTCGATATAACGCACTTTCCAAGATATATGGCAACAAACAAAATAAACTAAGTGCGAGCCGGTAAGTAATAACCAAACGCTATCCTCCCTGGCAACGGCTCCAGAAAATGCTTGATAACTGATACGTCTCCAACGTATCTATAATTTTTTATTGTTCCATGCTGTTATATTATCATTCTTGGATGTTTTACAATCATTTTATAGCTACTTTATATAATTTTTTTGGGACTATCCTATTGAAGTAGTGCCAAGTGCGAGTTGCTGTTTTTTGCTTGTTTTTTACTTCGCAGAATATCAGTACCAAACAGAGTCCAATCATGACGAAACTTTTTGGAGATTTTTTTGGACCAGAAGGAAGCCAGTGGGCCAAAGAAGTACCCATGAGGGAGCCCAGGCCGCCCACAAGACACTAGGGCGCGCCAGAGGCCCCGGGCACGCCCAGATGGGTTGTGGCTGCCTCGGGAACCCCTTCCACCGCCTCTGAGCTCTATAAATACCCAAATATTCCAAAAACCCTAGAGGAGTCGACGAAAAATACTTCCAGCCACCGCAAGTTCCAGAACCGCGAGATCCAATCTAACACCATCACAGAGGTGTTCATCATGCTCCTTGGTGCCTCTCCGATGATGCGTGAGTAGTCCACCATAAACCTACAGGTCCGTAGGCAGTAGCTAGATGGCTTTCTCTCTGTCTTTTTATTCTCAATACAATGGTCTCTTGGAGATCTATTTGATGTAATGACTTTTGCGGTGTGTTTGTTGAGATCCTATGAATTTTGAGTTCATGATCAGTTTCTATCCATGAATATTATTTGAGTCTTCTTTGATCTCTTATATGCATGATTACTTATAGCCTCGTATTTCTTCTTCGAATCTTTTGTTTAGTTAGGCCAACTAGATCGATTTTTCTTGCCATGGGAAGAGGTGCTTTGTGATGGGTTCGATCTTGCGGTGTCCTCTCCCAGTGACAGAAGGGGCAGCGAGGCATGTATGTATCATTGCTATTAAGGATAAGAAGATGGGGTCTATTCCTACATGAATAGATCTTGTCTACATCATGTCACCGTTCTTATTGCATTACTCCGTTTTTCCATGAACTTAATACACTAGATGCATGCTGGATAGCAGTCGATGTGTGCAGTAATAGTTGTAGATGCAGAATCGTTTCGGTCTACTAATCTTGGACGTGATGCCTATATAATGATCCTCGCCTTGGATATCGTCATGATTATTTGATCTTCTATCAATTTCCCAACAGTAATTTTTCATCCACCATGTGCTATACTCATGAGAGAAGCCACTAGTGAAACCTACGGCCCCCGGGTCTACTTTTCCAACATATTGCTTTCCGATCTATCCTTTTGCCGCTTTTGTTTTCAGATCTACTATTCCAAAAAACCCAAAATACCTTGCTGCACTTTTTATTTGCCTCTTTTATTTTGTATTCTTGCGAGATCTATTTATCCAATCTACAATCTAATCTATCTTTTTACTGTGGAGAGATTGATAACCTCTCTTTCGCGTCGGGTTGCAAGTATTTGTTCTTTGTGTCCAGGTGCCGTTTACATAGTGTTGTGTGGTCCTCCTACTGGTTAGATACCTTGGTTTCATAACTGAGGGAAATATTTACCGTCGCTGTGCTGCATCATCCCGTCCTCTTTGGGGAAACACCGACGCAGTCTCAAGCCACGTCAAAGGAATTTCTGGCGCCGTTGCCGGGGAGGAAGCAGTCTCTTCAACGTGCCAATCTCGGGCGCCGAGGAGACATCATCAACATCTATCAGGTTCCTAATCACAAATATCATCTCCTTGCAATTACATTATTTTCCATTTGCCTCTCGTTTTCCTCTCCCCGACTTCACAAAAAATTGCCGTTTTATTCGCCCTCTTTTTCGTTTGCCTTTTTCTCGCCGGATCTCTTTTTGTTTGCCTGTTTGCTATCTTTGCTTGTGTTGCCATGTGCCATCTATTTTCTTGCATCTTTTCTTGCTAAAAATCTATTGATATGGATCCGCATCCACTTGCTAATCTTTTCAAAAGAACAAATTATGATGAACCAATTGCTAGTGAGTTGAGTGCACTTGATTATCTCTATGAAGTTTTGTTTGAAAATCATGAATCTGGAAATTTTGATGAAGTGTTGAAAGACAAATTTATAAGGTGATTCATGATAGCTCCTTGATTGAAAAGCATGATTGCAATGTTGCTAGTATGAATTCTCTAAATATCCATGATGCTAATGATATGCAAAGCCAAAAGCTTGGGGATGCTATGTTTGATGAAGATGATATTTTTAGTCCCCCAAGTTTTGATGAGCAAATTTATTATGATGATTGCATGCCACCTATTTATGATGATGGTAATGACACGTATGCTATAATGAGTAATGATAACCATGAAACTTATCATCATGGTTTTAAATTTGCAATGTGGTTATGTCAATCAAGTGTCTCATGATAGTTATTTTGTTGAGTTTGCTCCCACTACCATGGATGAAAAGGAATTTGCTTATGTGGAGAGTAATGAAAATTCTATGTTTGTGCATCATGAAAAGAATGATTTATGTGATAGTTATATTGTTGAATTCCTTCACGATGCTACTGAAATTTTTATGAGGGAGGAACATATGCTTGTAGGAATTGCAATAATATAAATTTCCTCTCTATGTGTTCAAAGTTTTGAAGTTATGCTTGTTTTGCCTTCCTACGCTAGTTGATTTTTGTTCCCATAAATTATTTGATCACAAAATAGGAAGTGGGTTAGACTTAAATGAGTTTTCCATGAGATTCATGATGCTCTTTTGCATATTTCAATTACTACTTCTTATGTGAGCAACACTGAAATCATTATGCCTAGCTAGGGGCGTAAAACGATAGCGCTTGTTGGGAGGCAACCCAATGAATAAATTTATTTTCATCTTTTTCTTTAAGTTTTTGAGTGTTGACACAATTATTGTACTGTTATGATTGTGTTTTTATGTTTTAATTAGTGTTTGTGCCAAGTAAAGCCTTTATGATGATTCATTAGATGATCAGAAACAATGCTGAATATGAAACAGAAACTTTGACTCCAGTGCAGGAATTTTCATTTTTTACTGGAGCGTGATAATGATATGAAATTTTAATAAAGTGTTTCTATACAAATTCTTTACGTTGTCCTGATTTTCCAGAATTTTTAGAGTTACATATGTATGGTTAGAGTACAGATTACTACAGACTGTTCTGTTTGAGACAGATTCTGTTTTCATTGCATTGCGTGCTTGTTTTGATGAATCTATGGTTTGTATTGAAGGGTATAAGCCATGGTAAAGTTAGAATACAGTAGATATAATGCCATAATAAAATTTGAATGAGTTTGCAACAGTACATAAAGTGGTGATTTGCTTTATTATACTAACAGATCTCACGAAGGTTTTGTTGAGTTTTGTGTGATTGAAGTTTTCAAGTTTTGGGTGAGATCACGATGGATGAAGGAATAAGGAGTAAAAAGAGACTAAGCTTGGGGATGATACAGCACCCCCAAGATAATATCCAAGGAGAAACAAGCAACTAAGCTTGGGGATGCCCCGAGTGGCATCCCCTCTTTCTTCTAACGACCATCGGTATTTTAGTTGGAGCTATATTTTTATTCGTCACATATCATGAGTTTTGCTTGGAGCGTCTTGTATTATTTTAGTCTTTGCTTGCTTTTCTTTTTAGTTTTTCACAAGTATCCTTGCTGGACACACCTATTTGAGAGAGCCAAAACAATGCAATGATTTGTTGGAATTGCTCTAGTGCTTCACTTATATCTTTTTGATCACGGTGTGCTTTAAATTTTTGAAGAAATACTCTCATGCTTCACTAACATTAATTTGATATTTAGTAATTTTTGAAGAAATTCTCTCATGCTTCACTTATATTATTTTGAGAGATGAAACTTTTATGCTCATGTTCTTCACTTAAATTTAGTTGAGCTTGTCAAAAGCAATGTCAATATATGAAACTAGTCCCAAAGTGATAGATATTCAAGAGGGATATAATAAAAACTTTCATGAAGATCATTGGACAAATTAAACTTGATTCCTTGTAATAGTTTTGAGACATGATGATAGTTATATGTGAGTCATGTTGGTGAGTAATTGTGCTTTAGTAAGAATATTGGTGTTAAGGTTTGTGATTCCCTATGCAAGCACGAAAGTCAATAGTTATGCAATGAAATTACATCCTACTTATGGTGCATTATTCGGTGTTAGTTATGCTCAATGACTTTTTATGTGAATTTTTGTTTCTTGGTTGGTTGCTTCTCAATATTTTTGCTAGCCTCCACTTGTACTAAGTAGAAATACTACTTGTGCATCCAAAATCCTTAAACCCAGTTTTGCCATATGAGTACACCATACCTACCTATATGAGGTATTTCCATGCCATTCTAAGCAAATTTGTATGTGCCATCTCTAATTTTCAAATTGAATTTCCTTTTTGTGTGCTCGTACTGCTCATGAAACGGTAGGGGGTGTCCAATATTTTTCCATGCTAGATGTGTTATTCTCAAGATGAGTGTTTATTCACTTGTCATTGCACGAGAGTACGACAGTAATAGGGATGCCCAGTCCCGAAATGAAAAAGAAATTTACTTCATGTTGTCAAATAATAAATTTCTTGGAAAGTGTTGGTATAGAAGGCAACCGTGGATACGGCTAGCCATGGATTGTGAAAGATTGGTGGAAAAAGGAATAAACTTTACTTTATGTTTGTGAACCGCCTATGATGTATCTAGCATGGAAAGTATTGAGAACTACTCTGTCGTTTTCGTTGACAGGAAAGGCATGCCACCCAAAATATTTTTCTCTCTCAATTTAAGCTTTGAGCTCTGGCACCTCTAAAAATCCCTACTTCCCTCTGCGAAGGGCCTATCTATTTACTTTATGCAATTTTTATTTTTAATTTGAGTCTCAATCTTCTCTTATAAAGCACCAACTAGGGGGCACTATGATCATACTTGTGCATTGGGTGTAGTTAATATTTGAGTGTGTTTCATGAATGGATCAATGATTGAGCATGATGGGCTAGGGATAACTTTCTTTAGTGTTGATATTTTGAAAGACATGGTTGCTTGTTAGCATGCTTGAGTATTAAAGTCTTTATGTCAAAACTAGACTATTGCTTTGAACCATCTAGAAGTCCAAATGTCCATGCTACAAAAGAAAAGAATATGTGATGAATATGTTAGGCAACATTCCACAACAAAAATTCTGTTTTTATCATTTACCTACTCGAGGACGAGTAGGAATTAAGCTTGGGGATGCTGATACATCTCCAACATATCTATAATTTTTTATTGTTCCATGCTATTATATTATCATTCTTGGATGTTTTACAATCATTTTATAGTAACTTTATATCATTTTTTTGGGACTAACCTATTGACATAGTGCCAAGTGCCAGTTGCTGTTTTTTGCTTGTTTTTTACTTCGCAGAATATCAGTAACAAATGGAGTCCAATTGCGACGAAACTTTTTGGAGATTTTTCTTGACCAGAAGGAAGCCAGTGGGCCAAAGAAGTACCCAGGAGGGAGCCCAGGCCGCCCACAAGACACCAGGGCACGCCAGAGGCCCCGGGCGCGCACCCTGGTGGATTGTGGCCGCCTCGGGAACCCCCTCCACCACCTCTGAGATCTATAAATTCCCAAATATTCCAGAAACCCTAGAGGAGTTGACGAAAAATACTTCCAGCCACCGCAAGTTCCAGAACTGCGAGATCCAATCTAACACCATCACGGAGGGTGTCGTGGTTTTGTCACGGCAGACGTCCGAAGACTTAGGTTCGAGGCCATCGCTAAGACGGTGGACTCAAAGGGGTTGGTCGAGACAAGGGACACGAGTTTACCCAGGTTCGGCCCCTCAAGAAGAGGTAAAAGCCTACGTCCTGCTTGTGCTGTATTGATTGGAGTATCGATTACAAGGGAGCGGGTTCGCTTGACCTAGTTCTCGATTGATTGGTTTCTTGTCTAAGCCGCCCCGGGGTCTCGCCTTTATATAGGCGGTCGAGGCCCTGGGTTACACGAGTCCTAAACCGACTCATACAACGTAGTCAATCCTGTTTCTAAGTCGCTTTGCCTCCTTGAGCAAGCCGTCTCCGGGCGGCTTAACCGTCCGGGTCTCACACCATCTTCTGTCTCTGGGCCTTCGTCTTGGCCCGCCTGATAAGCCGCCATGCGGCCTGGCCTTCATCTTCCGGCCCACCTTAAGGGCCTTGCTTATGAGCCGCCGGGTATGACCCGGCCCCTCCTGGGCGGGTCTTACCACGGGGTTATATCCCCAACAGAGGGGTTCATCATCCTCATTTGTGCCTCTCCAATGATGCGTGAGTAGTCCACCATAGACCTATGGCTCCGTAGGCAGTAGCTAGATGACTTTCTCTCTCTCTTTTGATTCTCAATACAATGGTCTCTTAGAGATCTATTTGATGTAAAGACTTTTTGCGGTGTATTTGTTGGGATCCG
This sequence comes from Elymus sibiricus, assembly GCA_039707655.1. Taxonomy (NCBI): domain Eukaryota; kingdom Viridiplantae; phylum Streptophyta; class Magnoliopsida; order Poales; family Poaceae; genus Elymus; species Elymus sibiricus. Next base: position 77,421,263 of record CM077673.1, read on the forward strand.
ATGAATTTTGAGTTCATGATCAGTTTCTATCCATGAATATTATTTGAGTCTTCTTTGATCTCTTATATGCTTGATTACTTATATCCTCGTATTTCTTCTTCGAATCTTTGGTTTAGTTAGGCCAACTAGATCGATTTTTCTTGCCACGGGAAGAGGTGATTTGTGATGGGTTCTATCTTGCAATGTCCTCTCCCAGTGACAGAAGGGGCAGCGAGGCACGCATGCATCGTTGCTATTAAGGATAACAAGATGGGGTCTATTCCTACATGAATAGATCTTGTCTACGTCATGTCACCATTCTTATTGCATTACTCCGTTTTCCATGAACTTAATACACTAGATGCATGCTGGATAGCGATCGATGTGTGGAGTAATAGTAGTAGATGCAGAATCGTTTCGGTCTACTAATCTTGGACGTGATGCCTATATAATGATCATCGCCTTGGATATTGTCATGATTATTTGATCTTCTATCAATTGCCCAACAGTAATTTGTTCACCCACTGTGTGCTATACTCATGAGAGAAGCCACTAGTGAAACCTACGGCCCCCGGGTCTACTTTTCCAACATATTGCTTTCCGATCTATCTTTTTGCCGCTTTTGTTTTCAGATCTACTATTCCAAAAACCGAAAAATACCTTGCTACACTTTTTATTTGCCTCTTTTATTTTGCGTTCTTGCGAGATCTATTTATCCAATCTACAATCTAATCTATCTTTTTACCCTGGAGAGATTGACAACCTCTCTTTCGCGTCGGGTTGCAAGTATTTGTTCTTTGTGTGCAGGTGCCGTTTACATAGTGTTGCGTGGTCCTCCTACTGGTTCGATACATTGGTTTCATAACTGAGGGAAATACTTACCGTCGTTGTGCTGCATCATCCCTTCCTCTTGGGGGAAACACCGACGCAGTCTCAAGCCACGTCAATGACCTGCAAGTGCACAGGGATGTTGTAGCACTTTCGTGTGATAAGTGGAGGTTTGAACCCACAGGGAGCTTATAGCAAGGCACCACAAACCCCGCAACTACGTTGTCACTTTCACGCAGCCATGTACGCACCCAAACCATAGTTTGGAAACGTCTACTCTATCGTTGCTAGGAAAACTCGAATAAACGGGTAATCAACTAAATACTAATAAGAAGGTAAAAACAAGGATTAAAAGATGCCAAGTTAGTGGTGAAGGTGCTTGAGTAATAAAGCGTTCTCGAGGTTTCTAGAATCACTACCATATACAAACTATCATATCCTGTAGTAACTGGTCAAATGCATAAGTGGGCCGAGCCGGGTACAGAACATGTTCTACTCGAAGTAGACTTCGTTCCACACATGCCACCATCATAGTCTCCCCCATAGGGTTACAACTCATGAGAATTAAGGGTTACCCCGTGGACACAAACTCTCTAAGGGTTCTCCGTAACTCCCCCTATCAATTGTCATGGCGAGGAATCAAAGGCTTTTACTGTCACCTCTAATTACCCGAATGCCCCAACCCTTCACAATGATAGTAGCTTCTCGATGTTCAATCATGACAATAGTGCGAGCAAGGCCTCCTCTCCACACTCGTGAGAATACTAGCTCGAATCATGAACATGTAATATTCGATCATACCAAGAAGGATATAGGTTCAACCATATCCTCAAGAACTAGTAAAATTACTCAAGCATATGCATGAAGGTTAGGGATCAGTTACAAGCCAACATCAAGCCAGTAAAGGGAGAAGGCATGGTGCTGATGGTGGCGGCGCGATGGTGAAGAAGATGATGATGGTGGCCGCGACGGTGGTGATGAGGATGGGGGCGCCACCGGTGATGGTGGCGCCGACGCGAGGGCACCGGCCCAAGCCTCCTCCTTCTTCCGTTGGTTATTTTCCCTTTTTCTCAGGTGTGGAGCAGCAATGGAGATGGGTTGTGGATGAATGAGACGTGAAAGAATGAGATGACGATGTCTAGGGTTGAGGAGGTGTATATATGGAGCCTCCCTAGCCTCCTCTCTTGATGGGCTTCATCCAAGGGCTCTCAATGAGAAAAATCCTCTCCCAATATCTTCTTTACGAGCCAAGGATCACGTGGGATCGAACGGGGACAAAATCGGTGAAGAATCCCGTGTGGAGGGCAACTTTTTTTTGGAGATGTGTGCACGTCAAATGACCGCCGAAACAACAGCCCGCGGTCGTTCGAAAGGTCATCTTTCTCTTTGTCTTCCGCCGGTAAAACAGCCGCAAAATCTTCATACGAACTCGGAATTTGACGTTCTTGGTCTCGTTGGATTCGTATGAACGGCGCCGATCCATTCCTGGTCTTGGATCTTGATTTGGAGCACTTTGGAAAAAACACTTTTTCCGACCTCCAAAATGGCCAAGTCTCGCCCCGATCAGTGACTCCGTATCAAACCCATCCTTGGTTCTTTCATCGTGCTTGGTCCTAGGTTGCTCCAAATCACGTATAGACACAAGAAAACAAAAGAAAACAAATAAAACACCAATTAAAACACTAAATGTGCAATGCTCACAATGATAAGTACCAAAACCGGTAATCATGCATAATGATATATGAAGACAACATGCAATAAATAAACTCTAAAACTGCGTAAAATATAGAGCCATCAACCATCGAGGAACGGACAGCTGCTGTGTTGTTCTCACCATTGGGTATCCACGTCGTGGATGTTGCTGCCGCCATCTTAATACGTCTCAAACGCATCTACTTTTCCAAACACTTTTGCTCTTGTTTTGGACTCTAATTTGCATGATTTGAGTGAAACTAACCCGAACTGACGTTGTTTTCAGCAAAACTTCAATGGTGTTGTTTTTGTGTAGAAATAAAAGTTCTCGGAATCGAACGAAACTTTTTGTGCATTTTTTCTGAAATATATAGAAAATAATGGAGCGAAGACCACCCCCCTGGGCACGCCCTGATGGCTTGGGGCCACCTCGTGGCTCCTCCGACCCTAATTCTAGTCCTATAAATTCCTAATTCTCGAGAAAAAAAATAAGAGAGAAGTTTTCATCGCGTTTCACGAGACAGAGTTGCCGCCACCTCCCGTTCTGATCTGGAGTCCGTTCAGGGCTCCGAAGAGGGGGATTCGTCGCCATCATCATCACCAACCCTTCTTCATTAACACCGTCATGATGTTCACCATCGGGAGTGAGTAATTCCTTTGTAGGCTTGCTGGACGGTGATGGGATTGGATGAGATTGATCGTGTAATTGAGTTATTTTGATAGGGCTTGATCTCTAGTATCCATTATGTTCTGAGATTGATGTTGCTATGCTTAATGCTTGTCACTAGGGCCCGAGTGCCATGATTTCAGATCTGAACCTATTATGTTTTCATCAATATGAGAGTGTTTTAGATCCTATCTTTCAAGTTATATGCACCTATTATGTGTCATGATCCGCATACCCCAAGCTGACAATAATTGGGATTCTTTCGGGTGATTGTCATAGTTTGAGGACTTCATGTATTCACCATGTGTTAAAGCTTTGTTCCGGTTATCTATTAAAAGGAGGTCTTAATATCCCTTAGATTTTCTTATGGACCCCGGTACCATGGGAGGGTAGGAAAAATATGTCATGCAAGTTCTTATTATAAGCACATATGAATATTTACAGAATACATGCCTACATTACATTGATGAACTGGAGCTAGTTCTATGTCGCTCTAGTATGTAACTGTTACATGATTGATGTCATCTAAATCATTATCCATCACCGATCCATGGCCTATGCTTTTCATATATTGAATCTTGCTAAGTTAATATTGCTACTACTACTGTTACAATCACTATAAAACTGCTATTGTTACAGTTACCGTCACTACTACTATTTTGCTGTGCTACTAAAACTTTTGCTACAGAGAGATAACCTGGTGTGGTTGAATTTACAACTCAACTGCCAAGACCAATAAATATTATTTGTCTTCCCTTGTGTCGAATCAACAAAATTTGGGTAAAATACTTCCCTTGAAGAGTGTCATGATCCCCTATACTTGTGGGTTATCAAGACCGTTTTCTAGCGCCATTGTCAGGGAGTATAGCTCTATTTATTGTGTTCACCAAGGTTATCCAATTGTCACTATGAAGAATCAGAAAGATACCAGAACCAAGATCATACCCTCTAAGATGAGGGGAGGGAACTGCTGTCTACCTCTGCTTTTGATTCACCCACTGTTTTGAATCAGCTTAGGACACCACCAAATGCTACTCGTTCTAATATATCTCAAGTACTTGATGATGCTACTTCTGAAATTAATGATGATACTACTGTTATGCTCGATGAAACCAAAATTGTGCCACTGAATGAATTACTTGATGCTCATATTGCTAAAGCTAGAGAACTTTGATTCACCTATTACGGCTAGCTCTCCCAGTAGATATGAAATGCCTGATGTACCTGAGGGTTATGTTATGGATGGGGAGCTAGCTAGAGACTTCCTTGCTTGTAATGATAGAGATGATTTGAAGAAACTACTATGCAATCTGAAAGAAAAATCTATGATGGAGAAAATGAAACATGATCCTAAATTTGCTACTTCTCCTATATGTGTTACTGATAAGGATTATTATGAAACTGAAACTTTTGTGGCACACCTCACTAAATTGAATGATATTGCCACTTTGTTTGCTCATGAGGAAAAGATACGTTATTATTATATCCTTAAGCTTTTTCCTTTCTCGCTAAAAGGCGATGGTAAGAAATGGTGCCGCACTCCTGCTCCTAGTTGTGTGCGTAGCCCCCAGGATATGATCTATTACTTTACTAAAAAATATTTTCTTGCTCATAAGAAACAAGCTGCTTTACAGGAAATATTTAACTTTGTGCAAAGGAAAGAAGATAATCTCCCTCAAGCTTGAGGGAGGCTTCTCCAGCTTCTAAGAGCTTTGCCTGATCATCCGCTCAAGAAAAATGAAATACTTGATATGTTTTATAATGGACTAACCGATGCTTCTAGGGACTACCTAGATAGTTGTGCTGGTTGTGTTTTTAGGGAAAGAACTATTGGGCAGACTGAAGAACTATTGGATAATATTTTTAAGAATGCTAATGATTGGACACTTCCTGAACCACCGCCGGAACCTATTCAAAAGAGAAGAGGTATTATATTCCTCAGTCCAGAAGATATGCATGAAGCCAAGAGAACTATGCAAGAAAACGATATTAAATCTAAAGATGTCAAGAATTTACCACCTGTTGAAGAAATAAATGGACTTAACATCCCTACACAGCAAGTGGAGGTAAATTCTCTTCGTAGATTTGATGAAAGTGATATACCTTATACTAAGACTCCTAGTCAATGCATGGATAAATTTGATAATTATATTGTGAAGCAAGAACATTTTAATAATTGCGTGAAGGATCAATTACAATGTAATGCTACGATGATAGATCGCTTGAGTAACTTGATGTTTAGAATTGATAATGATGTTAAAGGTCTAGGTAAACATGCTTCCATGGTTCATACTCAATTAGACCAAGTTGCTAAGTCACAAAATTATTTGCTTGCTGAATATGAATGATCATGCTGTTAGAGTAATGACTAGAGGAGATAGAATGACTCAGGAACCTCTTTTTCCCGAAGGTCATCCTAAAAGAATTGAACAAGATTATGAGAGAATTAATGTTGATGAACCTAGTCCATCCAAAAATAAAAAGAAAAAGAAAAATGCTAGGACTATGCATGCTTCTAGCGAACCTGTTATGGAAAAACCGACTGAGAGTCATAATGATGTTTCTATTTCTGATGCTGAAACACAATCTGGTGATGAACGTCCACCTAGTAATAATGATAATGTTCATGAAGATGCCCCACCAGATAATGATATGGAAAATGATAATGATGTAGAAATAGAACGTGCTGAAGATCTTGATAACCCAACTCCTAAGAATAAATGTTATGATAAGAAATACTTTTTGCTAGAAAAAATTGTAAAGAAAGAGAACCATGGGTCCAGAAACCCATTCCTTTTCCTCGTAAGCCTTCTAATTATAAGGATGAGGAGGATTTTGAGCGCTTTGCTAAAATGATTAGACATGTCTTTTTGCACACTCGCTTGACTGATATTTTGAAAATGCCTCCTTATGCTAAATACATGAAAGATATTATCTAATAGAAGAAAATTACCTGAAACTGAGATTTCCACCATGCTTGCTAATTATTCTTTTGATGGTGGAGTGCCTAAGAAGTTGGGAGATCCAGGGATACCCACAATACCTTGCTCCATTTAACGAAGTTATGTTAAAACTGCTTTATGTGATCTAGGACCCGGTGTTAGTGTTATGCCATTCTCCCTATATAAAAGACTTGATTTGAATAAACTCACACCTACTTTAATATCCTTGCAAATGGATGATAAATCCACTGCTATACCTATTGGAATTTGTGAGGATGTACCTGTTGTGGTTGAAAATGTTACTATCTTAACGGACTTTGTTATTCTTGAGACGCCCGAGGACGACAACATGTCGATTATCCTTGGTAGACCCTTTTTAAATATTGCAGGAGATTTTATTGATTGCAACAAAAGCAATATTACTTTTCATGTCAATGGCAAACAACATACATTGCACTTTCCAAAGAAACAAACTTTGGTAAATAATATCAATGCTATTGAGCAAGTGGCCACAATCACTATTGGAGGGTTTAAATTTCCTATTCCTACTGCCACGAAGAAATATGATATTCTTATTGTTGGGGATATGCAAATCCACATTGAGGTAACTTTGTGCTATATGAAAATTCTTCGGTTTCATGTCAATCAGAAACGGTTATTATTAAGACTTGATCAACCTTATTAATGAATCCTTTTTGAAAGGCATGTTATTGATGAATTTAGTAAGAACAACCTTCTGTACCCTTAGTTTATTCTCTGTTATTTTTAGTTTAATAAAATAAAAGTGCCATGATTATCCCGTTTTTTGAATTATCTGTGCAATGAAAAATGACCTAAAAATAAAAATTCTCAGATTGCCACACAATTTCTATAGAAATTTTTCTAGAATATTTAAAAAAATTGGAGCATAAAACACCTCAGGGGGTGCACCTGTTGGTGCCAAGCCAATAGGGTGCACCCTGTTGGCTTGGGGGGCCCACTGGCACCCCCTTACTTATCCCTTTGGTCCACTCCTTCTTCCTCTAGAAAAAAATTCCTGGTTTCTCTCTCTCTCTCTCTCTCTCTCATGTTCTAGCTCCCAAACCTGAAAATTTTGATCTCTTTGCTTGGAACTCCATTTCCAAAACTGCCTTGAAGGATTGCTCCTTGGTAAGTGACTCCCCCATTTCCCTAATTAGTTTTTGCTTTAGTGGTTTATATTTTGCAGATTTTTCTGCACTTGGTGGTACTGAAAATGAGCTTACATGTTGAATTCTTTGAGTTCCAAGTAGTTTGAATGCTTGATATGGCCTCCAGACATCTATATGAGTAGTTGCTACCAATCTTACAAAATTTTATTGACATAATTTTGTGGTCCAAAATTTCAGAAATTTGTTCTTAGGAAAATGAATATCTTTAGGAGGGGCTCTATGCGTCGGAGTCCGAAGGGAGTTACTGGGAGTACCCAGGGCCAAGACATCAAGATCGTTCGCAACATGGAGATTAGGCTGTGCGAATGGCCAAACACATCTTTTATTAATGAAGCGGATTTCTACGAAGAGTTCACGCAATTCATTGCAAATGTCGGGCTTACCAATTTCCTTGCAGATGAGTGTGATCAATACTATCTCCTTACAAACTCCTTTGTGCAAAATTTCTATTTCATGCCTAGGCTCGATATCCCCATGACGCGCTTTGATTTATATGCGGAACATTTTGAAATACCATTCACCTTGTTCTGCAAAATATGTTTGATTCCCTCTGACGGGGGATTAAATGAGCCTAGGCCGGAGGAGTTCGAGGACTTCCTCCTCACTTTGACTGTGGGTGCACGTAGGGGCGTGTCGAACGCCCGAACTACTAGCTTGCATTTTCCTGTTGTGCACTACTTTGCGTTATTTATAGGGAAATGCTTAATTGCTATGGAGCAGGGTTGCAGTCTCAGTGCCCCCACCCTTGTTATTTTGCATCGCACATTATTTGGCGATAACACATACGTCTTAGGAGCTATCGTTGCGCGTCGTTTGCATGGTAACCGGACTAGGGGAAAGGTCCATGGTGGCATTTATGCCACTCGTTTAGCTGCACACTTTAATATCAGTATACGTCCCACTGATTACTTGCTATCTAAGGTTTATCTTGATCACCAGTCTATGATAGAACACCACTTTATCGATGAACCCGAGCCTCCGCACCGCATTCCATATAATGCGGTATATAGCGAGAGGACTAGTGATGTTATTGAATTTCCTGCACCCTCTCTGTTTAACTATCATGCCAAGCACGAATATGTTGTCATGCCATTAGATATAATTGCTTATCGGAACGAGTTAGCTGAGGCGGAGGCCGCGGCCTAGGCTTGGGACGCTCAAGTGCCTCAGTCTAACTACTTTCCTCCTGACCAGATGGCTACTTTGGATGGTGATCACCAAGCTAGGCCAAAACCCTAAGCTTGGGGGAGTACGTATTTCTCACCGACATTACATGCATGTTCACACACTTCATTTCAATTGTCGGTGTTCATCCTCTTTCATTGTATATCCATGTTAGTTTTATTTTTTTCACTTTCTTCTTGTGTGTTCGAAAAACTTTGAGAACCCAAAATTAGTTTGTAGTATTAAAAGAAAACTCAAAAATATTTCCTTTGCACGTTGGGAGCTTTCCCGTGTAATAAGTTTTTCTCGTTCTTGTTTTTCCTTTGTTTATTTGCTTTCTTTGAGAAAATCAAAAACTCCAAAAAAAATCAGTGTGTTTCTCTGAATTTGTTTTATTTTTGTTGAGTCAGTGAAAGGAGAAAGATCACGATGAAAATGTTGAATGACTCTCATATGCATTAATGTTGATGTAACGAAAAGTCAATATTACCTTGTCTTCTCCTTTGTATAAATTGTTTCGTAGATTCCAGCTTAGTCCTGCAAGTGAAAGGCAATAATGACGATATTTAATGAAGTGATCGTGGTAAAGGAAGCTGGTATGAACTCTTCTTGTTTTCCGTTTTTGTAAATATGTTTAGCTCGTTCGATCTTGATTCAACATATTGTGAGTAAACATGTTTATGATGACAATTAGAGATTATAGTTTCTCATGCCAAGCATAAATAGCTAGGAGTGAATAATGATTTATCTTATGTGTCAACATGCATTAAAATGGTTGTGATGTTGTATGGTAGTATGGTATCCTCCTCTGAGTAATTCGGGCGGCTTGACTTGGCAAATGTGCAAAGATGTAGTTGATTCAAATCCAATGTAGCCTTCATGATATTTATGTTTAGAGTGTCTATATCCTACTCATGCTAATGTTCAATGTTAACTATTCGCAATGTATGATTATGACCGTTTTCGCTCACTAGCTGGTTGCTTCTCAATCTATTGCTAGCCTTCACCTGTACTATGCAGGAACGCTGCTTGTGCATCCAAAACCCTTAAACCCAAGTTATTCCACATGAGTCCACCATATATACCTATATACGGTATTACCCCGCCGTCCCAAGTAAATTTGCATGTGCCACCTCTAAACATTCAAATAAACATCCATTTTGTGTGCTCGTACCGCTCATCGAGCAACAGGGCCGTCAGTATCTTCTATCCTAAGCGGGTTATTCTCAAGACGAGCATTTATTCGCGTTTTATTGCACGAGAGAGGCTGGTAAAAAGGATGCACATCCCTGCATAATCAAAATAAATTAACCAAAACTCCTGGGACAGTTGATATGTTGGAGGGCACCCGTGGATTTGGTCAGCCATGGCATGTGTATGTATGGTGGATGGGAGTAAACTTTATAATTCCGCTTGGGAACCGCCAAGAATGTGTTTAGCATGGAAGATATTGAAAACTCAGTCGTGACGTTGACAGGAAAAGCACACCACCCAAAATTACAATTTCACCCCAGTTTTTAACTCTGAGTTCTGGCACCTCTGCAAATCAATGCTTCCCTCCACGAAGGGCCTTTCTATTTACTTTTATGTTATTTTACATTAATTCTTCAATCATCATCTTCTTGCTAAAGCACCAGACCGGAGAGCACTATTGTCATTTTTATGCATTGAGTCTAGTTAATGTTGGATGTGAGCATGACTGGATCTATTCTACCCTGAATTACAATGTTTAGTCGCTGCTTGAACCTCACAGGTGCTCAGCATTTATGTTTTTGGTCTCAGAAAGGGCTAGCGAGATACCATATCATCATATTATATCATGATTGTTTTAACAAATTGTTGGCACGTGAGATGTTTTATTATTGCTCGCTAGTTGGTTATGTTATTGCCATGAGTTATAATAGCTAAGTGTTATCATCGATGTGGTTATTTATAATCTATGCTGAAAACCTGAACTCAAGGTGAGCATATATATGGCAACGAGAAGAAAAGAGTTTGTATAATTTTCCTTATCACTTTCAGTTTATCAACAGAATTGCTTGAGGACAAGCAATGAGTTAAGCTTGGGGGAGTTGATACGTCTCAAACGTATCTACTTTTCCAAACACTTTTGCTCTTGTTTGGGAGTCCAATTTGCATGATTTGAATGAAACTAACCCGGACTGACGCTGTTTTCAACAGAACTTCTATGGTGTTGTTTTTGTGTAGAAATAAAAGTTCTCAGAATCGGACGAATTTTTTTGTGGATTTTTTCTGGAATATATAAAAAATAATGGAGCGAAGACCCACCAGAGGGGGGGCACCTGTTGGTGCCAATCCAACAAGGCGCGCCCACCCCCTGGGCGTGCACTGATGGCTTGGGGCCACCTTGTGGTTTCTCCAACCCTAATTCTAGTCCTATATATTCCTAATTCCCGAGAAAAAAATAAGAGAGAAGTTTTCATCACGTTTCACGAGATGGAGCCACCGCCACCTCCTGTTCTTCCTTGGGAGGGCTGGTCCGGAGTCCGTTTGGAGCTCCGGAGATGGGGATTCGTCGCCATCGTCATCGCCAACCCTTCTTCATCAACACCGCCATGATGCTCACCACCGGGAGTGAGTAATTTCTTTGTATGCTTGCTGGACGGTGATGGGATTGGATGAGATTGATCATGTAATCGAGTTATTTTGATAGGGCTTGATCCCTAGTATCCACTATGTTCTGAGATTGATGTTGCTATGACTTTGCTATGCTTAATGGTTGTCACTAGGGCCCGAGTGCCATGATTCCAAATCTGAACCTATTATATTTTCATCAATATGATAGTGTTTTATGTCCTATATTTCAAGTTGTATGCGCCTATTACGTGTCATGATCCGCATACCCCAAGGTGACAATAATTGGGATTCTTTCCGGTGATTGTCGTAGTTTGAGGAGTTTATGTATTCACCATGTGTTAATGCTTTGTTCTGGTTCTCTATTAAAAGGAGGCCTTAATACCCTTAGATTTACTTATGAACCCCGTTTCCACGGGAGGGTAGGAAAAAAATATGCCATGCAAGTTCTCATTATAAGCATGTATTACTATATACGGAATACATGCCTACATTACATTGATGAATTTGAGCTAGTTCTGTGTTGCTCTAGTATGCAACTGTTACATGATTGATGTCAACTAAATCATTATCCATCACCGATCCATGGCCTACACTTTTCATATACTGAACCTTGTTAAGTTACTATTGCCGCTACTACTATTGCAATCACTATAAAGTTGTTGTTGTTACCGTTGTCGTCACTACTACTATTTTGCTGTGCTACTAAATTTTTTGCTACAGATAGATAACCTGGTGTAGTTGAATTGACAACTCAACTGCCAAGACCAATAAATATTCTTTGGCTCCCCTTGTGTTGAATCAACAAATTTGGGTAAAATACTTCCCTCGAAGACTGTTACGATCCCCTATACTTGTGGGTTATCACATCTTAGCTGAGCAGCGTCCCTTTCAGCTAGTGCAACAGCACTGTCGGGGATTGCAGCCACGCTCATGGATGTGGTGAGTACGCTCACTGATGATGTGGTCGCGCTTGGGATGGAGTGGGTCACCAAAGTTTCCCTCACGACGCGGATCCACATCCCCATCTTTCATCGGTGATGTTTAAACAGTAAAATAGGCTTGATGTGTAGCGTCCCGACTCAAAATGAGCCAAGCCTCTGTGTGTCAGTGCCATCCCTGGATCAGTATGCTGGCACACACAGTACATCAATGTATATATCAAAGTGCAATCACATGTAAATAACGTAAAACTGATATATAGCTCTTTAATCTCAACGGAAACAGTCAACGGGAGTGGAGTCCCAATAAACACCAACGGCAGGTTGAGTGTAGACCGTAACCCTAAATCGTACACTTACTCCTCGTAGAATTATTCCCGCAACAAGAGACGTTGCAGCCGTGTAGGTCAGCACATTGAATGTACCGGCAAGATCACCATAGAGTAAAATGATAAAGACTATTCTATATGCAAAAGGCTTTGTGGCTCTGTGTCTGAGTTTTTGTAGAAAAGCTTGTTTTATTTTCCCTACAACAAAGGAGTCAAACTGAATATCACTACAAAAGTTGATTGTTAATGAGATGGTTCCACCAACCAATTCTCATGTCCCAAAATAATTAATAGATCCACTCATCATAATTTATTAATTGTGTTGAGACTGGCTGATAGTATCATCTCCGGTGCTCATGTTGTCCATAACCGGGGACACGGCTAATCGATTAGTTTGACACTCTGCAGAGGTTTGTACACTTTACCCGCAAGATTCGATCCCTCCCGTTGTGTCCTCGCACTGCCTGGTGTTTGAGAACGAGACGATCGAAACATGGCCTTCCAAAGTGATCCTCCGATAGAAAGATTATGTTTTGCTTGAAATCTTAATTTAAAATCTTCTAAAAATTCCCAAATTGTACAGGGTGATAAATCTAACTATTATTCACCAGCAGCAAAAGGTTTCATTCAATATATATTTTTAAACTCAAGTTATTCAGATTCTAGTGATTTGAACAAATTCAAATGAATTCAAATTTAAACAGATCAAATTTGAAATCTAAAAGTACGGGCAGAAAGTTCATAATATTTTTGAGCTACTGCAAAAAGAACCACCTAAAAATACTTAAAAACCTAAAAGATATCATCAAAACAAAATCTGATTCCAATCTGTTTCAGAAACTAAAACAAAAAAAACTTAATCTACGAACAGGGCCACGTGGCGAGCTAAGAGTGGTTGGGGGCGTGCGCATAATAAAAAAACGGTTCGACCTAAGTGTTTCTAATCTGGGCCGTTGCTCCAGATCTAACGGTCAGGGAGGGGTGGGGTGGTGAGCTCACTGGGGGGAAGTCGCCGGCGAGGTTGACGGCGGCCGAAGCGTGGGGTTGTCGGGGAGGCGGCTCCGGTGGTCTCCGGCGACGGCTGAGTGGTCCAGGCGACGGCGGGGCTCGGGGAGGGCGAGGTTGAGCGGGGCGAGCTCTTAGAGCTCCGGTGGTGGCGTGGTACTCCGGCGAGGGTGGTGGCAGCGTTCTGGCGAGGGGAGCTTGGGGTTTTGGGCAAAAATGAGGTGCGGGGGTCCTCCTCTATTTATATGCGGGGTCAGGAGCGAGGGGGAGGAAGGGAATCGGGGCGAGCTTCGGATCCGAGGAGGATTCCGGCAAGGTAAGGAAAGAGAGGGGGAAGGAAGGAGAAGGGCGACGGGGAGGAAAGAGCGGACGGTGGGGCCGGGGCGGAGTGAGAGAAAAGGGGCGGGCGAAGGATCGGTGGCCAATCCGAAGATCCTTCGGATCTGGCGCGGGGAGATACGGGCCAGTACTATTCCAACTGGGCCTGGGGGTTTTTCCAAAAAATAGAATTTTTCCTTTTGTTTAAAAACAAAAAAGAAAGTTATGATTTGGGAAATCAAATCAAATCTAAATATAGAAGTTTTATATACCAAATTTATCAAGAGAAAATATAGAATATGTTTAACATTTTTCCACGGCCAAAAGAACAATTTTAAAAAAAGATTTTTCAGAAAATGCCTAAATTGGTTTTATTTCTTTTTGCAAATAAATTTTCAAATAACCCCCTGGGTTTTATGGTTCAAGTATTTCACAAAAATACCTCTGACATGGAGGGTCATATTCCTCCTCTCATATTTTCAAAGTTTGGTCAGGGCATTTGAATCCATCCAAACTTTTTGAAAAATAAAATAAATTCCAAGTAGAACTTTTCAGTAGTTTTCAAATCCAAAATTTTAAATCCATCATTTGAAGAAGTCATGTAATCTCCTCTCATTGATTTTGAATTGGGTGGATTTGAAATAAAAAACAAAGGGGAAAGTCGTTTTATTCCCACTCATTCAAAAGATTTAAAAGTTTCAAATTTCACTCAATTTCAATCACTCAATCAAACAATCAATCATGTGTTAATTAGTATAACATTCAAAAATTTGGGATGTTACAAACCTACCACACTTAAAATGAATCTCGTCCTCGAGATTCGAAGAGGCTAGAAAGAAAAGGTTAGGGTTTGGGGTCCTCTAGCAAATCCATTGACCTGAAAAGTGTGGGTGCTACCACACTTAAAATAAGAGTTATTGGTCCCTCAAAATCATGGCAGTCCTCTGGGGTCTTGGCATCTGTCTCTTCACATTCTTTACAATATCTCCTTCGGTGATGCTCTTCCGCTTCAATCAAAATCTTGTGTTCTCATATCAAAGTAGATTTGTTCCGATACTGGGTCTCCTCAACTGACAAGTCTCGTTCATTCTAAACAACTTATCGATGATCTCATGGTGGTCTACCATTTGTGGCTTTCCTGCAGTGAAATGGGTATTGACTTCATCCTTTCCGTAAAAATTCCTACGTGTGACAACAACTGCCATGTACAAGGGTCCTCATCATACCATTCTAAGGCTTAAACAAAAGCTTCAAAGAACGTCGTCTCTTTACTATGGAAAAGTCACTCAGATTTACCATTCCAAATAGCAAGAGAATGATAAGAGTAAGTCGTCATGGTGGCCAAGCCATGTCGCACTAAAATCATTACCTTGTATAAGGTTTAGTGAATCTCGTATTCTAACACTTGGGCTTCCTCACAAGCATTGCAGAAATTCTCTTGTCCACGAACGAAGTTTGGATAAATCCATTGATTCTGCAAGCTGAAACAAACATCTATCGTTTCTTCACAACTCTCAGGTTTACGTATGCTCCTAAGGAAAACGTCTGCTGATCTGTCATAGCTTCTTCCAAGTTCCTTCCTTCATAAAGGTAGGGCTTGATCCTTATTAATCCTGAGGTCTGGGGTTGTGTCTCACTTCAACACTTGTACAGCTTTAACTCATCCTTGGGGTTACTAGCGTTTCATATTCCAACATTACCTTCAATTCATTCCATCATACCCTTGGGTAATCAAAATAAATCACAGACTTATTCTTGCCTAGATTCCACTCTGTGGAATTCATTTTCCTTTCCATTGGTCTGTTTACCCATATGTATTGGTTCATCATAATCATTCCTTCATTTCATCCTTATTTTATTCTCAAAACTCCAACTTTAAAAGTACTTTATTACAAATGCTATCATCCACATAGTTTGATATGGTCCAGCATTACCTTCACATGTATTCATCGTGTCCAGACTTCTTGGCATGGACCATACATTCTTTTTCCTTGGATCTTGTGGTTTTACCGGATGCTACCACACTTAAAATGAAATGTACTTATGCATGGACAGACCATATTTTCTCATATCCTCAAAAATGGTCAGAGATCTTTGTTTATAGAGTAACAACTCATACAATTCAACATAGGGAATCATGACACAATAATTTCATTTGATTCATGAAGTTATTACAATCTCTGAGACTTCCGTTACATGATTCAACTCCATAACCTCAAGGAAATAAGAGTGCTTCCTATTACATTTGTTACTTCCAAAAATCCAAGACTCAAACTACTCATGTTTAGCCTTCTTCTTAGGGCAGGTATAGGAGTAGTGTCCTGTCTTGTTGCACCGATGACAAGTGATGTGGCTCAGATCCTTCCGTGTAGAAAACCATGGAGTCTTTTTCTTCTTCTTTGGTTGGGCTACCTTCCTGATGCTTGGCTTATTCTTCTTGCAATAGCAATGAGGCCTCTCCAAGTTACAATGCAAACATCTGATGCCTCCACTTACATGGCCTTTCTTCTTGTCCAGGTTGATCATTCCTTCTATCTCCTGAGGATCATATTGCACTTCTTCTGTCGGGAAGTCTCCCAGATACTCGTTCGGACAATTCTAGGAGATATGTCCTTCTTCTCCACGTGAATAACATGACTTGCTATCGCCAAGTGGGTCTGGTATATCTTCCATCATCATGGGTTCTTCTAAATTTTTCCTGAGGGCTTCTTTCATTGCTTCTTTTTGCTGCTTCTTGACTTCTTGTACCTTGGTATAGAGTTGACATTGTGCCGGAAAATGAGTAGTTCCGTCACACAAGAAACATGTCACCTGCCCAGTCGCGCATTCCTCAGCTGGGTGATCTTCTTCACAATGAGGGCATTCATCCTTGTGTTCTTCATGAGTGTGTCCTATCTCTCCACATATCTTGCATGCACAAATCCCCGTTTCACCATTGCAACGGGCCTTCTGGGTGTTGGTGACAACATGAGATTGTTGCAGAGTCACCCTGAATTCTTCGCATGTGATTACTTCTTGCCTTCCATGGATAGCTTCATGCATCTTCCACCAAGATGCATCACCTTCTGCAAAATACCGAAGAGCATACTGGACCATCTCTTTCCTTGCAACAAGGTTATTCCTCAGGTGATCCTCCATGTTCTGAATCCATTGTTCCGTCTCCATGTGAGTCATTGATCCATAAAACACGAGTCTATCTTCATTCATCATCTATTGGGTCCAAGGTTTTTGGGATGAGATGGGTAAGAGAGAGAGAGGGAATGCATACATACTATAATAGCATCTCAAAGGCACAGACAATCAAACTCAAGTCCACACATTCATAAAGTTCAATCAACACTATAGTATCGCCACCCACATAAGGTTGGTATGGTCGATCACACAAATCGCAAAAACGTTCATCTTTATTTCTCTCATGGTGGGGATACTACTAAGCTAGCTTATATCATGTCTTCATCGTCAGTGGGCTTCTTCTGGTCATGCTTGATCTTCTCACGTTCTTCGGCCAGATTATCCCTGTTGATGCGGAGTTTCCTATGGCGGCCCTGTAGTTCCAGGAGTTGGTTCTTGAGCTTCTGGATTTCAACATCGCCAACATGTGCCATGGCCTGACTGTTCTTTAATTCTTGACGAAGCTTCTGAATCTCGGGATTGTGTTTCTTCAGACTGGCTACCTTCAGCTTCTCGGCCTTGAGGTCCTCACGAAGTGCTTCGTTCTCAAATAATTCTGAGAGAAGGTCCATTTGAAGTTTCTTGATATAATGCTCCAGTTCTTGATTATACACCAGTACAGGTGAACACTTTCTCTTCTATTCGTTTGTCAGGATGATGTGTGCTCCATCAGGTTTCTGCCATCCGAGCCTTCCAAAGTAGTGGGCACCTAACTCAGCACGATGACGATAGTTCAAACGTGTGATAGCATCATGGACGGCACTGTTCATGCCCATATCACAGTCATGGTTCAATGTGCCATAGTTGATGTCTTCGGTCTTGGGATCTTCTTTACGTCCAAAAACTTTAGTTCTGACGCCCCAAAATCCAGACTTCCTCTTAGTCACCTTGATCTCAGGTATCGGTAGCTTCATCATCTGCACCAGCTCCATGAGGAATGGACCTCCGAGAACATCCTCGTAGTCCTCTCTTTTGTTCAGGATGTAACTCTCCATCTATAGTTTGAAATAAGGAAGGTTCAGTAAAAGAATTAAGAAGATTACGAGAGTAGTGAAAACCAAAGTTGTTCCTATTAGGGTCTTCCTATCTCTAAGCCATTTCCTAGGGTCACGTCCTACAGTCAACATGTGCTTTGATACCATTTCTGTAGCGTCCCGACTCAAATCGAGTCAAGCCTCTGTGTGTCAGTGCCATCCCTGGATCAGTATGCTGGCACACACAGTACATCAATGTATATATCAAAGTGCAATCACATGTAAATAACGTAAAACTTATATATACCTCTTAAATCTCAACGGAAACAGTCAACGGGAGTGGAGTCCCAATAAACACCAACGGCAGGTTGAGTGTAGACCGTAACCCTAAATCGTACACTTACTCGTCGTAGAAATATTCCTGCAACATGAGACGTTGCAGCCGTGTAGGTCGGTACATTGAATGTACCGGCAAGATCACCATAGAGTAAAATGATAAAAGACTATTCTATATGCAAAAGGCTTTGTGGCTCTGTGTCTGAGTTTTTTTAGAAAAGCTGGTTTTATTTTCCCTACAACAAAGGAGTCAAACGGAGTATCACTACAAAAGTTTGTTGTTAATGAGATGGTTCCACCAACCAATTCTCATGTCCCAAAATAATTAATAGACCCACTCATCATAATTTATTAATTGTGTTGAGATTGGCTGATAGTATCATCTCTGGTGCTCATGTTGTCCATAACCGGGGACACGGCTAATCGATTAGTTTGACATTCTGTAGAGGTTTGTACACTTTACCCGCAAGATTTGACCCCTCCCGTTGTGTCCTCGCACTGCTTGGTGTTTGATAACAAGACGATCGAAACATGGCCTTCCAAAGCGATCCTCCGATAGAAAGTCAGTGCCCATCCAATCCTACCGTTCTTCTACATCACGTAGCAATCTGACCTACCAGAGTCACGACTAAGGTCAACCAAGCCAGAGCCCATAATGACTTTCGGTTGCACACGTAAGCTTTCCGGCCTTGAAGTATCCATCCATCTCTTTGGATCTGGGTGGCATTCCGTTGGGATGATCACAGGTAGATACCAGGATTCCCGGGCAAACCCATGATAGATATCAAGCTGCCAGATGCATGTCCAATCCACCCAGAGGTATATTGAGTCCTTGAAGTCTTGAAGTCTTGATCATCATGTAGGTCTTGAAATAATTAATTAACCTCACAACACTCCTGAATCTCACAACCAAACCCCGTCTACTAAAGCGTAGCAAAAGTGAAGTAACGTCCCTTCCCAGGCAATGGTAACAGGGTGTTGGGCTTCTCCTACCTCATGATACTACCACAAGTTCAAGCTCAATATCCTACTAGATGTATGATGGAGAGATTTTTTCTAATGCAAGTAAAACATAGGTAATGTAAGATGATCAAAGTGAACTTTCCTAGTAAGGGTTGATGAAGATAATATCGCTCTCACGAAAAATAACTTGATAGAACTATTCGTCACTCTCCGAAGAAAATCTATATAATCAAACATTGCATTCATAAGCAAACACTTCTAGCAATCAATACTATCAAGCAAAAAGCAACACAAAACACAATTGGATTGCGATGAAGGAAATACTTAAGACAAAAGGTAAAACAACAAAACTTCATCAAAACACTACGAAAAGTTTTTCCTATAAATAACCTATTGTCAATAGGAAAAAATCAACCACAAAATAAAACCTAACAAAAAGTATTTTCGTAAATCTTGTACTAGCAAAAATAATTTCTTTTGAAGAACAACTAAGAACTAATAAAAAGTTTTATCAAACTCAACTTATGACTTAAACAATGCTAACCATGAATTAAACCTCAAACAATTTCAACTTTAATACAAATTTTCTCTGATCTAAAATAAGGTTAACAGAAAATAAAACTTATAAAACAATTTATAGAAGACATTTTCAAATAGGAAATCAACTAGCAATGAAATTAATTTGCAAGTTATTATTGAACTAAAATTGATTTCATGCAATCAAAATTAATAAATAAAAATAAAAATAATCTTTGTTGATATACTACTGCTAACTAACAAAAAACAAAGTAAAACTTGTCAACTAATATAAAAGAAAATAAATTAAAAAACAAGTAAAACAAAAGAAATAGAAATAAACCTAAAAAGAACAAAAACAGATTATGTTTTGCTTGAAATCTTAATTTAAAATATTCTAAAAATTCCCAAATTGTACAGGGTGATAAATCTAACTAATATTCACCAGCAGCAAAAAGTTTCATTCAAAAATATATTTTTATACTGAAGTTATTCAGATTCTAGTGATTTGAACAAATTCAAATGAATTCAAATTTAAACAGATCAAATTTGAAATCTAAAAGCACAGGCAGAAAGTTCATAATTTTTTTGAGCTACTTCAAAAAGAATCACCTAAAATTACTTAAAAACCTAAAATATATCATCAAAACAAAATCTAATTCCAATCTGTTTCAGAAACGAAAACAGAAAAAAAAAACTTAATCTACGAACAGGGCCACGTGGCGAGCTAAGAGTGGTTGGGGGCATGCGCGCATTAGCTAAACGAGTGACCGCGCGCATAATAAAAAAACGGTTCGCCCTAAGTGTTTCTAATCTGGGCCGTTGCTCCAGATCTAACGGTCAGGGAGGGGTGGGGTGGTGAGCTCACTGGGGGGAAAAGTTGCCGGTGAGGTTGATGACGGCCGAAGCGTGGGGTTGTCGGGGAGGTGGCTCCGGTGGTCTCCGGTAACGGCTGAGTGGTCCAGGCGACGGCGGCGGCGACAGCGGGGCTCGGGGAGGACAAGGTTGAGCGGGGCGAGCTCTCAGAGCTCCGGTGGTGGCGTGGTACTCCGGCGAGGGTGGTGGCGGCGTTCTGGCGAGGTGAGCTTGGGGTTTTGGGAAAAAATGAGGTGCGGGGGTCCTCCTCTATTTATATGCGGGGTCAGGAGCGAGGGGGAGGAAGGGAATCGGGGCGGGCTTCGGATCCGAGGAGGATTCCGGCAAGGTAAGGAAAGAGAGGGGGAAGGAAGGAGAAGGGCGACGGGGAGGAAAGAGCGGACGGTGGGGCCGGGGCGCAGTGAGAGAAAAGGGGTGGGCGAAGGATCGGTGGAAGATCCAAAGATCCTTCGGATCTGGTGCGAGGAGATACGGGCCGGTACTATTCCAACTGGGCCTCGGGGTTTTTCCAAAAAAATAGAAATTTTCCTTTTGTTTAAAAACAGGAAAGAAGGTTATGATTTGGGAAATCAAATCAAATCTAAATATAGAAGTTTTATATACCAAAATTATCAGGACAAAATATAGAATACGTTTAACATTTTTCCACGCCCAAAAGAACAATTAAAAAAAATATTTTTCAGAAAATGTCTAAATTGGTTTTATTTCTTTTTGCAAATAAATTTTCAAATAACCCCCTGGGTTTTATGGTTCAAGTATTTCACAAAAATATCCCTGACATGGAGGGACTTGTTCCTCCTCTCATATTTTCAAAGTTTGGTCAGGGCATTTGAATCCATCCAAACTTTTTGAAAAATAAAATAAATTCCAAGTAGAACTTTTCAGTAGTTTTCAAATCCAAAATTTTAAATCCATCATTTGAAGAAGTCATGTCAGCTCCTCTCATTGATTTTGAATTGGGTGGATTTGAAATCAAAAACAAAGGGGAAAGTCGTTTTATTCCCACTCATTCAAAAGTTTTAAAAGTTTCAAATTTCACTCAATTTCAATCACTCAATCAAACAATCAATCATTTGATTAATTAGTATAATATTCCAAAATTTGGGATGGTACATGATGAACAAGTGTTGTTGACGCGCCGATGGTGGACTATAGCTGACTAAGCTTCCTGTGTAAGCCATATATATGAGGATTGGCCCAAGATATTTTATTCCACATCACACATGATTCATGATCATGAACTGTTTGTGATGTACTTGATTTTCATATTGTTTTAAAATGAAAAATGAGTTTACATTGGCAAAGGAAGGTGTTTGGATTGCAATAACATTTATCTACAATGAACATACAACTATAAGAGTGTCTGTTAAAATATGGAATAATTCAGGGTTCGTTTGGCCTTTTTGTACATTAATTGAGTTTTTAGACATTTAATGTGCATAGTTTGAATATGAACTACAAGCACATGCTCTAGTGCTCCAAATGGGTTTAAAAATCATATATGTGTCCTTTGGTGCATGTTTAAGTCCCATGTAAGAAATGAGAATGAATTTCAAATATCTCGGCGTCGTGGCTCGGCCACAAACATTGAGAATCTTGGTTTTTAAATTTCAGTAAATTCAAATCTCGTCTGAAATTCATGAAACGTGGCATGGTGTTATGGCATGTCATATATATGTCGTGGTAATTTTTTTCCAATTTGGGACAAGCCTCTTGCAAACCGGAGCTTATCACATGAAGTTTTGGGGTTTCGACAGGGAACTTGTCACCTTTTGTGGGCGAAATGACATTTGCTGCCTCTTCTCGCCTTGAATTATTTTCTATAGGCAACATAGACCAATATGACTGTCATGCTAACATCTGGAATTATTCAGGATTCGTTTGTCCATTTTATACATTAATTGAGTTTTTAGGCATTTAATGTGCATAATGCAAATTTGAACTGCAAGAACATGCTTGAGTGCACCAAAATGGGTCGAAAAATCATATATGTGTCCCTGGCTGCATGTTTAGGCCCCATGCGAGAAATGGGAATGAATTTCAAACATATTGGCATCGTGGCTCGGCCATGGACATTGAGAATCTAGATTTTTAAATTCTAGTAAATCTCAATCTCCTCAGAAATTTATGAAACTTGGCATGGTGTCATGGCACGGCACATATGTGCCGTGGTAAAAAATTGTCCAATTTGGGACAAGTTTTGGCACAAGCCTCTTACAAAGTGGAGCTTCTCACAAGAAGCTGCGTGGTTCCGATAGGGAACGTGTGTCACCTTTTATGGGAGAAACGACATCCGCTGCCTCTTACTGCCTTGGTTTTTTTCTAGAGGCAACATAGACCAATAGGAGTGTCGTGCTAAAATATGGAATTATTCAATGTTCATTTGGCCCTTTTTATACATTAATTGAGTTTTCTAGGCATTTAATATGCATAATTCAAATTTGAACTACAATCACAAGGTCTAGTGCACGAAAATGGGTTAAAAAATCATATACGTGTCCCTGGCTGCATGTTTAGGTCCCATGCAAGAAATGAGAATGAATTTCAAACATCTTGGCGTCTTGGCTCAGCTCCAAACATTAAATAATGTTGTTTTTCAAATTCCAATAAATCCAAACCTCGCCTGAAATTCAGGAAACTTAGCATGGTGTCATGACATGACACACATATACCGTGGTAAAAAAATTGTCCAATTTGCGATATGTTTTGGTACAAGCCTCTTACTAACCGAAGTTTCTCACAAGAAGCTACGTGGTTCCGATAGGGAACGTGTGTCACCTTTTGTTGGAGAAACGACATCTGCTGCCTCTTCTCGCCTTGATTTTTTTTCTAGAGGCAACATAGGCCAATAGGAGTGTCGTGCTAAAATATGGAATTATTCAGGATTCGTTTGGCCTTTTTTATACATTAATTGAGTTTACTAGGTATTTAATGTGCATAATTTAAATTTGAATTACATGCACATGCTCCAGTGCACGAAAATGGGTTTAAAATCATATATGTGTCCTTGGGTGAATGTTTAGGTCCCATGCAAGAAATGAGAATGAATTTCAAACATCTCAGCGTCTTGGCTCAGCCGCAAACATTGAGAAACTTGGTTTTAAATTTCCGTAAATCCAAACCTTGTTAGAAATTCATGAAACTTGGCATGGTGTCATGACATGGCACATAAAGGTATTCTAGCATTTTGTTTTCCAATTTGAGACTCGTTTCCATTTTTTTCTCCTACAACCAACATTAAGAATTTTGGTTTAAATTATAGTAAAACCAAAACTCACACAACATTCATGAAATTGGGCAGGGCATCGTGATATAGCATAAATATGTTGTGGCATTTTTCGTGTCCATTCTGAGAGAATGTTCAAACATTAACAACCAACAAAGGCATTTTGGAATAAAAATTTGACACGTTATCATCGCAAATGGCCGTATTATTTATAAATCGTGGGCATTCTACTGGCCATTTACGTGCTGCTACACATCGCCTCTTTATTGGCTAAGAGGTGTCGTGTGGACGTTGTTTGAGTAGACGGGAGGCGTGCGAGTAGTACGCTGTCCAGGCTCACCGGGAAGCGAGCCCTTTGATCTCCATCACCGCCTGCCTCACTTTCAACCTATCCATTTATGACGCCAGGAGGACTTTAACAGTGGCGCCCCGGAGGACTTTAACAATAACGCCGGCGCAGGACGTCAGCGCCGCTGCCGCCGCAATTCACAGTTTAACTGAATGAAATATATGGTTTGATCAACTAGTATTTTCTATGAGTGCACATAGTAATCAAAGTGAATAAAAAATATCAATATTTTATCTCTGAATAAAGCACTCATCGCAAACATTTCAGATTGAACACCCATGTGCACATCGAGAGCTATGGTTCTTTCGCCACTAAGCCAAGTGAAAATTGAGTGCGAAGGATTGGTGCATCGCGTCAACGCAAACGACTCTGTCTGATGACCCGTGTACTTACTACAGACAATTCGATGAGATTTGCATCTGTCATATTGGGTAAATTGCCATTCGTCAAATTGAAAACATTGGCACTTGTCTATCTAGTAACATTGGCATTTGTCAACATTATAAGTCTACTTTGTCAAATTTTGCAGGAATAAAATCACTAGTACAGTGTAATTTTGCAAGTGAAATTCGGTAAACATAGATTTCATTCATAGATTAAGCAGTCGTTCTTTATACAAAACAATTCAACTCGACAGCTAAACCGAACAAACTTTTTCCCAATTATTGCCAACCACGTGCTGAAATAGCTAGTTCAACTATATATACTGGCTAATTTAAAGTACGCGGTACCGTCAACCTTATTTATAGTTAGATCAACTGAACAAAATAACCCCTAAATACTACTACGGAGGGGCTTTGTACTACTTCCAGCAGCCTCTCCTCTGCCAAGCGCGCTCAGTAAGAGCCAGAGGAGGAGCCTACCGACGAGCTGGAGGAGTCGAATCCATCGCCCTCCACCGCTGCCCTCCGCAGCTCCTGACGCGCCTCCTAGAAGCGGCAAGACTCGGTGTAGATCTCTGCATTCCGTGCCACTTCTGTGGGCATGGCGGCGGTGAGCTTCAATGTGTGCGCGACCTGGCGCTCCTCCTCCTCCTCTAGGAATTTGATGTAGCGCGTAAGGTTGCTAACGCAAAAGTCGAGCAGCTGGACTTTGGCGGCATTCTCCTCACGCCTTCATGCCGCAATGGCGGAGCGGGTGATGGCTCCAGCGGCTAACGGTGGGGTGGTGGCTAAGGCGGATGATGGTGTGGTGGTGGCCAAGGCGGCCGCTTGTGGGTGGTGGCAATGACGACCGACAGTGTGGTGGCGACCACAGCGACCGCCGACTGCAGCTGCCTTTGGGCAGCGGTGGCGGAGCGTGTGGTGGGTGTTGTGTGCACACCCAACAAGGACGCCACGCGCACTACACACTTTCAGGAACTACGCCGCCGATGCGGTGCAGCCTCGCAGCCGGAGTTGTCCGCTGGAGGAGTGGCTGAGCAACGACGACGGACCGGTGCCATTGGCGACTGGGGGAGGAGCAAACTAGAGAAGCTACGGGGAGGGAGGGGATGAATGCAGCGTGAAGTCGCCGGCCATGATGGATTATAAAGCATGCCGACAACCATTGAGGGTTTGGAAGATTTTGTCGAGCCGGGCGGTAATCTTTCGTGGTTACGCGTGGCCAAACGAAATGCATGTTCGGTGCCGAAGCGTGCACTAGAATCCTCGGACGGGAACACGGTGACAAGATGGGACAGAGGAGGAAGGATTAATAAGTACACAAACGAATAATAATAAAAGAATATTTGCATTTTATTACAGAGCAAACGGTCATTCTCTACACACCGTCGTGAACTACTCTACGCATGAGGTTGCTCACGGTTGAGGCGGCTGCGGCGCGCTCTGCTCGCGTCCCTGCGCATGCGTTGTGCCGGCGTCCATCCATGCACGAACAATCACATACGTTTGGGGCACCATATGCATGCGGTTGCGCCGCGACCGCCGCCACGATGCGGTTAAGCGCTGCAAAAGCTGTCATGCGGACGTGCCGAAATTCCAGGCTGTTCGGCGCCCACCCATTTATTCCCACAGACATTTACCTTCATCTCTTCAAACTTCCGATCACGCCACACAACACAAGACGCACACCCACGACGACAAATACAGATAGGATGCACATCTCTTCAACCTTCCTGCGCGGATCCAATGGCGGTGATCCCAACGGCTGCCGGCACGGAGCGACAATTCACCACTGTTGCCAAAGTGGACACCCACATCAGGACGATGGACCTCTCAGTGGTGTACACCAATGACCCCGTCACGGTGGAGAACTCCATCAACACTGTTGACGAGCTGATTCCTGAGGATGACAAGTACAAAGTGGCCGGCTTCGACCTCGAGTACACCGACGGTTGCATCAGGTATGATCAGAAGGTTATCGTCGTCTAGTTGTGCATGGGCCATCACGTCCTTGTCTACCACTACCGCCTGGCCATAAAGCCTTGCGAGCGTTTCGCCGGGTTTGTCAACAGCCCCGACTACATGTTCGCAATAGTGGACACCACCAATGATCTAAAGGTGCTCAAGACTTTTGGCTTGGCCTGCCAGAAGCTTGTCGACATCCAAGGGCAGTACAAGGTCTGGGGCAGAAAGAAGGAGAAGGACTCCCTGGTTGACCTCGCCGCGGCCATCATCGACCCCTACCGCAGAGACATGAAGGCTGAGTGCGACAGAGACAAGTTGTCTGGTACAAGACCTGGGTGAACGAACTGGATGAAGAACATGTTAAGTATGCGACCAAGGACACGTAGACATCCTACGAGATGTACATGAGGGTCGTTGACATGAGGAAGTGCCTCCATCCTGCAGGCGACGAGGGATATCCACAAGCAGAGCAGTGGCGACAACCATCATCACAAGAATTAGATGATTTGATGATCGTCTACTTCTTGTAATTTTTTATTGAGGAATGTACATGTGTTGTGTAGTCATTTATGTAATTGGATGTTCAATTTGGTTATGCAACTATTGAAAGCACATTTGCTCCCTTGGTGGTTTTGGTAATTAATAACAACATATAAGTCATTGAACTAATGTTTCCACTAAGTATATTTCAAGAAATGTTCAATGATAGGATTGGCAAAAGGATTGTGGAGATTGTGGAATACCCCAAGATGCAAGGAAATAGGTTGGCAAAGCTTCAAGGAAGAGGACTCTACATTTTACATTTGTGAGAAATCACTTTGAGTCCATAGGAAAGCCAATACTATTAAAAGGGGGTAAGGTTTTGTTGGTGAACAAAATGCTCATACGTGCACAAGTGATAGTCACCAAAAACACCCACAAGCTCTCCCACCAAAGTCTGTCCAAAGCCAAATACTCAAAATCGGTGCAACCAACATTTCCATCCCGGTGCCACCGATTATCAACCTTAGACAGACTCAACCAAACCCTAGCCACTTCGGTGCAACCGATTCAATCCCGGTGCCACCGAGTTTAGGTTGCCAATTCTCTGTTACGCAAATTCACAATATCGGTACCACCGAGATTGTTGGACCGGCGTCACCGAGATTGGGAATCTGACCGTTGGTCACCTTATCGGTGCAACCGAGTTTCCTATATCGGTCTCACCGAGATTCAAAAGTTGCCACTTTTGGTCACTTCGGTACCACCGAGATTTACACATCGGTGTCACCGAGTTGTTCATTTTGTGTGTAACGGTTGGATTTTTGGGGATGCCTATATATACCCCTCCACCACCACCTACTCGAGGGAGAAGCACTCAGAACTATTACATACTTGCCCCATCCAGTTTTCTGAGAGAGAACCACCTATTCTTGTGTTGAGGTCAAGATCTTCCACTCCAACCATATGGATCTTGATTTCTAGCCTCCCCAAGTTGCTTTCCACCAATCCCATCTCTTCCACCAAGCCAAATCTGTGAGAGAGTGATTGTGTGTTGAGGAGTCTATCATCTTGAAGCACAAGAGCAAGGAGTTCATCGACATTACCGAGCCTATTACATTTTGGAGGGTGGTGCCTCCTAGATTGGTTAGGTGTCGCTTGGGAGCCTCCTACTTCGTGTTGTGGAGTTGAACCAAGAAGTTTGTAAGGGCAAGGAGATCGCCTACTTCGTGAAGATCTACCCATAGTGAGGCTAGTCCTTCGTGGACGGAAGCCGTTATGGAATAGTCAAGGTTGCTACTTCGTGGACCCTTATGGGTGGAGCCCTCCGTGGACTCTCGCGACCGTTACCCTCCGTGGGTTCAAGACTCCATAAACGTGGACGTACGATAGCACCACCTATCGGAACCACGGGAAAAAATCATCGTGTCTACAATTGCGTTTGATCTTCCTACCCTATCCTTTACTACTCATGCTTGTTATTACTTTCCGCTGCTATACTCTTAGACATGCATGTGTAGGGTGTACTTGACTTGCCATGAAATGCTAAAACTGCCAACTCTAAAATTTGGGAAAAGGCAAAACTTTTATTTGGTCAAGTAGTCTAATCACCCCCCCCCTCTAGACATACTTTCGGTCCTACAACTATGTTGTTGTTCTGTAGACAGAGCATAGATGTTGTGCAAACAGAGCAAATCACATCTCATACGATTAAACTTAGGAACACGACGGTGATGATTTCATCAGTCGCTAACAATTGTTTACCAGCAACTGTTTGCCCACAACACACATAGCTTGTCAGGAGCAATCGTCAATATTATCATCCGTCTTCCCACACGATTCTGATTACTGACCTGTTTTTCGGGTATCACACACACACCTTCTTACGCTAGATCGTTTGTGTTCTGTTGGATTAACGCAAACAGTTTATCCGAGTGAACTGTATGTCGTACATCGCACACATCTGTATTTGGTTAACCGTTCGTGTTGTTTTGGCTAATCGCAAACAGCTCATGAGGACCAACTCTATGCCACATATCGCACACGCAAATCTTATCTGAATCGTGCTTGATGGATCAAACATTGCACATAGTTTGTTTTATTGACGACAGATATAGAACTATATTGTTTGCGATTGATGCTTCACACATAGTTTGGTCAAAGGGTTTCTAATACGATGTGTCGTCTTAGGACCTTCTTGTAGTAGTAAGCCCCTTTAATCTCAGTTGAGATGCAGAAGTTCATAATTAGGAGTGCCATTCTGGTTGACCTCATCCAAATTGTAAAACTGTTGGGCAGAAAATAATAAGGAATTAACGGGGTGAATAAAAATTGTAAAACAACATTGGTGTGTATTACAAAAATGATCACATTAATCTCGTGTGTAATATCAACATTCCAAAATTATTAATACATCATTTATTGATATTACCATGAGATGATCATAAATATGCCATAAAATGACGCAAAAATTAATTCCATAAACAATTTCCAGATAAAATTCCTTGTTGGTTTCCTTTTATTCAGAAAACTAAAACATAATTTACAACATCATTTTTCTGGCAATTCTTCTATTTATAACCATGCAAAACATTTTGAGAATAATCATTACACGAAAAATGCACTGAAAAATGCACATAATTTCAACTTGCCCAATAGCCCACGGCTACCCATAATTTATTCGGCCCAACAGCAAAATTCTAAAAGAAAAAGGGGAAAATGTTGTGTTGGCCAAAATAACCTGGGTCAAAGCCCAGCAGCAAAAGCGGCCTCTTAAGCTCCCGCGGGCCTACCCTGAGTTGCCTTTGCTCTTGGTCGTCCGATCCATCCGATGTCCGTGATCGTCTCACTCGGGACAAAACTAGCATGTGGGCTGGAAACCCTAGTCGTTCCCCATATCATCCCATTTCTCCAGATACGATTGGAGCAGCATCAGAGAGAGGACCACGGCTGCGTCTAAACCTCACCGACCATGGCAGTGCGGTGGCTACCCTCACCGGCGCAGCGTGCAGCACAACGGATGGGAGGGACTTTTACCGGCGGTTGTTGGTGCAAAATTTTGGCCGCGGCGACGACAACATGCAAGGCGCAGAAGCCAGGCGACGTGTGCATCCATGAGCGCGGCAGGGGTGGCTGCTGATATGTCTCCAACGTATCTACTTTTCCAAACACTTTTGCTCTGGTTTTGACCTCTAATTTTCAGGATTTGAATGGAACTAACCCGAACTGACGTTGTTTTCAGCAGAACTACCTTGGTGTTATTTTTGTGCAGAAATAAAAGTTCTTGGAATTGGACGAAACTTTTTGTGGATTTTTGTGGGATTTATAATGAATAATGGAGCAAAGACCTGCCGGAGGGAGGCCACCTGTGGGCCACAACCAATAGGGCGCGCCCCCTAGGCCGCGCCATGTTGTGTGCTGGGGCCCACGAGGCTCCTCCGACCCTGATTCCAGTCCTATAAAATTCCATATTCAGAGAAAACAATTAGAGAGAAGTTTCCAGCACGCTTCACGAGACGGAGCCGCCACCACCTCCTGTTCTTCCTCGGGGGGGCTAATCTGTAGTCCGTTTGGGACTCCGGAGAGTGGAAATCGTCGCCGTCGTCATCACCAACCCTTCTCCATCAACACCGCCATGATGCTCACCACTGGGAGTGAGTAATTCCTTTGTAGGCTTCTGGACGGTGGTGGGATTGGATGAGACTGATCATGTACTCGAGGTAAGTTTGATAGGGCTTGATCCCTAGTATCCAATATGTTCTGAGATTGATGTTGCTATGACTTTTCTATGCTTAATGCTTGTCACTAGGGCCCGAGTGCCATGATTTCAGATCTGAACATATTATATTACCTCTGAATATAAGATTGATTTGGATCCTATCTTGCAAGTTGTATGCACCTATTACGTGTCTTGATCAGCATATCCCAAGGTGACAATAATTGGGATTCTTTCGTGTGATTGCCGTAGTTTGAGGAGTTCATGTATTCACCATGTGTTAATGCTTTGTTCCGGTTCTCTATTAAAAGGAGGCCTTAATATCCCTTAGTTTCCAATAGGACCCCGCTGCCACGGGAGGGTAGGACAAAAGATGTCATGCAAGTTCTTATCGCAAGCACGTATGACTATGTACGGAATACATGCCTACATTATATTGATGAATTGGAGCTAGTTCTGTGTCGCCCTAGTGTGTAACTGTTACCTGATTGATGTCATCTAAATCATTATCCATCACCGATCCATGTGCCTACGCTTTTCATATACTGATTTTTTCTAAGTTACTATTGCTATTGCTACTGTCACAACTGTTACAAAATTGATGCTGTCACTACTACTGTTACTGTTGCTACTACTATTTGCCGTGCTACTAAACCTTTGCTGAAGAGAGATATCCCAGGTGTGGTTGAATTGACAACTCAACTGTCAAAGCCAATAAATATTCTTTGGCTCCCCTTGTGTCGAATCAATAAATTAGGGTGAAATACTACCCATGAAGACTGTCGCGATCCCCTATACTTGTGGGTTATCAAGACCTTTTTCAGGCGCCGTTGCCAGGGAGAATAGCTCTATTTATTGTGTTAACTTGAGGATATCCAATTGCCAGTATGAAGAATCTGAAACATAATCGAACTAAGATCATCCCCTCTCGCACGAGAGCAGGTAATGAACTGCCATCTAGCTCTGCCTTTGATTCACATACTGTTCTGAATCAACTTGTTAAACCACCGCCTATTGATCGTCCTGATATGTCGATGCTACTTCTGAAATTTATGACGATACTATTGCTACACACGTTGAAACTGAAACTGTGCCACTAAATGAATTACTTGATGCTCATATTGCTAAAAATAGAGAACTCGAAAATACTGAAACTGATGAGGAGTTTGAATCACCTGTTACACCTCGCTCTCCTAATAGATTTTAAATGCCTCATGTACCTGAAGGTTATGTCATGGATAAGGAAACAACTAGGGATTTCTTTGCTTGTCATGGATAAGGAAACAACTATGATGGATAAGGAAACAACTAGGGATTTCTTTGCTTGTGAAAATAGAGATGACTTGAAGAAACTGCTATGCAAACTAAAAGAAAAATCTATGATGGAGAAAATGAAATATGATCCTAAATTTGCTACTTCTCCTATATGTGTTACTAATAAGGATTATGAGTTCTCTCTAGACCCTGAGTTAATTCCTATAGTAGAGTCTGATCCTTTCCACGGTTATGAAAATGAAACTGTTGTCGAACACCTTATGAAACTAAATGATATTGCTGCTCTGTTTACCAATGATGAAAAGATAAGCTACTATTATATCCTTAAGTTTTTTCCTTTCTCACTAAATGGCGAGGCCAAGGAATGGTTTCTTGGTTGTATCGTAGTCCCCAGGATATGCTTCATTACTTTTCTGAAAAATATTTTCCTGCTCATAAGAAACAAGATGCCTTACAAGAAATATTTAAGTATGCTCAAATTGAAGAAGAGAATCTCCCTCAAGCTTGGGGGAGGCTTCTCCGGGTACTTAGAGCTTTGCCGGATTGTCCTCTTAAGAAAAAAGAAATTCTTGATATCTTTTATATTGTACTAGGGACTTCCTAGATAGTTGTGCTGGTTATGTTTTCAGGGAAAGGACTGTCAGTCAAGCTGAAGAATTATTGAATAACATATTGCAAAATGCCGATGATTGGACGCTTGCTGAACCACCTCCGGAACCTA
This sequence comes from Elymus sibiricus, assembly GCA_039707655.1. NCBI lineage: Eukaryota > Viridiplantae > Streptophyta > Magnoliopsida > Poales > Poaceae > Elymus > Elymus sibiricus. Next base: position 77,453,863 of record CM077673.1, read on the forward strand.
TTCAAAATAAAAGAGGTATTCTATTCCTCAACCCTGAAGATATGCAAGAAGCAAAAAGATCTATGAAGGAGAAAGGTATTAAAAATGAGGATATTAAGAAACTACCACCTATTGAAGAAATACATGGACTTGATACCCTGATACAGGTAATAGAGGTAAACTCTCTCAGCTCCTTTAGTGAAAATGATATACCTTACACTAAGACTCCTGAACAATGCATGGATTAATTTGACAATTACGTTGTTAAGCAAGAACACTTCAATAACTATGTTAAAGATCAATTGAGACGTAATGCCATGATGATAGACCGCTTAAGTGACTTGATGTTTAGAATTGCTAATGATGTCAATGGTCTAGGTAAACATGCTTTTATAGTTCACACTCAACTAGACCAAGTTGCTAAGTCACAAAATGATTTGCTTGCTGAAGTAAATAATAATATGAATGATCATGCTGTTAGAGTAATGACTAGGGGAGGTCGTATGACCCAAGAACCTCTCTATCCGGAAGGTCATCCTAAAAGAATAGAACATGATTCTCAGAAAATTAATGTTGATGCACCTAGTTCCTCTAATAAGAAAAGGAAAAAAGAAAAATGATAGGAACTTGCATGCTCCTAGAGAACCTGTTACAGAAACACCTACTGAGAACCATAATGGTGTTTCTATTTCTGATGGTGAGACCCAGTCTGGTAATGAACATGCACCTAGTGATAATGAAAAGGAAGATGAAAATAATATTGTGCATGTAGATGCTCCACCAGATAGTAATAAAGAACATGATAATGATGTAGAGATAGAACTTGCCGAGGATCTTGATAACCCACCTCCTAAAAATAAACGTTATGATAAGAGAGACTTTGTTGCTAGAAAACATGGAATGGAAAGAGAGCCATGGGTTCAAAAACCCATGCCATTCCATCGCAAGCCTTCTAAAACTGGGACGATGAAGATTTTGAGCGCTTTGGTGAAATGATTAGACCTGTTTTTCTGCGTACTCATTTGACCGATATATTGAAAATGCCTCCATATGGTAAGTATATGAAAGATATTGTTACCAACAAAAGAAAAATACCTGAAACTGAAATTGCTACTATGTTTGCTAAATATTCTTTTGATGGAGGAATACCTAAGAAGCTAGGGGATCCTGGTATACCCACAATACCTTGCTCTATTAAAAGAAATTATGTTAAAACTGCTCTATGTGATTTAGGGGCTGGTGTTAGTGTTATGCCTTTCTCCCTTTATAAAAAACTTGATTTGAGTAAGTTACACCTACCGAGATATCTTTGCAAATGGCTGATAAATCCACTGCTTTACCTATTGGAATTTGCGAGGACGTTCCTGATGTGGTTGCAAATGTTACTATCTTAACGGACTTTGTTATTCTTGATATGCCCGAGGACGACAATATGTCGATTATCCTTGGTAGACCCTTTTTAAACACTACAGGGGCTGTTATTGATTGCAATAAAAGCAAGGTTACCTTTCATGTCAATGGCAAGTAACATACCGTGCATTTTCCGAAGAAGCAAACTTTGGTTAATAATATCAATGTCATTGAGCCTATTCCCACGGTTATCATTGGAAGTTCTACAATCCCTCTACCTACTGTCAAGAAGAAATATTATAATCTTATTGTTGGGGAGATGCATATCCCCATTGAGGTAACCTAGTGATATACAAAAATTCTTCGGTTGCATGTTTATCGGAAACGGTTGTTAATAAGACCTGATCAACCTTATTAATGAACCTTTTCGGAAGACATGTGATTGATGAATTTAGTATTCATAACTCTATGTATCAAAAGTTTGTCCTCAGTTATTTGTAGTCTATATAAAATAAATTAGTTTGAATTACCGGTTTTCTGTTTTTCCCGTGCATAGAAAAATGCCCGAAAATAAAAAGTCTCGGATTGCCACAAAATTTTAACATGATTTTTTCTGGAATATATAAGAATTTTTGGCACAAAAATTGCAGCAGGGGAGTGCACCTGTGGGCCACAAGCCAACAGGGCGCCCCCAAAGCTGCGCCATGATGGCTTGTGGGGCCCACAGGGACCCCCTACCTTATCCCTTCGGCTCACTCCTTCTCCTACCTCCAGAAAAAATTCCCTAGCTCTCTCTCTCTCCCATTTTCTTCACCTAGAAACTGAAATTTTCGATCTCTTTGCTCAAAACTCCGTTTCCAAAACTGTTTTGAGGAATTGCTCCTTGGTATGTGACTCCTCCACTCCTCCAATTAGTTTTTGTTTTAGTGGTTTATATTTTGCATAATATGCTGTAATTGGTTCTACATAAAATGAGCTTGCATGTTGAATTCTTTGAGTTCCAAGTAGTATGAATGCTTGATATGGCCTCTAGGCATCATTATGAGTAGTTGCTATCAATCTTGCAAAGTTTTATTGACATAAATTTGTTGCTCAAAAATTTCAGAAAATTTGTGCTTAGGAAAATGAATTTCTTAAGGAAAGGTTCTTCAAGACGGAGTCCTAAGGGAGTTGTTAGGAGAACTCAGGACCGCGACATCAACATTGTTCGCAACACGGAGGTTAGGCCATGTGAAAGGCCACATACGCCCTTTATGAATGAAGCGGGTTTCTATGAAGAATTCATGCAATTCATTGCAAATGCCAGGCTTACCGACTTCCTCGCAGATGAGTGTGACCAATATTATCTCCTTACTAATTCCTTCATGCAAAACTTTCACTTCACAAATACGCCCGGTGCTCCCACAGTACGTTTTGATCTTTATGCCACAAACTATGAATTGTCTCTACATGAATTTTGTGAAATATGTTTGCTTCCCTCTGACGGGGGAATGCAAGAGCCTAAGCCTGAGGAGTTTGAGGACTTCCTCCTCACCTTAACTGTGGGAGAAACTAGGGGCGTGTCAAACGCTAGAGCCACCAGTTTGCAATTTCCGTCTGTGCACTACTTTTCTCTCTTTATAGGAAAATGCATAACTGCCATGGAATAGGGTGGTAGTCTCAGTGCCCCCACCCTGGCTATTTTGCACCGCACACTTTATGGTGATAATACTTACAACTTAGGAGCTATTGTCGCGCGCCGATTAAATCTTAACCGAACTAAAGGCAAGGTTCATGGTGGTATCTATGCCACGCGCTTGGCGAAGCGTTTTGAAGTTGCTATACGCCCTACTAATTACTTGCTGCCTAATGTTTATCTTGATCACCAGTCCATGATGGAACACCAATTTATCGAGGAACCTAGACCACCACAACATCTTTGTTACAGCTTAGTATTTAGTGAGATGACTTGCGATATTATTCCCTTGCCTGCACCCTCTTTGTTTAATTATCATGCCAGGAACGGATACAAAATAATGCCAGAAGATATAATTGCTTATCGCAATGAGCTGGCTGCTGCGGAGGCCGAGGTCCAGGCGTGGGATGCTCAGGTGCCCCAGCAGGAACACTTTCCCGGACCTGATGGCTATTATCAGTGGTGATCGCCAAGCTAGGCAAACGCCTAAACTTGTGGGGAGTACGTATTTCTCACCGACATTACATTCATGTTCACACACTTCATATAAATTGTCGGTGTTCATCCTCTTTCATTGTATATCCATGTCAGTTTTATTTTTCCGCTTTCTTCTTATGTGTTTGAAAAACTTTGGAAAACCCAAAAATATTTCTCGCTTCCTTTCAAGTTTTCTTTCCTCATTCAATTATCTTTAGCACTAAAAAGAAAACCCAAAAAGATTTCCTTTGCATGTTGGGAGCTATTCCGTGTAAATATTTTTTCTCATTTTTATTTTTTCCCTTGGTTTATTTTCTTGTTTAAGAAAAAAAATCATTGTGTTTCTATGAATTTCTTTTCTCTTTGTTGAGTCTTTGAAAGGAGAAGACCACGATGAAAATGTTGAGTGGCTCTTATATGCTTTATTGTTGATCCAGCAGAGAGCCAATATTACTCTGTCTTCTCCTTTGTCTAAAACTGCCCTGCAGATTCCAGCTTAGTCCACGACATTCTTGCACTATTATTATTATCACATCATTCGATCATGCAAGTGAAAGGCAAGAATGACGATATTTGACGAAGTGATCGTGGCAAAGGAAGCTGGTATGAACTCTTCTTTTTTTTCATTTTTGAAAATATGTTTAGCTCGTTCGATCTTGATTCAGTATATTATGAGTGAACATGTTCATGATGGCAATTAGAGATTATAGCTTCTCATGCCATGCTTAAATACCTAGTAGTGAATAATGATTTATCTTATAGGCCAACATGCATTAAAATGGTTATGATGTGGTATGGTAGTATGATATTTCCCTCTCAGAAATTCAAGCGGCTTGACTTGGCCCATGTGCAAACATGTAATTGATTAAAAACCAATGCAGCCTTCATGATGTTTAAATTCAGAGTGTTCATATCCTACTCATGCTATGTCCAATGTTAATTATTCATAATGCATACCTATGACCATTTTCGCTCTCTAGCTAGTCGCTTCCCAACGTATTGCTATCCTTCACCTATGCTAAGCGGGAATGCTGCTTGAGCATCTAAAACCCTGAAACCAAGTTATTCCACATGAGTCCACTATACCAACCTATATGCGATATTACCCTGCCGTTCCAAGTAAATTTGCATCTGACACCTCTAAATATTCAAGTAAACATCCATTTTGTGCACGCATCTCGCTCATGGAGCGACGAGGTGGTCAGTATCTTCCATGCTAAGTGAGTTATTCTCAAGACAATCGTTTATTCACCGTCATTGCACGAGAGAGGCTGGTAAAAAGGATGCCTAGTCCTGTGTAATTAAAAATTAACTAAACAAAACTCCTTGGGACAGTTGATATGTTGGCAGGCATCTGTGGATTCGGTCAGCCATGGTTTGTGCATGGATGGTGGATTGGAGTAAACTTTACTATTCTGTTTGGGAACCGCCAATAATGAGTTTAGCATGGAGGATATTGAAAACCTTTGTCGTAACATTGACAACAAAAGGGCACCACCCCAAAAACTATATTTCAATCCTGTTTTAAAACTTGAGCTCTGGCACCTCTGCAAATCAATGCTTCCCTCTGCGAAGGGCCTATCTATTTATTTTATGATGAGTCATCATTCTCTTACTAAAAGCACCATACCTGAGAGCACTATTGTCATTCTTATGCATTGAGTCTAGTTAATGTTGGATGTGAGCATGACTGGATCTTTTCTACCCTGAATTATAATGTTTAGTCGCTGCTTGAACCTCAAAGGTGCGCTGCCTTTATGTTTTGCGGTCTCAGAAAGGGCTAGCGAAATACCATGTCACCATATTATATCATGATTGTTTTGATAAATTATTGGCATATGAGATATCTTATTATTACTTGCTAGTTGGTTATGTATCGACATGAGTTAATATGATGTTTAATTGTTAACATGGATGTGGTTATTTATGATTTATGCTGAAAACTTGAGCACTAGCTAAGCATGTGTATAACAACGAGAACAAAAGAGTTTGTTAAAGTTTTCTTTATCATTTTCAGTTTGTCAACTGAATTGCTTGAGGACAAGCAATGAGTTAAGCTTGGGGGAGTTGATACGTCTCCAACGTATCTACTTCTCCAAACACTTTTGCTCTGGTTTTGACCTCTAATTTGCATGATTTGAATGGAACTAACCCGGACTGACGCTGTTTTCAACAAAACTACCTTGGTGTTATTTTTCTGCAGAAATAAAAGTTCTCAGAATTGGACGAAACTTTTTGGGGATTTATAATGAATTATGGAGCAAAGACCTGTCGGAGGGAGGCCACCTGTGGGCCACAAGACAACAGGGCGCTGCTCCCGCTAGGCCGCGCCCTGTTGTGTGCTGGGGCCCAAGAGGCTCCTCCGACCCTGATTCCAATCCTATAAAATCACATCTTCGGAGAGAAAAATCAAAGAGAAGTTTTCATCGCGTTTCACGAGACGAAGCCGCCGCCACCTCCTATTCTTCCTCGGGAGGGCTGATCTGGAGTCCGTTTGGGGCTCCGGAGAGGGGAAATCGTCGTCGTCGTCATCACCAACCCTTCTCCATCAACACCGCCATGATGCTCACCGCCGGGAGTGAGTAATTCCTTTGTAGGCTTGCTAGACGATGGTGGTATTGGATGAGATTGATCATGTAATCGAGTTAAGTTTGATAGGGCTTGATCCCTAGTATCCACTATGTTCTGAGATTGATGTTGCTATGACTTTGCTATGCTTAATGATTGTGACTAGGGCTCGAGTGCCATGATTTCAGATCTGAACATACTATATTACCTCTGAATATAAGATCGATTTGGATCCTATTTTGCAAGTTGTATGCACCTATTACGTGTCTTGATCCGCATACCCCAAGGTGACAATAATTGGGATTCTTTCCGGTGATTGTCGTAGTTTGAGGAGTTCCTGTATTCACCATGTGTTAATGCTTTGTTCCGGTTCTCTATTAAAAGGAGGCCTTAATATCCCTTAGTTTCCAATAGGACCCCGCTGCCACGGGAGGGTAGGACAAAAAATGACATGCAAGTTCTTATCGCAAGCACGTATGACTATATACGGAATACATGCCTACATTATATTGATGAATTGGAGCTAGTTCTGTGTCGCCCTAGTGTGTAACTGTTACATGATTGATGTCATCTAAATCATTATCCATCACCATTCCACGTGCCTGAATTTTTCTAAGTTACTATTGCTATTGCTACTGTCACAACTGCTACATAATTGATGCTGTCACTACTACTCTTACTTTTGCTACTACTATTTGCCATGCTACTAAACCTTTGCTGCAGAGAGATATCCTAGGTGCGGTTGAATTGACAACTCAACTGTCAAGGCCAATAAATATTCTTTGGCTCCCCTTGTGTCGAATCAATAAATTAGGGTGAAATACTACCCGTGAAGACTGTCGCGATACCCTATACTTGTGGGTTATCAGCTACATCCTTCCCGCACATCGTCCCGAGAGACAGTAGCGTTCTGACCATGGATGCACACACGTCGGCGGCCGTGCGGACCCAAAGGCCGGCGTCATGTAGGTGAGTCCCAAATCATATTATTTCCTTAAAATTTCATCATTAGTCTATGATTTGGGGATTACGAAAATGGGAAAAAATTCTAGGGTTAGGGATTCTATTAATTTGGGAAAATTGCATGATTTCTTTAAAACATTTGATTCCCCTCCTTCGATTTGCTTAATCAGGAAACAAAAACAATGCTACTTAACAAACTTGATGCGGAAACATGGCATAACTAGAATTATCAGAACATGTTAATGGTCATAAAACTCTGACTAGCACTGATCTAGTAGCAAATTAGACCTTAACCGAAACAGAGGGAAATCTAATTTAATCATGAACCATTAATCTTAACCTCAATCATTAAAACGTAATCAAGACCATTAACTTAAACTGATCATCCTTTGGGATCTAATCTAGGCTTAATTAGCTCAAGATACCATTCTTAGAAATAAATCCAGTAGGATTGACGTGATTGAATCTTAACCCTAGTCATTACATCACCTAATTACTTAGATCAAAGAGGTAGAATAGGATCTTACCACCAATGTAAGGAGACATTGGTGTAGGCGATGTGAAGTTCTGTGCCTACTTGATGCAGGCTTGATGTAGGATCGATGTAGATGTCTGCAGCGGGTAGCGGCGTCCCTTGGGTGCCACCGGCACTGCCCTAGTACAGGGGCAGAGGGAGGAGATGATCTTCCCATCGCTACATCGCTCCCCCAGATCGGTTAGGGTTTTTGGGTTCTGGGGCCAGAGGTGGAAAGTGGAAACGTACGTTAACCATGTCAGCTCGTAGGTGGCCGGGTGCCCTCAATCTTTTATATAGAGCCAGTGAACAGGGGACCAAAACCATAGTTGGTTAGGTCGCCCCCGACCAAGACGCGTCAGTTTGGACAAGGGGAATGATCATTGGCTCATGCCCCCCTCTCCTTAAATTTAACACTTATCTTTTCATCCCCTTGGGCCTGATCATTTCCAACACTACATAGCTAAATATTACATAGAATCAAGAAAGTGTAACCGGGATCAACTGTAATTTGGTAAACGTGCACAAACTCAACTAGGAACGCTCTTAAACAAGTATGATTTAGCAATCATCTCACATGAGGAAACCTCTACCAGGTTGTAGAGAGATGGAAAGGTGTCGAAGAAGATGCATCCAGCCATGTGCGCCGTGGTCGGTCATGCAGTAAGACTTTGTGTCCTTCGGCTCCAGCCTTGTGAAGTCAATCATACCTCCCTTGTGCACCACGAAATCGTTCTATGGCTGACGGCGACTTCATGAGGATGATGCATACCCTGACTGGTAGCTCGCCTACCAGCTGCCATGATCCGACCGATGACGTCTGACACTGCTAGAAGAGGCGTCTGACCGCGTCCACGATGACACCATCAACCTCCCCAGTGATTGGTCATGGCGCCTTCCGCCTCCACCACGACACCAACGCCCCTCTTCGCGCTCCAACCACGCCGCCACACACATCCGCCACCATATCAGCGTCCCCCCCGGCCAACCCCTCTATATCTCGATCTTGACCTAGAGAAAGAAAAAAGGGTGAGATAGGAACGATCCCGAAGATAGAGTAGAGAAGTGATGGTGAGGAAATCTCTAATATTGAGGATGGCATGAACATGAGATGTACCCGTGACTTCCATCAGGCCACCCGCTACTTGTCATTGTCGTCCTCCAATTTTGCCGGGGCGGCGGCATCACGGATTCACGTGTGTTTTTCTTTCCTTGCAGATCGTGCATGAGGCTAGTATGCAAGGAGGAGGAACGGGTGGGGTGGGCTTTGTTTTTTGGGTTTTCCGGTTGTTCATTATGCCACGAAATCAATAGGAAAGACTAAAAATGATAGGTGCGCTATCTTGGGAAATTATCGATCGAGGTGTGGAGAGATCCTTCGTTCGGTGGAACGAAACGACCACGGATTCTTCTTGCCCTGTTTTCTACTGGGAGGGAAAAACCAGTCGGGTGGAATCTCCTTGGGGAAAAACTCGATGGAGGCGAAGGGAAATTGTACGAGAGGTGGGAGGGACGTATGAAACTACAAACCTACACCCCTTTTAGGAGTAGAGATAATTCACTTGCTTGTATCAAGACTATGAAGATCACTGAGGAACAACAGCATGGAACCAAAGAATTAAATTGCTTTGACAAAAAGGGAATGGTAGAGCCGGTGTCGAAGTTGACCTCACATCGAGGCTATGAAAGCGAGACTGCACAGTTGGTTGATTGTAAACATATGTGACCTCCAGGTGAAGATAGACCACAAGGGGCGCGTGGTGATGATAAACTCGTGATTGTCAGAACATGTGACTTCGTGTGATCTCCCAACAATCTGTCGTTGTGTTGTGCTTGATGTGGAGCGCTTCATTCAGGGGTGTCCTTGAATGACCAACCCCATAACAAATAGTACGTACTTAAATAACAACCTCAATATGACGGAGATATTTGAGAAGATTGTCCTTTTTCTTTGGCAACCAAATATCTCTATGATGATCGGTGCTTCTTGTCCATACCTCGTGTCTGCTGTTTTAGAAAGTTAATCAGGCTAATTATTGTTTTTTTCCTTTTTGCGGGGTTGTTAGGATTTTATTAAGTTTGTTTTTATTTAATACCATAAGGTTGGGACGTGATTGTTTTTTGTATCTTATACCTGCTTTACTATTATGTAATCAGACTCAAATATTGTATCTCGGGGTTGTGTTGTTAGGCAGTCTAATTATTGTTAGTATTTTTTTAATTTGTTTTCATTTAAGTCTACACGGACGGACGAAGAGAAGACAACGAAACGAACCATCGCAACCGCAGACTTCCTTTTAGAAATAGAGATACCACAAGTCCTTCTAGGAAAGAGTAGAACACCGCCGCAGGAAAATGTCCGCATGCCAAACGCCAAGAAGGGAATCTGTTCAATTCAAGATCGATGGGACCTAACAATGCTCAGGTTCAAGAAATAGCTAATTTTTTTTAAATAATACATTTTTTTTATAAATTACAGAAATAATATACAAATTTGAAAATTTTCAAAAATATGACCCAGTCGGCTGGGGCTAAGCCGACTGGGTCCAGTCGGCTTAGGCTAAGCTGATAGGGTCCAGTCGGCTTAGCCTAAGCCGACTGGATGCTAATCCCTGCTGTTGAGGTGGATTAGGCACTAATCGGCTTAGCCTAAGCCGATTGGATCCAGTCGGCTTAGCCTAAGCCGACAGGTCCCGCTGCTACAGTAAAATCGAAAAAAAATAGAAAAAAAGTCAAAAAAATCTGAATTTTTTTTGTGTGAAACATTAATGTTTTCCCCACATGCCTGCAAAATTTCATCACCAGATGACATTCGTGGAAAACGTGGCAAAAAAAAACATTGTAGAACCCCACGAAATTGAACTGCAAATCACCGCACACATAAACTTATTAGATAAATAAATGTAATGCTCCTTGGATATTCATTCAAACTTTAAATTTGTCTGCTAATATACATGGTTACATGGCTTAGAAGAAAATATTGGTATGCAGTTGGAAAAAAAAATCCCTACTAGTTTGCCAAACAATAACGAATTTGTTAATTACCATCTAGATGAGAACTAAGAAAGTCTCATCTAACTTCTACATAATTTAATTAATCAAAGAAAAAAAAGAAAAACCCTGCACAAATCTTCATGTAAAATCAAATGATGTAGGAGTTAAATGTGACTTGGTCATTTCTCACACCAAAATATATCAGTGAGGGCCTACGGTGAAATTCCTGGCAGTAACAGTGAATTTTTTTTGGTGGGGTTTGGTTTGGAGAGGTGGTTGGGGGTGGTTAGTAATCCAATCTCCAGTAAGTTTAGCATTTTACCACCTCCGTCCGGGTTTACTAGTCCACTCATATTTTAGGTCATATTTTAGCCGTGACTTAAAAAATAAATTATAAGTTATACGTAGCAAAAATATTATCATTGAAAACTACATTCAAATACGAATTCAACAATATAATTTAGAGAGAGAGAGAGAGAGAGAGAGAGAGAGAGAGAGGATCACACATGTCGTTCTGGGTCGTCCATGTACATAAACTTACCTCATGCAGTCATTATCCTTTCATACATGGTTCCATACCTTTATATATGGACGTCGTCAATTTGTTGGTCCTTTACTTATTTACTTGATTATAGTTATTATAAACACGCCACATGTTTGTACATAGTAAATTTATTTTGTGACTCAAATTAAATCAAGTTCAGCTAAACTGAAGTCGATCATCAGCTTGGCGTCGTGCACATGTACACATATTCGTCTCAATTTGTGGTATGCTCCCATTTCAAGTTGATAGTGCATGAGTTAGTTAGGATCAAGATGGTTAATATATGTGAATACGTACATCTGATGATGTTCCATACGATGCCGAGCAGGCCTCCGTTGAGGGCGAAGAAGTTGAGGAGGAGCTCGACGATGGCCCCGATTATCTTTGCCGGGTAGTAGGCAGCAGCGAGGGCCTTCTGGATGATCTTGGTGAGCGTGACGAAGATGTCGCCCGGCGTGATGCCGACATCACGGGTCGTCTGGTCGCCGGATGATCAGCTTCTAGTACGTCCGATATGTCTATGTCTGAATCCAACTGGGATAGTGACCATGATGATGGGCATAACGCAGTTCTGCTCCCGAGCTCACATGCTCCCGCTGCTACAGTAAAAACGAAAAAAATTCGAAAAATTCTGAATTTTTTTTGTGAGAAACATTGATGTTTTCCCCCACATGCCTGCAAAATTTCATCACCGGATGACATTCGTGAAAAATGTGGCAAAAAAAACAAAATCGATGCTCCAAAAAGTAGCATCGATTTTGTTTTTTTTTGCCACGTTTTCCACGAATGTCATCTGGTGATGAAATTTTGCAGGCATGTGGGGAAAACATCAATGTTTCACACAAAAAAAATTCAGATTTTTTTGACTTTTTTTCTATTTTTTTTTCGATTTTACTGTAGCAGCAGGACCTGTCGGCTTAGGCTAAGCCGACTGGATCCAATCGGCTTAGGCTAAGCCGATTAGTGCCTAATCCACCTCAACAGCAGGGATTAGCATCCTGTCGGCTTAGGCTAAGCCGACTGGACCCTATCAGCTTAGCCTAAGCCGATTGGATCCAGTCGGCTTAGCCCCAGCCGACTGGGTCATATTTTTGAAAATTTTCAAATTTGTATATTATTTCTGTAATTTATAAAAAAAATGTATTATTTAAAAAAAATTAGCCAAGAAATAAAGATGTCGACGGAGCGAAAATAATCGCAGTGGACAAATGGTATCCTCAGCACATGCGTGCATTTCACAGCACTCACATCACAATTCGATGGGATTGATCGATTGGTCAATTGGGTGCATGCATCTGCCGCAGCGGAAAGTGTAGAGCCCCGAGGGTTCTTCCCTCCCATTATTTTATTGATTTTGATTGGTTCAGGATGCAAATTGCTGCTTCACCAGCTAGCCAGGCTGCTAATAAGCCCACCCACTAACACTTTCTGATCCTGAGTATACTGTGTGTACTCTACTGAATCATTGCTAGAAAGCATCGAGACAGTTCACCTGTGGATGCTAGGGAGCTACTTTGGGGTCCAACACTAGCAACTACGTCGTAGACAGGAAAGACTCCACGATTTTGACTCATGGGCTTTAAAAAGCATAAGAATTGAACAGCTTAAAAAAAGTTACTCCCTTCGATCTAAATTAATTGACGCATTAGTAAAACATTCGATCGAAGGGAGTAAGTTTTTTTGGGGGGAGGACGCAAGGTTTTGGTCTTTCCTCCAACCTTACCGATGTTCCTCCTCATTGTATCTGTTCTGATTTTTCTTTCTTCTATCTCTAGTTTTCCCATGAGTTTTTCTTAAAAACTGCGCTATTGTCCCACATTTTATTTTATTTTATTTTTGAGTGGAATGTTCCATATTTTATTGATTTATCAAATATAATTATTTTTTCTTTGATAAACCAACAAAATATATTTTTACCAAATACTCTCTCCGCTCGAAAATTACTGTTGTGGTTTAGTTCAAGGCAGTAAGTGATAACCAATTAAAACCCTAAAATATATTTAGGAAGGCAAATCACGAGCATTATTTGTTAAATGTTTATTTACAAAATCAAATTAATATGGATAGGTAAATGGCGAGCTTACGTAATAGAATATTTACATCCCATTGTAACATACGAAAAATTATCTAGTTCCAGTTCATAAATACGTGCTTACTGGGCAATTTTTTGAAGTCAAAGCCTTCGAAACTAGACTCACAATATCCCCCCCCCCCAATGGTTCAATGAATATAAGAACAAAACAACATATGATCAACAGCGTTTCAGATTGGAAACTTGAGAACATGTATATACTCCCTCCGTTCAGAAATAACTAACATGGTTTTAGTTCAAATTTGAACTAAAACCGCGTCAGTTATTCCGAACGGAGGTAATGTTTTTCTAACAGAATTCGGAATAATATTTTGTTGGGGCATTATACATTTATACATATATTACAACATAAATTAGTGGCATGAATTACATCCTGAAAGCCACGTCAATGCTCAAAACAAAACTTGTATGTGAATTGGATAGAGTAGAATTAGATATCATCATATGCTAAAACTTGCGTTTATTGAAAAGGCAAGGGTATATAAAATAAACCGTTTGATTACACCATATTACAATTGCAAAGATATTCATAAAATGTTAGGCATTTGGTTGCTATATGACAAAGAAGAATTTCACGAGGTTGGATTAAATGTTTTTTCTTTATAAAACAACTACACAAATATTTCCTAGAATATAGTCCCTCTAAAAACTCCAATGTTACAATTTTGTAACTTGAGTGGGATAACAGTGTGTTATTTAAATATGGCATGCGATTACTTGCATTTTTTTATGGAGAGAGACAGGAAGATAACAGTCAATCAGGAAACAAAGTACTTCCTTGTGCAAAAGGTGAATCTTTTTTGAGGTAAAAGACATATGTCCAGTTTTATAAATAAAGCCCAACATGACAAAGCAAGCCATAAATCACCAAAGTACTTAGGACATAAGAGTATGACATGACATGAAGTAACAGAGGTAGCATAAATACTCACTAGTGGTACGCATGCCATCGTTAAATTAGAAGGTGAAATCACAAAAGACTAGGCTAGGGCGCCGGAGGTAGTAGCAGTGTCAATGATTTTGGTAGTCATGAACTACATGGTATCACCAATCACGATACCATGTAAGGACTAACATGTCAGATCATAGAGGCTGAGTAACCAGCTTGATGACGATGCCGAGACGCTCAGGACATCCCGGCTTCAAGAGGATGTCGTCGTCGCACTAACCTATCCCTTATTGTTGACAACATACACGTGTGATTACATCTAGGCTCTTCACTACAAAAAAGATCCGCAACACAAGTTGGAACAAGCTGACGGTGTCCCGGATAAGGGGGAAATTCCTATTTGCCACATTATGTGACCAATTGTCGCTGAATCGCACACAAGCAATCTAAGTTTGCTCGGCCCGCAGAATCGGTCTTGGGAACCTTCTACAAAGTTCCTGACAGGTTTCAGGAACTTTCTAGAAGGTCCATGAGCCGGTTTTTCAACGGTTTTCTTGTTTTTTTAGTTTTCATTTTTTTTCATTTTTCATTTTTCTTCTTTCTCCATTTTTCTTTTTCTTTTTGGTTTCTTTTCTTTCCTCTTTCCTTTTAATTTTTCAAGTTAATTTTGCTATTTCCAAAAAATCTTGTTTCCAAAAATATGTTCTTTAATTTCAATAAATGTTTGTGTTTTTCATTAATTCTTCAAAACTTCAAAGGAATGTTCCTCTTTTCAAATTTTATTCACAAATTCAAAATTAATTCATTTTCTAAAGAATGTTTAGAAATTTTCAAATGTTTTTTCTTTTTAAAAAATGTTTAGAAGCTCACAAATTGTTCATGTTGTCAAAAAATTCAAAAATTCAAAAATGTTCATGATTTCAAAAAAATGTTTGCCTTTTCATAATGTTGTTTTGAGTATCAAAAAAATTTCATACATGCAAAAATGTTTGATATTTAATTTTTTCAGAGTTGCAAAAAATCATCCCATATTCAAAAATGTCATGTTTTCAAAAACTTGAAATTTGTTTGAACTTCAAAACTTTTTTTGTATTTAAAAAAAAGATTACTTCTGAAAATTTTCCTTTTTCAAAGTTATGATGGTTCTTTTTCATGTTTTCAAAAAATGTTTGGGAGTTCAAATATTTTGTTCATGAATTCAAAAAAAGTTTGTGTTGTCAAAAAATGTTTGGAAATTTCAAACAATATTTGTATTTTAAAAAATTCTCCCCTTTTCCAATTTTATTCATGAATTTAAAATATATCATGATTTTCTAAAAATGTTTGCGATTTGGAAAATTGTTCTGGTTTTTTTCTCGAAATCTGTTTGCGATTGAATTCTTGAACTTTTGAAATTCCCTTTTTTGATCAGTGAACTTTTTTGGAATTCATGAACTTTTTCATAATTCAGGAACATTTTCCTTAATTTGCGAATATTTTTTGAATTTACATAAACTTTTTTGAGTCGAGAACACTTATTGTATTGTCAATGTTTTTTCTAATTTAATTAGATTGACAAAAAAAAGAAAGAAAACGCTGACTCTGCTCGTGTTCACTTAGCCAGGCTCATCTGGCACCAGCGATGCGAGTGAGACGATCGCTAGAGCTTGCAACAAGCGATCGATCGTTAATAACGCGTGAAAGCCTTGTGCTACAATATTGTGCGTGTTGCCTGCTTGTGTGTAGGCCCAGTCAAGACACACGATGTGTGTTGCTCCATCTATTTGCCATAGAATGCGGCAAATACAACGACAAATATGAGCTCCTGGCTAAGGGGCCTCTCACCATGTCGACTCCCGGCCTGGTGGGTCGGGTTAAGGACCTCTTGTCATTTTCGTTCTAGGCCACATTGGGTGGTCCATGACACATACAAAGAAGATTCCATAAGACTTACCGTACAAGATAAAGACGCTGGATTCATGAGGGAATCTACCTCCTCAAATGTAGCCGACATGTACCCGAGGGCCGAGTGGACATGCTTGTAGAGAGACACATTATGAACCATAAATCTCTTGGTAGTCTATCTGTTCTTTGTACACACTCCAACGCAATATGTCGGCGTACGACACCTATGGGATCACGTGGATCTCTTTACGGTTCGGCAGGAAAAAAAGCTTGCACAAAGAGCAGATCCAACGATCAACACGAGGGATTTTTACCCATGTTCGGGCCGCTGAGGAGCGTAAAACCCTACTCCTGCTTTAGTTGTATTGGATGTGTTTGAACTCTAGCCCCAGGAGCGCTTATGATGAACAGTACGTTCGAGGCTACGCATGCAGAGTGGGCCAGAAGGTCCTCCCCTCTGTAGCTACGCCTTGGGCCTCCTTTTATATGTCGAAGGGGTCACCAACAGTGGCGAAGTACAAGAGGTGTACAGCTACTACAGTATTATCATACCTAATACTGACGACTTAGGACAAACGCATTAAATGCTCCGTTTAGGTGTCCCTTAGCCTCTTGGGGAAGGGAAAAGATCATGTCCCATCAGCACCGCTTAACCCCATCCGCCGTTAGCGCCTTGACACGCACCCAGGAGGACAAAACCTAAATGATAGGCTGGTCGCTGTGCTGGAGCGGTGACAGGGTGACAGGGTGGCGAAGTCTTGCCGGGTGCGAATCTTGCCGGGGCTCCACAAGCCATCCCGGCAAGATCTTGTCGGGATCCCAGCCTTTGGTCTTCTGTCTACTAATTATTGACTTGAATGCTTTCTTGACATTCTTGCACTTGCATTCAGCGGTCCCCCGGCAGGCCTTGCCGCTGGTGTGGCTACAACCGTCCGTGCACAAGTATGGGGTACTAAAAGACCCAAACTTTAGTACACCGACACAATAAAACACGATTAGGACATAGTGTATTATCTCCTCTCAAACCTGGGTAAAACCTCATCTCTATTACCATTGTTCGAAGACACCTAATTTAGGATACCCTACCAAGGGATCTTCCGGATTTAGCTCGGACACAAGGAGTCCAGTAATGTGAGGCCTTCGTTGGCGACAACCACTAGCCTACCCTATTTCACGTATGACGTGATTAGGTACAAGTTCTTCCCGATGTTCCAGGGGCACGTGTTAGAGAAGTGCACCGGCGATACTAAGACTAACCATTGGCTAAACGATTACCTCACCGAGGCCAGGGCGGTGACATCGAGGCACTATGATATATACTACTTTGCCTCGCGGGCTTGGCGAGGACATGGATAAACGGCCTCCCGACCAACTTCATCATCAAAGTGGTGACAATTCAAGGACTAATTCATGGGAAATTCCAAGGGCACATATGCAAGGCTGGGTAACGCTTATGGCTGCAACATGGTCAGAAACAGACAATCCGGTAGTATATATATCGCACTGGCTAAAAAAGACAAATTCTCTGGCTGAAGTCTCCAACGAGCCGGCCATCCTAGTATTTAAAAATAAGGAGAAAGAGATAATCTCATGTTATAAGCTCCGTAGGAAAAATATCATCACCATGACAGAGCTCGTGAATATCATGAATGATTACACAACCGACAAAGAAAGAATGCACGTATGTCGAAGGGCAATCCCCTCCTTGGATGCGCCCAAGTCCTCCAATGTAGATGGAAATGACAACGACAACCGCAATCGAATCGCGACCGCAAGCACAAGGACGTAGAGCGAGACTCCGAACTTGACACCGTGACCAACCCGAACGCCCCCCGTAAAGGATCCGGTTCTGGCAAAACACCAAACCCCAAACGGGTAAAGAAGGGCCAATGTCTGGCTCGGTCTTATGAAGAGATCCTGAACAACCCCTACAGTCACCACAACTGCCAGGCTATGACACCACACACTCCATTTGGGAGTGATGGTACAATACACCGGGCGTGGCTCATCGGTCGAAAAGCCTGGTATTGGACCGGCCGCATGGGCTATATCAACCGTAGACCAAACCCAGATCGGATATCTAATCATGCCCGGAGACTTCATGTCAGGCCAAATGTTCATCTTCGGCTCCTTCAAGTTTGTCGCCGACGGTCAGGGGCTGCTCTACGACGATACATGGCATTCCCCATCAGCACCATGTACTTTGGAAGCCTCGAGTTCCACTTTGACTAGCACGACAACATTGTTTTCCTCCATGCTCCGCTATCACCCTTAGCATGCGAGGCAACACTGGTCTGATTTGGCCTCATAACGTCTTGGTGTTCATCAAGCATGCCCGAGGGGCGACGACAATGGCGAGCCCCCTGCCCCTAGGGGTAGTGGTGGTGGCGGTACCGGAGCCAGTGCCGATGATGGCAGAGTCGCCAAGGTATTCCCTGATACGTCTCCAACGTATCTACTTTTTCAAACACTTTTGCTCTGGTTTTGACCTCTAATTTGCATGATTTGAATGAAACTAACCCGGACTGACGCTGTTTTCAGCCAAAAATACCTTGGTGCTATTTTTGTGCAGAAATAAAAGTTCTCGGAATTGGACGAAACTTTTTGTGAATTATTTTTGAGAATTATAATGAATTATGGAGCGAAGACCTGCCGGAGGGGGTGTGCTAGGGGGCCACCACACATCAGGGTGCGGCCACGCCTAGGCCGCGCCCTGATGGCTTGTGAGGCCCTCGTGGCTCCTCCGACCCTAATTACATTCCTATAAAATCACATCTTTGGAGAAAAAAATCAGAGAGAAGTTTTCATCACATTTCACGAGACGAAGCCGCCGCCACCTCCTGTTCTTCCTCGGGAGGGCTGATCTGGAGTCCGTTTGGGGCTCCGGAGAGGGGAAATCGTCGTCGTCGTCATCACCAACCCTTCTCCATCAACACCGCCATGATGCTCACCACCAGGAGTGAGTAATTCCTTTGTAGGCTTGCTGGACGGAGGTGGGATTGGATAAGATTGATCATGTAATCAAGTTAAGTTTGATAGGCCTTGATCCCTAGTATCCACTATGTTCTGAGATTGATGTTGCTATGACTTTGCCATGCTTAATGCTTGTCACTAGGGCCTAAGTGCCATGATTTCAGATCTGAACATATTATATTTTCTCTGAATATAAGAATGATTTGGATCCTATCTTGCAAGTTGTATGCACTTATTACGTGTCTTGATCCGCATACCCCAAGGTGACTATAATTGGGATTCTTTCCGGTGATTGCCATAGTTTGATGAGTTCATGTATTCACCATGTGTTAATGCTTTGTTCCGGTTCTCTATTAAAAGGAGGCCTTAATATCCCTTAGTTTCCAATAGGACCCCGCTGCCACGGGAGGGTAGGACAAAAGATGTCATGCAAGTTCTTATCGCAAGCACGTATGACTATATACGGAATACATGCCTACATTAAATTGATGAATTGGAGCTAGTTCTGTGTCGCCCTAGTGTGTAACTGTTATATGACTAGTGTCATCTAAATCATTATCCATCACCGATCCACGTGCCTATGCTTTACTTATACTGAATCTTGCTAAGTTACTATTGCTACTGCTACTGTCACAACTGCTACAAAATTACTGCTGTCACTACTACTGTTACTTTTGCTGCAGAGAGATATCCCAGGTGCGGTTGAATTGACAACTCAACTGTCAAGGCCAATAAATATTCTTTGGCTCCCCTTGTGTCGAACCAATAAATTAGGGTGAAATACTACCCGTGAAGACTGTCGCGGTCCCCTATACTTGTGGGTTATCAAGACCTTTTCCTGGTGCCGTTGCCAGGGAGCATAGCTCTATTTATTGTGTTAACTTGAGGATATCCAATTGCTACTATGAAGAATCTGAAAGATACTCGAACTAAGATCGTCCCCTCTCGCACGAGAGGAGGTAAGGAACTGCCATCTAGCTCTGCTTTTGATTCACCTACTATTTTGAATCAGCTTGTTACACCACCACCTGTTAATCGTCCTGATATGTCACATGAACTTAATGATGCTGCTTCTGAGATTAATGATGATACTATTGCTACACATGTTGAAACTAAAACTATGCCACTTAAAGAATTACTTGATGCTCATCTTGCTAAAGCTAGAGAACTTGAAAATGCTGAAACTGATGAGGACTTTGAAGCACCTGTTACACCTCGCTCTCCTATTAGATATGAATTGCCTCATGTGCCTAAAGGTTATGTCATGGATAAGGAAACAGCTAGTGTTTTCTTTGCTTGTGAAAATAGAGATGATTTGAAAAAACTACTATGCAAACTGAAAGAAAAATCTATGATGTAGAAAATGAATTATGATCCTAAATTTGCCACTTCTCCTATATTTGTTACTGATAAGGATTATGAATTCTCTGTTGACCCTGAGTTAATTCCTATAGTAGAATCTGATCCTTTTCATGGCTATGAAAATGAAACTGTTGTCGAATACCTTATGAAACTGAATGATATTGCTGCTCTGTTTACCAATGATGAAAAGATGCGCTACTATTATATCCTTAAGCTTTTTCCTTTCTCGCTAAAAGGCGAGGCCAAGAAATGGTTTATTTCTCTTGCTCTTGGTTGTATGTGTAGTCCCTAGGATATGCTCCATTATTTTTCTGCAAAATATTTTCCTGCTCATAAGAAACAAGCTGCCTTACATGAAATATTAAACTTTGTGCAAATTGAAGAAGAGAATCTCCCTCAAGCTTGGGGGAGGCTTCTACGGTTACTTAGAGCTTTGCGTGATTGTCCTCTTAAGAAAAATGAAATTCTTGGTATCTTTTATAATGGACTAATCGATGCTTCTAGGGACTTCCTAGGTAGTTGTGCTGGTTGTGTTTTCAGGGAAAGAAATGTCACTCAAGCTGATGAATTATTGAATAACATGTTGCAAAATGCCGAGGATTGGACATTTCCTGAACCACCTCCGGAACCTATTCAAAAGAAGAGAGGTATTCTATTCCTCAACCCTGAAGATATGCAAGAAGCAAAAAAGATCTATGAAGGAGAAAGGTATTAAAATTGAGGATGTCAAGAAACTACCACCTATTGAAGAAATACATGGACTTGACACCCCGACACAGGTAGTAGAGGTAAACTCTCTCCGTTCCTTTAGTGAAAATGATATACCTTATAATAAGACTCCTGAACAATGCATGGATGAATATGATAATTATGTTGTCAAGCAAGAAAACTTCAACAATTATGTTAAAGATCAAGTGAGACGTAATTCCATGATGATAGACCGCTTAAGTGACTTGATGTCTAGAATTGCTAATGATGTAAAAGGTCTAGGTAAACATGCATCTATGGTTCACACCCAACTAGACCAAGTTGCTAAGTCACAAAATGATTTGCTTGCTGAAATAAATAATAATATGAATGATCATGTTGTTAGAGTAATGACTAGGGAGGTCGTATGACTCAAGAACCTCTCTATCCGGAAGGTCATCTGACGTGGCTTGAGACCGCGTCGGTATTTCCACAAAGAGGAAGGGATGATGCAGCACAGCGACGGTAAGTATTTCCCTCAGTTATGAAACCAAGGTATCGAACTAGTAGGAGGAGCACCAACACTATGTAAACAACACCTGCACACAAAAAAACAAACACTTGCAACCCGACGCGAAATAGAGGTTGTCAATCTCTCTACGGTAAAAAGATGGATTAGGTAGTGATAGATTGGATAAATAGATCGCACAAGAACACATAATAAAAGAGGCAAATAAAAAGTGCAGCAAGGTATTTTTGGGTTTTTGGAATAATAGATCTGGAAAAAAAAGCGGCAAAAAGATAGATCGGAAAGCAATATGTTGGAAAAGTAGACCCGGGGGCCGTAGGATTCACTAGTGGCTTCTCTCATGAATATAGCACATGGTGGGTGAACAAATTACTGTTGGGCAATTGATAGAAGATCAAATAATAATGACGATATCCAAGGCGTTGATCATTATATAGGCATCACGTCCAATATTAGTAGACCAAAACAATTCTGCATCTACTACTATTACTCCATGTTGGAAATATGCCCTAGAGGCAATAATAATTTAGTTATTATCATATTTCCTTGTTCGTGATAATCGTTTATTATCCATGCTATAATTGTATTGATTGGAAACTCAAATACATGTGTGGGTACATAGACAACACTGTGTCCCTAGTATGCCTCTAGTTAACTAGCTCGTTGATCAAAGATGGTTAAGGTTTCCTAGCCATAGACATGAGATGTCATTTGATAACGGGATCACATCATTAGGAGAATGATGTGATGGACAAGACCCAAACTACGAACATAGCATATGATCGTGTCAGTTTATTGCTATTGTTTTCTGCATGTCAAGTATCTGTTCCTATGACCATGAGATCATGCAACTCCCTGACATCGGAGGAATACCTTGTGTGTATCAAACGTCACAACGTAACTGGGTGACTATAAAGGTGCTCTACAGGTATCTCCGAGGGTGTCTGTTGGGTTGGCATGGATCAAGACTGGGATTTGTTACTCCGTGTGACGGAGACGTATCTCAGGGCCCACTCGGTAATACAACATCACAATGAGCCTTGCAAGCAAAGTGACTAAAGAGTTAGCCACAGGATCTTGTATTACGGAACGAGTAAAGAGACTTGCCGGTAACGAGATTGAACTAGGTATAGAGATACCGACGATCGAATCTCGGGCAAGTAACATACCGAAGAACAAAGGGAACAGCATACAGGATTAACTGAATCCTTGACATAGAGGTTCGACCGATAAAGATCTTCGTAGAATATGTAGGAGCCAATATGGGCATCCAGGTCCTGCTATTGGTTATTGATCGTAGAGGTGTCTCGGTCATGTCTACATAGTTCTCGAACCCGCAGGGTCTACACACTTAACGTTTGGTGACGATTAGTATAGTTGAGTTATTGTGTTGGTGACCGAAGGTTGTTCGGAGTCCTGGATAAGATCCCGGACATGACAAGGATCTCCGGAAGAGTCCGGAGGTAAAGATTGATATATGTGATAATAGTGTTTTGATCCCCGGAAGGGTTCCGGAATTCACCGGAAGGGGTTCCGGATGTTTACCGAAGTGTTCGGGTGCAGCAACACTTTATATGGGCCAAAGGGGTAAAGCCCACGAGGTATTGGAAAGTGCAAAAGGAAGTTTTGCTGCTGCCTTAAGCGGTACTACCGCTTGTAAGGCAGTACTACCGCGTAAGCGGTACTACCGCTTGTGTGAAGCGGTACTACCTCTCGTGAGCGGTACTACCGCTTGTGCGCGGTACTGCTGGAATCCGAGTGGGACTCTTTCCGTGCGGGCCAAACCGACCTTGTGCGGGCAAAACCGACCTTGTGGAGGCTTTCTCTCCAAGTTTAGACCCCAGGGATCAACATATAAATAGAGGGGCAGGGCTAGCACACAGGAGACATCAAGATTTCCCAAGCCGTGTGCCGGCAACCCTAACCCTCTAGTTCCTCCCGTCATAATCTCCGTAGTGCTTCGCGAAGCCCTACAGAGATTGTTCCTCACCACCATCACCACGCCGTCGTGCTGCCGGAACTCATCTACTACTTCACCATCGCTCGCTGGATCGAGGAGGTGAAGGCGTCATCAAGCCGTACGTGTGTTGAACGCGGAGGTGCCGTCCGTTCGGCACTAGTTCGTGATCGGATCGAGGGACGACTTGCGATTTGGATCGCGGAGACGTTCGACTACATCAACCGCGTTTCTTAACGCTTACGCTTAGCGATCTACAAGGGTATGTAGATTCACTCTCCCTCTCATAGATACTCACCACCATGGATAGATCTTGCGTGTGCGTAGGAAATTTTTTGTTTCCCATGCTACGTTCCCCAACAGTGGCATCTGAGCTAGGTCTATGCGTAGATGAGATCTCGAGTTGAACACAAAAGGGTTTTGTGGGCGTTGATATTCAGATTGCTTCCTCCCTTGGTCTTTTCTTGTTTCGACGGTATTGTGGGATGAAGCGGCTCGGACCAACATTACTCGTACGCTTACGAGAGACCGGTTCCTTCAACTGACATGTAACTTCGTTGCATAAAGATGGCTAGCGGGTGTCTGTTTCTCCCACTTTAGTCGGATCGGATTTGACAAAGGCGGTCCTTGAGAAGGTTGAAAAGCAATTTTTATATCACCGTTGTGGTTTTTGCGTAGGTAAGAATCGTTCTTGCTAGATACCCGTAGCAGCCACGTAAAACTTGCAACAACAATTAGAGGACGTCTAACTTGTTTTTGCAGGGTATGTTGTGATGTGATATGGCCAATTACATGATGAGATATATGTGATGTATGAGATGATCATGTATTGTATAGAATATCACGACTTGCATGTCGATGAGTACGGCAACTGGCAGGAGCCATAGAGTTGTCTTTAATTATTTTCGCCGTTTTTGCTTTACTTTATCGCTATGAGTTAGCTATAGTCGTGGAAGCAACAGTCGGCGCGACAACCTCATGGCGACACGTTGATAGAGATCAAGATGATGGAGATCATGGTGTCATGCCGGTGACGATGGAGATCATGCCGGTGCTTTGGAGATGGAGATCAAAAGCACGAGTTCATGGCCATATCATGTCACTTATGATTTGCATGTGATGTTAATCCTTTTATGCATCTTATTTTGCTTAGGACGATGGTAGCATTATAAGGTGATCCCTCACTTAAATTTCAAGATAAATTGTGTTCTCCCCGAGTGTGCACCGTTGCGGAAGTTCGTCGTTTCGAGACACCACGTGATGATCGGGTGTGATAGACTCTACGTTCACATACAACGGGTATAAGCCAGTGTTGCACATGCGGAACACTCGGGTTAAACTTGACGAGCCTAGCATGTACATACATGGCCTCGGAACAAAAGAGACCGAAAGGTCGAACATGAGTCATATAGTAGATATGATCAACATGAAGATGTTCACCATTGAAACTACCTCAACTCATGTGATGATCGGACTTGAGTTGGTGGATTTGGATCATGTGACACTCGAATGACCGGAGGGATGTCAATTTGAGTGGGAGTTTTTAAGTAATATGATTAACTAAACTCATTATTATGAACATAGTCAAAATGTCTTTGCAAATTATGTTGTAGATTACTAGCTCGCGCTATAGCTCCCTTGAATTTTTATATGTTCCTAGAGAAATAGAGTTGAAAGATGATGGTAGTAACTTTGTGGACTGGGCCCGTAATCTAAGGATTATCCTTACGGCTTCCCAGAAGGCTTATGTCCTTGATGCACCGCTTGGTGATCCACCCGCTCCAGTTGAGTCTCTAGACGTTGTGAACGCCTGGCAGGCTCGTTCTGAAGATTACTCAATAGTTCAATGTGCAATATTGTATGGCTTAGAACCGGGACTTCAAAGTCGTTTTGAACGTCATGGAGCATATGAGATGTTCCAGGAGTTGAAGTTTATCTTTCAGAAGAATGCCCGGATCGAGAGGTATGAGATCTCCGATAAGTTCTATGCTTGCAAGATGGAGGAGAACGGGTCTATCAGTGATCACATACTCAGAATTTCTGGGTACTCCACCCATCTGGCTGAATTGGGGATGCCCCTTCCGCCAGAGGCTATCACTGACAGAGTTCTTCAATCATTGCCACCTAGCTACAAGAGCTTTGTGTTGAACTATAACATGCACGGGATGAACAAGTCAGTCGCCGAGCTATTTGCGATGCTGAAAGCCGCTGAGTCTGAAATTCAGAAGGAGCATCAAGTGTTGATGGTCAATAAAACCACTAGTTTCAAGAAAAATGGCAAGGGTAAGAAGGGTAACTCCAAGAAGAGTGGCAAAGCAGTTGCTCCTCCCGTGAAGAAACCCAAGGCTGGACCCAAACCAGAAACTGTGTGCTTTCATTGCAAGGGAACTGGACACTGGAAGCGGAACTGCCCCAAGTATTTAGCTGACAAGAAGGCGGCCAACAACAAACAAGGTATATATGATATACATGTTATTGATGTGTACCTTACCAACTCTCGTTGTAGTGCCTGGGTATTTGATACCGGTGCGGTTGCTCACATTTGCAACTCTAAATAGGAACTGCGGAATAGACGGAGGCTGGCAAAGGATGAAGTGACGATGCACGTGGGAAATGGTTCCAAGGTTGATGCGATCGCCGTCGGCACGCTCGCTCTTCAATTACCATCGGGATTAGTGATGAACCTGAATAATTGTTATTTAGTGCCTGCGTTAAGCATGAACATTATATCTGGATCTTGTTTATTGCGAGACGGTTACTCACTTAAATCAGAGAATAATGGTTGTTCTATTTATATGAGTAATATCTTTTATGGTCATGCACCCGAAGTGAGGGGTTTATTCTTATTGAATCTCGATAGTAATGATACACATGTTCATAACATTGATGCCAAAAGATGTAGAATTGATAATGATAATACCACTTTCTTGTGGCACTGCCGTTTAGGTCATATTGGCGTAAAACGCATGAGGAAGCTCCATGCTGATGGACTTTTGGAGTCACTTGATTTTGAATCACTTGACACATGCGAGCCATGCCTCATGGGCAAGATGACTAAAACGCCGTTCTCTGGAACAATGGAACGGGCAAGTAACTTATTGGAAATCATACATACTGATGTGTGCGGTCCGATGAGTATTGAGGCGTAGTGGTTATCGTTACTTTCTCACCTTCACTGATGACTTAAGTAGATATGGGTATATTTACTTAATGAAACACAAGTCTGAAACATTTGAAAAGTTCAAACAATTTCAGAGTGAAGTTGAGAATCATCGTAACAAGAAGATTAAATTCCTACGATCTGATCGAGGAGG
This sequence comes from Elymus sibiricus, assembly GCA_039707655.1. Lineage (NCBI taxonomy): Eukaryota > Viridiplantae > Streptophyta > Magnoliopsida > Poales > Poaceae > Elymus > Elymus sibiricus. Next base: position 77,480,614 of record CM077673.1, read on the forward strand.
AGAATATCTGAGTTATGAGTTTGGAAGTCACTTAAGACAATGTGGAATTGTTTCTTAACTGACACCGCCTGGAACACCACAGCGTAATGGTGTGTCCGAACGTCGTAATCGAACCTTATTGGATATGGTGCGATCTATGATGTCTCTTGCCGATTTGCCACTATCGTTTTGGGGTTATGCATTACAGACAGCTGCATTCACTTTAAATAGGGCACCATTGAAATCCGTTGAGACGACGCCATATGAACTTTGGTTTGGCAAGAAGCCAAAGCTGTCGTTTCTTAAAGTTTGGGGATGTGATGCTTGTGTCAAAAAGCTTCAGCCTGAAAAGCTGGAACCCAAAGCGGAGAAATGTGTCTTCATAGGATACCCAAAAGAGACAGTTGGGTATACCTTCTACCTCAGATCTGAAGGCAAAGTGTTTGTCGCTAAAAACGGAACATTTCTTGAGAAAGAGTTTCTCTCGAAAGAATTGAGTGGGAGGAAGATAGAACTTGATGAGGTTGTTGAACCTTTACTTCAACCTGAGAGTAGCGCAGCGCAGAAAGATGTTTCTGTAGAGCCTACATCAGCTGAAGAGGAAGTTAATGATGATGATCATGAAGCTTTGGATCAAGTTGCTATCGAACCTCGTAGGTCGACAAGGACGCGTACTGCTCCTGAGTGGTACGGCAACCCTGTCTTAGAGGTCATGTTGTTGGACAACGCCGAACCTACGAGCTATGGAGAAGCGATGATGGGCCCGGATTCCGAGAAATGGTTAAGACCATGAAATCCGAGATGGGATCCATGTAAGAAAACAAAGTATGGGCTTTGGAACTATTACCTGAAGGGCGAAAGGCCATTCAGAACAAATGGATCTTTAAAAGGAAGACGGACACGGATGGTAATGTCACCGTCTATAAAGCTCGACTTAAGGGTTTTTCACAAGTTCAAGGAGTTGACTACGATGAGATTTTCTCACCCGTAGCGATGCTAAAGTCTGTTGGAATTATGTTAGCAGTTGCTGCATTTTTCGATTATGAAACTGGCAGATGGATGTCAAAACATCGTTTCCTTAATGGTATCCGTGAGGAAAGGTTGTATGTGATACAACCGGAAGGTTTTGTCAGTCCTAAGGATGCTAAAATGTATGCAAACTCCAGCGATCCTTCTATGGACTGGAGCAAGCATCTCGGAGTTGGAATATACACTTTGATGAGGTGATCAAAGTTTTTGTGTCTATACAAAGTTTATGAGAAACTTGTATTTACAATAAAGTGAGTGGGAGCACTATAGAATTTCTAATAAGTATATGTGGTTGACATATTGATTGATCGAAATGATGTAGAATTTCTGGAAAGCATAAAGGGTCCTTTGAAAGGAGTTTTTCAAAGGAAGACCTGGAATGAAGCTACTTAAATATTGGGCATCAAGATCTATAGAGATAGATCAAGACGTCTGATAAAACTTTCAATGAGTACATACCTTGACAAGATTTTGAAAGAGTTCAAAATGGATCAGTCAAAGAAAGAGTTCTTGCCTGATTTGTAAGGTGTGGAGTTGAGTGAGACTCAAAGCTCGACCACGGCAGAAGAAAGAGAAAGGACGAAGGTCGTCCCCTATGCCTTATCCATAGGCTATGTATAGTATGCCATGCTGTGTACCGCACCTGATGTGTGCCTTGCCATGATTCTGTCAAGGGGTACAAGAGTGATCCAGGAGTGGATTACTGGACAGCGGTCAAGATTATCCTTAGTAACTAGAGGACTAAGGAAATATTTCTCGATTATGGAGGTGATAAAGAGTTCGTCGTAAAGGGTTACGTCGATGCAAGCGTTGACACCTATCCGGACGACTCTGAGCAGCAGTCAGGATACATATAGTGGAGCAGCCATTTGGAATAGCTCCAAGTGGAGTGTGGTAGCAGTGTCTACAGTATGACATAGAGATTTGCAAAGTACACACGGATCTGAATGTCGCAGACCCGTTGACTAAAGACCTCTCTCACATGCAAAGCATGATCGAACCCCAGAACTCATTGGGTGTTAGAACAATGTAAATCACATGGTGATGTGAACTAGATTATTGACTCTAGTGCAAGTGGGAGACTATTGGAAATATGCCCTATAGGCAATAATAATTTAGTTATTATCATATTTCCTTGTTCGTGATAATCGTTTATTATCTATGCTATAATTGTATTGATTGGAAACTCAAATACATGTGTGGGTACATAGACAACACTGTGTCCCTAGTATGCCTCTAGTTAACTAGCTCGTTGATCAAAGATGGTTAAGGTTTCCTAGCCATAGACATGAGATGTCATTTGATAACGGGATCACATCATTAGGAGAATGATGTGATGGACAAGACCCAAACTACGAACATAGCATATGATCGTGTCAGTTTATTGCTATTGTTTTCTGCATGTCAAGTATCTGTTCCTATGACCATGAGATCATGCAACTCCCTGACATCGGAGGAATACCTTGTGTGTATCAAACGTCACAACGTAACTGGGTGACTATAAAGGTGCTCTACAGGTATCTCCGAGGGTGTCTGTTGGGTTGGCATGGATCAAGACTGGGATTTGTTACTCCGTGTGACGGAGAGGTATCTCAGGGCCCACTCGGTAATACAACATCACAATGAGCCTTGCAAGAAAAGTGACTAAAGAGTTAGCCACAGGATCTTGTATTACGGAACGAGTAAAGAGACTTGCCGGTAACGAGATTGAACTAGGTATAGAGATACCGACGATCGAATCTCGGGCAAGTAACATACCGAAGAACAAAGGGAACAGCATACGGGATTAACTGAATCCTTGACATAGAGGTTCGACCGATAAAGATCTTCGTAGAATATGTAGGAGCCAATATGGGCATCCAGGTCCCGCTATTGGTTATTGATCGTAGAGGTGTCTCGGTCATGTCTACATAGTTCTCGAACCCGCAGGGTCTACACACTTAACGTTTGGTGACGATTAGTATAGTTGAGTTATTGTGTTGGTGACCGAAGGTTGTTCGGAGTCCCGGATAAGATCCCGGACATGACAAGGATCTCCGGAAGAGTCCGGAGGTAAAGATTGATATATGTGATAACAGTGTTTTGATCCCCGGAAGGGTTCGGAATTCACCGGAAGGGGTTCCGGATGTTTACCGAAGTGTTCGGGTGCAGCAACACTTTATATGGGCCAAAGGGGTAAAGCCGACGAGGTATTGGAAAGTGCAAAAGGAAGTTTTGTTGCTGCCTTAAGCGGTACTACCGCTTGTAAGGCAGTACTACCGCGTAAGCAGTACTACCGCTTGTGTGAAGCGGTACTACCGCTCAAGCGGTACTACCGCTCGTGAGCGGTACTACCGCGTGTGCGTGGTACTGCTGGAATCCGAGTGGGACTCTTTCCGTGCGGGCCAAACCGACCTTGTGCGGGCAAAACCGACCTTGTGGAGGCTTTCTCTCCAAGTTTAGACCCCAGGGCTCAACATATAAATAGAGGGGCAGGGCTAGCACACGGGACACATCAAGATTTCCCAAGCCATGTGCCGGCAACCCTAACCCTCTAGATCCTCCCGTCATAATCTCCGTAGTGCTTGGCGAAGCCCTGCAGAGATTGTTCCTCACCACCATCACCACGCCGTCGTGCTGCCGGAACTCATCTACTACTTCACCATCGCTCGCTGGATCGAGGAGGTGAAGGTGTCATCAAGCCGTACGTGTGTTGAACGCGGAGGTGCCGTCCGTTCGGCACTAGTTCGTGATCGGATCGAGGGACGACTTGCGATTTGGATCGCGGAGACGTTCGACTACATCAACCGCGTTTCTTAACGCTTCCGCTTAGCGATCTACAAGGGTATGTAGATTCACTCTCCCTCTCATAGATACTCATCACCATGGATAGATCTTGCGTGTGCGTAGGAAAATTTTTGTTTCGCATGCTACGTTCCCCAACACTCCACACATCAACCGCTATCCAGCATGCATCTAGTGTATTAAGTTCATGGAAAAATAGAGTAATGCAATAAGAACGGTGACATGATGTTGACAAGATATATTCATATAGGAATAGACCACATCTTGTTATCCTTAATAGCACTGATACATGCGTGCCTCGCTGCCCCTTCTATCACTGGGAGAGGACACCGCAAGATCGAACCCATCACAAAGCACCTCTTCCGATGGCAAGAAAAATCGATCTAGTTGGCCTAACTAAACCAAAGATTCAAAGAAGAAATACGGGGCTATAAGTAATCATGCATATAAGAGATCAAAGAAGACTCAAATAATATTCATGGATAGAAACTAATCATGACTCAAAATTCATCGGATCCCAACAAACACACCGCAAAAAGTTTACATCAAATAGATCTCCAAGAGACCATTGTATTGAGAATCAAAAGAGAGAGAGGAAGCCATCTAGCTACTGCCTACGGACCCATAGGTCTATGGTGAGGATGATGAACCCCTCCGTGATGGTGTTATATTGGATCTCGCGATTTTGGAACTTGCGGCGGCTGGATGTATTTTTCATCGACTCCTCTAGGGTTTCTGGAATATTTGGGTATTTATAGAGCTTAGAGGCGGTGGAGAGGACTCCTGAGGCGGCCACAACCCATCAGGGCACGCCCGGGCCCCCTGGCGCGCCCTTGTGGGTTGTGGGCGGACTATGCTCCCTCCTGGTTACTTCTTTGGCCCACTGGCCTTCTTCTGGTCCAAAAAAATTCTCCAAAAAGTTTCGTCGCGATTCGACTCCGTTTGGTACTGATATTCTGCGAAGTAAAAAACAAGCAAAAACAGCAACTGGCACTTTGGCACTATGTCAATAGGTTAGTCCCAAAAAATGATATAAAGTTGCTATAAAATGATTGTAAAACATCCAAGAATGATAATATAACAGCATGGAACAAGCAAAAATTATAGATACGTTGGAGACGTATCATCATCCTAAAAGTATAGAAGAGGATTCCCACAGAATTAATGTTGATGCACCTAGTTCCTCTAATAAGAAAAAGAAAAAGAAAAATGATAGGAAATTGCTTGCTTCTAGTGAACCTGTTGCAAAAACACCTACTGAAAAACAAAATGGTGTTTCTATTTCTGATGCTGAGACACAATCTGGTAGTGAACATGCACCTAGTGATAATGAAAAGGAGGATAATAATGTGCAAGTAGATGCTCCACCAGATAGTAATAAAGAACATGCTGATGATGTAGAAATAGAACATGCTGAGATTCTTGATAACCCACCTCCTAAAAATAAACGTTATGATAAGAGAGACTTCCTTGCTAGAAAACATGGAAGGGAAAGAGAACCATGGGTACAAAAACCCATGCCATTCCCTCGTAAGCCTTCTAAGAATAAGGATGACGAGGATTTTGAACGCTTTGCTGAAATGATTAGACCCGTCTTTTTGCGTACTTGTTTGACCGATATATTGAAAATGCCTCCGTATGCTAACTATATGAAGGATATTATTACCAACAAAATAAAGATACCTGAAACTGAAATTGCTACTATGCTTGCTAATTATTCTTTTGATGGAGGAATACCTAAGAAGCTAGGAGATCCTGGCATACCCACAATACCTTGCTCTATTAAAAGAAACTATGTTAAAAAACTGCTTTATGCGATTTAGGAGCCGGTGTTAGTGTTATGCCTTTCTCCCTTTATAAAGACTTGATTTGTGTAAGCTTACACCTACTGAGATATCTTTGCAAATGACTGTAAGTCCACCGCTTTACCTATTGGAATTTGCGAGGACGTTCCTGTTGTGGTTGCGAATGTTACTATCTTGACAGACTTTGTTATTCTTGATATGCCCGAGGACGACAATATGTCGATCATCCTTGGTACAACGGGTGCATTTTCCGAGTAGGCTCAATGACATTAACATCCTTGTTGCCATGATGTGGGAGTAGGCTCAATGACATTAACATAGACTCTACGTTCACATACAACGGGTGCAAGCCAGTGTTGCACATTCTTAAATACTGCAGGGGCTGTTATTGATTGCAATAAAAGCAAGGTTACCTTTCACATCATGGCAAGCAACATACCGTGCATTTTCCGAGGAAGCAAACTTTGGTTAATAATATTAATGTCATTGAGCCTACTCCCACGGTTATCATTGGAAGCTTCGCAATCCCTCTACCTACTGTCAAGAAGAGATATTATAATATTATTGTTGGGGATATGCAAATCCCCATTGAGGTAACCTAGTGACATACGAGAATTCTTCGGTTTCATGTTAACCGGAAGCGGTTGTTAATAAGACTTGATCAACCTTATTAATGGATCCTTTCCGGAAGGCATGTGATTGATGAATTTAGTACTCACAAATCTCTGTACCAAAAGTTTATCCTCTCTTATTTTCAGTTTATATAAAATAAATTAGCATGGTTTTCCGTTTTCCTGTTTTTCCCGTGCGTAGAAAAATGCCCAAAATAAAAAGTCTCGGATTGCCACCAAATTTTAACATGAATTTTTCTAGAATAAGTGAAAAATGTTGGCATAAAAATAACAGCAGGGGCTGCAACTGTGTGGCACCACACATCAGGGCGCCCCCCTAGGCCACGCCCTGACGGCTTGTGGGGCCCACAGGGGCCCCTGCCTTATCCCTTCGTCCCACACTCTCTCCTACCTCCAACAAAAATTTTCTAGCCATCTCTCTCCCGTGTTCTTCACCCAGAAAGTGAAGTTTTCGATCTCTTTGCTTGAAACTCCATTTCCGAAACTGTTTTGAGGAAGTGTTCCTTGGTATGTGACTCCTCCATTCCTGCAATTAGTTTTTGTTTTAGTGGTTTATATTTTGCATAATATGCTGCACTTGGTGCTATAGGAAATGAGCTTGCATGTTGAATTCTTTGAGTTCCAAGTAATATGAATGCTTGGTATGGCCTCTAGGCATCCATATGAGTAGTTGCTATCAATCTTGCAAAGTTTTATTGACATGAATTTGTGGCTCAAAAAATTCAGAAATTTGTTCTTGGGAAGATGAGTTTCTTTAGGAGGAACTCCTCAAGGAGACTCACCTAGGGTGAGTCATCTAGTGGGAACTCAGTACGACAAGCTTATATCGAGCCTCGAGATAACCAGATAGTCATGGCTGACGCCAAATCATGTCGATGGCCAAGTGAAGATTTCATGATAGGTGTAGGCATCAAGGATGAATTTGACCAATTCATTTATAATACCGGCCTCGCCGATTTCCTCGCAGATAAGTGTGTCCAACACTATGACCTTACCCGTACATTTATGCGAGGATTTCGTTATCAATCGCATGCTTCTAGAGTACTATTTAAACTTTTTGATAAATCCTTTAGCATGACTCTAGAAGATTTCTCTATTGCTTGCAAACTTCCACTTTGTTGCTCGACCGAGACACCTTTAAAGACTGATTATGATATGTTTCTCGAGATTCTATGCGTTCGAGAAGATAGGGGGTAACACAGGCAAGAATTAAAAGCATACAATTTCCCTCTATTCGTTACTTTGCCCTGTTTAATGGGAAATGCGTAGTAGGGAAACAAGATTGTAGTGCTCTATGTGCTCTTGATTTAAGCCTTATTCACACTTCTATAACTGGTGAACAACACTATAACCTTGGTGCAATTGTTGCCCGAAGGTTGCATTCTAATTCTAGCAATGGTGATTTGTATGGAGGAATTTATGCCTCCCGCGTGGCTGCAAAACTGAGAGTATCACCTCAACCTAATGATCCTATCCTGCCCGAAAGATACTTAGACTTTGATGCTATGCATTATCATGAGTTTATTGTAAACCGAGCTAGGGGCTATGAGTATAACCTAATATTTAGAAAATATACACCTATGTCTATCACTTTTCCTGCACCTGCCCATTTCGATTTTCAGGCTCGACAAAGTTACTATGTTCTTGACGAAGAGGTGCGAGAACACAAGGCTGCAGTGGAGGCTACTCGTCTAGCGGAGGCGGCGGCCCATTTCGATTTTCAGGCTCGACAGCGTTACTATGTTCTTGACGAAGAGGTGCGAGAACACAAGGTTGTAGTGGAGGCTACTCGTCTAGCGGAGGCGGCGGCTAGGAACGCCGCCGCAAGCTACCACTTTAACCATTTTCCAGATTATCACTGGTGATCACCAAGCTAGGCAAACGCCTAAGCTTGGGGGAGTACGTATTTCTCTCTGGCATTACATTCATGTTCACATACTTTATATAAATTGTCGGTGTTCATCCTCTTTCATTTTATATCCATGTTAGTTTTATTTTTCCGCTTTCTTCTTTTGTGTTTGAAAAACTTTGGAAAACCCAAAAATATTTCTCACTTCTTTTTAGTTTTCTTTTCTTGTTTAATTATCTTCCACACTAAAAATAAAACCCAAAAAGATTTCCCTTGCATGTTGGGAGCTTTCCCGTGTAAATAGTTTTTCTCGTTCTTGTTTTCACTTAGTTTATTTGCTTGCTTGAAAAAAACAAAAACTCCAAAAAAAATCAGTGCGTTTCTCTGATTTTTTTTGTTGATTTCTTGAAAGGAGAAGACCACAATGAAAATGTTGAGTGGCTCCTATATGCTTTATTGTCGATCTACCAGAGAGCCAATATTACCTTGTCTTCTCCTTTGTCCAAAACTGCCTTGCAGATTCCAGCTTAGTCCACGGTATTCTTGCACTATTATTATTATCACATCATTCGATCATGCAAGTGAAAGGCAATAATGACGATATTTGACGAAGTGATCGTGGCAAGGGAAGCTGGTATGAACTCTTCTTGTTTTCCATTTTTTGTAAATATGTTTAGCTCGTTTGATCTCGATTCAGTATATTTTTGAGTGAACATGTTCATGATGACAAGTAGAGATTATAGCTTTTCATGCCATGCTTAAACAGCTAGTAGTGAATAACGATTTATCTTATAGATCAACATGCATTAAAATGGTTATGATGTAGTATGGTAGTATTGTATTTCCCTCTGAGAAATTCAAGCGGCCTGATTTGGCCCATGTGCAAACATGTAATTGATTCAAAACCAATGCAGTCTTCATGATGTTTAAATTCAGAGTGTTCATATCCTACTCATGCTATATCCAATGTTAATTATTCGCAATGCATGCCCATGACCGTCTTCACTCTCTAGTTGGTCGCTTCCCAACCTATTGCTAGCCTTCACCTATACTAAGCAGAAATGCTGCTTGTGCATCCAAAACCTTTAAACCAAGTTATTCCACATGAGTCCACCATACCTACCTATATGCGGTATTACCCTGCCGTTTCAAGTAAATTTGCATGTGCCATCTCTAAACATTCAAATAAACATCTATTTTGTGCACGCATCTCGCTCATGAAGCGACGAGGCGGTCAGTATTTTCCATGCTAAATGAGTTATTCTTAAGACGGTCGTTTATTCGCCGTCATTGCACAAGAGAGGCCGGTAAGAAGGATGCCCAGTCCTGTATAATCAAAAACTAATTAAACAAAACTCCTTGGGACAGTTGACATGTTGGCAGGCATCCGTGGATTCGGTCTGCCATGGTTTGTGTATGGATGGTGGATAGGAGTAAACTTTACTATTCTGTTTGGGAACCGTCAATAATGAGTTTAGCATGGAAGATATGGAAAACCTTTGTCATAACGTTGACAGGAAAAGTGCACCACTCAAAACCATATTCCTACTCTGTTTTAAAACTTGAGCTCTGGCACCTCTGCAAATCAATGCTTCCCTCTGCGAAGGGCCTATCCATTTAATTTCATGTTGAGTCATCATCCTCTTATTTAAAGCACCATACCGGAGAGCACTATTGTCATTTCTATGCATTGAGTCTAGTTAATGTTGGATACGAGCATGACTGGATCTTTTCTATTTTGAATTATAATGTTTAGTCGCTGCTTGAACCTCAGAGGTGCTCTGCATTTATGTTTTGTGGTCTCAGAAAGGGCTAGCGAAATACCATGTCACCATATTATATCATGATCATTTTGATAAGTTGTTGGCATGTGAGATATCTTATTATTTGCTTGCTAGTTGGTTATGTATTGCCATGAGTTGATATGATGCTTAATTATTATCATGGATGTGGTTATTTATAATTTATGCTGAAAACTTGAACACTAGCTAAGCATGTGTATAACGACGAGAACAAAAGAGTTTGTAAAAGTTTTCTTTATCACTTTCAGTTTGTCAACTGAATTGCTTGAGGACAAGCAATGAGTTAAGCTTGGGGGAGTTGATACGTCTCCAACGTATCTACTTTTCCAAACACTTCTGCTCTGGTTTTGACATCTAGTTTGCATGATTTGAATGAAACTAACCCGGACTGACGCTGTTTTCAGCAGAACTACCTTGGTGTTATTTTTGTGCAGAAATAAAAGTTCTCAGAATAGGAAGAAACTTTTTGTGAATTATTTTTGAGAATTATAATGAATTATGGAGCGAAGACCTGCCGGAGGGGGTGTGCCAGGGGGCCACCACACATCATGGCGTGGCCCCCCTAGGCCGCTCCCTGATGGCTTGTGGGGCCCTCGTGGCTCCTCCGACCCTAATTCCAGTCCTATAAAATCACATCTTTGGAGAAAAAAATCAGAGAGTAGTTTTCATCGCGTTTCACGAGATGGAGCCGCCGCCACCTCCTGTTCTTCCTCAGGAGGGCTGATCTAGAGTCCGTTTGGGGCTCCGGAGAGGGGAAATCATCGCCGTCGTCATCACCAACCCTTCTCCATCAACACCGCCATGATGCTCATCACCGGGAGTGAGTAATTCCTTTGTAGGCTTGCTGGACGGTGGTGGGATTAGAAGAGATTGATCATGTAATCGAGTTAAGTTTGATAGGGCATGATCCCTAGTATCAACTATGTTTTGAGATTGATGTTGCTATGACTTTGCTATGCTTAATGCTTGTCACTAGGGCCCGAGTGCCATGATTTCAGATCTAAACATATTATTGTGCCACCCCGGCTCAGAGGAGACCGGAACGCCCCGTATTCCAGCCCAGGGACAAGTCTTCTGGAATACGTCACTGCTGACATAGAACAAATCAGCTCTTTATTACCATGGATAAGGTTACAAGGGTACATGGATTACATCAGCACGGCGATACTACGCCCGCCTAGGGTAGTTCTATGCTAGCAGCGGAACAACGACGGGGGTGATGGACTCCACTCCGCAGGGACTCTGGCTGGAACGCGTATCGTAGCTCGCAAACTCGGGATCCTCGACAAGCAAGCAGTCATGGCATGACCTGCAAACTGGCATGACACGCCAGGTGAGTACTATGAATGTACTCACAAGCTCACAGCAAACATCAGCATTACGGCAAGACAACATCATAGCAATCAAGATTAGGTAAAGGTTTATCATTACCGAAGGAATAGTTGAAAATAACAATAACAGGCTATTCTCCCTGTACTCTGGTGACCAACTCGTGATCACTCCAAGAACATCCAGCGAATATCCTCAAGATTGTTACCAAGACTTGTCAGTGGCATGATGCCCAACTGCTACCATACTCAGACAAGTTCTTCCAGCATTATGGTCACTGATGTGGTTGACCACCTAGTGAGGCCTGGACGGACTGTCCAATACCGTGGGCGCGGCTATTCGAATAGATTTTACACTCTGCAGAGGTTGCGCACTTTACCCACACCATGAAGCACCTGGCCTCGTGATCCCATTTGGGTGGACCAGCGTTGCTCCAACGAAACCCGCCTGACCCGTGACTCCTCTACCATACCACCGGCAATCATCCTCCCTCGGAGTCCTGCCCTGGGTGGCCCCTGTGTCACCTCGTGACACCTGCCACCGTCGTGGCCAAACAAACTGTCCTAAACGGGGACCTGGATCCAAATAACTCAACTGGGCTCACAAGGTTATCGCCGCCTACCGGGCCAGGGTAGCACGCGCGCATAACCTTCCCTATTTGGTGGTACCGATAAAAGAGCATGAAGCCAGACCAAGTCAAGGCCATCCCATACCGACAAATGTGGCTGCACGGATAAGCCCGGACAAGTGACTCTCCATCAACCAACTAAGTATCTTATCCCCAATTAATATTTTTGTCATAGATGTCACTCCGATATCATAGTAATCCAATAACCAATAAGCTCAAGCCACTGCTACTGATTCATATCCACAAACTGTCGGATGAAACCCAAAATAATCATAGACAGTAATCTTCAACGTCATGGCATCACAAGTGGGTAAAATACTAGTCACTAACAATCCCGTACTCAACATGGTAGTCACCTATTCAAGAATTTACTCAAACATTGCATAATCTAATCCATACTACAAATAATCATACTTGCGATTAAAGTAATTGGTTAAACTATGATATTGCAATGCAATTATGCAGATGAGGGTTGTGGCTTGCCTGGGGGTGACGGAACCATCGGGAACAAGTGCGGAGAGTCCGCGGAAATGATTGTCGGAAACAGTTCTCTCTCGGAGGGGGCTGTTTACGGGCAAGGGCAAAATGGTAATTTCCACTGTGTCAAAGCATTATGAAAATGATACCAACATGACGGGCTTCAAGAGACGAAGACGTGGGCTTTGGAATCACCTCGATCGGGGTTACGAGCAAAAAGATACAAGTGTTTGACTCCCAGGGACTGATCTGCAAAATATTAATTCCATCCGGGTCCCTGGACAGTGCAGCTGGTCGCGCACTTAAGTGGAATACGCCTCCCAATGGGGAAAATGCATTTCCGGCCGAGGCGTCTCCACTTATCCGACATGGCCGGCCCCCAGTCGTCGACGGGCTCGCCGGAATTTGACCGAGGCTCACCGGCGGCCGCGGCAGCCAATAGAGGCAGGGAGGAGGTCCGGGGCTCGGGTGAGTAGCTAGGGAGGGGTAGTGGTGTGTGGTGAGGGCGATGAGATGCTCGGGAGGGGCTCGGGTGGCCTATTTATAGCCGGGACGGCGCAGGGCTCGGGCACGGCCGCGGCGACGCGTGCGCCATGCGCCGGAGCTTCGGGAACTCGCATGGAGGAGGGGAGAGGCGTCCACAGAGGTCACAGAGGAGCCGAGGAAGCTCGGCGTGCTCAGGAGGGCTCAGGCGAGCTCAGGAAGGCTCGGGGCGACGGACGTGGCGGCGGCAGAGATGGGCACGTCGCGGGCGCGGCTGCCGCACCGCGTAGGAGGGGACGCGAGAGAGGGAGAGGGGTCCAGGGCGAGGGTGAGTCCAAGGGGAAGCTGCTGGACACGGTGTGGTGTCGAGGGCGCGGGGAAACGGACGAGGCCGAGGGCCCCAATGCACAGAGCGCGTGCATTGGCATGCCAGCCGCGTGGTCACCGCGTGTACTGGCGCACGCGGTGCACCCTGGCTGGCCTAATCTTGTCAGGAGGAGTGGTCATTCGAAGGAGAAGGCCAAAGAGGAAAGAAACATGCATAGTGGAGCTTGAGATGACCACAGCTAGCAGATTTGCTCCGGAACAGCAAGGTGTTTGTACTGAGGTGGGGGAGATCCAGCTGGGGATAGACTTTGGTTTTTGGCTGAGGGTGATCACATACTTGGGTGATCATCTCTGCAAATTTGCAGCTCATTAGGATGAAGATAAATAGCACTTGTAGTTCAATGGGCTCTACTGGACAGAATTGCAAAGTATGAAGTGGCACTCACATACTTGCTTGGATGGGGCTGAAATTTGGAGGAGACTATTTATTTAGGCATATGAAGTGCTGTATAAATTTCATGCCATTTGCATAAACCAAAATGGCACTTCCTTCACACAGCATCACACTGGACAGAAAGTTAGGAAAATTCCTGAGGGGAAATGGCTAGATATAATGAGCCCAAATATGGTGGAGAGGTGCTATATAGGTAGGATAAGGTCCTGGTAAAATTTCAGAAATCATGGACCAACACAAAATACAGTTGCTTCACAATCCAAAATAATGACCAGAAACAAAGATTTGATGTTGTGGTCACATAGTTGAAGGGATGATGCTCAAATTTTGTGGAGAGTATTAATTTGAGTATATGAAGATGCTTGCCAAATTTCAACTCATTTGGATACTCTTAGCTAGCACTTGCTTCAAAAAGCTTCCACTAAATCAGAAACTTTGGAAATCTACCAAGAAATATTTACTATCCAAATTGAGTTGAATTTTGGTATGTGGCAATGATATGGATAGGAAAGAGTGCCCAAAACGTTTGAGAGCAATCAAGCAATTATAAAGGGTACTTGCTTCACAACTTGACAACTAGGGCGGAATCAGAAAATGAATATTTGTGAAATATTCTTGAAAATGGCAAGGAAGGATTTTGACATATCTGAGGAAGATATGACCCAAACAATTTATGAGAATTATTTGGGAATTTTTGGAATGGTAGAAATGTGGGTTGCTTCACAACCTAGAGCAAACAGGGTTATTCCTTTAATAGAAAAAGGAATATTCCCAAGAAAAGAATATTGGGGTTGGTCCAAGATGGAAATGACAAGGTCTTGGGATGGTTTAGAGGTTGGCAAGCCACTAGGGAAGAGGAATCAAGGGTGATCCCTTTAGGTTCCAAGACTACCAAGCCATAGAAAAGCAAAACCAGACCAAAATCAAAAGAAAAAGAAATGGGCAAAATCCAGGGTGTTACAAACCTACCCCCCTTAAAGAAATCTCGTCCTCGAGATTTGGTTGCTCAGGGTTAAACATAAATATCCTCTTGAGGAAACCGTTTCTAACTCGGGCTTCCTTTTTGCCTTTGTTCAATGCTCCCGCCGGATTTTATCTGACGCACTGCCTGGCTTCAGTGTGGCTTGCTTTACTGGATCCTTTTTCGGGCAAATCTTAACTCATATATTACTCCGACTTCACTCCTTTTATGTCTGTTGACTTATCTGGGTGCAATGGCTTATCCTGACTGAAATACATGTCCTTTAACCGATTCCCACATGTGAAGACACATGCTCCGGGGTTGTTGTCCAACATTCTGGTCGTTTCGTCTGTCGGCACCTTTAAGTGAATAGTAGGCCGTGTAATGCTTTGACACGGTTGCCGGAATCCAACTGCCGAATTGACCTGACAGATTCGAATATTCTCCTTCTAACGATTCTGAGCACATCTGGTTGGGCTGAGCGGGTTGACTCGATATGGGGTCCTTGCAGATGGAATAGACCCCGTGGGTGTGTACCCATGGTGATCGGTACCGATCCATACTGTCCGGAGTATCTGTACCATGCAACCATTACCATACTTGTATGAACGCTCTTGCTCTTTCATTATGGCTCTCTTTGCCTGGATCCTCTGCTGAATGAACTTGGCCTTATATGCTCTTGATTCTTTGTGTGACCACAGGTGTTGTCAGGTGCAAGATTCCGACAGGCATATCTTATCCTGACCCCCTGACAGGGTATCTTTGCTCACAAGACCAACTTTATCGCCCTCCACGCTTTATCTATAGGGCAATGGTCATCCGAACTCAGGTTCATAGTTACTTATATAGGGTTCCTGGCTGTCATCAGCCATGCAGACATTGACAAAGGTTAATGATATCACTTTGTCGGGCGTGCGGAAGCTGGCCTTGATAATCACTAAAATTGTTGTCCCGACGTTGTCTGGCTTCATATCTTGCATCACCATGAGGTGTATAACCGTATTGAGTATATGCAGCTGAGCATTTGGTTTTTGAAACGGGCCTATGTCCTGACTGATTCTTGCATTCAGACCAACTGTTGCGGATCTGACTCTGAGGATGCATGGTCATATGCTACCAACTGTCGGTGGAATAACTTGTACTTGTGAGGATGTAATTCCTTACTGGCGAAGGTTGCTTATCTGGTGTTGGAGGCCAACGAGAGTGTCTTGTTGAGGAAGTCTGAATAGCTTGTGCTTGAAGCTTCTGTCGGGGTAGCTTCCTGAAGAAGATTGGGTACCGTTCCTCAGACACTTCCCCCCTTAAAGGCTTGCTAGGGAAGACTCGGTACCTTATGCCAGAAGCTTGCTGTGATAGCTTACTGGAGAAGCATGGGTGTCTTGTATGGGCAAATATCTGTGTGTCGTATCGAGGAAGACACAGGAACCTTGCGTCGTAAGCTTCTCTGGTAGCTTGCGGAGAAAGACTAGGTTGCTTACACCTGAAGCTTTCTTTTTTCCATATGCAAGCTAAGTGCATATATATATATATATATATATATATATATATATATATATATATATCTTAATGTTTCTGCTGTCGGTTACTTGTTGTATGAAGAAAGTTGTTTGACTATTCTTCTTGCTGAGCACTAAGTTCATAGCACATTCTGGCTTGATTCCAGGACATAGCAGGGTTCAAATTGTGCTCATAGCAGACTCAACCACGTATATGAATCATACCTTTGACTCGAAATGTGCTGTTGATTATGCACACACTTTTCCTTCTTGCTGATTTGATGATTACTGATGTGAAGGTTGCACTGGTGTATACTTTGATGCTGATAATCAATCCAGCCAGGATATCATTTATTTTCATGCCCGATATTCCCGATATAATACAGTCTGCTGAAAGTTCTATATTGCTGAACTGAGCTTCCAAATGACTGTCTCTTCGCTGATTTCTTTGAGTCCAGTGTCGGTGAGCAACTTCCATAAGGGGAAAATAAGGTAACACCAAGGGCCCAAAGAAAGAGAAAAGACTAATGCAAAAGCACACAAGATCACACACAAGCAATATCATAATTTTACATCTACTCTCAGCAATAATATGCATGCCTACTTGAGCACACAAATCTTGCAAGAACTCCGGTGTTACGGTCTAACATGCTGTGGCGGTGTGCACGAAAGTGAATCAATGTGTGGAAGAAAGTGGGTGTAAACAAGGCTACACCAAACACGGGCTTAACACCGGTTCCATCTGAACAGACACGGTGGCGAGGACGAACTTGGTGATCGTGGTCGGAACACGGGGGTCACGACCACATCATCATCAAGCGGACGGGAGAAAACCGTACTCGTCCAGAGGATGGATGGCAGGGTGGGATAGCGATGAAAAGAAGGCTTGCGGGCATTGCCCTTTTTCCGATAACAAAGATCAGTAAGGGTTGCCAACGCGGCTAATGGAAGGGCAAGATCCGGGATAGAAACATGTCTATCACCGAAACAATAGGGTGTCGAAAGAGAATATATTGGTGTGGTACCGGAGCATCAGTCCTGCAAGGGATCGACACGACCAGGCACCTTGGTGTCACTCCGCTGGGACGGAGATAACACCACACCAAGGAACAAGTATGCAAACTGGAGAGCGCAGGTAGTGAATCAAAACTGATGCCACCTACATTCACCAGATCCATCGTTAGTGATAAAATAAATAATCTATATGCATGCTATGCACAAACAAGTGCAGCAAACCAACTAGACCCTATACTACCAGTTACTAACGCTCGCACGGTCTAGGGCGTCCTACAGCCAGACCTGCTCTGATACCAACGCTTGTGGCACCCCGGCTCAGAGGAGACCGGAACGCCCCGTATTCCAGCCCAGGGACAAGTCTTCTGGAATACGGCACTGCTGGCATAGAACAAATCAGCTCTTTATTACCATGGATAAGGTTACAAGGGTACATGGATTACATCAGCACGGCGATACTACCCCCGCCTAGGGTAGTTCTACGCTAGCAGCGGAACAACGACGGGGGTGATGGACTCCACTCCGCAGGGACTCTGGCTGGAACGCGTATCCTAGCTCGCAAACTCAGGATCCTCGACAAGCAAGCAGTCATGGCATGACCTGCAAACTGGCATGACATGCCAGGTGAGTACTTTGAATGTACTCGCAAGCTCACAACAAACATCAGCATTACGGCAAGACAACATCATAGCAGTCAAGATTAGGTAAAGGTTTATCATTACCGAAGGAATAGTTGAAAATAACAATAATAGGCTATTCTCCCTGTACTCTGGTGACCAACTCGTGATCACTCCAAGAACATCCAGCGAATATCCTCAAGATTGTTACCAAGACTTGTCAGTGGCATGATGCCCAACTGCTACCATACTCAGACAAGTTCTTCCATCATTATGGTCACTGATGTGGTTTACCACCTAGTGAGGCCTGGATAGACTGTCCAATACCGTGGACGCGGCTATTCGAATAGATTTTACACTCTGCAGAGGTTGCACACTTTACCCACACCATGAAGCACCTGGCCTCGTGATCCCATTCGGGTGGACCAGCGTTGCTCCAAGGAAACCCGCCTGACCCGTGACTCCTCTACCGTACCACCGGCAATCATCCTCCCCCGGAGTCCTGCCCTGGGTGGCCCCTGTGTCACCTCATGACACCTGCCACCGTCGTGGCCAAACAAACTATCCCAAACGGGGACCTGGATCCAAATAACTCAACTAGGCTCACAAGGTTATCGCCGCCTACCAGGCCAGGGTAGCACGCGCGCATAACCTTCCCTATTTGGTGGTACCGATAGAAGCGCACGAAGCCAGACCAAGTCAAGGCCGTCCCATACCGGCAAATGTGGATGCACGGATAAGCCCGGACAGGTGACTCTCGATCAACCAACTAAGTATCTTATCCCCAATTAATATTTCTGTCATAGCTGTCACTCCGATATCATAGTAATCCAATAACCAATAAGCTCAAGCCACTGCTACTGATTCATATTCACAAACTGCCGGATGAAACCCAAAATAATCATAGACAGTAATCTTCAACGTCATGGCATCACAAGTGGGTAAAATACTAGTCACTAACAATCCCGTACTCAACATGGTAGTCACCTATTCAAGAATTTACTCAAACATTGCATAATCTAATCCATACTACAAATAATCATACTTGCGATTAAAGTAATTGGTTAAACTATGATATTGCAATGCAATTATGTAGATGAGGGTTGTGGCTTGCCTGGGGGTGACGGAACCATCGGGAAGAAGTGCGGAGAGTCCGCGGAAATGATTGCCAGAAACAGTTCTCTCTCGGAGGGGGCTGTTTACGGGCAAGGGAAAAATGGTCATTTCCACTGTGTCAAAGCATTATGAAAATGATACCAACATGACGGGCTCGAAGAGACGAAGACGTGGGCTTTGGAATCACCT
This sequence comes from Elymus sibiricus, assembly GCA_039707655.1. Lineage (NCBI taxonomy): Eukaryota > Viridiplantae > Streptophyta > Magnoliopsida > Poales > Poaceae > Elymus > Elymus sibiricus. Next base: position 77,499,585 of record CM077673.1, read on the forward strand.
CGATCGGGGTTACGAGCAAAAAGATACAAGTGTTTGACTGCCAGGGACTGATCTGCAAAATATTAATTTCATCCGGGTCCCTGGATAGTGCAGCTGGTCGCGCACTTAAGTGGAATACGCCTCCCAATGGGGAAAATGCATTTCCGGCTGAGGCGTCTCCACTTCTTCGATGTGGCCGGCCCCCAGTCGCCGACGGGTGGGTCCCGACCCCACCGGTCGGGTCTTCTCTCTCTTTCCTCCATCTCCTTCTTCCTCCTCCACTCGCGCGCCCGACCGGAGACAGGGGCTCACCCCGACGGCGACTGCCGGCGATTCCGGCCGTCTCCGGTGGCGTGCGACCTACCAACACAATCAGCGGGACGAGCCTTGTCGGTGGGTGAGGGTCTCCACCGCTGAGGAGCTTCGGAACGAAGGCGACGGCACCCGCGGCGGAGGACGGCTTTAGCCGCCGGTGGGCTCGCGGGTAGGGGCCACCGGAGGAAGGGGAGGGATGCTGGGGTGGCTCCAGGGTGGAGGTGGAGGCCTCAGGTGGTGGTGGAAGGGAGAGAAGAGGCGGGGCTCGCCGGAATTTGACCGAGGCTCACCGGCGGCCGCGGCAGCTAATAGAGGCAGGGAGGAGGTCCGGGGCTCGGGTGAGTAGCTAGGGAGGGGTAGTGGTGTGTGGTGAGGGCGATGAGATGCTCGGGAGGGGCTCGGGTGGCCTATTTATAGCCGGGACGGCGCAGGGCTCGGGCACGGCCGCGGCGACGCGTGCACCATGCGCCGGAGCTTCGGGAACTCGCATGGAGGAGGGGAGAGGCGTCCAGAGAGGTCACAGAGGAGCCAAGGAAACTCGGGCATGCTCAGGAGGGCTCAGGTGAGCTCGGGAAGGTTCGGGGCGATGGACGTGGCGGCGGCAGATACGGGCACGTCGCGGGCGCGGCTGCCGCACCGCGTAGGAGGGGACGCGAGAAAGGGAGAGGGGTCCAGGGCGAGGGTGAGTCCAAGGGGAAGCTGCTGGACACGGTGTGGTGTCGAGGGCGCGGGGAAACGGACGAGGCCGAGGGCCCCAATGCACAGAGCGCATGCATTGGCATGCCAGCCGCGTGATCACCGTGTGTACTGGCGCACGCGGTGCACCCTGGCAAGCCTAATCTTGTCAGGAGGAGTGGTCATTCGAAGGAGAAGGCCAAAGAGGAAAGAAACAGGCATAGTGGAGCTTGAGATGACCACAGCTAGCTGATTTGCTCCGGAATAGCAAGGTGTTTGTACTGAGGTGGGGGAGATCCAGCTGGGGATAGACTCTGGTTTTTGCGTGAGGGTGATCACATACTAGGGTGATCATCTCTGCAAATTTGCAGCTCATTAGGATGAAGATAAATAGCACTTGTAGTTCAATGGGCTCTACTGGACAGAATTGCAAAGTATGAAGTGGCACTCACATACTTGCTTGGATGGGGCTGAAATTTGGAGGAGACTAGTTATTTAGGCATATGAAGATACTGTATAAATTTCATGCCATTTGCATAAACCAAAATGGCACTTCCTTCACACAGCATCCCACTGGACAGAAAGTTAGGAAAATTCCTGAGGGAAAATGGCTAGATAGAATGAGCCCAAATTTGGTGGAGAGGTGCTATATAGGTAGGAGAAGGTCCTGGTAAAATTTCAGAAATTATGGAGCAACACAAAATACAGTTGCTTGACAATCCAAAATAATGACCAGAAACAAAGATTTGATGCTGTGGTCACATAGTTGAAGGGATGATGCTCAAATTTTGTGGAGAGTATTAATTTGAGCATGTGAAGATGTTGGAAATATGCCCTAGAGGCAATAAGAAATTGGTTATTATTATATTTCCTTGTTCATGATAATCGTTTATTATCCATGCTATAATTGTATTGATTGGAAACTCAAATACATGTGTGGGTACATAGACAACACTGTGTCCCTAGTAAGCCTCTAGTTGACTAGCTCGTTGATCAAAGATGGTTAAGGTTTCCTAGCCATTGACATGAGATGTCATTTGATAACGGGATCACATCATTAGGAGAATGATGTGATGGACAAGACCCAAACTACGAACGTAGCATATGATCGTGTCAGTTTATTGCTATTGTTTTCTGCATGTCAAGTATCTGTTCCTATGACCATGAGATCATGCAACTCCCTGACATCGGAGGAGTACCTTGTGTGTATCAAACGTCGCAACGTAACTGGGTGACTATAAAGGTGCTCTACAGGTATCTCCGAGGGTGTCTGTTGGGTTGGCATGGATCAAGACTGGGATTTGTTACTCCGTATGACGGAGAGGTATCTCAGGGCCCACTCGGTAATACAACATCACATTGAGCCTTGCAAGCAAAGTGACTAAAGAGTTAGCCACAGGATCTTGTATTACGGAACGAGTAAAGAGACTTGCCGGTAACGAGATTGAACTAGGTATAGTGATACCGACGATCGAATCTCGGGCAAGTAACATACCGAAGAACAAAGGGAACAGCATACGGGATTAACTGAATCCTTGACATAGAGGTTCGACCGATAAAGATCTTCGTAGAATATGTAGGAGCCAATATGGGCATCCAGGTCCCGCTATTGGTTATTGGCCGTAGAGGTGTCTCGGTCATGTCTACATAGTTCTCGAACCCGCAGGGTCTACACACTTAACGTTTGGTGACGATTAGTATAATTGAGTTATTATGTTGGTGACCGAAAGTTGTTCGGAGTCCCAGATAAGATCCCGGACATGACGAGGATCTCCGGAATAGTCCGGAGGTGAAGATTGATATATGTGATAATAGTGTTTTGATCTCTGGAAGGGTTCCGGAGTTCACCGGAAGGGGTTCCGGATGTTTACCGAAGTGTTCGGGTGCAGCAACACTTTATATGAGCCAAAGGGATAAAACCCACAAGGTATTGGAAAGTGCAAAAGTAGTTTTGATGCCGCGTAAGCGGTACTACCGCTTGGTGAAGCGGTACTACCGCCGGAGCGGTACTACCGCTTGTGTGAAGCGGTACTACCGCCCAAGCGGTACTACCGCTTGTGTGAAGCGGTACTACCGCTTGTGCGCGTCTGTGCACGGTTCGGCAGGGATCCGAGTTGGACTCTTTCCCTGCGGGCCAAACCGACCTTGTGCGGGCAAAACCGACCCGGAGGAGGCTTTTACTCCAAGTTTAGACCCCAAGGCTCAACATATAAATAGAGGGGCAGGGCTAGCACACGGGACACATCAAGATTTCCCCAAGCCGTGTGCGGCAACCCTAACCCTCTAGTTCCTCCGTCATAATCTCCGTAGTGCTTGGCGAAGCCCTGCAGAGATTGTTCCTCACCACCATCACCACGCCGTCGTGCTGCTGGAACTCAACCACTACTTCACCATCGCTCGCTGGATCGAGGAGGTGAAGGCGTCATCAAGCCGTACGTGTGTTGAACGCGGAGGTGTCGTCCGTTCGGCGCTAGTTCGTGATCGGATCGAGGGACGACTTGCGATTTGGATCGCGGAGACGTTCGACTACATCAACCGCGTTTCTTAAACGCTTCCGCTTAGCGATCTACAAGGGTATGTAGATTCACTCTCCCTCTCGTAGATGCTCATCACCATGGATAGATCTTGTGTGTGCGTAGGAAAATTTTTGTTTCCCATGCAACGTTCCCCAACAGTGGCATCATGAGCTAGGTCTATGCGTAGATGAGATCTCGAGTAGAACACAAACGAGTTGTGGGCGTGGGTGTATACATATTGCTTGCCGTTACTAGTTGATATTTGATTCGGCGGTACTGTGAGATGAAGCGGCCCGGACCGACATTACGCGTACACTTACGCGAGACAGGTTCCTTCAACTAACATGTAACTTCGTTGCATAAAGATGGCTAGCGGGTGTCTGTCTCTCTCACTTTAGTTGAATCGATTTCAATGAAGAGGGTTCTTTTAGAAGATCAAAAAGCAATCACTACACCACGTTGTGGTTTTGCGTAGGTAAGAACGGTTCTTGCAAACCCGTAGCAGCCACGTAAAATTTGCAACAACAATTAGAGGACGTCTAACTTGTTTTTGCAGGGTATGTTGTGATGTGATATGGCCAATTACATGATGAGATATATGTGATGTATGAGATGATCATGTTTTGTATAGAATATCACGACTTGCATGTCGATGAGTACGGCAACTGGCAGGAGCCATAGAGTTGTCTTTAATTATTGTATGACCTGCGTGTCAATCATTAAGCGCTATGTAATGCTTTACTTTATCGCTAAACGTTAGCAATAGTCGTGGAAGCAACAGTCGGCGCGACAACCTTATGGCGACACGTTGATGGAGATCAAGATGATGGAGATCATGGTGTCATGCCGGTGACGATGGAGATCATGCCGGTGCTTTGGAGATGGAGATCAAAAGCACAAGTTCATGGCCATATCATGTCACTTATGATTTGCATGTGATGTTAATCCTTTTATGCATCTTATTTTGCTTAGGACGACGGTAGCATTATAAGGTGATCCCTCACTTAAATTTCAAGATAAATTGTGTTCTCCCCAAGTGTGCACCGTTGCGAAAGTTCGTCGTTTCGAGACACGCCGTGATGATCGGGTGTGATAGACTCTACGTTCGCATACAACGGGTGTAAGCCATGTTACACGTGCGGAACACTCGGGTTAAACTTGACGAGCCTAGCATGTACAGACATGGCCTCGGAACACAAGAGACCGAAAGGTCGAACATGAGTCATATAGTAGATATGATCAACATGAAGATGTTCACCATTGAAACCACCTCAACTCACGTGATGATCGGACTTGAGTTGGTGGATTTGGATCATGTTACACTCGAATGATCGGAGGGATGTCAATTTGAGTGGGAGTTTTTTAAATATGATTAACTAAACTCATTATCTAAGAACAATAGTCTAAGTTGTCTTTGCTATATTTATGTTGTAGATCATGGCTCGCGCAGTAGCACCCCTGAATTTTAATGCGTTCCTAGAGAAAGCTAAGTTGAAAGATGATGGAAGTAACTTTGTGGACTGGGCCCGTAATCTAAGGATTATCCTTACGGCTTCCCAGAAGGCTTATGTCCTTGATGCACCGCTTGGTGATCCACCCGCTCCAGTTGAGTCTCTAGACGTTGTGAACGCCTGGCAGGCTCGTTCTGATGATTACTCAATAGTTCAATGTGCGATGTTGTATGGCTTAGAACCGGGACTTCAAAGACGTTTTGAACGTCATGGAGCATATGAGATGTTCCAGGAGTTGAAGTTTATCTTTCAGAAGAATGCCCGGATCGAGAGATATGAGATCTCCAATAAGTTCTATGCTTGCAAGATGGAGGAGAACGGGTCTATCAGTGATCACGTGCTCAGAATGTCTGGGTACTCCACCCGTCTGGCTGAGTTAGGGATGCCCCTTCCGCCAGAGGCTATCACTGACAGAGTTCTTCAATCATTGCCACCTAGCTACAAGAGCTTCGTGTTGAACTATAACATGCACGGGATGAACAAGTCAGTCGCCGAGCTGTTTGCGATGCTGAAAGCCGCTGAGTCTGAAATTCAGAAGGAGGATCAAGTGTTGATGGTCAATAAAACCACTAGTTTCAAGAAAAATGGCAAGGGTAAGAAGGGTAACTCCAAGCAGAGTGGCAAAGCAGTTGCTCCTCTCGTGAAGAAACCCAAGGCTGGACCCAAACCAGAAACTGTGTGTTTTCATTGCAAGGGAACTGGACACTGGAAGCGGAATTGCCCCAAGTATTTGGCTGACAAGAAGGCGGCCAACAACAAACAAGGTATATATGATATACATGTTATTGATGTGTACCTTACCAACTCTCGTTGTAGTGCCTGGGTATTTGATACCGGTGCGGTTGCTCATATTTGCAACTCAAAACAGGAACTGCGGAATAAACGGAGGCTGGCAAAGGACGAAGTGACGATGCGCGTGGGAAATGGTTCCAAGGTTGATGTGATCGCCGTCGGCACGCTCGCTCTTCGATTACCGTCGGGATTAGTGATGAACCTAAATAAGTGTTATTTGGTGCCTGCGTTAAGCATGAACATTATATCTGGATCTTGTTTATTGCGAGACGGTTACTCATTTAAATCAGAGAATAATGGTTGTTCTATTTATATGAGTAATATCTTTTATGGTCATGCACCCGATGTGAGGGGTTTATTCTTATTGAATCTCGATAGTAATGATACACATGTTCATAACATTGATGCCAAAAGATGTAGAATTGATAATGATAATACCACTTTCTTGTGGCACTGCCGTTTAGGTCATATTGGCGTAAAACGCATGAGGAAGCTCCATGCTGATGGACTTTTGGAGTCACTTGATTTTGAATCACTTGACACATGTGAGCCATGCCTCATGGGCAAGATGACTAAAACTCCGTTCTCTGGAACAATGGAACGGGCAAGTGACTTATTGGAAATCATACATACTGATGTGTGCGGTCCGATGAGCATTGAGGCGCGCGGTGGTTATCGTTACTTTCTCACCTTCACTGATGACTTAAGTAGATATGGGTATATTTACTTAATGAAACACAAGTCTGAAACATTTGAAAAGTTCAAACAATTTCAGAGTGAAGTTGAGAATCATCGTAACAAGAAGATTAAATTCCTACGATCTGATCGAGGAGGAGAATATCTGAGTTATGAGTTTGGCAGTCACTTAAGACAGTGTGGAATTGTTTCACAATTGACACCGCCTGGAACACCACAGCGTAATGGTGTGTCCGAACGTCGTAATCGAACCTTATTGGATATGGTGCGATCTATGATGTCTCTTGCCGATTTGCCACTATCGTTTTGGGGTTATGCATTAGAGACAGCTGCATTCACTTTAAATAGGGCACCATCGAAATCCGTTGAGACGACGCCATATGAACTTTGGTTTGGCAAGAAGCCAAAACTGTCGTTTCTTAAAGTTTGGGGATGTGATGCTTATGTCAAAAAGCTTCAGCCTGAAAAGCTGGAACCCAAAGCGGAGAAATGTGTCTTCATAGGATACCCAAAAGAGACAGTTGGGTATACCTTCTACCTCAGATCCGAAGGCAAAGTGTTTGTCGCTAAAAACGGAACATTTCTTGAGAAAGAGTTTCTCTCGAAAGAATTGAGTGGGAGGAAGATAGAACTTGATGAGGTTGTTGAACCTTTACTTCAACCTGAGAGTAGCGCAGCGCAGAAAGTTGTTTCTGTGGAGCCTACATTAGCTGAAGAGGAAGTTAATGATGATGATCATGAAGCTTTGGATCAAGTTGCTATCGAACCTCGTAGGTCGACAAGGACGCGTACTGCTCCTGAGTGGTACGGCAACCCTGTCTTAGAGGTCATGTTGTTAAACAACGATGAACCTACGAGCTATGGAGAAGCGATGATGGGCCCGGATTCCGAGAAGTGGTTAGAGGCCATGAAATCCGAGATGGGATCCATGTATGAAAACAAAGTATGGACTTTGGAAGTATTACCTGAAGGGCGTAAGGCCATTCAGAACAAATGGATCTTTAAGAGGAAGACGGACGCGGACGGTAATGTCACCGTCTATAAAGCTCGACTTGTGGCAAAGGGTTTTTCACAAGTTCAAGGAGTTGACTACGATGAGACCTTCTCACCCGTAGCGATGCTTAAGTCCGTCAGAATCATGTTAGCAATAGCTGCCTTTTTCGATTATGAAATTTGGCAGATGGATGTCAAAACAGCGTTCCTTAACGGTTACCTTAAGGAAGAGTTGTATATGATACAACCAGAAGGTTTTGTCGATCCAGAGAATGCTGACAAAGTTTGCAAACTCCAGCGATCCATTTATGGACTGGTGCAAGCATCTCGGAGTTGGAATCTTCGTTTTGATGAGGTGATCAAAGCGTTCGAGTTTATACAAGTTTACGGAGAAGCTTGTATTTACAAGAAAGTGAGTGGGAGCTCTATAGCGTTTCTAATATTATATGTGGATGACATATTGCTGATTGGAAACAATATAGAAATGCTGGAAAGTGTAAAGGAATATTTGAACAAGAGTTTTTCAATGAAGGACCTAGGAGAAGCTGCTTTCATATTAGGCATCAAGATCTATAGAGATAGATCAAGACGTTTAATAGGACTTTCACAAAGCACATACCTTGATAAGATTTTGAAAAAGTTCAAAATGGATCAGTCCAAGAAGGGGTTCTTGCCTGTTTTGCAAGGCGTGAAGTTGAGTAAGACTCAATGCCCAGTGACTGCAGAAGATAGAGAAAAGATGAGTGTCATCCCCTATGCTTCAGCCATAGGCTCTATCATGTATGCAATGCTGTGCACAAGACCCGATGTCAGCCTTGCCATAAGTATGGTCGGAAGGTTTCAAAGTGATCCAGGAATGGAACACTGGACAGCGGTCAAGAATATCCTGAAGTACCTGAAAAGGACTAAGGACATGTTTCTCGTTTATGGAGGTGATCAAGAGCTCGTCGTAAAGGGTTAAGTCGATGCAAGCTTTGACACTGATCCGGATGACTCTAAGTCGCAAACCGGATACGTATTTATTCTTAATGGGGGTGCGGTTAGCTGGTGCAGTTCCAAGCAAAGCGTGGTAGCAGATTCTACATGCGAAGCGGAGTACATCGCTGCCTCGGAGGCGGCGAAGGAAGGTGTCTGGATGAAGGAGTTCATGACAGATCTTGGAGTAGTGCCTAGTGCGCTTAACCCAATGACTCTGTTTTGTGATAACACTGGTGCCATTGCTCTAGCCAAGGAACCAAGATTTCACAAGAGGACCAGACACATAAAACGACGTTTCAATTCCATCCGCGATTACATCAAGGAGGACGACATAAATATTTGCAAAGTACACACGGATCTAAATGTTGCAGATCCGATGACTAAACCTCTTCCAAGGGCTAAACATGAACAACACCAGAACTGCATGGGTGTTCGATTCATTACAATGTAAATCACATAGTGATGTGAACTAGATTATTGACTCTAGTGCAAGTGGGAGACTGTTGGAAATATGCCCTAGAGGCAATAATAAATTGGTTATTATTATATTTCCTTGTTCATGATAATCGTTTATTATCCATGCTATAATTGTATTGATTGGAAACTCAAATACATGTGTGGGTACATAGACAACACTGTGTCCCTAGTAAGCCTCTAGTTGACTAGCTCGTTGATCAAAGATGGTTAAGGTTTCCTAGCCATTGACATGAGATGTCATTTGATAACGGGATCACATCATTAGGAGAATGATGTGATGGACAAGACCCAAACTACGAACGTAGCATATGATCGTGTCAGTTTATTGCTATTGTTTTCTGCATGTCAAGTATCTGTTCCTATGACCATGAGATCATGCAACTCCCTGACATCGGAGGAGTACCTTGTGTGTATCAAACGTCGCAACGTAACTGGGTGACTATAAAGGTGCTCTACAGGTATCTCCGAGGGTGTCTGTTGGGTTGGCATGGATCAAGACTGGGATTTGTTACTCCGTATGACGGAGAGGTATCTCAGGGCCCACTCGGTAATACAACATCACATTGAGCCTTGCAAGCAAAGTGACTAAAGAGTTAGCCATAGGATCTTGTATTACGGAACGAGTAAAGAGACTTGCCGGTAACGAGATTGAACTAGGTATAGTGATACCGACGATCGAATCTCGGGCAAGTAACATACCGAAGAACAAAGGGAACAGCATACGGGATTAACTGAATCCTTGACATAGAGGTTCGACCGATAAAGATCTTCGTAGAATATGTAGGAGCCAATATGGGCATCCAGGTCCCGCTATTGGTTATTGGCCGTAGAGGTGTCTCGGTCATGTCTACATAGTTCTCGAACCCGCAGGGTCTACACACTTAACGTTTGGTGACGATTAGTATAATTGAGTTATTATGTTGGTGACCGAAAGTTGTTCGGAGTCCCGGATAAGATCCCGGACATGACGAGGATCTCCGGAATAGTCCGGAGGTGAAGATTGATATATGTGATAATAGTGTTTTGATCTCTGGAAGGGTTCCGGAGTTCACCGGAAGGGGTTCCGGATGTTTACCGAAGTGTTCGGGTGCAGCAACACTTTATATGAGCCAAAGGGATAAAACCCACAAGGTATTGGAAAGTGCAAAAGTAGTTTTGCTGCCGCGTAAGCGGTACTACCGCTTGGTGAAGCGGTACTACCGCCGGAGCGGTACTACCGCTTGTGTGAAGCGGTACTACCGCCCAAGCGGTACTACCGCTTGTGTGAAGCGGTACTACCGCTTGTGCGCGTCTGTGCACGGTTCGGCAGGGATCCGAGTTGGACTCTTTCCCTGCGGGCCAAACCGACCTTGTGCGGGCAAAACCGACCCGGAGGAGGCTTTTACTCCAAGTTTAGACCCCAAGGCTCAACATATAAATAGAGGGGCAGGGCTAGCACACGGGACACATCAAGATTTCCCCAAGCCGTGTGCGGCAACCCTAACCCTCTAGTTCCTCCGTCATAATCTCCGTAGTGCTTGGCGAAGCCCTGCAGAGATTGTTCCTCACCACCATCACCACGCCGTCGTGCTGCTGGAACTCAACCACTACTTCACCATCGCTCGCTGGATCGAGGAGGTGAAGGCGTCATCAAGCCGTACGTGTGTTGAACGCGGAGGTGCCGTCCGTTCGGCGCTAGTTCGTGATCGGATCGAGGGACGACTTGCGATTTGGATCGCGGAGACGTTCGACTACATCAACCGCGTTTCTTAAACGCTTCCGCTTAGCGATCTACAAGGGTATGTAGATTCACTCTCCCTCTCGTAGATGCTCATCACCATGGATAGATCTTGTGTGTGCGTAGGAAAATTTTTGTTTCCCATGCAACGTTCCCCAACAGAAGATGCTTGCCAAATTTCAACTCATCTGGATACACTTAGCTAGCACTTGCTTCACAAAGCTTCCACTAGATCAGAAACTTTGGAAATCTGCCAAGAAATATTTAATATCCAAATTGAGTTGAATTTTGGTATGTGGCAATGATATGGATAGGAAAGAGTGCCCAAAAAGTTTGAGAGCAATCAAGCAATTATAAAGGGTACTTGCTTCACAACTTGACAGCTAGGGCAGAATCAGAAAAGGAATATTTGTGAAATATTCTTGAACATGGCAAGGAAGGATTTTGACATATCTGAGGAATATATGACCCAAAAAATTTATGAGAATTATTTGGGAATTTTTGGAATGGTAGAAATGTGGGTTGCTTCACAACCCAGAGCAAACAGGGTTATTCCTTTAATAGAAAAAGGAATATTCCCAAGAAAAGAATATTGGGGTTGGTCCAAGATGGAAATGACAAGGTCTTGGGATGGTTTAGAGGTTGGCAAGCCACTAGGGAAGAGGAATCAAGGGTGATCCCTTCAGGTTCCAAGACTACCAAGCCACAGAAAAGCAAAACCAGACCAAAATCAAAAGAAAAAGAAATGGGCAAAATCCAGGGTGTTACAATTATATTTTCTCTGAATATAAGAATGATTTGGATCCTATCTCTCAAGTTGTATGCACCTATTACGTGTCTTGATCCGCATACCCCAAGGTGACAATAATTGGGATTCTTTTCGGTGATTGCCATAGTTTGAGGAGTTCATGTATTCACCATGTGTTAATGCTTTGTTCCGGTTCTCTATTAAAAGGAGGCCTTAATATCCCTTAGTTTCCAATAGGACCCCGCTGCCATGGGAGGGTAGGACAAAAGATGTCATGCAAGTTCTTATCGCAAGCACGTATGACTATATACGGAATACATGCCTACATTACATTGATGAATTGGAGCTAGTTCTATGTCGCCCTAGTGTGTAACTGTTATATGATCAATGTCATCTAAATCATTATTCATCACCGATCCACGTGCCTACACTTTACTTATACTAAATCTTGCTAAGTTACTATTGCTACTGCTACTGTCACAACTGCTACAAAATTGCTGCTGTCACTACTATTGTTACTTTTGCTACTACTATTTGCCGTGCTACTAAACCTTTGCTGCAGAGAGATATCCCAGGTGCGGTTGAATTGACAACTCAACTGTCAAGGCGAATAAATATTCTTTGGCTCCTCTTGTGTCAAACCAATAAATTAGGGTGAAATACTACCCGTGAAGATTGTCACGATCCCCTATACTTGTGGGTTATCATTCCCCTAATAGGCTAGAAATATGACCGGGGGGGGATGACCCCCGGGTAGGCTCAAGGAGACAAGACAACATGTCAAAACATCGGGGCGGCTAACGCCCCTCGGTCCGGCTACTCCAGGTGGCTCCTCCATCTGGCTCCTCTAGCTGGTTCCCCGTCCGGCTCCTCCACCTGGCTCCTCCGTCCGACTCCTCCAGCTAGCTCCTCCGTTCGACTCCTCCAGTTGGCTCCTCATCCATCTCCTCCAGTTGGCTCCTCGTCCGGCTCCTCTAGCTGTCTCCTTCGTTCAGCTCACCTAGCTGGCTCCTTCGTCCGGCTTCCCCAGCTGGCTCCTCCGTCCGGCTCCCCCAGCTAGCTCCTCCGTCCGGCTCCCCCAGCTGGATCCTTCGTCCGGCTCCTCCAGTTGGCTCCTCGTCCGGCTCCTCCAGCTGGCCCGCTACGCGAAGTCAACCGCAGCGTTCCATCGGGCATGACAAGAAGATATTATAGCCACACCACTTCAGGGTCAGTGCGCTCCAATAGTCCAGCAATGTTGGCAAATAATGCCTCACTATGCACACGTGATACGTCTCCAACGTATATATAATTTTTGATTGTTCAATGCTATTACATTATCAATCTAGGATACTGTATATGAAATTATATGCTATTTTATATCATTTTTGGGAACTAACCTATTAACCCAGTGCCAAGTGCGAGCTGCTGTTTTCTACATGTTTTTGGTTTTCCATGAAATTTGTACCCACATGCTACGAAACTTTTTGATAATTTTTTTTTCTAGAAAAAAGACACCCAAGAAGCTTCGGGAGGTGTGAGGAAGCCTCATGAGGAGGCCACAAGGTACCTTGGCGCGCCCGGGGGGGGTAGGCGTGCTGACCTGCCTTGTGGGCCCCTCGTGGCTCCTCCTGACCTAATTCCACTTCTATAAATCCTCAAATATTGGGAAACCAACAGAGAGCCACCCGAAACACTTTTTCCGCCGCCGCAAGCCTCTGTTCCAACGGGAGGCCATCTGGAGACCTTTTCACGTGATCTACCAGAGGGGGAATCGATCACGGAGGCCATCTACATCAACCTTGCTACCTCCATGATGATGCGTGAGTAGTCCACCACAGACCTACGGGTCCATAGCTAGTACCTAGATGGCTTCTTCTCTCTCTTTTGATCTTCAATACAAAGTTCATCGCATCTTCGTGATGATCTATTCGATGTAATCTTCTTTTGCGGTGTGTTTGTTGGGATCCGATGAATTGTGGGTGTATGATCAGATTATTCATGAAAACTTATTGAGTCTCCTCTGAATTTCAATATGCATGATCTTATAACTTCGTATTTCTCTCCAATCTATCGATTTGGTTTGGCCAAAAATATTGGTTTATCTTCAGTGGGAGTGGTGCGTTGTAGTGGGTTCAATCTTGTGGTGCTCTATCCTCGTGACATAAGGGGTCAAGACACGTTTGTATTGTTGCCACTAAGGATAAAACGATGGGGTCTGAACATATTGCTTGTCTTACTTTGTCTACATCATGTCATCTTGCTCCAAGCATTACTTCGTTTGTTATGAACTTAATACCATAGATGCACGCTGGATAGTGGTCGATTGGTGAAGTAATAGTAGTAGATGCGGAATATTTTCGGTCTACTTGTTTATGGACGTGATGTATATATACATGATCATTGCCTTGAATAACACGTCATAGCTATGCGCTTTTCTATCAATTGCCCAACAGTAATTTGTCTACCCACCATATGGTACTATCGAGAGAGAAGGCTCTAGCAAACACTATGGCCCCTGGGTCTACTTAAACTTAAAAACTAAACAACCTTGTTTACCTTGCTGCACTTTTATTACTTTTATTTTATTTTGCATTTACAATATCTATTCTATCAAGATTTAATCCTTGCAAGTGACGAGTTCAAGTGGCTTGACAACCCTCTTGCCCGCGTTGGGTGCAAGTGTTTGGTTTTGTGTGTGTAGGCATTGTTGACCGAGATTTGCATTGGTCCTCCTATTGGTTCGATAACCTTGGTTCTCACTGAGGGAAATACTTATCTCTACTGTACTCCATCTCCTCTCCGCTTCGAGAAAATTCCCAACGCAGCTCAAAAGTAGCAACACGTCATGTGTCACCTCCAATAGTCAGAGTAGGCCATGTGGGCCACCTCTTGTCCCCTGGGCACCCCTTTATAAGGTGACCCAGGGAGCCCTTCCAAGGCAGGCCATCCACTCCCTCTCATTCTCACACACAACCACGCTCACTCCAGGAGAAGAGGAGAGCTTAGAGCCACCTTCTTCCTCCTCCAAAACAGCTCTAGGAGCAAGCATGTGCCACCATATACACCTCATATACATCAGACATGCAGGAGTAGGGATGTTACCTCCGTGCGAGGGCCCCGAACCTGGGTAAATCACTGTGTGCTGTTGCCCAATCCCATCCCGGATGTCCACCGTAGCCTTGCTCTCACCTCTCGATAAGCTACCCCATGGCATGTGTCGTGAGAATACCACGACAAAAGATGAATCGATTTTTTTGCAGCCTCGAGTCCAAGCGAGCCTAGAAGCTCGCACTACGGGAGGTCAACACGCGTGCTGGTACCCGACATGCCATAGTACCTCGATTGCTCTGACTCCACAATATCCTTCAACCAGTCCGACCAGCTGGACCATATCCCTCACCAAGGGAGGTCCACCATGGCCCTCAACCCAATCATTGAGGGTTGTCGGTTGTCCAAGGTGTTGATGGCCGGCAGAAGCGTGATAAACATCATGTATGTCGAGACAATGAAGAAGATGGGCACCCAAGAATCCCATCTCTGGCCTACTTTAACCCACTTACACGACATTGTTCCAGGAAAAAAGGCCATGTCATTGGGCCAGATCTCTTTGGAGGTCTTCTTCAGAACCCCGAACAATTTTTGGGCCGAGGACGCTCTGTTGGGGTTTCCCTTTTGAGGGGCCTATCACGCCCTCCTCGTCTAGTTACATTCCACAAAATTCAAAGTGATCCCATGTTATGTGTACCTAAAGCTCAAGATGTCGTGCCCCAATGGGTATTCACGGTATTGGGCGATTTCAAGAGTGCTCATGACTACGAGGTCACCAACTTCGCCCTCGCCGAGGTCAAGCTTGCCGCTGCTGAGCTCGAAGCAATCAAGAAGATGGTGGACACTGACAACACAACTTTAATCAAGAAACTCATGTCCTCCTTGGCTTTTCGACCGGGCTAGGACATCAAGAAGCATTAGGTCCACTCGACCGACCCCAAGAAAATCATCACCATGGGGCTGACCTAACCCTTGCAAAGGAAAGCATGCTCGCTGATTTCCCAATCGCCGAGCACATCTTGGATGTACAAATGGTCACTCGCCCTGTGAACCAAGCCTTGCGCCAGTTTGCAACGGGTCTACGTAGGTCCATCAAAGAGAAAATTTCCTGACCTCTTGCCATCGGGTTCATTCGAGATGTGTCACATTCGAACTGGCTAGTGATCCTAGTTTTGGTTTGGAAGAAGGTTTTTTACTTGGCGTGTGTATGTCGATTGCACCGACGTTAACAAGGTATACCCCAAGGATTCGTTTCCCGCCCTCCGCATCGATCAAGTGATCGACTCCATGAAGAGGTGTGAGCGTTTATGCATTATGGATCCATATTCAGGCTATCACTAGATCCAGATGAAGGTCTTTGACCAGGATAAAACTTCATCACATCATTTTGACCCTGGCACGACCTACCAACACACAATGCAGAAGTGTCTTCATGATCAGCTCGACATCAATGTCGAGGCCTACGTCAATAACATGGTGATCAAGACAAGAAACACAACACAATCTTGTTGTGAGATGCCAGAATATCATGACCGCACAAGCAAGTAGTCGAGCCGTGACAAGAGTCGATTGCCTTGACAGGCTTAGAACAACGAAGGTTGTTGTCACATGCGACAAAGATTGATGAGGGAGATATATGCACTGCGGAAATCCGAATTTGAAATGCTTCGTCAGCCCACATCATCCTCGCCTGTGGTGGCAACATACTCGTCGTTGTCAAGCCCTCCGGCCCCTCACATCATTGCCTAGAAGTGCAGGACCATGGCCACCCATGCGCCCGAGTGGAGGGACGCTTCATTGGGACACATAAGACCGCCATTGCAGCCTGCATACCTTTAGACGGGATTGAGGACACCGTTTCCACGCCACCAGAGATGGGCGGATCGGACAAAAATGCCACCAGCACGCACAACCATACCATATGCCTCAAGATGCCACACGTAGATCACATCTCATGGGTGATGGCTACTGGATCGGAGATCTCCCTCCACCACCCTCATCGACCGGTGTCAGGCTTATCCTGACCGCTGGCCTCTAGCAGTGGCAAGGGGACATGAGGACGGGAGATAGAAGACGGTGCCTAAGGCCTTTCGGTGGCATCTTTTAGATGCATTTCCTTCTAAGCGGTGGTTGTGAGGACCATATATATTAGTTGTATATGTGGCATAATTTGTTTCCAAGATGTGCACTGGCGTATATGATTATGATTGTCAGTACGTAAATATGTGAGAAAGGAACTATATTTGTTATAAGTCCTAATTTCTTTTCTAGTATTGTGTACCTCATTGCCACTATTTTGAGACTAGTAGAACGCCCGTGCGTTGCTACGGGCTAAAATAAAAATAAATGAAGAGAAATGTGTGACAGCTCCCGGATGCCCCTACACCCTCATGAGCAGTAAATTTAAAATAAAATGAAAAAAATTTCAAAAAAAGCAAAAACTTTAGGGGATCAAAGATGAGCAAACTTTTGACGTTCTTGCAAATTTCAGCCACAAATAACACTCGAGGAGCCCTCACCAAAAATAATTACTACTTAAAAGTGCACATAAACTTTGACCACTGATATTTTTAGGTGAGGTCTCCTCAGATGTTATTTGAGGCTGAAAATTTGCAAGAACGTCGAATGTTTAATCATCTTTGTTTGATGTTCCAAAGTTTCAAATTTTATTTATTTGAATTTACTCTTCATAGAGGGTGCAGGGGCACCCGAGTGTCGAAAGTCCTGTCTCATAAATGAATCAAACAAATAATTTTCGAAACTCACTTCTTCCTCATACGCTCGGGCGTGCTTGGATATCAAATGGGTGCCCAGCAAGCTCGCCACCCCACGATGCAACCTTACCTTTTTCTACCTGACCCTCCCCTTCCCGCCCGATTTCCCGTCGTAGTGGGACATTTCTCGCTCGAGCTCTCTCTTTTAAAACTAGATAACACCCACCTGACATTCGCCATGGTACCCTATCTACTTTACACCATACTTAACCATGAACCGCCAATGAGGAATCCCCTGCCAATCGCCCGTGTTTGTGTCGATCCGCCACCACCATCAAGGGATAGGAGGCGTGAGCCACCCATGATGCCCCTCAAGCAAAGATTGCATATCCAATATCTCCTAAGCCATTGACATGTTGTAACATACAGTTGAATGTCACTCATTACTATGAAAAAAATGTGATGACCGTTGTTGGGCGTGCAACTAAGACGCCACTGTCACCGTTATTAACTCTTGAAACAACCGACAATGAATTTTCCCTTCTATCCTAACCAGAAAATATACAAGAATGTCGTGCATTACCATGAAACAAAAAAAAATATGATGTCTGTTGTTGTCAGTTGTATGATTGATTATTGTATATGGCAATGAATGATAATAAGAAAAGAAATATCTCATCAATGCTTAATTGATTGTGATTTATTTTTTACTATATGGTAATCAATCTCTGATGAGACAACACCTGAGTGAAGAATTAATAGGAAAGTTAGGATTTGAAATCAATTGCTACAAAACTGGATTTCATTGTTTGGTAACGTTCCCGTTTGTAACATGGCTGGTTAGGAAAGTTTAGAAAGGTTGGGGAAGTTTTTTTTGTGAGGGTGAAAAAAGCAACATGAAGGGGTGGTGGTGGGATATGAGAGGAAATAAAACCGTGGAGGGGAGGCTACCAAGCCCCCCTTTGGGAGTAGAGATATAGGTATATAGAATAAGATTTCTTTGTCATGGTTTACTTGTTAATTTTATTAAATTCCATTATTTGTTTCCTGAAAATCTACAAAAAAAATTCTAAAACCAATTGCATTGATTAGAGAGATCAGTTGATTTGGATAAGTTGGGAAAGTAAGATCTGTGATCTTTTGTACGTTAGGGAAATGTTGATTTGAAAGAAAAGAGTGGAGAGAAAAATAAATCGATGGATAAGAAAACCAGTGGGAGGGGATGGTGGGAGGTGGGACTAAACTATTCCTCAAAACTTGGAAGTCCAAAAATCATCTCCACAATTGATCTATGGAGCAATTCATAAACTGCAGTCAGTAAAAATTAGTTAGATTGTGCATGCATGAGACGATGAATTGTGCAGATGATCCCTAATTAAGTTGTGGAAAGGTACAACCAGAAAAAATAGCAGTCAAGGGACGAATTAGCTAGCTAGATTGTGGATGCATGCATGAGTCGCTAGATTGTGGATGCATGCATGAGTCAGCCGACACGAAGGAAGCTGCATGGAGCGCCACGACGAGCTCTGGGTACAGGCCCGAGCCGTTGAGCCTTCGTAGATAGATAGACGCCGCAGCGGACAGTGGCCAACACGACTGTCGGGTCGTCAGTGCCCACCACGCTGCCAAATCGACCGGTCGATTGTAGTCGCTGCATCCAGTGTCCGTACCGCCATGATGTGTACCTAGCAAGGACGGCATAGGGTGGCAGAGTCGTGCAGATCCGGCGGTGGGACCGAACAGCGAGGTGAGGTGACCGGTGGCGAGCGGGCAGGGCCTGCGGCGTCGGTTGTCGATCTCCTGTAACACACACAGAGAGATGGAGAGAAAGAGAGGAGGGAGATAATAAGAAACTAAGGAAGTAGAGTCAGGACGGAGGGAGAGGAGAGGACACAGAGGAGCATACTGGTGCCCGTGACGAGGCCTCCATTGTCCCTTCCACCATCAAACCTCCATGGCTAAGGCGCACCTACCCACCAGCATGACCTGATGGTGAACGGGTTCGCGTGACGAGCGTGGGGATAGTGTACACACGATTTGTAAAGCATGTACGCACGATCCCCTCGTGATGTATTTACGGTTGGCTGCCATGTATGATTGATGATTGTATAAGGCAGTGAATGGTAATAAGAAAGGAAATATCTCATCAATGCTTGATTGATTGTGATTTTTTTTTACTATATGGTAATCAATCTCTGATGAGACAACACCTGAGTGAAGAATTAATAGGAAAGTTAGGATTTGAAATCAATTGCTACGAAACTGGATTTTATTGTTTGGTAACATTTCCATTTGTAACATGGCTGGTTAGGAAAGTTTAGAAAGGTTAGGAAAGTTTTTTTTTGAGAGGGTGAAAAAACCAACATGAAGAGGTGATGGTGGGAGATGAGACAATCTATAATTTGTTTAGAAAGGTTAATTTTCTTAAATTCTGTTATTTGTTTCTTGAAAAACTATATTTTTTCCTAAAATAAATTGCATTAATTAGAGAGATCAGTTGATTTGGATAAGTTAGTAAAGTTAGATCTGTGATCTTTCGTACGTTAGGAAAGTGTTGATTTGAAAGAAAAGAGTGGAGAGAAAAATAAATCAATGGATAAGAAAAACCAGTGGGAGGGGATGGTGGGAGGTGGGACGAAATAAAACCGGACAAAAAAATCCGCGTACCGGACGAACCTACCATCATGACCGCGGACTGCCCCTTTAGGAGTATTGTTACTTCGTCTGAGCACTGCTGGTTCTATTTGAAGAAAAAAAATCGCTATTTACAGAGGTGTTTAAATGCTAAGACATTTTTATTTTAATAATGAAAGAAAATATTTACATGTTTTTAATAGAATACGTAAGTTACACATACACACATGCGCTATGAACACCTTCAACGAACTGAGCTGACAGGGTCTTTAGATTGATGAAGTTACACATACGGCTCGTCGTTGCCAGACATTTAGCTTACTACAGAAAGAATCGTTAAATCTTAGAATACATTCAGAAAATTGCAAGCACATATGTAAAATTTTAGACTTGAACCCAGTTGGGTAGGTTGCACTACAAGGAACCTGGCCATCTATGATCTAAGCACCCTCAATTCAGCAATATTTACATGACTTTGTACCGAAGGAATGAACATAGTCAACCATTTTTACCGTTTGTCTCGAGAATATGCGGTTAATGAGTACCACAAATAAAAAAGAAGATTGCCTAATACTTCCTCCATTTCATAATATAGTGCGTCTTCGGTTTTTGAGCTTTAAGTTTGACCATAAATTTAACCAACGAGACCGATTACGGCGGGAGTAAAAATTGTACCATCGAAAACTTCATTCGAATACAAATTCAGTGGTATAATTTTTGCTCCCCGCGCAGTCGGTCTCGTTGGTTAAATTTATGATCAAACTTAGATTTTGGGAATGGCGGGCGCACTACATTGTGGAATGGAGGGAGTAGTAGGATACTACTAAAATGTATGTAGAAAACTTGATTGTTTTGAAAAGGAGTAGAAAACTTGATAAGAAGTCGAATCAACCAATCTGCTTTCGCAAGGCAGGCATAAACACCACCTCCTAAACCATCAATCGATCAGCTTGATTACTACGAAGACTGTAGGCTAAACGACTAGAAACAATGCTTTGTTAATAGACGGCTGCGATCATCCCGCGGTGCCATCTCATCCGCCCACAGCAAACCGGAAAACCACCCGGGGCAAAAAGTCTGAAACCGGCGGAGCGCGGACAAACGGCACAGCAGCGGCGGAGCCACGGCCACCCCTGTTTCTGTTTCGGCCACCTTCTCCAAGAAAAAACAATCCTTCTTCTTCCCCCACTTGCGCTCAAGGTAAACCTCAATTACCCGCTGATTCCTCCCGCGCCAGTATATATACAGGGCTCGCCGCGCCTTCGTTCCTCACCGAACTCAAAAGCAACCAACTGCAGAGCAGAAGCAGCAGCAAAGGTCAAGATCGATCTTTCTCTTTGAGTTCCCGCAGCGATCGAGTGTAAGTTAATGGCGACCGCCGGGAAGGTGATCAAGTGCAAAGGTTCGTCCTTGAAATATCCCACGAGAATTTGCTTGATCAGTGAGGAAACTCTGGCAGTGCTAATTGGTTTGGTTCTTGGGTGACTGCAGCGGCGGTGGCATGGGAGGCCGGGAAGCCGCTGTCGATCGAGGAGGTGGAGGTGGCGCCGCCGCAGGCCATGGAGGTGCGAGTCAAGATCCTCTACACCGCCCTCTGCCACACTGACGTCTACTTCTGGGAGGCCAAGGTATGTCCGCGCATCAGACACTCAGACCATGGTTTCAGGTTTCTCAAGTGCGTCACCGTGATGGAGACATGGGCCAGTGGCTAACTTGGCGTGGTTCTGCTTCTGTAGGGGCAAACTCCGGTTTTCCCAAGGATCTTAGGCCATGAGGCTGGAGGGTACGCATCTTCTCTGTCTCTATCTTATTCTGTTACAGTACAATTTTGCTGTTAATTTGGTGGAATCATATATATATATATTATACTCCCTCCGATCGGAGGGAGTAGTTTATTCATGTTAGCTTTCAAAATAATTATAATCATCCTGAATACTTATTTGTTAGCGGTAGCTAACTATATACAGCAAGTATCCATATTTTATTGACATACTATAAAAACAACATCTTAAGAATTATGGGACAGCTTTGTCACACAAGCTTCCTCAAAGTGCTTTGCTTTGTAGATAAATTTGTTTATGTTCTGTAGCAAATTAGTGCATGCATCTAATCTCTATGTTTGTGATCTCATTTTTCTTCATCTTTAGCACATTAGTAAGTCTCCAAGAAAACGACAAGCCCATAGTACATATATTGTAGTTTATTTAGAGTGATTAATTTCCTTCCCTGCTGTCAGTTCACTCGTTAGTTCGGTTTTTACTTAATACTATCTTACTCTTATATCAATTAAAGTATGTTTTTTTTTCCAAAATTTACGTTTTCCTTACAGCATTGTTGAGAGCGTCGGAGAGGGCGTGACCGAGCTCGTGCCAGGTGACCATGTCCTGCCGGTGTTCACTGGCGAGTGCAAGGATTGTGCTCACTGCAAGTCAGAGGAGAGCAACCTCTGTGACCTCCTCAGGATCAATGTCGACCGGGGCGTGATGATCGGCGATGGGCAGTCCCGCTTCACCATCGGTGGGAAGCCGATATTCCACTTCGTCGGGACCTCTACCTTCAGCGAGTACACAGTGATCCATGTTGGGTGCCTAGCGAAGATCAACCCCGAGGCACCCCTCGACAAAGTTTGTGTTCTCAGCTGTGGTATCTCAACTGGTAAGAGATTGTTCAGATTGATATTTCCCAGTGAAAAACCATATTCATAATACCTCGATTATAAGTTACTGAAAAGTCATTTTTCTTCAGGCCTTGGTGCGACTCTCAATGTCGCAAAACCGAAAAAGGGTTCGACGGTGGCAATTTTCGGTCTTGGAGCTGTAGGCCTGGCTGTAAGTGACAAAGGATATTCACAATGTACTATTGCAGGTTGATGAGAATTATTCTCTATAATAATTACTAATTGCTGTATGTGTTCACACGATCAGGCCATGGAAGGGGCCAAGATGGCTGGGGCATCAAGGATCATCGGCGTGGACTTGAACCCTGCAAAATACGAACAAGGTACAGTATGTTGCTATCTCCAGAAGAAAAAATAAATCCATTTTGGACTTTGGTGAACGTTGGTTTATGGACAACACACTGAACTTTAGCAACATGGCAATTTTCAGCCAAGAAGTTTGGCTGCACCGACTTTGTAAACCCAAAGGACCACACCAAGCCAGTCCAAGAGGTCTGTTAAGTTCCCTGCCTGAGCATGCATTAATTCCTCAATTTTTTCATGGATGCAAAATATTGTATCAAATGCTCACAATTGAATTGTTGTCCAGGTTCTTGTCGAGATGACAAACGGAGGAGTCGATAGAGCCGTGGAGTGCACGGGACACATCGACGCCATGATATCCGCCTTCGAGTGCGTTCACGATGTATGTCCTCGACACAACTGTAATTTGGTCATTTTAAGCAATGATGTGTCTTTCTGCTTCAAGCTGAAATTCTGAAATTTGTATGTAGGGGTGGGGCGTGGCGGTGCTGGTGGGCGTCCCCCATAAGGAGGCGGTGTTCAAGACCCACCCGATGAACTTCCTCAACGAGAGGACCCTGAAGGGCACCTTCTTCGGCAACTACAAGCCGCGCACCGACCTCCCGGAGGTCGTGGAGATGTACATGAGGAATGAGCTGGACCTGGAGAAGTTCATCACGCACAGCGTGCCCTTCTCGCAGATCAACACGGCGTTCGACCTCATGCTCAAGGGAGAGGGACTTCGCTGCGTCATGAGGATGGATGAGTAGATCGAGCTTCTTCGTCCCATCCCTCGTTGCTTTCAGATTTAGTGTTTGAAAAACGGAAGAAAAAAAAGTTTATATGATCTTACCTCGTTTAATAATGTATAGTCGTGAGATGAGCATGTGTTGAGCTCTTTTTTGTCACAAAGAAAGAACATGTATGTGTTTTGTCTTCATGTACGGTTTGGTCTTTATTTCGTCGGTCGCCAGCAATCTATTAGTGCGTCAATGAACATTTTCCACAGTAATAACAGTACTAGTTTGCAGTGCCGGTGTTCATATCGGCATCTTCCTTTTTAATTGCAAATTACCTTTTGATGTTTTATCTTCATCTCTTTGTTTACAGAAAGTTTTTTTAACTCATTGATGGTCAAAAGAGTAAACTATTTCTTTCAACGGGCACAATTACGATCATAAAGAAAAACTATGGTCATAAGACTAAAGTATTTTGGTCTTTGTGGCCTACTCCATGCCAAAAAATGATCATAAAGAAAAACTCATCGAGTAGGCCACAAAGACCAAGAGGAACTTGGCATTCAGAATATAGATGTAAAAAATGCTAACATCTTCACATGGCTTTAAAAATTACTCGATGAGGATGGAATGTGTTGAGACCTCATCCGTAATAAGTTTTTTTTTACGAAAAGGCAGGATCACTGCTTTTCATTGCGCTTAGAAGGAATAAAGGTTTACAAATTACAAGAGAAGAACAAGGTGTCAGAAGGAAGCGTTCCTACTCCCTCATGAGGGAGCCGTGTTGGTTTTATATTGATCGAGACAGAACCCTGTCGTGGTTTACAAGCATCCAACGATCGCTAGGATACGTCAGTTACATGAGTAGGAGATTGATACGAGAGAGAGAGAGAGAGATAGAGTTGAGATTACAAAGTTTAAACAACCATCTATCTATCACCCTCCCTTAATCTCAACTATCCTATGTTCAGATTTCTCTTGAACTCCTCAAATGGCTTGACCGATAAGGCTTTGGTGAAACCGTCTACAACTTGATCTTTGGATGGAATGAACCGTATGTCCAATTTCTTCTCTGCAACTCTTTCTCGCACAAAAGGAAAATCAATTTCAATATGCTTAGTTCTTCCATGGACGACTGGATTAGCAGAGAGATATGTAGCTCCTAGATTGTCACACCACAAACATGAGATACAATGTTGCTTGATTCCCAATTCATTTAGTAGTGATTCCAGCCAAATGATCTCAGTTGTTGCATTAGCTAACGACTTGTACTCAGCCTCAGTACTTGATCTTGACACCGTGGCCTGTTTTCTAGCACTCTAGGAAATAAGATTAGAGCTAAAAAATACTGCAAAATCTCTAGTTGATTTTCTGTCATCACTACATCTTGTCGAGTCAGCATCAGAAAATGAACTAACAAGAGTAGAATTAGACCGCCTAAACTGGAGACCCAAACTTGCAGTATGCTTTATATATCTTATAATTCTTTTGACAGCTGTCCAGTGTGTAGTAGTAGGTGCATGCAAATACTGACAAACCTTGTTAACTACAAACGATATATCTGGCCGTGTCAATGTTAAGTATTGTAAGGCTCCCACAACACTCCTATATTTTGTGATTTCTTCTTCCTTGAGTGGCTCACCTTCATATGCTGAAAGTTTTTCTGAGGAAGACAATGGTGTAGGTGAAGGCTTACAGTCCTTCATTCCCATGCGAGTCAGAAGTTCTTTAGCATATTTTTCCTGATTCAGTATTATGCCATCTTGAACCTTCTCAACTTCAATGCCTAGGAAGAAGTGCAGATCACCAAGATCCTTGAGAGCAAATTCTGAACTCAAATCATGTAGAAGAGCATTAGTGGCACTTTGTGAAGAACTTGCAACTATAATATCATCAACATATATCAACACAAATATAACTGTATTTGCCTTGTTATAAATAAATAGTGAAGTATCAGCCTTGGATGCAGCAAAACAAAGACGCCTCAACTGAGAGCTGAATCTTGAATACCATGCTCTCGGTGCTTGTTTCAGGCCATAAAGAGCCTTATCAAGCTTGCACAGATAGTGAGGTGTTTTTGTATTCTCGTACCCAGGTGGTTGTCTCATGTAAACCTCCTCTTCCAGAACACCATGCAAGAACGCGTTCTGAACATCTAGCTGTCTCAAGTTCCAACCTCTAGATACTGCAATTGCTAGCACAAGTCTAATAGTTACAGCTTTAACAACAGGACTGAAAGTATCCTCATAATCAAGACCATAGCATTGTTTAAAACCTTTTGCAACTAGACGTGCCTTATACCTGTCAATGGAGCCATCTGCCCTTTTTTTGATTCTGTAAACCCATTTGCAGTCAATAATGTTTTTACCTCTTTGTTTAGGTACAAGATGCCATGTCTTATTTTTCATAAGAGCAGAATATTCTTCATCCATTGCATTTTTCCATCTTGGATCTTCCAATGCATCAGTAAGCTTTATTGGTTCTCCTGCGATACACAACATGCCATATGGTACAATACCATCAGTTCAAACTTTTGGATTACTTATACCTTTATGCAGTTGAGTCATAACACGAGAGGTCACCACTGGCTGAGGTTGAGGTTGATCAAGATGTGTGACTTGCTGTACAGGAGATAACGCAGAATTGCTCGTCGCAGAAGATCCTGATCTAGAACTGAATCCGGTTTCCACTCCAGAACGCAATCTAGACCTGGTGGCCCGCGGTGTGGCTAAAATTGCAGTTGCTCCCGAATCAGTGGCCATAGAAGATCCAGGGCTGCTCCCTGCCTGCGCATGCACGTGCGTGACACGCGCTTTCCGCGATGTGCCTGATGACGTGGCACCCGCTAGCTGGTTGGACCAGCTCCTGCCCGACGCGCGATACAGGGCAGATTCCTGCGCGCGATCTTGACGCACAAGAGTTCCGGGTGGCGGTGGATCTACATCGTCTTCCACGCCTGCCTCTCCTTCTTCCAGCACATGAAATGTAGCTCCATTTTCTTCCCAATCTTGATTATTTTTTGCACCAATTTCTTCTATGTTTTCTCCATGAGCCTGCACAAGTGGAGATACAACACTGGTTCTGGTAGAACTATTAGTTTGGTCAGTATAATTGTCGCCCCCATGATCAATATTTTGGAGGATGGTTGGAAGAAGGAAAATCTCTTGTCTAATACGTGCTCCGTCATTAGGATGAAGTGACTCAAATGGAAAGATTGACTCATCAAAAACGACATCACAAGAAATATAGACCCTGCCACTGGAAACATCTAGGCATTTAACTCCTTTGTGGAGTGGACTATAGCCAAGGAATACACACTTCTTTGAACGAAACGCAAGTTTGCGTGTATTATATGGTCTAAGGTTGGGCCATCATGCACAACCAAACACACGAAGAGATTTATAATCTAGAGTGGTATGAAAGAGACGTGTGATAGGAGGCTCAAACTTGATGACTTTTCTAGGAAGCAAGTTAATAAGATATGTGGCAGTCAAGAATGCTTCAACTGAAAACTTTAATGGCATGGATGCATTTGCTAGCAAGGTTAGGCCTACCTCAACAACATGACAATGTTTTCTTTCGGCAGAACCATTCTGTTGATGTGCATGAGGACACGAAACATGATGTGAGATGCCAAGTTATTGGAAGAAGGTGTTGAGTTTATTGTATTCGCCTCTCCAGTCACTTTGCATGGCAATGATCTTAGTGTTAAGTTTTCGTTCAACAAGATTTTAGAAATTTTTGAAAACTTGAAACACTTCAAATCGCTTCTTAAGAAGATAAATCCAAGTGAATTTGCTAAAGTCATCGATAAAGCTTACATAATATGAATGTCTACCAACTGAAGTAGGAGCTGGCCTCCATACATCTGAGAATACAAGTTGTAAGGGTGCAGTAGAAACACTGGTAGAAATAGGGTATGGCAGCTGATGACTTTTAGCTTGCTGACATGGATCACAAACTGACTCAATACTAGACTCATGAGAGTAAGGAAGTTTATTCTTGCTAAGAACAAGTTTTACAATAACTGGTGAGGGATGACCTAGTCGACTATGCCACTTTGCCGAAGATGGTTTGATGGCAACAAAAGCTTGTTTATTTGATGATGATGACGAAGATATGAGTGGGTAGAGTCCTCCCACGCACTTGCCCCTAAGAAGTATTCTCCTCGTGTCCAAGTCCTTAACCAAAAAGAAATAAGGATAGAATTCAATAAGTACACGATTGTCAATAGTAAATCTATGGACACAGAGGAGATTTTTTTATGTTTCACGAACATAAGGAACTTTGTTTAGACGCAAATCTTTCATGGGGTTTTTGACAATTGTACTACCAATGTGAGTAATGTTCATAACAGAACCGCTTGCAGTTTGCACTTGATCACCTCCATGGTATTTGTCTTTGATCGTGAGCTTGTCCAGCTCTCCTGTGATATGATGTGTAGCACCGGTATCCGCATACCAGTTTGTGTCGATGCCGTACGAGTCAGTGACATCATTGGCCTCCTTTTCCTCATACTCATCTTCGTCGTAGCGATCCCAACAATCACGAGCGCCACCTCGGTGATGCTTGAGGCAGATTTGGCACTCGGGATAGTCCCGGTGCGGTGGACACTGTTGTTGCTATTGTCGATGTCCTCCTTGGGTGCGTCTGTCGCCGTTGCTTGGAGCAGAAGGGGAGTGTATCCCGCGGCCGCGACCTCTTTTGCCGCGCGCGCGGCCTCTGCCTCAAGACTGGCCACATCCCCTATACGCCATGTTCGCAGAGGTGTTGAAGCCAGCGTCGGGATCATCACCTAGCATCTCCACCCACTGATCAAAAGCGAAGATCTGGGCAAAAAGTTCATCAACGGTGATGGAGACCTTGATAGCGCCGATAGCAGCCACAACGGCATCATAGTCCTGATCGAGACCAGCAAGGACATACCATCTCTGGATTGGAGACCGGCCGCCCTGCTGCAGCAAGTTCATCCCCCAAGTTTTTCATCCGGGCGATGTATATGAGCTGCTGGACATGGAGCCCTTCTTTGTGGTGGTGATGGCGATTCTCAAATTTGTAATTCGAGATTGAGACTGTGAGGCAAACATAGTAGTTATAGCGGTCCATAAATCAAACGTGTTCTCCTTACTCACAACTTGGACGAGGATCTCTTTTGAAAGAGAGTTGAGGAGATGGTTGAGGACTTGTTGATCCTTCGACAACCATGCTGTGTACAGAGGATTGGGCACCATGGTTGTTGTCTTGCCCGCTTGCTGTTGCTCCACCATCTTCGGGGGCGCGACGTTAGATCCATCCAGGAGCCCGGTGACCTGCGCTCCCCGCAGTCCAGGAATCACCTGGGCCTTCCACAGGAGATAATTCCCCTTGGTTAACTTCTCGGCAGGTGGAGCTCCTAGGTTGAGGGAGACGGTGGCCGAGGTGGAAGACATGTTGATTGATCTGGTTGTGGTGATCGAGGGAACATGCTTCTGGTGATCTGGTTTGTGGTGATCGAGAGAAAAGGCTTCTGGCTAGATGGATGGGAAGAGGATGGCTCTGTATACCATGTTAGAAAGAAGCATTCCTACTCCCTCGTGAGGGAGCCGCGTTGGTTTTATATTGATCGAGACAGAACCCTGTCGTGGTTTACAAGCATCCAACGATCGCTAGGATACGTCGGTTACAGGAGTAGGAGATTGATACGAGAGAGAGATAGAGATAGAGTTGAGATTACAAAGTTTAAACAACCATCTATCTAACATAGGGAGGGGTTTAGCTCTCCATAGATTACATCAATCAGGTTCTAAGGGTCGCTCCACAAGGAGTAGAACTCTCCTACGGCCAGCATCACTCCAATCCCTTGCTTCAACTTGAATCTTATGGAACAGAGTTCTTGGGCTGCATGATGAATTAGTGAATACTCTCGCATTTCGTTCTTTCCGGATGTTCCACCACACAAGAGCGATAACGGAACGCCAAGTCTTTGCCTTGTCCTTGGACATCGCCGAACTCGAGCGCTGCCACCAGCTAGTCAGCGATTTATCATCGTTGGCCATCAAACTATAGTGCATATCAACCATGCTAAAGGTCAAGTGCCAGATTTCCTTATAAAATGAGCAGGTAGCAAGCAAGTGCGTAGCAGATTCAGGTTCTTGAAGGCACAAAGAGCATAAGGGGTTGTGAGGCCCTTCCCTTTTTGCTAGGTTGTCTGCTATTAGGCATCGCTCTTAAGCAGCCAGCCAAACAAAAAATTGGCACTTAGGGAGCGCATCGGAGCTCCATGCCAACTTAGCAAACAACGGCTTGATGTTGGCAGTGAGAGTGGCCGCGTAGGCTGAGCATGAGGAAAATTGGTCGTTTGTTGTCCAATGCGAAGTTAAGGTGTCTTCTTGATTTTGGGATAGCTCCACCGGCTGCAGGTCATTCCACATGGACTTGAACTCGGTGATAGGGAGAGGTTGCACTTGAAGTGTCGCATCCATTTTCCGTCGGTCAAAGCATGAAGGATGGAGATCGTTTTGATAGTGCAATGCTTGATTTGCCCAAAGGAACCATCTGCATTAATTCAAAGTTATGATGGCTCTTTTTCATGTTTTTCAAAAAATGTTTGGGAGTTCAAATATTTTGTTCATGAATTCAAAAAAAGTTTGTGTTTTCAAAAAATGTTTGGAAATTTCAAACAATGTACGGATTTTCAAATATTCTCCCCTTTTCCAATTTTATTCATGAATTACAAATAAATCATGATTTTTTAAAAATGTTTGTGATTTTTAAAATTGTTCTTGTTTTTTTCTCAAAATCTGTTTGCGATTTGAATTCATGAACTTTTTCAAATTCCTTTTTTTATAGGTGAACTTTTTTGGAATTCATGAACTTTTTCAGAATTCAGGAACATTTTCCTTAATTTGCGAACAATTTTTGAATTTACATAAACATTTTCGAGTTGAGAACATTTATTGTATTGTGGATGTTTTTTTCTAATTTAATTAGGTTGACCAAAAAAGGAAAAAAATGCTGACACTGCTCGTGCTCACCTAGACAGGCTCATCTCACACCCACGATGCGACCCACACTATAACTAGAGCTTGCAACGAGCGCTCGATAGTTAATAGCGCCTGAAAACCTTGTGCTACAATATTGTGCGCGTTGCCTGCTGGTGTGTAGGCCTACTCAAGGCACACTGTGTAAGTCGCTCCATCTATTTGCCATAGAATGCGGCAAATACAACGGCAAATATGAGCTCCTGATTAAGGGGCCTCTCACCATGTCAACTCCTGCCATGATGGGTCGGGTTAAGGACCTCTTGTCGGTTCCGTTCTGGGCCGCATTGGGTAGCTCATGACACATACAAAGAAGATTTCAGAAGATTTATCGTACAAGATAAAGACACTGGATTCATGAGGGAATCTACCTCCTCGAATGTAGCCGACATGTACCCGAACACCAAGGGGACAGGCTCGTAGAGAGACACATTATAAACCATAAATCTCTTGGTATTCTATCTGTTCTTTGTACACAATCCAATGGAATAAAACAAAATTAGGACATAGTGTATTATCTCCTCTTGAACCTGGGTAAAACCTCATCTCTATTAGCATTGTTCCAAGACACCTAATTTAGGATGCCCTACCAAGGGATCCGCCGGATTTAGCTCGAACACAAGGAGTCCGCTAATGTGAGGCCTTCGTTGGCGACAACCATTAGTGTAACAGCCCAAGTGCAATCCCTTGCCACCTTTGTAATTCATTCCATGTGCGACCTTCCATGTTGTGCCACCTTGAGTTTGAGTAATAAAATTGCTTCATGTCATTTAGCATCATGGCATCATATCATCATATCATGTTTGCATCAAGTGCTTGTTGTGTGATGTTGTGTGTGAGTGTGTGTGATTGTGGTGTTGGTGTGCATGGAGACATGTGTTATTATGGTGTGAAAGCCCTCTCCACAATTTCTCAAAACTATGCCTAAAAAACTCTTCTCACTCCTATGCTAATATGTGGTGATTTCAATTGCCTTTTTATCTCAAATAAAATGTTGCACCTCTACCTAATAATAAGTATAGTATTTTAAAATAGCTCCTTGCCATGTGCTGTTATGTTTTCTTTGTGTGTCTTTTGCAAATCAGATTCCAATAGCAATAAAAGGGTGATTATTTATTTGCTCTAAAATTTCCCAAACCACTTTTATTAAACAGTGCATGTTTTTGTGAGTTTAAGAATATTTTTGTTTCATCTCTAAACCTCCCTCTCCTTTCTCTATGAATTCTTTCTTGTCTAGTTTTATTGAAAATAGGAAAACCCTTTGTTTTCCTGAGAGAGAGAGAGAGTCCACCTCCTGGGCCTCTTCTCTCCTCATGTCCAGCCGATCAGTAACAGCCCCTCCTAGGCCGGCCTCCTCCCTGGCCCAGCTAGCGCGGCTCCAGCATGCCCAGCTCGCCCCGTTGTCGCCTTTCCACCAGGGATGCCGAGCCGGCCCCACCTGCCAGCGACCCGAGCCCTGCTTTTCCTCTTCCTCGCGTCGTGCTCGCTCTCACGGTAGAAACCCGCGAGAGACAAAGGCACATGGCCACCGTGGCATGGCTCCCCATCGCCGCGCCCTCCTATAATGCCACCCAGCGAGCCCCTAGGGTTTTCCCCTCTCCCTCTCTTCCTCCTCCGCGCCGCCGCCGCTTCTCCTCGCTTCGCTCGGCTCCCGCTAGCCGTAGCAGAGCCATGGAGGGCCCCTGCCGGAGTTCCTCGCCGGCGTAAGGGGCCGCGCAGCCTCGCCAACCCCGTCCTCAAGCTCCGCGTCGACGCCACGGATCCGTTCCCGCGCCAAGGCCGAGCCAAGGACTTCTTCCCTGACATCCTCTTCTTCCCCTACTTTAACCGCAGCTTCGGATCAAGAGCGCGTCGGACATCCCCGCCTTGGCGCTGTCGCTTCTCTGCATCCCCGACCTATGCATCGTGTCCGAGGTAGTGGAGGTATAAACCTTTCCTGCTCCATGCCTTCCTTGCCAACGCTCGTCGTCCGTAGTGCACGCCCATGCCATGCAGTACCCGCGCTCCCTGCGCTCTGCGCGGATCCCTGAAGAACAACTTTAGAGATGAGCAAATCCCCCTCCTCCGCTTCGGGTCTCCTATCGTGTGCCCGCGCTTGCTCGCGCAGTCGTCCTTCCTCGCCGCCGCGCTCCCCCGTAGGCCCTGCAGCTCTTTCGCCTCGCCGCGCATTGCCATGCCCGAGCGAAGCTCGATCTCGAACTCCTCGCCGTTGTGCGTCGCAGACCTCGCCTTCCCCGGGGATGGAACCCCCCGAGTGTTCCGCACCCCCGCCGCCGCTCGTCCGCTTCGACGATCGCTGGAGATCTCGCCGGAGAGGCTTCTGTTTTCTCTGTCGCCGGAGGTGGCAGGCCGAGGCCTTTGTTAGTATTAGAGGAGCAGCTCCCTCCTTCAGTCAGCAGAAGCGTAGGGGCGCAGTGGTGGCGCGCCAGTAGAGAGATCGGGAGGTCTCGGGTTCGATCACCCCCCCCCCCCCCCCCGAGCCCCATTTTTCCTTGCTCTATATTCAATTCCTAGCCTATGACAGTGGGCCCAGGGCCCACATGTCACCCTCTCTAGGGCCCTGGTGTGACTACCAGTGGGTTCCCCCCTTTATTTATTTTGTTATGATGATTTAATTCTCTGTTATATGCATATTTCCGTTTAAGGAAAGTTTCCAAATCTAGCATGTTCTTTTCTGTCCATTGCCAAATAGAGCATATGCCTATTCTGGCATGTACAAGGTTATAAGGGATTCCTGCAATTTTCGAATGCCAATTGTGTGAGTTTTGTCTATAGAAACATATGCTTATGATATATGAATTTGGGGTAGAAAAATCCAGTGAATCCATTTGTGGCATTAGTTTTATCATTTGTGCAAGTTTGTGAACATGTTGTTTTGTGATAATATGGCTTTTTTGTCATTTTCACATGATTTAATGCTTGCACTATTTGCTAATCTTGTCAACATGAAAATTGTTCATTGATGTGTGTGCTAGCCCCTGGTATTTTTGCATTCCATGATAAATCATGTTATGGGTGGAAATTTTGATGTCAACATACCATCAAAAATGTTGCTTTCAATGCTCAAATATTTCTAAGTGTTAAATATGTTATTTTGTTGCCATGTTGTCTTGATGATTCCCATGTATATGTAGCTTCTTTGAGATTGGCACAATGGTATGTTTTGATGAGCATGTTGTCCTCTGATAGTTTGTGCCAAGTTCTTGTAGGTAGAGCTATTGCATCTTATTTAAACTTGCTGTCAACATGACATTCTGTTAACAATACCCTGCTTGACACTTGGGATTTTTCTAAGTCTGGAGACTGATGTTCTCAATATGCCATGTTGTGGAGATGAAAGCCATTGATATATGCATATTTTGATGTTGCCATAATGTAGTTAATTGCAGTACATGTTGTCCTCTATCACCCTGTTAATTTTTTCATGCCATGAAAGTCCCTCTAGCATATATAAATGTTGCTGTCAAAATGCCATCCTGTTAACTCAGATTTGATTCAACATGCCATCTTGTGAGCTCATTTGCTATTGATCCTTGCTGCCATTCATGTTTCTGTAGATAGATGAAATGTCAAGCATCTTGTAAACTCCATGTCCATGCCTTGGTTATGATTTGTAGCTTGTTGTAGCTCCTGTTATGTTTGTTGCAATATGGCATGCTGCTGTTTGTGGACAGATTGTGTGTTTGTTTGTTTTGTGACTTGTGGGAGTTATACCCAATGGTTTTGCATGATCTTTAGCTCTATTTTTGCTAGATTTTCATTCCCAATCCAGTGGCATCCTTGGAATACCAAGGAATAGCCCATGGCCTCCCTCATCTTTGTTTTTGACTTCGTTAACATTCGTACCTTGCCGTGAGTGTTCCGTTACTCCGTTTGCAACGTTCTACATATGCATTTGCATCGTTTTTACGAGGATCATTCATTTTTGCCATGTCCATGCATGTTCAAATAACTAATCTTGAGGTTCTATCCAGAATACTAAAGAACTTAATAATTGCATGAGAAATATGACTAGCATAGGGTTGCTATGTTAAATACTTCAATTGGTCATGCATCATCTTTGGTTGCGCATTGCACTTTGTTTGTATGTTTATTTGGTGTTGTTTCTCTTTGGGTAGACCCGAGTGTCGAGCCTTAGTACGAGGATCCTGACGAGAACAACTACGAGGACCCAGCTCTTTATCCCTCTGAAGACCCAACAGGCAAGATGATCGTACCCGGATCCCGACACTATTTTTGCTATGCTAGATGTCTCGCTTCTACGTTATGTTTCGTTGCCTACCACTTAAATTGTCAGCCTCCCAAAATGCCATGAAAGCCTCTAAACCCTCCACTTCCTAGAAAAACATTGATTGGCTACGTTACCGCTGCTCAACCCTTATCTTATAGCGTTGCTAGTTGCAGGTGCAAGCTGCTTCCATGTGCCAACATGGATTTCTGAGATATCACTATATTATTGCTATTTAATTTAATGCACATACATACTTGGTAAGGTGGAAGGCTTGGCCTTTTGCCCGGTGTTTTGTTCCACTTTTGCCTCCCTAGTTACTTGTTACCGGTGTTATGTTCCATATTTTGCGCTCCTAACATGCTTGGGGTTGTTATGGGGACCCCCTTGACTATTCGTTTTAGAATAAAACTTGTCTGGCAAGACCCAACATTGGTACTCCATTTGCTAAACAACTTGATTAAAATGCAAAGGGCTAAGCTACCCCGTGGATAATTAATCAACCCCCGGGCCAGTGCTCCTCATGAGTGTTGGTCCAAACCGAGCGATGTCCGGCGCCCCCTGGTCACCCGAGGTTTCAGCCAACCCGACGTCTAGCTCATCTGGTAGTGCCCTAAGAAAGAGATACACGTCGCTCCTATTGGGATCTGGTCTACCGGGCGCTCTTGCTGGTCTTGTTTTACCTTTCTCGAATGTCTTGCGCGAGGGATTCCGAGGATACTTTGGGCTATCTCGAGGTTAAGGTTTTCCAATGGAATTTCCAAGGAGATCACGGGTTTCGTGATTGAGGTTATTCCCGCGGCGTGTGGTTAGTTTGTGATGGATGAGTTGGAGCACCCCTGCAGGGTTAAATCTTTTCGAGAAGTCGTGCCCGCGGTTATGTGGCAACTTAGAAATTTGTTTAACACCCGGTTATAGCAAACTTCAAGTAAAATCAAATAAAATACACCAACCATGTGCGTAACTGTGACCGTCTCTGCTCGCGAACATGATCCGAGAGAGAACACGGTTGTCGGCGTTCTGGGATCGGGGGTATCCAGACCTGCCTGCCTGCGGCCCAGCGCGTGGCCCACATCGACGGCCTTGTACAGCCTGGTGACGGACCCCACAAGACAAGACCCTCGTGAGGGGCCCGGCCTCGCGAGGGGAACGATGCCAAGACCTCCGGAGGAGCGGTCTCCCCAGGCTGCCTCCCGAGGAGCGGAGATTCCTATGCGGTGCCCAGGCCACGATGTCGTGAGTCGTGACGATCAGGGCAGGCGGGCGCCAGCGGGCGCAGCAGAGAAAGTTTCCTCTTTTGTGCTAAGGGGGCAAGGACGAACGCGGGTTCCCAAGGAATCCCCCTAAGGTTTCCATTCCGGTGCAACAAGACCAAGACCACGAGCTCGGCAGGAAGGATGTCATCGCCGAGCCCACCTCTGCGTCACGCCAGGAGCTTTGCAGGCGAAGACCGCCTTTAGTCAGGATAAGTTGTACCTCCTGTCCCCTTTCAAATTTGGCCGTTGTGGATCCCTTCCCGCCTGTGCGATAAGGGAAGAGGACTGAGGCCACTATAAATAGGCACTAGCCTCCACCGTAGAGGAGGAGAGGATCGGTCCACACAAAAGAACCCTCGCGAGGTCGCTCAACCACTGTACTAGTTCATCCTCAAACCTCCTCGTGAGGCCAATCCACCAAAGCAGGAGTAGGGTATTACACCGCAAGGTGGCCCGGATCTGGGTAAATCGCTGAGTCCATCTTCTTGCACGGCGATGAGGCTTGAGCTGGGAAGGGTCTTCGCACACGCCCCAGAGTTCAAACCTTCTTGAGTTGCGGAGCTCTGAATCCGACATTTGGCGTGCCAGGTAGGGGCGTGTCGGAATCCTTCCCCCAGTTCCGCTTTGTCCCTGCTCCGCCGCTCCCATGGTCGGCGCCCGCCGAGTCCGCGCCGAGCGCTGGGCTGCCCACGTCGCCCGAACGGCGCCCGAGGGCCGCGGTTTCCCACACAGCTTCGCCCCTCCTGTAGCTAACGCTACCGCCAACCCGATTGCTCACGGGAAGTAGGGCCTGTTGCCGCTGCACGCCGCACGGTGTGACGGTCGCACCGCCGCGCCGGCCCTCGCCACCGCCGCGGCGCTAGCCTCCCACGTTCGCCGCAGTCCGGAGAACACGCGGACTGCGCTACGCATGGCGCGCAAGCTACTACGTTACCACCCTGCCAAAAATCGCTACAATGACTGGCTGGTACGCATCGCCGAGCCCGTTAATGCCGCCAGCAAGGCTCTGACACTCTCCTCCGGGGCGAGCTCGGGGGCTACCGCCTGGAGGGCTCCAGGCCTGACGGGAGCAATGAGAGAGGCGCTTTTTCACTGCTTGGAAGAGCGCCGCCACAAGCAAGCAGCACGGCGCGAGGCGCCAAGATCATGAAAATTCATCACCCAAGCGATCGAGGAGCATCAGGAGGCGCTAGCCATGCGCGGCGAGCGCCTCCCCACACCACCCAGCGCGGCCGGCGCCCCCGACGAGGGCGACAGGCTGCACGTCTGCGTCGACGTCCTGGGCCTCAACAGGGCCGCATCCCAAGACCTCTTCTGGCTGTCGCGCGTCGGCCGTGGAGGGGTCTACCCCTGCAACTACGTTCGCATGCCTTTCGGCCTCGTGAACGTGGGCGCCATGTACCTGCGCCTCGTGCAGGCTGCGTTTGCGTCGCACGAGGCCCGATGACGCGCGGTCCTTCAAGAGGTCCCACACCCTCGCGAGCCACCTGGGCCTCGCGGGCCCCTCAAGCCTCCGGAGCCTTCAGGCTCATAAGGATCCAGCCTCAACGACTACCTCGACGCTGATAACCCACAAGTGCAGGGGATCGTTTGTATCCTTTTTCGATAAGTAAGAGTGTCGAACCCAACGAGGAGCTAAAGGTAGAACAAATATTCCCTCAAGTTCTATCGACCACCGATACAACTCTACGCACACTTTAACGTTTGCTTTACCTAAAACAAGTATGAAACTACTTTGTAGGTGATAGGATAGTTTGAACGAATAAAACTAGAAGTACTTTGTGGGAAATAAAACTATGAGTAAAAATCAAGATAATAAAAGTTAGTTGTTTAGTAGAAAGCTTTTGTCAAACAAGAAGGTTATTTGTCCCTAGGCAATTGATAACTAGACCGGTAATCATTCTTGCAATTTTACATGAGGGAGAGGCATGAGCTAACATACTTTCTCTACTTGGATCATATGCACTTATGATTGGAACTCTAGCAAGCATCCGAAACTACTAAAGATCATTAAGGTAAAACCCAACCATAGCATTAAGTATCAAGTCCTCTTTACTCCCATATGCAACAACCCACCTACTCGGGTCTGTGTATTCTATCACACACGCCACCCACCATAGGCAAATCATGAACACATTGCAACACCCTACAGCGAGGATCCCTCACGTTTGCACGAGACTGAGGGCACCGTAGTACAGCACCATAATAAAATATACAATCATACCAACCACGATCATCAATTAGCCCATAGGACAAAGCGGATCTACTCAAACATCATAGGATAGCCACATATCATTGGGAAATAATATACGGAGTTGAGCACCATGTTTAAGTAGAGATTACAGCGGGGAAAAGGGGAGTTACACCACTACATAGAGGGGTAGAGAGTTGGTGTTGACGGCGGCGAAGTTGTTGGTGTAGATCGCCGTCACGATGATTGCCCCGGCGACGTTCTGGCGCCACCGGGAGAGAGGGGGAGAGAGCCCCCCTCCTTCTTCTTCCTTGTCCTCCCCCCTAGATGGTAGGAGAGTTCCCCCTTTGGTCCATGGACGCCATGGCGGCGGAGGGGCAGGAGCCCCTCCTAGATTGGATCTCCCTCTCTGTTCTCTTCTGTTTCACGTTCCTGTTTTCTGGCCAAAAACCGTTTCTTATATTCCTGGAGATCCGTAACTCCGATCGGGCTGAAATTTTGAGGTGATTTTTATCCAAAAATGATCTTCCTTACGGCCAAAGGAGAGCTCTAACCGACATACGAGGTGAGCACAACCCACCAGGGCGCACCTGGCCCCCCTGGCCACGCCCTGGTGTCTTGTGGGGGCTGTGGGCCTCCGATTGCGTTGATTCCACTTTTCAAAATTCACAAATATTCCAAAAAAAATCTCCGTAAATTTGTATCGCGTTTGGACTTCGTTTGATATGGATATTCTGTGAAACAAAAAACATGCAACAAACAGGAACTGGCACTGGGCACTGGATCAATAGGTTAGTCCAATAAATCATATAAATTGTTGCCAAAAGTATGTGAAAGTTGTATAATATTGGCATGAAATAATCAAAAATTATAGATACGATGGAGACGTATCAGCATCCCCAAGCTTAATTCCTGCTCGTCCTCGAGCAGGTAAATGATAAAAAAAAGATAATGTTTGATGTGGAATGCTACCTAGCATAATCTTGATCATATATCTAATCATGGCATGAATATTAAAACACAAGTGATTCAAAGCAATACTCTAGTTTTGACATGAAGACATTAATACTTAGGCATCCCAACAAACAATCATGTCTTTGAAAATATCAAGGCTAAAGAACGCTATCCCTACAAAATCATATAGCCTTGTCATGCTCTGTCTTCTTAACACAAAGTATAAATCATATACTACCCCAGTATCAGCCAAGCAATTGATTCATACTTTTTAACGCGCTTCAGCATTTTCAACTCTCACGCAATACATGAGCGCAAGCCATGGATATAGCACTATGGATGGAATAGACTATGGTGGTAGGTTTCAAAGGGGTAAAAGTTGAGAAGAAAGTCTCGCATCAATTCAGCGTATCAACGGGCTATGGAAATGCCCATCAATAGATATCAATGTGAGGAGTAGGGATTGCCATGCAACAGATGCACTAAGAGCTATAAGTGTATGAAAGCTCAATATGAAACTAAGTGGGTATGCATCTAACTCTATATGAAAAATTCCCACTAGTATATGAAAGTGACAACACAGGAGACTCTCTCTATGAAAAACATGGTGCTACTTTGAAGTACAAGTGTGGAATTAGCATGCCCCTATTCCTTCTTCTTTCATTTTTTTTTCTTTCTTTTCTTTTTTTTCTTTTTTTTCTATTTTTTTCTTTCTTTGTCCGGAGCCTCATCCCGACTTGTGGGGGAATCATAGTTTCCATCATCCTTTCATCACTGGGGCATGCTCTAATAATGAATAATGATGATCATCACACTTCTATTTACTTACAACTCAATACTACAACGATAGTAGAACAAAGTATGACCCTATATGAATGCAATGATCTAGCATAGCAAAGATATCAAAAAATGGACAAGCCATGAAAACATCATGCTAGCTATCTTACAATCATGTAATGCAATATGACAATGAATGCTCAAGTCATCAAAACGGAGGCGGTGGAAGTTGCATGGCAATATATCTCGGAATGGCTATGGAAATGCCATAATAGGTAGGTATGGTGGCTGTTTTGAGGAAGATATAATAAGGCTTATGTGTGATAGAGCATATCATATCACGGGGTTTGGATGCACCGGCGAAGTTTGCACCGACTCTCAAGGTGAGAAAGGGCAATGCACGGTACCGTAGAGGCTAGCAAATTGCGGAAAGGTAAGAGTGCGTATAATCCATGGACTCATATTAGTCATAAAGAACTCACATACTTATTGCAAAAGTTTTATTAGCTCTCTTGAAGCAAAGTATTACTATGCATGCTCCTAGGGGGAGGTTGGTAGGAGTTAACCATCGCGCGTCACCGACCTTCACACAAAGATAGACAATCAAGGATAAATTGTGCTCCAACTTCCTAGCGTAACGGGAGACTATACGTGCATGCTTTGGGAATCACAAACCTTAACACCAATATCTTAGTAAACACCATCATCCACTAGTACCTCCCACATATTATCATCTCTATATCGCAAAACTATTCCAAGGAATCAAACATATCATATTCAGTGATCCCTAAGTTTTATGTAGGATTTTATGACTAACCATGTGAATGACCAATTCCTGTTGACTCTCTAAATAGATATAAGTGAAGCAAGAGAGTTTAATTCTTTCTACAAAAGACCATGCTCTAATAAATATAAGTGAAGCAAAAGAGCATTCTACAAATAACGGTTTTCTATGTGAAGAGAAACAGGCAATCCAAACTTCAAATGATATAAGTGAAGCACATGAAGCATTCTATAAAGCCATACTCAAAAGATATAAGTGAAGTGCAATGAGCATTCTATAAATAAACCATGGACTATCTCATACCAGCATGGTGCATAAACTAAACGCAAAAGACGCTCCAAGATTTGCACATATCACATGAATGAAACGAATCCGAAAACATACCGATACTTGTTGAAGAAAGATGGGATGCCTTCCGGGGCATCCCAAGCTTAGACGCTTGAGTCTCCTTGGATATTTACTTGGGGTGCCTTGGGCATCCCCAAGCTTGAACTCTTGCCTCTCCTTCTTCTCCTCATATCGATACCTCCTCGATCTTCGAACACTTCATCCAGACAAAACTTAACAGAAGACTGGTAAGATCCGTTAGTATAATAAAGCAAAATACTACTTTAAGTACTGTTGCAAACCAATTAATATTTTATATTTGCATTATCCCTGCTGTATTATAAATTTTCTATGGCTTACACCACCGATAAAATCGATAGTTTCATCAAAACAAGCAAAACAATGCATCAAAAACAGAATCTGTCTTAAACAGGACAGTCTGTAGTAATCTGAACTTTGACCATACTTCTGTAACTTCAAAAATTCTGAAACATTAGTACAAAATAAAAAATTTGTATAGCAATACTGTGTAAAAATTTCAGAAACTTTTGACGTTCCAGTAAAAAATGAAAATTCACGTACTACAACCAAAGTTTCTGTTTTTACACCGCACATACCAACAAGCAATCTAATCATCCTAAAGGCAAATCTTGGCACATTATTTTTATAATACAATGGATTTGTACAAGGGGATAATTATTTTTGTTGGAAAAGTTTCTGTGATTCAAGATTCACAAAGTTTACATGGGCATGAACAAAAGTTCAAGGACGTCCCCCCCTTCAACGATGCTCATCATCTCTCTCACTTTCACCTTTCCTTTTGTGAAGTTTTAGGTTCCCCCCTATATTTTTTTTGGTTTTAAACTTTATAAAAGCACACAACCGAAATAAATGACTCTCTAAAACTTCCGGGTTGTCTCCCTGGTAGCGCTTTCTTTAAAGCCATTAAGCTAGGCATAAAGTGCTCAAGTAATGTATCCACCCGGATTCCAAGGTATATCAAAGCCAATTTTAATTAACATTGATTTGTAATTTAGTAATGAGCACAAGGTGATATATATCATGCAATGACGAATTCTAACTCTCTTCCTATGCATCGGCATGTCATACAAGAACAATTCATGCACATCAAGTAAAGGCCAATGCATAGTATAAACAGTTTCTTGCAATTCTATCGTATTGGAAACATAGAGAGGTAAGGATTTGGTTCCTCTCTCATAATAATTGCAAGTAGGAGCAGCAAGCACATGAATATTATATTCATCAAAATCATCATGTGTAGTAGCTAAACGCAACCCATCTATATAATCCTTAATAAGAGCAAACTTCTTCGATATAGTGTAGTTGGGAGAATTCAAAAAGATAATAGGACTATCATCTGTGGGTGCAATAGCAACAATTTCATGCTTAACATAAGGAACTATAGCAAGTTCATCTTCATAAGCATAATTCATATTGGCATCATGGCCACAAGCATAGCAAGCATCAAGTTCATCAAAAAGGGATATTTCAAAAGAATCCAAGGGATCATAGCAATCATCATAGCATTCATCCTTCGGTATGTGCGAATGGTAATTAAACAATGTATGAGTTGAAGAGTTATTCTCATTAGAAGGTGGGCACGGGTAGCTAATCCGCTCTTCGTCCTTTTGTTCTTCGCTCTCCTCCTCATCTTTTTCATCTAATGAGCTCACAATTTCAGCAATTTCTTCTTCCATAGATTCCTGCAAAAATATTAGTCTCTTCCAAGGCAGCGGTCATACTCTCAATAAATTCAATAATATCAGCATTGCAATCATAATTCTCATAGCAATATTTAAGTATGGATAAATTTTCAGATTCGTAAGGAACATCATCATCATACTTTTCAAGCAAGGAAGCAATTTCATAAGCACCTTTAAATGCAACAAATTCTTCTATTCGTTCCACATCATAATAATCATAAATACCTTTAGCATATGATGCCAAGGTTTTATTATCATTGAATTTACATTGAAAGGGAAGGTGTCGAGCTTCTATCTTAGAGCAACAAGTAAAGTCACATCTCGAGCATGCATCCCAAGCAAACCATTGCAATATTCTAATTTGATCCCATAAGTGTTTCCCTTTTTGAGACAAGTGATAATCCCTAAAGTACTCATGTTGATCCAACGTGTCTCCCATTATAAAGTTCGATGAGGATTTCTCAGGATTATCAAAGGAGTAATTAACGCGTCCAACATAACTAGCATCGAGGGTTTTAGGAGGTTCCCCATCTCCATGAGTAGCAAGTACCACTAATTTTTTTGGTGTTTCGTGTTCCATATCCATAACTAAAGATATAAAACAACTAATAACAGAAAATAAAAATTACTTAGTAATAAAGCAAACAAGCACACACGAGAATATTCACCCCACGCTATTGCTCCCCGCCAACGGCGCCAGAAAAAGGTCTTGATAACCCACAAGTGTAGGGGATCGTTTGTAGCCTTTTTCGATAAGTAAGAGTGTTGAACCTAAAGAGGAGCTAAAGGTAGAACAAATATTCCCTCAAGTTCTATCGACCACCGATACAACTCTACGCACACTTTAACATTTTCTTTACCTAGAACAAGTATGAAACTATTTTGTAGGTGATAGGATAGTTTGAACGAATAAAACTAGAAGTACTTTGCGGGAAATAAAACTACGAGTAAGAAGCAAGATAATAAAAGTTAGTTGTTTAGTAGAAAGCTTTTGTCAAACAAGAAGGTTATTTGTCCCTAGGCTATTGATAACTAGACCGGTAATCATTCTTGCAATTTTACATGAGGGAGAGGCATGAGCTAACATACTTTCTCTACTTGGATCATATTCACTTATGATTGGAACTCTAGCTAGCATCCGCAACTACTAAAGATCATTAAGGTAAAACCCAACCATAGCATTAAGTATCAAGTCCTCTTTACTCCCATATGCAACAACCCACCTACTCGGGTCTGTGTATTCTGTCACTCACGCCACCCACCATAGGCAAATCATGAACACATGGCAACACCCTACAACGAGGATCCCTCACGTTTTCGCGAGACGGAGGGCACCATAGGACAGCACCATAATAAAATATACAATCATACCAACCACGATCATCAATTAGCCCATAGGACAAAGCGGATCTACTCAAACATCATAGGATAGCCACATATCATTGGGAAATAATATACGAAGTTGAGCACCATGTTTAAGTAGAGATTACA
Organism: Elymus sibiricus; assembly: GCA_039707655.1. Lineage (NCBI taxonomy): Eukaryota > Viridiplantae > Streptophyta > Magnoliopsida > Poales > Poaceae > Elymus > Elymus sibiricus. The sequence continues at coordinate 77,543,807 of CM077673.1, forward strand.
GTGGGGAAAAGGGGAGTTACACGCTGCATAGAGGCGGAGAGAGTTGGTGTTGACGGCGGCGAAGATGTTGGTGTAGATCGTCGTCACGATGATTGCCCCGGTGGCGTTCCGGCGCCACCGGGAGAGAGGGGGGAGAGCCCCCCTCCTTCTTCTTCTTCCTTGGCCTCCCCCCTAGATGGGAGGAGAGTTCCCCCTCTGGTCCATGGCCGCCATGGCGGCGGAGGGGTAGGAGCCCCTCCTAGATTGGATCTCCCTCTCTGTTCTCTTCTGTTTCACGTTCCTGTTTCTCTGGCCGAAAACCGTTTCTTATATTCTTGGAGATCCATAACTCCGATCGGGCTGAAATTCTGAGGGGATTTTTATCCAAAAATTATCTTCCTTGCGGCGGAAGGAGAGCTCCAACCGACATACGAGGTGAGCACAACCCACCAGGGCGCGCCTTGGCCCCCTGGCCGCGCCCTGGTGTCTTGTGGGGGCTGTGGTTCTCCGATTGCGTTGTTCCACTTCTCAAAATTCACAAATATTCCAAAAAAAAATCTCCGTAAATTTTTATCACGTTTGGACTTCGTTTGATATGGATATTCTGTGAAACAAAAAACATGCAACAAACAGGAATTGGCACTGGGCACTGGATCAATAGGTTAGTCCAATAAATCATATAAATTGTTGCCAAATGTATGTGAAAGTTGTATAATATTGGCACGAAACAATCAAAAATTATAGATACGACGGAGACGTATCAGACGCTTCAGCAGCATCTTTGCCAGGTGACCTTTTTCGTTTGTTCATTTGAGGGCGCCCCCTGGGCTGCATCATCCTCAGGCTGTTAGGACTCGCCCCGGCAGCCATATCGTTTTGCGCATGTATCAGAACTGGTTTTACATTTGATGAGTTTTCCAAGTATCTCTAATTGCCTGCCCGGTGCTTCGTCGCCATGAATGTCGCCGCACCCTAACAACACCGCTCTGGACCGCCTCATGATTAAGGGCTGGCACAGCGTCTGTGCTCTGGTTCGTCCCTGCAATGTTGTTAAATCCAAGCGGCTGAGCTCTGTCTCGCGGGCCAGTCTTGTGCACGTCACCTCCCATGGTCCTTGGTGCTTCGTTCTCGCGTGAGCTAATCGGGGGTAGGAGAGTCAGGGCGCGCAGCCCGGTTCATATAACCGCAGTTCAGAGTTTCGTCATCGCGGGAGCCGCGCGCCGTGTGATTTTCCTTAGATCTGTCGCATGAGAAGACTGGGCACGGCGTATGTGCTCGGGTCCGTCCCTGCATCGTCGATAAACCCAACGGCTGAGCTCTGTCTGACGGCCCGGCTCCGTTCACGTCACCTCCTGGGGTCGTTGGTGTTTGGCCTTCTCATGCGGTGGCCTCTGGAGGTTCATTTGGCACAGGTTTTCCCCATCACACATGTTTTGTAAGCGCGCCCCGCGCCAAAAGACCCAGGTGCGACCCGCCTTGAGGTAGGGCCTCGTGAGACCCGTGTTGGCTCATGGGTGCCCAGATACACCTCCTTCTGTTCTCCCGTGACACTCTCACGTAATAACGAGTGGGCTGTATATGCCTGGGGTCCCCCGAGGACGCAAAGGGGCCCCCACCCACGCCGAAGTGGAAACCCCATGCTCCGCGCTGGCGGACGACACGGTCCCCCAATGACTATGCCCACGCAAGGTGGAAGCCCCATGCTCCGAGCTGGTGGATAAACAACTAAGGGCGCCCTAGCGGCTGCACCAACCTCAGGATGGCCCTTCGGCTCCTTCACGCAACATTTCATTGGGATGAGCGCGCGAGGGGGCTGGACGGGGGCTACACTCTGGCCACGCCTGGTGCGTGCCACCTCACCAGGTCCCTGGTACCTGGTCTTCTCGCGCCCCTCCCAGACGAAAGCTGGCAAGGAAAGGTATGGGAGCCGCTCGTACATCAAGGGGGACCCCTGGGCATCGCGACCCAGGGGCCTCACTAATCACGTAGCCCCTCGCCCCTTGGTCTCGTCCTGGTGATCCGGACGCCCCAACGGTGGTCGAGGTATGTGCGGGATTGGGCCCTATTGACGCAGAGCAACAAGGCGCTCCAATTCGACTCCGTTGTCGCTATGTATCCTTCATGAGGGCTGCTCGCACGTCAAGGGGGACCCCTGGGCATCGCGACCCAGGGGCCTCACTAGTCACGTAGCCCCTTGCCCCTTGGTCTTGTCCTGGTGATCCGGACGCCCCGACGACGGTCGAGGTATGCGAGGGATTGGTCCCTGCCGACGCAGAGCACAAAAGCAAGCAAGAAGGAAACAAGGTGCAAAGAGAAATCACAGAATTCAAGCAAGTTATTAGAGGCACATGGTGTTTTGCAATTCAAACAAGTCTTACGCCTACACGAGGCACGATAAATGTTGCACGTCGGAGTCTAGGAGGAGGGGCCATCATCACCAAGGCCGTCGCCACCGATCGCCTCGGTCACGTCAAGCTCGTCATCAACATCGTCGTCGATGCCTTCGTCGCCACTGCTCGCCTCCACCACGGGCAGCTTGGTGTCAGGGATGCAGCCGAACTTCTTCGTCAAAGCGTCCACAGAATCCTTCACGGCCGCCACGGCGGAGGCGCGGAACTCAGGGGCAATCGAGGCCATCACTGCATTGAAGTCAAAGCCTGGTTCACAGAGGTAGAGGTGGCTGAAGACACGTGTCGCAACTGCGGAGAAAAGGCCGCGGCACTCGTTCTCCAGGATGGCGTCAACCTTGGCGATCGCGCCTTCGAGCGCCTCGGCGAGTTTGGAGGAGATCCCGGCGTAACCACACTCGGGGGTCGCCAGTGGCTCCCCGAATCCTCCCCTGCAGATGAAGCGCAGAGCCCAGCGAAGCCTGAGCTCAACGGAGGGGAAGGCATCGCGCTCTGCGATAGCTTTTTCCTCAGGAGCGGCAAGGGTCTTCTCCCTAGCATCCAGCTGGGCCGTCGTGGCGGAGACGTGCCGGGTGTGGGACGTCTGGGCCTCTGCTACCTCATCCTTCAGCTTGGCCAGACGCTCGCGCTCCGCAGCTTGGTCGTCGGCCGCCTGGGACAGCACGGAGGCGCGATCGGTGAGCTCCGCCTCGCGAGCATTAAGGTCTTCCTCCCGCTAGTGAAGCTATTGTGCGTGCGCAGCTTGCTCCTCCTGAAGGGCCTTCAGTTTGGCCTCCGCCTCACTGCAGCGCCCCGCGGCAGCCGCAGCCTTGGCCAGCGCCGCGTCGCGAGCTGCCACGGCCTTGGCGGCCTCCTTCTTGCTCTCCGCGGCGGCCGCCTCAGCCCGACCCCAGGCCGTCCTGATGGCTGCATCAGCCTGGAGCCACCCGGAGATAAGCTCCAGGCTTTCTCCCGTGAAGGAGTGCCTGTCGGCGCCTTGGAGGTCGGCCCGGATCCGGTCAAGCGTGGTGTAAGCCTCATCCAAGGCGCCAGGCCCGACCGGAGGACCGCTGCCCGCGAGCACGAGAGCCTAACCAGGAGGCGGCACCAACACCTCGACCGGTGTTGTGTCCAAGGGGGCTGCGGCGTGGCTGGCTTGGGACGCTTCAGGCTCCAGTCCCCCCTCGACTACGGCAAGAGCGGACAAATTCTCAGCCTGATGGCGCATGGGGGATGGCTCCTCCTGAGGCCGCGCCGCTGCGTCCTCGGGAGCGGACTTCGTCAGGAGGGGCCAGGAGGTCGCCCCCTCCATCGGCGTTGGAGACGCCGCGGCCGCGGCAAGGGGCGCCGCTTCGTGAGCTTCCACGCCTCCGGATGCTGACCCCCCGAGCGGCATCACCGCAACGTCAGGAGAAGGCGTTACGCCCGCAAGATCGGGCGCGGTGCCGCCAGGGCACTCAAGGGTCACGCTAAGCTAGCGCGATGCGCTCCCTCGCCCGCTGAGTTCGCGCCTGGAGGCCGAAGGCGCCCTCTGAACAGGGGGCTCCTTCGGCTCGGCGCCCGCCTTCCTCTTCTTTGGCTCGACGACGACCCTGGCCACCAAGGAGAAGGGGCCGTGAGCGTGCATGCAATTCATAATCAACCAGAGGCGGGGCAAGTTACTTACTCGTCGTCCGTGACCCACTTCTTCTTCCTCTCCGTGTTGTCGAGGGCCGGGATGCTCCCGCCTTTCGTCGGCATGGTGTGGTCATCCGGAAGGACGGCAGCATCGCCCCGAGGGGCCGCGGCCGGAGGGGCCACGTCTGCCCCGGCGGTGGCTGCCCCGTCTGTCGGTTGCGGCTCGGATGGGGACGAGGCCGGCATCTCAGGCACCATGCTAGTACGTGGGGCATCCGCTGGAGAAGGCGCGGCCGCGCGTTTCTTCGGGGTCGCCCGGCTGGATGCCGGCGTTGCCTGGGAGGCAGGCCTTGGCTTCCTGAGGACCCTGGCGAAGCGCAGGGAGCCCGCGGCCAGGGGCTCATCGGCATCATCGTCATCTTCGAGATTGCGGAGGAGCACACTCTGCGATGGGGGAGACACCTCTTCCAAGCCGTCGTCCATGGTCTCCTCCGAGTCTTCCTCGCCACTGGCACTGTCGGAGGACACTGGCACCAGGGAGTTGGGGCGCTCGGGAGGCGTGAGCCCGCGCTCGTCAAAAGCGGGCATGGCGGCAACCAGCTGCCCCCTGTCGTCGCGGCGGTACAGCGGGGCGTAGGCCTCGGGGAGGTCCCCGGGGTTACCGTGGAGCAGAGTAACCACGGCCCTGCCTAGATCCTCGCCAGACAGGCTGGCGGACCGAAGCTTGATGGTGTCCCTTGCACCGTCGAACTCCCACAGGGGCTTCGAGTGCTCCTGGAGCGGCGCCAAGCGCTGCGTCAAGAACTCCTTCATTATCATTGCCCCGGTCAATTGCTTGGCCTCCATGTCCCGGGAGATCCGCTCCAAGACGGGCTTCGCCCGGGGATCAGTGAGCTTCGCGGAACCCCACGCGAGGGCTTTCTCGGGCAGCTCCGTCGGGAGCTCCAGGCGCGAGTTGAGGCCCTAGGTATCCATGAAGACCCAGCGGTGCCTAAAGCCCTCCACCTTCTTCCCGGCCTTCAGGAGCGAGTTCCCGCTCTGGACCGCGACGAAGGAGGCGCACGCCGATCGCTGCGCGCAGTCATGAAGCCGCAGGCTGAAGTAGTTGCGGAAGAGGGCCACTGAGGGCCTCACGCCCACGAAGGCCTCGCAGTAGAAGGCAAAGACGGATAGGAGAAGGATGGAGTTGGGCTGAAGGTGGAGTGCCTGGATCCCATAATGCTCGAGGATGGCAGTGAAGAACCCTGAGAAGGGCGGGACAAGCCCGGAGAAGATGCTGTGAAGGAAGAAGGGGTAGACTGTTTTCGCCAAGGTACGCGGCTCCGCAGAGCAGCACCAGACCAGGGTCTCCCCCCACTCGTTAGTGTCACCCGCCGTAAATGGGAGCACGGGGTCGAGGTCCCCTTCCTTGGCAATGGCAGAGGCCGAGAGCGCCGGCGAAGGGGAAGAAGAGGACAAGGCTTGAGCCTCGGGCTTCGACTTCTCGGCTTTTGTCGGTCTAGGTAGTTGCCGAGGCAACATGGGGCGAAGGCGCCTGTGTCCTGCCGCGTGCCGCGCAGATTGGCCCGCAGGCGGTTGGGGCCCACGGCATTCCTGCATCTATTCCTTGGCTTCGCCCCGAAGACAGCCCGAGCGCGCCTTGGGCCTGGGGGCTACTGTCGGCATTCTGGGTTCGGGGGTATCCAGACCTACCTGCCTGCGGCCCAGCGCGTGGCCCACATCGACGGCCTTGTACGGCCTGGCGACGGAACCCGGAAGACAAGAACCTCGCGAGGGGCCCGGCCTCGCGAGGGGAACGATGCCAAGACCTCCGGAGGAGCAGTCTCGCCAGGCTGCCTCCCGAGGAGCGAAGATTCCTATGCAGTGCCCAGCCTCAGGAGGCCGCGATGACGTGAGCCATGACGATCAGGGCAGGCGGGCACCAGCGGGCGCAGCAGAGAAAGTTTCCTCTTTTGTGCTAAGGGGGCAAGGACGAACGCGGGTTCCCAAGGAATCCCCCAAAGGTTTCCGTTCCGGTGCAACAAGACCAAGACCACGAGCTCGGCAAGAAGGATGTCATCGCCGAGCCCACCTCTGCGTCACGCCGGGAGCTTTGCAGGCGAAGACCGCCTTTAGTCAAGATAAGTTGTACCTCCTGTCCCCTTTCAAATTTGGCCATTGTGGTATCCCTTCCTGCTTGTGCGATAAGGGAAGAGGACCGAGGCCACTATAAATAGGGACTAGCCTCCACCGTAGAGGAGGAGAGGATCGGCCCACACCAAAGAACCCTCGCGAGGTCGCTCAACCACTGTACTAGTTCATCCTAAAACCTCCTCGTGAGGCCAATCCACCAAAGCAGGAGTAGGGTATTACACCGCAAGGTGGCCCGAACCTGGGTAAATCGCTGAGTGCATCTTCTTGCACGGTGACGAGGCTTGAGCTGGGAAGGGTCTTCACACACGCCCCAGAGTTCGAACCTTCTTGAGTTGCGGAGCTCTGAATCCCACAACGGTGGGGTTATGTTTGACGTAAGTAGGTGTTCAGGATCACTTAGTGATCATTCTAGTTCATGCCCGTTATGCGTAGACCACCATACTTATTCTTGCTCACGTAAGTTAGCCACTCAAATACATGCTTAGTGCTTGCTGCAGCCTCACCACTTAACTATTCCTCACCTATTGGCTTACATAGTCTCGGTACCCGGGTTATGAGATTGCTGAGTCCCTATGGCTCACAGATTACTACAACAATACAGGTACATGTACTGGCGAGTTCGTGCCAGATGACGTTTATTAGCTCAAGTGGGAGTACGATGAAGAACGTAGGCGTATGTACGTGACGTATCCGTATGAGTAGGGGAGCTTCGTGGTTGTGTTTCTGGGCTAGCAAGACAATTTCATTGCTTTCTTTTATCGTTTGATTTCGTCCGTAGTCGGACCCTGTCTTTTGGATGATTGTATGAATGATTATGTGGAATTGTAATCTAGCTTGTGGCGAGTGTAAGCCAACTCATATACTCATCTCTTCTTTACATGTATTGCAATGATTTCTGTACTTGCGAAACGACTAGATGCGCTTCTACCCCCATCGAGGTCCTCGCACCTTAATAGGGATAGGACCGCATCTTGGACGTTACAAGTTGGTAATCAGAGCCATACCGACCATAGGAGCCCCTTGCTTGATCGAACTTGGCCGAGTCGAGTCTAGTGAAAAACTATTTTGAGTCTAGTTATAATGGAGAGTAGGATTCTTTTATTCCTCTTCTATACTCTTGTGAGGAATTACGACTTAGGAATTTTAATTCTACCCTCTTCTCACTCAATTTTTTTAGGATCACGCGGGTATTTTGGAGCCTCTCGATGTGACCGGAATTCTATTCTTGGTGCCTCCCGACTGTATGGATTGGACCCGGGGAGTAGAGCTCCAAGGGATTCTTGACACATCATTATCATTCAGTTTCCTTAGTACTTCAGGATGTGGATGTTCGAAATTGCTTCAATACTATTTGTGGTGCGAAGAGTGTGGCAGCACCCAGTACTGGGGAGCGGGATCACATGTACTGCCATCTTTAGTATCGTTGTGATTACGATGGTCTGGGGTAGATGAGTTTCCAAGACCTCTGGTTGTGTGTTGACGGATGTGATACACTGGAGAGTAGTATTACTGCTAGGAGTTGAGTGATGGATAAAACTCCGTGTATCCATGGACCCGATTGCATAACCAAAGATTTCGGAAGTTTTTAGGTGGGAATTCTAGTAGTTACCTAGGATCATCTTCTGACAGATGTATGATGGTTTATACATTTGTTCCGAGCAACCCTTAGCTCAATACTTGTTGAGTTATTCAAGTGGCTTCATGATCTAATGATGTTATCACGATCCTGCAGAAGGCGTTCTTCTAATTTTCAGTTGAATGCTATTGATGATATTCCTGTTCCAATATTTCGAGCCGTTGATTCAGATTATTTCAATCATCTTTGTCAATGGTGTGCCGATATTCCTATCCATCTTTAGGATGGCTCCAGCAACTCGTGGGAACCCAGGTCATGAGGGGGAGCAGTCTGATCCTCCACCACCCCCACCACCACCTCCACCTCTGGAGGCATGGCAGGCAGTGATGGCCGCAACCAATGCCAACACCCAGATGTTGCTCAGTTTGTTGCAAGGTTTTCAGAATCAGGGACAGCAAGGTCATCAAGGGAATTTCAATAATCAGCCGCACTTTGCAACTCTGAACTAGTTCCTCGCAAATCAACCAAAGTCCGTCACCTGCTGTGATCAACCTCTTGATGTGGACGATTGGCTCCGTGACATGAACAAGCATTTTGAGTGCAGCAATGTCAGGCCTGAGGACTATGTCAAGTTTGCGACTTTCCAGCTCAAGGGTCAGGCAGCAGATTGGTGGCAGCAGTACAAGGATTCCAGAGGTGGTCGTGCAGTCAACTGGGATGATTTCTGCCATGACTTCAGAGCTCATCATATCCCGACGAGCTTTGTCGAGGGTATGAGTGAGAAGTTCAGGAACCTGAAGCAGGGGAGTATGTCTGTCTATCAGTACAATTCTGAATTCCAGAATCTGGCCTGCTATGCTAAGCAAGATGTTCCTGATGAGAAGAGCAAGATTTATCAGTTCAGAGGTGGCCTCAGAGAAGATCTTCAGCTCGCTCTCGTCCTTCACGAGCCTCATGTGTTTGATCAATTCTATAACTTGGCTCTTAAGTATGAATCAGTTCAGCTCAAGCTTGAGAATTCCAAGAAGCGGTTTAGAGACTCCAACCCTTCTTCGTCCAGCTCTCAGATTGTTCATAAGCAGCAGAAGTATTGGGTTCCTCCTCCACCTCCGTTTCGTCCTCCTCAGTAGCAGAAGCAGCACAATGGTCGTGGTACTTCCCACCCACCCAACCCAGGTTTTCAGTAGAGGCCTCAGGCTCCCAAGTCAGCAAATGCTCCTCCTCCAGGCAACTTCCGCCCGCTCTCAGAGGTTATGTGTCACAAGTTGGTCAGAAGGGCCATTACTCCAAGCGTCTTCCGCCTCCACCTCCTATCAGGCCCCAGGCAGTGCTATGGTGAAGCACAATCCCAAGTCAGCAAGAGTCAACATGGTCAATGTAGCTGAAGCAGAGGATTCTTCTCAAGTGATATTGGGTAACTTCTTGGTTAATTCTATTCCTGCAAAAGTTTTGTTTGACACTGGTGCATCCCATACATTCATGTCAAGGCCTTTTGCATCAAACATAATTTTCATGTGGTGGAGTTGCCTAGACCTTTGTCAGTTGTTTCTCCGGGAAAATTCATGCATGCAAGCACGGAAGCCCCCAATGTTTCTATCAAGATGGACAGTTATTCTTTTCTGGCCTCTCCAATTGTTCTCGGCAATTCCGATATTGATCTCATTCTTGGCATGGATTTTCTTGCGATGAACAAGGCTTATGTTGATTGTCAAGCCAAAGAAGTCAAATTGACTCATCCTTCTGAAGATGTGATCATTTTCGCTGCTCGCGATGACATGATTCGTCTCTTTTCTCTCAATGAGAAGGGTGACATTTCTGCCATTTCTCAAATCCCCGTCGTTTCTGAGTATGAAGATGTCTTTCCAGAAGAATTGCCAGGAATGCCTCCTCACTGGCCAGTGGAGTTTGTGATTGAACTCGAGCATGGAACTGAACCGGTATGCAAGCGTTCTTATAAGCTTGGCCCCGAAGAGGTGAAAGAATTGAAGAAGCAGCTAGATGAACAAGAGCGTCTGGGTTTGATCAGACCAAGTTCTTCACCATGGGGTTGTGGTGTTCTGTTTGTCAAGAAGAAGGATGGCACGGACCGACTATGTGTCGATTACCATCCATTGAATAAGAGGACAATCAGGAACAAGTACCCACTTCCCAACATCAATGAGTTGTTTGAGCAATTGAAAGGGGCAAAGGTTTTCTCGAAGTTAGATCTCTGTATGGGCTATCATCGAATCCGTATCCGGCAAACGCGTTGGGTGGAAATGATCCAGGAGTACAATCCAAGCATTGAGTATACTCCGGGTAAAGCAAATGTCATTGCAGACGCTTTGAGCAAAAAGGCGTACTGCAACAGTCTTATTCTCAAGCCTCTCCAACCTGAGCTTTGTGAAGCTTTCCGCAAGCTCAATCTCCAAGTTGTTCCTCAAGGATTTCTTGCAAACCTTCAAGTCTCTCCGACCTTGGAAGATCAGATTCACCAAGCTCAGCTTCTTGATGCTATGGTGATGAAAGTAAAGAAAGGAGTGGCCAAGAGCTTTTCAAAGTATAAGTGCTTCCGTGTTGATGACAAGGACACCTTGTTTTTCGAGGATCGTCTAGGGTTCCCAAAGGAGAGCTCAGGAAAGTTATCATGGATGAAGCAGATAATTCCCTCCTCTCCATTCATCCAGGTAGTTCCAAAATGTATCAGGATCTCAAGCAAACCTTCTGGTGGACTCGTATGAAACGTGAGATTGCTTAGTTTGTGAACGAGTGTGATGTTTGTCGCAGAGTGAAGGCGGAACATCAATGTCCAGTAGGTCTCCTTCAGCCTTTGCCTATCCCAGAGTGGAAATTCGATCACATTGAGATGGATTTCGTCACTGGATTTCCTAAGTCCAAGAGAGGAAATGATGCCATCTTCGTGGTCATCGACAAGCTCACCAAAGTTGCCCACTTCCTTCTGGTCAAAGAATCTATCTCGGCAGCTCAGCTGGCAGAGCTGTACACGTCAAGGATAGTTTCTTTGCACGGTATTCCTCAGCTCATATCTTCAGATCGTGGAAGCATCTTCACTTCCAAGTTCTGGGATTCCTTCCAAACTGCAATGGGTACCAAGATCCGTTTCAGTACAGCTTTCCATCCTCAGACTAGTGGTCAAGTTGAGAGAGTCAATCAAATCCTTGAAGATATGCTCAGAGCTTGTGTGATTTCTTTTGGCATGAAGTGGGAAGATTGCCTCCCGTTTGCTGAGTTCTCATAAAACAACAGCTTCCAAGCAAGTTCCGACAAGGCCCCATTCGAGATTCTCTATGGAAGAAAGTGCCGCACCCCGCTCAATTGGTCTGAAACCGGTGAGCGTCAAATCCTTGGGAATGACATGATCACTGAAGCAGAAGAAATGTGCCGTGTCATTCGTGGAAATCTCAAAGCAGCTCAATCCCGTCAGAATAGCTATTATGATAGCAAGCATCGTGACATGACCTGTCAGATCAGTGACTTTGTCTATATACAAGTGTCTCCCATGAAGGGCACTCAGCGCTTTGGCATCAAAGGAAAGCTTGCTCCTCTCTTTGTGGGTCCTTTCAAGATTGTGGGCAAGAGGGAAGACCTTGCCTACCAACTCGAGCTTGCTTCCAATTTCTCAAAGGTGCATGATGTGTTTCACGTCTCCCAGCTCCGGAAGTTTTTCAAGACTCTCAAGTGCACCGTTGATCTCCAAGACATTGATCTCCAAGCAGACCTATCCTATCATGAGCATCCAGTTGCTTTCCTTGAAGAGACTAAGCGCAAGACTCGCAACAAGTCAATCAAGTTTCTAAAGGTGAAGTGGTCACATCACTCCAACAAAGAAGCCACTTGGGAATGAGAGGACCTTCTCCGATCCGAATATCCCGAATTCTTCCGTTCATAGATCTCGAGACGAGATCCTCTTGTAGTGGGGGAGAGTTGTAACAGCCCAGGTGCAATTCCTTGCCACCTTTGTAATTTATTCCATGTGTGACCTTCCATGTTGTGCCACCTTGAGTTTGAGTAATAAAATTGCTTCATGTCATTTAGCATCATGGCATCATATCATCATATCATGTTTGCATCAAGTGCTTGTTGTGTGATGTTGTGTGTGAGTGTGTGTGATTGTGGTGTTGGTGTGCATGGAGACATGTGTTATTATGGTGTGAAAGCCCTCTCCACAATTTCTCAAAACTATGCCTAAAAAACTCTTCTCACTCCTATGCTAATATGTGGTGATTTCAATTGCCTTTTTATCTTAAATAAAATGTTGCACCTCTACCTAATAATATGTATAGTATTTTAAAATAGCTCCTTGCCATGTGCTATTATGTTTTCTTTGTGTGTCTTTTGCAAACCAGATTCCAATAGCAATAAAAGGGTGATTATTTATTTGCTCTAAATTTCCCAAACCACTTTTATTAAACAGTGCATCTTTTTGTGAGTTTAAGTATATTTTTGTTTCATCTCTAAACCTCCCTCTCCTTTCTCTATGAATTCTTTCTTCTCTAGTTTTATTGAAAATAAGAAAACCCTTTGTTTTCCTGAGAGAGAGAGAGAGTCCACCTCATGGGCCTCTTCTCTCCTCATGTCCAACCGATCAGCAGTAGCCCCTCCTGGGCCGGCCTCCTCCCTGGCCCAGCTAGCACGGCTCTAGCATGCCCAGCTCGCCCCACCGTCGCCTTTCCACCGGGGACACTGAGCCGGCCCCACCTGCCAGCGACCCGAGCCCTGCTTTTCCTCTTCCTCGCGCCGTGCTCGCTCTCACGGTAGAAACCCGCGAGAGACAGAGGCACATGGCCACCATGGCATGGCTCCCCATCGTCGCGCCCTCCTATAAAGCCAGCCAGCGAGCCCCTAGGGTTTTCCCCTCTCCCTCTCTTCCTCCTCTGCGCCATTGCCGCTTCTCCTTGCTTCGCTCCGCTCCCGCTAGCCGCAGCAGAGCCATGGAGGGCCCCTGCCGGAGTTTGTTGCCGGCGTAAGGGGCCACGCAGCCTCGCCAACCCCGTCCTCAAGCTCCGCGTCAACACCACGGATCCGTTCCCATGCCAAGGCTGAGCCAAGGACTTCTTCCCCGGCGTCATCTTCTTCCCCTACTTCAACCGCAGCTTCGGATCAGGAGCGCGCCCGACATCCCCGCCTTGTCGCCGTCGCTTCTCTGCGTCCCCGACCTCTGCATCGTGTCTGAGGTAGTGGAGGTATAAACCGCTCCTGCTCCATGCCTTCCTTGCCGACGCTCGTCGTCCGTAGTGCACGCCCATGCCATGCCGTACCCACGCTGCCCGCGCTCTGCGCGGATCCCTGAAGAACAACTTCAAAGATGAGCAAATCCGCCTCCTCCGCTTCGGGTCTCCTATCGTGTGCCCGCACTTGCTCGCGCAGTCGTCCCGCCTCGCCGCCGCGCTCCCCCGTAGGCCCTGCAGCTCCTTCGCCTCGCTGCGCATTGCCATGCCCGAGCGGAGCTCGAGCTCGAACTCCTCGCCGTTGTGCGTCGCAGACCTCGCCTTCCCCGGGGATGGAACCCCCCCCCCCCCCCGAGTGTTCCGCACCCTGATACGTCTCCAACGTATCTACTTTTTCTCACTCTTTTGCCTTTGTTTTGGACTCTAATTTGCATGATTTGAATGGAACTAATCCAGACTAACGCTGTTTTCAGCTGAACATTGTTTTTGTGCAGAAATAAAAGTTCTCGGAATGGAACGAAACTTTCTGGAGAATTATTTCAGAATATATGAGAATTATTGGAGCCAAAATCCACCGAAGAGGGGGGGCAGGGTGAGCAGCACCCACCAGGGCGCGCCCTGGTGGGTTGTGCCCACCTCGTGGCCCCACTGACCCTAATTCCGCCACTATAAATTCCTATTTTCGAAGAAAAAAAACAGAGAGAAAGTTTCATCGTGTTTTACGATACGGAGCCGCCGCCACCTCATGTTCTTCATCGGGAGTCCAGATCTGGAGCCCGTTTGGGGCTCCGGAGAGGGGAATCTTCGGTCTTCGTCATCACCAACCCTTCTCCATTGCCAATTCCATGATGCTCCCCACCGGTAGTGAGTAATTCCTTCGTAGGCTATCTGGTCGGTGAGGAGTTGGATGAGATTCATCATGTAATCGAGTTAGTTTTGTTAGGGCTTGATCCCTAGTATCCACTATGTTCTGAGATTGATGTTGCTATGACTTTGCTATGCCTAATGCTTGTCACTAGGGCCCGAGTGCCATGATTTCAGATCTGAACCGTTTATGTTATCATCTCTATATCCATGTTCTTGATCCGATCTTGCCTAGTTATATGCACCTATTACGTGTTATGATCCGTCAACCCCATAGTGACAATATTTGGGATACTTCGCGGTGATGACCGTAGTTTGAGAAGTTCATGTATTCACCGTGTGTTAATGCTTTGTTCCAGTTCTCTATTAAAAGGAGGCCTTAATATCCCTTAGTTTCCTTGTGGACCCCGCTGCCACGGGAGGGTAGGCCAAAACATGTCATGCAAGTTCTTTTCCATAAGCACGTATGACTATTTACGGAATACATGCCTACATTACATTGATGAACTGGAGCTAGTTCTGTGTCGCCCTAGGTTATGACTGTTATATGATGAATATCATCCAATGAGTTACCGATCCAGTGCCTACGAGCTTTCCACTTATTGTTCTTGCTAAGTTACTACTTCTGTTACCGATGTTCCAACTGCTACAAAACTATTGATACTACTGTTACCTCTACTGTTACTATTGCTACTGCTACCAAAACTATCATATTACTGTTCTACTGATCACTTTGCTGCAGATATTTAATCTCCAGGTGTGGTTGAATTGACAACTCAACTGCTAATACTCTCAAGTATTCTGTGGCTCCCCTTGTGTCGAATCTATAAATTTGGGTTGAATACTCTACCCTCGAAAACTGTTGCGATCCCCTATAGTTGTGGGTTATCACACCCCCGCTGCCGCTCGTCCGCTTCGACGATCGCCGAAGATCTCGCTGGAGAGGCTTCTATTTTCTCTGTCGCCGGAGGTGGCAGGCCGAGGCCTTTGTTAGTATTAGAGGAGCAGCTCCCTCCTTCAGTCAGCAGACGCGTAGTAACGCAGTGGTGGTGCGCCAGTAGAAAGATCGGGAGGTCTCGGGTTCGATCGCCCCCCTCCCCCCCCCCGAGCGCCATTTTTCCTTGTTGTGTATTCAATTCCTAGCCTATGACAGTGGGCCCAGGGCCCACATGTCACCCTCTCTGGGGCCCTGGTGTGACTGCCAGTGGGTCCCCCCTTTTTTATTTTTTTATTTTGTTATGATGATTTAATTCTCTCTTATATGCATATTTCCGTTTAAGGAAAGTTGACAAATCTGGCATGTTCTTTTCTGTTCATTGCCAAATAGAGCATATGCCTATTCTGGCATGTACAAGGTTATAAGGGATTCTTGCAATTTTTGAATGCCAATTGTGTGAGTTTTGTCTATAGAAACATATGCTTATGATATATGAATTTGGGGTAGAAAAATCCAGTGAATCAATTTGTGGCATTAGTTTTATCATTTGTGCAAGTTTGTGAACATGTTGTTTTGTGATAATATGGCTTTTTGTCATTTTCACATGATTTAATGCTTGCACTATTTGCTAATCTTGTCAACATGAAAATTGTTCATTGATGTGTTTGCATGCCATGATAAATCATGTTATGGGTGGAAATCTTGATGTCAACATGCCACCAACAATGTTGCTTTCAATGCTCAAATATTTCTAAGTGTTAAATCTGTTATATTGTTGCCATGTTGTCTTGATGATTCCCATGTATATGTAGCTCCTTTGAGATTGGCACAATGGTATGTTTTGAAGAGCATGTTGTCCTCTAATAGTTTGTGCCAAGTGCTTGTAGGTAGAGCTATTGCCTCTTATTTAAACTTGCTGTCAACATGACATTCTGTTAACAATACCTTGCTTGACACTTGTGATTTTTTTAAGTCTGGAGACTGATGTTCTCAATATGCCATGTTGTGGAGATGAAAGCCATTGATATATGCATATTTTGATGTTGCCATAATGTAGTTAATTGAAGTACATGTTGTCCTCTATCACCTTGTTAATTTCCATGCCATGAAAGTCCCTCTAGAATATGTAAATGTTGCTGTCAAAATGCCATCTTGTTAACTCAGATTTGTGAAACTGGTAATTTTCACCAAGTCCCTAAATATTGATTCAACATGCCATCTTGTGAGCTCATTTGCTATTGATCCTTGCTGCCATTCATGTTTCTGTAGATAGATGAAATGCCAAGCATCTTGTAAACTCCATATCCATGCCTTGGTTATGATTTGTAGCTTGTTGTAGCTCCTGTTAAGTTTGTTGCAATATGGCATGCTGCTGTTTGTGGACAGATTGTGTGTTTGTTTGTTTTGTGACTTGTGGGAGTTATACCCAATGGTTTTGCATGATCTTTAGCTCTATTCTTGCTAGAGTTTCATTCCCAGTCCAATGGAATCCTTGGAATACCAAGGAATAGCCCATGGCCTCCCTCATCTTTGATTTTGACTCTGTTAACATTCATACCTTGCCGTGAGTGTTCCGTGAGTTCCGTTAATCCGTTTGCAACGTTCTACATATGCATTTGCATCGTTTTTACGAAGAGCGTTAATTTTTGCCATGTTCATGCATGTTCAAATAACTAATCTTGAGGTTCTGTCCAGAGTACTAAAGAACTTAATAATTGCATGAGAAACATGACTAGCATAGGGTTGCCATGTTAAATACTTAAATTGGTCATGCATCATCTTTGGTTGCGCATTGCACTTTGTTTGTTTGTTTATTTGGTGTTGTTTCTCTTTGGGTAGACCCGAGTGTCGAGCCTGAGTACGAGGATCCTGATGAGAACAACTACGAGGACCCAGCTCTTTATCCCTCTGATGACCCAACAGGCAAGATGATCGTACCCAGATCCCGACACTATTTTTGCTATGCTAGATGTCTCGCTTCTATGTTATGTTTCATTGCCTACCACTTAAATTGTCAGCCTCCCAAATTGCCATGAAAGCCTATAACCCCTCCACTTCCTAGCAAAACATTGATTGGCTACGTTTCCGCTGCTCAGCCCTTATCTTATAGCGTTGCTAGTTGTAGGTGCAAGCTGTTTCCATGTGCCAACATGGATTTCTGAGATATCACTATATTATTGCTATTTAATTTAATGCACATATATACTTGGTAAGGTGGAAGGCTTGGCCTTTTGCCCGGTGTTTTGTTCCACTTTTGCCACCCTAGTTACCTGTTACCGGTGTTATGTTCCATATTTTGCGCTCCTAACATGCTCGGGGTTGTTATGGGGACCCCCCTTGACTATTCATTTTAGAATAAAACTTGTCTGGCAAGACCCAACATTGGTACTCCATTTGCTAAACAACTTAATTAAAATGCATAGGGCTTAGCTACCCCGTGTATAATTAATCAACCCCCGGGCCAGTGCTCCTCATGAGTGTTGGTCCAAACCGAGCGATGTCCGGCGCCCCCTGGTCACCCGAGGTTTCAGCCAACCCGACGTCTAGCTCATCTGGTAGTGCCATGAGAAAGAGATACGCGTGGCTCCTATTGGGATCTGGCCTACCGGGCGGTCTTGCTAGTCTTGTTTTACCTTTCTCGAATGTCTTGCGCGAGGGATTCCGAGGATACTTTGGGCTATCTCCAGGTTGAGGTTTTCCAACGGAATTTCCAAGGAGATCACGGGTTTCATGGTCGTGGTTATTCCCGCGGCGTGTGGTTAGTTTGTGATGGATGAGTTGGAGCACCCCTGCAGGGTTAAATCTTTTTGAGAAGCCGTGCCCGCGGTTATGTGGCAACTTGGAAATTTGTTTAACACCCGGTTATAGCAAACTTGAAGTAAACTCAAATAAAATACACCAACCGTGTGCGTAACCGTGACCGTCTCTACTTGCGAACATGATCCGAGAGAGAACACGATGGGGTTATGTTTGACGTAAGTAGGTGTTCAGGATCACTTAGTGATCATTCTAGTTCACGCCCGTTATGCGTAGACCACCATACTTATTCTTGCTCACGTAAGTTAACCACTCAAATACATGCTTAGTGTTTGCTGCAGCCTCACCACTTAACTATTCCTCACCTATTGGCTTACATAGTCTTGGTACCCGGGTTATGAGATTGCTGAGTCCCTGTGGCTCACAGATTACTACAACAATACAGGTACAGGTACTGGCGAGTTCGTGCCAGATGACGTTTATTAGCTCAAGTGGGAGTACGATGAAGAACGTAGGCGTATGTACGTGACGTATCTGGATGAGTAGGGGAGCTTCGTGGTTGTGTTCCTGGGCTAGCAAGACAGTTTCATTGCTTTCTTTTATCGTTTGATTCCGTCCGTAGTGGACCCTGTTTTTTGGATGATTGTATGAATGATTATGTGCAATTGTAATCTAGCTTGTAGTGAGTGTAAGCCAACTCATATACTCATCTCTTCTTTACATGTATTGCAATGATTTCTGTACTTGCGAAACAACTAGATGCGCTTCTACCCCCATCGAGGTCCTCGCGCCTTAATAGGGATAGGACCACATCTTGGACGTTACAATTAGCCTGCCCTATTTCACGTATGACGTGATTAGGTACGAATTCTTTCCGAAGTTCTAGGTGCACGAGTTAGAGAAGTGCACCAACGATACTAAGACTAACCATTGGCTAAACGATTACCTCACTGAGCCCAGGGCGATGAAATCCGGGCACTATGCTATATAGTGCTTTGCCTCACGGGCTCGATAAGGAAATGGATAAACGGCCTCCCGACCAACTTCATCAGCAAAGTGGTGACAATTCAAGGACTACTTCATGGGAAACTCCAAGGGCACCTATGCAAGGTCGGGTAACGCTTATGACTGCAACAACTACATCCATGTTGAGAAATAGACAATCCGGTAGTATATATCGCACTGGCTAAAAAAGAAAAATTCTCTAGCCGAAGTCTTCAACCAGTCGGCCATCCTAGCATTTAAAAACAAGGAGCATGAGATAATCTCCTGTCATAAGCTCGGTAGGAACAAGATCATCACCATGGCAGAGCTCATGGAGATCATGAATGATTACACAACCGTCAAAGAAAGCATGCGCGTATGTTGAAGGCCAATCCTCTCCTTGGATGCGCACTAGTCCTCCAATGCAGATGGAAATGACAACGACAACCGCAATCGAATCACGACCGCAAGAACAAGGACGTAGAAAGAGACTCCGAACTTGACACCGCGACCAACCCGAACGCCCCCCACAAAGGATCCAGTCCTGGCAAAAATCCAAACCCCAAACGGGAAAAGAAGGGCCAACGTCCGGCTTGGTCCTATGAAGAGATCCCGAACGGCCCCTATAGTCACCACAACTACCCAGGCTATGAAACCACCCACTCCATTTTGGAGTGATGGTACAATACACCGAGGGTGGCTCATCGGTCGAGAAGCCTAGTATTGGACCGGCCGCATGGCCCAGGGGATGCGGCAACAACACGGATCCAGCAGGCAATCGAGGGGCCTGGCTGAAAGCAAGGAGTTCATCTTAACGTGCAAGCCAAGAAGCCCTCGCGCATGAGCTCAGTTAGGAGCGCTATAAACCCTAGCTCTCGTACCCTTTATAAGGTGAGGGGTAGCTCACACCGATCTATTGCATAGATAGAACTCCCGGTAGTCATACCCACCATCCTCTTGTAGCCCCCTCGCATGAGGTGTTCCCACATTAATAAAAAGCAAAGCAGGACGCATGGTATTACCTCACCATGAGGACCCAAATGTAACGCTGTCTTTGGATGCCTCTATTGGGCTGTTGAATTGGATTTGGTATTAAACTAACCCCAATACAGGTGTTTGGATGTACTCTGAAACAATAGTCTGAAACGGAAATGAATACGCACTCATTTTCCCTCGCACGCGCCCACCCCTCGCGGCAATTCGGAGGGCTTGTCCTCCGATTTCGGCTGAATTGCCTCGCTCCCGCAAAACAAAATGTTTCGGGCCTTTCTTTCCTCCCTCCATAACAAGACAGAACAGAAGGGATCGAGGGAAGAGAGCGGCGCTCGTCCTTGCAGATCGATGGCGGCGCCCAGTCAGATCGACCACGGTGGCTGTAGGTATGGTGGCCGCCCTTCCATTCCCTTCTTTCTCCGCCGTTGGCCCTTCCCCTCCACCGGCGCCGCCCCTTCCTATTCTCTCCATCCCTGCCCGCCGCGGCCAGATCCCATCTGACCCGCCGACGGCTGCAGTCCCCTCCGGCGCCAGCCGTTCCCTTCCTTTCCAGCCCTGCGGCGGCCATCTCTTCTCCCTCCCGTGCTGGCCCTTCCCTTCCTTCCCGCCGGAGCCCATCTCTTCTCCCTCGGCCCTCCACTGCCTCCCCTTCTTCTCTAGCCACAGTGGCCCACAGTTCCACCGGAGCCTTCTTCCCTAGCTCCAGCCATTCCCTTCTTCCCCCACCATTCTTCCCTTGCTCCATCACAATCTGGTATGCTTTTGTCAACTTAGAAGATTGTGTATGATAGTATGAATATGATGCAATTTTGTGAACCAATAAGATTGTGGTGGTCTGATGCATGCTTATGTGTGATATGATGCATGCTTATGTGTGATATGATATATGCTGGTCAAACATTATAATCTTCCAATGTGTGATATGATGGATTTTGTGTGATATGATGCTTGCCGGTCAAACATTATAGTGCGTGATATGATGGATTTTGTGAACCAATAAGATTTCAAGAATATTTGATAGTTTTCTTTTGCTATATAATCTTCCAATTATAGTCAACATTATACAACTTCTGTTTTGATGCATATACTAATGTTACAATGCAATTCCATAGTTTGACATCCAAACATGATTCCGTATTGAAAGCTCAGTAGGATTCCGTAAGCCAATTCAGTTAACACCCAAACAGCCGAACTCGTATTCGTGCCCATTACAATTTTCTGGCTGAATTGGAATTGAAACCAATACAATACAGAGGTCTCCAATACAGACATCCAAACGCAGCGTAAGTAAACCCCCATGCGAACTCCTCTCTAGTCTCTATTACTTTCGACTACGCTCGCTACCCTACCGAGGGATCTGAAGGTTTTCTGCATCGTCAGTTGGCGCGCCCGGCACGGGCTGCATCGACCGTAGACCAAACCCAGATCGCATATCTAATCATACCCGGAGACTTCATGTCAGGCCAAATGTTCATCTTCAACTCCTTCAAGTTTGTCGCCGACGGGCAGGGGCTGCTCTACAACGAGACATGTCCTTGCCCATCAGCACCATGTACTTTGGAAGCCTCGAGTTCCACTTCGACTAGCACGATGACGCCGTTTTCCTTCGTGCTCTGCTATCACCCTTAGCACGCGAGGCAACACTAGTCTGAACTGGCCTCGTAACGGCTTGGTGTTCATCAAGCATGCCCGAGGGGCGACGACAATGGCGAGCTCCCTGCCCCTAGGGGCAGTGGTGGTGGCGTCAGAGCAGTGTCGATGATGGCAGAGTCGCCAAGGTATTCCCCTAATAGGCTCGAAAGATGAATGTGATTTTTTGCAGCCTCAAGTCCAAGCGAGCCAAGAAGCTCGCACAGGAGGTCAACACACGCGCTGGTACCCGACATGCCATAGTACCTCGATTACTTTGACTCCACGATATCCTTCAACAAGCCCGACCAGCTAGACCATATCTCTCACCAAGGGAGGTCCACCATTTCCCTCGACCCAATCATCAAGGGTTGTCGGTTCTCCAAGTTGTTGATGGCCGACAGAAGCAGGATAGACATCCTGTATGTCGAGACAATGAAGAAGACGGGCACCTGAGAATCCTGTCTCCGGCCTACTTTGACCCACTTCCACGACATTGTTCCTGGAAAAAAGGCCATGTCATTGGGCTAGATCTCTTTGGGGTTCGTCTTCACAACCCCGAACAATTTTTGGGCCGAGGCGCTCTGTTTCCAGGTCTTCCCTTTTGAGGGGCCTATCACACCCTCCTCGTCCTGCTATTGTCCACAAATTTCATGGTGATCCCATGTTATGTGTACCTAAAGCTCAAGATGTCGTGCCCTAATGGGTATTCAAAGTATTGGGCGATTTCAAGAGTGCTTATGACTACGAGGTCGCCACCTTTGCCCTTGCCGAAGTCGAGCTTGCCGCTGCTGAGCTCGAAGCAATCAAGAAGATGGTGGACACTGACAGCGCTACTTTAATCATGAAACCCAGGTCCTCCTTGGCTTTTCAGTCGGGCCAGGACATCAAGAAGCATCAGGTCCACCTGATTGACCCCGAGAAAATCATCACCATGGAGTTGACCTAACCCTTGCAAAGGAAAGCATGCTTGCCGATTTCCCAATCGCCGAGCACATCTTGGGTGTACAAATGGGCACTCGCCTTGTGAACCAAGGCTTGCACTGGTTTGCAAGGGGTCTACGTAGGGTCATCAAAGAGAAAAATTCCTGATCTCTTTCCGTCGGGTTCATTCGAGATGTGTCACACTCAAACTGGCTAGTGATCCTAGTTTTGGTTTGGAAAAAGGTTTTTTACTTGGCACGTGTGTGTCGATTGCACCGACGTTAACAAGGTATACCCCAAGGATTCATTCCTGCCCTCCGCATCGATCAAATGGCCGACTCCATGAAGAGGTGTGAGCGTTTATGCATTATGGATGCATATTTAGGCTATCACTAGATCCAGATGAAGGTCTCCGACCAGGATAAAACTTCATCGCATCATTTTGACCCTGGCACGACCTACCAATGCACGATGTAGAAGTGTCTTCATGATCAGCTCGGCATCAATGTCGAGGCCTACGTCAATAACCTGGTGATCAAAACAAGAAACACACCACAATCTTGATGTGAGATGCCAGAATATCATCACTGGACAAGCAAGTAGTCAAGCCGCGACAAGAGTCGATTGCCTTGAAAGGCTTAGAACAACGAAGGTCGCCGTCACATGCGACAAAGATTGATGAGGGAGGTATATGCACCGCGGAAATCCCAATTTGAAACGCCTAGTCAGTCCACATCGTCCTCGCCTGTGGTGGCAACATACTCGTCGTTGTCAAGCCCTCCAGCCTCTCGCATCATCGCCTAGCAGTGCAGGACCATGGCGCCACCCGCGCGCCCGAGTGGAGGGCCGCCTCATTGGGACACATAAGACCACAATTGCAGCCTGCGTACCTTTTGACGGGATTGAGGACACCGTTTCCACGCCATCAGAGACCGGCGGATCGGTCGAAAATGCCAAACACGCACAACCATACCATATGCCTCAAGATGCCGCACGTAGATCACATCTCATCGGTGAAGGCTACTGTATCGGAGATCTCCCTCCACCACCCTCATCGACCAGTGTCAGGGCTTATCCTGGCCACTGGCCTATAGCAATGGCGAGGGGACAAGAGGGCGGGGAGATAGGAGACGGTGCCTAAGGCCTTTCGTTGGCGTGTGTTAGATGCATTTAATTTCTTCTAAGCGGTGGTTGCGAGGGCCATATATATTAGTTGTATATGTGGCATAATTTGTTTTCAAGATGTGCACTGGCGTACATGATTATGATTGTTAGTACGTAATTATGTGAGAAAGGAACTGTATTTGTTATAAGGCCTAATTTCTTTTCTAGTATTGTGTACCTCATTGCCACTATATTGAGATTGTTACTTCGTCTGAGCATTGCTGGTTCTATTTGAAGAAAAAAAATCGCTATTTACAGAGGTGTTTAAATGCTAAGACATTTTTATTTTAATAAGGAAAGCGAATATTTACATTTTTTTAATAGAATACGAAAACATACAAACACACACACATACATACACACACTCATCCTATAAAAATACGCACACGCTATGAACAGCTTCAACGGACTGAGCCGACGGGATCTTTAGATTGATGAAGTTACACATATGTCTCGTCGTTGACGGGCATGTAGCTTATTAAATCTTAGAATAAATTCAGAAAAGTGCAAGCACACATGTATAATTTTAGACTTGAACCCAATTGGGTAGGTTGCACTAGGAGGAACCTGGCCATCTAAGTACCCTCAGTTCAGCAGTATTTACATGACTTTGTACCGAAGGAGTGCACATAGTCAACAATTTTTACGTTTGTCTCGAGAATATGCGGTTAATGAGTACCACAAATAAAAAAGAAGAAAAAACTTGATTTTCTCGAAAAGGAGTAGAAAACTTGATAAGATGTCGAATCAACCAATCTGCTTCCGCAAGGCAGGCATAAACACCACCTCCTAAACCATCAATCAATCAGCTTGATTACTACAAAGACTGTAGGCTAAACGACTAGAAACAATGCCTTGTTAATAGACGGCTGCGATCATCCCGCGGTGCCATCTCATCCGCCCACAGCAAACCGGAAAACCACCCGGGGCAAAAAGTCTGAAACCGGCGGAGCGCGGACAAACGGGACAGCAGCGGCGGAGCCACGGCCACCCCTGTTTCGGTTTCGGCCACCTTCTCCAAGAAAAAACAATCCTTCTTCTTCCCCCACTTGCGCTCAAGGTAAACCTCAATTACCCGCTGATTCCTCCCGCTCCAGTATATATACAGGGCTCGCCGCGCCTTCGTTCCTCACCGAACTCAAAAGCAACCAACTGCAGAGCAGAAGCAGCAGCAAAGGTCAAGATCGATCTTTCTCTTTGAGTTCCCGCAGCGATCGAGTGTAAGTTAATGGCGACCGCCGGGAAGGTGATCAAGTGCAAAGGTTCGTCCTTGAAATATCCCACGAGAATTTGCTTGATCAGTGAGGAAACTCTGGCAGTGCTAATTGGTTTGGTTCTTGGGTGACTGCAGCGGCGGTGGCATGGGAGGCCGGGAAGCCGCTGTCGATCGAGGAGGTGGAGGTGGCGCCGCCGCAGGCCATGGAGGTGCGAGTCAAGATCCTCTACACCGCCCTCTGCCACACTGACGTCTACTTCTGGGAGGCCAAGGTATGTCCGCGCATCAGACACTCAGACCATGGTTTCAGGTTTCTCAAGTGCGTCACCGTGATGGAGACATGGGCCAGTGGCTAACTTGGCGTGGTTCTGCTTCTGTAGGGGCAAACTCCGGTTTTCCCAAGGATCTTAGGCCATGAGGCTGGAGGGTACGCATCTTCTCTGTCTCTATCTTATTCTGTTACAGTACAATTTTGCTGTTAATTTGGTGGAATCATATATATATATATTATACTCCCTCCGATCGGAGGGAGTAGTTTATTCATGTTAGCTTTCAAAATAATTATAATCATCCTGAATACTTATTTGTTAGCGGTAGCTAACTATATACAGCAAGTATCCATATTTTATTGACATACTATAAAAACAACATCTTAAGAATTATGGGACAGCTTTGTCACACAAGCTTCCTCAAAGTGCTTTGCTTTGTAGATAAATTTGTTTATGTTCTGTAGCAAATTAGTGCATGCATCTAATCTCTATGTTTGTGATCTCATTTTTCTTCATCTTTAGCACATTAGTAAGTCTCCAAGAAAACGACAAGCCCACAGTACATATATTGTACTTTATTTAGAGTGATTAATTTTCCTTCCCTGCTGTCAGTTCACTCTTTAGTTCGGTTTTTACTTAATACTATCTTACTCTTATATCAATTAAAGTATGTTTTTTTTTTCCAAAATTTACGTTTTCCTTACAGCATTGTTGAGAGCGTCGGAGAGGGCGTGACCGAGCTCGTGCCAGGTGACCATGTCCTGCCGGTGTTCACTGGCGAGTGCAAGGATTGTGCTCACTGCAAGTCAGAGGAGAGCAACCTCTGTGACCTCCTCAGGATCAATGTCGACCGGGGCGTGATGATCGGCGATGGGCAGTCCCGCTTCACCATCGGTGGGAAGCCGATATTCCACTTCGTCGGGACCTCTACCTTCAGTGAGTACACAGTGATCCATGTTGGGTGCCTAGCGAAGATCAACCCCGAGGCACCCCTCGACAAAGTTTGTGTTCTCAGCTGTGGTATCTCAACTGGTAAGAGATTGTTCAGATTGATATTTCCCAGTGAAAAACCATATTCATAATACCTCGATTATAAGTTACTGAAAAGTCATTTTTCTTCAGGCCTTGGTGCGACTCTCAATGTCGCAAAACCGAAAAAGGGTTCGACGGTGGCAATTTTCGGTCTTGGAGCTGTAGGCCTGGCTGTAAGTGACAAAGGATATTCACAATGTACTATTGCAGGTTGATGAGAATTATTCTCTATAATAATTACTAATTGCTGTATGTGTTCACACGATCAGGCCATGGAAGGGGCCAAGATGGCTGGGGCATCAAAGATCATGGCGTGGACTTGAACCCTGCAAAATACGAACAAGGTACAGTCTGTTGCTATCTGCAGAAGAAAAAATAAATCCATTTTGGACTTTGGTGAACGTTGGTTTATGGACAACACACTGAACTTTAGCAACATGGCAATTTTCAGCCAAGAAGTTTGGCTGCACCGACTTTGTAAACCCAAAGGACCACACCAAGCCAGTCCAAGAGGTCTGTTAAGTTCCCTGCCTGAGCATGCATTAATTCCTCAATTTTTTCATGGATGCAAAATATTGTATCAAATGCTCACAATTGAATTGTTGTCCAGGTTCTTGTCGAGATGACAAACGGAGGAGTCGACAGAGCCGTGGAGTGCACGGGACACATCGAAATTTGGTCATTTTTAGCAATGATGTGTCTTTCTGCTTCAAGCTGAAATTCTGAAATTTGTATGTAGGGGTGGGGCGTGGCGGTGCTGGTGGGCGTCCCCCATAAGGAGGCGGTGTTCAAGACCCACCCGATGAACTTCCTCAACGAGAGGACCCTGAAGGGCACCTTCTTCGGCAACTACAAGCCGCGCACCGACCTCCCGGAGGTCGTGGAGATGTACATGAGGAAGGAGCTGGAGCTGGAGAAGTTCATCACGCACAGCGTGCCCTTCTCGCAGATCAACACGGCGTTCGACCTCATGCTCAAGGGAGAGGGACTTCGCTGCGTCATGAGGATGGATGAGTAGATCGAGCTTCTTCGTCATATCCCTCGCTGCTTTCAGATTTGGTGCTTGAGAAACAGAAGAAAAAAAAGTTTATATGATCTTACCTCGGGTAATAATGTATAGTCGTGAGATGAGCATGTGTTGAGCTCTTTTTTGTCACAAAGAAAGAACATATATGTGTTTTGTCTTCATGTACGGTTTGGTCTTTATTTCAAGTGTGTCGCGACGCGACCACTCGTCGGAGTATATGAACATTTTCCACACTAATAATAATAGTTTGCAGTTTCGGTGTTCATATCGGCATCTTCCTTTTTAATTGCAAATCACCTTTTGATGTTTTATCTTCATCTCTTTGTTTACATAAAGTTTTTTTTTACACATTGATGATGGTCAAAAGACTAAACTATTTCTTTCAACGGACACAATTATGATCATAAAGAAAAGGGTGTGACTACATCACATCACATCTAGACGTTCACTCCCTTTCTCTCGTTTTCAACTTCGTTACCTCAGGCCTATTTGTTTGTGGGCTTCTTTGTTTTGGTTTATATTAGTCCAGCCCGGCACAAAACGTTTCGCGTCAATGCATTGTTAGGCTCATACGAGTGCAACGCAGGTACGAGTGGATATATATATATATATATATATATATATATATATATATATATATATATATATGACTAATTTTCTGTACTCCTGGGTGTATGTACTCCCATCCTTAATATACCTCGTATACGCATTGATTATACCTCTTTATCATTCTCAATATACTTCATTAAATATTTTAAGATACCTCAATACAAGTTTTGTTTAAAAAACATCAGTTGCGACGTACTTTTTGCAATATACCTTTTTCACACATAAACAAATCAGTATATACGTAAACCTTTAAAAATATGTAGACTCACATAATTTTTTTCATGAAACTCATTTTAAGGTATCTAGTAATTATTAATGAAGTATATTAAAAATAATAATAAGGTATAAAAGATTCATCTATGTGGTATATGAGGAGTGGGAGTACGTACTCCCAAGAGTACATAGCCATTTTCCTATATATATATATGTCTCACTATTCGAATTTTTTAGAAGAAATGGCCTTTATTATTTCTTCTACTACTAAAACTACTACACGACAGCTCAAGTCCCTCCTCTTCACACACACGTGAAAATTTGCTAAAGAAAAAGAAAAGAATGGCCCAAAGCACATGAACAGAAACCACATGCAAA
This sequence comes from Elymus sibiricus, assembly GCA_039707655.1. Classification (NCBI taxonomy): domain Eukaryota; kingdom Viridiplantae; phylum Streptophyta; class Magnoliopsida; order Poales; family Poaceae; genus Elymus; species Elymus sibiricus. Next base: position 77,571,663 of record CM077673.1, read on the forward strand.
AGGACAGGCTACATGCAGATCAAGGAAGTCATATAGGACCAGCCTAAAAAAAGCTAAAAACACAAATCCTAAAGCCATGACTACCCTTTCAAAAATATGTCTGTGTTTAAAAAATATGTTTGTGTTTAAAAAATGTTTATGCAATGTAAAAAAAGGTTGGGGCAATTGAGACAGAAGAAATATCGGGCCCAGCAGCTGCAATATTTAAAGCTTCTATACATTTTTCAAAACAGTGGATGAAAATAAAAATTCCAGAACATTTTTTTTAAGTTGTAAACAAAACTTGAATGTGAGAACATCTGTTGAAATTATGAAACAAAATAGAAGCATTTTTTTTGAATTGGTGAACACAATTTTTTAAAACGTAGACATTTTTAGAAATTCTATACTTTTTTAAACCGTTAACATTTTTTGAATCGGTGAACAAACTAGGCTTATATACGAGAGGATGTGACTCAAAAAGTGTGTCTCATTTTTACACATTCATGAAATTGACAAATGTTCGTAAAATTTGTTAGGCTGAAGTTGCGAGTCAAGGGTGGACTCGCAATTGGGACTAAAAAAGATTGGACCCTAGTTGCATGTAGAGGGTGAATTTGCAACCGGGACAAAAAAGGTTCACTCGAGCTATGAGTCGGCCCCAGTTGCTAGTCGAGGGTGGACATCCAACTAGGAAAAAAAATGTCGGGGTCAATTGCGAGTCAAGGATGATATTGCAACTAGGACAAAAAAAAGGTTGGACCCCACTTGCGAGTCGAGGATGTACTTGCAACTGGAAAAAAAGGCAGACCCTAGTTGCGAGTCAAGGGTCCTTGGGGAAGGCTTTGTTAACGTCTTTAAAATCGACGCTTAGCCGCCATGATTTATCCTTCTTTGGTACCATGATCAGATTAGCCAACCATTCGGGTGTTTGATATCTCGGATGAATCCGGCCTCTAACAGTTTTGCTAGTTCTTCACCCATGGCATGTCGTTAAGGTTCGGAGAACCGTCGTAGCCCTTGCTTGACAGGTTTAAACCCTTTTATAAGATTCAAGCTGTAATCGGCTAAGCCGGTTGGGATTCCTGGCATATCCGAAGGGTGCCAGGCAAAGATGTCCCAATTTTCCTGAAGGAAATTCCGGAGGGGCTCGTCAATCTCTGGCAATGTTGAGGATATCGCTTATCGTTAGCGTCTCGGTCAGCCGGGGATTAGAGATTAATCGGAAATCGTCCGATTAATCGATTTTATCGGTCGAGTATTAATCGGTCATTTTTTGCAAATCCCAGGTTCCTAACACTGAAATATGTTATATTCAACACCAAAAAAATATTGGATAAAAATGTTATCTTGATTCCTTGCCTTTGAATCCTCATATAATGACAAACAAAACAGGGCAATAGTACATATTGCATAAGAAGGTCCACAAAAACACAAATAAACATAGCTTTTTTTTGCAAACATAATGCTAGGAATAGGCCTAATTTATCGGTAGATTCTCAATAAATCGCTTGTCAGAGCGATAAATCGTCCCAAAAGATAAACGGTGAAGATAAGGCATAATCTTATCGTTCACCCCATGAGTAGCGATAAATCGGATGATAAATCGCCGAATCGGACGATTTTTTGAACAGTGACCTCTGGATCAAGTTGCGCGTCGATGGACGTTGTTTTGTTTGGATCCGTCGGGTGTACCTGGAATTTTACGATTTCATCTACCAGTTTGAACGAGGTTGACTTAGAGCGTTTGTCGAGGATGATGTCGTCCCTGTCGACTGTGGCCCGAAGTGCTGTTAATTCTTCGGTTGCAAAAGCCTCGGCCAACAACTCTAGAGCGAGGGAGGCCGTTTTGTTTTCGGCCCTGAGTGCCATGTCCTGGTTGTTTGCGACGGTGATTATTCCAATGGGGCCTGACATCTTGAGCTTCATGTAGCCATGGTGAGATATGGCGTGGAACTTTGCAAATGTGTCCCGTCTGAGGAAGGCGTGATAGCCACTTCGGAAGAGACGACATGGAATGTCAATTCCTCGGAACGATAGTTCTTGGGAGTGCCAAAGACCACATCGAGGGTGATTTCTCCCCTACATCGTGCTTCTTTTCTGGGGATAATTCCTCGGAACGTAGTGGAGCTTTGTCGAACGCGGGTTGTATCCAACTCCATTTTTTTCGAGTGTGCCCTCATAGATGAGGTTTAGGCTGTTACCACCATCCATCAAAACCTTATGTAGGCGACAGCCGTCTACTATGGGATCGAGGACCAAGGCGGTTGGGCATCGGCTTAATTCGACCGTCGGCCGATCGTTTTGTTCAAATGTGATCGGCGTTTCTAGCCACGCGGTCGAGGGTGTTTCTACATTTGGGGGACCGAATTCCCGTAGAGCCCGTTTTCATTGGTTGCCTGATCTGTATGTGATAACCCACAAGTATAGGGAATCGTAAAAATCTTTGAGGGAATTATTTTACCCAAATTTGTTGATTCAACACAAGGGAAGCCAAAGAATATTTATTGGTCTTAGCAGCCGAGTTGTCAATTCAGCCACACTCGGGATATCCTATGTAGCAAAAGTTTAGTAGTAAAGAAGAGCAGCAGTAGTAACCATAACAGTAACAGTAATAGCAGCAAATTTGTAGTGATTGTAACAGTAGCAACAATAATAACTTAGCAAGATTCAGTATGTGAAAAGCGTAGGCACATGGACCGATGGTGGATAATGATTTAGATGACATCAATCATGTAACAGTTACACACTAGAGCGACACAGAACTAGCTCCAATTCATCAATATAATGTAGGCATGTATTCCGTATATAGTCATAGGTGCTTGCAATAAGAACTTGCATGAGATCTTTTGTCCTACCCTCCCGTGGCAGCGGGGTCCATAAGGAAGTCTAAGGGATATTAGGGCCTCCTTTTAATAGAGACCCGGAACAAAGCATTAACACATGGTGACTACATGAACTCCTCAAACTACAGTAATCACCGGAAAGAATCCCAATTATTTTCACATTGGTGTATGTGGATCATGACACGTAATAGGTGCATACAACTTGCAAGATAGGATCCAAAACACTCTCATATTCATGAAAACATAATAGGTTCAGATCTGAAATTATGGCACTCGGGGCCTAGTGACAAGCATTGAGCATAGCAAAGTCATAGCAGCATCAATCTAAGAATATAGTGGAATCTAGGGATCAAGCCCTATCAAAATAACTCGATTACATGATCAATCTCATTCAATCCTATCACCGTCCAGCAAGCCTACAAAGAAATTGCTCACTCCCGGTGGTGAGCATCATGGTGGTGTTGATGAAGAAGGGTTGGTGATGAGGATGACGACGAATCCCTCTCTTCGGAGCCCCAAACGGACTCCAGATCAGCCCTCCCGAGGAAGAACAGGAGGTGGCGGCAGCTCCGTCTCGTGAAACGCGACGAAAACTTCTCTCTCATTTTTTCTCTGTAATTGTGAATTTATAATACTGGAATTAGGGTTGGGGGAGCCACGAGGTGGCCCCAAGCTAACAGGGCACGCCGAGAGTGTTGGAAATATGCCCTAGAGGCAATAATAAAATAGTTATTATCATATGTCCTTGTTCATGATAATTGTTTATTATCCATGCTATAATTGTATTGATTGGAAACTCAGATAGATGTGTGGATACATAGACAAAACGGTGTGCCTAGTGAGCCTCTACTAGACTAGCTCATTGATCAAAGATGGTTAAGGTTTCCTGACCATGGACATGAGTTGTCATTTGATAATGGGATCACATCATTAGAAGAATGATGTGATGGACAAAGACCCAAACGTAAGAGCATCTCCAGCCGTGGCCCCAAAGGACCCCCCCAGGCCTCTTTTTTAGCGCCAGCGGGCGAAAAAACTCCCAGCCGCAGCCCCAAGACGCCTATTTTTGCCGGTTGGGCCCTTTTTTGGGCCGGCGAACCCAGGGCGCTGGGGGGTGCCTGGGGGCGCCGGCTGAAGCGAAAAGCCGGGTGGGGCCGAGCTGTCGGCGAGACCGGCTGCTACTTCCCGCCATTTTCCTCCTTCATGAGAAGCCGTTTCCCCCCGGTCATTCTCTCCATTCTCTCCATTTCCCTTCATTTCCTCCCTCCCTTCGCCGCCATGCCGCCGAAGAAGTACGCTGCCCCTCGACAAGCCACCACCCCCGCCGTCGCCAAGCCGCGCAAGGCCCGTGCGCCGATGGTAAGGCTGCCGGGTTTGACAAACGCGGAGTGGAAGGCCGACGTCGAGCGAAGGGAGGCAGTGACCACCGATCGCCGCAACAGGCTTCTCATGAAGAAAGCCAAGGATGCGGCGGCGGCGGCGGCGGTTGAGCAGGAGGTGTCATCTCAGCGGCCGATCTTCCCGGGACGGCAGCACGCGGGCCCGTTCCCACAAGGCGCGTGGGGCAGCCAGCAAAGCGTTGCTTCGCCGGCCAACCCCAGCTTTCCTTCGCCGGCATGGGGCGGTTACGCGCCCTCGCCGGAGTACGTCGACGGCGACGCCCTCGGTGGATTCAACCCCAACATCACCTTCCCGCGCACGCCTTCCGCCTTCTCCGCCGGCCACCCAAGCACCCAGTACGGCTACGTGCCCTCGTCGACGTACTCCGGCTCGTCGGCTACGGCTCTGCGGCGCGGCCCCCTACCTTTCGCGCCTGGCGCGGTCCCGCAATACAACAACGCCGAGGCCGAGATGGAGGAGATCATCAACACCGGCTCCGCCGCGGCCGCGTCGTACCCCGAGTTTGGTACGCAAGAGGCGGAGGACATCGGCGACATGGACGACGTTGAGGGCGGCGAGCCGGAGGAGGAGGAGGAGATGGAGGAGGAAGAGCCGGTGGAACCCACGCCGCCGGCGAAGGGCAAAGCGAAAAAGAAGAAGCCAAGGTCTGCCAATGGGAAGCCGGGCGAGCCCCGCATCAAGTGGACGGCGATGGAGGATGTGTGCCTCGCCGAAGCGTGGAAGCAGGTAAGCCAGGACTCTATCACCGGCGCGAACCGGAACACGGACACGTACTGGACGAGGATCAAGGCGACTTTCGACGAGCGCAAGTTGGTCGATCCCGAGTTCACTGGCACATACATGGAGCGCGGCGCCAAGGCCATGGCCAACCATTGGGCGGGCATTCAAACGGCGCGCAACAAGTGGCATGGCATCCAGGAACAGGTTCATGCTCGCACGGAAAGCGGCGCGAATGTCGAACGGCAGGTACGTTCGAACAACCATCTTCGCCGTCCTTTGCCGTGTTCGTCGACACTTGCCCTTTCCTGCAGATGGTCCGGATGTTCGACTTGTTTCGCCGGGACAGCGGCACCGATTCCGACTTCAAGTTCCTCCATGTGTTCACCCGGATCGAGTCGTGCGAGAAATGGGCCAAGGTCCGGCTTGCACTCACCAACAAGGCCGACGTGTACAGCCCGGACGCACCTGTTCCGGGGGCGTCAGAGGGGCGGCCTAATGGCAACAAGAAGGCGAAGAAGGGCAGGAACGACGCGCCAGCTGCCGAACGGCTGCAGGCGTCGATCGAACAATGCATCGCCGACGCAAAGACCCACTCTGCCCTGAGGGAGGGGAAGGCGGAGGCGAGGTGGTCGGCGCTGATGACGAAGCAGGACGCCAAGCTCGACCTCCTCAGGACCAACATCGCCGCGAAGAAACGCAACACCGACCTGGCGTTCCTCATGGGAGGCGTCCCGGCGGAAATGGACCCGCAGGTCAAGGCGTGGTACTTGGCGGAGCGCAACCTCATCCTCAACCTCATGCCGGCACCCTCCGCACCACCCACGCCGCCGCCGAACGCGCCTTTGTCTCCCACGTCGCCGAACGTGCCCGCTACGACGCCGACCGCTACGCCGACCTCTCCCGTCACTCCGGGAGACGACGCGGAGCTGGGCGTTTGAGGAGTTCTATGTTCACGTCTCCCGCCTTTTTTGTACGCCGGACTATTGGCATGTTTTGATTGCCGGACGTATGGTGGCGATCGCTGGACCTAGCATGATGGCATGGCCCACGCCGAACTATGGCATGATCGCCGAACTCGCGTCGTTTTTTGGGTAGCGGGAAACGAGAAGTTTAAATTGCATGTGCTTTCTGGCCGAACCTCGGGGGCGCGACTGGGAAGTTGATCCCCCCCAGGGCGAAAATAGCACCGGCTTGGACGTTTTGCGGCCGCGCCAGGCGCGCTGGGGGGGCAAACGGCTGGAGATGCTCTAAGCATAGCATTTGATCGTTCTAGTTTATTGCTACTGCTTTATCCATGTCAATTATCTGTTCCTACGACCATGAGATCATGCAACTCCCTGACACCGGAGGAATACCTTGTGTGTATCAAACGTCACAACGTAACTGGGTGACTATAAAGGTGCTTTACAGGTATCTCCGAGGGTGTCTGTTGGGTTGGCATGGATCGAGACTGGGATTTGTCACTCCGCATGACGGAGAGGTATCTCTGGGCCCACTCGGTAATACAACATCACAAGAAGTTTGCAAGCATTGTGACTAAGGAGTTAGTCATGGGATCTTGTATTACAGAACGATTAAAGAGACTTGCCGGTAACGAGATTGAACTAGGTATGGAGATACCGACAATCGAATCTCGGGCAAGTAACATACCGATGGACAAAGGGAACTACAAACGGGATTGTCTGAATCCTTGAGATCATGGTTCGATCGATAAAGATCTTAGTAGAATATGTAGGAACCAATATGGGCATCCTGGTGCCGCTATTGGTTATTGATCGTAGAGTTGTCTCGGTCATGTCTGCATAGTTCTCGAACCCGCAGGGTCTGGACACTTAACGTTCGGTGACGATTCGGTATTGTTGAGTTATATATGTTGGTGACCGAAGGTTATTTGGAGTCCCGGATGAGATCCCGAACGTCACGGGGAGTTCTGGAATAGTCCAGAGGTAAAGAATGATATATAGGAAGTTCCGTTTTGGTCACCGGAAGGAATTCTGGCGTCATCGGTAGTGTACCGGGAGTGCCGAAGGGTTCCGGGGGTCCACCGTGTTGGGGAACGTAGTAATAATTCAAAATTTTCCTACGTGTCACCAAGATCAATCTAGGAGATGCTAGCAACGAGAGAGAGGGAGTGCATCTTCATACCCTTGAAGATCGCTAAGCGGAAGCGTTGCAAAGAACGCGGTTGATGGAGTCGTACTCGCGGCGATTCAAATCGCGGAAGATCCGATCCAAGCGCCGAACGGACGGCGCCTCCGCGTTCAACACACGTACAGCCCGGGGACGTCTCCTCCTTCTTGATCCAGCAAAGGGGGAGGAGAAGTTGAGGGAGAGCTCCGGCAGCACGACGGCGTGGTGGCGGTGGAGCTCGTGGTTCTCCGGCAGAGCTTCGCTAAGCACTACGGAGGAGGAGGAGGTGTAGGACGGGGGAGGGCTGCGCCAGGGGCAAGGGGTGCGACTGCCGTCCCACCCCCCTCTATTTATAGGCTGAAGGGGAGAGGGGGCCAGCCCCCCTAGATCCATCTAGAGGGGGGGGGGGGGCGGTGGCCAATGGGGGGAGCTTGCCCCCCAAGTTGGTGGGAGGCGCCCCCACCCCCTAGGGTTCCCAACCCTAGGCACCTTGGGCCCTTGGGGGGTGCACCAGCCCACTAGGGGGCTGGTTCCCACCCATATTCAGCCCATGTGGTCCTCCGGGGTAGGTGGACCCCCGGAACCCTTCCGGTGGTCCCGGTACAATACCGATAAACCCCGAAACTTTTTCGGTGACTGAAACTGGACTTCCCATATATAAATATTCACCTCCGGACCATTCCGGAACTCCTCGTGACGTCCGGGATCTCATCTGGGACTCCGAACAACTTTCGGTAACCACATACAATTCCCATTACAACTCTAGCGTCACCGAACCTTAAGTGTGTAGACCCTACGTGTTCGGGAACCATGCAGACATGACCGAGACACCTCTCCGGCCAATAACCAATAGCGGGATCTGGATACCCATATTGGCTCCCACATGTTCCACGATGATCTCATCGGATGAACCACGATGTCGGGGATTCAATTAATCCCGTATACAATTCCCTTCGTCCATCGGTATGTTACTTGCCCGAGATTCGATCGTCGGTATCCCTATACCTTGTTCAATCTCGTTACCGCAAGTCTCTTTACTCGTTCCGTAACACATGATCCCGTGACTAACTCCTTAGTCACATTGAGCTCATTATGATGATGTATTACCGAGTGGGACCAGAGATACCTCTCCGTCACACGGAGTGAAAAATCCCAGTCTCGATTCGTGCCAACCCAACAGACACTTTCGGAGATACCTGTAGTGCACCTTTATAGTCACCCAGTTACGTTGTGACGTTTGATACACCCAAAGCATTCCTACGGTATCCGGGAGTTGCACAATCTCATGGTCTAAGGAAATGATACTTGACATTAGAAAAGCTCTAGCAGACGAACTACACGATCTTGTGCTATGCTTAGGATTGGGCCTTGTCCATCACATCATTCTCCTAATGATGTGATCCCGTTATCAACGACATCCAATGTCCATGGTCAGGAAACCATGACCATGTATTGATCAACGAGCTAGTCAACTAGAGGCTCACTAGGGACATGGTGTGGTCTATGTATTCACACATGTATTACGGTTTCCGGTTAATACAATTATAGCATGAACAATAGACAATTATCATGAACAAGGAAATATAATAATAACCATTTTATTATTGCCTCTAGGGCATATTTCCAACACACCGTAAGGGGCCCACTAGCCCCGGAGGGGCCACATGGGCTGAGAAGGGCGCCCACCAGCCCCTGGTGGGCTGGGCGCCCCTCCCCACCTATGCGCATGCGGCTGGGCTGGTGGAGGGCCAACCCTAGGGGTGGCGCCTGATACGTCTCCAACGTATCTATAATTTTTGATTGTTCCATGCTGTTATATTATCATTATTGGATGTTTTATAATAATTTTATAGCAACTTTATATCGTTTTTTGGGACTAACCTATTGACATAGTGCCCAGTGCTAGTTGCTGTTTTTTGCTTGTTTTTGACTTCGCAGAATATCAGTACCAAACGGAGTCCAAATGCCACGAAACTTTTTGGAGATTTTTTTGGACCAGAAGACAACTTGGGAGCCAAGGAAGCACCTGGGGGGAGGCCCGTGGGGCCCACGATACACCAGGGCACGTTAGAGGCCCCTGACGCTCCCTGATGTATCGTGGGGCCCATGGAGGTCTTTTCCACCGCCTCTCTTCTCTATAAACCCTCCAAAATTCCAGAAACCCTACAGGGGGAGACGAAACGCAATTCCAGCCGCCGCAAGTTCCAGAACCACGAGATCCAATCTAACACCATCACGGAGGGGTTCATCCTCCTCATGGGTGCATCTCCGATGATGCATGAGTAGTCCACCATAGACCTATGGGTCCGTAGGCAGTAGCTAGATGGCTTCCTCTCTCTCTTTTGATTCTCAATACAATGGTCTCTTGGAGATCTATTTGATGTAATGACTTTTTGCGGTGTGTTTGTTGGGATCCGATGAAGTTTGAGTTCATGATCAGTTTCTATCCATGAATATTATTTGAGTCTTCTTTGATCTCTTATATGCATGATTATTTATAGCCCCGTATTTCTTCTTCGAATCTTTGGTTTAGTTAGGCCAACTAGATCGATTTTTCTTGCCATGGGAAGAGGTGCTTTGTGATGGGTTCGATCTTGCGGTGTCCTCTCCCAGTGACAGAAGGGGCAGCGAAGCACGCATGTATCGTTGCTATTAAGGATAACAAGATGGGGTATATTCCTATATGAATAGATCTTGTCTACATCATGTCATCGTTCTTATTGCATTACTCCGTTTCTCCATGAACTTAATACACTAGATGCATGCTGGATAGCGGTCGATGTGTGGAGTAATAGTAGTAGATGCAGAATCGTTTCGGTCTACTAATCTTGGACGTGATGCCTATATATTGATCATTGCCTTGGATATCGTCATGATTATTTGATCTTCTATCAATTGCCCAACTGTAATTTGTTTACCCACCGTGTGCTATTTTCTTGAGAGAAGCCACCAGTGAAATCTACGGCCCCGGGTCTATTCTTTTAATATATTGCTTCCCGAACTATCTTTTTTCTCATTTGTTTTCAGATCTATTATTCCAAAAATCCAAAAATACCTTGTTGTACTTTTTATTTGCATCTTTTTTGTGTGTTCTTGTGCGATGTATTTATCCAATCTAATCCAAACCAATCTATCTTTTTTACCGTGGAGAGATTGACAAGCTCTCTTACGCGTCGGGTTGCAAGTATTTGTTTTATGTGTGTAGGTACCGTTTACATAGTGTTGCGTGGTTCTCCTACTGGTTCGATAACCTTGGTTTCATAACTGAGGGAAATACTTACCGTAGATGTGCTGCATCATCCCATCCTCTTTGGGGAAATACCGACGCAGTCTCAAGCCACGTCAAAGGAATTTCTAGCGTCGTTGCCAGGGAGACATCATCAACATCTATCAGGTTCCTAATCACAAATCTCATCTCCTTGCAATTTACATTATTTGCCATTTGCCTCTCGTTTTCATCTCCCCCACTTCACAAAAATTTGCCATTTTATTCGCCCTCTTTTTCATTTGCCTTTTTCTCGTCGGATCACTTGTTTGCTTGCAATCTTTTTTGTTTAGTCACGATGACTCAAGAAAATGCCAAATTGTGTCGCTTTGTTGAATCTTGTGATATTAATGCCACTTTGTTGAATCTTGTCATGAAAGATCAATTTTCCGGTACTCCTAATGAGGATGTCGCGTCCCATCTAAACACATTCGTAGAATTGTGTGATATGCAAAAGAAAAAAGATGTGGACAATGATATAGTGAAGTTGAAATTATTTCCTTTCCCCTTGCGGGATCGTGCAAAAATTCGGTTTTCTTCTTTGCCTCGCAATAGTATCGATTCTTGGGATAAGTGCAAGGATGCTTTTATTACTAAGTATTTTCTGCCCGCGAAAATTATTTCCCTTAGAACTCAAATCATGAATTTTAAGCAACTTAAGCATGAACATGTTGCACAATCTTGGTAAGGAATGAAATAGATGCTAAGAAATTGTCCTACTCATGGTTTAAATCTTTGGATGATCATACAAATTTTTTATGTGGGATTGAATTTTTTCTCTAGAAATCTTTTAGATTCCGCCACGGGTGGTACTTTTATGGAAATTACTTTAGGTGAAGCTACTAAATTGCTAGATAATATTATGGCAAATTATTCACAATGGCATACCGAAAGAGCACCTACTAGTAAAAAAGTTAATTCGGTTGAAGAAATTAGTACTTTGAGTGAAAACGTTGATGCTCTTATGAAGTTGGTTGCTAGTAAAAATGCTCCTATCGATCTTAATGATGTGCCTTTGTCTACTTTGATTGAGCAAAATAATGATTCCATAGATGTGAATTTCATCTCGCGAAACAATTTTAATAACAATGCTTATAGAGGTAATTTTAATCCTAAGCTTTTTCCTGGAAATTCCTCTAATAATTATGGTAATTCCTATGGTAATTCTTCTTACAATAATAATAGTAATCCCTCTAATCTTGAGAGTAATATTAAAGAATTTATCAATTCTCAAAAAGTTTTTAATACTACGATAGAAGAAAAGTTGAATAAGATTGATGATATGTCTAGAAGCATTGATAGAATTTCCCATGATGTAGAAAATCTCAAGTTGAAAGCTTTTCCACCTAGGATTGATGAATCAATTAAAGCTTTATATGTTTCTACATATGAAATTAAGAAAAGAACCGCTATGCTTAGAGCTAAAAGAGAATTTTTAGAAAAAGCGTTTCTAAGTGATTGCTTTCATAAAAATGATGAAGATATTAAAGTGATTGGTGTTTGTTCTATTGATTACTTTTTTTAGTAATATTAAAATTGATGATAAAGGGATTGAAGAAGAGCCAACTTTAGCTAGAAGGCGTCCTAATGATTTGGAGGGTGAAAATCTTGATGAAAGTGGGTTTGGAGAGGTCAAAACTTTAACTAGTGATGTGCCCACTATTTTGGATTACAAAGAACTTAATTATGATAGTTGCTTTTTGATTGAATGTATTTATTTTTTACAATCCATGATACATGCTTATGAACAAAATAAAGCTTTTACTAAACATATTGTTGATGCCATGATGAAATCTTTTGAAGAAAAGTTGGAGTTAGAGATTTCAATTCCTAGAAAATTACATGCTGAGTGGGAACCTACCATTATAGTCAAGATTAAAAATTATGAGTGCTTTGCTTTATGTGATTTCGGTGCTAGTGTTTCCACAATTCCGAAATCTCTATGTGATGCGCTTGGTCTTACCAATATTGAAGAATGTTCTCTTAATTTGCACTTGGCGGATTCTACTATTAAAAAGCCTTTGGGAAGAATTAATGATGTTCTTATTCTTGCAAATAGGAACTATGTGCCCACAGATTTTATTGTTCTTGATATTGATTGCAATCCGTCTTGTCCCATTATTCTTGGTAGACCGTTTTTACGCACTATAGGTGCCGTGATTGATATGAAAGAAGGCAATATTAAATTTCAATTTCCACTAAGAGAGGGTATGGAACACTTCCCTAGAACAAGAATTAAGCCACCATATGAATCAATCATGAGAGCATCCTATGGAGCAAAAACTAAAGATGACAACACTTGAATCTATGCATTATGCCTAGATAGGGGCATAAAACGATAGCGCTTGTTGGGAGGTAACCCAATGAATAAAATTTATTTTTGCCTTTTTCTTTATGTTCTTGAGTGTTTGCACAATTATGCTACTGTTATGATTGTTGTAGGATCGAAAGTATGTCTAGAGGGGGGGGTGATTAGACTACTTGACCAAATAAAATTTCTACCTTTTCCCAATTTTAAGTGTTGGCATATTTTAGCAATGATAGCAAGTCAAGTACACACTACACATCCATGTCTAAGAGTATAGCAGCGGAAAGTAACAACAAGCATATGTAGTAGAGGGTAGGAAGGAAGATCAAACGCAATTTGAAGACACGATGATTTTTCCCGTGGTTCCGATAGGTGGTGCTATCATACGTCCATGTTTATGGAGTCTTCAACCCACGGAGGGTAACGGTCGCGAGAGTCCACGGAGGGTTCCACCCATAAGGGTCCACGAAGTAACAACCTTGACTATTCCATAACGGCTTCCGTCCACGAAGGACTAGCCTCAGTATGGGTAGATCTTCACGAAGTAGGCGATCTCCTTGCCCGTACAAACCTCTTGGTTCAACTCCACAACACGAAGTAGGAGGCTCCCAAGCGACACCTAACCAATCTAGGAGGCACCACCCTCCAAAAGGTAATAGGCTCGGCAATGTCGATGAACTCCTTGCTCTTGTGCTTCAAGATGATAGACTCCTCAACACACAATCAATCTCTCACAGATTTGGCTATGGTGGAAGAGATTGATTTGGCGGAAAGCAACTTGGGGAGGCAAGAGATAAAGATTCATATGGTAGGAATGGAATAGCTTGATCTCAACACATGAGTAGGTGGCTCTCTCTCAGAAAATAGGATGGTGCAAGTATGGAATAGCTCTGAGTGCTTCTCTTTCGAGTGGGTGGTGGTGAAGGGGTATATATAGGCATCCCCAAAAATCCAACCGTTACACCTAAAGTGACCTACTCGGTGACACCGAAGTGTAAAACTTGGTGGTACCGAAGTGACCAAAAGGCAGTAACTTTTGAATCTCGGTGAGACCGATACATAACTCTCGGTGGTACCGATTAGGTGACCAATGGTCAGATTGCACAACTCGGTGAGACCGATTCTCAATATTCGGTGGTACCGATTCTTGACAACGGCTAACCAGAGAGTTGGTCCAAAAACTCGGTGAGACCGATTCACAAAACTTGGTGGTACCGATTCTTGAGAATGGCTAACTAGGAAGTTGGTCCAAATCTCGGTGAGACCGATTGAAGAAACTCGGTGGTACCGAAGCTTGAAAATAGCTAACCAGAAAGTTGGCAACTGAACTCGGTGGCACCGATGCAGAATCGGTTGCACCGAATGGCTAGGGTTTGGCATGGGTCTGTCTGAGTTTGGGAATCGGTGGGACCGAGTGGGAATTGTTGGTAGCACCGATTTTCAAGATAGGCTTGGACAGACTTTTGTGGAAGAGTTTGTGGATGTTTTTGGTGACTATCACTTGTGCACGTGGAGCATCTTGTTCACCAACAGTACCTTACCCCTTTTTAATAGTATTGGCTTTCGTATGGACTCAAAGTGATTTCTCACAAAGTAAAATGTAGAGTCCTCTTGCTTGAAGCTTTGCCAATCCATTTCCTTGCATCTTGGGGTATCTCCACAATCCTTTTGCCAACCCATCATTGAACTTTTCCTGAAATATACTTAGTGGAAACATTAGTTCAATGACATATATGTTGTTATTAATTACCAAAACCACCAAGGGAGGAAATGTGCTTTCAATCTCCCCCTTTTTGGTAGTTGATGACAACATATAGATCAAAGCTTGGACATATGATATAATCAATGAATATAATCGTCGCTTTGAGAAGTATGTGATAAGCAAGAGCTCCCCGTAAATTTGTGCATTATTTTGAATTTGCGTTTATATGCAAATGCACAGTCGATTAGGTACATGGGGCACTCTTCCATGTCACATACAACTTGGTGGTGTGCGAGAATAATAAGAATGAATATCATAGCACAACACAATCAAGTAAAGGTGAATGATCATCTCATAAGCATCACAATGATAGGAAATAGTAGCAATACACATCAAGTGTATGATCAAACACCAACAAAGTTTAACACAACCAAACCAAAAGATATTGAAAAGCGATAAAAACCAACGCTCTCTCTCTCTCTCTCGAAGCCTAAAGATCTATATACATCTTCTCCCCCTTTGGTAACAAGTTACCAAAAAGTTCAAAGGTATATAGCTAATCGTTCTTCTGGGGCTGGTCTCCTCCGGTGGCTGATGAAGGAGTCGAGAGAATGGCATCAACAAAGATGTCGGCAGACGTCATGGACGGAGTCGGTGTAGCTACTGGAGGAACTGGAGGAGCTGATGGAGCTGAAGAAGCTGTAGCAGGTGCTGATGAAGAAGGTCGCAACTCTGGAGGTGGCACTGTAGCTGATCTAGCCTGAGTAGTGAACTGAGTGCTTGGCCTGAGAGGTGCACGATCCTCCTCCTCATCATCAGTAGAATGAGGGCTAGGTACTGCGTCAACTTCCTTCTTGAGCTCATTCACAGTCACTGTGAGCTCATCCACCTTGTTGTTCAGAATATGAAATTTGTTGTCAACAATCCTCGACAGGCTCGCCTGGTTCTTCAAAATCTCGCTAATGTCCTTCTGCATGCTGAGCACAGAGCTAAGTAGGAGATCCATCTGCTCACTCCTAGACCTGGGCACCTGAGAACTGGAGTCTTTGGCTGCCTCTGCATGTGCCTGTGCTGTAGCTGAAGTGGGATGATCTGGGTCCATCACCACAACGTTGTCTTCTAGATATGGCAGTAGTGGCAAATGTGGCCTGTCAAGTGCAAAAATGTGCTTCTCCAGCTTGGAGTTGATAAGCATCTGGATATAGGGTGCATAGCAACATGAACGCTTCTGATCAGCAGCAACCCTCTTCACAGTCTCCACTATCAGATCCATCACTCTGAATCTTGTATGTTGATCTAGGTGGAGCAGCATATTGATGGAATAGCCTCTTATCATCTTCTCATCTCCAGACTTAGGCATCAGGGTATGCCTTAAGATAGTGTTGATAGTGCGTAGACCATCCTGGAGGAAGTAAATGGATCCAAGCTTGTGAGACTTCAGATATGCTACAGGGATCTCATTGTACATGTTCTTCATGGCATTGTGGCTCACCTTGGGCTCATTGTAGACATTGATGTCACCATCTTCCACTTCTGGGACTCCTAAGATGGTAGCCCACTCCTCAACAGTTGATTCATATCTTGCTCCTTCAGTCATCTACACAATTCTACCATCTCCATAGAAATGAGCAGTGGAGTAGAATTGCATGCTCATTTCATCGTTCCAGGCAGTAAACTCCTTACCAACAAACTCATCCAGACCAATGCAGTGAAAGTTGTCTTGCACACTTGGGAAGTAATCTTCATTCTCCTTGATGTACTTCCAATCCACATACCTCATATCACTCACAGCAGGGCTCTTATCAAGCAAAATAGTTTCATAGAAATCTTGTTGCTCCTTGGTATAGAACCTGTAGTCCACAGTAGTCTTCTTCCTTTGTGAATATGGATCAACATCTCTCCATTCTCTCAAGCCAGAGTCCTTCCTTTTCTTCATATCCTCAGCAAGCAAGTGGCTGGCATTGTGCTCTGGAAGGTGTGGTCTTAGCTTCATCAAAGCTGACATAGCATCATCCTCAGCTTCCCTGAAAGTGGAGGTCTTGTTCTTGGAAGAAGCTGGGATCACTCTGGAGAACCTCTTGGGTATGTCTGCAGCAGCCTTCTTGGGGGCAGTCTTGGTGCCCTTGGATGAGGTGGCCTTAGGCATAGCATCATCCATGAGCTTCTTCTTCTTCTTAGGATGAGCCTTGGCAGCTGGCTCTTCCTCCTCTTCTCCCTCAGCACCAGCCTCTGCTGGGTCCTGCCTATGACATGAATGATCCTCTTTCTGCTCTTCTTCTTCACCCATGTCTTCTTAGGCATAGACTTCCTTGGGGGTGACTCAAGGTGAAGAGTCATTGTTGCTCTAGCATTCTCTGGTGCTCTTGCTGTCCCTGAGCTAGCATACTCTTTCCTTATTGCCTTCTTTTTCTTGGATGAAGAGGCAGCAGCAGTGTGCTTGGCAGTGTCATCCTTCTTGGACAACTCCTCAGGTATGAAATATCCATCCTCCTCATCTGAGTTGAGCTTCCTTCTTGCCCTAGTTGCAGCCTTGGGAAGATCTGGAGAGCTAGGAACAACATCATAGCTCCCCTCAGGACTAGTGCCTGAGCTCATGTCAACACTTTACTCTCTGAAGTTGTTCTCACTGTCATCTGATCCTGACATCTCTGACCCTGTGAAATAGAGTATAGAAGAGTGGAAAGGATTGAGTCATCACAAAATGCAGATATTTTTCAAAGGTTTGAACAAAGAAATCCTTAGATATAGTTTTCAGCCAAAAGGGATTTTGGTGTCACCGAGTCAAAAGTTTTGGTACCACCGAGACGCGCAGAACTCTTTACAGAAACTTGGCAGCAATTTTGGTCATACCAAAAATTGCCACTCGGTTTCACCGAGACTGTCCTCAGCGGCCCAAAACAAAATCAGTAGAGCCGATTTTTCTGACTCGGTATCACCGAGATTCGATTTTGCGGACGACTAGACCTAATTTGTTTTCGTTCGCTAGGCTAATGAGATTTCTAGAGGATTGGGAGGATTGCAATCGGTGGATTATCGATAAGAGTTACTCTAATGCACGTGAATCGGAAGGAGAGCGCAAAGAGGGCCAGATCCATACCCTAACTTGGTGAAGGATCCACTAAGGCGACGATGGTGGTGAAGATTCCGTCGGCGGCGGCGATTCCCAACGGCGGAGATGCACGGGGAGGCAAGGGCGACGACCAGGGGTCCGGAGCGGCAGCTTAGGGTTGGAGGAAAACGGACTTTTACGGTTGAATTTCAAAAGTCGGGTCCGCCAGGTAATATACCCTTCGCTGTCGGTGACACCGGTTCGAAATTATCGGTGCCACCGAGTTGCTCAACTGTCAATTGACAGTGAAACTCGGTGTAACCGAGAATAAGGAATCGGTGTTACCGAGATTGAAAACCAGATCAACCCTAGGCATTCGGTGAGACCGAGATTTTGGTATTGGTTCCACCGAGATGTACTTGGGAGGTTTTAATGGTCAGTCCTTTGTCGATACGGAACTCCGAGTGCTCCTCACACAGAGAGATCGAAAAGTCCTTGTTCAAATTTTGTCATGCAGCAAGAATGGAATATGAGATGAGAAAGCATAGATAGCTAGAGAGTGGTCCTAGGCATTCTTGTCCATCCAATTGGCAGAAGAAAAATCAAAAGCCAAATAGCAACAATTGGATGTCCTCGAATGAATAAGGAAATGCAGACCAACATGCTCACACAATAAGATGTCAAATGAAATCATGGCAAACATGCACATACATACTAGCATCTATCAAGCATTTTGGCGATGACGGAGTCATCTATATATGAGTATATTGACTTATGAGCCAAGTAAGAATACTTGATCATAGGTCATACTCATCGTTTAAGCACAAGTAGGGTTACCACTTTTACATAAAGCATTTAATGTTGTCACATTCTAAGAGATGCTTTAACTCAAGTCTTAGAGTAAAGCTCCCCCTTGATGTGACATCCCCCCATAGGAGGGATAAACTAACCTTGGGTTTGTCGTAGAAGACTTCATGTGGGTGATGTAGTGGTGGATGCTCAAGGTTGATGAAGATCACCAAGAGTTGGGAGCATCCTTGTTGTTTCCTTACTCTTCTCACCTACATGGGTTAGTCCCAACACACAAGAGACAAATACAAGGATATCTATGGACATGGAGTGCAAAGCATACATGATGATGTCCATGGATTTGTTGATTACCTTGTCCCTTGCTTACCTTTGAGGGAATGTGTGACTCCTTGAACTATTGCATGTTGTTGACATTGATTGCAACTAGTTCTTGCCAATAAAGATTGTGAGTGAATTTCATTGGCGGAGTCACCCCTCAAGAACTTCTCTAGTTCTTCTTGGGGACCCACATCAGCTTGATGGGGATCCTTGGTGTTGAAGTGGCACTTGTAGAAGTTGAGCTTGAAGTAGCCTTGGGAACCCACTCCACCAAAGCTTGGGATTCATCTTCATATGAGTCAATGTCCTCTTGAAGCTTGTCCTTGCCCTTGAGCTTGTGGTCTTGTGGTGGAAGGTAATCTTGAGTGTTTGTTCCCTTGGGAAGAGTATGTTCATACTTCTACCTTTGAGGAACAAACTTGGGCTTGGGGTATTGACCTTCTTCCCATTCAACTCCATTAGCGTTGAAGTAGCCAATGCCATGGTTCTTCCGGTATCCTTCGTTCTTGTGTACAATCTCCTCAAATTGCTTACATCCGGCAAGACTCTTGTAGATACCTTTCTCTATAATTCCTTTCAATAAATCGTTTTCTTGCTCAAGTGTAACTTGGCTAAGAGAATCATCATTAGTGGAATTAATAGAACTACTAGAAGCAACATCATTAGATTTAGCATTTTTATTGTTGCTACTAGATGAAGAACCTTTCTTGCCTTTGTTACTAGTTTGTATAGGTTTAACTTGTGGCATGAATGTAGACAAGAGTAATCGTTTGGCTAGATAAGATGAAGTCTTCTTTCGGAGATCGTCATTGATAGCTTTAAGAAACTCATGTTCTTGCTCCAAGGTGAGCTTCTCGAAGTGTAGCTTCTCATGAGTCCTCACAAGCTCTCTATGATCTTCGAGAGTAGATTCATGGGCTAACTTAAGAGTGTTTAATTCTTTAGTTAGTTGTTCCATTTTCATCTTATCATCATCAAGCGACTTATCTTGACTAGCATGAAAATTATCAAGTTCATTTTGACTAACATCACTAGTTTTATCAAAGAGCAAGTCATCATCACCAAGTAAATCATCTTCATCACTATTGAAATCAAGATACTCGGGGTGTGATACCTTGGGGCCTTTAGCCATGAAGCAACTTACACTCCCTTCATTTGGTGAATCAAATAGATCATAGGAGTTGGTAGTCACTAGTGCAAGTCCGGCAACACCTTCATCTTGACTATAGCCGGAGTTGGAGTGATAGCTTCTCTCGGAGTTGTTGTCGGATTCGGAACCGGAAACCCATTCACCAACATGAGCTTGATGTCTTGTTCTTGTGTAGCTCTTGGTGTACTTGTCCTTCTTCTCCGAGTCCCTACTTCTCCTTGAGGGTCTTCGTTCATAATGATCATCTCTACTTCTTCTCTCTCTTTGAGGTGATTCATTCCTTGAGCTTCGTCTTCTAGGTGACTCTTCTCTTCGTTTGTAGGGAGCCGTGCACTCATTGGAGTAGTGTCCGGGCTTCCCACAATTGTAGCAGTTTCGGTCACGACTTGACGAACGCTTCTCTTCATATCTTGAGTTGGAGCTTCGTTCTTTGCCTCTAGTCTTGTAGAACTTGTTGAATTTCTTGACCACGAGGCTTATCTCTTCATTGGTGACAAGGTTGTCACTTGAGGTTGCGGGAGCATCACTTGTGGCTTTGTAAGCACCGCTAGACTTGTTGTGAAGCTCTTCTTTGTCTTTGAGTGTCATCTCATGAGCAACAATCCTTCCAAAGACTTCCGTAGGCTTGAGATCTTTGTAGTTGGGCGTCATTTGGATCAATGTGCACATGATGTCGTATCTCTCATCCAAAGCTCTAAGTATCTTCTTGATGATGAATTTGTCGGTCATTTCTTCGCTTCCTAAGCCGGCAATCTCATTTGTGATGAGAGCTAGCCTAGAGTACATCTCTGCGACTCCTTCACCATCCTTCATCTTGAACTTGTCAAGATGACTTTGAAGAACATCCAACTTGGATTCTCTCACGGATTCGGTACCTTCATTCATATCAACCAAAGTATCCCAAATCTCTTTTGCATTCTCAAGACGGCTGATTTTGTTGAATTCTTCGGGGCATAGGCAATTGAAGAGAATGTCACATGCTTGAGCGTTGTATTGCAACATCTTCAATTCATCCACGGTCGCTTCACGATCCGGTTCCTTTCCATCACCAAAGAATTCACCTTGCAAGCCAACACGAACAACAGCCCAAACGGCGGGGTTATGACCAAGAATATGCATTTTCATTTTGTGCTTCCAACTAGCAAAATTTGTGCCATCAAAGTACGGACCTCTACGGTGATAATTTCCCTCACTAGACGCCATACTCTCCTAGGTTGTGAGACCAATGCAATGGAGACCAAAGCTCTGATACCACTTGTAGGACCGAAAGTATGTCTAGAGGGGGGTGATTAGACTACTTGACCAAATAAAAGTTTTGCCCTTTCCCAAATTTTAGAGTTGGCAGTTTTAGCATTTCATGGCAAGTCAAGTACACCCTACACATGCATGTCTAAGATTATACCAGCGGAAAGTAATAACAAGCATGAGTAGTAAAAGATAGGGTAGGAAGATCAAATGCATGTCCAACATGAGCTTGATGTTTCCTTCTTGTGTAGCTCTTGGTGTACTTGTCTTTCTTCTCCGAATCCCTACTTCTCCTTGAGTGTCTTCGTTCATAACGATCATCTCTACTCCTCTCTCTTTGAGGTGATTCATTCCTTGAGCTTCGTCTTCTTGGTGATTCTTCTCTTCGTTTGTAGGGAGCCGTGCACTCATTGGAGTAGTGTCCGGGCTTCCCACAATTGTAGCAATTGCGGTCATGACTTGACGAACGCTTCTCATCATATCTTGAGTTGGAGCTTCTTTCTTTGCCTCTATTCTTGTAGAACTTGTTGAATTTCTTGACCATGAGGCTTATCTCTTCATTGGTGACAAGGTCGTTTCTTGAGGTTGCGGGAGCATCACTTGTGGCTTTGTAAGCACCGCTAGACTTGTGATGAAGCTCTTCCTTGTCTTTGAGTGTCATCTCATGAGCAACAATCCTTCCAATGACTTCCGTAGGCTTGAGATCTTTGTAGTTGGGCATTATTTGGATCAATGTGCACACGGTGTCGTATCTCTCATCCAAAGCTCTAAGTATCTTCTTGATGATGAATTTGTCGGTCATTTCTTTGCTTCCTAAGCCGGCAATCTCATTGGTGATGAGAGCTAGCCTAGAGTACATCTCTGCGACTCCTTCACCATCCTTCATCTTGAACTTGTCAAGCTGACCTTGAAGAACATCCAACTTGGATTCTCTCACGGACTCGGTTCCTTCGTGCATATCAACCAAAGTATCCCAAATACTCTTTTGCATTCTCAAGACGGCTGCTTTTGTTGAATTCTTCTGGGCATAGGCAGTTGAATAGAATGTCGCATGCTTGAGCGTTGTATTGCAACATCTTTAATTCTTCTGCGGTCGCTTCACGATCCGGTTCCTTTCCAACTCCAAAGAATTCACCTTCAAGCCAACACGAACAACATCCCAAACGGCGGGGTTATGACCAAGAATATGCATTTTCATTTTGTGCTTCCAACTAGCAAAATTAGTGCCATCAAAGTACGGACCTCTACGGTGATAATTACCCTCACTAGACGCCATACTCTCCTAGGTTGTGAGACCAATGCAATGGAGACCAAAGCTCTGATACCACTTGTAGGATCGAAAGTATGTCTAGAGGGGGGGTGATTAGACTACTTGACCAAATAAAATTTCTACCTTTTCCCAATTTTAAGTGTTGGCAGATTTTAGCAATGATAGCAAGTCAAGTACACCCTACACATGCATGTCTAAGAGTATAGCAGCGGAAAGTAACAACAAGCATATGTAGTAGAGGGTAGGAAGGAAGATCAAACGCAATTTGAAGACACGATGATTTTTCCCGTGGTTCCGATAGGTGGTGCTATCGTACGTCCATGTTTATGGAGTCTTCAACCCACGGAGGGTAACGGTCGCAAGAGTCCACGGAGGGCTCCACCCATAAGGGTCCACGAAGTAGCAACCTTGACTATTCCATAACGACTTCCGTCCACGAAGGACTAGCCTCACTATGGGTAGATCTTCACGAAGTAGGTGATCTCCTTGCCCGTACAAACTTCTTGGTTCAACTCCACAACACGAAGTAGGAGGCTCCCAAGCGACACCTAACCAATCTAGGAGGCACCACCCTCCAAAAGGTAATAGGCTCGGCAATGTCGATGAACTCCTTGCTCTTGTGCTTCAAGATGATAGACTCCTCAACACACAATCACTCTCTCACAGATTTGGCTATGGTGGAAGAGATTGATTTGGTGGAAAGCAACTTGGGGAGGCTAGAGATCAAGATTCATATGGTAGGAATGGAATAGCTTCATCTCAACACATGAGTAGGTGGCTCTCTCTCAGAAAATAGGATGGGGCAAGTATGGAATAGTTCTGAGTGCTTCTCTTTCGAGTGGGTGGTGGTGAAGGGGTATATATAGGCATCCCCAAAAATCCAACCATTACACCTAAAGTGACCAACTCGGTGACATCGAAGTGTAAAACTCGGTGGTACCGAAGTGACCAAAAGGCAGTAACTTTTGAATCTCGGTGAGACCGATACATAACTCTCTGTGGTACCGACTAGGTGACCAACGGTCAGATTGCACAACTCGGTGAGACCGATTCTCAATATTCGGTGGTACCGATTCTTGACAACGGCTAACCAGAGAGTTGGTCCAAAAACTCGGTGAGAGCGATTCACAAAACTCGGTGGTACCGATTCTTGAGAATGGCTAACCAGGAAGTTGGTCCAAGTCTCAGTGAGACCGATTGACGAAACTCGGTGGTACCGAAGCTTGAAAATAGCTAACCAAAAAGTTGGCAACTGAACTCGGTGGCACCGATGCAGAATCGGTTGCACCGAATGGCTAGGGTTTGGCATGGGTCTGTCCGAGTTTGGGAATCAGTGGGAACGAGTGGGAATTGTTGCTAGCACCGATTTTCAAGATAGGCTTGGACAGACTTTTGTGGAAGAGTTTGTGGATGTTTTTGGTGACTATCACTTGTGCACGTGGAGCATCTTGTTCACCAATAGTACCTTACCCCTTTTTAATAGGATTGGCTTTCCTATGGACTCAAAGTGATTTTTCAAAAAGTAAAATGTAGAGTCCTCTTGCTTGAAGCTTTGCCAATCCATTTCCTTGCATCTTGGGGTATCTCCACAATCCTTTTGCCAACCCATCATTGAACTTTTCCTAAAATATACTTAGTGGAAACATTAGTTCAATGACATATATTTTGTTATTAATTACCAAAACCACCAAGGGAGCCAATGTGATTTCAATTATGTTTTTATGTTTTAATTAGTGTTTGTGCGAAGTAAAGCCTTTGGGATCATGTTGGGTGATAGTTGATTTGATCTTGTTGAAAAACACAAACTTTTGCGTCCAGTAGAAGAATTTTAAAAATCACTGAAGTGACTAAAAATTCTGATTTTTTTACAAAAGATTTATATACAAATTGCATACGTTGTCCTAATTTTTCAGAATTTTTGGAGTTACAGAAGTATGGTTAGAGTACAGATTAGTACAGACTGTTCTGTTTTTGACAGATTCTGTTTTTGTTGCATTGTGTGCTTATTTTGATGAATATATGGTTTGTATTGGAGGGTATAAGCCATGGTAAAGTTATAATACTATATATATAATGCAATAATAAAATATGAATTGGTTTGCAACAATACTTAGAGTGGTGATTTGCTTTATTATACTAACGGATCTCACGAAGGTTTTGTTGAGTTTTGTGTGATTGATGTTTTCAAGTTTTGGGTGAGATCGTGATGGATGAAGGAATAAGGAGTGAAAAGAGCCTAAGCTTGGGGATGCTATGGCACCCCAAGTTAATATCCAAAGAGAAACAAGCAACTAAGCTTGGGGATGCCCCGAGTGGCATCCCCTCTTTCTTCTAACGAACATCGGTATTTTACTTGGAGCTATATTGTTATTCGTCACATATCATGAGTTTTGCTTGGAGCGTATTGTATTATATGAGTCTTTGTTTGATTTGATTTTTATTTTGTCACAAGTATCCTTGCTGGACACACCTATTTGATAGAGCCAAAATTATGTTATGATTTTTTAGAATTGCTCTATATGCTTCACTTAAATTTTTTGAGCTATGGAATTGCTCTAGTGCTTCACTTATATCTTTTTGAGCACGGTGTGCTTTAAATTTTTGAAGAAATACTGTCATGCTTCACTTAGATTTGAGAGTTAGTAAATTTTGAAGAAAATTTCTCTCATGCTTCACTTATATTATTTTGAGAGATGAAATTTTAGCTTGTCAAAAGTAATGGCAATATATGAAACTATTCCCAAAGTGATAGATATTCAAGAGGGATATAATAAAAACTTTCATGAAGATCATTGGACAAATTAAACTAGTTTTGAGACATGATGATAGTAATATGTGAGTCATGTTGGTGAGTAATTATGCTTTAGTAAGAATAATGGTGTTAAGGTTTGTGATTCCCTATGCAAGCACGAAAGTCAATAGTTATGCAATGAAATTACATCCTACTTGTGCTTAATGCCCGATTATGTGAATTTTCGTTTATTCGTTTTTTGCTTCTCAATATATTTGCTAGCCTCCACTTGTACTAAGTAGAAATAATACTTGTGCATCCAAAATCCTTAAACCCAGTTTTGCCATATGAGTCCACCATACCTACCTATATGCGGTATTTCCATGCCGTTCCAAGCAAATTTGTAAGTGCCATCTCTAATTTTCAAAATGAATTTCCTTTTTGTGTGCTCGTACCGCTCATGAAGCGGCAGGGGGTGGCCAATATTTTTCCATGCTAGATGTGTTATTCTCAAGATGAGTGTTTATTCACTTGTCATTGCACGAGAGTATGACGGTAATAGGGATGCCCAGTCCCGAAATAAAAAAGAAATTTACTTTATGTTGTGAAATAATAAATTCCTTGGAAAGTGTTGGTATGGAAGGCATCCGTGGATACGGTTAGCCATGGATTGTGAAAGGATGGTGGAAAAAGGAATAAACTTTATTTTATGTTTGGGAACCGCCTATGATATATCTAGCATGGAAAGTATTGAGAACTACTCGGTCGTTTTCGTTGACAGGAAAAGCATTCCTCTCAAAAAATTTATCTCTCAATTTAAGCTTTAAGCTCTGGCACCTCTACAAATCCCTACTACTCTCTGCGAAGGGCCTATCTATTTACTTTATGCAATTTTTACTTTTATTTGAGTCTCCACCTTCTTTTATAAAGCACCAACTAGGGGGCACTATGATCATACTTGTGCATTGGGTGTAGCTAATATTCGAGTGTGTTTCATGAATGGATCAATGATTGAGCATGATGGGCTAGGGATAACTTTCTTTAGTGTTGATATTTTGAAAGACATGGTTGCTTGTTGGTATGCTTGAGTATTAAATTCTTCATGTCAAAACTAGACTATTGCTTTGAACCATCTAAAAGTCCAAATGTCCATGCTACAAAAGAAAAGAATATGTGATGAACATGTTAGGCAGCATTCCACATCAAAAATTCTGTTTTTATCATTTACCTACTCGAGGAAGAGCAGGAATTAAGCTTGGGGATGCTGATACGTCTCCAACGTATCTATAATTTTTGACTGTTCCATGCTGTTATATTATCATTCTTGGATGTTTTATAATCATTTTTTGGCAACTTTATATCATTTTTGGGACTAACCTATTGACATAGTGCCCAGTGCCAGTTTTTGTTTTTTGCTTGTTTTTTACTTCGAAGAATATCAGTACCAAACGGAGTCCAAATGACACGAAACTTTTTGGAGATTTTTTTGGACCAGAAGACAACTTGGGAGCCAAGGAAGCACCCAGGGGGGAGGCCCGTGGGTCCCACGATACACAAGGGCGCGCCAGAGGCCCCTGGTGTTGGAAATATGCCCTAGAGGCAATAATAATTTGGTTATTATCATATTTCCTTGTTCATGATAATCGTTTATTATCCATGCTATAATTGTATTGATCGGAAACTCAGATACATGTGTGGATACATAGACAACACTATGTCCCTAGTGAGCCTCTACTAGACTAGCTCGTTGATCAAAGATGGTCAAGGTTTCCTGACCATAGACATGAGTTGTCATTTGATAACGGGAGCACATCATTAGGAGAATGATGTGATGGACAAGACCCAACCGTAAGCATAACATTTGATCATATTAGGTTATTGCTACTGCTTTCTTCATGTCAAGTATCTGTTCCTAAGACCATGAGATCATGCAACTCCCAGGCACCGGATGAATGCCTTGTGTGTATCAAACATCACAACGTAACTGGGTGATCATAAAGGTGCTCTACATGTATCTTCAAGGGTGTCTGTTGGGTTTGCATGGATCGAGACTGGGATTTGTCACTCCGTATGACGGAGAGGTATCTCTGGGCCCACTCGGTAATACAACATCACAAGAAGCTTGCAACTAATGTGACTAAGGAATTAGTCACGGGATCTTGTATTACGGAACGAGTAAAGAGACTTGCCGGAAACGAGATTGAACTAGGTATGGAGATACCGACGATCGAATCTCGGGCAAGTAGCATACCACTGGACAAAGGGAACTGAATACAGGATTGCCTGAATCCTTGACATCGTGGTTCGACCGATAAGGATCTTCGTGGAATATGTGGGAACCAATATGGGCATCTGATACGTCTCCGTCGTATCTATAATTTTTAATTGTTTCATGCCAATATTATACAACTTTCACATATTTTTGGCAACATTTTATATGATTTATTGGACTATCATATTGTTCCAGTGCCTAATGTCAGTTCTTGTTTGTTGCATGTTTTTTGTTTCGTAGAATATCCATGTCAAATGAAGTCCAAACGCGAAACAGAAGAGGACAGAGAGGGAGATCCAATCTCGGAGGGGCTCCTGCCCCTCCACCGCCATGGAGGCCATGGAACAGTGGGGGAACTCTCCTCCCATCTAGGGGGGAGGCCAAGGAAGAAGAAGAAGGAGGGGGCTCTCTCCCCCTCTCTCCCGGTGGCACCGGAACGCCGCCGGGGCAATCATCGTGACGGCGATCTACGCCAACAACTATGCCGCCGTCAACACCAACTCTCTTCCCCTCTATGTAGCAGTGTAACACCTCTCTTCCCCGCTATTATCTCTACTTAAACATGGTGCTCAACTCCATATATTATTTCCCAATGATATGTGGCTTCCTATGATGTTTGAGTAGATCCGTTTTGTCCTATGGGATAATTGATGATCGTGGTTGGTATGAGTTGTATGTTTTATTTTGGTGCTATCCTATGGTGCCCTCCATGTCGCGCAAACGTGAGGGATCCCCTCTGTAGGGTGTTGCAATACGTTCATAATTTGCTTATGCTGGGTGGCGTGAGTGGTAGAAGCACATACCCGAGTAGGTGAGTTGTTGCGTATGGGAGTAAAGAGGACTTGATACTTAATGCTATGGTTGGGTTTTACCTTAATGATCTTTGGTAGTTGCGGATGCTTGCTAGAGTTCCAATCATAAGTGCATATGATCCAAGTACGGAAAGTATGTTAGCTCATGCCTCTCCCTCATATAAAATTGCAATAATGATTACCGGTCTAGTTATCAATTGCCCAGGGACAAATAACCTTCTTGTTTGACAAAAGCTTTCTACTAAACAACTAACCTTTATTATCTTGCAATTTACTCGTAGTTTTATTCCCGCAAAGTACTTCTAGTTTTATTCGTGCAAACTATCATATCACCTACAAAATAGTTTCATACTTGTTCTAGGTAAAGCAAACGTTAAAGTGTGCATAGAGTTGTATCGGTGGTCGATAGAACTTGAGGGAATATTTGTTCTACCTTTAGCTCCTCGTTGGGTTCGACACTCTTATTTATCGAAAAAGGCTACAAACGATCCCCTACAGTTGTGGGTTATCAAGACCTTTTTCTGGCGCCGTTGCCGGGGAGCAATAGCGGGGCATGAATATTCTCGTGTGTGCTTGTTTGCTTTATCACTAAGTAATTTTTATTTTCTGTTATTAGTTGTTTTATATCTTTAGTTATGGTTATGGAACACGAAACACCAAAAAAGTTAGTTGTACTTGCTACTTATGGAGATGGGGAACCTCCAAAAACCCTCGATGCTCGTTATGTGGGACGCGTTAATTACTTCTTTGATAATCCTGAGAAATCATCATTAAACTTTATAATGGGAGACACGTTGGATCAACATGAGTACTTTAGGGTTTATTGTTGTCGTCGTTTCGTCACGGCAGATGCCATGGGTAGGCTTATCGAGAGTGGTTAGGGCCGAAGGACACCGACGGGCTCCGGGAGCGGGGTTAGGCACAAGCGGTGGCGGACACACGATGTACCCAGGGTCGGGGCCCTCCGTGGGAGGTAACACCCCTAGTCCTGCTCGGTCTGGTTGGGACAATGGTGAAGTTACAATGCTGCTCCTGGAGCTGTATCGCTAGAGGAGGAAGAAGAAGCTAGACTGCCTCTGCAGCCTCTCTACGTGAGTGTGGTGTGTGGAGAGAGAGTCCTCCCCTTGCATGGGGGAGGTCCGGGGGGTTTTATAGGCCAACCCCCCGGATTACAATATGAATAAGAGATCTCAGGGGGGCCCCAGCCGGCAGCCTCACTAGCCGGCCATGGGGCCCCCGGCTAAGGGGTCCCGTCGTTGGTAGGGCCCGCCGGCTGCAGGGTCCCGTCAGGAGCCGGCGGGGCCCGCACGGTGGGTCCCCGCGCCGGTCGTGTCGCGGCACGGGTTCGTCCTTCGGGGCATCATCTTGTGGCAGCCGGCCGAGGTCAGCGGTACGGCCGGCTGCACTGTAGCCATGCCGGGGCAGGTAATGGAGTGGTTGAGGGCGTGCTGGCACTGTTGGGAGTCCTGTCGCGGTCGGCCAGAGTCAGAGGCACTGCCACCTCCACTGTGGCCGCACGGGTGCTGACCCCAGATGGGATGGGGGCCACTGTAGCCGCGCGTACCCGACTGTGGCATCCAATGGGCGGCAGGGCGTAGCCGGCTGGGCGTAGCCGACAGGGCGCAGCCGGGCCGTAGGGGGAGTCGGCTCGCCCTCCAGTCGCTTCAGAAAGTTGGATTAGTGGGTCGCTTGAGGCTACCCCGGGGTTATCCCCCCGACAGTAGTCCCTGAAGCAGGGGAGGCCCGCCAACGAACCGTGGCGGTCCTCGCCGGCTTGAACATCGTCTTTATGCCGCATCATGCCTCGGAGGTCAGATAAGGCGGGCAAGCGGCGGCCAGCTCCGTAGCCGGTCGACGCTTCGCGCGCCGCCTCGAGCGTCTCGTCTGGCGGATAAGC
This sequence comes from Elymus sibiricus, assembly GCA_039707655.1. Classification (NCBI taxonomy): domain Eukaryota; kingdom Viridiplantae; phylum Streptophyta; class Magnoliopsida; order Poales; family Poaceae; genus Elymus; species Elymus sibiricus. The sequence continues at coordinate 77,601,568 of CM077673.1, forward strand.
CGCGCCACATGGAAGACTCAACGGGCTGTGTCCTGACAGGCCGTGCGACGGACGAGACCGGGCCGCGGGCGGGGCCCGCCACGGCCGCGGCCTCGGCCCGCGCGCACGGATCTTTTGTGGCTCAGGCCGCCGGTTGGCATTCCCGAGCGCCATAACTTCCGCCCCGCACGCGGCGGGAAGCGTGGGGTCGTGCGCAATGAATCCGCCCCCCACGTTCGGTCGCGCGGGGTTTAAATGGGGAAGGGAGAGGGTCAGAGCGGCACATTCGCCCCTCCCGCCCCAGTCTCATCGTCTTCGTCGCCCTCCTCCTCCCGCTCCGAGAGAAAGAAGAAGGGTAAAGTCCACGGGAGCGTCGCGCCGCCGCTCGCCGCCGCCGTAGACCCGCACCGCGGCTGAGCAACCGCGCCCGCCGCCGCGACCGCAAGCCCTTTGTAGAAGCCATGGCGACCAAGGGCGCCTGGGATGGCAGCATCGTGGAGGAGCAGTTCATCGAGCACCTCCGCTACCGCCGCAAGCTTCCGTCGGAAGCGCACCTGGAGACGCGCATCGCCGGGCCGGAGAACTCCCCGACCCCGCGGGAGGGCGAGGTGGTCGTTTTCGCCGAGCATTTCCTCCGCGGGCTCGGACTGCCGGCGAGTACCTTCTTCCGACGGTTCTTGACGCGGTTTGGCCTGCAGCCGCACCACCTCGCCCCCAATGCCGTCTTGCAGCTGTCGGCCTTCGTCACCCTCTGCGAGGGGTTCTTGGGGGTGGAACCGAGGCTCGACCTCTGGTTCCGGCTGTTCTTCCTCAAGCGGCAGACGGTGGTGGACCCGGCGACGCAGGCGAAGGTCATGACCGCCTGCGGAGGAGCCCTGATCCATATCCGCAAGGGAGCCGGCTTCCCGAAGCTCCCGCTGCAGGAGTCGGTGAAGAATCGGAAGCGGGGGTTCTTCTACGTGAAGAACGTGAAGCCGGAGGAGGATTACATCAACCTCCCTGACTTCGTCAACCAGCCGCCGGCAGCGATGCTGAACTGGCGGGCAGCTCCGCCCCAAGCGCCCGGGACGGCAGACCGGCTCTGCGAGCGCCTGCTGGTGATGGCCGGGACAGAGGGGCTGAAGGCCACCGACCTGTTGGCCGCTTTGGTGGCACGCCGGGTGCAGCCGCTGCAGAGCCGGCCGCACCTGATCTGCCAGATGGGAGGGCGGCACGACCCCTGCCGGCTCTCCACCAAGGAGCTGAAACCGATCCATGTGGCGAGGAGGGTGAACGCCATCTCGCAGGCGAAGCTGAAGGAAGAGGGGTGGCAATGGGGGAAAACCCCGTACAGCTGGAGCCATCCGGCGCCGCGGGTAAGTGACTAGCCGTCTTCCCCTCTCCTTCCTTTTTAGAGACGGCGTTCCCCCTTTGGTCTAACGATGTGGTGCTTCGCCGGCTCGCAGGTTTTCGCACAGTTGCAGAACTACGGGGAGCCGGCCGCCGACCTGGCGGACTCGGACCCCGAGGAGATCGAGGACGTCGACGACGTGGAGCCGGCGGACCCGGAACAAGCTGGCGCGTCCGATGCCGGCGAGGCAGAAACGGAGACGGAGGAGGCCGAGTCGACGGATGAGTCCCCTCCCACAAAACATCTACGGGATTGGACCGATGACGACGCTGAGTTGGAGGAGTCGCGTGCTGCAGAGGCTCCGGAGGAACCCGAGGCCCCGGAGGACGAGGTCACGGCGCCCAGGAGGCGCCCGCGCCAAGCCGGCCACGAGTCCAGCCGGGGCGGCCCGGACGCGGGCGACAAGGGGAAGCGGCTGGCTGTTGCCAAGCCGGCGCCCAAACGGGCGGCCACCGCGCAGCCGGGCGGCAGCCGTGGAGGCGGTGGGAAGAAACAACGGGTATCCCAGGCGGGGCCCACGAGGAGGGCGGTCCCCGTCGTCGTCGGGTAAGCCCATCTCCCCCTGCTCCTTAGTTTTCTCCCTTTCTCCCCGGTTCCTTATCCCGCCTTGATCAGGGAGGCGCGCGCCCTGGGGAGGACCCCAGGCGGCGAGGCCACGAGGACGGCGCCGCCGGACACCACCAAGGAGAGGGAGCGTCAGGCGTGGCTCGACCTCGAGGCGGCCGAGCAGGAGCGGCGCGTTGAGGAGCGCCGCCCCAAGGAGAAAGCGGCGGAGAAACTGCAGCCGCCGGGAGGGGCCGGCGGAGAGGCCGCTGGCGGAGCGTGGGAGCCGTTCCCCCGCGGCCGGGAGAGGAGGTCGAAGGACCACCACGACCCCGAGCGGCGGGCGGAGGCGGACGCGAAGGCCGCGGAAGACGCGCGCGCGGCGGCAGGAGCGGACGCGGCCGGCGCTGGAGGGAGGGAGGAGATGGACCGCGACACCGCCCAGCCGGGGTCGGGCGATGTGCCGCCGGGGGCAGAGGGGCCCCCGGAAGTCGAAATCCCGGCTCCGGATGTGCCGGCTCCGGACGTGCCGGCCCCGGAGGCGCCGGCTCCGGAGGTGCCCGCACCGGAGGAGAGCCGGCCAGGAGCGGCCAGAGGCGGTGCGACGGAGGGGACGATCGTCACGACCGGGGGGACGACCGCCGCGAGCTTGTCGTCGGGGCCCCCCGGCACGACGACGCCGGGAGGGGCAGGTCCCCTGGTGACCTCCGCCAAAGGGGGGCCCACGGACGGGGGCCGGCCACAGCAGAACCAGGCCGCAGCCGGCCGCCCGGCCATTGGTGATCCGCCGAGCGCCCTTGGGGCGGCGGTGGCCGCCGTCGTCGAGGCGTTTGCTGCCGCGCGCGCCCAGACGGCGCAGGACGCTCGAGCCGCCAACGACCGGCTGGTGCATCTGGAGCAATCTGTCGTGGCAAGTTCTCTTCTTTCCTTCTTTTCTTGCTTTGGCGTTTTCTTTCTTTGCCAGTGGGGGCGCGCTAGCGCACCCACTGGGTGTAGCCCCCGAGGCTCGAGCCGGCTGGAGCACAGGCGGGTCGAGCCTAACGCTGCTGTGTATCTTCGTCCTTCGCAAGCAGCGCATGACCGACGGGTGGCCGCGTACAACACCCTGCTGGGCTTGTACCGGGAGGCCGAGGGCCGGCTGGCGACCTTGTACGCGGACCTGCAAGGTATGGAACCTCGCGATCTTCCAGTGGGGGCGCGCAAGCGCACCCACTGGGTGTAGCCCCCGGGAATCAGGCCGGCTGCTCCGGAGGCGGGCTAAATCCCTTTCTTCGTTTGGTTTCTGACAGCGGCCTCCTCGTCCCGAGCAGCCACCCACGCCGAGACGGCCAGCCTCCGCCGCCAGGTGGTGCAGCTTGGGGAGCAGCGGAGTCTCCTGACCGCGGAGTGCGACCGGCTCCGCGGGAAGACGGAACAGGCGAAGGCGGAGAAAGAGGAGTGCGAGGCGGCCCACCGCAAAGAGCTGGCGGACCGCGAGGCGGCCCTTCGTCGGGAGGCGGAGGAGCGGGAGAAAATCCTCCGCCAGGAGCTGGAGGCCAAGGATGCCGCGCTGACCAAGGCGGCCAAGGATGCGCAGGCGGCCCGGGATGAGCACGAGCGCTAGCGCCAGGAGTGGTCGGCCAGGGAGGTGGAGCTGCAGGAGCAAGGGCACGAGGTGGATCGGATGCTGCGCGGTGAGTTTTAAACACCTCGCTCTTTCCGCACGTTGCTTCTGGGTTTTCCGGTTTGCCTCTTTGCTCATCCAGCGTATTCTTCTTTTATCTTCTTAGGGCTTTTCCCCGGTACACAGGAGGCCGCGGAGGCGGCCGTGGAGGCCCACCGTGAGGGCCAGCGGGCGCAGGGGGAAGCCGTTGGGCAGCTTGCCCCCTGGACCTTGGACGAGGTGGGGATCGCCGCCGGGGCGCGGCTGTCGGAGGTGGTTCGAGCCCTGAAGCGGCTCCAAGCGGCCGGCGCGGCGCTGGTCCGCATCCTTTGGCCCGGCGCGATGGAGCCGGTCTCCATGAGCCGGCTGTCGGGGTGGCTGGAGTTCGGGGCCGCGCGGGTGAACGCCTGGAGGGCCTCCGCAGCATGCGCCGGTGCGGGCATGGCGCTCCGCATTGCGAGGTCATGGTACCCCGAGCTGGACCTGGGTCTGCTCACGGCCCAGTGTGCCGGCACCGACGCGGAGTTGGAGGCGGTGGCCGACGCGCTATCCGTGAGGGCGAGCGATCTCCCGTCCTTCGCCACGTGGGACGAGTACGTCCCGGAGCGCGGGGCGGACGACGTGGTGATCCCGGAGGACCGGTACACGCTCGCCCTGGATGACCCGGAGGGGAGCGCCGCCGAGACGGACGAGGAAGAATCCGGCTCCGACGCCTATGCCGACTCTGAGCTGGCTCCGGACTTGGAGACGGGGGCCGACGCGGAGCGCACCGCAGACAAGGACGGGGCTTCTTCGTCGGCCGCCGCGGGCGGTGCCGGAGGAGATGACGGTGCTGGCGCCATCTAGAGCTTTTATCTTTCTGCATAGTTAGACTGCCATTCCACCCACTGGGGGTGTATATGTAATGAACTCGTGGCCGTGGGCCCTTTTTAAATTGTATGAAATTTTTGGTTGCTGAAATGTTGTCTTATGCGTGCCGGCTCGACCTTACCCTTTTTTGCTCTTTTGGTTCTGTTCGCTCGAAACCTTTTCCCTCTTGGCTTCGGTCCCGCCAGCCGGACAGCCGGGAGCCGGTCTGTAGATGGGACGGGGCGTCCGCCTCGAGGGAGCCGGTCGTGAGTTTGGAAACCGCGGGAGTTTTTTGGGTAAGGTGAGTGACAGAGGTGAAAAGAAAGTGTTCCGGCTAGCCTTAGTCGGCAATCCCCTTTGCAATCGATTTTTCGTGTGTGCTAAGCTTTGCCGTCTCAAGGTCCCGTCAGCCGGACAGCCGGGAGCCGGTCTGTAGCTCGGAGGGGTGGGAGGGCTCTTTTTAGTTCACATTACTTGACCGGCTTCGGGGGAGGAGGGCAGGACTAGCCGGCGAGCCACCGGGACCGGGAACCGGACCCAGGAGCCAGCGAGCTAAAGTCTTAGAAAGAGACGTAAAGGGGCGTGTCCCAAGAGCAGGCTTGGGGCACCCATTGCATTCATAAGCCCAAAAGGGAAGGATATATACATACACTGGTTCTTAGCAGTAAAACGGGCGGAGGAGCGCCGCATTCCACGGGCGCACCGTTTCCTCACCGGAGGCGTCTCTCTTGCACTTCTGCGGCTTCTGGGCGTCTATTAGATAGTACGCGTTGTTATGCAGTGCCCGGCTGACGATGAACGGGCCCTCCCATGGGGAGGACAGCTTGTGCTGGCCGGCAGTCCGCTGGATTCGCCTGAGCACCAAGTCTCCTTCGCGGAAGGAGAGTGGCCGGATCCGCTTGCTGTGGTAGTGCCGGAGCTTCTGCTGGTAGATGGCCGTCCGGCTCAGAGCCAGCTCGCCAGCCTCCTCGAGGAGGTCGACGCCGTCTTCTCTTGCCTCCTTTGCGTCCGTCTCCGTGTATAGGGTAACCCAAGGCGAATCGAACTCGATGTCGGTGGGGATGATTGCCTCGGACCCATACACGAGAAGGAACGGGGTGTTGCCGGTCGACCGGTTGGGCGTGGTCCTGAGGCTCCAAAGGACAGCCGGCAGCTCTTCGACCCAGCAGCCGGCCGACCGGACCAGTGGCGCTACGAGCCGGGGCTTGATGCCGGCCAAGATCAGGCCGTTTGCCCTCTCGACCTGACCGTTTGACTGTGGGTGGGCGACGGATGCCAGATCGAGCCGGATGCCCTGCTTGGAGCAGAAACGCGCTAGCGCGCCCTTGGCGAAGTTCGTGCCGTTGTCGGTGATGATGCTGTGGGGGACGCCGTAGCGGACCGTGATGTCTTCGATGAACCAGACGGCCGTGGGACCATCCAGCTTCTTGATTGGCCTGGCCTCGATCCACTTGCTGAATTTGTCGACGACTACTAGCAGATGTGTCATGCCGCCTCATGCGGTCTTGAAGGGTCCTACCATGTCTTGCCCCCAGACGGCAAAAGGCCATGAGAGGGGGATGGTTTGGAGGGCTGAAGCTGGCAGGTGGCTCTGCGTGCTGAAGCGCTGGCAGCCTTCGCACTTGTCGACCAGCTGCCTGGCCGCCTCCACAGCAGTCAGCCAGTAGAAGCCGTGGCGGAACGCCTTGGCCACCAGGGTCCTGGAGGCGGCGTGGTGACCGCACTCGCCCTGGTGGATGTCGAGGAGGATCTCTTGCCCTTTCTCCGGCTCGACGCAGCGTTGGAAAACGCCGGTGGTGCTGCGATGAACCAGCTTGTGGTTGATGATGCTGTAGGCCGGGGCTCGGCGCTGGATTGTCTTGTTGTGGCCTCAACGGAGGGGAGCTCGCCGCGTAGGAGGAACGCCAGGATGGGCTGGGCCCATGAGGGGGCCGAGACGGGAGCCGGCTCGGGTTCAAGGGGCGCGTTGGCAGCGGCAGGAGCCCCTGGGTCCGAGGGACCAGTCCCCGGGTCCGGCTCGCCAGCACCCGGGGCTGGAGCAGTGGAAGGGGCGTCGATTGCCATCATGACGGCCATGGGTCCGGAGCCGGCCGCTGCGGGCGCGGCCGGCTCACTGGTCGGAACTGGTGCTGCCGGCTGGGCAGCCGGAGTTGGTGGAGCCGGCGGAAGGGTTGACGCCGATGGTGCCGGCTGTGAAGCCGGAGCTGTCGATGGGCCGGCTTCGTTAGCCGGCACGAAGATGGACTCCGATTCGGGGGAGGGCTTGATCGAAGGCTTGAGCAGCCGCTCGAGGGAGACGCCGGCTGGGATGGCCTGCCGGGTGGAGCCGATCTTCGCCAGCGTATCGGCCGCCTCGTTGTCTGCACGGGGGACGTGATGGAACTCGCAGCCCTCGAAGGAGTCGGTGAGTTGCTGGACGAGGAAACGATAGCTGGCCATGTTGGCGTCCCGGGCGTCCCACTCGCCTGAGACTTGCTGCACCACGAGGTCGGAGTCGCCGAAGCATATGATGCGCTGGATGCCGATCTCCTTGGCGAGCCGGAGGCCGTGGACGAGGGCCTCGTACTCGGCCACGTTGTTGGAGGCGGCGAAGTGGATCTGGAGCACGTACTTGAGTTGATCTCCCCTTGGGGACGACAGGACGATGCCGGCTCCCAAGACGGCCCGCATCTTCGAGCCGTCGAAGTGCATACGCCAATGTGTGGAGTCGGGTGCAGGCGGCACGAACTAGGTTTCGGCCCAGTCGACGAGGAAGTCGGCCATCGCTTGTGACTTGATGGCGGTGCGCGGCTCGTACCGTATCTCGTAGTCGGCGAGGGCGATGGTCCACTTGGCTATCCGGCCGGTGGCGTCCCGGCCGTACATGATTTCGCCCAGCGGCGCCATGCTGACCACGGTGATGACATGCTCCTGGAAGTACTGCTTGATCTTCTGGGCGGCGAAGTATATGCCATAGCACATCTTCTGGTAGTGGGGGTAGTTTTGCTTGGAGGCGGAGAGGACCTCGCTGAGGTAGTAGACGGGGCGCTGGATTGGCAGCGCTTTTCCTTGCTCCTATCGATCCACCACCAAGACGATGTTGATGACGCGTGTGGTCGCCGCGATGTAGGCGAGCAAAGGCTCCTTCTCAGCCAGCGCGGCCAGGATGGGCGCGCTGGTGAGGGCCCGCTTGAGGCCGCGGAACGCCTCATCCGCCTCGTCGGACCAGTCGAACGTGGCCGGCTTCTTCGAGGGGTCGTGGCCTGGCTCGACCAGAGCCGTCTTGCGCAGGAGCCCGTAGAGGGGCAAGGCCTTCTCGCCCAGCCGGCTGATGAACCGGCTGAGGGAGGCGAGGCAACCAGTGAATTTCTGGACGTCGCGGAGCCGGGTCGTCTTGGGCATGCGCTCGATTGCCCTGATCTTCTCGGGGTTAGCTTCGATGCCGCGGGCAGACACGAAGAAGCCCAGGAGTTGGCCGGCTGGGACGCCGAAGACACACTTCTCTGGGTTGAGCTTGATCTTGTATTCGCGCAGGTTGGCGAACGTCTCTCGGAGATCGTCGAGGAGGCTGAAATGCTTCTTGGACTTGACGACGATGTCGTCGACGTAGACATGGACGTTTCTGCCTATCTGAGGCAGGAGACACTTCTGCATGCAGTGCTGGAAGGTGGCGCCTGCGTTCTTCAGGCCGAAGGACATGGTGATGTAGCAGTAGGCCCCGAAAGGGGTGATGAAGGAGGTTTTCAGCCGGTCGGCCGGGTCCAGCTTGATCTGGTGGTAGCCGGAGTAGGCGTCCAGGAAGGACAGCAGGTCGTAGCCGGCCGTGGAGTCGATGACTTGATCGATCCGCGGCAGGGCGAACGGGTCCTTGGGACACGCCTTGTTCAGGCACGTGCAGTCGATACACATGCGCCAAGTTTTGTTCTTCTTCAGCACCAGGACTGGGTTGGCTAGCCAGTCCGGGTGGAATACCTTCATGATGAAGCCGGCTGCGAGTAGCCGGGCGATCTCTTCCCCTATAGTACGCCGCTTCTCCTCGGAGAAACGGTGCAGGGGTTGCTTGACCGGCTTCGCATCCGGCCGTACGTGAAGCTTGTGCTCGGCGAACTTCCTCGGAACACCCGGCATGTCCTTTGGAGACCATGCAAAGATGTCCCGATTCTCACGGAGGAAGTCGACGAGCTCGCTTTCCAATTTGCTGTCGAGGCGGGAGCCGATGGTGACACATTGCTTGGGGTTGGCCGGGTCGAGTGGCACTTTCCTGGTGTCCTTGGATGGCTGGAACGAGGCTTCGCCGACCGACTGGGACGGAGGAGCCGGCATGGCCGGCTGGCCAGAGGTGTGGGCCACGAGCCGGTCGAGCTGCCGCTTCTCCTCTGCAATCTCCAGGGCTTCGGTCAACCGGCTGCCGTCCCGCGCACACGCGATCGACATCTTGTAGTCGCCGGCTACGGTGATGATGCCCTTGGGACCCGGCATCTTGAGCGTGAGGTAGGTGTAATGGGGGATCGCCATGAACTTGGCGAGAGCCGGCCGGCCCAGCAGCGCGTGGTAGGGACTGTCGAGGTCCACCACCTCGAACCATACCGGCTCGCGATGAAAGTGGCTGTGGCCGCCGAAGAGAACGTCGAGCTTGATCTTGCCGACGGGGGTGCAGGACTTTCCCGGCACGATGCCGTGGAAAACGGTCCGGCTCGCTTGCAGGTCCTCCACCTTGAGCCCCAGCTTGAGCATCGTGTCGAGGTAGAGGATATTGATGCTGCTGCCCCCATCGATCAACACCCGTGAGAAGCGGCACGTGCGCCTCTCGGAGGCGATGGTGGGGTCGAGGACGAGGGCGTAGCTGCCCGGGCTTGGCATCACGGCCGGGTGGTCCGCCTGGCTCCAGGTGACCGGCTTCTTGGACCAGTGCATGAACTGGGGAGTCGCGGGCATGGTGGCATTCACCTCGCGGTGGAGCCAGCGTTGAGCGTGCTTGTCCGTCTCTTCACTGGTGAAGACGACGTAGGAACCGCCAGCCGCTGCGAGAAGCTGCACTGCCGGAGCGTGTGCGTGGCCGGCTTGGCGCCGGAATGGTGTTTGCAGGGGAGGTCGAGCATCTGCTCGAACGTGAGCTTGGGCTGCCAGGCAGCCTTGCCGGTGCGCTGACGCTAGCTAGAAGCCTGGGCAGCCGGCTGCTCTTCCTCGATTGAGGCAACCTGCCGGCTCCCGTAGCGGTGGTCCGGCTGGTCGGCTTTGCGCTTGTTGTTCTGCTGCTGCCGGTTTTCAGCGGCCGACCGCGGCGCGGCGGGCGGCGGAGCCGGCTTGGCTGGCGTGGCGACCTTCATCCGCATAGCGGAGTCGGCCGTGGCGTACTTGTCCGCCTTGGCCATCAGGTCTGCCAGGGTAGCCGGCTCGGAGCACAGGAGCTTGTGCTTGAGGTGGGTGCCGTCTCGGCAACCCTCGATGAAGTATTGGATGGCCTGCACCTCGTGCACCCCTTCGCAGGAGTTGCAGAGCTCGGTCCAGCGCGTGAGGTATTCGCGGAGGGGCTCCTCCGGCCCCTGGACGCACATGGCCAGCTCGCGGGGCCGGCCGGGCCGTTTGTAGGTGCCGGTGAAGTTGCGGACGAACGCTTCTTCGAAGTCCGTCCAGGTGTTGATGCTGCCGGCCGCCAGGCTGTTCAGCCAGGTGCGGGCCAAGCCGATCAGCATAAGGGGGGCGTAGCGGATGGCTACGCGCTTGTTCCCCCCGGCGATGTCGACTGCGGTGGTGTAGTCGATCAGCCAATCCTCTGGCTTGGCAGCCCCATTGTACTTCGGGGTGTCGCGGGGAAGCGTGAAGCCGGGCGGAAACGGCTCGTTGTGGATCCGGGGGCCAAAGCACGCCGGGCCAATCGAGCTCTCCTCCTCGAGGAGGGCCGACTGCGCCAGCCGGTCAAGGCGAAGCCGCGCGTCGTTCTCGCTGTGGGGGACCCGCGGCCCGAGCCGGGCCGCGAGTTCTGGGCGGACGACCGGCGGGACGGACCGTGCCGGGTCCTATCGTGGAGGCGGAGTGTGTCCGCGGCTACACCGGCTACCGCCAGCCGGCGCCTCGTCGCGGCGGTTGCCGTCAACCGGGTTGTTGCTGCGCCGGCTATTCACAGCCGGCTGCTCGTTCCCGCGCAGCTGGGAACGCCGAGCGTTGCTTCCTTCGGCCCGCCAGCCGGAGGGGCGGGGGTAACTGGAGTGCTGAGCCGGCTGACGGTCAGCGGCCCCAGTGCCCGCACCCTCGGGACGGGGGAGCTCGGAGACGGCTTCGCCGGGGGCGAAACCAATTTGTTGCGCGTTGGCGGTGTCGATGAGGTCCTTGATGTGCCGCTCGCGTGTGGCACGCTCCTCACCCACCAAGGTAGCCAGATCCTCGTAGGCTACCTTGGCGGCCCGCAGGTTGGCCGCGGGGGTGTCGTAGACGGGAAGGCGGACGCCGAGGATTTCCGTGACCACGCGGCCGCGGTCACGCACAGCCCCACGCCGGCTGCGCTCGGTGCCAGCCGGGGTGAGGCCGTACGCGGAGGTGTACTCCCGCTGCGCGGCTTCCATCCGGCGCCGCTCGGTAGCGAGGGCGCTGGCGTCTTCGAATAGTATGCGGCGGGCCGTCTCCAGCTCGGCTGTGGCGGTGGCCGGGTTCGCCGTAGGGGCAATGGGGGTGCTCAGACCCCGGAGGGTAGCGGCGAGCGGGTCGGAGGTACCGGCGCGGGCGGCGGCCAACGCCATCGGCCTCAGCCCGCGCACGGCCCGAAGTGGTGGAGGAGGTGGTGACCATCACTCCCACGCGGACGCGGGAGCCACTGGCCTCGCCCGTGGCGAGTGCACCCACGGACGCGGGGGGATCAGTGCAGTCGAGAACCTGGCTAGGGTACTCGTCGGCCGCCGGCTCGTCGGCGATGCTTAGCTTGCCGAAACACCCGGAGAGCGCGGCATCGTCGAGCGCCGGGCCGCGGCCGAGGCACCCGTCAGAGAGGCCGGCCGCGTCGCCCGCAGAGCCTGCCGGAGCAAGCCCCACGAGCATGCGTTTCCGCCCGGACGCGGAGTGGCCGAGGGAGGCGGTGAAGGGTCCCGCCCGGAGCGTGATTCCGGCCGGCGCCGCGTACGGCCCCATGGTGGGCGCCAACTGTCGTCGTTTCGTCACGGCAGATGCCATGGGTAGGCTTATCGAGAGTGGTTGGGGCCGAAGGACGCCGACGGGCTCCGGGAGCGGGGTTAGGCACAAGCGGTGGCGGACACACGATGTACCCAGGTTCGGGGCCCTCCGTGGGAGGTAACACCCCTAGTCCTGCTCGTTCTGGTTGGGACAATGGTGAAGTTACAATGGTGCTCCTGGAGCTGTATCGCTAGAGGAGGAAGAACGGGCTAGACTGCCTCTGCTGCCTCTATACGTGAGTGTGGTGTGTGGAGAGAGAGTCGTCCCCTTGCATGGGGAGGTCCGGGGGGTTTTATAGGCCAACCCCCCAGATTACAATATGAATAAGAGATCTCAGGGGGGCCCCAGCCGGCAGCCTCACTAGCCGGCCGTGGGGCCCCCGGCTGAGGGGTCCCGTCGTTGGTAGGGCCCGCCGGCTGCAGGGTCCCGTCAGGAGCCGGCGGGGCCCGCACGGTGGGTCCCCGCGCCGGTCGTGTTGCGGCACGGGTTCGTCCTTCGGGGCGTCGTCTTGTGGCAGCCGGCCGAGGTCAGCGGTGCAGCCGGCTGCATTGTAGCCATGCCGGGGCAGGTAATGGAGTGGTTGAGGGCGTGCCGGCACTGTTGGGAGTCCTGTCGCGGTCGGCCAGAGTCAGAGGCACTGCCACCTCCACTGTGGCCGCACGGGCGCTGACCCCAGATGGGATGGGGGCCACTGTAGCCGCTCGTACCCGACCGTGGCATCCAATGGGCGGCAGGGCGTAGCCGGCTGGGCGTAGCCGGCAGGTCGCAGCCGGGCCGTAGGGGGAGTCGGCTCGCCCTCCAGTCGCTTTAGAAAGTTGGAGTAGTGGGTCGCTTGAGGCTACCCCGGGGTTATCCCCCCGACAATCGCTTGTCTCAAAAAAGGGAACACTTATGGGATCAAATTAGAATATTGCAATGGTTTGATTTGGATGCATGCTTGAGATGTGACTTTACTTGTTGCTCTAAGATAGAGGCTCCACACCTTCCCTTTCAATGTAAATTTAATGATAATGAAACCTTGGCTTCTTATGCTAAAGGTATTTATGATTACTATGACGTGGAACGAATAGAAGAATTTGTTGCTCTAAAGGTGCTTATGAAATTGCTTCTTTGCTTGAAAAGTATGATGATGTTCCTTACAAATCTGAAAATTTATCCATACTTCAATATTGCTATGATAATTATGAATACAATTATGATATTATTGAATTTATTGAAAGAATGATCGCTGCCTTGGAAGAGACTAATATTTTGCAGGAATATACGGAAGAAGAAATTGCTGAAACTGTGAGCTCATTAGAGAGCGAAGAACAAAAGGAGAAGAGGGGATTAGCTACCCGTGCCCACCTTCTAATGAGAGTAACTCTTCAACTCATACATTGTTTAATTTCCCTTCGCACATACCAAAGGATGAATGCTATGATGATTGCTATGATCCCTTGGATTCATTTGAAATATCCCTTTTTGATGAACTTGATGCTTGCTATGCTTGTGGCCATGATGCCAATATGAATTATGCTTATGGAGATGAACTTGCTATAGTTCCTTATGTTAAGAATGAAATTGTTGCTATTGCACCCACACATGATATTCCTATTATCTTTTTGAATTCTCCCAACTACACTATATCGGAGAAGTTTGCTCTTATTAAGGATTATATTGATGGGTTGCGTTTTGCTACTACACATGATGATTTTGATGAATATAATATGCATGTGCCTGCTGCTCCTACTTGCAATTATTATGAGATAGGAACTACATCTCCACCTCTTTATGTTTCCAATACGATAAAATTGCAAGAAACTGTTTATACTATGCATTGGCCTTTACATGATGTGCATGAATTGTTCTTTTATGACATGCCGATGCATAGGAAGGGAGTTAGACTTTGTCATTGCATGATATATGTTGCTTTGTGCTCACTACCAAATTATAAATCATTGTTAATTAAAATTGGCTTTGATATACCTTGGGATCCGAGTGGATCCATTACTTGAGTACTTTATGCCTAGCTTAATGGCTTTAAAGAAAGCGCTGCCAGGGAGACAACCCGGAAGTTTTAGAGAGTCATTTTATTCTATTGAATGCTTTTATAAAGTTTAAAACAAAAAAATAGAGGGGAACCTAAAACTTCACAAAAAGAAAGGTGAAAGTTAGAGAGATGATGGGCATCCTTGAAGTGGGGGCTAGCCTTGAACTTTGTTCATGCCCATGGAAACTTTGTGAATCTTGAAAAACAGAAACTTTTCAACAAAAATAATTATCCCCTTGTACAAATCCATTGTATTATAAAAATAATGTGCCAAGATTTGCCTTTAGGATGATTAGATTGCTTGTTGGTATGTGCGGTGTAAAAACAGAAACTTTGGTTGTAGTGCATGAATTTTCATTTTTTACTGGAATGTCAAAAGTTTCTGAAAGTTTTACACAGTATTGCTATACAAAACGTTTATTTCGTCCTAATTTTTCAGAATTTTTGTTGTTACAGAAATATGGTCAAAGTTTAGATTACTACAGATTCTGTTTTTGATGCATTGTTTTGCTTGTTTTGATGAAACTATTGATTTTATCGGTGGTATAAGCCATGGAGAAGTTATAATGCAGCAGGGATAATACAAATATAAAATATGAATGGGTTTGCAACAGTACTTAAAGTAGTAATTTGTTTTATTATAATAACAGATCTCACCAGTTTTCTGTTAAGTTTTGTGTGGATGAAGTGTTCAAAGATCGAGGAGGTCTCGGTATGAGGAGTGATAACCCACAAGTATAGGGGATCACAACAGTTTTCGAGGGTAGAGTATTCAACCCAAATTTATAGATTCGACACAAGGGGAGCCAAAGAATATTTGCGAGTATTAGCAGCTGAGTTGTCAATTCAACCACACCTGGAGATTAATATCTGCAGCAAAGTGATCGGTAGCACAGTAGTATGATAGTTTTGATAGCAGTAGTAGCAGTAATAGTAGCAGTAACAGTAGTAACAATAGTTTTGTCGCAGTTGGAACGGTAGCAGTAGCAATAGTAACTTGGCAAGAACAATATGTCGAAAACTCATAGGCACAGGATCAGTGAACTCGTTGGATGATATTCATCATATAACAGTCATAACCTAGGGCAACACAGAACTAGCTCCTATTCATAAATGTAATGTAGGCATGTATTCCGTAAATAGTCACACGTGCTTATGGAAAAGAACTTGCATGACATCTTTTGTCCTACCCTACCGTGGCAGCAGGGTCCATAAGGAAACTAAGGGATATTAAGGCATCCTTTGAATAGAGAACCGGAACAAAGCATTAACACACGATGAATACATGAACTCCTCAAACTACGGTCATCACCGGAAAGTATCCCGACTATTGTCACCCCGGGGTTACGGATCATAACACGTAAAAGGTGCGTATGAGTAGCAAGATCGAATCAAGAACATGGATATAATGGTGATAACATAAACGGTTCAGATCTGAAATCATGGCACTCGGGCCCTAGTGACAAGCATTAAGCATGGCAAAGTCATAGCAACGTCAATCTCAGAACATAGTGGATACTAGGGATCGAGCCCTAACAAAACTAACTCGATTACATCATGAATCTCATCCAACTCCTCACCGACCTGCAAGACTACGAAGGAATTACTCACTCCCGGTGGGGAGCATCAGGAATTGGCGATGGAGAAGGGTTGATGATGACGAAGATCGAAGATTCCCCTCTCCGGACCCCCAAACGGGCTCCAGATCTGGCCTCCTGATGAAGAACAGGAGGTGGCGGTGGCTCCGTATCGTAAAACGCGATGAAACTTTCTCTCTAATTTTTCTCTCCGAAAATAGAATTTTATAGCGTCGGAATTAGGGTCAGTGGGGCCCCGAGGTGGGCACAACCCACCAGGGCGCTCTTGGAGGGGGTGGCGTGCCCTGGTGTATCGTGCCCAGCCAGGGCTCCCCCTCCGGTGGTTCTTGGCTCCAGTATTTTTTTATTGTAAAATAAATCTCCAAATAGTTTCATCCAGTTCCGAGAACTTTTTTTCTGCACAAAAAACAACACCATGGTAGTTCTGCTGAAAACAACGGCAGTCCGGGTTAGTTTCATTCAAATAATGCAAATTAGTGTCCAGAACAAGAGCAAAAGTGTGAAGAAAAGTAGATACGATGAAGACGTATCAACTCCCCCAAGCTTAACACATTGCTTGTCCTCAAGCAATTCAGTTGACAAACTGAAAGTGATAAAGAAAAACTTTTACGAACTCTTTTGTTCTTGTTTACATATATATGCTTAAGTAGCACCCAGGTTTTCAGCAAAGATTATGACTAACCATGCCAGCAATAACTCTTAGAAATTATATTAACTCATATCAATGACATAAGAAACTAGCGAGCAATAATAAAATATCTCAAACGCCAACACTTTGTCAAAACAATCATGATGTAATATGACAACAGTGGTATCTCGCTTGCCCCTTCTGAGACCGCAAAACATAAATGCAGAGCACCGCCAAAGTTCAAGCAGCGACTAAACATTGTAATTCATGATAGAAAAGATTCAGTCATGCTGCACCCAACATTAACTATACACAATGCATGAGGATGACAATAGTGCTCTCAGGTCTGGCGCTTATTTGAGAAGGTGATGACTCAACATAAAAGTAAATAGATAGTCCCTTCACAGAGGGAAGCAGGGATTTGCAGAGGTGCCAGAGCTCAAAGCTTAAAACAGAGATAAATATAATTTTGGGAGGTACACCCTTCCTATCAACGTTACGACCAAGAGTTATCAATATCTTCCATGCTAAACACATTAGCGGGGTTCCCAAGCGGTAAAAGTAAAGGTTTATTCCCCCTCCACCAACAATCACACTCCACGGCTAGCCGAATCCACGGGTACCGTCCAAACCAACAACTTTCCTGGGGGAGTTTTGTTTAATTATTTGTACTTTTGATTTCGGGACTGGGAATCCCTATTACCGCCCCTCTCGTGTAAGGACGAGTGAATTAACACTCATCATGAGAATAACCCGCTTAATATGGAAGATACTGACCGCCCCCTGTCGCTCCATGAGCGGTCCAGGCACACAAAATAGATGTTCATTTGAATTTTTAGAGGTGGCACATGCAAATTTACTTGGAACGGCAGGGTAATACCTCATATAGGTAGATATGATGGACTCATCTGGAATAACTTTGGTTTAAGGATTTTAATGCACAAGCAGTATTCCCACTTAGTACAGGCAAAGGCTAGCAAATAGGTGTAGAAGCGGCCAGCTAGAGAGCGAAAACGTTCATGAGCATGCATTATGCATAATAAACATTGAATACTAGCATGAGTAGGATATGGACACCATGAACATAAATATCATGAAGGCTGTGTTGGTTTTGATTCAACTACATGCGTGAAAATAATAACAGTGCAAGAGTGCCGTGGACTAAGCTGGAATCCAAGATAAATCATAGGAGGATACCATATCATCATACCACATCACAATCATTCAGAGGAGGATACCATATCATCATACCACGTCACAATCATTTTCATGCATGTTGACATCCAAGATAAATCATTATCCACTCCCAGCTACTTAAGCATGGCATGAGCAACTATAATCTCTAATTGTCATTGCAAACATGTTTGATCATAATATGCTGAATCAAGGATATTAGGTTAAACATATTTACAAAAACAAAAACAAGTTGAGTTCATACCCGTTTTTCTCTGCCACAGTCAATTCATCAAATTTCGTCATTATTGCCTTTCACTTGCATGACCGAATGGTATGAAAATAATAACAGTGCAAGAGTGTCATGGACTAAGCTGGAATCTGCAACATTTTATTCAAGAGGAGAACACAGAGTAACATGAGTTGTTTGTTAGATCAACAATAGTGCATATGAGAGCCACTCAACATTTTCGTCGTGGTCTTCTCCTTGGTACGACTCAAATAAAAGCAAAAGAATTTCAGAGAAACACACTGAAATATTTTTGGAGTTTTTGGTTTTTTCTTGAAGAAAGCAAATTAACGAGGGAAAAACAAAAACGAGAAAAACTATTTACACGGGAGAGCTCCCAACAAGTAAAAGAAGAAACGAGAAATCTTTTTGGGTTTTCTTTTGATACTACAATTAATTTAAACTAGAAAGAAAAGCCGAAAAGAAGTAGGAAATATTTTTGGGTTTTCTCAAAGTTTTTCAAACACGCAAGAAGAAAGCGAGAAAATAAATCTAGCATCGATAATACAATGAAAAAATATGAACATCGACAACTGGAATGAAATGTGTGAACATGAATATAATGTCGATGGAAATACATACTCCCCCAAGCTTAGGCTTTTGGCCTAGCTTGGTAATCACCATCCGTAGTAACCATTCGGTCCTAAGTCGAAGTGAGGTGGAGGCGGCACCTGAGCGTTCCACTCCCGGGGCTCCTGCTCAGCAGCTGCTAGATTGTTCCGGTAGGCTGTAATGTCCTCTGGCATGATCCTGTATCCGTTCCTAGCAATAGAATTAAACAGAGCAGGTGGAGGCAACAGGATAACATCACGGGTTTCGACGCTGAATACTAAGTTGTAACGAATGTTATGAAAAGAATCAGTTGCCTCAATAAATTGGTGATCCTGCAACGCCTTGCGATCTAGATAAACTTGGGACAAGGGATAATCATGTGGGCGAATCTGAACATTAAAGTGTCTCGCTAAGTGAGTAGCATAAATACCACCATGTATCTTTCCCTTAGTCCCGCTAAGGTGTAAGAGACGTGCAATAATAGCTCCCATGCTATAGGTGTGATCACTGTGCAGTGCACGGCATAAAATGGCGAAGTCGGGGGCACTGAGTGCGCCAACCTTCTCCCTAGCGGTTAAACACTTCGCGATGAATAAAGCAAAGTAGTGCACAGAAGAAAGCTGCAAACTGGTAGCAGTGGCTTTTGACATGCCTCAATCTTCACCCACTGTTAAAGTGAGGACAAAGTCCTCAAACTGCCCTGGTCTAGGCTCTCTTAATTCCCCATCAGAAGGGATCAAGCATATGTCGCAAAAGTCAGTGAGCGGTATTTTGTGAGTTTCAGCGTATAGCTTAAACTGCACCTCAGGAGGATTATTCTGTCTCAGAAAATGAAAACTTTGCACAAAGGAATTTATAAGGATGTGGTGTTGGTCACACTTAGCTGCGAGGAACTCGGTCAGCCCATCATTTGCAACGAATTGGGCAAACTCTTGATGGAACCCGGCTTCCTTCATGAAGGCATCATGCGGCCATTCGCACGGCCGCACCTCCACCGTTCTCGGGGTGTGAAGGTCATTGTCCGATGATTCCCCAATGACTCCTTTGGCATTTTTCTTGGAGGAAAACTTCCTAAAGAAATCCATCTTATTCCTATAATAAAAAATCTGAAAATTTTAGTCCACAAAATTTTTGTCAACAAAACTTTGTAAGATTGATAGCAACTACTCCCAAGGATGCATAGAGGCCATATTAAGCATTCAAACTACATAGAATTCTAAGAATTCAACATGCAAGTTCATCTATAGCAGCACCAAGAGTAGCTAATTACTCTAAAAATAACCCACTAAATGAAAAACTAATTGGAGCAATGGAGGTGTCACATACCAAGTAGCAATCCCTCCAAACAGTTTCGAAAACAGAGCTTCGAGCAAAGAGATCGAAATCCGCAGGTTTGAGAGCAAGAACACGGGAATGAGAGCTATGATGATTTTTTTCTGGAGGTAGGGGATGACATGGGCTAAAGGGATAAGTGAGGGGGCCCATGTGGGGGCCACAACCCAGCAGGGCGCGCCCTGGTGTCTTGTGGGCACCAGGTGCAATCCCTCTGGTGTTATTTGCACCAGAAATTCAGAAATATTTAGAAAAAAATCATATCAAATTTTCAGGACATTCTGAGAACTTTTATTTTTGGGTCATTTTTTATTGCACGGAGAAAATAGAAAATAGGATAATCATGGCATTTTATTTTATTGGACTAAGTAAAACAGAAAATGAAAGGTGGGAGCGGAAGATTGTGCTTACTAGATTCATCAACTTCATACCTCTCAAAAATGATCCATTAATAAGGTTGATAAAGTCTTATTAACAACCACTTCCGATTAGCACGAAACCGGAGAACTTTCGTAAAACACTAAGTTACCTCAATGGGGATGTGCATATCCCCAACAATAATTATGTCATATTTCTTTTTGGCAGTAGGTAGAGGTAATTGAAAACTTCCAATAGTGAGTGTTGGAGATTCTTCAATAACATTTATACCATTCACTTGGAATTGTTTCTTCGGAAAGTGCACCGTATGCTCATTACCATTGGTATGAAAAGTGACTTTGCTTTTATTGCAATCAATAACAGCCCCTGCAGTATTCAAAAAGGGTCTACCAAGGATAATCGACATGTTATCGTCCTCGGGCATCTCAAGAATAACAAAGTCCGTTAAGATAGTAACATTTGCAACAACAACGGGCACATCCTCACAAATACCGATAGGTATGGCAGTTGATTTGTCAGCCATTTGCAATGATATTTCAGTAGGTGTGAGTTTATTCAAATCTAGTCTTTTATATAAGGATAAAGGCATAACACTAACACCAGTTCCCAAATCACACAAAGCAGTTTTGACATAATTTCTTTTAATGGAGCAAGGTATAGTTGGTATTCCCGGATCTCCAAGTTTTTTAGGTACTCCATCCTTAAAAGAATAATTAGCAAGCATGGTGGAGATTTCAGCTTCAGGTATCTTTCTTTTATTAGTGATGATGTCTTTCATGTATTTTGCATAAGGGGCCATCTTTAAGATATCAGTTAAGCGGGTACACAAAAAGACTGGCCTAATCATTTCAGCAAAGCGTTCAAATTCTTCATCATCCTTTTTCTTAGATGGTTTAGGTGAAAAGGGCATGGGTTTCTGAACCCATGGCTCTCTTTCTTTACCATGTTTTCTAGCCACAAAGTCTCTTTTGTCATATCGTTTACTTTTGGGTTGTGGGTTATCCAGATCAACAACAGGATCTATTTCAACATCATTATTTGGTTCTTTATCATTGTTCGGTTGAGTATGCTCATGAACATCATCATTATCATTTTCATTATCCCTAGATGAATGTTCATTACCAGACTGAGTTTCAGCATCAGAAATAGAGACATCATTATCATCACGAGGTTTTTGTATCTCAGGTTCACTAGAGGTATGCAAAGTCCTACCATTTTTCTTTTTCTTTTTCTTTTTATAAGGACTAGGTGCATCAGTGTTAATTCTCTGAGAATCTTGTTCAATTCTTTTAGGATGACCTTCAGGATAAAGAGGTTCTTGGGTCATTCTACCTCCTCTAGTTACTACTCTAGCCGCAAAATCATTCATATTATTATTCATTTCATCAAGAAAATCTTTTTGAGATTTAGCAATTTGTTCTAACTGAGTTTGAACCATTGAGGCATGCTTTCCTACACCTCTAACATCATTACTGATTCTAAATAACAAATCACTCAAGCGAGCAATCATATCAAAATTATATTTCAATTGTTTCAGAACATGTGCGTTGAAGTGATCTTGTTTCATAATGTAGTTATCAAATCATATAAGCATTGACTAGGATGTTTATTGTAAGGGATATCACTTTCATCAAACTTTAATAAAGAATTTACCTCTACCACCTGTGGAGGTGGTGGTGTGTCAAGGCCATGTATTTCTTCAGTAGGTGGTAAATTCTTAACATCCTCAGCTTTAATACCTTTTTCCTTCATACATTTCTTTGCCTCTTGCATATCTTCAGGACTGAGAAATAAGATACCCCTCTTCTTCGGAGTGGGTTTAAGTGGTGGTTCAAGGAGAGTCCAATCATCATAATTCTTCAATATCAATAGTTCCTCAGCTTGTTCAACAGTTCGTTCCCTGAAAACACAATCAGCACAACTATCTAGGAAGTCCCTAGAAGCATCAGTTAGTCCATTATAGAAGATATCAAGTATTTCATTTTTCTTGAGAGGGTGATCAGGCAAAGCATTAAGCAATTGGAGAAGCATCCCCCAAGCTTGTGGGAGACTCTCTTCTTCAATTTGCACAAAGTTAAATATTTCCTGTAAGGCAGCTTGTTTCTTATGAGCAGGAAAATATTTTTCAGAGAAGTAGTAAATCATATCCTGGGGACTACGCACACAACCAGGAGCAAGAGTATTGTACCATATCTTAGCATCACCCTTTAATGAGAATGGAAATAACTTGATAATATAGTAGTAGCGAATCTTCTCATCATGAGCAAAGAGGGTGGCTATATCATTCAGCTTAGTGAGATGTGCCACTACAGATTCAGTTTCATAGCCATGGAAAGGATCAGATTCAACCAAATTAATTAACTCTGGGTCGACAGAGAATTCGTAATCCTTATCGGTAACAAAGATAGGTGAAGTAGTAAAGTTAGGATCACATTTCATTCTAGCATTCAAAGTCTTTTCCTTATACTTGCGTAGTAATTTCTTAAGATCGTTTCTATCCTTACAAGAAAGGATTTCTCTAGTTGTCTCCTCATCCATCACATAACCTTCAGGTATCTTAGGCATTTCAAATCTAGGAAGACCTAGGTCTAATAGGTGTTTCATAGTCATCAGTTTCAAAGGCTTCATCAGTTTCAGCAATCTCATCCGTTTCAGTAATTTCATCAGTTTCAGTAATTTCATTCTCTTTAGCTCTAGCAATTTATTCATCAATAAATTCACCTAGTGGAACATTATCATCAAGCGTGGTACTAGCATCATCATCATAAGCATCATTCATAGCAGAAGTAGCATTATCAATAACTTGCGACATATCAGGATTAATTGCATGTGGTGGTGTTGTAAACTTACTCATAACCGAAGGTGAATCAAGTGTAGAGCTAGATGGCAATTCCTTACCTCCCTTCGTCTTAGAGGGAAAAATCTTTGTTTTTGGATCCTTCAGATTCTTCATAGTGATCAATTGATATAAATCCCAAGTGACTCAACTAATATAGCTATGATCCCCAGCATCGGCGCCAGAAAACGGTCTTGATAACCCACAAGTATAGTGGACCGCAACAGTTTTGGAGGGTAGAGTATTCAACCCAAATTTATAGATTCGACACAAGGGGAGCCAAAGAATATTTGCGAGTATCAGCAGCTAAGTTGTCAATTCAACCACACTTGGAGATTAAATATCTGCAGCAGAGTGATCAGTAGCACAGTAGTCTGATAGTTTTGATAGAAGTAGTAGCACTAACAGTAGTAACAATAGTTTTGTAGCCATTGGAACGGTAGCAGTAGCAATAGTAACTTGGCAAGAACAGTATGTGGAAAACTCGTAGGCACTGGATCGGTGAACTCGTTGGATGATATTCATCATATAACAGTCATAACCTAGGGCGACACAGAACTAGCTCCAGTTCATATATGTAATGTAGGCATGTATTCCATAAATACTCATACGTGCTTATGGAAAAGAACTTGCATGACATCTTTTGTCCTACCCTCCCGTGGCAACGGGGTCCATAAGGAAACTAAGGGATATTAAGGCCTCCTTTTAATAGAGAACCGGAACAAAGCATTAACACACGGTGAATACATGAACTCCTCAAACTACGGTCATCACCGGAAAGTATCCTGACTATTGTCACTCCGGGGTTTACGGATCATAACACGTAATAGGTGTGTATGACTAGCAAGATCGGATCAAGAACATAGATATGATAGTGATAACATAAACGGTTCAGATCTGAAATCATGGCACTCGGGCCCTAGTGACAAGCATTAAGCATGGCAAAGTCATAGCAACATCAATCTCAGAACATAGTGGATACTAGGGATCAAGCCCTAACAAAACTAACTCGATTACATCATGAATCTCATCCAACTCCTTACCGACTAGCAAGCCTACGAAGGAATTACTCACTCCCGGTGGGGAGTATCATGGGATTGGCGATGGAGAAGGTTTGATGACGACGAAGACCGAAGATTCCCCTCTCCGTAGCCCCAATCGGGCTCCAGATCTGGCCTCCCGATGAAGAACAGGAGGTGGCGGCGGCTCCGTATCGTAAAACGCGATGAAACTTTCTCTCTCATTTTTCTCTGAAAATAGGATTTTATAGCATCGGAATTAGGGTCAGTGGGGCCCCGAGGTGGGCACAACCCACCAAGGCACGCCTGGAGGGGGTGGCGTGCCCTGGTGTATTGTTCCCAGCCAGGGCTCCCCCTCCGATGGTTCTTGGCTTCAGTATTTTTTATTTATTGTAAAATAAATCTCTAAAAAGTTTCGTCCAGTTTCAAGAACTTTATTTCTGCACAAAAAACAACACCATGGTAGTTCTGCTGAAAACAACGTCAGTCCGGGTTAGTTTCATTCAAATCATGCAAATTAGAGTCCAAAACAAGAGCAAAAGTGTGAGGAAAAGTAGATACGACGGAGACGTATCAATGAGAAGGAGGAGTGGCAAGAGTTCAAGCTTGGGGATGCCCAATGCATCCCAAGTATATATCCAAGGAGACACAAGCGTCTAAGTTTGGGGATGCCCCGGAAGGCATCCCATCTTTCTTCAACAAGTATCAGTATGTTTTCGTTTTTGTTTCGTTCATGTGATATGTGTAAATCTTGCAGCGTCTTTTGTGTTTAGTTTTCACTTTTATTTTATGCACCATGTTGGTATGAGATAGTCCATGGTTGATTTATAGAATGCTCATTGTACTTCACTTATATCTTTTGAGTATGGCTTTATAGAATGCTTCATGTGTTTCACTTATATCATTTGAAGTTTGGATTGCCTATTTCTCTTCACATAGAAAACCGTTATTTGTAGAATGCTCTTTTGCTTCACTTATATTTTTTAGAGCATGTACTTTTGTAGAAAGAATTAAACTCTCTTGCTTCACTTGTATCTATTTAGAGAGTCAACAGGAATTGGTCATTTGCATGGTTAGTCATAAAATCCTACATAAAACTTATGGATCACTAAATATGATATGTTTGATTCCTTGCAATAGTTTTGCGATATAGAGATGATAATATGTGGGAGGTACTAGTGGATGATCGTGTTTAGTAAGATATTGGTGTTAAGGTTTGTGATTCCCGAAGAATGCACGTATAGTCTCCCGTTATGCCAGGAAGTTGGAGCACAATTTATCCTTGATTGTCTATCTTTGTGTGAAGGTCGGGGTGCGCGATGGTTAACTACTACCAACCTCCCCCCTAGGAGTATGCGTAGTAATACTTTGCTTCGAGGGCTAATAAACTTTTGCAATAAGTATGTGAGTTCTTTATGACTAATGTGAGTCCATGGATTATACGCACTCTTACCTTTCCACAATTTGCTAGCCTCTATGGTACCGTGCATTGCCCTTTCTCACCTCGAGAGTCCGTGCAAAATTCACCGGTGCATCCAAACCCCATGATATGATACGCTCTATCGCACATAAGCCTTATTATATCTTCCTCAAAACAGCCACCATACCTACCTATTATGGCATTTCCATAGCCATTCCGAGATATATTGCCATGCAACTTCCACCGCTTCCATTTTGATGACTTGAGCATTCATTGTCATATTGCTTTACATGATCGTAAGATAGTTAGCATGATGTTTCCATGGCTTGTCCATTTTTGATATCTTTGCTACGCTAGATCATTGCACATCCTGGTATACTACCAGAGGCATTCATATAGAGTCATACTTTGTTCTACTATTGAGTTGTAATATTGAGTTGTAAGTAAATAGAAGTGTGATGAACGTCATTATTCATTATTAGAGCATGTCCCAATGAGGAAAGGATGATGGAAACTATGATTCCCCCACAAGTCGGGATGAGACTCCGGACAAATATAAAAAGAAAAAAAAGAGAAGAAAAAGAAGAAGAAGAAGAAGAAGAAGAAGAAGAAGAAGAAGAATAAAAAGAAAAAAAGAAAAAAGAAAAAAAATGAGAGACAAAGAGAGAAGTGGCATGCTAATTCCACACTTATGCTTCAAAGTAGCACCATGTTTTTCATATAGAGAGTCTCCTATGTTTTCACTTTCACATACTAGTGGGAATTTCTCATTATAGAGTTTGATGCATACCCACTTAGTTTTCATATTGAGCTTTCATGCACTTAGAGCTCTTAGTGCATCCGTTGCATGGCAATCCCTACTCCTCACATTGATATCAATTGATGGGCATCTCCATAGCCCGTTGGTTAGCCACATCGATGTGAGACTTCTTACCTTTTTGTCTTCTCTATATTCACCCCTATCATCATACTCTATTCCACCCATAGTGCTATATCCATGGCTTGCGCTCGTGTATTGCGTGAGAGTTGAAAATGCTGAAGCGCATTAAAAAGTATGAACCAATTGCTTTGATGACACCGGGGTAGTACATGATTTATACTTTGTGTTAAGAAGACCGAGCATGACAAGGCTATATGATTTTGTAGGGATAGCGTTCTTTAGCCTTGATATTTTGAAAGACATGATTGTTTGTTGGGATGCCTGAGTATTAATGTCTTTATGTCAAATTATAGACTATTTCTTTGAATCACTCATGTCTTAATATTCATGCCATGATTAGATATATGATCAAGATTATGCTAGGTAGCATTCCACATCAAAAATTATCTTTTTTATCATTTACCTACTCAAGGACGAGCAGGAAATAAGCTTGGGGATGCTGATACGTCTCCGTCGTATCTATAATTTTTGATTGTTTCATGCCAATATTATACAACTTTCACATATTTTTGGCAACATTTATAAGATTTATTGGACTAAAGTATTGATTCAGTGCCCAGTGCCAGTTCATGTTTGTTTCATGTTTTTTCTTTCGCGGAATATCCATATCAAATGAAGTCCAAACGCGAAACAGAAGAGAACGAAGAGGGAGATCCAATCTCGGAGGGGCTCCTGCCCCTCCGCCGCCATGGAGGCCATGGAATAGAGGGGGAACTGTCCTCCCATCTAGGGGGAGTCCAAGGAAGAATAAGAAGGAGGGGGGCTCACCCCCTCTCTCCCGGTGGCGCCGGAATGCCGCCGGGGCAATCATCGTGACGGCGATCTACACCAACAACTACGCCACCGTCAACACCAACTCTCTCCCCCTCTATGCAGCGGTGTAACACCTCTCTTCCCTGCTGTAATCTCTACTTAAACATGGTGCTCAACTCCATATATTATTTCCCAATGATATGTGGCTATCCTATGATGTTT
This sequence comes from Elymus sibiricus, assembly GCA_039707655.1. NCBI lineage: Eukaryota > Viridiplantae > Streptophyta > Magnoliopsida > Poales > Poaceae > Elymus > Elymus sibiricus. The sequence goes on from CM077673.1 coordinate 77,628,283, forward strand.
GAGTAGATCCGTTTTGTCCTATGGGCTAATTGATGATCGTGGTTGGTATGAGTTGTATGTTTTATTTTGGTGCTGTCCTATGGTGCCCTCCGTGTCGCGCAAACATGAGGGATCCCCGCTGTAGGGTGTTGCAATACGTTCATGATTTGCTTATGCTGGGTGGCGTGAGTGACAGAAGCACATACCTGAGTAGGTGGGTTGTTGCGTATGGGAGTAAAGAGGACTTGATACTTAATGCTATGGTTGGGTTTTAACTTAATGATCTTTGGTAGTTGCGGATGCTTGCTAGAGTTCCAATCATAAGTGCATATTATCCAAGTACGAAAAGTATGTTAGCTCATGCCTCTCCCTCATATAAATTGCAATAATGATTACCGGTCTAGTTATCAATTGCCTAGGGACAAATAACCTTCTTGTTTGACAAAAGCTTTCTACTAAACAAGTAACTTTTATTATCTTGCAATTTACTCGTAGTTTTATTCCCGCAAAGTACTTCTAGTTTTATTCGTGCAAACTATCCTATCACCTACAAAATAGTCTCATACTTGTTCTAGATAAAGCAAACGTTAAAGTGTGCGTAGAGTTGTATCGGTGGTCGATAGAACTTGAGGGAATATTTGTTCTACCTTTAACTCCTCGTTGGGTTCGACATTCTTATTTATCGAAAAAGGCTACAAATGATCCCCTACACTTGTGGGTTATCAGCATCTAGGTCCCGCTATTGGTTATTGACCGGAGAGGTGTATCGGTCATGTCAACATGATTCTCGAACCGTAGGGTCCGCACGCTTAACGTTCGGTGACGCTAGAGTAGTATTGGGATATTCACGTTGGTGACCGAATGTTGTTGGAGTCCCGGATGAGATCCCGGATGTCACGAGGAGCTCCGAAATTGTCCGGAGGTAAAGATTTATATATGGGAAGTCATATTTTGGCTACCGGAAAAGTTTCGGGTTTTACCAGTATTGTACCGGGAAGCTTCCAGAAGGTTTCGGAAGGTTCTAGAAGGTTCCGGAGGGTTCCGGAGGAGTCCAGAAGGATCCCTCCAACACCTAGGGCACGAATGGGCTGTAGGGGGGCGTCCTAGCCTTATTTAGCCACGCGCACCAGCCCCCTAAGGCCCATCTGCCTAGGGGAAGGGAAACCCTAAGGGGGAGCACCCTCCACTTGGCTTGGAGGGCACTCCTCCCTCTTTGGCCGCCTCCCCTCCTTGGAGGAGGGTCTAGGGCTGCGCCCCCAGCCCTCCAACACCCCTATATATAGTGGGGAGGAGGCACAAGTGCTGTACACAACAATTCCCACGCCCTGCGGCCTCCCCTCTCTCCCGTTCTTCCTCGTTCGCAGTTCCGGAGGCGCTTGGCGAAGCCCTGCTGGGATTGCTCCATCACCATCTCCACCACGCCATCGTGTTGGTTGAGATTCCATCTACTTATCCTTCCTCTCTTGCCGGATCAAGAATTAGGAAACATCATCGAGCCGCACGTGTGCTGAACGCGGAGGTGCCGTCTGTTCGGCTCTAGATCGGATCGGATCGCGATTGGATCGTGAAGAGTACGACTACATCAACCGCGTTATATACGCTTACACTTAGCGATCTACTAGGGTATGTAGATACATTTCCCCTCTCGTAGCTATGCATCTCCATGGATAGATCTTGGGTATTCGTAGGAATTTTTTTTGTTTCCCGTGCAACGTTCCCCAACAGTGGCATCATGAGCTAGGTCTATGCGTAGATGATATGCACAAGTAGAACACAAAAGAGTTTGTGGACGTTGATGTTCAGATTGCTTACCTCTTTAGTCTTATCTTGATTCGGCAGTATTGTGGGATGAAGCGGCCCGGACCAACCTTACTCGTCTACGTACGAGAGACCAGTTCCATCAACTGACATGCAACTTGTTGCATAAAGATGGCTGGCGGGTGTCTATCTCTCCCACTTTAGTTGAATCAGATTCGATAGAGGCGGTCCTTGTAGAAGGTTAAAATGCAAGTTGATTATCACCGTTGTGGATTTGCGAAGGTAAGAACGGTCCTTACTAGTTACCCATAGCAGCCACGTAAAACTTGCAACAACAAAGTAGAGGACGTCTAACTTGTTTTCGCAGGGCATGTTGTGATGTGATATGGCCAAAGACATGATATGATATATGTGATGTATGAGATGATCACGATTTGCATGTCGATGAGTACGGCAACCAGCAGGAGCCATAGGGTTGTCTCTAATTATTTTTGCCCTCTTTTGCTTTACTTTATCGCTATGAGTTAGCAATACTTGTAGAAGCAATAGTTGGTGCGACAACCACGTGACGACATGATGATGGAGATCATGGTGTCATGTGATATGTCCATTTTGCATCATGATTTCCTACTGTTATTTATTATGTTTTGTTGAATAATAATGCTTTGGGGAGTGATTCTAATGCCTTTTCTCTCATAATGTGCAAGGTTTACACAAAGAGGGAGAATACTGGCAGCTGGAATTCTGGACCCAAGAAAAGCACATCAGAGTTACCTATTCTGCACAACTCCAATGAAGCTGAAATTTTATGGAGATTATTTTTGGAATAAATAAAAAATACTGCAGCAGAAAACTACCGGAGGGGGCCAACCTGGTGGGCACAACCCACCAGGGTGCGCCAGCCCCCCTGGGCGCGCACTGATGGGTTGTGGCCACCTCGGCCCACCTCCGGTGCCCATATTCTGGTATATAGTCACATTTAACCTAGAAAAAAATCAGAGGAGGACTTTCGGGACAAAGCGCCGCCGCCTCGAGGCGGAACTTGGGCAGGAGCACTTTTGCCCTCCGGCGGAGCGATTCCGCCGGGGGAACTTCCCTCCTGGAGGGGGAAATCGAAGCCATCGTCATCACCAACACCCCTCTCATCTTTGGGAGGCCAATCTTCATCAACATCTTCAACAACATCATCTCCTCTCAAACCCTAGTTCATCTCTTGTGTTCAATCTTTGTACCGGAACCTCAGATTGGTACCTGTGGGTGACTAGTAGTGTTGATTACCTTGCGTAGTTGATTACTATATGGTTTATTTGGTGGAAGATTATATGTTCAGATCCATTATGCTATTCAATACCTCTCTGATCTTGAGCATGATTATTATTTGTGAGTAGTTACCTTTGTTCTTGAGGTCACGGGAGAAGTCATGTTGCAAGTAATCATGTGAATTTGATATGTGTTCGATATTTTGATGATATGTATGTTGTGATTCCCTTAGTGGTGTCATGTGAACGTCGACTACATGACACTTCACCATTCATGGGCCTAAGGGAATGCATTGTGGAGTAGTTATTAGATGATGGGTTGCTAGAGTGATAGAAGCTTAAACCTAGTTTATGCGCTACTTCGTAAGGGGCTGATTTGGATCCAAACGTTTAATGCTATGGTTAGATTTTATCTTAATACTTTTCTCGTAGTTGCGGATGCTTGCGAGGGGGTTAATCATAAGTGGGAGGTTGTTCAAGTAAGAACAGCACCCAAGCACCGGTCCACCCACAGATCAAATTATCAAAGTAGCGAACACGAATCAAACCAACATGATAAAAGTGACTTGACAAAATTCCCGTGTACCCTCAAGAACACTTTGCCTATTACTAGAGATTGTTCTGGCCCGTCCTTTGCCTAAAAGGATTGGGCTACCTTGCTGTACTTTGTTTACCGTTACCGTTACTTGCTTGTTACCAATTATCTTGCTATCAAACTATGTGTTACCTACAATTTCAGTGCTTGCAGAAATTACCTTGCTGAAAACCGCTTGTCATTTCCTTCTGCTCCTCGTTGGGTTTGACACTCTTACTTATTGAAAGGACTACGATTGATCCCCTATACTTGTGGGTCATCAAGGCTCTTTTCTGGCGCCGTTGCCGGGGAGTGAAGCGCTCTTGGTAAGTGGAAATCGGTAAGGAAAAACTTATACTACGTGCTGAAATTTATTGTTACTTGCTACTATGGAGAACAATCCTTTGAGGGGTTTGTTCGGGGTATGTTCACCTCGACCGGAACCACAATTAGTTGCCCCTCAACCTATTGCTCCTACTGAAAATATTACTTATAAAATTCCTTCGGGTATGGTAGAACAACTGCTTGCTAAACCCTATGCAGGAGATGGAACTGGACATCCTGATATGCATCTATTATATGTGAACGAAATATGTGGACTATTAAACTTGCAGGTTTACCCGGAGATGAAGTTAAGAACTAGGTTTTCCCTTTATCTTTGGAGGGAAAAGCATTGACATGGTATTGGCTATGTGATGATCTTGGATCGTGGAACTGGAATTGGTTGCAATTGGAATTCCACCAAAAGTTTTATCCCATGCATCTAGTTCATCGTGATCGGAATTATATATATAATTTTTAGCCTCGTGAAGGAGAAAGTATCGCTCTAGCTTGGGGGAGGCTTAATTCAATGCTATATTTTGCCCCAATCATGACATTCCGAGAGAAGTTATTATTCAGAATTTTTATGCTCGGCTTTCTCATAATGATCAATCCATGCTCGATACTTCTTGTGATGGTTCTTATATGAAGAAGACTATTGAATTCAAGTGGGATCTCTTAGAAAGAATTAAAATCAACTCTGAAGATTGGGAACTCGACGAAGGTAATGAGTCAGGTATAAAGCTTGAGTTTGATTGTGTTAAATCTTGTATGAATACCGATACTTTTCACAAGTTTAGCACTAAATATGGACTTGACTCTGAGATAGTAGCCTCTTTCTGCGAAGCATTTGCTGCTTACGTTGATCTCCCTAAGGAGAAGTGGTTTATGTCGGATTTCGGGCTCTGCAAAACCCTAAGGAATTCGAACCCAGGGGCGTGTGCGAAGATTCCCCAACAGCTTCGCCCCCTCCAAGCTCACAACACAATAACCCCGCTCGATGGCGAGGAAGACGATGGCACATGAGAGTTTACCAAGGTTCGGGCCGCTGCGAAGCGTAAAACCCTGCTCCTGCCTTTTGGTGGATTGCCTCGCGAGGAGGTTTGTGGATGAACTAGTACAGCGGTGTGTTTGCGGGGTGGTTGCTTCGCTCCTCTTCCGAGCTACCTACCCTCTACTTATAGCGGCCCGGGTCCTCTTCCCTTATCGCAATGGCGGGAAGGGATCCCACAACGGCCAAATTCGAAGGGGGACAGGAGGTACACCCTATCCTGTCGAAAGGTGGTCTTCGCCTGCAAAGTAGTCAACGGTGATGCAGTGGTGGGCTCGGTGATGACGCCCGTCCTGCGGGGCTTGGGGTCTTGGTCTTCTTGCACCGAAGTGGAAACCTTTGGGGGCGCTTTGGGAACCCGCGTGCGTCCCTGCCTCCTTTGCACCAAAGGGGAAATTGTCCCCTCTGGCGTGCTGGCGCCTGCCTGGCCTGGCTGGCGTCACCCTCGGCCTCCTGAGGTTATGTGTTGCATAGGAGTCTCCGCCGCTCAGGAGGGGGCCTAGGGAGACCTACATCCCCGCGGGTCTTGGCGCCGCTTCCCTCGCGAGAACGGGGTCTCACGAGGGCCTTGTGTCGAGAGAGGTCGCGCCGGGCCGTAATTGGTCGTTGAGGTGGGCCACGCCTGGGACCGCAGGCAGGCAAGTCTGGGTACCCTGGTATCTAGAACGCCGACAGTAGCCCCCGGGCCCAAAGCGCGCTCGAGTTAGCTTCGGGGCGAAGCCACGGTGGTAGGGCCGGAGCGCCGTGGGCCCCAATCGCCTGAGGGTCCGACTCGACGCGTGGCGCACCACAAAACGTGGGCATCTCGGCTCCCCGAGGACGTCGGGAACCGCCTCGGGTCGGGCTGACGCCTGGCCTGCACGCCTCCTTGGCCATCATTATCCTCCCTTGAATGTTGTTTGACCCCTTGCGTCCTCTCCCGCCTCGGGCTATGCGGATGTGACCCGACGGGGGCAGGGGAAACGACGTGAGGCAGGAGAGCACGCCAGTCGAGCCCGGCACGCACCGCTCAAGGTGCCTGGCGACTCCACTTCCCACGTCATACCGCGTGCAGCGGTTGCACCTATAAACCCGCCCCGCTCGGAGGGCCTTGCCATCTTGTCGTGCCCTCTCGCTTCTTTTCCTTCCGAGTTGTCTTCCTCCTTTCCTTTGCTCACTCATGGCGTCCAGCGGAAGTGTGGCAGGTGTTGGGAAGCGTCCGGAGCCCCCGGCTTCACAGGCGGCCCCCGGAGGCAGCGGTGGGGGGCCCTCAAGGCCAGCCCAAGTCCGCCGGCGCTGGGCCATCCTTGATGAGTAAGTTCCTTGTCTCCTGCTTTCTTCTCTTGTAATCTTGACGGCCGCACCGGTCTTGATTGTTTCCTCCTCCCAGGGCGCCCGCGCCCAAGAGGCGCAGGCTCGAGGAACTCTAGGAGGAGGCCGATGCGCTGAGGGTCCAGCTTGCGGACGCCGAGGCCGCCCTCCAAGCCACGCTCAGGGGCGAGGCGGAGGTTCGGGCGGAGCTGGCATCGCTCCAGACCCAGGTCCAGGGGGCGTCGACGCCGTGCAGGCCGCCCAGGACGAGGCGGCCCACGCGAAGATGCTGGAGGCGCAGCGCGCCAAGCAGTATCGGAACATCGCCCTCCGCGCGGTCGGCGCGGTGAGCCGGTTCGTCGGGGAGGCCCATGCGCTACCGTGCGCGCACGGCGACGGGGGCTACCTCAACTTCTTCAATAAGGTGGTGGAGGCGCTGGAGACCGGCGTCTCCCGGGTTGACGAGGACAACGTGTCTAGTGCGCGCGACCTCCTGGACCTCGCGCTGACACGCATCTTCTCCAACCTTCGATGCTTCGTCCCCGAGCTCGACCTCATCCGCGTCATGAAGCCGGTGCCTGAGGAGCTCCAGAGGCCCCTCAGGGACAAGACGCGCCCGCACGTGGAGTCCTTGGCGGAGCGGTTCATCCAGGAGCCCCTCCCCGACGAGGGCGACGACTCCGGCGCCGCGGAGGGCGACGGCCCGGGCGGCGACAGCGGCTCCTCCGCCTAGTCCTCCTCTGTTTTCTCTTCCCAGCTCCTATCATGTCAAGCAGCACCTGGCCCCTGGGGGCGTTAACTTTTGCGTTTTTACCTTCGTGTTCCTCCTCCTTTTTGAGCTGTTGATTGTTAGTTTCACGTGGCGCGTCCCTGCTTCTCCTGCGGGGCCTTGCGTCATCGCCGACACGCCGTGGCGCCCCCTGAGAAGTCCGCGAGGGTATTGCGCTAAGACCGGCGACGGCGTCCAGTCAGGCCCTCACGGGGCGGGCCCTCCTGAGGGGGAGTGTGCCGCCCCCAAGGACAGGCCCTCAGCCCCGCCGCCTAGAGTGGATGGGCTCCTTCCCTCGCGCTGCTCTCCCTTGCTCCTGGAACCACAAGAGTCCCGATGGGGTCACGTAGCGGACGTAGCGCCTGCATTTTCATGTTAGCGCTCATGCCTCCTGCCCGGCATTGGGGCCATTAATTAACTGGAAGGTTTTGCCCTTGTTAGGCGTGTGTACTTAGCTCATTGGGTCGCAGCGAGCCCGAGTGTAGCGAAGCGTAGGCGGAGCGTCCAGGGAGGTCGAGGATCCCGCCTGGGAGAGCTTCTTCCTTGCTTTCGGGGTGGTTCGGGAGCCCTTTCTGCACTCTGCGTCGACGGGGCCCGATCCTGAGCAGACCTCGACCACCGTTGGGACGTCCGGATCACCAGGACGAGACCAAGGGGGCGAGGCCTCGGCCGCAATTGGAGCATCCGGATCACCAGGACGAGACCAAGGGGCGCGGAGCTGCACGATCGGTGAGGTTCCCGAGACGTATTTCCTGGGAACCCCCCGCCCCCCATTAATGCTCAAGTGGCACTCTGCGTCAGCAGGGCCCGATCCCGAGCAGACCTCGACCGCCGTTGGGGTGTCCGAATCACCAGATGAGACCAAAGGGAGCGAGGCCTCGGCCACAATTGGGGCATCCGGATCACCAAGACGAGACCAAGGGGCGCGGAGCTACGCGATCGGTGAGGCTCCTGAGGAGCGTTGCTCAGGAGTCCCCCTTGACGCTCAAGCGACTTCCTTACCTTTCCGTGGGCTACCGCCTAGGGAAGCGCCTGAGCCTCCCGAGGTTCCATCATGTCATGTCGGGCCGTGGCTGGAGCCCCCGAGCAGGGGGTTGACCATTTAAGCGATGAGTGCCCCCGAGGTGATAGGCCCTTGCCGGCCTGCTCTGAGAGGCCACGAGGAGGGGCCAAAGGGCGCGAGCCGTGCTTGACATGGTGTCAATCCAAAAGGAAAAAGACTTCAAGACCAGAAGGAGGAATCGCGAAGAGAGAAAAGTTCCCGCCCCTTTTCAAATAGATTTGCGAAATCTTCAACTTCATTTCAAAAAGTGGCAATACGAACACAAAAAAAAGAAGCAAGCAACAGCCGCGTCCGGCACCTAGGCTAGTCTTTGCCTTCGTCTTCCCCCAGCGCGGAGCATAGGGCATCCACGTTGCGTGGGCATAGCCATTGGAGGGCAGTGTTGTCCGCCAGCGCGGAGCATGGGGCTTCCACTTGGGCGTGGGATGGAACCCCTCCGCGTCCTCGGGGGGCTCTGGGCATATACAGCCCACTCATTATTATGTGAGAGTGTCACGGGTTGAGCCTGGGGGTGCGCTGAGGGCCCCATGCCTCCCTGGCATGGAGCCCGCTCCCATCCCCCAAGCGTGGTGCGGCGACGTGGGGTGGGTCCCAAATGGGCCCTCGAGCGTGGGGCGAGCCCCCACGCCCTTCGTAGGGAGAGCCCATTCTGGAGCAGGGCCTCGGGCCCTCCAAAGCCTGGGGACGGATGTCGTCGCTGTAGCGGTGCCGCAGCCCCCTGCGCCGTGGGCGGGGCTTGGCGCTGGGGCCCTCCGTCGCGTGCGGGGCGTTCACCCAAGGCGGTGCCCCAGCGCACCTCGCTGGGGTGCCCGGGAGCCCCGCGTAGGTACCCCACCGCCCATCCCCGGGCAGGGCGAACCAGGCCCGGAGACATGGGTGAGTACGTGAGCTCTCGCCACTGGTCGAGCGAAACCCGGCCCGGAGACATGGGTGTATGTTCCACCCTCCGTCTCCAGGTAGGAGTCGCCCTGCCAGGGGACATGGGCGTGTGTTCCACCCTCCGTCTCCTGGCTGGGGGCGCCTGGCCTGGAGACATGGGCGTGTCTTCCACCCTCCATCTCCAGGATGGAAACGCCTGGCCTGGGGACATGGGCGTGTGTTCCAGCCTACGTCTCCAGGTTGGAAACGCCTGGCCTGGGGACATGGGCGTGTGTTCCACCCTCCGTCTCCTGGCTGGTGCCGCCTTGCCTGAGGACATGGGCGTGTGTTCCACCCTCCGTCCCAGGCAGTCGACCCCCGGTCCGTAGACCCAAGCGCTTGCCAAGGGTAGCCCCCTACCAGCGGGCACGCCTCACGAGGCTGCCAGCGCCTTGGCATCCTCATGAGGCCGGCCCCGCCAGCCGCTCTCACGAGGCTGTTCGCACCAGCCTCGACGAGAGCCGCTCGCGGAACCGCGCATGCTCCTCCTGCTATCGCGGTAGCTGGCGCTGTTCCCATCGTGGCCCGGGCGCTCACCGACATGGTCATGGTAGAGTCGCGCGAGCCCCCAGGCATTGGTGTAGGTGAGTCGTCGGACGCCCTGCCTCAATCCGCCGGGAGTGCCGGGGGGCGCGTTATGGCACCTACCCCCCCCCCCCCCCCCGCGGCTGGCAGCTCCCGTCGGCCCACGCCTTCACCAAGGGCCAACTCCTGCGTGCCCGATGAGCCATGCCGCACTTCCGGCCGGTGCGGGTCGCGTCGCACGTCTCCGGCGCGCCCACACGCCCCCGGCGCCTTGGCGGCTGGTTGAGCGACCTCATGGGCGCGAGCCCGCTCCTGGGCCGTCCCAAGGGTGAGCGCCTGGGCCGCGCCCGTCGGGGTGGCGCCTATGGCCGCATGGCATATCCAACTGTCATAGCATCCGTGAGCAACGCGGAAAGGCTGTAGCTCACGGGCTACGAGGAGCGAGATTCGCCCGCGTGCCGGGTCGCGGCGAGCCCGGGGAGATGATGCCGCGACGTAGACGCTGGGGAAGTTCAGGGCGCTGAGGGCTCATCGCGCGGTTGACGAGGGCGACAGCCCCCGGTGCCTGTCCAAGGCAGGGTTGGAGATGGCGCCTTCCGACGGGGAAGCGGGGCAGCGCGGGATGCCGAGGTCTGGTGGTGTCGCCCGAGCAACACGGGCGGCCCGTCGTTCGGCGCGGGCTCGGCGTCCCTTGGCCATGGAAGCACCGAGCGAAGGCGAGGCGAAGTTTCAGCGAGGACCCCGACACGCCCCTACCTGGCGCGCCAAATGTCGGATTTCGGGCTTCGCAAAACCCTAAGGAATTCGAACCCAGGGGCGTGTGCGAAGATTCCCCAACAGCTTCGCCCCCTCCAAGCTCACAACACAATAACCCCGCTCGATGGCGAGGAAGACGATGGCACACGAGAGTTTACCCAGGTTTGGGCCGCTGCGAAGCGTAAAACCCTACTCCTGCCTTTTGGTGGATTGCCTCGCGAGGAGGTTTGTGGATGAACTAGTACAGCGGTATGTTTGCGGGGTGGTTGCTTCGCCCCTCTTCCGAGCTACCTACCCTCTACTTATAGCGGCCCAGGTCCTCTTCCCTTATCGCAATGGCAGGAAGGGATCCCACAACGGCCAAATTCGAAGGGGGACAGGAGGTACACCCTATCCTGACGAAAGGTGGTCTTCGCCTACAAAGTAGTCGACGGTGATGCAGTGGTGGCCTCGGTGATGACGCCCGTCCTGCGGGGCTTGGGGTCTTGGTCTTGTTGCACCGAAGTGGAAACCTTTGGGGGGCGCTTTGGGAACCCGCATGCGTCCCTGCCTCCTTTGCACCAAAGGGGAAATTATCCCCTCTGGCGTGCTGGCGCCCGCTTGGCCTGGCTGGCGTCACCCTCGGCCTCCTGAGGTTATGTGTTGCATAGGAGTCTCCGCCGCTCAGGAGGGGGCCTGGGGAGGCCTACATCCCCGCGGGTCTTGGCGCCGCTTCCCTCGCGAGAACGGGGTCTCGCGAGGGCCTTGTGTCGAGAGAGGCCGCGCCAGGCCGTAATTGGTCGTTAAGGTGGGTCACGCCTGGGACCGCAGGCAGGCAAGTCTGGGTACCCTGGTATCCAGAACGCCGACAGTTTAAATATCATCCCCCTATTAAAGAAGAAATTAAAGAACTGGTCATAGCTAAAGAAGAAACCATCATTTACAATGTTGATCCAGTTGTGCGTACTGCTTATATTGAAAAACCACCTTTCCCTGTTAGGATAAAGGAACATGCTAAGGTATCAACTGTGGTTCGTAAGAGTAATCTAAAAACATCTAAGCCCCCTGAGCAAATTAAAGTAGAACCTAGTGTTGCTATGGTTATAGATCTCTTGGTAGAAAATATTGATGGGCATGTTATCTACTTCTGTGATGAAGCCGCTAGAATTGCTAAGCCCAATGAAAAAGATAAGCATAGACCCATAGAAGGCATGCCCGTTGTCTCAGTCAAAATAGGATATCATTGCTATCATGGTTAATGTGATTTGGGTGCTAGTGTGAGTGTTATCCCTTTTACCTTATACCAAGAAATTATGGACGAAATAGCACCTGCTGAAATAGAAAACATTGATGTTACTATTAAACTTGCTAATAGAGACACTATCACACCACTTGGGTTAGTTAGAGATGTTGAAGTCTTGTGTGGGAAAGTAAAATACCCTACTGATTTTCTAGTCCTTGGTTCCCCACAAGATGACTTTGTCCCATTATGTTTGGTAGACCTTTCTTGAGCACCGTCAATGCTAAGATAGATTGTGAAAAACAAATTGTCGGTGTCAGTTTTGGTAATGTGTCTCATGAGTTTAATTTTTCCAAGTTTAGTAGACAACCTCGTGATAAAGCGTTATCTAATAAGGATGAAATAATTGGTCTTGCTTCTATTGTTGTGCCTCCTACTGATCCATTAGAACAATATTTGTTTGACCATGAAAATGATATGGACTTGCGTGAAAGAAGTGAAATAGATCAAATTTTCTTCGAACAACAACCTCTCCTGAAACACAATTTGCCTAATGAGACTCTTGGAGGACCTCCTACACCTAAAGGTGATCCTGTGTTTGAATTGAAACAATTACCTGACACTTTGAAGTATGCTTATCTTGATGAGAAAAAGATATATCCTGTTATTATTAGTGCTAACCTTTCAAAACATAAAGAAGAAAGATTATTAAAAGTTCTAAGGAAGCACTGGGCTGCTATTGGATATACTCTTGATGATCTTAAGGGCATTAGTCCCACTCTATGTCAACACAAGATTAATATGGAACCAGATGCTAAACCCGTTGTTGATCACCAACGTCGATTGAATCCTAAGATGAAGGAAGTGGTAAGAACTGAAATATTAAAACTTCTGGAAGCAGGTATAATTTATCCTATTGTTGATAGTAGATGGGTAAGTCCCGTTCATTGTGTCCCTAAGAAAGGAGGTATTACCGTTGTTCCTAATGATAAGAATGAACTCATTCCACAAAGAATTGTCACTGGCTATAGAATGGTAATTGATTTTATAAAATTAAATAAAGCTACTAGGAAAGATCATTACCCTCTGCCTTTCATTGATCAAATGCTAGAAAGACTATCTAAGCACACACACTTTTGTTTCCTAGATGGATATTCTGGTTTCTCTCAAATACCTGTGTCACAATCCGATCAAGGGAAAACCACCTTTATGTGCCCTTTTGGAACCTATGCTTATAGACGTATGCCTTTTGGTTTATGCAATGCACCTGCTACCTTTCAAAGATGTATGACTGCTATATTCTCTAATTTTTGTGTAAAGATTGTGGAGGTTTTCATGGATGATTTTTCCATTTACGGAACTTCTTTTGATAATTGCTTAAGCAACCTTGATCGAGTTTTGCAGAGATGTGAACAAACTAATCTTGTCTTGAATTGGGAGAAGTGCCAATTTATGGTTAATGAAGGTATTGTCTTGGGGCATAAAATATCTGAGCGAGGTATTGAGGTGGATAAAGCTAAAGTTGATGCAATTGAGAAATTGTCATGTCCTAAAGATATTAAAGGTATTCGCAGTTTCCTTGGTCATGCTGGTTTTTATAGGAGGTTCATTATAGACTTCTCTAAAATTTCTAGGCCTCTTACTAATCTTTTGCAAAAGGATATCCCTTTTGCTTTTTATGATGATTGTGTGGAACTTGCCTTTTGAAATTACGTGTGATGCTAGTGATTATGCTATTGGAGCTGTTCTAGGACAAAGAGTTGATAAGAAATTGGATGTTATCCATTATGCTAGCAAAACTCTAGACAGTGCTCAACGAAATTATGCTACTATTGAAAAGGAATTTTTAGCGGTCGTGTTTGCTTGTGATAAATTTAGATCCTATATTGTTGACTCAAACGTAATTGTTCACACCGACCATGCTACTATAAAATATCTTATGGAAAAGAAAGATGCTACACCTAGACTCATTAGGTGGGTTCTCTTGATTCAAGAATTTGATTTACACATTGTTGATAGGAAGGAAGCTAAGAACCCCATAGCTGATAACTTGTCTAGGTTAGAAAATATTCTTGATGACCCACTACCAATAGATGATAGTTTCCCTGACGAACAGTTAGCTGCAATGAATGTTTCTCAAAACACCCCTTGGTATGCTGATTATGCTAACTACATTGTCGCTAAATATATACCACCTAGCTTCACATACCAACAAAAGAAAAAATTCTTCTATGACTTGAGACATTACTTTTGGGATGACCCACATCTTAATAAAGAAGGAGTAGACGTTGTGTACCTGAGCATGAACAGGAACAAATCCTACGGAAATGTCATTCAGAAGCTTATGGAGGACATAATGCGGGAGATAGAACTGCTCACAAGGTTTTGCAATCTGGTTTTTATTGGTCTACTCTCTTCAAGGATGTCCGTAAGTTTGTCTTGTCTTGTGATGAATGTCAAAGAATTGGTAATATCGATAAGCGTCAGGAAATGCCAATGAATTATTCACTTGTTGTTGAACCCTTTGATGTTTGGGGTTTTGACTATATGTGACCTTTTCCTTCCTCTAAAGGATACAATCATATTTTGGTTGCTGTTGATTATGTAACTAAGTGGGTAGAAGCTATTCCAACTAGTAGTATTGATCACCACACCTCCATTAAAACGCTTAAAGAGGTTATCTTCCCGAGGTTTGGAGTCCCTAGATATTTAATTACTGATGGTGGTTCACCCCTTATTCATGGTGCTTTCCGCAAGATGCTTGCTAAATATGATGTTAACCATAGAATTGCATCACCCTATCACCCTCAATCTAGTGGTCAAGTAGAACTTAGCAATAGAGAAATAAAATTGATATTACAAAAATCTGTCAATAGGTCTCGTAAGAATTGGTCTAAAAAATTAGATGATGCACTTTGGGCCTATAGAACAGCTTATAAAAATCCTATGGGTATGTCTCCATATAAAATGGTATATGGTAAAGCATGTCATTTGCCTCTAGAATTAGAACATAAAGAATTTTGTGCAATTAAAGAACTTAACTATGATTTCAAACTTGCCGGTGAGAAGAGGCTATTTGATATTAGCTCACTAGATGAATGGAGAACCCAAGCTTATGAAAATGCCAAATTATTTAAAGAAAAAGTAAAAAGATGGCATGACAAAAGAATCCAAAAGCGGGAATTTAAAATAGGAGACTATGTTCTTTTGTACAACTCTCGTTTAAGATTTTAGGCAGGTAAGCTTCTCTCAAAATGGGAAGGACCTTATATTATCGAAGAGGTTTATCGTTATGGAGCTATCAAGATTAATAACGCCGATGGTACTAACCCGAAGGTGGTCAATGGACAAAGAATTAAGCACTATATCTCAGGTACGCCTATTAACACTGAAAGCAATGTTATCCAAACCATGACACCAGAGGAACACATAAAAGAAACCTTACGGGACACTCCAGAATTCTGAAAAATAGGAGGTACCTGATACGGTAAGTAAACGGACTCCGAAAAATCCGCAAAAATATTTTTTGTCAGTTTTGGAATATTAGAAAATTTTGGGAATAAAGAAATAAACCGGAAGGTGATCGAGGTGAGCACGATACACCAGGGCACGCCAGGCACCCCTGGGCGCGCCCTGGTGGGTTGTGCCCACCTCGGATACCTTCCCGACTCCGTTTTCCTTCCATATGCTTGTTTTCCAAGAATAAAAATTCTCTCTATATACCCCCGGCTGTTTTGACAACCGCATCGCAGAAAAATCCTCTGTTCTTGTTTCGTGATGTTTCCCTGACAGATCTGAAAATATGTCGTCTCAAGATTCGGAGGGGGAGAGCCATGTTGAACCCTATGTTTCAGACCCAAAGATCTTTAGGGAAATTTACCTCTATCTTTGGACCTCAGAGGAAGAGGAAGATGCTATCATGAAGCAAATAAAAGATGATAGCTCTGAGGGAGAGGATGATCCATTACCTCAACCCGGAGACATGCATGTGGAATTTAAGAAATCAAGCCTCCCTAGAAGATACAAACCTAAGGTCCAATTTATCCCATCTCATTTTCTGCAGGAGAGCAAGGCGGCATTATGCAAAAACATATTAAAGCTCGAGATGGAAAATGATGATCTAAGGGAGGAACACTTTATGCTCAAATATAAGTTGAAGAAGAAGGTTGCATCATCACCACCACCAAAGGAGACTTGAACACACAGGTATGAGCACTCCCCTTGGCTTGATCCAAGCTTGGGGGAGGTGCCCCGGTATCGTATCACCATCACTTTTATTCACCTTTTCTTATTTTAGTTCGATCTTTAGTTTCCATTTCCTTTAGTTGAATAAAAGTTTAGTTTGATTTATTTTCGTGTGTTAGTTTCGTGGCCTATCTATCTATGTAATCGAGTGAAAGTTATATAATAAAGTTTAGTTTGAGTTTTTGTCTCTCTACTTTCTTGCTGCAATCAAAATAAAAGAAAAGAGAAATAAATGAAAAGAATCATATGCTAATCTTATGGTGAGTAATGACATCACATAAGGAAAAGTATAAGTAGTAAAATTTATTGGGGATTGACAAACATAGCATTGGTCAATGATGCAATTCATGAAATAATTAATAAGGGAAGAGAAGATTCACATGCTAATACACCATCTTGGACATCTTTTATGATTGTGAGCCCCCATTAAATATTATATGTCAAAATTGTTGACGTTGGACAAGGAAGACAACGTAATGATTTATGTTTGTTCATATCCACATAGAAGTTATATTGTCATAGATCCTTCAACATGTGGTGCTTGCCCAATATCTTTGCTAGCCAAAAATTCCGCACTAAGTAGAGAAACTACTTGTGCATCCAAAAACCCAAAACCAAACTCATTCTTTGAGAGTCCACCATACCTACCTATGGATCGAGTAAGATCCTTCAAGTAAGTTGTCATCGGTGCAATAAGGCAATAAAAATTGCTTCTAAAAAAGTGTTTTGATCAATTAGTGTAAGAGAAAATTGAGCGCTATACGAACTTATGATGGCAAAGTAATAAAAGCGACGGACTGCATAATAAAGGTTGCTGTCATAGGGGGCAATATAGCGTGACGTTCTTTTACATTAAGGGATTGGGCATACAAACCAATAAGCGCAAGACAACCTCTGCTTCCCTCTACGAAGGGACTATCTTTTACTTTTATGTATTTACTTTTATGCAAAGAGTCAAAGTATTCTCCCCTATTCTTTTTACTTTTTCCTTTTGCAAGCATCATGTGGTGAGGAAAGATCTAGGAACATATATCCAGTTGGATATGGGTGGACATGAGTTATTATTGTTGACATCACCCTTGAGGTGAATACGTTGGGAGGCGAAACTATAAGCCCCTATCTTCCTATGTGTCCGGTTGAAACTTTTTGTTCATGGGTATGACGTGAGTGTTAGCAATCATAGAAGACTAAATGATGGTTGAGTATGTGGACTTGCCAAAAGGCTCCGACATGAGACCCTTCCTGAAAATATGATGAATTGTAGTTGCAAAGTTGACTGAGAACATAGTTTGTTGGTTTTCAATAAGGTTTATGCTTCATACTTCTATGTTGTGATGAATTGTTACTTGTTCATGGGAAGCTATATGATAAAAATGTACTGAATAAGTTTTATGATAGAGTTTGTTGTTGTTATGATAATAAGCATTATGCTACTATGTCCGTATTTTTTTTTATCGACACCTCTCTCTCAAACCATGTGGACATGTTTTTCAATATCGGTTTTCGCTTGAGGACAAGCGAGGTCTAAGCTTGGGGGAGTTGATACGTCCATTTTGCATCATGATTTACTACTATTATTTATTATGTTTTGTTGAATAATAATGCTTTGGGGAGTGATTCTAATGCCTTTAGAAGCAATTTTTATTGCCTTATTGCACCGATGACAACTTACTTGAAGGATCTTTCTCGATCCATAGGTAGGTATGGTGGACACTCAAAGAATGAGTTTGGGTTTGGGTTTTTGGATGCACAAGTAGTATCTCTACTTAGTGCGGAATTTTGGCTAGCAAAGATATTGGGCAAGCACCACATGTTGAAGGATCTATGACAATATAACTTCTATGTGGATATGAACAAGCATAAATCATTACGTTGTCTTCCTTGTCCAACGTCAACAATTTTGACATATAATATTTGACGGGGGCTCACAATCATAAAAGATGTCCAAGATGGTGTATTTGCATGTGAATCATCTCTTCCCTTATTAATTCTTTCATGAATTGCATCATTGACCAATGCTATGTTTGTCAATCTCCAATAAATTTTACTACTTATACTTTTCCTTATGTGATGTCATTACTCACCATAAGATTAGCATATGATTCTTTTCATTTATTTTCTTTTCCTTTATTTTGATTGCAACAAGAAAGTAGAGAGGCAAAAACTCAAACTAAACTTTATTATATAACTCTCACTCGATTACATAGATAGATAGGCCACGAAACTAACACACGAAAATAGATCATGCTAAACTTTTATTCAACTAAAGCAAAGGGAAACTAAAGATCAAACTAAATAGGTAAAGGTGAATAAAAGTGGTGGTGATACGATACTGAACACCTCCCCCAAGCTTGGCTCAAGCCAAGGGGAGTGCCCATACCCGTGTACTCAAGTCTCCTTTGGTGGTGGTGATGAAGAAGGTGGTGGTGATGATGTAGTAGGCTTGTCCTCCAGCTTCCAGGGAAAGGGCTCCCCATCAAAGGTTGACACGAGAGTCCCCTGAGTCCTGCAACTGGCAACTAAACTCATACCTTTAAATCTCGCTTCGTATTCAAAGACTTGGTTTTGAAGATCATAAACTTGGCTCTGTAGAAAATTAATTTGCTTGTTGAGGGTGGAGATGATGTCCTTTACAGACCGGCCATCCACCATCTGATCACGGGTGAATTCCGTAATCATGGAGTGATTGGCACTAAGTCCGCGCTCCACCATCTTCTGTCACTTAAAGATTTCTTGTTCCACCGCCTCGAGCCTAGCCTCCACACTTCCGGTCTTCTTGGGTCCTTGAACATCGCGGATGTGGAGCACCCCCTCACGCATCTCAATGGCTTCAGGGTGCTTCATCACCTCTGGCAAGTACGGGTTGATGACATTCTCGAAGAACTTGTCCTTGGAGGATCTTGGTGGAGCCATGGAGATCTAGATATGACGAGAAAACAACAAGAAACAAAAACAGAGGATTTTTCTGTGATGCGGTCGTCAAAACAGTCGGGGGTATATATAGAGAATTTTTATACTTGGGAAACAAACATATGGAAGGAAAACGGAGTTGGGAAGGCATCCGAGGTGGGCACAACCCACCAGGGCACGCCCAGGGGTGCTTGGCGTACCCTGGTGTATCGTGCTCACCTCGATCACCTTCCAGTTTATTTTTTTTATTTCCAAATTTTTCTAATATTCCAAAACTGACAAAAAATATTTTTGCGGATTTTTCGGAGTCCGTTTACTTACCGTATCACGTACCTCCTATTTTTTTCAGAATTCTGGAGTGTTCCGGAAGGTTTCTTTTATGTGTTCCTTTGGTGTCATGGTTTGGATAACATTG
This sequence comes from Elymus sibiricus, assembly GCA_039707655.1. Taxonomy (NCBI): domain Eukaryota; kingdom Viridiplantae; phylum Streptophyta; class Magnoliopsida; order Poales; family Poaceae; genus Elymus; species Elymus sibiricus. The sequence continues at coordinate 77,647,335 of CM077673.1, forward strand.
CTTTCAACGTTAATAGGCGTACCTGAGACATAGTGCTTAATTCTTTGTCCATTGACCACCTTTGGGTTAGTACCTTCGGCGTTATTAATCCTGATAGCTCCAGATCGATAAACCTCGTTGATAATATATGGTCCTTCCCATTTGGAGAGAAGCTTTCCAGCCAAAAATCTTAAATGAGAGTTGAACAAAAGAACATAATCTCCTATTTTGAATTCACGCTTTTGGATTCTTTTGTCATGCCATCTTTTTACTTTTTCTTTGAATAGCTTGGCATTTTCATAGGCTTGGGTTCTCCATTCATCTAGTGAGCTAATATCAAATAGCATCTTCTCACCGGCAAGTTTGAAATCATAATTAAGTTCTTTAATTGCCCAAAATGCCTTATGTTCTAATTCTAGAGGCAAATGACAAGCTTTCCCATATACCATTTTGTATGGAGGCATACCCATAGGATTTTTATAAGCTGTTCTATAGGCCCAAAGTGCATCATCTAATTTCTTAGACCAATTCTTACGAGACCTATTGACAGTTTTTTGTAATATTAATTTTATTTCTCTATTGCTAAGTTCTACTTGACAACTAGATTGAGGATGATAGGGTGATGCAATTCTATGGTTAACATCATACTTGGCAAGCATCTTACGGAAAGCACCATGAATAAAGTGTGAACCACCATCGGTCATTAAATACCTAGGGACTCCAAACCTCGGGAAGATAACCTCTTTAAGCATTTTAATGGAGGTGTGGTAATCAGCACTACTAGTTGGAATAGCTTCTACCTACTTTGTGACAAAATCAACAGCAACCAAAATATGAGTGTAACCGTTAGAGGAAGGAAAAGGCCCCATATAATCAAAACCCCAAGCGTCAAATGGTTCAACAATAAGTGAATAATTCATAGGCATTTCCTGACGCTTATCGATATTACCAATTCTTTGACATTCATCACAAGACAAGACAAACTTACAGGCAACCTTGAAGAGAGTATGCCAATAAAAACCATATTGCAATACTTTCTGAGTAGTTCTATCTCCCGCATGATGTCCTCCATAAGCTTCGGAATGACATTTCTGTAGGATTTGTTCCTGTTCATGCTCAGGTACACAACGTCTAATAATACCATCTACTCCTTCTTTATAAAGATGTGGGTCATCCCAAAAGTAATGTCTCAAGTCATAGAATGTTTTTCTCTTTTGTTGGTATGTGAAGCTAGGTGGTATATACTTAGCGACAATGTAGTTAGCATAATCAGCATACCAAGGCGTGTTTTGAGAGACATTTATTGCAGCTAACTGTTCGTCAGGGAAACTATCATCAATAGGTAGTGGGTCATCAAGAATATTTTCTAACCTAGACAAGTTATCATCTACTGGGTTCTCAGCTCCCTTCCTATCAACGATGTGTAAGTCAAATTCATGAAGCAAGGGACCCCACCTAATGAGTCTAGGTTTAGCATCTTTCTTTTCCATAAGGTATTTTATGGCAGCATGATCGGTGTGAACAATAACTTTGGAATCAACAATATAGGATCTAAATTTATCACAAGCAAACACAACTGCTAAAAATTCCTTTTCAGTGGTGGCATAATTTCGTTGGGCACGGTCTAGAGTTTTGCTAGCATAATGGATAACATTCAGTTTCTTATCAACTCTTTGTCCTAGAACAACACCAACAGCATAATCCCTAGCATCACACATAATTCCAAAAGTCAAGTTCCAATCAGGTGGTTGTACGATAGGTGCAGAGGTTAAGGCTTTCTTGAGTGTTTCAAAGGCTTCCACGCAATCATCATAAAAAACAAAAGGAATATCCTTTTGCAAAATATTAGTAAGAGGCCTAGAAATTTTAGAGAAGTCTTTAATGAACCTCCTATAAAAACTAGCATGACCAAGGAAACTTCGAATACCTTTAATATCTTTGGGACATGGCATTTTCTCAATTGCATCAACTTTAGATTTATCCACCTCAATACCCCGTTCAGATATTTTATGCCCCAAGACAATGCCTTCATTAACCATAAAGTGGGACTTCTCCCAATTCAAGACAAGATTAGTTTGTTCACATCTCTGCAAAACTCGATCAAGGTTGCTTAAGCAATCATCAAAAGAAGTTCTGTAAACGGAAAAATCATCCATGAAAACCTCCACAATCTTTTCACAAAAATTAGAGAATATAGCAGTCATACATCTTTGAAAGGTAGCAGGTGCATTGCATAAACCAAAAGGCATACGTCTATAAGCATAGGTTCCAAAAGGGCAAGTAAAGGTGGTTTTCCCTTGATCGGATTGTGACACAGGTATTTGAGAGAAACCAGAATATCCATCTAGGAAAAAAAAGTGTGTGTGCTTAGATAGTCTTTCTAGCATTTGATCAATGAAAGGCAGAGGGTAATGATCTTTCCTAGTAGCTTTATTTAATTTTCTAAAATCAATTACCATTCTATAGCCAGTGACAATTCTTTGTGGAATGAGTTCATTCTTATCATTAGGAACAACGGTAATACCTCCTTTCTTAGGGACACAATGAACGGGACTTACCCATCTACTATCAGCAATAGGATAAATTATACCTGCTTCCAGAAGTTTTAATATTTCAGTTCTTACCACTTCCGTCATCTTAGGATTCAATCGACGTTGGTGATCAACAATGGGTTTAGCATCTGGTTCCATATTAATCTTGTGTTGACATAGAGTGGGACTAATGCCCTTAAGATCATAAAGAGTATATCCAATAGCAGTCCGGTGCTTCCTCAGAACTTTCAATGATCTTTCTTCTTCATGTTCTGAAAGGTTAGCACTAATAATAACAGGATATATCTTTTTCTCATCAAGATAAGCATACTTCAAAGTGTCAGGCAATTGTTTCAATTCAAACATAGGATCACCTTTAGGTGGAGGAGGACCTCCAAGAGTTTCAATAGGCAAATTTTGTTTCAGGAGTGGTTGTTGTTCAAAGAAAATTTTATCTATTTCATTTCTTTCACGCAAGAGCATATCATTTTCATGGTCAAGCAAATATTGTTCTAATGGATCGGTGGGAGGCACAGCAATAGAAGCAAGACCAATTATTTCATCCTTACTAGATAACACTTTATCACGAGGTCGTCTACTAAACTTGGAAAAATTAAACTCATGAGACACACTACCAAAGCTGACACCGACATTTTTTTTTCACAATCTATCTTAGCATTGACGGTGCTCAAGAAAGGTCTACCAAAGATAATGGGACAAAAGTCATCTTGTGGGGAACCAAGGACTATAAAATCAGTAGGGTATTTTACTTTCCCACACAAGACTTCAACATCTCTAACAATCCCAAGTGGTGTGATAGTGTCTCTATTAGCAAGTTTAATAGTAACATCAATGTCTTCCATTTCAGCAGGTGCTATTTCATCCATAATTTCTTGGTATAGAGTAAAAGGGATAGCACTCACACTAGCACCCAAATCACATAAACCATGATAGCAATGATCTCCTATTTTGACTGAGACAACGGGCATGCCTTCTATGGGTCTATGTTTATCTTTTTCATCGGGTTTAGTAATTCTAGCAGCTTCATCACAGAAGTAGATAACATGCCCATCAATATTTTCTACCAAGAGATCTTTAACCATAGCAATACTAGGTTCTACTTTAATTTTTTCAGGGGGTTTAGGTGCTCTTATATTACTCTTACAAACCACAGTTGATACCTTAGCATGTTCCTTTATCCTAACAAGGAAAGGTGGTTTTTCAATATAAGCGGTAGGCACAACTGGATCAACATTGTAAAAGATGGTTTCTTCTTTAGCTATGACTGGTTCTTTAATTTCTTCTTTAATAGGGGGATGATATTTAAACCACTTCTCCTTAGGGAGGTCAACGTGAGTAGCAAATGCTTCACAGAAAGAGGCTACTATCTCAGAGTCAAGTCCATATTTAGTGCTAAACTTGTGAAAAGTATCGGTATTCATAAAAGATTTAACACAATCAAATTCAAGTTTTATACCTGACTCATTACCATCGTCGAGTTCCCAATCTTCAGAGTTGCGTTTAATTCTTTCCAAGAGATCCCACTTGAATTCAATAGTCTTCTTCATATAAGAACCAGCACAAGAAGTATCGAGCATGGATTGATCATTATGAGAAAGCCGAGCATAAAAATTCTGAATGATAACTTCTCTCGGAATGTCATGATTGGGGCATGAATATAACATTGACTTAAGCCTCCCCCAAGCTAGAGCGATGCTTTCTCCTTCACGACGCCAAAAATTATATATATAATTCCGATCACGATGAACTAGATGCATGGGATAAAACTTTTGATGGAATTCCAATTGCAAACGATTCCAGTTCCACTATCCAAGATCATCACATAGCCTATACCATGTCAATGCTTTTCCCTTCAAAGATAAAGGAAAAACCTTCTTCTTAACCTCATCTCCGGGTAAACCTGCAAGCTTAAATAATCCACAGATTTCGTTCACATATAAGAGGTGCATATCAGGATGTTCAGTTCCATCTCCCACATAAGGTTTAGCAAGCAGTTGTTCTACCATACCCAAAGGAATTTCATAAGTAATATTTTCAGTAGGTGCAGTAGGTTGAGGGGCAACTAATTGTGGTTCCGGTCGAGGTGAAGATACCCCGAACAAACCCCTCAAAGGATTGTTTTCCATAGTAGCAAGTACCAATAAATTTCAGCACGTAGTATAAGTTTTTCCTTACCGATTTCCACTTACCAAGAGCGCTTCACTCCCCAGCAACGGCGCCAGAAAAGAGTCTTGATGACCCACAAGTATAGGGGATCAATCGTAGTCCTTTCGATAAGTAAGATTGTCAAACCCAACGAGGAGCAGAAGGAAATGACAAGCGGTTTTCAGCAAGGTAATTTCTGCAAGCACTGAAATTGTAGGTAACACATAGTTTGATAGCAAGATAATTGGTAACAAGCAAGTAACGGTAACGGTAAACAAAGTACAGCAAGGTAGCCCAATCCTTTTAGGCAAAGGACGGGCCAGAACAATCTCTAGTAATAGGCAAAGTGTTCTTGAGGGTACACGGAAATTTCGTCAAGTCACTTTTATCATGTTGGTTTGATTCGTGTTCGCTACTTTGATAATTTGATATGTGGGTGGACCGGTGCTTGGGTGCTGTTCTTACTTGAACAATCTCCCACTTATGATTAACCCCCTCGCAAGCATCCGCAACTACGAGAAAAGTATTAAGATAAAATCTAACCATAGCATTAAACGTTTGGATCCAAATCAGCCCCTTACGAAGTAGCGCATAAACTAGGTTTAAGCTTCTATCACTCTAGCAACCCATCATCTAATAACTACTCCACAATGCATTCCCTTAGGCCCATGAATGGTGAAGTGTCATGTAGTCGACGTTCACATGACACCACTAAGGGAATCACAACATACATATCATCAAAATATCGAACACATATCAAATTCACATGATTACTTGCAACATGACTTCTCCCGTGACCTCAAGAACAAAGGTAACTACTCACAAATAATAATCATGCTCAAGATCAGAGAGGTATTGAATAGCATAATGGATCTAAACATATAATCTTCCACCAAATAAACCATATAGTAATCAACTACGCAAGGTAATCAACACTACTAGTCACCCACAGGTACCAATCTGAGGTTCCGGTACAAAGATTGAACACAAGAGATGAACTAGGGTTTGAGAGGAGATGATGATGTTGAAGATGTTGATGAAGATTGGCCCCCCAAATATGAGAGGGGTGTTGGTGATGACAATGGCTTCGATTTCCCCCTCCGGGAGGGAAGTTCCCCCGGCGGAATCGCTCCGCTGGAGGGCAAAAGTGCTCCTGTCCAAGTTCCGCCTCGAGGCGGCGGCGCTTCATCCTGAAAGTCCTCCCCTGATTTTTTTTTCTAGGTCAAATGTGACTATATACCAGAAGATGGGCTCCGGAGGTGGGCCGAGGTTGCCACAATACACCAGGGCGTGCCCAGGGGGGTCTGGCGCGCCCTGGTGGGTTGTGCCCACCTGGCTGGCCCCCTCCGGTAGTTTTCTGCTCCAGTATTTTTTATTAAATACAAAAATAGTCTCCGTAAAGTTTCAGCTTCATTGGAGTTGTGCAGAATAGGTATCTCTGATGTGCATTTCTTAGGTCCAGAATTCCAGCTGCCGGTATTCTCCCCCTTTGTGTAAACCTTGCATATTGTGAGAGAAAAGGCATTAGAATCACTCCCTAAAGCATTATTATTCAACAAAACATAGTAAATAACAGTAGGAAATCATGATGCAAAATGGACGTATCAATCTCTTACCGATTTGTCATTATCATTTTGGGGTTATGCATTAGAGAGAACTACATTCACTTTAATAGGGCACCATCTAAATCTGTTGAGATGACACCGTATGAATTATGGTTTGGCAAAAACCTAAGCTGTCGTTTCTTAGAGTTTGGGAATGCAACACTTATGTCTGATTAGCTCGAACCCAAAGCGGAAAAGTACATCTTCATAAGATACCCTAAAGCAACAATTGGGTATACCTTCTATCATAGATCTGAAGGCAAGGTCTTTGTTGCCAAGAATGGATCCTCTCCAGAGAAGGATGTTCTCTCAAAAGAAGTGAGTGAGAGGAAGGTAGAACTTGATAAGGTTGTTGAACCTTCAATTGAATTGGAAAAGTAGCACAACACAGAAAGGTGTTCCTGTGATGTGTAAACCAATTTAAGAGGAAGCTAATGATTATGATCTTGAAACTTTGGATCAAGTTACTACCGAACCTCGTAGGTCGACAAGGACACGTACTGCCCCGAGCGATACGGTGATCCGGTCTTGGAGGTCATGTTGTCAGACAACAGTGAACCTACGAGCTATGAAGAAGCGATGGTGGGCCCGGATTCCAACAAATGGATAGGAGCCATGAAATCCGAGATAGGATACATGTATGAAAACCAACTATGGACTTTGGTAGACTTGCCCGATGAACGGCAGGCTGTTAAGTACAAATGGATCTTTAAGAAGAAGACAGACGCTGATGGTAAATGTCACCATTTATAAAGCTCGACTTGTCGCAAAGAGGTTTCCGACAAGTTCAAGGAGTTGACTACAATGAGATTTTCACATCCGTAGCGATGCTAATTTCTGTTGGAATTATGTTAGCAGTTGCTACATTTTTTTATTATGAAATCTGGCAGATGGATGTCAAAACAGAGTTTCCTTAACGGTTTCCGTGAGGAAAGGTTGTATGTGATACAACCAGAAGGTTTTGTCGGTCCTAAGGATGCTAAAAGGTATGCAAGCTCCAGCGATCCTTCTATGGACTGGAGCAAGCATCTCGGAGTTGGAATATACGCTTTGATGAGGTAATCAAAGCTTTTGGGTTTATACAAAGTTTATAAGAAACTTGTATTTACAAGAAAGTGAGTGGGAACTCTATATAATTTCTGATAAGTATATGTGGATGACATATTGTTGATCGGAAATAATGTAGAATTTCTTGAAAGCATAAAGGGTTGTTTGAAAGGAATTTTTCAAAGGAAGACCTGGATAAAGCTGCTTAAATATTGGGCATCAAGATCTATAGAGATAGATCAAGACGCCTGATAAGACTTTCAATGAGTACATACCATGACAAGATTTTGAAAGAGTTCAAAATGGATCAGTCAAAGAAGGAGTACAAGAGTGATCCAGGAGTGGATCACTGGACAGCGGTCAAAATTATCCTTAGTAACTGGAGGACTAAGGAAATGTTTCTCGATTATGGAGGTGATAAAGAGTTCATCGTAAAGGGTTACGTCGATGCAAGTTTTGACACCGATCCGGATAACTCTAAGTAGCAAACCGGATACGTATAGTGGAGCAGACATTTGGAATAGCTCCAAGTGGGGCGTAGTAGCAGCATCTACAGTATGACATAGAGATTTGCAAAGTATACACGGATCTGAATGTTGCAGACCCGTTGACTAAACCTCTCTCACAAGCAAAACATGATCGAACCCTAGAACTCATTGGGTGTTAATCACGTGGTGATGTGAACTAGATTATTGACTCTAGTGCAAGCGGGAGACTATTGGAAATATGCCCTAGAGGCAACAATAAATTGGTTATTATCATATTTCCTTGTTCATGATAATCGTTTATTATCCATGCTATAATTGTATTGATCGGAAACTCAGATACATGTGTAGATACATAGACAACACTATGTCCCTAGTGAGCCTCTACTAGACTAGCTCGTTGATCAAAGATGGTCAAGGTTTCCCGACCATAGACATGAGTTGTCATTTGATAATGGGATCAAATCATTAGGTGAATGATGTGATGGACAAGACCTAACCGTAAGCATAGCATTTGATCGTAATAGTTTATTGCTACTGCTTTCTTCATGTCAAGTATCTGTTCCTAAGACCATGAGATCATGCAACTCCCTTGCACCAGAGGAATGCCTTGTGTGTATCAAACGTCACAACGTAACTGGGTGATCATAAAGATGCTCTAGAGGTATCTCCGAGGGTGTCTGTTGGGTTGGCATGGATCGAGACTGGGATTTGTCACTCCGTATGACGGAGAGGTATCTCTGGGCCCACTCGGTAATACAACATCACAAGAAGCTTGCAAGCAATGTGACTAAGGAGTTAGTCACGGGATCTTGTATTACAGAACAAGTAAAGAGACTTGTCAGAAACGAGATTGAACTAGGTATGGAGATACCGATGATCGAATCTCGGGCAAGTAGCATACCGCTGGACAAAAGGAACTGAATACGGGATTGACTGAATACTTGACATCGTGGTTCGACCGATAATGATCTTCGTGGAATATATGGGAACCAATATGGGCATCCAGGTCCCACTATTGGTTATTGACCGGAGAGGTGTATCGGTCATGTCCACATGATTCTCGAACCCTTAGGGTCCGCACGCTTAACGTTCGGTGACGCTAGATTAGTATTGGGATATTGACATTGGTGACCGAATGTTGTTCGGAGTCCCGGATGAGATCTGGACGTCACGAGGAGCTCCGGAATGGTCCGGAGGTAAAGATTTATATATGGGAAGTCATATTTTGGCTACCGGAAAAGTTTCGGGTTTTACCGGTATTGTACCGGGAAGCTTCCGGAAGGTTCCGGAATGTTCTAGAAGGTTTCGGAGGGTTCCGAAGGAGTCCAGAAGGGTCCCTCCAGCACCTAGGGCATGCATGGGCTGTAGGGGGGTGTCCTAGCCTTATTGGGCCAGGCGCACCAGCCCCCTAAGGCCCATCTGCCAAGGGGAAGGCAAACCCTAAGGGGGAGGGCCCTCCACTTGGCTTGGAGGGCACTCCTCCCTCTTTGGCCGCCTCCCCTCCTTGGAGGAGGGTCTAGCGCTGCACCCCCAGCCCTCCAAGACCCCTATATATAGTGGGGAGGAGGCACAAGGGCTGGACACAACAATTCCCACACCCTGCGGCCTCCCCTCTCTCCCGTTCTTCCTTGTTCGCAGTTCCGGAGGCGCTTGGCGAAGCCCTGCCGAGATTGCTCCATCACCATCTCCACCATGCCATCGTGCTGGTTGAGATCCCATCTACTTCTCCTTCCTCTCTTGCTGGATCAAGAAGGAGGAGACGTCATCGATTCGCATGTGTCCTGAACGCGGAGGTGCCGTCCGTTCGGTGACAGATCGGATCAGATCGCGATTGGATCGTAAAGAGTACGACTACATCAACCGCGTTATATACGCATCCGCTTAGCGATCTACAAGGGTATGTAGATACACTCCCCCTCTCATAACTATGCATCTCCATGGATAGATCTTGGGTGTTCGTAGGAATTTTTTTGTTTCCCATGCAATGTTCCCCAACACCTGGTGCGCCCTGATGTATCGTGGGGCCCACGGAGGTCTTTTCCACCGCCTCTCAGCTCTATAAATCCTCAGAAATTCCAGAAACCCTAGAGGGGGAGACAAAACGCAATTCCAGCTGCCACAAGTTCCAGAACCACGAGATCCAATCTAACACCATCACGGAGGGGTTCATCCTCCTCATGGGTGCCTCTCCGATGATGCGTGAGTAGTCCACCATAGACCTACGGGTCCGTAGGTAGTAGCTAGATGGCTTCCTCTCTCTCTCTTTTGATTCTCAATACAACGGTCTCTTGGAGATATGTTTGATGTAATGACTTTTTGCAGTGTGTTTGTTGGGATCCGATGAAGTTTGAGTTCATGATCAGTTTCTATCCATGAATATTATTTGAGTCTTCTTTGATCTCTTATATGCATGATTATTTATAGCATCTTATTTCTTCTTCGAATCTTTGGTTTAGTTAGGCCAACTAGATAGATTTTTCTTGCCATGGGAAGAGGTGCTTTGTGATGGGTTCGATCTTGCGGTGTCCTCTCCCAGTGACAGAAGGGGCAACGACGCACGCATGTATCGTTGCTATTAAGGATAATAAGATGGGGTCTATTCCTACATGAATAGATCTTGTCTACACCATGTCATCGTTCTTATTACATTACTCTGTTTCTCCATGAACTTAATACACTGGATGCATGCTGGATAGCGGTCGATGTGTGGAGTAATAGTAGTAGATGCAGAATCGTTTCGGTCTACGAATCTTGGACGTGATGCCTATATATTGATCATTGCCTTGGATATCGTCATGATTATTTGATCTTTTATCAATTGCCCAATAGTAATTTGTTTACCCACCGTGTGCTATTTTCTTGAGAGAAGCCACTAGTGAAATCTACGGCCCCCGGGTCTATTCTTTTAATATATTGCTTTCCGATCTATCTTTTCCGCATTTGTTTTCAGATCTATTATTCCAAAAATCCAAAAATACCTTGCTGCACTTTTTATTTGCATATTTTATTTTGTGTTCTTGTGCGATCTATTTATCCAATTTAATCCAAACCAATCTATCTTTTTTAGCGTAGAGAGATTGACAACCTCTCTTACGCGTCGGGTTGCAAGTATTTGTTCTTTGTGTGCAGGTACCGTTTACATAGTGTTGCATGGTTCTCCTACTGGTTCGATAACCTTGGTTTCATAACTGAGGGAAATACTTATCGTAGTTGTGCTGCATCATCCCTTCCTCTTTGGGGAAATACCGATGCAGTCTCAAGCCATGTCAGCGCCACCCTGACTTGGGTGGCAAGCCACCTCTAGGGCCACCACCCCACCCCTTGGCCGCCGCCCCCCTAGGGTGGGAACCCTAGGGCGCCGGCCCCCTCCTCCCTTCCCACTATATATATGAGAGGAGAGGGAGGGCTGCCGCACCACAAGCCACGGCGCAGCCCTCCCTCTCCCCTAGATCGTTTTTCTCCTCTAGATTCGTTTCGGTAGTGCTTTGCGAAGCCCTGCCGGACAGCTCCACCACCACCGCCACCACGCCGTCGTGCTGCCGGAGAACTCATCTACCTCTCCGCCCTTGTTTGCTGGATCAAGAAGGCGGAGACGTCATCGAGCTGTACGTGTGCTGAACGTGGAGGTGTCGTCCGTTCGGCGCTAGATCGGAACGGAACAAGATTGGATCGCGGGATGGATCGTGATTGGATCGCGAAGACATTCGACTACACCAACCGCGTTTCTTAACACTTCCCTCTTAGCGATCTACAAGGGTATGTAGATGCACTCCCCCTCTCGTAGTTGTTGATCTCCATAGATAGATCTTGGGTGTTCGAAGGAAAAAAAATTGTTTCCCATGCAACGTTCCCCAACAAAGGGGGCTGAGCGCGCCCTGTTGGCTTGGCACCAACAAGTGCCCCCCTCTGGTGGGTCTTCGCTCCATAATTCTTCATATTTTCCAGAAAAAATCCACAAAAAGTTTCATCCAATTCCGAGAACTTTTATTTTTGCACAAAAATAACACCATGGCAGTTCTACTGAAAACAGCGTCAGTCCGGGTTAGTTTCATTCAAATCATGCAAATTAGAGTCCAAAACAAGAGCAAAAGTATTTGGAAAAGTAGATATGTTTGATACGTATTAGTACGTTTGATAGATTGTCATGACTTCGGCTTAGTCTGAGCTGTTTGTTAGGTGGCTAACAATGCTGTCACCGGCGAGGCGAGATTCGCCATACTTGGCTACCTGCTTCACGACCCAACAAGTTGGAAGGTTGTGGTTTGGGTTGGGGTTGAGCTGTGTTGAGTGGATATGACATGGTCTGTCTAGCAGCCTGTCAAGGGTGGTCCGTGGCCCTATTTTCTTCTTCTTTGGCGATGGTGCAGTTAGGGCAGAGCGCCTAGAAGGAGCTTGTTGCGAGGCTGGGTGGTAGTATGTAGGCTCACCGGATCTAGTAGGCTGTTCGCACATCCAATCGTCCTCCATACTGCAGAATTTTTCTACCAGGTCGGAGAGCTCGGGGAATGTCTGGACTCGGCGCTGGGCAAGGGCATTTAATACCCCCCGCGTCGCCACAATTGTGGCAGAAGGCAGTCAGTAGTTCGGCATCCTGGCAGTTGGCTATTCTGAGAAATCTTGACCAAAATTATCTGACGGTCTCCCCAACTTGCTGCTTTATGTAGATCCCGAGTTATCCGGGCATTACTCAATGTGGGGGTGTGTGGGATCAATTTTTTCAATCCGATCGGGCGGGGGGGGGGGCTCTATCGCACCTCATGTTTGTTGTGGGGAGGTTCTACGGGGTTTGGATCAATGTCCGAAACGCCCATCCTCCTTATTCGATTAGTCCAACATTTGTTCCTCAAATGGGAGTTCGGATCTGGGGTTTCCTTGACGGGAGCGCGACGCTCCGGGTGGAACTCCAGATCGCATCTTGCCGCCTCTATGGGGAGTGCGCCTCGGGACTCACCGTCTCTTCGGATGACTCGTCAAAGAAAGTTTGGGGACGATGAAAGCCTCAATGGGATTCAGATCATCGATTGGGGAAGCCATCGATTCCGATGATCACGCAACGAGCTCTCAATGAAAGCACCAATGTCGGTGTCAAAACTGGCAGACCTTGGGTAGGGGGGCGAGCTGTCAGATCGGATCGATGGTAACAGGAGACAAGAAACACAAGGCTTTTACCCAGGTTCGGGCCCTCTCGATGGAGGTAAAATCCTATGTCATGTTCTTGTTGTATTGATGATGTAGCGAGTACAGAGTTGATCTACCTCGAGATTGTATGTTTGTGGTCTAAACCCTAGGGATTATGAAGTTGTGTATATGTCCCCCCTATGGGCTAAACCCCATGGTTTATATAAGCACCGAGGGTATCTAGGGTTACATGAATGTCAGTTACCATCTATGGATTACATGTCGAACGAATCATTTCTTCTTGGACCACACGCCAAGTATTCGGTAGAGTCCGGTACGCTTACGCTCCATCAGAGGGCCTACGAAGTCCTTCCCCTTGATGGGCCTCCATCCTGGCCCATGGATTAGATCACCTCGGCTGGGACCCCCTAGTCAAGGAGTCCCTCACCCACCTTGTGTCATGGCAACATGCATCTTCTATCCCATTTAGATTCGATTAACTTGACGCAAGGGCGGGATGTGTCTCGCCAGAATCTCACTACATCTGGGTCCCATAGTTGACTATATGTACCGTGCACGCTAGCACATAGAGATTCTAGTGGACAATAATAAACAAATGTGGAAATCGAAGATGCCACTTAAAGTTAAGATTATCATTTGATATCTTCGAAGAGGAGTTGTGCTAACTAAAGACAACCTCGCAACTGGAATTGAAGTAAGAAGTGTAGTTTTTGTACTCATGACGAGACAATCAAACATCTCTTCTTTCAATGCAAGTTTGCGCATTCTACATGGTTAGCAATCCAAATAGTGTTGGAAATATGCCCTAGAGGCAATAATAAAATGGTTATTATTATATTTCCTTGTTCATGATAATCGTTTATTATCCATGCTATAATTGTATTGATTGGAAACTCATATACATGTGTGGATACATAGACAACAAAGTGTCCCTAGTAAGCCTCTACTAGACTAGCTCGTTGATCAAAGATGGTTAAGGTTTCCTACCATAGACATGAGACGTCATTTGATAGCGGGATCACATCATTAGGAGAATGATGTGATGAACAAGACCCAAACAATGAACGTAGCATATGATCGTGTCAGTTTATTGCTATAGTTTTCTGCATGTCAAGTATCTGTTCCTATGACCATGAGACCATGCAACTCACTGACACCGGAGGAATACCTTGTGTGTATCAAACGTCGCACCGTAACTGGGTGACTATAAAGATACTCTACAGGTATCTCCGAGGGTGTCTGTTGAGCTGGCATGGATCGAGACTGGGATTTGTTACTCCGTGTGACGGAGAGGTATCTCAGGGCCCACTCGGTAATACAACATCACAAGCCTTGCAAGCAAAGTGACTAAAGAGTTAGCCACAGGATCTTGTATTACGGAACGAGTAAAGAGACTTGCCGGTAACGAGATTGAACTAGGTATAGAGATACCGACGATCGAATCTCGGGCAAGTAACATACCGATAAACAAAGGGAACATCATACGGGATTGACTGAATCCTTGACATAGAGGTTCAACCGATAAAGATCTTCGTAGAATATGTAGGAACCAATATGGGCATCCAGGTCCCGCTATTGGTTATTGACGTTAGAGGTGTCTCGGTCATTTCTACATAGTTCTCGAACCCGCAGGGTCTGCACACTTAACGTTCGGTGACGTTTCAGTAGTATTGAGATATATGTGTTGGTGACCGAAGGTTGTTCGGAGTCCCGGATGAGATCCCGGATGTCATGAGGAGCTCCGGAATGGTCCGGAGGTAAAGATTTATATATAGGAAAGTGGTACTTGGGTTCCGGAAAAGTTTCGGGTATTTCCGGTAGTGTACCGGGAGTGGCGAATGGGTTCCGGGGGTCCACCGGGTGGGGCCCACCCACCCCGGGGGCCACATGGGCCCAAGAGGTGGCGCACCAGCCCCTAATGGGCTGGGGAACCGACCCCATAAGGGCCCATATGCCCAAGAGGAAAAAAGGTGGAGATAGGAAGGAATAGGACTCCTTCCTAATATGAATCCACTTCCTAGTAGGAAGTGGATTGGACTCCTCCTTGCCCTGGTTCGGCCGACCCCTAGGGGAAACCCTAGGGAGGCTTGCTCCTCCCTCTCCCTCCTATATATACTAGAGGAATAGAGCCCCAAAACCCACGGCCACGTGCTAGTTCTCTATTCTCTAGTTCCTCCACCAAATAGATTCCAGTAGTGCTTAGGCGAAGCCCTGCCGGGATAACTCCACCATCACCACCACCACGCCGTCGTGCTGCTAGAGATCTCATCTACATCTCCGCCCCCTCCACCTGGATCAAGAAGGCGGAGATCGTCATCGAGCTGCACGTGTGCTGAACGCGGAGGTGCCGTCAATTCAGCGCTAGATCATGATTGGATCGCGGGACGGCTTGCGATTTGGATAGCGAAGACGTTCGACTACATCAACCGCGTTTCTTAACGCTTCCCGCTTAGCGATCTACAAGGGTATGTAGATCCACTCTCCCTCTCATAGATGCTCATCACCATGGATAGATCTTGCGTGTGCGTAGGAAAATTTTTGTTTCCCATGCAACGTTTCCCAACAGTGGCATCAAGAGCTAGGTCTATGCGTAGATGAGATCACGAGTAGAACACAAAGGAGTTTGTGGGCGTTGATATTCAGATTGCTTCCTCCCTTGGTCTTTTCTTGATTCAGCGGTATTGTGGGATGAAGCGGCCCGGACCAACCTTACTCGTACACTTACGAGAGACCGGTTCCATCAACTGACATGTAACTTCGTTGCATAAAGATGGCTGGCGGGTGTCTGTTTCTCCCACTTTAGTCGGATCGGATTTGACCAAGGCGGTCCTTGAGAAGGTTGAATAGCAATTTGTGTATCACCGTTGTGGTTTTGCGTAGGTAAGAATCGTTCTTGCTAGATACCCATAGCAGCCACGTAAAACATGCAACAACAATTAGAGGGCGTCTAACTTGTTTTTGCTGGGTATGTTGTGATATGATATGGCCAATGACATGATGAGATATATGTGATGTATGAGATGATCATGTTATGTATAGATAATCACGACTTGCATGTCGATGAGTACGACAAACGGCAGGAGCCATAGGGTTGTCTTTAATTTATTTTCGCCGTTTTGCTTTACTTTATCGCTATGAGTTAGCAATAGTTGTAGAAGCAATAGTTGGCACGACAACCTCATGGCGACACGTTGATGGAGATCAAGATGATGGAGATCATGGTGTCATGCCAGTGACGATGGAGATCATGCCGGTGCTTTGGAGATGGAGATCAAAGGCACAAGTTCATGGCCATATCATGTCACTTATGATTTGCATGTGATGTTAATCCTTTTATGCATCTTATTTTGCTTAGGACGACGGTAGCATTATAAGGTGATCCCTCACTAAAATTTCAAGATAAAATTGTGTTCTCCACGAGTGTGCACCGTTGCGAAAGTTCGTCGTTTCGAGACACCACGTGATGATCGGGTGTGATAGACTCTACGTTCACATACAACGGGTGCAAGCCAGTGTTGCATGTGCGGAACACTCGGGTTAAACTTGACGAGCCTAGCATGTACAGACATGGCCTCGGAACACAAGAGACCAAAAGGTATAGCATGAGTCATATAGTAGATATGATCAACATGAAGATGTTCACCATTGAAACCACCTCATCTCACGTGATGATCGGACTTGGGTTGGTGAATTTGGATCATGTGACACTCGAATGACCAGAGGGATGTCAATTTGAGTCATATAGTAGATATGATCAATATGATTAATTGAACTCATTATCATGAACATAGTCAAAATGTCTTTGCAAATTATGTTGTAGATCACTAGCTCGCGCTGTAGCTCCCCTGTGTTTTTATACGTTCCTAGAGAAAATAGAGTTGAAAGATGATGGTAGCAATAATGCGGACTGGGTCCGTGATCTGAGGATTGTCCTCATTTGCTGCACATAAGGCTTATGTCCTTAATGCACTGCTCGGTGCGCCACCCCCTCAAGCGTCGCCTGTAGATGTTGTGAACATCTGACAGGCACGTTTTGATGACTACTTGATAGTTCAGTGCGTCATGCATTACGTCTTAGAATTGAGGCTCCAAAACGTTTTTGAACGTCATGGAACATATGAGATGTTCTAAGAGCTGAAATTGGGATATCAGGCTCGTGCCCGTGTTGAGAGGTATGAGACCTCCAACAAGATTCTTTGCCTGCAAGATGAAGGAGAATAGCTCAATCGGTGAGCATGTGCTCAGATTGTCTGGGTGCTACAATCGCTTGAATCGAGTGGGAGTTGATCTTCCAGATAAGATAGTGGTTGATATAGTTCTCCAAGTCACTGCCACAAAGCTACTAGAGCTTCGTGATGAACTATAAAATGCCAGGGATGGAAATAATGATCCCCGAGCTATTCACGATGTTTGCCACCGCGAAGGTAGAAATCAAGAAGGAGCATCAAGTGTTGATGGTTAGTAAAACCACTAGTTTCGAGAAGGGCAAGGGCAAGGAGGGATACTTCATGGATGGCAAGCCAGTTGCTGCTCCAGTAAAGAAACCCAAGGTTGAACCCAAACCCGAGACTGAGTGCTTCTATTATGAGGAGAACGGTCATTGAAGCGGAACTGCCCTAGATACTTGGTAGATAAGAAGGCTGGCAACGTCAACAGAAGCATATTTGATATACGTTTTATTCATGTGTACCTTGCTAGTACTCCTAGTAGCACCTGGGTATTAGATACCGATTCAATTGCTAAATGTTGGTAACTCGAAATAAAAGCTACGGAATAAACGGAGACTAGCTAAGGGCGAGGTGACGATGTGTGTTGGAAGTGTTTCCAAGGTTGATGTGATCACCATCGCATGCTCTCTCTACCTTCAGGATTAGTGATGAACCTAAATAAATGTTATTTGGTGTTTGCGTTGAGCATAAACATGATTAGATCGTGTCTATTGCAATACGGTTATTCATTTAAGTTAGAGAATAATGGTTATTCTGTTTACATGAATAATACCTTCAATGGTCATGCACCCAATGTGAATGGTTCATTGAATCTCGATCGTAGTGTTACACATGTTCATAATATTGATGCCAAAAGATGCAAAGTTAATAATGATAGTACCACATACTTGTGGCACTGCCGCTAAAGGTCATATTGGTGTAAAACGCATGCAGAAACTCCATGCTGATGGATCTTTGGACTCACTCGATTTCGAATCGGTTGAGACATGTGGACCATGCCTCTTGGGCAAGATGACTGAAACCCCGTTTTCCGACTTGATGGAGCGGGCAAGTGACTTATTGGAAATGATACATGTTGATGTATGCGGTCCAATTAATGTTGAAGCGTGCGGTGGATATCGCTATTTTCTTACCTTCACTGATGATTTGAGTAGATATGGGGATATTTACTTAATGAAACACAAGTCTGAAACGTTTGAAAAGTTCAAACAAATTCAGAGTGAAGTTTGAGATCATCATGACAAGAAGATAAAATGTCTACGATATGATCGTGGAGGTAAATATCTGAGTTACGAGTTTGGTATACAACTGAAGACAATGTGGAAGTTGTTTCACAACTCACGCCACCTGGAACACCATAGTGTGATGGTGTGTCCGAACGTCGTAGTCGTGCTCTATTGGATATGGTGCGTACTATGATGTCTCTTATCGATTTGCCACTATCATTTTGGGGTTATGCATTAGAGACAACTACATTCACTTTAAATAGGGCACCATCTAAGTCCGTTGAGATGACACCGTATGAATTTTGGTTTGGCAGAAACCTAAGCTGTCATTTCTTAACGTTTGGGGCTGCGACGCTTATGTCTTATAAGATCGAACCCAAAGCGGAAAAGTGCGTCTTCATAAGATACCCTAAGGAAACAGTTGGGTATACCTTCTATCTCAGATCCAAGGGCAAAATGTTTGCTGCTTAAAACGGGTCCTTTCTCGAGAAAAAGTTTCTCGCGAAAGAATTGAGTGGGAGGAAAGTAGAACTTGATGAGGTTGTTGAACCGTCACTTCAGTTGGATAGTAGCACAACGCAGAAAGATGTTTCTACGACGCCTAAACCAAGTGAAGCGGAAGCAAATGATGATGATCATGAAGCTTCGGATCAAGTTACTACCAAACCTCGTAAGTTGACAAGAACTCGTACCGCCCCTGAGTGGTACGTCAATCCTGTCTTGGAGGTCATGTTGTTAAGACAACAGTGAACCTACGAGCTATGAAGAAGCGATGGTGGGCCCGGATTCCAACAAATGGCTAGGAGCCATGAAATCCGAGAAAGGATCCATGTATGAAAACCAAGTATGGACTTTGGTAGACTTGCCCGTTAAACGGCAGGCTATTGAGTACAAATGGACCTTTAAGAAGAAGACATACGCTGATGGTAAATGTCACCATTTATAAAGCTCGACTTGTCGCAAAGAAGTTTTCGACAAGTTCAAGGAGTTGACTACGATGAGACTTTCTCACCCGTAGCGATGCTCAAAGTCTGTTGGAATTATGTTAGCAGTTGCTGCATTTTTTTGATTATGAAATCTGGCAGATGGATGTCAAAACATCGTTTCCTTAACGGTTTCCTTGAGGAAAGGTTGTATGTGATACAACCGGAAGGTTTTGTCAGTCCTAAGGATGCTAAAATGTATGCAAGCTCCAGCGATCCTTCTATGGACTGGAGCAAGCATCTCGGAGTTGGAATATATGCTTTGATGTGGTGATCAAAGCTTTTGGGTTTATACAAAGTTTATAAGAAACTTGTATTTCAATAAAGTGAGTGGGAGCACTATAGAATTTCTGATAAGTATATCTGGATGACATATTGTTGATCAGAAATAATGTGGAATTTCTGGAAAGCATAAAGGGTTGTTTGAAAGGAGTTTTTCAAAGGAAGACCTGAATGAAGCTACTTAAATATTGGGCATCAGGATCTATATAGATAGATCAAGACGTCTAATAAGACTTTCAATGAGTACATACCTTGACAAGATTTTGAAAGAGTTCAAAATAGATCAGTCAAAGAAAGAGTTCTTGCCTGATTTGTAAGGTGTGGAGTTGAGTGAAACTCAAAGCTCGACCACGGCAGAAGAAAGAGAAAGGACGAAGGTCGTCCCCTATGCCTTATCCATAGGCTCTATATAGTATGCCATGCTGTGTACCGCACCTAGTGTGTGCCTTGCCATAAGTCTATCAAGGGGTACAAGAGTGGTCCAGGAGTGGATCACTGGACAGCGGTCAAAATTATCCTTAGTAACTAGAGGACTAAGGAAATGTTTCTCGGTTATGGAGGTGATAAAGAGTTCGTCGTAAAGGGTTACGTCGATGCAAGCTTTGACACCAATCCGGATGACTCTGAGTAGCAATCCGGATACGTATAGTGGAGCAACTATTTGGAATAGCTCCAAGTGGAGCGTCGTAGCATCTGCAGTATGACATATAGATTTGCAAAGAACACACGGATCTGAATGTTGCAGACCGTTGACTAAAAACCTCTCTCACATGCAAAACATGATCGAACCCCAGAACTCATTGGGTGTTAGATTCATTAACAATGTAAATCACATAGCGATGTGAGCTAGATTATTGACTCTAGTGCAAGTGGGAGACTGTTAGAAATATGCCCTAGAGGCAATAATAAAATGGTTATTATTATATCTCCTTGTTCATGATAATCGTTTATTATCCATGCTATAATTGTATTGATTGGAAACTCATATACATGTGTGGATACATAGACAACAAAGTGTCCCTAGTAAGCCTCTACTAGACTAGCTCGTTGATCAAAGATGGTTAAGGTTTCCTAGCCATAGACATGAGATGTCATTTGATAACGGGATCACATCATTAGGAGAATGATGTGATGGACAAGACCCAAACAACGAACGTAGCATATGATCGTGTCAGTTTATTGCTATAGTTTTCTGCATGTCAAGTATCTGTTCCTATGACCATGAGATCATGCAACTCACTGACACCGGAGAAATACCTTGTGTGTATCAAACGTCGCAACGTAACTAGGTGACTATAAAGATACTCTACAGGTATCTCCGAGGGTGTCTGTTGAGCTGGCATGGATCAAGACTGGGATTTGTTACTCCGTGTGACGGAGAGGTATCTCAGGGCCCACTCGGTAATACAACATCACAATAAGCCTTGCAAGCAAAGTGACTAAAGAGTTAGCCATGGGATCTTGTATTACGGAACGAGTAAAGAGACTTGCCGGTAACGAGATTGAACTAGGTATAGAGATACCGACGATCGAATCTCGGGCAAGTAACATACCGATAAACAAAGGGAACATCATACGGGATTGACTGAATCCTTGAAATAGAGGTTCAACCGATAAAGATCTTCGTAGAATATGTAGGAACCAATATGGGCATCCAGGTCCCGCTATTGGTTATTGACCGTAGAGGTGTCTCGGTCATGTCTACATAGTTCTCGAACCCGCAGGGTCTGCACACTTAACGTTCGGTGACGGTTCGGTAATATTGAGATATATGTGTTGGTGACCGAAGGTTGTTCGGAGTCCCGGATGAGATCCCGGATGTCACGAGGAGCTCAGGAATGGTCCGGAGGTAAAGATTTATATATAGGAAAGTGGTATTTGGGTTCCGGAAAAGTTTCGGGTATTTCTGGTAGTGTATCGGGAGTGACGAATGGGTTCCGGGGGTCCACCGGGTGGGGCCCACCCACCCCGGGGGCCACATGGGCCCAAGAGGTGGCGCACCAGCCCCTAATGGGCTGGGGAACCGACCCCATAAGGGCCCATATGCCCAAGAGGAAAAAAGGTGGAGATAGGAAGGAATAGGACTCCTTCCTAATATGAATCCACTTCCTAGTAGGAAGTGGATTGGACTCCTCCTTGCCCTGGTTCGGCCGACCCCTAGGGGAAACCCTAGGGAGGCTTGCTCCTCCCTCTCTCTCCTATATATACTAGAGGAATAGAGCCCCAAAACCCACGGCCAGCTGCTAGTTCTCTATTCTCTAGTCCTCCACCAAATAGATTCCAGTAGTGCTTAGGCGAAGCCC
The DNA here is from genome assembly GCA_039707655.1 of Elymus sibiricus. Lineage (NCBI taxonomy): Eukaryota > Viridiplantae > Streptophyta > Magnoliopsida > Poales > Poaceae > Elymus > Elymus sibiricus. The sequence continues at coordinate 77,669,312 of CM077673.1, forward strand.
TGCCGGGATAACTCCACCATCACCACCACCACGCCGTCGTGCTGCTAGAGATCTCATCTACCTCTCCGCCCGCTCCACCTGGATCAAGAAGGCGGAGATCGTCATCGAGCTGCACGTGTGCTGAACGCGGAGGTGCCGTCCGTTCGGCGCTAGATCGTGATTGGATCGCGGGACGGCTTGCGATTTGGATCGCGAAGACGTTCGACTACATCAACCGCGTTTCTTAACGCTTCCCGCTTAGCGATCTACAAGGGTATGTAGATCCACTCTCCCTCTCATAGATGCTCATCACCATGGATAGATCTTGCGTGTGCGTAGGAAATTTTTTGTTTCCCATGCAACGTTTCCCAACAAATAGCACGCAATTTGTATCCACCAACAAGTGTCACCAATATATATAGCCATTGTCTTGATGGAATACCAAATACTTATAGTGCGCTAATACAGGTGGGAGCGTCTGCCTTATTATGGTCGCTTTATGTAGAAATGAGTGTGCTTTAAATGGCAAAATCACTTCTCCTATGCAGATTATTTATCGTTGTACATACTGGCTTCGTATGTAGTCTATTCTACACCGAACGGAGTACCAATCGCTGTTCAAGACGGTGTGTATGCGGTTGAAGCGGATGGCCTGGATGGTTTTTACCCAACATGGGTGGCAGTATAATCTTCGGATCGGTCCACCTTCTCCATCTACAGGCATAACTTTGGTCCCATGTGCCTTCACTATTGTCACTTTATCGTTTTTATATTCTTTGCTAGACGGTGCATTTAATGGCTGTGTACATCTTAGTTATGCAAAGATCGGGTGTCGCTCGTTATGTTTTGTATCCGTTCGATGCTACATTTTCAGTTAATAAAAGCGTCATTTATCAAAAAACATATCTGAATGGCACGTATTTGGAGTTTCTATCAAATGAATAGCTAGCTGGGTTACACTGATGCATACTAGCACTAACCAAACCAAAAATGCTGTTTGGTGACCGAGCTACCTAGAGGCCGGTATCACACGCGTCTGTTTGTATGCGGATCAGCCCCAGCCACGCAGTTCTCTCCTGTATTTAAGCGACCAACCATTTACACGGGACCGTATTCTTCTTTAATGAACAGTGGCATCCCATGTAGACCAGTCAGTCCTGCAGCGCGGACACACATGTCATCATTATTCCCTTTGTGTTCCATAGTTGGAACTAGAAATCAGAACATGTTTCCTCAAAAAAAAAAAAAATAGAAATCAGAACATGGGCTCGACTCCGGCTGTCCGGCATCATGTTGTTGTCCGAACCAACTAACCGTTTGGTCAATCGATGGGATCCCCTTCCCCGCCGTTGGCAATCTGTCTATTTATAGCAGATTTTCTTGAATCCCAGCCATTCGTATCTCAAGCACGGTCGCCCCCACGGCTTCTTCTTCTTCTGAATCGTAAAACAAAGAGAAATAGGTTGATAAAGATGTACTAATCAGCTCCTAACATCGTTTGAAGAGACGCTACTGCATCATAAGCTACCACTTTATACAGATTAACAAATCACATCATAGATCACAAGTTAATTACCTTCTCGTCCAGCAGGAACCTTGTGATTTTGAGACGACCACCCCTTCTGCATTGCCATCTTCTATTTTTTTTAAAGGGGAATATATTAATATCGCGAAGATACCAATTACATCCAGCCTCTGCACCTACAAGATGTCGCCGAGACATCCAGAATGCACACAGCCAAAGAAGAAAAAGAAATGAAATGAAAAAAAGGTCCCACCACAGCGATCAACTCCTCTCAACAGCAGCACTCATACCACCACCAAATACAACATCCAGGAAACATAACAGTTCTCCAAAAGCAACGCCTACAAGAAGGAAACAGTGCACAAGCGCCGTCGTTGTCCGATCAAAGATCTTAGGTTTTCACCCTGGAGAAAGTCTGTGCTCCCAAAAACAATTCCTTCAACAAGGTAATCGCCAGGCACAACCAATGAAGGCCAGACCTTAGGTTTTCACCCTGAAAGTCACGACTCGGCACCCCGAGGAGTACCACTGAACATGAAATCCTCCACTGTTGCCGCCCCACAAATCATTGCTACTCCTGAGAGTCATCTAACACTTGGTTGTCTCCATCGCCTCCAAGACTCCGTCCGTGTAACAGATCCTCCGATCTCAGCCACCATGACTTTCTCCACTGCTGTCTTCACCATGAAAATCGAAAAGCCGACATGTCCCAAGGTGTCATCAGTCAACAGAGCTTCGCGCCACGCCCTCAGAACCTCGTAGGCTGATATGGACGTACACGACCGGAATCTAACCGATCCAGATATCTTGAGCAAATTCTCCGGCGGCTGTTCCGGAACACGTCGATGGCCAGATCAAGGAGGACCGATCAAGCAGGACATTGCCGTGATGCGAGAAAGCACGAGGACCACAGTCGGGACTAGATGACGGATCATGAGATCTGCCAAACCAGCCACAAACCGACTGACCACCTCTGGCGGAGGAGGAAATCACCACCACCATAGTCCTCGTGATGGGTGGCAGAACCGGGGAACCATCGAGAACCGTCGCTGCAGCCGATGAGAGCAGTTTGTGATGGCAGCAACGGTCTTTGTCAGATCGAGCCCATGCCGCCACCTCCTGCCTTCCCCGCCAACTGCAGCAGGCCTCCCGCCGCGCCCCGGCCGCCGCTGCCCACCATCACCGCCGCTAGGGACCAAGATCAGGCCACCGCCGCCTCAGATCCCGAGCATCAGAGGAGAGGTCCGCCGCCGCCGCGCCACAGGCCCTTTGCCCGGCGGCGTTGCCGGCGGCAGCGGAGGGAAGGGAAGGCGCGGGAGGTCGAGGGCGAGGCCAGTGGTGGCCGCCCGGTGCGGCCCGGCGGCGGCCGCACGGGTCGGGAGGGAGATGTTACCACCTCTTCTATGGCTGCTGCACAGCTCATAATTTCAGGAGACATCCCGTCTGAATCGGCCACCACCTCGCTAGCAGCCTAGCACCGTTGTATGAGTCGTTAATCTCCTCTGTCACCATTGTCTCATCAGGGCGCCACCCTCCATCCTTAGATCCGCCTCCCTCGGCCCCTCCCTTCGTCGTTGGAATCGGAAGAAATCCAATCTCGATGGCCTGCACAAGCCCCGTGAGTCCGTGACCCCGCATCCATTCTAGGAACGGGACTGCGAATCCAATCCAACAGCGTGTTAGATCCATTTCTTTTTGCCAGAGGAATCAACACACAATAGCTGCCAAAAACAAAGATTCAAAAGACTAGAAGAAGAATAAACAGATCTGCTAGATAGATTACCTGAATCGCTCTCCTCGATGAAGAACTCCATCCCATCCATAAGGCGCCGTCATTGTCCGAAAACGAGGCAAATTTTACATTGCATCCAAGAAAAACGTAAAAGAGATCTGTAAATCACATGGACCCATCCACACCATTTAATGACCCACTCCTCTGCGCATATTGTGCATGCATCACGCAGCTGGACGAAAGCCCATGTACAAACATAGCACCGCAACTGATGGCACCGCTGTATTTTCACTGGATAGGCCGCGTATACGCATTGAAATAGTAAGTAGGACACATCACGAGGCTACAGCGGATGGCAGAGATAACGGCCACCAGGTAGCTCGGCCTCCAAAATGCCTTACTCTAACCAAACATATCACAGTATTCTCGATACTTTAAAATACTTAGATTTATCAAAACTGTGGTATCTTGTACCTACATACTAAAACTCTTCAGTTTTGCAATACTATTGTTTTTGCAATACTCTGCTACCAAACATAGCATGTATTTGTTCGAAGGAACAATAAAATTGAAAATGGACAGACATCTGAGTGGGGCATTTTGGTGACCGGGCTCCATAGAGCCTGGAATATTAAAATATTCAAAAATCAAACTTTCTGGTTTTAGAAAATCTGAAAAAATATGCTAGTATAAAAGGATGAAATGTATATGTGCGTAAATATTCAGGATGAAATACCTTGAAATGCGACAAAAAAACAAATTCATGAAATATGCTAGTATACAAGGATGAAATGTATCATGTGCCGAAAAGCCCCAAGTTTTTTTTTCTCCACAACCCTCATTTCAATGTATTTCGTCCTGAAAATTTACACACATGCTCGTTATGCCTCCTCCATGTATATCTGCATTATTAAAGAATATTTCGAAACATAAAAATATAATTTCTAATGAATTTTGAATTTTGCAGATGGAGGCCTGCATGAAGCTCGGCCTCCGAAAGCAGTTTTCGCAGACATCAATCCTGTTTAGACTTCTGAATCCCTTTGAGGGGGAGCAATTGAAAATGGAAACCGACAGCCAGCAATCCGGCAGATGACGAGAACCACCGACCGCTTCTCAGCTGCCCATTTGGATCGCCTACTTGCAAAACGACGAGACGGGGACGCGCTGTTGTTTTCGCAGTTGGTTTTCCCGGTCGCCAGGTCCTGCCCCGGTTTTCATCTTCAGGTCAGCCCTCTCCATCGCTGGTTTTTTACTCTGCTCAGGCCGCCGTTGACCTGCAGCCCCTTGATCACGTCACTGCGATTTCCATATACCACACGAGGCCGAGGTTTGAAACCGGCGGAGACGCGCGAACGTAGGCCGGACACCCCTGTTTCGGCCGCCTTGTCCAAGGAAAACAGTCCATCTTCTTTCCCCACTTGCACTCCAAGCCAGCCTAGTTAATTCGTCGGCTATCCCTCCATCGCCAGGAGTATATATACAGGGCTCGCCTCGCCTTGGTTCCTCACCAAAATCTACAACCAGCGAACTGCAAAGCGGAAACAGCGACAGAGATCCATCCTTCTCTTCGAGTTCTTGAGCTAGCGACCGACAGGGACAGGGATGGCGACCGCCGGGAAGGTGATCAAGTGCAAAGGTCCGTTCCTGAAATAGTACAGTTAGTTTCATCTGGTTTTGATTTTGATTGATGTTTGAGGATGGGGATCTGAATTGTATGGTTGGTTGCAGCGGCGGTGGCATGGGAGGCCGGGAAGCCGCTGTCGATCGAGGAGGTGGAGGTGGCGCCGCCGCAGGCCATGGAGGTGCGAGTCAAGATCCTCTACACCGCACTCTGCCACACCGACGTCTACTTCTGGGAAGCCAAGGTATCCACACAACTGTATCTCACAGTTTTGTGTTTTCCAATTAGGTAATTGTGATGATCAGTGGCTAATTGACTTGGTGATGTTCTGCTTGGATTTGTGCAGGGGCAAACTCCGGTTTTCCCTAGGATCTTGGGCCATGAAGCTGGAGGGTACGCATCCTCTCTGTCCCTGTCTTATTCTTGTTTCAGCTTTGTTGCTTCGGAAGAATCTTGAATCCTAAATCATAGTTTATTCATATTGGCTTCTAGTTTTAGTCATACTGGTTCGTGATCTGTCAGCGGTACTAGATTGATAACTACACACGGCAAGTGTCCATATTTTATTGCCATGGCATAAAACAGTATGACTAATTATAGTCATCCTGAATACTGATCTGTCAGTGATACTAGATTGATAACTATATACAGCAAGTATCTATATATTTCATTGCCAATGGGATTAAACATATGAAGAATCATGTGAAAACGTCATCCATGACACAAGCTCACACTATAAAGTGCTTTTGGACAATCATATGGTTTTGGATTAGTTAATTTTATTGAGTAGTAGTATTATGTTTGCTTTTCGTAGTTTATCTTTTCTGCTAACTCTTTTTACTAACTTGCTTCTTGTTGCAGCATTGTTGAGAGTGTCGGAAAGGGTGTGACCGAGCTCGTGCCGGGTGACCATGTCCTCCCGGTGTTCACCGGCGAGTGCAAGGACTGTGCCCACTGCAAGTCAGAGGAGAGCAACCTCTGTGACCTCCTCAGGATCAACGTGGATCGTGGCGTGATGATCGGTGATGGGGAGTCTCGCTTCACCATTAATGGGAAACCCATCTTCCATTTCGTCGGGACCTCCACCTTCAGTGAGTACACCGTGATCCATGTCGGGTGCCTCGCCAAGATCAACCCCGAGGCGCCCCTGGACAAAGTTTGTGTTCTCAGCTGTGGTATCTCAACTGGTAAGAGATGGCTGCTCATGCCATTGTTTCCAAATGAAACATAATGTTCAGGGTGCCTCCATTAGTTGCTGAATTGCCATATTTCTGCAGGACTTGGTGCTACCCTCAATGTCGCGAAACCGAAAAAGGGTTCCACGGTGGCCATTTTCGGTCTTGGAGCTGTAGGCCTTGCTGTGAGTGACGTTCCAAGATGTTTTTGTTCTACGACATATTTTTGCTGGCTGCAGAGATTTGTGTGCTACAACCATGACTAATTACTGGGTGCTTCTCACATGATCAGGCCATGGAAGGGGCAAAGATGGCTGGGGCATCAAGGATCATTGGTGTGGATTTGAACCCTGCAAAATACGAACAAGGTACGACCTGCCTCATGGAAAACAAGGATATCTTAGTAAATGTTTTTGGATGAACACTGAACATGATGTACATTATTTTTCAGCTAAGAAATTTGGATGCACTGACTTTGTGAACCCAAAGGACCACACCAAGCCCGTGCAAGAGGTCTGTTCATGTCCCTCAGCACACATTTTCCCCTCTGCTTTTCTCATTCTTCATGACATGCACAAGCCTGTGCCATAAGGCTCACCGTTCAATGTTGCTCTCCAGGTGCTCGTCGAGATGACCAATGGCGGAGTCGACCGTGCGGTCGAGTGCACTGGCCACATCGACGCCATGATCGCCGCCTTCGAATGTGTCCATGATGTACGTAACTCTCCATAGACCTATAGCGTATAATCTGTACTCCAATCAGGGACGGAGACAAGGGGGGACGAGGGGGGGCTAGACCCCCCCTAACGATCTTGTATCCAGTAAGCTGGAGCAGCGATTTTTGGGCAGAAACTAGCGCTGCAAACTGTTACGCCCCCCCTATCACAGCAGGCCTTCCAATCAGTTGTAGATTTTTTTTTCAATCGATTTATTTTTTCAATCGATCAGTTGTACATGTATAGGACATGCCTAATTAACATGATTAGCCGGCCCATATAACCTTTTTTTGAGACAAACCAGCCTGATAGCCCACAACCCCGCGTCGGCATTGACTGATCGATTAGAAGGCCTTCGTTCTATCCTGATCTGATCCCCTCGCTATTTCTTCTCGGGTGAGCGCGCCGCCTGCGGCAGAACCAGCCAATTTTGAGCAATTTGGCACAACCTAAGATCACAGATCAGAATTCACAAGAGGAGTAAATCCAACACAAGCATCGATCGAAGGCTTCAACTACGCAACAAAGAGTATGTATTCTTGTATTTTCTAATTCTGCCTAAATTGTGCCGTGAATTTTTTTTGGAAGTAAGAGCCTACAAACATTAAATACTAATTCCAAAATTGGAGACATTCGATTATCCACCTAAGCTTGTGTGGAGATTAAGAAAAGAAGGCAGCCAAGTTTAATTCTGAACAAATTATTGAGACCTTGATATTTTTTATATTCATAGTTCCTATTTTAATTTTATATTATGAACTGCAACTCTTATTTTGTATTGGACTGTAAGAATTAGGCGTATTTAATATACAATAAGAATGTTACGTATATATGTCTTTTCATTTGACTAATTTTATTGTCATCTCCGCCCCCTCCATGTTCAAATCCTGGCTCCGTCCCTGACTCCAATGATAATTGTTAATTGATTGCAAGCTCTTTTTAGAGTTCAAACTGAATGTTGAAATGTGCTGGATGCAGGGGTGGGGTGTCGCCGTGCTGGTGGGCGTCCCGCACAAGGAGGCGGTGTTCAAGACACACCCGATGAACTTCCTCAACGAGAGGACCCTGAAGGGCACCTTCTTCGGCAACTACAAGCCGCGCACCGACCTCCCGGAGGTCGTGGAGATGTACATGAGGAAGGGGCTGGACCTGGAGAAATTCATCACCCACAGCGTGCCCTTCTCGCAGATCAACACGGCGTTCGACCTCATGCTCAAGGGAGAGGGACTGCGCTGCGTCATGAGGATGGACGAGTAGATCGCCTCACATTCATCGTCTGTCTTCGCTGTTTTAAGATTTGGTGCTTGATGAGAAGCAAAAGGCAAAAAAAAAAAGTTAGAAAACTTCCGGTAATGATCCATGTGTGGTACTAGTCGTAAAGAGATGTGCATGTGCTCATCTTATGCTTTTTGTTTGGTGTTCACGGTTTGGTCTTTGGTTTCAGTGTGTCTGTCGGCAGCTTTCAGTTAGCATGTAAATTACTATCGTTAATTGTGGCACAATAGTAATACTAGCGTGCGAATCTCTGTGTTAATATTGGCGTCTTACGTTGCAAAACAGTTGTGCTATTTTCTCTCCATTTTTTGTTTGCAGAAAGCCATTGTTTTTGTTATTAACGGGGTTGTGAAACTTTATGCTATCCGGGGGAAATGTGGCTTCGTTAAGGTTAAAAACTTAAAATCCTCCAGTCCGGCAATGCCCGCGGGTGGATTACAGTTTTCTGTTTCTGGTCATGAGTACCTGTCAAAGCACAAGTTAGGGCCTGACAAGGAATTACAGAGCTGTCTGAAAAGCGAGATGGGGGTATTTGTAACATTTCGGAATCATTGGTTTAGACTGCTTACTCGCCATAGGATGACACAGAAATATATATTTTTGAAATACAATATTATGATGATTTGAAGCAGTATGCTATCCAAGGACAACTTCGCAAATTTTGCTGCCACCAAATAAGTTGCAAGTGTTACAAGCGTGCTTCCACAACATCCTTTTGTCAGGGAAGATGCTCGGATAGTGCCGGAGTGATTCTAGGCGACACAAGGATGCGTCTTTTGCATGAAGTAAAACCAATGTTTAACAACTCAATTGCACGCCATACTCAAAGATCACTTTTATGGTAGGGACAAGTGAATATTAACCCGAAAATGACCTACGTAAAGGCCTACGAAAAACTATGGGTCTTTCCATGCCTAACCAATCCCCCCAGTCCCCCATAATGGTTAGCAAACTCACCTTGACTACTGTCCCCCCAGACTGTTGTATGCATCTTTAATTGATGCAGAGGCCGTGAAGTGAAACTCTCTTCCATTTTTAGATGACTACCTAGGCCTCACGGGGGCCGGCGCCTCTGTCGCCCGAGCCCCCGACGGCGCCAGTTGGAATCTCTCACTCGGGAGCGTCTACATCGCGCTTGTAGACCGCGCCTGGTTCTCGTCGGCCGACGCCGGTGGAATGGGCACCCGCCGTGAAGGATTCATCAACTTTCATCATCCGTCAAGGTGGATCACGATTAGAGACGGAGAAGATGACATCCTTGCTGGCAAGTACCCGCGTGAGGATGAAGCGATCGGCGAGGGTGGTCTCATGAAGATTGACATCTTCAACATCATGATCGGGAGTCCGATCTCGCCGCCGCTGTGGGGCGGTGATCCGGGTTCGCCGGAGGAACTCATTGATCTTACCATCACTCCACCGGCTGCGCGCTCAGACCAAGGGCGGATTGGAGGCCGATTCTGGGTCTTAGCAGGTGAAGACGACGAGGAAGATCAGGAGGAGACGGCCTTGTTGGGGAACGTTGCATGGGAAACAAAATTTTCCTACGCTTCACCAAGATCAATCTAGGAGATGAGCATCTACGAGAGGAGAGATCGGATCCACATACTCTTGTAGATCGCTAAGCAGGAAGCGTTAAGAAACGCAGTTGATGTAGTCGAACGTCTTCGCGATCCAAATCGCAAGCCGTCCCGCGATCCAATCACGATCTAGCGCCGAACGGAGGGCACCTCCGCGTTCAGCACACGTACAACTCGATGAGGATCTCCGCCTCCTTGATCCAGCAAGCAAGGGTGGAGAGGTAGATGGGTTCTCCAGCAGCACGACGGCATGGCGGCGGTGGTGGTGGAGCTGATCCGGCAGAGCTTCGCTAAGCAATACCGACCAATCTAAACTAGAGGAGAAACGATCTAGGGGGGAGGGAGGGCTGCGCCGTGGCTTAAGGTGTGGCAGCCCTCCCAAACCCCCACTATATATAGTGGGAGAGGAGGAGGGGGCCGACGCCCTAGGGTTCCCACCCCTACGGCTGCGGCGGCCTAGATGGGGCCGGCGGCCAAGGGGGTGCCTTGGCCCCCAAGGCAAGTGGTGGCCGGCCCCCCTAGGGTTCCCCCAATGCCCTTCGGCCGCATGGGCCCTCGTGGGAGGCGCGGCCAGCCCACCAGGGGCTGGTGCGCATCCTCTCACAGCCCATGGGGCCCTCCGGGGCAGGTGGACCTCCGGAACCCTTCCGGCACTCTCGACGAAACCCGGGCAAACTCCGAAACTATTCCGGTGCCCGAACATCAACTTCCTATATATCAATCTTTACCTCCGGACCATTCCGGAGCTCCTCGTGACGTCCGGGGTCTCATCCGGGACTCCGAACAACCTTCGGTCACCAACATACATAACCCAATAATACCGAAACGTCTCCTAACGTTAAGTGTGCAGACCCTACGGGTTCGAGAACTATGTAGACATGACCGAGACACCTCTATGGTCAATAAACAATAGCGGGACCTGGATGCCCATATTGGTTCCTACATATTCTACGAAGATCTTTATCGGTTGAACCTCTATGTCAAGGATTCAGTTAATCCCGAACGCAGTTCCCTTTGTTTATCGGTATGTTACTTGCCCGAGATTCGATCGTCGGTATCTCCATACCTAGTTCAATCTCGTTACCGGCAAGTCTCTTTACTAGTTCCGTAATACAAGATCCCGTGGCTAACTCTTTAGTCATTTTTCTTGCAAGCTCATTGTGATGTTGTATTACCGAGTGGGCCCTGAGATACCTCTCCGTCACACGGAGTAACAAATCCCAGTCTTGATCCATGCCAACTCAACAGACACCCTCGGAGATACCTGTAGAGCATCTTTATAGTCACCCAGTTACGTTGTGACGTTTGATACACACAAGGTACTCCTCCGGTGTCAGTGAGTTACATGATCTCATGGTCATAGGAACATATATTTGACATGCAGAAAACAATAGCAATAAACTGACACGATCATATGCTATGTTCATAGTTTGGGTCTTGTCCATCACATCATTCTCCTAATGATGTGATCCCGTTATCAAATGACAACTCATGTCTATGACTAGGAAACCATAGCCATCTTTGATCAACGAGCTAGTCCATTAGAGGCTTACTAGGGACACATTGTTGTCTATGTACCCACACATGTATTTGAGTTTCCAATCACTACACCACAACACTTGATCAGGGGCAATTAACTGCCGGGAGAAGTATCTAAACAGGGGCAAAACTACTGCCGGGACATCTACTACTGCCGGTACAAGTAGGTCACGACAATGTAACTGCCGGTAGAACATGAGACACAGGGGCAAACGGACTGCCGGTACACTTGAGGGCGCTCTATCTGCCGGGATAAGTCTACTACGACATATTTTCTGCCGGGGTTCGCCTTTGGCGCGAGACCAAAATATATTTGGGTCAGAGGGCGCGCAAGCGAGAAAGACGCGCGAAGTGATGAAAAAAGCGCGCGAGACAAAAAAAACAAACAAAAGAAGAACTACAGCCCCAGCCACTCCTACCCCCGTGCCACACCCCCAAATCCACCTCTCGTGCCCAGCCCCGACCGCGCAGGGAGCCGCCGCCCCCAAATCGCGCCGCCGCCTGCGTCCCCCGCCACCGCCCCGAGCCACCTCACTGCAGCCCTGCCGCCGCTCCCAGGCACCCAGCGCCGCCGGCTGCCCTAAACCTAGGTACTGCTGCCGCCGGCCCCCACCACCACAACCCCGCCGCCGCTCCCAGCCAACTCACCGCCGGTACCAGCCGTCCCGCCCCCGACGACCGCCCTCAACCCCGATCCGACCCGACAATCCATCGGCAGCGCCGCCGAGCACCTCCACGGACCGATTAGTGGAGCAGCGAGAGGGAACACTTCCTTCACGTCCTCTCCGACCCCCCAAGCAGTGGAGCATCCATCTTCTCCGGCGAGCAGCTCTCTGCCACCTCTACATCCTCTCTGTGGGCAGTGCTGCCTCCTCAAATTCCTCTCTAGCGGTGAGATTTCCTTGCAGCCTGGGTTTAGTTTAAATTGTGCACTTGCAAATGATTCAATTCTGACTTATACAATTGTTAGATTGTTTATTTCAATATGTGAAGTTGGCAAATGATTTTGCCCCTTAATACAAGTATACTTTATTTCATATGTTAGGTAAATATAGTGAATCTGGTCAAGAATGGACAGGAGTTGGATGGATAAAGCTAGAAACACACAAGCATATATTGACGGGGTAGTGGATTTCTTAGAGTTTGCTTTTGCTCATTCAGCAAGAGGGAATGCTATATTATGTCCTTGTATAAAATGCTTGAACTGTTGTTGGTTTGAAGCTAGTGATGTCTATGAACACTTGTTATATCATGGGTTTATTAGTGGGTACAAAAGATGGATATATCATGGGGAGGCATCATCATCTCTTGCATCTGATAGTAACCATGATCCGGTCCAACCTGATGATATTCAAGAGGAGAATGACCTAGATAATTATGACGAGATGATTGAAATGATTCAAGATATGACACACATAATTGGGGATTTTAGTGATGGTGGCAGCGGGGAGGATCCATTTCACGGGGATGTAGAGCTTGGGAGCGTTAACCCTCTTCTAGAAAAGAAAAAGAAGCATGATGCAGATGCTTTTCGACAATTCATAGCTGATGATAGTGAGGAGCTTTATCCAGGGTGCACAACCTTTTCTAAGCTATGCTTCGTTGTTAGGTTACTACATACCAAATCTCTTGGAGGTTGGAGCGATAAAAGTTTTGACATGATGCTAGAGTTGCTAAAAGAGGCCTTCCCAACAGCAAAGCTACCCAAAACTTTTATGAAGCTAAGAAAATGATAAAATGTCTTTAGCTTGGTTATATAAAAATTCATTCATGTTGATACGTCTCCAACGTATCTATAATTTTTGATTGTTCCGTGCTATTATATTATCGGTTTTGGATGTTTTATATGCATTTATATGCTATTTTATACTATTTTTTGGGACTAACCTATTAACCTAGAGCCCAGTGCCAGTTTCTGTTTTTTCCTTGTTTTTGAGTTTTACAGAAAAGGAATATCAAACGGAGTCCAAACGGAATAAAAATTTACGGTGATTTTTATGGACCAGAAGAGACCCACGGGGCATCGGAGTTGGGCCAGAAGAGCCACAAGGCAGCCACAAGCCAGCCACAAGCCTAGGGGGCGCCCCCCTAGGGCGCGCCCCCTGGCTTGTCGTCGCCTCGTGGCCCCCCTTGACTTGTTTCCGACGCCAAAAATTCTTATAAATACCCAAACCTCCAGAAAGAAACCTAGATCGGGAGTTCCGCCGCCGCAAGCCTCTATAGCCATGAAAAACCAATCGGGAGCCCGTTCTGGCACCCTGTCGGAGGGGGAAACCATCACCGGAGGCCATCTTCATCATCCCGGCAGTCTCCATGACGAGGAGGGAGTAGTTCACCCTCGGGGCTGAGGGTATGTACCAGTAGATATGTGTTTGATCTCTCTCTCTCGTGTTCTTGAGATGACACGATCTTGATGTACCGCGAGCTTTATTAATATAGATGAATCATATGGAGTTTTCCCCTCTCTATCTTCTTGTGATGAATTGAGTTTTCCCTTTGAAGTTTTCTTATCGGATTGAGTCTTTAAAGGATTTGAGAACACTTGATGTATGTCTTGCGATGGGATATCCGTGGTGACAATGGGATATTCTATTTATCCACTTGATGTATGTTTTGGTGATCAACTTGCAGGTTCCGTGACCTTGGGAATCTATGCATAGGGGTTGGCACACGTTTTCGTCTTGACTCTCCGGTAGAAACTTTGGGGCACTCTTTGAAGTTCTTTGTGTTGGATTGAACATGATGAATCTGAAATTGTGTGATGCATATCGTATAATCAAGCCCATGGGTACTCGTGGTGACATTGGAGTATCTAGGTGACATTAGGGTTTTGGTTGATGTGTATCTTAAGGTGTTATTTTAGTACGAACTCTAGGGATGTTCGTGACACTTATAGGGATAGCTCATACGATTGATCGGAAAAGATAACTTTGAGGTGGTTTCGTACCCTACAATAATTTCTTCGTTTGTTCTCCGCTATTTGTGACTTTGGAGTGAACTCTTTGTCGCACGTAAGGGATTTACATATGATTCAACTATGTCAGTATTGTTGAGAGAACTTGCACTAGTGAAAGTATGAACCCTGGGCCTTGTTTTCAAGCATTGCAATACCGTTTTTGCTCACTTTTGTTACTTGCTACCTTGTTGTTTTTATATTTTCAGATTACAAAAACTTATATCTACCATCCATATTGCACTTGTATCACCATCTCTTCGCCGAACTAGTGCACCTATACAATTTGCCATTGTATTGGGTGTGTTGGGGACACAAGAGATTTCTTGTATTTGATTGCAGGGTTGTTTGAGAGAGACCATCTTCATCCTACACCTCCCACGGATTGATAAACCTTAGGTCATCCACTTGAGGGAAAATTGCTACTGTCCTACAAAACTCTGCGCTTGGAGGCCCAACAAAGTCTACAAGAATAAAGTTGCGTAGTAGACATCAAGCTCTTTTCTGGTGCCGTTGCCAGGGAGGTGAGTGCTTGAAGGTATATCTTTAGATCTTGCAATTGAATCTTTTAGTTTCTTGTTTTATCACTAGTTTAGTCTATAAAAGAAAACTACAAAAAAATGGAATTGAGGTTGCCTCATATACTTCATCTTTATAATGTCTTTCGTGAAAATGATGGAAAGGAAAATTGTGCCAAAGTGTTAGAAGAAGAAGTCAATAAAATGTTTGGCACTAAATCTTTGTATGATGAGCATGATTGCAATGTTGTTAGTATGAATTCCTTGAATATTCATGATGCTAATGATATGCAAAGCTACAAGCTTGGGGATGCTATGTTTGATGAAGATGATATGTTTAGTCCCCCAAGTTTTGATGAGCAAATTTATTATGATGAAAGCATGCCTCCTATTTATGATGATTATTGTGATGACATGTATGCTATAAATAATAATGATAACCATGAAACTTGTCATCATGATTTTAATTTTCAATTGGATTATGCTTCACATGATAGTTATTTTGTTGAGTTTTCTCCCACTACTATTGATGAGAATAAATTTGCTTATGTGGTGAGTAGTAAAATTTCTATGCTTATGAATCATGAAAAGAATGCTTTATGTGATAGTTATATTGTTGAATTCATTCATGATGCTGCTGAAAATTATTATGAGGGAGGAATATATGCTTGTAGGAATTGCAAAAATATCAAGTTTCCTCTCTATGTGTTGAAAGTTTTGAAGTTATGCTTGTTTTGCCTTCCTATGCTAGTTGATTCTTGCTCCCATAAATTTTTTGCTCACAAAATCCCTATGCATAGGAAGTGGGTTAGACTTAAATGTGCTTGTCATGAGATTCATGATGCTCTCTTACATGTTTCAAATAATATTCCTATGTGAGCATCATTGAAATCATCATGCCTAGCTAAAAGGCTTTAAAGAAAATCGCTTGTTGGGAGACAACCCAACACTTTTCCTTTCTGTTTTTGTGTGTTCACATGATTAAGATACTGTAGTAATCATGTTTTGTGTCTTTTATTTCAATAAAGTTCCAAGTAAAGCCTTTGGGATGACTCACAAGATGAGTAGAATTGATGCTGAACCAAAACAGAAACTTTTGACTCTAGTACAGGAATTTTCATTTTTTTACTGGAGCGTGATAATGATCTGAAAATTTTATGCAGTATTGATATACAAATTCTTCAGGTTGTCCTAATTTTTCAGAATTTTTAGATACAGGGAAGTATGGTTACACTACAGATCTTCACAGACTGTTCTGTTTTTGACAGATTCTGTTTTGCATGCATAGTTTGCTTGTTTTAGTGTTTCCATAGCTTATATTTAGTGGTATAAATTATGGGAATGGTATAATACAGTAGGTATCATGTGGGAACAATTCTGAATCTTGTCTTGACAGTACCTAAGTGAATGATCTATCTTTATTATACTAACCCATCTCACGAAGTTCCGTTAAGTTTTGTGTGATTGAAGTTTTCAAGTTTTGGGTGAGACACCGATATGAGGAGAATAAGGAGTGACAAGAATCTAAGCTTGAGGATTCCCAAGGCAACCCCAAGGTAATATCCAAGGAATACTCAAGTGCCTAAGCTTGGGGATGCCCCGGAAGGCATCCCCTCTTTCGTCTTCAACACTATCGGTATATCTTACTTGGAGCTATATTTTTATTCGTCACATAATATGAGTTTTGCTTGGAGCATCATTTTATTTTGTTTTTCTATGTTAGGTGTTATTTATAATCTTTTTTTTCAATAAAAAGTTCCAAGAATTGTCTTAGGATGCTTGCATTGCATGTTTTGATGTGTGCTGTGTAAAAACAGAAACTTTTGCTGTAGTGTTTGAATTTTCATATTTTACTGGAACGTGGAACATTTCTGAAATTTTTACACAGTGTTCTCATATAAATTATTTAGCATGTACTAAATTTTCATAATTTTTTGAGTTACGGAAGTACACTGTTTTCATAAATTGCTACAGACTGTTCTGTTTGGACAGATTGCTGTCATAGTTTTGTTATCTACTTATCCTATGGTTTTCATAGCCTATATTGGTAGATATAAATTGTGGAAACGATAGTAAACAGTAAATGATGTTTGAAAATTATTGTGCAACTTGTCTTGGCAGTACATAAAGAGTTGATTTATTATTATGTGTACTAACCTATCTCACGAGTTATTTTCGAGTTTTGTGTGGATGAAGTTTTTGAGAATAGTTGAAACCATGATATGAGAGGATTGAACGAGATACAAAAGCTCAAGCTTGGGGATGCCCAAGGCACCCTAAGTAAATATTTCAAGAAGTCTTAAGCATCTAAGCTTGGGGATGCTACGCATCCCACCTCTCTTCCTCAACTATCGGTTAGCCTATGTTGAGCCTAAATTTTTATTCGTTCACATGATGCGTGCTATTCTTGGAGTTCTATTTTTGTTTAGTTTTCTGTTTGAATAAAATACTTAAGATCTGAAATTCTTAGATGATAGAGTCTTCACATAGTTATTTAATTGTTGGCTACTCATTGATCTTCACTTATATCTTTTTGGAGTAGTTTGTCTTTTGCTCTAGTGCTTCACTTATATCTTTGTAGAGCGCGGCGGTGGTTTAATTTTATAGAAATTGATGAACTCTCATGCTTCACTTATATTATTTTGAGAGTCTCTAAACAGCATGGTAACTTGCTTAGGTTATGAATTTAGTCCTAATATAATGGGCATCCAAGAGAGATATAATAAAAACTTTCATATAAAGTGCATTGAATACTATGACAAGTTTGATTCCTTATGATTGTTTTGAGATATAAAGATGGTAATATTAGAGACATGCTAGTTAGTAATTGTGGATTGGTAGAAATACTTGTGTTAAAGGTTGTGATTCCCGTAGCATGCACGTATGGTGAACCGTTATGTGACGAAGTCGGAGCATGATTTATTTATTGATTGCCCTCCTTTGTGTGGAGGTCGGGATCGCGCGATGGTTAACTCCTACCAAACCTTCCCCTAGGAGCATGCGTGTAGTACTTTGTTTTGATGACTAATAGACTTTTGCAATAAGTATGTGAGTTCTTTATGACTAATGTTGAGTCCATGGATTATACGCACTCTCACCCTTCCACCCTTGCTAGCCTCTCTAGTACCGCGCAACTTTCGCCGGTACATTAAACCCACCATATACCTTCCTCAAAACAGCCACCATACCTACCTATTATGGCATTTCCATAGCCATTCCGAGATATATTGCCGTGCAACTTCCACCGTTCCGTTTATGACACGCATCATCATTGTCATATTGCTTTGCATGATCATGTAGTTGACATCGTGTTTGTGGCAAAGCCACCGTTCATATTTTGTATACATGTCACTCTTGAGTCATTGCACATCCCGGTACACCGCTGGAGGCATTCATATAGAGTCATATTTTGTTCTAAGTATCGAGTTGTAATTATTGAGTTGTAAGTAAATAAAAGTGTGATGATCATCATTATTAGAGCATTGTCCCATGTGAGGAAAGGATGATGGAAACTATGATTCCCCCACAAGTCAGGATGAGTCTCCAGACTTTACAAAAAATAAAAGAGGCCAATGAAGCCCAAATAAATAAATAAAAGAGGCCAAAGAAGCCCACCAAAAAAACAGAAAAAACAAAAAAATGAGAGAAAAGAGAGAAGGGACAATGCTACTATCCTTTTTCCACACTTGTGCTTCAAAGTAGCACCATGATCTTCATGATAGAGAGTCTCCTATATTGACACTTTCATATACTAGTGGGAATTTTTCATTATAGAACTTGGCTTGTATATTCCAATGATGGGCTTCCTCAAAATTGCCCTAGGTCTTCGTGACCAAGCAAGTTGGATGCACACCCACTTAGTTTGTTTTTGGGCTTTCATACACTTATAGCTCTAGTGCATTCGTTGCATGGCAATCCCTACTCACTCACATTGATATCTATTGATGGGCATCTCCGTAGCCCGTTGATACGCCTAGTTGATGTGAGACTATCTCCTTCTTTTTGTCTTCTCCACAACCACCATATTCTATTCCACCTATAGTGCTATGTCCATGGCTCACGCTCATGTATTGCGTGAGAGTTGAAAAAGTTTGAGAACACTAAAGTATGAAACAATTGCTTGGCTAAAACCGGGGTTGTGCATGATTTAATACTTTGTGTGATGAAGATGGAGCATAGCCAGACTATATGATTTTGTAGGGATAACTTTCTTTGGCAATGTTATTTTGAGAAGACATGATTGCTTTATTAGTATGCTTGAAGTATTATTGTTTTTATGTCAATATTAAACTCTTGTTTTGAATCTTATGGATCTGAACATTCATGCCACAATAAAGAAAATTACATGGATAAATATGTTAGGTAGCATTCCACATCAAAAAATCTGTTTTTATCATTTACCTACTCGAGGACGAGCAGGAATTAAGCTTGGTGATGCTTGATACGTCTCCAAAGTATCTATAATTTTTGATTGTTCCATGCTATTATATTATCGGTTTTGGATGTTTTATATGCATTTATATGCTATTTTATACTATTTTTTGGGACTGGCCTATTAACCTAGAGCCCAGTGCCAGTTTCTGTTTTTTCCTTGTTTTTGAGTTTTACAGAAAAGGAATATCAAACGGAGTCCAAATGGAATAAAAATTTACGGTGATTTTTTATGGACCAGAAGAGACCCACGGGGCATCGGAATTGGGCCAGAAGAGCCACAAGGCAGCCACAAGCCTAGGCCCCCCCCCCCTAGGGCGCGCCTCCCTGGCTTGTCGTCGCCTCGTGGCCCCCCTTGACTTGTTTCCGACGCCAAAAATTCTTATAAATACCCAAACCTCCAGAAAGAAACCTAGATCGGGAGTTCCGCCGCCGCAAGCCTTTGTAGCCACGAAAAACCAATCGGGAGCCCGTTCCGACACCCTGCCGGAAGGGGAAACCATCACCGGAGGCCATCTTCATCATCCCGGCGGTCTCCATGACGAGGAGGGAGTAGTTCACCCTCGGGGCTGAGGGTATGTACCAGTAGCTATGTGTTTGATCTCTCTCTCTCGTGTTCTTGAGATGACACGATCTTGATGTACCGCGAGCTTTATTAATATAGATGAATCATATGGAGTTTCCCCTCTCTATCTTCTTGTGATGAATTGAGTTTTCCCTTTGAAGTTTTCTTATCGGATTGAGTCTTTAAAGGATTTGAGAACACTTGATGTATGTCTTGCGATGGGATATCCGTGGTGACAATGGGATGTTCTATTGATCCACTTGATGTATGTTTTTGTGATCAACTTGCGGGTTCCGTGACCTTGGGAATCTATGCATAGGGGTTGGCACACGTTTTCGTCTTGACTCTCCGGTAGAAACTTTGGGGCACTCTTTGAAGTTCTTTGTGTTGGATTGAACATGATGAATCTGAAATTGTGTGATGCATATCGTATAATCAAGCCCATGGGTACTCGTGGTGACATTGGAGTATCTAGGTGACATTAGGGTTTTGGTTGATGTGTATCTTAAGGTGTTATTTTAGTACAAACTCTAGGGCTGTTCGTGACACTTATAGGGATAGCTCATACGATTGATCGGAAAAGATAACTTTGAGGTGGTTTCGTACCCTACAATAATTTCTTCGTTTGTTCTCCGCTATTTGTGACTTTGGAGTGAACTCTTTGTCGCACGTAAGGGATTTACATATGATTCAACTATGTCAGTATTGTTGAGAGAACTTGCACAAGTGAAAGTATGAACCCTGGGCCTTGTTTTCAAGCATTGCAATACCGTTTTTCTCACTTTTGTTACTTGCTACCTTGCTGTTTTTATATTTTCAGATTGCAAAAACTTATATCTACCATCCATATTGCACTTGTATCACCATCTCTTCGCCGAACTAGTGCACCTATACAATTTGCCATTGTATTGGGTGTGTTGGGGACACAAGAGATTTCTTGTATTTGATTGCAGGGTTGTTTGAGAGAGACCATCTTCATCCTACACCTCCCACGGATTGATAAACCTTAGGTCATCCACTTGAGGGAAAATTGCTACTGTCCTACAAAACTCTGCGCTTGGAGGCCCAACAAAGTCTACAAGAATAAAGTTGCGTAGTAGACATCACATGTGAGCATGATTGCATTCTGTTTTGGAAGGAGCATGCTGATAAGGATATTTGTCCTACATGCAAAACTTCCCGGCGGAAATCTGAAAAGAATAGCCTTGATGGGAAACGTGTACACAAGGTCCCAAGGAAGGTTCTTCGTTATTTTCCAATAAAGAAGAGGCTGCAACGCTTGTTCGTGTCTCTTAAGAGTGCAACGGATTGCAAATGGCAAGATGAAGAACGCACAAGATGGACTAATAAGGCATACATCGGATGCACCTGCTTGGAAGGACTTTGATGCCAAATATCCTAAGTTTGCCGAAGATAGTCGCAATATGAGGCTGCTTATAGGAGCTGATGGTTTAAATCCATTTAGGACAATGAATTTATCATATAGTGTTTGGTGTGTTGTAGCAATTCCGTTGAATCTTCCTCCTTGGTTGTGCATGAAGCAACAAAATTTCATCTTATGTTTGCTAATTCCTGGTCCAAAGTCACCTAGGAGAGATATAGATGTGTTCCTTGAACCACTTATTGATGATTTGAACTCGCTATTTGAGGAGGGTGTTAGAACCTATGATGCCTCGACCGGTAAAACCTTCAACCTCCATGCTGCTGTATTATCAACGACATCTGATCTCCCAGGCTTATGCACTCTATTTGGTATTGTAACATCGGGTGAATTTGGTTGTCCATTGTGCGGCTCATAGACTTGCTCTCTTCGGTTGAAGGAAGGCAAGAAATATTGCTATATGAATCATCGAAGGTTTCTTGATCCAAACCATGAATACAAATTTGATGAGGACTCCTTTGATGGTGGTGTGGAGTTAGGGGCAACACCTGTACCACTTACCGGAGAGGAAGTTTTGGCCCTGACTGAAAATATGAAGACTGTTTTTGGAAAGAACCCTTCCGGAAAAACAACCACCAAGAAGCGCAAGGTTGGCGAACCACCAATAATTCGGAAAAGAAAATCCATATGGTTTAGGTTGCGATACTGGAAAGACTTGCTGCAGCCTCATAATCTTGATGCAATGCATATTGAAAAGAATGTATGTGAAAACATAATTAACACACTTTTAGGCATGGATAGGAAATCAAAAGATAATTATGGTTCTCGTAAAGATCTAGAGCATCTAGGAATAAGGAAAGCTCTCCAACCTGTCCTAGTTGGTGAAGAATTTGATTTGCCTGCTGCACCCTATGCAATGGTCAATGAAAACAAGAAATTGATTTGCCAAGTTTTGAAGGGAGCTAGGTTCCCTGATGGTTGTGCATCTGATATACGTCGCAATGTCCTTGTGAAGCAGAAAAAGATCATTGGGCTGAAGAGCCACGACAATCATATTATTTTGCAGCAATTGCTTTCGCTAGCTGTTCGGAACACATTGCCAAAGCAAGTCGCCATTGCATTGGTTTGTGTCAGCAGATTCTTCAAGCAAATATATTCTCCTATCATTTCCATAAGTGATATGGAGAAGCTAGAGGGAGAAATAGCCGAGACCTTCTGCATTCTTGAGACCATATTTTTGCCATCATTTTTTGATCTTATGGTTCACTTGATGGTTCATCTTCCAACCCAAGTGAGGCTATGGGGCCCAGTAAAGTACAACAGCATGTATCCGATAGAAAGGTCATCCCTAAACCTATTTTCTTGGTATCATATGGTTTCTTCCCCATCTCCAAAATAATCTAATATATGTTATGTATATATTATATAGGTACAATATATGAAGCTAAAGGGATTTGTTCGTACCAAGAGCCATCCCGAGGGATCAATGGCAGAGGGCTATGTGTTTGATGAGTCCCTTACATTCTGTTCCCGTTATTTACAAGGATGTGAGACTAGATTTAATAGAAAATGCAGAAATGATGCCCCTGAGCCCAATATATCTACTATGCCATTTTTTACCAACAAGGGTCGATTTTTGGCTGGAAAGCATATAGTGACCTTGGATCACAAGTCATGGCTGCAAGCACATCGATATGTTTTGTTTAATTATGATAACATAGATCCGTACTTGAGGTATGTTATTTTAAGAATTTTTATGATTTGAGCCTATGAACGATACTTGTCATAGTAGTAACTCGAGTCCTTAGGTCCCAATCGACTAGAGATGTTGAAGAGATGCCTTGTGACAACATTCAAGAGCATGAAGGTGTGTAGCTCTAATATCTATGCATATAGTCTATTAGTTAAATGTATGATAGCCTGGTAACTATTGTCCGTGTTTAGACCATGAGTTGGATCAAGAAACGAAAGGGAAGAAGGGCAAAAAGCGCACTAGAATGCACAATGTGTATGATAGATTGGGGACAGTGCCACCAATTCATGTAGAGTACAATGAAGATGGACAACCAGTTGGGGACAATGCCTCAGAGTTTTCCAACTTCATCTCCACACTTGTGAAAAGTAAAATATCTCTTAGGCACACTGATTGGAGAAAGGTTGAAGTTGAGCAAAAATTCAATTGTGGACAACCTTAAAGGTATACTTGATAACTCTTAATATAATGTGCCCATTTATCTAATACATTCCCCTTAGATTTTATATTTAAACATGATTGATACATTTACATATGCTTGAAAACAGATGTATTATGTTGTGGATGACAAACTTAAGGATTGGGTCATGGGAAGCGCTGCCAAGAAATGGAGGGATTTCAAATCAGAGTTGAAGACTTTGTATTTTGATGATAAGACCGATGAGGAACTCCAAGTTGTCCCTGATAATAGAGTTAGCCCAACAGATTGGGAAGAAATCGTTGCCTTTTGGAAAAGTGAAGCAGGGAAGAAACACATCCAACAAGGAAAACAAAATCGAAAAGAGATGGAACTATTGCATACATCAGGCAGCAAAAGTCATGCTCGTGTTTCTCATGAAATGGTACATATAAGTCTTACTTGCACAAATTATTTTGCACCATTTGTAGATTATTCTGATCTAACTACCTGAAAATGAATGTAGCATAAGAATAATGGATATCCCCCTCATAGACATGAAGTGTTTATGGAAACACACAAGTGCAAGAAGACTGGTGCCCCTTCAAGTCTTGCTGCAGCAAATATGTTTGTAAGTATTTCAAGTATTTTTAGCAACCTTTTGTGCTTTGAAGTTATTAGTTGAAGCAACTCTACATTATCAATATGTTAATGAATCATATGTTATGCCTTTGCAGAAAAAGATAGAAGCTATGGAGAATGAGCGTCCAGAACTTTTGGAAAAAACCATCAAGCAAGGTGACCTCTTCTCGCATGTAACTGGAAATGAGAGGAATGGGTATGTCAGGTGTATAGGTCTAGGACCAAGTGTTGCAGATTTGGGCATGCCAGGAACTAGAAAGCTAAAATCAACGAAGCTTCAAATGGCTGAGGAAGAAGAAAAAGAAGCTCGACAAGCAAATGCAATTCTACATGAGCGTGTAGATCAAATCGAGTCTGGTTTCCAATTAGTAGTTGCAAGTCTCAAGGATGAATTTCTACAAATGAAGAGATTGTTTTTACAATCAAATGGTAGACAAAATGTTGAGTTCAGTCCACGACATGACTTGTCTTGGAATTGGGTAGAGGCAGATGAAGATGGATATGAAGGTGCATATGGATCCATACATGAAGATAGTGTACGATCTGCCACCGCTAACCTTGAGGTGCGACGAGAGAAGGAAGCAACCATTTTGCAAAAGAAGACTGAAGGGACACTCTTGCAAAATAAGGCAGCAATATTCACTCAGAAAAACATTGTCCAATCCGCCCCTGCTCAACATGAGGTGCTGCAAGAGAAGGGAGCCGCCATTTCCCAAAATAAGAAGGCAACAATGCAACAAGATAAGGATGTGACACTTCAGCGCTACAAGATGGCAATATCCCAGCGGAAGGAAGTTCCATTCACGCAGAAAAATTATCAGGTCAGATTGTACTATGTTTGTACTTTGCCTCTTTAGTTTTTATATGATAAAAAAGAATCACTTCCGCTTATCCAACTTCGTTTTCATGATTCTTCAGGAAGGAAGGGATGTGATACTATATAGTGTTTATCTGGATCATGGCAGCCCCGTGGCAAAAGCTACCATTCTATCAATTGATCGGAGAGAGGTGGTAGGTGGCCAGGAGCTTGGCTCTGAATATTGTAAGGTTGTCGTGAACTATGTAATTAAAAGAGATGATATTCTTCCTCGTGGTGTTGGGAGCATGACAACCATAGGGCAAGCTCAAGGGTGATGTATCGCATGGCCTTACAAGCATGTAAGCTTAAGTTCTTATATTAAATTTACAATGGCTATCATGGATGATTGCTTAAAACTCTTTTGCTTCTATGTATGTAGTTGGAAGTGGACAAGTCAATGGCAAATGCAGCAATGCGACCACAAGGAAGCTGAGAAGGTAATATACATGTTTCACTTGGCTGAATATTTGAATTGGTCGCTGGAAATAAAAATATTTACATTGGTTGCTCAATTTGTATAAGTGATGTTTTGCTCCAGAGAAGTTTTAGTATGAACCAGCACACATTTTGAGCTTATGGTACATTAATATTTACCATAGAATGGTAGTTTGCAGGAACCTTTTGCTCCTTCTCTGTCAACTATATCTATACTCCTATATAGTGTATGAGTATGGTCTCATATGGACCACAGCGCAGGGATTCGCACCACTGTGCAGCGTGCCCCTCTCTGAACAGGCCTGTACAGCTATACGCATGCGTGATTCTCCCATCTCTGTCCAGAAATTTCTTCAGTACTATATAAATGTTAAAAACTGCTACAATATAAATTTCTTCAGTACTATATAAATGTTAAAAACTGCTACAATATAAATGTTAAAAACTGCTACAATTTTTCTAATTCTTTTACAGTTAACCAGTAATTACTTAATGAGATACACGTGCTGCAAGAGAAAGATTGTCCTGAGCAAATAATCAGAGCTTTTATAGGAAAAAACTGCAGTTGTACAGCCATAGTGAACACGCACATCTCCTCAACTGATCTGTACAACAGCTCGTGTAGTTGCTTCATTTGATATGGTGACGGACCTTGACGACTCGTCCAGGGCCAACACGGGCGTTCTTGGTTCGTCCATTTTCATTTTTTTCCTTCTAATATTTGTGTGCCATAGGTAATTCGTCTCATGGGAAAGGAGAAATTTCAGAAGTGTAGCATCTTTCTTGGGTCTGTATATTGTTTGATATGTGCAGGTCAAATAATTACTATTTGATATAATTATGTAATATTCCTTGCTATATATGTCACAATCTTTAATATGTTTATTTAAAATCGGAAACAAGAGCTTCATTTTGATTTTTCGGTCTGTTGCAGGTTTCCAAAGATACACAATAAGTTGGAGGTTTCGAAGTCTACAAGCAGTTGAAGATCTAGAAGACCTTCAATTTTAAGCGGTGGAATGATAATGTAGAATGTTTATTTGTTGAACCTAAAGACTAGCTTTGCTCATTTTGGTGGCTGTTAGTTAAGCCACTTCCTCTTTTGTGGCATAACTTCATTTTGGTGGCTGTGGTAAACCATTGTATGGAAACTTCCCCTGTGTCAGAACTTCATTTTGGTTATGTGGCACATCTAGAATCCATATTTATGTACTCGCTATATTTGGTTGCTAAGTTTATAAAATGAAGATTAAGGTTTTCTATGTATGAGGCCTATATGTAACTCTGATTGAAGTTTATCCATAAATTGTGTGATATGTCCTGATTACCTGAAACATTGTGAATGGATATTAAATTAAATAGAGACATATGCTTCCCTAATTGCTACTGGAATCAAACTGATGGCATACAAACTTCCAGGTCAACATGCTTTAACGGTAGCTGCACTGCCGTTAACCAACCTGCCGGGAGAAAACTAACTGCCGGCAAGTATGTAGGTAGGGGCATTGTAACTGCCGGGAGAAGTTTATCTATCGGGACAAGTAATCCCCGGCAGCCATTCTCGCGGCGGTTCTATCTGCCGGGAGAAATGTTGTCCCGGCAGTTGGCCTGCCCTGATACGTGCGTTGTCCCGGTAGTTTTTCTGTCCTTACATCAGTGTTGTGGTGTAGTGAATCAATACAATTATAGCATGGATAATAAACATTTGTCATGAACAAGGAAATATAATGATAACCATTTTATTATTGCCTCTAGGGCATATTTCCAACTGTCTCCCACTTGCACTAGAGTCAATAATCTAGCTTACATCACTATGTGATTTACATTGTAATGAATCTAACACCCATACAGTTCTGGTGTTGATCATGTTTCCCTCGTGGAAGAGGCTTAGTCAATGGATCTGCAACATTCAGATCCATGTGTACTTTGCAAATATTTATGTCACCCTCCTCGATGTAATCGCGGATGGAATTGAAGCGTCGCTTTATGTTTCTGGTCCTCTTGTGAAACCTTGGTTCCTTGGCTAGAGCAATGGCACCAGTGTTGTCACAGAACAGAGTCATTGGGTTTAGTGCACTGGGCACTACTTCAAGATCCGTCATGAACTGCTTCATCCAGACACCTTCCTTCGCCGCCTCCGAGGCAGCTATGTACTCCGCTTCCCATGTAGAATCAGCTACCATGCTTTGCTTGGAACTGCACCAGCTTACCGCTCCTCCATTGAGAATAAATACGTATCCGGTTTGAGACCTAGAGTCATCCGGATCAGTGTCAAAGCTTGCATCGACGTAACTCTTTACGACGAGCTTTTGATCACCTCCATAAACGAGAAACATTTCCTTAGCCCTTTTCAGTTACTTTAGGATATTCTTGACCGCCGTCCAGTGATCCACACCTGGATTACTTTGAAACCTTCCGGCCATACTTATGGCAAGGCTGACGTCTGGTCTTGTGCACAGCATTGCATACATGATAGAGCCTATGGCAGAAGCATAGGGGATGACACTCATCTTTTCTCTATCCTCTGCAGTCACTGGGCATTTGGTCTTACTCAACTTCACACCTTGCAACACAGGCAAGAACTCTTTCTTGGACTGATCCATTTTGAACTTCTTCAAAACTTTATCAAGGTATGTGCTCTGTGAAAGTCCTATTAAGCGTCTTGATCTATCTCTATAGATCTTGATGCCTAATATGAAAGCAGCTTCTCCTAGGTCCTTCATTGAAAAACTCTTGTTCAAATATTCCTTCACGCTTTCCAAAATTTCTACATTGTTTCCAATCAGCAATATGTCATCCACATATAATATTAGAAACACTATAGAGCTCCCACTCACTTTCTTGTAAATACAAGCTTCTCCGTAAACTTGTATAAATCCAAACACTATGATCACCTCATCAAAACGCTTATTCCAACTCCGAGATGCCTGCACCAGTCCATAAATGGATCGCTGGAGCTTGCAAACTTTGTCAGCATTCTCTGGATCGACAAAACCTTCTGGTTGTATCATATACAACTCTTCCTCAAGGAAATCGTTAAGGAACGTTGTTTTGACATCCATCTGCCAAATTTCATAATCGAAAAATGCAGCAATTGCTAACATGATTCTGACGGACTTAAGCATCACTACGGGAGAGAAAGTCTCATCGTAGTCAACTCCTTAAACTTGTGAAAAACCCTTTGCCACAAGTCGAGCTTTATAGACGGTGACATTACCGTCCGCGTCCGTCTTCCTCTTAAAGATCCATTTATTCTGAATGGCCTTTCGCCCTTCAGGTAATACTTCCAAAGTCCACACTTTGTTTTCATACATGGATCCTATCTCGGATTTCATGGCCTCTAACCATTTGTCGGAATCTGGGCCCACCATCGCTTCTCCATAGCTCGTAGGTTCATCGTTGTCTAACAACATGACCTCTAAGACAGGGTTACCGTACCATTCAAGAGCAGTACGTGCCCTTGTCGACCTACGAGGTTCGACAGTAACTTGATCCGAAGCTTCATGATCACTATCATTAGCTTCCTCTCCAACTGATGTAGGATCCACAGAAACATCTTTCTGCGTTGCGCTACTCTCTGGTTGAAGTGGAGGTTCGACAACCTCATCAAGTTCTATCTTCCTCCCACTCAATTCTTTCGAGAGAAACTATTTCTCAAGAAATGACCCGTTCTTAGCGACAAACACTTTGCCTTCGGATCTGAGATAGAAGGTGTACCCAACCGTCTCTTTTGGGTATCCTATGAAGATGCATTTCTCCGCTTTGGGTTCCAGCTTTTCAGGCTGAAGCTTTTTGACATAAGCATCGCATCCCCAATCTTTAAGAAACGACAACTTTGGTTTCTTGCCAAACCATAGTTCGTACGGCGTCGTCTCAATGGATTTAGAGGGTGCCCTATTTAAAGTGAATGCAGCTGTCTCTAACGCATAACCCCAAAACGATAGTGGCAAATCGGCAAGAGACATCATGGATCGCACCATATCCAATAAGGTTCGATTACGACATTTGGACACACAATTACGCTGTGGTGTTCCAGGTGGCGTCAACTGTGAAACAATTCCACATTGTCTTAAGTGATTGCCAAACTCAGAACTCAGATATTCTCCTCCTCGATCTGATCGTAGGAATTTTATCTTCTTGTTACGATGATTCTCAACTTCACTCTGAAATTGCTTGAACTTTTCAAACGTTTCAGACTAATGTTTCATTAAGTAGATATACCCATATCTACTTAAGTCATCAGTGAAGGTGAGAAAATAACGATATCCACCGCGTGCCTCAATGCTCATCGGACCGCACACATCAGTATGTATGATTTCCAACAAGTCACTTGCCCGTTCCATTGTTCCAGAGAACGGGGTCTTAGTCATCTTGCCCATGAGGCATGGTTCACGTGGCTTGAGACTGCGTCGGTATTTCCCCAAAGAGGAAGGGATGATTGCTACTTCTTGAGCATGCGTTGGTTTTCCCTTGAAGAGGAAAGGGTGATGCAGCAAAGTAGATAAGTATTTCCCTCAGTTGTTGACAACCAAGGTATCAATCCAGTAGGAGATACAAGCAAGTCCCCAATAGATGTACCTACACAAATAATCAAACACTTGCACCCAACGCAGAAAAGGGGTTGTCAATCCCTTCACGGTTATTTTCAAGGATGAGATCTGATAGAGATAGATATAAAAGATTGCTAAAACGAAAAGTAAAACAAAAGTAAAAAGATTGCAGCAAAGTATTTTTGGTATTTTTGGTTTATAGATCTGAAAATATAATATGGAAAATAGACCCGGGGGCCATAGGTTTCACTAGAGGCTTCTCTCATGAAGGAAAATAATACGGTGGGTGAACAAATTACTGTCGAGCAATTGATAGAAAAGCGAATAGTTATGACGATATCCAAGGCAATGATTATGCATATAGGCATCACGTCCGTGTCAAGTAGACCGAAACGATTCTGCATCTACTACTATTACTCCACACATCGACCGACTCCTGCCTACATCTAGAGTATTAAGTTCATGAAGAACAGAGTAACGCATTAGGTAAGATGACATGATGTAGAGGGATAAACTCAAGCAATATGATGAAAACCCCATCTTTTTATCCTCGATGGCAACAATACAAATACGTGCCTCGCTACCCCTACTTTGTCACTGGGTGAGGACACCGCAAGATTGAACCCAAAACTAAGCACTTCTCCCATTGCAAGAATTACCAATATAGTTGGCCAAACCAAACCAATAACTCGAAGAGACTTGCAAAGATATGAAATCATGCATATAAGAATTCAGAGAAGATTCAAATAATATTCATAGATAATCTGATCATAAACCCACAATTCATCGGATCTCGACAAACACACCGCAAAAGAGTATTACATCGGATAGATCTCCATGAAGATCATGAAGACCATGGTATTGAAGAACAAAGAGAGAGAAGAAGCCATCTAGCTACTAGCTATGGACCCGAAGGTCTGAGGTGAACTACTCACGCATCATCGGAGGGGCAATGGAGTTGATGTAGATGCCCTCCGTGATCGAATCCCCCTCCGGCAGATTACCGGAAAAGGCTCCAAGATGGGATCTCACGGGAACAGAGGCTTCCGGCGGCGGAAAAGTATTTTCGTGGCTCTCTTTGGTATTGGGGGAATATTTGGGAATTTATAGGCCAAAGAATAGGGTTAGAGGACCTGTAGGGGGGCCACAAGCAAGGGGGCGCCCCCCCCCTAGGGCGCGCCCTGCAGGCTTGTGATCTCCCGGCAGGTCTCCTGCCTTCATCTAAAAGTCTGGTAGGTTTCTTCTGGTCCAAGAAAAATCATGGCGAAGATTTTATTCCGTTTGGACTCCGTTTAATATTCCTTATCTGCAATACTCAAAAACAAGGAAAACACAGAAACTGGCACTAGGCTCTAGATTAATAGGTTAGTTCCAAAAATAATATAAAATAGCATATTAATGCATATAAAAATCCAAAACAGATAATATAATAGCATGGAACAATCAAAAATTATAGATACGTTGGAGACGTATCAAGCATCCCCAAGCTTAATTCCTGCTCGTCCTCAAGTAGGTAAATGATAAAAACAGAATTTTTGATGTGGAATGCTACCTAACATATTTATCCATGTAATATTCTTTATTGTGGCATGAATATTCAGATCCGTAAGATTCAAAACAAAAGTTTAATATTGACATAAAAACAATAATACTTCAAGCATACTAACAAGGCAATTGTGTCCTTTCGAAATAACATGGCCTCAGAAAGCTATCCCTACAAAATCATATGGTCTGGCTATGCTCCATCTTCCCCACACAAAGTATTTAAATCATGCACAACCCCGATGACAAGTCAAGCAATTGTTTCACACCTTTTATGTTCTCAAACCTTTTCAACTCTTACGCAATACATGAGCGTGAGCCATGGATATAGCACTATAGGTGGAATAGAATATGGTGGAGGTTGTGAGGAAAAGGAGAAGATAGTCTCACATCAACTAGGTGTATCAACGGGCTATGGCGATGCCCATCAATAGATATCAATGTGAGTGAGTAGGGATTGCCATGCAACGGATGCACTAGAGCTATAAGTGTATGAAAGCTCAAAACGAAACTAAGTGGTTGTGCATAATGATGAAAAATTCCACTAGTCATATGAAAGTGACAAAATAGGAGACTCTCTATCATGAAGATCATGGTGCTACTTTGAAGCACAAGTGTGGAAAAAGATAGTAGCATTGTCCCTTCTCTCTTTCTCTCATTTTTTTCATTTTTTTTATTTTGGTGGGCATCTTTGGCCTCTCTTTTTTATTTGGGCTTCATTGGCCTCTTTTATTATTTGTAAAGTCCAGAGACTCATCCCAACTTGTGAGGGAATCATAGCTTCCATCATCCTTTTCTCTCACGGGACAATGCTCTAATAATGAAGATCATCACACTTTTATTTACTTACAACTCAAGAATTACAAGTCGATACCTAGAACAAAATATGACTCTATATGAATGCTTCCGGTGGTGTACCGGGATGTGCAATGATCTAGCCTAGCAAATGACATCAAAAAACGGACAAGCCATGAAAACATCATGCTAGCTATCTTACGATCATGCAAAGCAATATGAAAATGATGGTGCGTGTCATGAAAACTGGAACGGTGGGAGTTGCATGGCAATATATCTCGGAATGGCTATGGAAATTCCATAATAGGTAGATATGGTGGCTGTTTTGAGGAAGGGTATATGGTGGGTTTAATGCACCGGCGAAAGTTGCGCGGTACTAGAGAGGCTAGCAAAGGTGGAAGGGTGAGAGTGCGTATAATCCATGGACTCAACATTAGTCATAAAGAACTCACATACTTATTGCAAAAGTCTATTAGTTATCAAAGCAAAGTATTACACGCATGCTCCTAGGGGAGAGGTTGGTAGGAGTTAACCATCGCGCGCTCCCGACCCTCACACAAAGGATGACAATCATCAAACAAATCATGCTCCGACTTCGTTACATAACGGTTCACCATACGTGCATGCTACGGGAATCACAAACTTCAACACAAGTATTTCTACCAATCCACAATTACTCACTAGCATGACTCTCATATTACCATCTTTATATCTCAAAACTATATGCAAGGAATCAAACTTCTCATAGTATTCAATGCACTTTATATGAAAGTTTTTATTATATCCCTCTTGGATGCCCATTACATTAGGACTAAATTCATAACCTAAACCAATTACCATGCTGTTTAAAGACTCTCAAAATAATATAAGTGAGATACGAGAGTTCAATTATTTCTATAAAATAAAACACCACCGTGCTCTAAAAAGATATAAGTGAAGCACTAGAGCAACATTGCCTAGCTCAAAAGATATAAGTGAAGCACAAAGAGTATTCTAATAAATTCACGATTAATGCGTGTCCCCCTCAAAAGATGTGTGCAGCAAGTATGATTGTGGCAAACTAAAAAGCAAAGACTCATACCATACAAGACGCTCCAAGCAAAACACATATCATCTGGTGAATAAAAATATAGCCTCAAGTAAATTTACCGATGGATTGAAGACGAAAGAGGGGATGCCTTCCGGGGCATCCCCAAGCTTAGGCTCTTTGGTATCCTTGAATATGGCTTGGGGTGCCTTGGGTATCCCCAAGCTTAGGCTCTTGCCACTCCTTATTCCATACTCCATCAAATCTTTACCCAAAACTTGAAAACTTCACAACACAAAACTCAACAGAAAACTCGTGAGATCCGTTAGTATAAGAAAAATAAATCGCCACTTTAGGTACTGTTGTGAACTCATTATTTATTTATATTGGTGTAATATCTACTGTATTCCAACTTCTCCATGGTTCATACCCCCCGATACAACCCATAGATACATCAAAATAAGCAAACAACACAAAGAAAACAGAATCTGTCTAAAACAGAACAGTCTGTAGCAATCTATAGACTTCGAATACTTCTGTAACTCCAAAAATTCTGAAAAATTAGGAAAATCAGTGAAATTCGTATATCAATCTTGTGTAAAAAATTTAGACTCATTCGACGCTCTGGTGAATTTATAAAATTCCTGGACTGAGCGCAAAAGTTTATGTTTTTCAGCAAAATCAAATCACAATCACCGTAGACCATCCCAAAGGTCTTACTTGGCTCAAACACTAATTAAAACAAGAAAACACAATTACTACAGAGGTAATAATGTGTAAAGCACTCAAAAACAGAAGCAAAAACAAAAGCATAAAAATAAAATTGGGTTGCCTCCCAACAAGCGCTATTGTTTAACGCCCCTAGCTAGGCATAACGTAATAGATCTAGGTATTGTCATCTTTGGTTTTGGCAACTTTTGTGAGGGCCTGCTCAAATCCGGGGGGCTCTTTTCTCTTCCCCAGGTTTGTAGGGGAAGAAACCATCTTAATATCCAAAATATCCAAACGCTTATTGCAAAGGGTAATCAAAATATTCAAGCGATTGAGGTTCCCACTAATATGTTTAAGGGGTTCGTGATATTGTTGTAACTCGACCAAGTGCTTATGTAAGTCACCCAATTTGTCAAGAATTTGAACTCCCTCTTGTGAGAAAGCAAACCCCTTGTTTGGTGGAGGAACCCCCAAAATCACCTCCAAAACTTCATAAGCAGCGTTCGTATCCAGCTCAATAAAATTCCATTTTGAGGCGAAATCTAAAAGCTCTCTATGATGCAAAGCCAAACCAATGTAAAAATTTCTAAGCAAAACTTTTGCATCTCCTTTTAGATTGGAGACACGATAAGATTCCATTAGCCTATACCAGGCATCTTTCAAATTTTCCCCTTGTTTTTGTTTGAAGTATAGAACTTCAAAATCTGGTGACAAAGGGGCAGTAGTAACGCTAGACATAGCAGCAAGTAAGAGATCCGGCAGGAAAGAGGCAAACGAAAAAGAGGGCGAATAGAGAGGCAAATCTTTTTGTTTTTTTCTGAAAATCGTTTTAGAAGTGGGGGAGAGGAAAATGAGAGGCAAATGGCAAATAATGTAAATGCAAGAGATGAGTTTGTGATGGGTACTTGGTAGGCTTGATGTAGATCTCCCCGGCAACAGCGCCAGAAATCCTTCTTGCTACTTCTTGAGCATGTGTTGGTTTTCCCTTGAAGAGGAAAGGGTGATGCAGCAAAGTAGATAAGTATTTCCCTCAGTTGTTGACAACCAAGGTATCAATCCAGTAGGAGATACAAGCAAGTCCCCAATAGATGTACCTACACAAATAATCAAACACTTGCACCCAACGCAGAAAAGGGGTTGTCAATCCCTTCACGGTTATTTGCAAGGATGAGATCTGATAGAGATAGATATAAAAGATTGCTAAAACGAAAAGTAAAACAAAAGTAAAAAGATTGCGGCAAAGTATTTTTGGTATTTTTGGTTTATAGATCTGAAAATATAATATGGAAAATAGACCCGAGGGCCATAGGTTTCACTAGAGGCTTCTCTCATGAAGGAAAATAATACGGTGGGTGAACAAATTACTGTCGAGCAATTGATAGAAAAGCGAATAGTTATGACTATATCCAAGGCAATGATTATGCATATAGGCATCATGTCCGTGTCAAGTAGACCGAAACAATTCTGCATCTACTACTATTACTCCACACATCGATCGACTCCTGCCTGCATCTAGAGTATTAAGTTCATGAAGAACAGAGTAACGCATTAGGTAAGATGACATGATGTAGAGGGATAAACTCAAGCAATATGATGAAAACCCCATCTTTTTATCCTCGATGGCAACAATACAAATACGTACCTCACTACCCCTACTTTGTCACTGGGTGAGGACACCGCAAGATTGAACCCAAAACTAAGCACTTCTCCCATTGCACGAATTACCAATCTAGTTGGCCAAACCAAACCAATAACTCGAAGAGACTTGCAAAGATATGAAATCATGCATATAAGAATTCAGAGAAGATTCAAATAATATTCATAGATAATCTGATCATAAACCCACAATTCATCGGATCTCGACAAACACACCGCAAAAGAGTATTACATCGGATAGATCTCCATGAAGATCATGAAGAACATGGTATTGAAGAACAAAGAGAGAGAAGAAGCCATCTAGCAACTAGCTATGGACCCGAAGGTCTGAGGTGAACTACTCACGCATCATCGGAGGGGCAATGGAGTTGATGTAGATGCCCTCCGTGATCGAATCCCCCTCCGGCAAATTACCGGAAAAGGCTCCAAGATGGGATCTCACGGGAACAGAGGCTTCCAGCGGCGGAAAAGTATTTTCGTGGCTCTCTTTGGTATTGGGGGAATATTTGGGAATTTATAGGCCGAAGAATAGGGTTAGAGGACCTGCAGGGGGGCCACAAGCCAGGGGGCGCCCCCTGCAGGCTTGTGATCTCCCGGCAGGTCTTCTGCCTTCATCTCCAAGTCTGGTAGGTTTCTTCTGGTCCAAGAAAAATCATCGCGAAGATTTTATTCCGTTTGGACTCCGTTTAATATTCCTTATCTGCAATACTCAAAAACAAGGAAAAAACAGAAACTGGCACTAGGCTCTAGATTAATAGGTTAGTCCCAAAAATAATATAAAATAGCATATTAATGCATATAAAACATCCAAAACAGATAATATAATAGCATAGAACAATCAAAAATTATAGATACGTTGGAGACGTATCAATGATGCAGCACAGCGACGATAAGTATTTCCCTCAGTTATGAAACCAAGGTTATCGAACCAGTAGGAGGATCACCACCACCCAATAAGCAGCATCTGCACACAAACAACAAATACATGCAACCCGATGCGAAAGAGAGGGTTGTCAATCTCTCTACGGTAAAAAGATAGATTAGGCAGTGATAGGTAGGAGAGATAGATCTCTCAAGAACACAAAATAAAAAGAGCAAATAAAATATGCAGCAATATGTTTTTGGGTTTTTGGTTTTGTAGATCTGAAAACAAAGATGCAAAAAGATAGATCTGAAAGCAATATGTTGGAAAGGTAGACCCGGGGGGCGTAGGGTTCACTAGTGGCTTCTCTCATGAGTATAGCGCACGGTGGGTGAACAAATTACTATTGGGCAATTGATAGAAAATCGAATAGTCATGACGATATCCAAGGCGATGATCATTATATAGGCATCACGTCCAAGATAAGTAGACCGACTCCTGCCTGCATCTACCACTATTACTCCACACATCGACCGCTATCCAGCATGCATCTAGTGTATTAAGTTCATGGAAAAATGGAGTAATGCAATAAGAACGATGACATGATGTAGACAAGATCAATTCATGTAGGAATAGACCCCATCTTGCTATCCTTAATAGCAACGATACATACGTGTCTTGCTGCCCCTTTTGTCACTGGGAAAGAACACCGCAAGATCGAACCCATCACAAAGCACCTCTTCCCATGGCAAGAAAAATCGATCTAGTTGGCCTAACTAAACAAAAGATTCGAAGAAGAAATACGAGGCTATAAGTAATCATGCATATAAGAGATCAAAGAAGACTCAAATAATATTCATGGATAGAAACTGATCATGAACTCAAAATTCATCAGATCCCAACAAACACACCGCAAAAGTTTACATCAAATAGATCTCCAAGAGACCATTGTATTGAGAATCATAAGAGAGAGAGAGGAAGCCATCTAGCTACTGCCTACAGACCCGTAGGTCTATGATGGACTACTCACGCATCATCGGAGAGGCACCTATGAAGAAGATGAACCCCTCCGTGATGGTGTTTAGATTGGATCTCACGGTTCTGGAACTTGCGACGGCTGGAATTGTGTTTTGTCGACTACCCTAGGGTTTTTGGAATATTTGGGAATTTATAGGCATCAGAGGCGGTGGAGAGGGGCCCCGAGGAGGGCATAACCCATCAGGGCGCGCCGGGGCCCCCTGGCGCGCCCTAGTGGGTTGTGGTCTCCACGGCCTACCTCTTCGGCACTTCTTTGGCCCACTGGGTGTCTTCTGGTCCAGAAAAAATCTCCAAAAAGTTTCGTTGCGATTGGACTCCATTTGGTATTGATTTTCCAAGAAGTAAAAAACAAGCAAAAATAGCAACTGGCACTTTGGCACTATGTCAATAGGTTAGTCCCAAAAAATTATATAAAGTTGCTATAAAATGATTGTAAAATATCCAAGAATGGTAATATAACAGCATGGAACAAGCAAAAATTATAGATACGTTGGAGACGTATCAGCATCCCCAAGCTTAATTCCTACTCGTCCTCGAGTAGGTAAATGGTAAAAACAGAATTTTTGATGTGGAATGCTGCCTAACATGTTCATATCATATTATTTTCTTTTGTATAGCATGGACATTTGGACTTGTAATGATTCAAAGAAATAGTCTAGTTTTAACATAATGACTTCAATACTCAAGCATGTCAACAAGCAACCATGTCTTTCAAAATATCAACACTAAAGAAAGTTATCCCTAGCCCATCATGCTCAATCATTGATCCATTCATGAAACACACTCAAATATTAGCTATGCCCAATGCTCTAGTACGATCATAGTGCCCCCTAGTTGGTACTCTATAAGAGAAGATGGAGACTCAAAGTAAAAATAAAAATTGCATAAAGTAAATAGATAGGCCCTTCGTAGAGGGAAGTAGGGATTTGTAGAGGTGCCAGAGCTCAAAGTTTTAAATTGAGAGAGAAAAGTTTTTGGGTGGCATGCTTTTCCTGTCAACGAAAACGACAAAGTAGCTCACAATACTTTCCATGCTAGATATATCATAGGCGGTTCCCAAACATAAAATAAAGTTTATTCCTTTTTCCACCAAACATTCACTTTCCATGGCGGGTCGTATCCACGGTTGCCTTCCATACCAACACTTTCCAAGGAATTTATTATGACAACATAAAGTAAATATTTTTTCTTTTTCATTTCGGGAATGGGCATCCCTATTACTGCCGCTCTCTCATGCAATGACAAGTGAATAAACACTCATCTTGAGAATAACACATCTAGCATGGAAAAATATTGGACACTCCCCACCGTTTCATTAGCGGTACGAGCACACAAAAGAGAAAAATTATTTTGAAAATTTAGAGATGGCACATACAAATTTGCTTGGAACGGCATGGAAATACCGCATATAGGTACGTATGGTGGACTCATAAGGCAAAACTTGGTTTAAGGATTTTGGATGCACAAGTAGTATTTCTACTTCGTACAAATGGAGGCTAGCAAATAGATTGAGAAGCGACCGAACCAAGAAACGAAAATTCACATAAGTGAGCATTGAGCATAACTAACACCGAATAATGCACCATAAGTAGGATGTAACTTCATTGCATAACTATTGACTTTCATGCATGCATAGGGAATCACAAACCTTAACACCAATATTCCTACTAAAGCACAATTACTCACTAACATGACTCACATATTACTATCATCATGTTTCAAAACTATTATAAGGAATCAAGTTTAATTTGCCCAATGATCTTCATGAAAGTTTTATTATATCCTCCTTGGATATCTATCACTTTGGGACTAGTTTCATATATTACCATTGCTTTTTTTGACAAGCTCAAACAAATCTAAGTAAAGCACATGAGCATAAAGATTTCATCTCTCAAAAAGGTATAAGTGAAGCATGAGAGGATTTCTTCAAAATTTACTAACTCTCAAATTAATCTAAGTGAAGCATGAGAGTATTTCTACAAAAAATTCTAAGCACACCGTGCTCAAAAAGATATAAGTAAAGCACTAGAGCAATTCTATAGCTCAAAAAGTTTAAGTGAAGCACAAAGAGCAATTCTAACAAGTGATAGCATAATTTTGGCTCTCTCAAATAGGCGTGTACAGAAAGGATACAAATAAAAAACAAACAAGCAAAACAAGAAAAGATACAAGACGCTCCAAGCAAAACTCATGATATGTGACGAATAAAAATATAGCTCCAAGTAAAATACCGATGGTTGTTAGAAGAAAGAGGGGATGCCACTCGGGGGCATCCCCAAGCTTAGTTCCTCGTTTCTCTTTGGATATATCATGGGGGTGCGGTAGCATCCCCAAGCTTAGGCTCTTTTCACTCCTTATTCCTTCATCCATCGTGATCTCACCCAAAACTTGGAAACTTCAATCACACAAAACTCAACAAAATCTTCGTGAGATCCGTTAGTATAATAAAGCAAATCACTACTTTAGGTGCTGTTGCAAACCCATTCATATTTTATTATTGCATTATACCTACTGTATTTCAACTTTACCATGGCTTATACCCCCCGATACAAACCATAGATTCATCAAAACAAGCACACAATGCAACGAAAACAGAATCTGTCTTAAACAGAGTAGTCTGTAGTAATCTGTACTCTAACCATACTTGTGTAACTCTAAAAATTCTGAAAAATTAGGACAACGTAAGGAATTTGTATAGCAACACTGTATTAAAATTTCAGCTCAATAGCACGTTCCAGGAAAAAATGAAAATTCATATACTGGACGCAAAGTTTCTGTTTCAGATTCAGCATCACTTCTACTCATCCTATGGATCATCCTAAAGGCTTTACTTGGCACAAACACTAAATAACCCATAAAAACACAATAAATTTATTTTTGCTTTTTCCTTTCTGTTTTTGAGTGTTGACACAATTATGCCTCTGTTTTTTGAACACAGTGCTTGCGTCTGTACTGTGTTCAAAAAACAGAGGCATAATTGTGTCAACACTCAAAAACAGAAAGGAAAAAGCAAAACTAAATTTATTCATTGGGTTGCCTCCCAACAAGCGCTATCGTTTTACGCCCCTATCTAGGCATAACACATAGATTCAAGTATTGTCATCTTTGGTTTTCAACTCTTCAATCACACAACTAGATTTCTTCAAGGATTTAGCATGCATGCTCTCACTAACAACACTTCTAGGAAGAAAAACAAAAAATTCATTCTTGTAAATAGGGTCTCTTACGATTTCAACAAAGTTGGGATGAATACTAATCATTTTAAGATCTCCCTTGTGGCCACTAGGTGTAGCAAATTTGTTCTTAGTGACTTGCGTGGTCTTGCCAATTTTTACGGGAGTTTTTTCAATAGTTTTGATAGAAGAAAAAGCCGAACCCAAATTAGTAAAAATCTCTTCCAACTTATCGAAACGGTAAGGACTTTCTTCTACCCTTTCGTTAACTATGGTTTCTTTTTCCTTTAGCAATTTAAAAGCATCTACTGCCTTAGATCCAATTTTATTAGCAAGATTATGCATTTTCTTATCCAAACTTTCAAGATGTTCTTGGGTAATCATCTTCTTTTCAATAGCATCTAATCTCTCCATAACGTGTTCGAGAGTTAAAATTGTTTCATTGATCATGATAGGTGGTGATACCACTAAACTTCCCAAAGCATTAAAAGCATCCAAAGATGGACACATCAAGAAATTCCCACCGGTAATCGTATCAAGGACGAATCTATACCAAGTGGTGATGCCAACATAAAAACTGCGAAGAAGAACAACGGCAGATTGCTTATGGATAGATCTATTATGAGCATTGCAAATCCTATACCAAGCATCTTTTAGGTTCTCCCCTCCCCTTTGCTTAAAATTAAAAACCTCATTATCGGGAGTACACGCAATAAAGGAAGAACTAGCCATAATGGCAAGGCAAGAGATCTGACGAGAAAAAGGCAAACGAAAAAGAGGGCGAATAAAACGACAAATTGGTGAAGTGGGGGAGAGGAAAACGAGAGGCAAATGGCAAATAATGTAATTGCAAGGAGATGAGATTTGTGATTAGGAACCTGGTAGATGATAATGGAGTCCCCTCGGCGCCTACGATAGGCACGAAGAAGAGACCGCTTCCTCCCCGATAACGATGCCAGAAATTCCTTTGACGTGGCTTGAGACTGCGTCGGTATTTGCCCAAAGAGGAAGGGATGATGCAGCACAGCGACGGTAAGTATTTGCCTCAGTTATGAAACCAAG
This sequence comes from Elymus sibiricus, assembly GCA_039707655.1. NCBI lineage: Eukaryota > Viridiplantae > Streptophyta > Magnoliopsida > Poales > Poaceae > Elymus > Elymus sibiricus. Next base: position 77,710,804 of record CM077673.1, read on the forward strand.
GTTATCGAACCAGTAGGAGGATCACCACCACCCAATAAGCAGCACCTGCACACAAACAACAAATACTTGCAACCCGACGCGAAAGAGAGGTTGTCAATCTCTCTACGGTAAAAAGATAGATTAGGTAGTGATAGGTAGGAGAGATAGATCTCTCAAGAACACAAAATAAAAAGAGCAAATAAAATATGCAGCAATATGTTTTTGGGTTTTTGGTTTTGTAGATCTGAAAAAAAAGATGCAAAAAGATAGATCTGAAAGCAATATGTTGGAAAAGTAGACCCGGGGGCCGTAGGGTTCACTAGTGGATTCTCTCATGAGTATAGCGCACGGTGGGTGAACAAATTACTATTGGGCAATTGATAGAAAATCGAATAGTCATGACGATATCCAAGGCGATGATCATTATATAGGCATCACGTCCAAGATAAGTAGACCAATTCCTGCCTGCATCTACCACTATTACTCCACACATCGACCGCTATACAGCATGCATCTAGTGTATTAAGTTCATGGAAAAACGGAGTAATGCAAAAAGAACGATGACATGATGTAGACAAGATCTATTCATGTAGGAATAGACCCCATCTTGTTATCCTTAATAGCAACGATACATGCGTGTCTTGCTGCCCCTTCTGTCACTGGGAAAGAACACCGCAAGATCGAACCCATCACAAAGCACCTCTTCCCATGGCAAGAAAAATCGATCTAGTTGGCCTAACTAAACAAAAGATTCGAAGAAGAAATACGAGGCTATAAGTAATCATGCATATAAGAGATCAAAGAAGACTCAAATAATATTCATGGATAGAAACTGATCATGAACTCAAAATTCATCGGATCCCAACAAACACACCGCAAAAGTTTACATCAAATAGATCTCCAAGAGACCATTGTATTGAGAATCATAAGAGAGAGCGAGGAAGCCATCTAGCTATTGCCTACAGACCCGTAGGTCTATGGTGGACTGCTCACGCATCATCGGAGAGGCACCTATGAAGAAGATGAACCCCTGCGTGATGGTGTTTAGATTGGATCTCGCGGTTCTGGAACTTGCGGCGGCTGGAATTGTGTTTCGTCAACTCCCCAAGGGTTTTTGGAATATTTGGGAATTTATAGGCATCAGAGGCGGTGGAGAGGGGCCCCGAGGAGGGCACAACCCATCAAGGCGTGTCGGGCCCCCCCTGGCGTGCCCTGGTGGGTTGTGGTCTCCACGGCCCACCTCTCCGGCACTTCTTTGGCCCACTAGGTGTCTTCTGGTCCAGAAAAAATCTCCAAAAAGTTTCGTCGCGATTGGACTCCGTTTGGTATTGATTTTCTACGAAGTAAAAAAACAAGCAAAAAACAGCAACTGGCACTTTGGCACTATGTCAATAGGTTAGTCCCAAAAAATGATATAAAGTTGCTATAAAATGATTGTAAAACATCCAATAATGATAATATAACATCATGGAACAAGCAAAAATTATAGATACGTTTGAGACGTATCAACGGTTCACATGTGTCAAGTGATTCAAAATCAAGTGACTCCAAAAGTCCATCAGCATGGAGTTTCTTCATGCGTTTTACACCAATATGACCTAAGCGGCAGTGCCACAAGAAAGTGGTGCTATCATTATCAACTCTACATCTTTTCGCACCAATGTTATGAACATGTGTATCATCACTATCGAGATTCAATAAGAACAAACCTCTCACATTGGGTGCATGACCATAAAAGATATTACTCATATAAATAGAACAACCATTATTCTCTGATTTAAATGAGTAACCGTCTCGCAATAAACAAGATCCAGATATAATGTTCATGCTTAACGCATGCACTAAATAACAAATATTCAGGTTCATCACTAATCCCGATGGTAATCGAAGAGCGAGCGTGCCGACGGCGATCACATCAACCTTGGAACCATTTCCCACGCGCATCGTCACTTCGTCCTTTGCCAGCCTCCGTCCATTCCGCAGTTCCTGTTTTGAGTTGCAAATGTGAGCAACCGAACCGGTATCAAATACCCAGGCACTACAATGAGAGTTGGTAAGGTACACATCAATAACATGTATATCACATATACCTTGTTTGGTGTTGGCCGCCTTCTTGTCGGCCAGATACTTGGGGCAGTTCCGCTTCCAGTGGCCAGTACCCTTGCAATGAAAGCACTCAGTTTCTGGCTTGGGTCTAGCCTTGGGTTTCTTCACGGGAGGGGCAACTGATTTGCCACTCTTCTTGGAGTTACCCTTCTTGCCCTTGCCATTCTTCTTGAAACTAGTAGTTTTATTGACCATCAACACTTGATGCTCCTTCTGGATTTCAGACTCAGCGACTTTCAGCATCGCAAACAGCTCGACGACTGACTTGTTCATCCCTTGCATGTTATAGTTCAACACAAAGCTCTTGTAGCTAGGTGACAGTGATTGAAGAACTCTGTCAGTGATCGCCTCCGGCGGGAGGGCAATTGCCAACTCAGCCAGACGGTTGGAATACCCAGACATTCTAAGTATGTGTTCACTGACAGACCCGTTCTCCTCCATCTTGCAAGCATAGAACTTATCGGAGGTCTCATACCTCTCGATCCGTGCATTCTTTTCAAAGATAAACTTCAACTCATGGAACATCTCATATGCTTCATGACGTTCAAAACGCCTTTGAAGTCCCGACTCTAAGCCATACAACATAGCACACTAAACTATTGAGTAATCATGCGAACGCGACTGCCAGGCGTTCACAACGTCTGCAGACGACACTGGAGTGGGTGGCTCACCGAGCGGTGCATCAAGGACATAAGCCTTTTAGGAAGCCGTGAGGATAATCCTTAGATTACGGGCTCAGTCTACAAAGTTACTTCCATCATCTTTTAGCTTGGCTTTCTCTAGGAACGCATTGAAATTCAGGGGAACTACTGCGTGAGCCATTGATCTACAACATAAATTTGCAAAGACAACTTAGACTATTGTTCAAGATAATGAGTTTAGTTAATCATATTACTTAAAAACTCCCACTCAAATTGACATCCCTCCGGTCATCCGAGTGCTACATGATCCAAATTCACCAACCCAAGTCTGATCATCACGTGAGATGAGGTGGTTTCAATGGTGAACATCTCCATGTTGATCATATCTACTATATGACTCATGTTCGACCTTTAGGTCTCTTGTGTTCCGAGGCCATGTCAAGTTTAACCCGAGTGTTCCGCATGTGCAACACTGGCTTGCACCCGTTGTATGCAAACGTAGAGTCTATCACACCCGATCATCACGTGGTGTCTCGAAATGACGAACTTTCGCAACGGTGCACACTCGGGGAGAACACAATTTTATCTTGAAATTTTAGTGAGGGATCACCTTATAATGCTACCGTCGTCCTAAGCATAATAAGATGCATAAAAGGATTAACATCACATGCAACTCATAAGTGACATGATATGGCCATGAACTTGTGCTTTTGATCTCCATCTCCAAAGCACCGGCATGATCTCCATCATCACCGGCATGACACCATGATCTCCATCGTCTTGATGTCCATCAACGTGTCGCCATCGGGGTTGTCGCGCCAACCATGCTTCTATTACTATTGCTACCGCTTAGCGATAAAGTAAAGCATTACATAGCGCTTAATGAGTGACACGCAGGCTACATAATAATTAAAGACAACCCTATGGCTCCTGCCGGTTGCCGTATCAACATGCAAGTTGATATAAACTATTACAAAACATGATCATCTCATACATCCAATATATTTCATCATGTCTTTGGCCATATCATATCACAACATACCCTGCAAAAACAAGTTAGACGTCCTCTAATTTGTTGTTGCATGTTTTACGTGGCTTCTATGGGTATCTAGCAAGAACGATTCTTACCTACGCAAAACCACAACGGTGATATACAAGTTGCTATTTAACCTTATACAAGGACCGCCTTTGTCGAATCCGATTCAACTAAGGTAGGAGAGACAGACACCCGCCAGCCATCTTATGCAACAAAGTTACATGTCAGTCGATGGGACCGGTCTCATGTACGAGGACATGTAAAGTTGGTCCGGGCCGCTTCATCCCACAATACCGCTGAATCAAGAAAAGACTAAGGAAGGAAGCAATCTGAATATCAACACCCACAAACTCCTTTGTGTTCTACTCGTGATCTCATCTACGCATAGACCTAGCTCTGATGCCACTGTTGGGGAACGTTGCATGGGAAACAAAATTTTCATACGCTTCACCAAGATCAATCTAGGAGATGAGCATCTACGAGAGGAAAGATCGAATCCACATACCCTTGTAGATCGCTAAGCGGGAAGCGTTAAGAAACGCGGTTGATGTAGTCGAACGTCTTCGTGATCCAAATCGCAAGCCATCCCGCGATCCAGTCACGATCTAGCGCCGAACGGACGGCACCTCCGCGTTCAGCACACGTACAGCTCGATGACGATCTCCGCCTCCTTGATCCAGCAAGCGAGGGCGGAGAGGTAGATGGTTTCTCCGGTATCACGACAGCGTGGCGGCGGTGGTGGTGGAGCTGATCCAGCAGAGCTTCGCTAAGCAATACTGAACCAATCTAAACTAGAGGAGAAACGATCTAGGGGGAGGGAGGGCTGCGTCGTGGCTTAAGGTGTGGCAGCCCTCCCAAACCCCGACTATATATAGGGGAGAGGAGGAAGGGGCCGATGCCCTAGGGTTCCCACCCCTAGGGGTGCGGTGGCCCAGATGGGGCCGGCGGCCAAGGGGGTGCCTTGGCCCCCAAGGCAAGTGGTGGCCGGCCCCCTAGGGTTCCCCCAATGCCCTTCGGCCGCATGGGCCCTTGTGGGAGGCGCGGCCAGCCCACCAAGGGCTGGTGCGCATCCTCTCACAGCCCATGGGGCCATCCGGGGCAGGTGGACCCACCCGATGGACCTCCGGAACCCTTCCGGCACTCTCGACGAAACCCGGGCAAACTCCGAAACTATTCCGGTGCCCGAACATCAACTTCCTATATATCAATCTTTACCTCTGGACCATTCCGGAGCTCCTCGTGATGTCCAGGATCTCATCCGGGGCTCCGAACAGCCTTCGGTCACCAACATACATAACCCAATAATACCAAAACGTCTCCGAACGTTAAGTGTGCAGACCCTGCGGGTTCGAGAACTATGTAGACATAACCGATACACCTCTACGGTCAATAACCAATAGCGGGACCTGGATGCCCATATTGGTTCCTACATATTCTACGAAGATCTTTATCGATTGAACCTCTATGTCAAGGATTCAGTTAATCCCGAACGCAGTTCCCTTTGTTTATCGGTATGTTACTTGCCCGAGATTCGATCGTCGGTATCTCCATACCTAGTTCAATCTCGTTACGGGCAAGTCTCTTTACTCGTTCCGTAATACAATATCCCGTGGCTAACTCTTTAGTCACTTTGCTTGCAAGCTCATTGTGATGTTGTATTACCGAGTGGGCTCTGAGATACCTCTTTGTCACACGGAGTAACAAATCCCAGTCTTGATCCATGCCAACTCAACAGACACCCTCGGAGATACCTGTAGAGCATCTTTATAGTCACCCAGTTACGTTGTGATGTTTGATACACACAAGGTACTCCTCCGATGTCAGTGAGTTACATGATCTCATGGTCATAGGAACATATACTTGACATGCAGAAAACAATAGCAATAAACTGACGTGATCATATGCTACGTTCATAGTTTGGGTCTTGTCCATCACATCATTCTCCTAATGATGTGATCCCGTTATCAAATGACAACTCATGTCTATGACTAGGAAACCATAGCCATCTTTGATCAACGAGCTAGTCCATTAGAGGCTTACTAGGGACACATTGTTGTCTATGTACCCACACATGTATTTGAGTTTCCAATCAATACAATTATAGCATGGATAATAAACATTTATCATGAACAAGGAAATATAATAATAACCATTTTATTATTGCCTCTAGGGCATATTTCCAACAGGCCTCGGCCATCACCTCGTTGGATTCTTCGATGCCGGTTCCTGTGGAGGTGTGGGGACTACTGTCTAAGGGGGATGCTAAGGTGGTCGGAGGCGGACCGGCTGCTCATCGGAGAACGACGACGACGGCGGTCAGGCCATGGATAGGACCGATTCCTAAGGTACGTCTCCCCAAGCCCACCTTGTCAGATTTCATTACACCGAATACATGGATGTTGGCCACTCAATGAAAATAGCGGCCGGCGACTGTGCAGCCGACGGCGCCGGTGGACGTTGACGTGATCCGAAATTTTAGGATGCATCGTTTGAATATTCTGCCAAGCCAAGATGGGTTGGATGCAAATTTACCGACTTTGGGCTCAACATGTCCTGGGTATTTGTCCCAGGATGGAGTCCAAAGCACGGGGAGGGAGAGTCTGATGTTGTAGCTGTTGGAAATATGCCCTAGAGGCAATAATAAATTGGTTATTATTATATTTCCTTGTTCATGATAATCGTTTATTATCCATGCTATAATTGTATTGATTGGAAACTCAAATACATGTGTGGGTACATAGACAACACTGTGTCCCTAGTAAGCCTCTAGTTGACTAGCTCGTTGATCAAAGATGGTTAAGGTTTCCTAGCCATTGACATGAGATGTCATTTGATAACGGGATCACATCATTAGGAGAATGATGTGATGGACAAGACCCAAACTACGAACGTAGCATATGATCGTGTCAGTTTATTGCTATTGTTTTCTGCATGTCAAGTATCTGTTCCTATGACCATGAGATCATGCAACTCCCTGACATCGGAGGAGTACCTTGTGTGTATCAAACGTCGCAACGTAACTGGGTGACTATAAAGGTGCTCTACAGGTATCTCCGAGGGTGTCTGTTGGGTTGGCATGGATCAAGACTGGGATTTGTTACTCCGTGTGACGGAGAGGTATCTCAGGGCCCACTCGGTAATACAACATCACAATGAGCCTTGCAAGCAATGTGACTAAAATGTTAGCCACGAGATCTTGTATTACGGAACGAGTAAAGAGACTTGCCGGTAACGAGATTGAACTAGGTATAGAGATACCGACAATCGAATCTCGGGCAAGTAACATACCGAAGAACAAAGGGAACAGTATACGGGATTAACTGAATCCTTGACATAGAGATTCGACCGATAAAGATCTTCGTAGAATATGTAGGAGCCAATATGGGCATCCAGGTCCCACTATTGGTTATTGATCGTAGAGGTGTCTCGGTCATGTCTACATAGTTCTCGAACCCGCAGGGTCTACACACTTAACGTTTGGTGACGATTAGTATAGTTGAGTTATTTTGTTGGTGACCGAAGGTTGTTCGGAATCCCGGATAAGATCCCGGACATGACGAGGATCTCCGGAATAGTCCGGAGGTAAAGATTGATATATGTGATAATAGTGTTTTGGTTTCCGGAAGGGTTCCGGAATTCACCGGAAGGGGTTCCGGATGTTTACCGAAGTGTTCGGGTGCAGCAACACTTTATATGAGCCAAAGGGATAAAGCCCACGAGGTATTGGAAATTGCAAAAGGAAGTTTTGCTGCTGCCTTAAGCGGTACTACCGCTGGTAAGGCAGTACTACCGCGTAAGCGGTACTACCGCTTGTGTGAAGCGGTACTACCGCATAAGCGGTACTACCGCTTGTGTGAAGCGGTACTACCGCTCAAGCGGTACTACCGCTCGTGAGCGGTACTACCGCTTGTGCGCGGTACTGCAGGGATCCGAGTTGGACTCTTTCCCTGCGGGCCAAACCGACCTTGTGCGGGCAAAACCGACCTGGAGGAGGCTTTTACTCCAAGTTTAGACCCCAAGGCTCAACATATAAATAGAGGGGCAGGGCTAGCACGCGGGATACATTAAGATTTCCCAAGCCGTGTGTCGGCAACCCTAACCCTCTAGTTCTCCCGTCATAATCTCCGTAGTGCTTGGCGAAGCCCTGCAGAGATTGTTCCTCACCACCATCACCACGCCGTCGTGCTGCCGGAACTCATCTACTACTTCATCATCGCTCGCTGGATCGAGGAGGTGAAGGCGTCATCAAGCCGTACGTGTGTTGAACGCGGAGGTGCCGTCCGTTCGGCACTAGTTCGTGATCGGATCGAGGGACGACTTGCGATTTGGATCGCGGAGACGTTCGACTACATCAACCGCGTTTCTTAACGCTTCCGCTTAGCGATCTACAAGGGTATGTAGATTCACTCTCCCTCTCGTAGATGCTCATCACCATGGATAGATCTTGTGTGTGCGTAGGAAAATTTTTGTTTCCCATGCAACGTTCCCCAACAGTGGCATCTGAGCTAGGTCTATGCGTAGATGAGATCTCGAGTAGAACACAAACGAGTTGTGGGCGTGGGTGTATAGAAATTGCTTGCCGTTACTAGTTGATACTTCATTCGGCGGTATTGTGAGATGAAGCGGCCCGGACCGACATTACGCGTACGCTTACGCGAGACAGGTTCCTTCAACTGACATGTAACTTCGTTGCATAAAGATGGCTAGCGGGTGTCTGTCTCTCTCACTTTAGTTGAATCGATTTCAATGAAGAGGGTTCTTTTAGAAGATCAAAAAGCAATCACTACACCACGTTGTGGTTTTGCGTAGGTAAGAACGGTTCTTGCAAACCCGTAGCAGCCACGTAAAATTTGAAACAACAATTAGAGGACGTCTAACTTGTTTTTGCAGGGTATGTTGTGATGTGATATGGCCAATTACATGATGAGATATATGTGATGTATGAGATGATCATGTGTTGTATAGAATATCACGACTTGCATGTCGATGAGTACGGCAACTGGCAGGAGTCATAGAGTTGTCTTTAATTATTTTCGCCGTTTTGCTTTACTTTATCGCTATGAGTTAGCAATAGTCGTGGAAGCAACAGTCGGCGCGACAACCTCATGGCGACACGTTGATGGAGATCAAGATGATGGAGATCATGGTGTCATGCCGGTGACGATGGAGATCATGCCGGTGCTTTGGAGATGGAGATCAAAAGCACAAGTTCATGGCCATATCATGTCACTTATGATTTGCATGTGATGTTAATCCTTTTATGCATCTTATTTTGCTTAGGACGACGGTAGCATTATAAGGTGATCCCTCACTTAAATTTCAAGATAAAATTGTGTTCTCCCCGAGTGTGCACCGTTGCGAAAGTTCGTCGTTTCGAGACACGCCGTGATGATCGGGTGTGATAGACTCTACGTTCACATACAACGGGTGTAAGCCATGTTGCACGTGCGGAACACTCGGGTTAAACTTGACGAGCCTAGCATGTACAGACATGGCCTCGGAACACAAGAGACCGAAAGGTCGAACATGAGTCATATAGTAGATATGATCAACATAAAGATGTTCACCATTGAAACCACCTCAACTCACGTGATGATCGGACTTGAGTTGGTGGATTTGGATCATGTTACACTCGAATGACCGGAGGGATGTCAATTTGAGTGGGAGTTTTTAAGTAATATGATTAACTAAACTCATTATCTAGAACAATAGTCTAAGTTGTCTTTGCTATATTTATGTTGTAGATCATGGCTGGCGCAGTAGCACCCCTGAATTTTAATGCGTTCCTAGAGAAAGCTAAGTTGAAAGATGATGCAAGTAACTTTGTGGACTGGGCCCGTAATCTAAGGATTATCCTTACGGCTTCCCAGAAGGCTTATGTCCTTGATGCACCGCTTGGTGATCCACCCGCTCCAGTTGAGTCTCTAGACGTTGTGAACGCCTGGCAGGCTCGTTCTGAAGATTACTCAATAGTTCAATGTGCAATATTGTATGGCTTAGAACCGGGACTTCAAAGACGTTTTGAACGTCATGGAGCATATGAGATGTTCCAGGAGTTGAAGTTTATCTTTCAGAAGAATGCCCGGATCGAGAGATATGAGATCTCTGATAAGTTCTATGCTTGCAAGATGGAGGAGAACGGGTCTATCAGTGATCACGTACTCAGAATGTCTGGGTACTCCACCCGTCTGGCTGAATTGGGGATGCCCCTTCCGCCAGAGGCTATCACTGACAGAGTTCTTCAATCATTGCCACCTAGCTACAAGAGCTTCGTATTGAACTATAACATGCACGGGATGAACAAGTCAGTCGCCGAGCTGTTTGCGATGCTGAAAGCCGTTGAGTCTGAAATTCAGAAGGAGCATCAAGTGTTGATGGTCAATAAAACCACTAGTTTCAAGAAAAATGGCAAGGGTAAGAAGGGTAACTGCAAGAAGAGTGGCAAAGCAGTTGCTCCTCTCGTGAAGAAACCCAAGGCTGGACCCAAACCAGAAACTGTGTGCTTTCATTGCAAGGGAACTGGACACTGGAAGCGGAACTGCTCCAAGTATTTGGCTGACAAGAAGGCGGCCAACAACAAACAAGGTATATATGATATACATGTTATTGATGTGCACCTTACCAACTCTCGTTGTAGTGCCTGGGTATTTGATACCGGTGCGGTTGCTCATATTTGCAACTCAAAACAGGAACTGCGGAATAGACGGAGGCTGGCAAAGGACGAAGTGACGATGCGCGTGGGAAATGGTTCCAAGGTTGATGTGATCGCCGTCGGCACGCTCGCTCTTCGATTACCATCGGGATTAGTGATGAACCTGAATAATTGTTATTTAGTGCCTGCGTTAAGCATGAACATTATATCTGGATCTTGTTTATTACGAGACGGTTACTCATTTAAATCAGAGAATAATGGTTGTTCTATTTATATGAGTAATATCTTTTATGGTCATGCACCCGATGTGAGGGGTTTATTCTTATTGAATCTCGATAGTAATGATACACATGTTCATAACATTGATGCCAAAAGATGTAGAATTAATAATGATAATACCACTTTCTTGTGGCACTGCCGTTTAGGTCATATTGGCGTAAAACGCATGAGGAAGCTCCATGCTGATGGACTTTTAGAGTCACTTGATTTTGAATCACTTGACACATGTGAGCCATGCCTCATGGGCAAGATGACTAAAACGCCGTTCTCTGGAACAATGGAACGGGCAAGTGACTTATTGGAAATCATACATACTGATGTGTGCGGTCCGATGAGTATTGAGGCGCGCAGTGGTTATCGTTACTTTCTCACCTTCACTGATGACTTAAGTAGATATGGGTATATTTACTTAATGAAACACAAGTCTGAAACATTTGAAAAGTTCAAACAATTTCAGAGTGAAGTTGAGAATCATCGTAACAAGAAGATTAAATTCCTACGATCTGATCGAGGAGGAGAATATCTGAGTTATGAGTTTGGCAGTCACTTAAGACAATGTGGAATTGTTTCACAACTAACACCGCCTGGAACACCACAGCGTAATGGTGTGTCCGAACGTCGTAATCGAACCTTATTGGATATGGTGCGATCTATGATGTCTCTTGCCGATTTGCCACTATCGTTTTGGGGTAATGCATTAGAGACAGCTGCATTCACTTTAAATAGGGCACCATCGAAATCCGTTGAGACGACGCCATATGAACTTTGGTTTGGCAAGAAGCCAAAGCTGTCGTTTCTTAAAGTTTGGGGATGTGATGCTTATGTCAAAAAGCTTCAGCCTGAAAAGCTGGAACCCAAAGCGGAGAAATGCGTCTTCATAGGATACCCAAAAGAGACAGTTGGGTATACCTTCTACCTCAGATCCGAAGGCAAAGTGTTTGTCGCTAAAAACGGAACATTTCTTGAGAAAGAGTTTCTCTCGAAAGAATTGAGTGGGAGGAAGATAGAACTTGATGAGGTTGTTGAACCTTTACTTCAACCTGAAAGTAGCGCAGCGCAGAAAAATGTTTCTGTAGAGCCTACATCAGCTGAAGAGGAAGTTAATGATGATGATCATGAAGCTTTGGATCAAGTTACTATCGAACCTCGTAGGTCGACAAGGACGCGTACTGCTCCTCAGTGGTATGGCAACCCTGTCTTAGAGGTCATGTTATTGGACAACGATGAACCTACGAGCTATGGAGAAGCGATGATGGGCCTGGATTCCGAGAAGTGGTTAGAGGCCATGAAATCCGAGATGGGATCCATGTATGAAAACAAAGTGTGTACTTTGGAAGTATTACCTGAAGGGCGTAAGGCCATTCAGAACAAATGGATCTTTAAGAGGAAGACGGACGCGGACGGTAATATCACCGTCTATAAAGCTCGACTTGTGACAAAGGGTTTTTCACAAGTTCAAGGAGTTGACTACGATGAGACCTTCTCACCCATAGCGATGCTTAAGTCTGTCAGAATCATGTTAGCAATAGCTGCCTTTTTCGATTATGAAATTTGGCAGATGGATGTCAAAACAGCGTTCCTTAACGATTTCCTTAAGGAAGAGTTGTATATGATGCAACCAGAAGGTTTTGTCGATCCAGAGAATGCTGACAAAGTTTGCAAACTCCAGCGATCCATTTATGGACTGGTGCAAGCATCTCGGAGTTGGAATCTTTGCTTTGATGAGGTGATCAAAGCGTTCGAGTTTATACAAGTTTACAGAGAAGCTTGTATTTACAAGAAAGTGAGTGGGAGCTCTATAGCGTTTCTAATATTATATGTGGATGACATATTGCTGATTGGAAACAATATAGAAATGTTGGAAGGCGTGAAGGAATATTTGAACAAGAGTTTTTCAATGAAGGGCCTAGGAGAAGCTGCTTTCATATTAGGCATCAAGATCTATAGAGATAGATCGAGACGCTTAATAGGACTTTCACAAAGCACATACCTTGACAAAGTTTTGAAGAAGTTCAAAATGGATCAGTCCAAGAAGGGGTTCTTGCCTGTATTGCAAGGTGTGAAGTTGAGTAAGACTCAATGCCCAGTGACTGCAGAAGATAGAGAAAAGATGAGTGTCATCCCCTATGCTTCAGCCATAGGCTCTATCATGTATGCAATGTTGTGCACAAGACCCGATGTCAGCCTTGCCATAAGTATGGTCGGAAGGTTTCAAAGTGATCCAGGAGTGGAACACTGGACGGCGGTCAAGAATATCCTGAAGTACCTGAAAAGGACTAAGGACATGTTTCTCGTTTATGGAGGTGATCAAGAGCTCGTCGTAAAGGGTTACGTCGATGCAAGCTTTGACACTGATCCGGATGACTCTAAGTCACAAACCGGATACGTATTTATTCTTAATGGGGGTGCGGTTAGCTGGTGCAGTTCCAAGCAAAGCGTGGTAGCTGATTCTACATGCGAAGCGGAGTACATCGCTGCCTCGGAGGCGGCGAAGGAAGGTGTCTGGATGAAGGAGTTCATGACAGATCTTGGAGTAGTGCCTAGTGCGCTTAACCCAATGACTCTGTTTTGTGATAATACTGGTGCCATTGCTCTAGCCAAGGAACCAAGATTTCACAAGAGGACCAGACACATAAAGCGACGTTTCAATTCCATCCGCGATTACATCAAGGAGGACGACATAAATATTTGCAAAGTACACACGGATCTAAATGTTGCAGATCCGATGACTAAACCTCTTCCAAGGGCTAAACATGAACAACACCAGAACTGCATGGGTGTTCGATTCATTACAATGTAAATCACATAGTGATGTGAACTAGATTATTGACTCTAGTGCAAGTGGGAGACTGTTGGAAATATGCCCTAGAGGCAATAATAAATTGGTTATTCTTATATTTCCTTGCTCATGATAATCGTTTATTATCCATGCTATAATTGTATTGATTGGAAACTCAAATACATGTGTGGGTACATAGACAACACTGTGTCCCTAGTAAGCCTCTAGTTGACTAGCTCGTTGATCAAAGATGGTTAAGGTTTCCTAGCCATTTACATGAGATGTCATTTGATAACGGGATCACATCATTAGGAGAATGATGTGATGGACAAGACCCAAACTACGAACGTAGCATATGATCGTGTCAGTTTATTGCTATTGTTTTCTGCATGTCAAGTATCTGTTCCTATGACCATGAGATCATGCAACTCCCTGACATCGGAGGAGTACCTTGTGTGTATCAAACGTCGCAACGTAACTGGGTGACTATAAAGGTGCTCTACAGGTATCTCCGAGGGTGTCTGTTGGGTTGGCATGGATCAAGACTGGGATTTGTTACTCCGTGTGACGGAGAGGTATCTCAGGGCCCACTCGGTAATACAACATCACAATGAGCCTTGCAAGCAATGTGACTAAAATGTTAGCCACGAGATCTTGTATTACGGAACGAGTAAAGAGACTTGCCGGTAACGAGATTGAACTAGGTATAGAGATACCGACGATCGAATCTCGGGCAAGTAACATACCGAAGAACAAAGGGAACAGTATACGGGATTAACTGAATCCTTGACATAGAGGTTCGACCGATAAAGATCTTCGTAGAATATGTAGGAGCCAATATGGGCATCCAGGTCCCGCTATTGGTTATTGATCGTAGAGGTGTCTTGGTCATGTCTACATAGTTCTCGAACCCGCAGGGTCTACACACTTAACGTTTGGTGACGATTGGTATAGTTGAGTTATTTTGTTGGTGACCGAAGGTTGTTCGGAATCCCGGATAAGATCCCGAACATGACGAGGATCTCCGGAATAGTCCGGAGGTAAAGATTGATATATGTGATAATAGTGTTTTGGTTTCCGGAAGGGTTCCGGAATTCACCGGAAGGGGTTCCGGATGTTTACCGAAGTGTTCGGGTGCAGCAACACTTTATATGAGCCAAAGGGATAAAGCCCATGAGGTATTGGAAAGTGCAAAAGGAAGTTTTGCTGCTGCCTTAAGCGGTACTACCGCTGGTAAGGCAGTACTACCGCGTAAGCGGTACTACCGCTTGTGTGAAGCGGTACTACCGCATAAGCGGTACTACCGCTTGTGTGAAGCGGTACTACCGCTCGTGAGCGGTACTACCGCTTGTGCGCGGTACTGCAGGGATCCGAGTTGGACTCTTTCCCTGCGGGCCAAACTGACCTTGTGCGGGCAAAACCGACCTGGAGGAGGCTTTTACTCCAAGTTTAGACCCCAAGGCTCAACATATAAATAGAGGGGCAGGGCTAGCACGCGGGATACATTAAGATTTCCCAAGCCGTGTGTTGGCAACCCTAACCCTCTAGTTCTCCCGTCATAATCTCCGTAGTGCTTGGCGAAGCCCTGCAGAGATTGTTCCTCACCACCATCACCACACCGTCGTGCTGCCGGAACTCATCTACTACTTCATCATCGCTCGCTGGATCGAGGAGGTGAAGGCGTCATCAAGCCGTACGTGTGTTGAACGCGGAGGTGCCGTCCGTTCGGCACTAGTTCGTGATCGGATCGAGGGACGACTTGCGATTTGGATCGCGGAGACGTTCGACTACATCAACCGCGTTTCTTAACGCTTCCGCTTAGCGATCTACAAGGGTATGTAGATTCACTCTCCCTCTCGTAGATGCTCATCACCATGGATAGATCTTGTGTGTGCGTAGGAAATTTTTTGTTTCCCATGCAACGTTCCCCAACAGTAGCGACTGCGCGCGACGGTACGAGCCCTACGACAAGATCATGGGGCAACGCCCTCGTTGCCTGCATCCGCGCCTAGGGTTGCTTCACGTGTGAGGCCTGGCTTTCCTTCGCTATGGACTGGTCGGGCGACGTGGGTGTGTCGCGTCGAGCCATCGATGGCGAGACGAGGGACTGGCCAGGCGCCTCCCCCAAGGCCGCTCCTCCAGCACGAGGAGCAGGGGCAGTGCGCCCGCAACCGGTGACACGGGAAGTCCAGCAAGTTGCAACTGGCGAGGTGCGAGGAGCTGGCCGCGGGCGCGGGACACCACTTTCCGGATGCTGGACACCATCCGCCGTCTGGACAATGGGGAGATGATGGATATGATGCATATGGCCAAGGTCAACACCATGGCTCATCCTCGACGGGTGGAGGCCTCGGCTATGTTATAGCCTACTATGAAATTCAAATCCCGTAGAATTTTAAATTGTGGCGATTAAAATAGCGGAAAAATAAGCTCTGCACACGGTTTGTAAAGCAGAACGTGTGTGATATACCTCATGATTCGACACGTTTCAGAGAAAGAAACCGTGTGCGAGAATGCACACAATTGCAGTCTGTAAACCGTGTGTGATGTTAGACAATATCAGAAATGGTTAAGCAGACCTAAATGTTTTATGACAGTCTCCTTATCATACACGATTTATAATGTTTAATTGTCTGTTATGTCGTATGCATCCGACACGAGTATGAATGTTGGAGAGTTTGGGAATCTTGGTATATCGCAAATGACGCGGTAGGATAAAATGTGTGTGATTGTCTCCTTATCATACACGCTTTGCAATTATGAACTGTTTGCGATTCGGCACACATCGTAAACGGTGCGCTACAGAATAGCGCGTGCGATGTTAGTGTGATCTCACACGAGTTGCAAGGATGGGCCGTATGTGAAGGATGCCATATCTCAAACGGTTGACCGCTGACTCTCGTTTGTGATAGCTGGACATCCCATACGTTTAGTTTTGCCAAACGTTTGCGTTCGTTGGCCACCATCGCCGACGATTTTTCTGTGTCGTGTGGGATGGACCCCCCTATCGCCCACACAGGCAAGGCGACGGTTTAAAACTACGTCGCGGAAAGGGGTTAAAAACCGTTTGTATAGCACGTTGCTGCACCAGTGTCAGATGGCGGCAGCAACATCCGCGATGGGGATAGCAAATTACGAGAATGGTACAACAGTTGTCCATTCTTCGACGGCCGCCGTAGCCCTGATGGCGGCTGCCCACGCCTATGCCGAGGCCACCCACGCCCAGCTCGTGTCGGTCACCGCACAAATTGCAGCGGCCTTCGCCCACACTGGTCAGCAACCCACGTCCGAAGAGTTGGCAATCGCCGAGAGCGCTCGAGCAGCCATCTGTTTGTCGGTGGCCTCCCTAGACAAGATGGAGGCCGTTAATGCCCGAACCGCGACTGCCCACGCCTGACTCGTGGCTGCCTGTTCCAAAGAGATGGCGGACGCGGACTGCAAGATGCTTGCGGAGTATGTGGCGATGGATGCCATGGAGCCCCATCCCCCTAAGTTGCAAGGACCTTCAACATCATTGAAGGCTCAATATTCGCCTTCCTCTTCAACAGTTTTCTAGACGAGACTCATCTGTCTATTTACCGTCTATGATGCTACTTTTCAAAGGTTTTAGATGTTGCATGTGAAACTTGGTCCTGTTGTGTAATTGGGTAGCTAGGTAGTATATACCTATATGATGTTGTACTGTGATGTATTTCCATTATGAATCCTGGTTGCCGTAATACGAATATGAAACATATTGTGTGCTTGATATGAAATGTCAATTTGATTACTAAATGGATTATTAATAATAGGGCGATCAGGCTGCTTATTGGCTTTTCCTATTGTCGACGGTTTCTCAGACAACACCGTGGGCGATGACCTCAACAAACCTACACAGTTTCTAGAAAGTTGGCGTGTTGGATCAGTGAACAATCACACACGACTTCCGGTCGACAACTCGGTGCGTTAGACCATCTTGCAAAACATTTTCACATAAAACAGCGTTTGATGGACAGCCCTATGCCAAACAGTTTCTTCTAAGCATCGTGCGTGATGTACTGAATAACACAAACAACATAATTATATCTAGCATGTGTGATGGCCACCCCTATCACAGACGATGCTCTGCAGGAAATTATGTGTGATGTACCATACGAACGGAAACATATCTTTTGGATTCACTGTGTGGGATGCCAAGTGCATCTCACACGACTTCTCCAATATATCTGTTTGTGATGGCTCTCCCAATCGCACGCGAACTCTTTTTGCCCAACGTGTGTGACCAGGGGAAGCATCGCCGATGATTTATCTGTGCCGTGTGGGATAGGGCCCCCCATCGCACACATAGACAAGGTGACGGTTTAAAACTACGCCGCGAAAAGGGGGTAAAAACCATTTGTATAGGACATGGCTGCACTAGTGCATGTCAACGTCGAGGAGCCGATGGGCTTAGTCTCCTGTCGACCCTTTCAGTTTGCGGGTTTAGTTCTTAGGCCGTTGGTTGACGTGCTTGGCGGCTTCACCGGTGGGCGAGATAGAATGGTGGTTGCAGATGTGGACTTGAGGATTGATGGCGACGGATCTGGCGCTCGGCCTCGACGGCGTCGATGGATGATGGTGGCTCCGTTACTCGTGGGGGGTGGGGATGATCCGTGGTCGACGCACCACGGCAACAAAGGCCTTGCCGACAGCGGGCTTCTTCATCGACTCACAACACCCTTTCAGGCCTATGGCTTTACAACGAGTTCAGCGACGTTTAGCGCCTACGATGGCAGTTGCAAGATTACCTGAGCTTTCCTTTCCTTGTAGAGGTTTAGCGCCTATGTTGATCTGTGACACCAATCATTGCTCCAAGTTCAGTACTAGTTTACTAATCTTAATAAGTATTATATACGGTTGAATTTCAATAGTCCTGCAAACCAAAGAAACAGCGAGAGAACTTTCTCGGGCAAGAGGGATGGAAGAAGGTTGGCTCATCTCGTCTTCCACGTCCACGTCCCCGCACACCGTCGGCACACACCTGTTGTGTCTGTGTGGGTCCAGGCGCGCAACGCGACGCCCACGACACCCCACCGAGGAGCAAAGAGGATTATTATTATTTTTTTGTTTTGAAGCAGAGGATTATTATTTCTTTGAACAAGAGGAGCAAAGAGGATAGAGCGAGACAAACCGCTGCCGCGCGCATTACAGCTTCCGCTTCCAGATGGACGCAGGAGCCCCGGTTCCGGTTTCGGCGCCACGCCGCCCGCCCCTGGTTTGCTCCCCAAGAAGAACAGGGAGGCGGGCATCCGTGGCGAAACCGCACCCTCCCTCCTTTTGCACCCAGCCAGGACCCATATATAGCCCGGCCTCCCCACTCTCGGTTCCCCACACCGATTGGATTTCATCCTGCCAACCCAGAGATCAGTTCTCGATTCCGACTCCGATTCCGGGCTCAGACAATTTTCGAGGCGAGATGGCGACGGCCGGGAAGGTGATCAAGTGCAAAGGTCCGTGCCTCGTCCTCCTCTCCCCCCTTCCTTCCGGCATTCCCCAGGCCTCACTGGAAGCCGTTCTGACGCCCTTCCCCTGGATCCAGCCGCGGTGGCGTGGGAGGCGGGGAAGCCGCTGACCATGGAGGAGGTGGAGGTGGCGCCGCCGCAGGCCATGGAGGTGCGCATCAAGATCCTCTTCACCTCGCTCTGCCACACCGACGTCTACTTCTGGGAGGCCAAGGTACGCATGCCGGCCACCGGCGTCACGCTTGCTTCCGGTCAATAGTTATGTTGCCCGTCGATTTTGTGGTTGACTTGCGCCTCCGTGGCTTCTGATGCTTAGGGGCAGACCCCCATGTTCCCTCGGATCTTCGGCCATGAAGCTGGAGGGTATGTTTCTCAAGTCTCAACCACCCACCTTCCTTGATGAATTATTGCTCTGTCTATACATGTTTACCATGCTGTGAATACATTTAGTTTATGTCCTCCTGTAGGATTTCTAGATCTCGGTTGTGCTAATTGTTTGTTGAGAAAGAGTAGGCCGATCACAGAACTGACAACATGTGAAGCAGTCACAAAAACCGTGTTGCCTATGTAGAAAGTTACAGAATAATTGCTGTTGTCTGTATCGTAATGGCGTCACTGTCGTTGGATCTTGATAGAGCAAGTATGGAACACCAGAGGTCAATATCATAAATTGGTACTAGGACTTCGGATTGACATGTCTTTCTCAAGTGAAGATAGATACATCAGGGGTTTGTTCCATGTTGCTTTAGTTGACTTGCTATATCTATCCATCTCTTTATTTATCTGAGGTGCTCGGACATGAAGTCCTTTTATATAGATTTTCTGGTCAAATTTATCTGTTGCACGTCCCCTGAACTTATTTCTCATGTGAAGATACATCAGGAGTTCGTTCCATGTTGCTTTAGTTGACTTTCTATATCCATCTCTTCATTTATCTGAGGTGCTCGGACATGAAGTCCTTTTATATGGATTTTCTGGTCAAATTTATCTGCTGCACGTCCCCTGAACTTATTTATGTTCACAGCATAGTGGAGAGTGTTGGAGAGGGTGTGACTGAGCTTGCCCCTGGTGACCACGTCCTCCCTGTGTTCACTGGGGAGTGCAAGGAATGCCCACATTGCAAGTCTGCGGAGAGCAACATGTGTGATCTGCTCAGGATCAACACCGACAGAGGTGTGATGATCAGCGATGGCAAGTCACGCTTCTCTATTGACGGGAAGCCGATTTACCATTTCGTAGGGACTTCCACCTTCAGTGAGTATACTGTCATGCATGTTGGTTGTGTTGCCAAGATCAACCCTGAGGCTCCCCTTGATAAAGTCTGTGTTCTTAGCTGTGGTATTTCAACTGGTAAGTTGACTTGTGATGCTGTAGTAGTATGCTAGTTATGGCTGCAGCTTATCTTGAGATGCCGAGTTGCCATTCTTTTTGTAGGTCTTGGCGCGTCCATTAATGTTGCCAAACCACCAAAGGGTTCCACAGTGGCGATATTTGGGCTAGGAGCTGTTGGCCTTGCTGTAAGTGTCCTAATTCTTCCCTTGATTGTTCTGCAATTGTAATCGGTATATGCACCTGACTTGCATGTATTTGCCCTCCATATTTGTATGATTTAGGCTGCAGAAGGTGCAAGGATTGCAGGTGCATCAAGGATCATTGGTGTTGACCTGAACGCCAGCAGGTTTGAAGAAGGTAAATACTCCTGATTTTACTATTCATGACTCGTGAGGTTATTTTTGTTGTGATGAAAAGTTTCTAAGATTTTATATGTTCTCCATGTTCAGCTAGAAAATTTGGCTGCACGGAATTTGTGAACCCGAAAGATCACACCAAGCCAGTTCAGCAGGTTTGTTTCTTCATGTGCGGCAAAATAGTTATTCATTATGCTTAATGATAATAACATACAACTCTATGGTGATGCTTCAGGTGCTCGCTGAGATGACAAATGGCGGAGTCGACCGCAGTGTTGAGTGCACTGGCAACGTCAATGCTATGATACAAGCATTTGAATGTGTTCATGATGTACGACTTTCTAAGACATGAATCATCCACTCAAGCATGATCATTTTGCATTGCCTCTTTTCTCGAGATGGAAAAATGAAATATGTGATCTATATACAGGGCTGGGGTGTAGCTGTGCTGGTGGGTGTGCCGCACAAGGACGCCGAGTTCAAGACCCACCCGATGAACTTCCTGAATGAGAGGACTCTGAAGGGCACCTTCTTCGGTAACTTCAAGCCGCGCACTGACCTGCCCAATGTCGTGGAGATGTACATGAGAAAGGTAAACAGAAATCGCTAATTGCTGTAGCTTGGTCTATGCTTGCACCTTGTTGAGATGTGTTGAATGCTGGACGCTTTCATCTAGAAATGCTAAGCCCTTGAAAAAACTTTGATGCTCATGCTCGAACAACTTGCGATTGTCGTCAGGAGCTGGAGGTGGAGAAGTTCATCACACACAGCGTGCCGTTCTCGGAGATCAACAAGGCCTTCGACCTCATGGCGAAGGGGGAGGGCATCCGCTGCATCATCCGCATGGAGAACTAGGCGTCCTTCTCGCGTGCTTCTGATCGCTCCAACCAATGTAATAAGTGCCGGCGGCGGTTTCTGAACCTGCCTTGGTGAGATAATCCGTGATGGGATATACACTTCCGTGTATCATCGTCTGCGGTTTCGCCTTCCTTGGCCAAAGTAGCGTAGTAGTATTAGTTCAAGTATATCTGTAATTACCTACTGGAGAAGTGGTTGTACTACGAGCTCTCTTTCGGCAGCAATATATGCTGCTGCTGCTACTACTATGGCCACGAGTTTCAGTTGAATCAGTCTGCTCTCAGCCTGATGTTTCAGTTTCTCGTTGCTTCTGCTGCGTTGCTTTTTCAGTACTATTTCCTTTCCTACTCTGCTTGGCTGACCTGACTCTGCGGGGACGTGCTTATGGTACTACGTACTTGGCACTGAAGGTACAACTTGGCTCGAAAGTTCAGGCAATGCAGTGTACTTGCCTTTGTTTCTTGAATAACAACAACAACAAAGCCTTTAGTCCCGAACAAGTTAGGGTAGGTTAGAGATGAAACCCATAAGATCTCGTGACTAACTCATGGTTTTGTCACATGGATAACAAGCTTTTACGCACCCTGTTCATGACTAGTTCTTTGGTGATGTTCCAATCCTTTAGATCTCTCTTTATGGACTCTTTCCATGTCAAGTTCGGTCTACCCGGTCTCTTTTGACATTATCAACATGCTTTAGCCGTCTGTTATGTACTGGGCTTCTGGAGGCCTGCGCTGAATATGCCCAAACCATCTCAGACGATGTTGGACGAGCTTCTCTTCAATTCGTGTTACCCCAGCTCTATCGTGTATATCATCATTCCGGATTCGGTCCTTCCTTGTATGGCCACACATCCATCTCAACATGCGCATCTCCGCCACACCTAACTGTTGCACATGTCGCTTTTTAGTCGGCCAACACTCAGCGCCATACAACATTGCGGGTCGAACCGCCGTCCTATAGAACTTGCCTTTTAGCTTTTGTGGCACCCTCTTGTCACAGAGAATGTCAGAAGCTTGGCGCCACTTCATCCATCCGGCTTTAATTCAATGGTTCACATCTTCATCGATATCCCCATCCTTCTGCAACATTGACCCCAAATATCGAAAGGTGTCCGTCTGAGGCATCACCTGCCCATCAAGGCTAACATCCTCCTCCTCCTCCTTGTGCCTAGTAGTACTGAAAGCATACCTCATGTACTCGGTTTTAGTCCTACTAAGCCTAAAACCTTTCGATTCCAAGGTTTCTCTCCATAACTCCAACTTCCTGTTGACCCCCGTCCGACTCTCATCGACTAGCACCACATCGTCCGCAAAGAGCATACACCATGGGATATCTCCTTGTATATTCCTTGTGACCTCATCCATCACCAAGGCAAAAAGATAAGGGCTCAAAGCTGACCCTTGATGCAGTCCTATCTTAATCGGAAAGTCATCAGTGTCACCATCACTTGTTCGAACACTTGTCACAACATTATCGTACATGTCCTTGATGAGGTTAATGTACTTTGCTGGGACTTTGTGTCTCTCCAAGGCCCATCACATAACATTCCGCGGTATCTTATCATAGGCTTTCTCCAAGTCAATGAACACCATATGCAGGTCTTTCTTTTGCTCTCTATATCTCTTCATAAGTTGTTGTACCAAGAAAATGGCTTCCATGGTCGACCTCCCAGGCATATAAACCAAACTAATTTTTGGTCACGCTTGTCATTCTGAATCAGTTGTTTTTCTCAGCTCTGGATGATTATTTATTTTTTTAAACGGAGGCAAATGCATTAATTTAGGAGTTTAGAGACGGCACAGTTACAACAAAACAATCGCGATTGACCATGGAGCTGATTCTTCCTTGATGCTAGCGAGAGGCATAGGGGAAGGCACAGACTTGTGAGTTGTGACGGTAAAACTCCCGCATTTTCGTGAGAGAAGCCATGTTGGCTGTTGCTGTTAACAGTTTGCCGCAAAGGGAAAATGTGTAAAACCCGACATGTTCGGTAGGTTCACACAAAGTACTACTCCCTCTGTTCTTAATAAATCTTTTTAGACATTTTAACAAGGACTACATACGGAGCAGAATGAGTGAACCCACATTCTAAAATATATCTATATATATATCCATATGTGGTCTAATAGTAAAATCTTTAGAAAGACTTATATTTAGAAACGGATGGAGTACATTTGTGAACCGGTTAGGGTATCTTCAACAACACCCCTAAAAAGAAAAGATATCTTCAACAGCAACTCACAAAATTCCTTCCGTCCACGGATGACGGAAACGTTGTCCGCATACATTTAAACCCATATTTGAACAATCGGATGAAATTCATGCAATCTTCCTACGCATCCGCCCACGGACGGAAACGATGTCTGCATACATTTTAACCCGTATTTGAATAACCGGACAAAATTCATGCAAACCAGTCAAGATTTATAGAAGTTCGGACAGAAAATAGCACAAATCATCTATACATAGCATGCAAATTAAGTTTAATACAACAATGTCTCAAATTCGATTAGATTAACCAAATGTCCAACAAATTTTTCATTAACGGATCATGCCCTTCCACACATATACCCTTCAGCTTCATCCAACAGTGTGTGCATGTAAATGGTCGTCCCTCTATCCTGTGATACATCACGACAACGCGTGCGGGCTACATAATGTGTTGACCAACAT
The DNA here is from genome assembly GCA_039707655.1 of Elymus sibiricus. Lineage (NCBI taxonomy): Eukaryota > Viridiplantae > Streptophyta > Magnoliopsida > Poales > Poaceae > Elymus > Elymus sibiricus. Next base: position 77,734,978 of record CM077673.1, read on the forward strand.
TGAGTGAACAAATTAATTAACAAGTTAAGCAAGATTAAGCAAAACTTATGCATCTCATCCTCTGTCGCATGCAATGACCAGATTGCCTCCAACTGACAGACAATGTTACAAAACTTGATGACGCCGGTGTGGATAGCGTACCAGCGATACGATAACGACCTCACATTACGTGCTTGAATGATGTACATGTTGTAGGGCACAATGTGTTTTCGTGCTTGAAATGATTCATGCACTTGCTGCAAGAACGTCTCCCCTCTGCTCCCGTCCACGAAATCCGCGGATACGGTCAACCACGCACAACACAACCAACTCATCCTCCGTGGCCGAGTAGTTTACCATCCTTCGTACTCTAAAAAGGACATGACGAGCGGATGGTGCTGTCAGGTTTTCGCCCCGTGACATCCGTTTCGATGGCGAGCGAATGTAGCGGGTTTTCTGACAATGCGTTGAACTCGCTACTCTCTTTTCCTTTCTTTGAACCTTTCAGACTATTGTATTTCCGTTCAAGTAGGAAAGGGGGTCAGCCCGGTTCAAAAAAAAAAGGACATGACGTTTGAAAATAAGCTTAATGAAATTTCAGCGAATACCTGTCGGGCGTGGTGTCCGCCATGAAAGGCGTCCATAGAGGGCGAAGTGTACCTGGGTACAAACGGCTCCAGACATCACGGTTCGATAGACCGATACAGACCCATATTGAACGGCTTTCACGGTTCAAGCAGCGCGGTCCAGACGTCACGGTTTGAGAAATGCCCTTATGCCACCGTTTTCTTGTTTTTGAAAGGGACCGTAGTTTTTTTTTTCTTTGGAGGGAAGAAAGGGACCGTAGTTGGTAGCCGTTTCGCTCAGGCCCGTGGCTAGCAAAACTCTGGCCCGTGCACTCTGGTGAAAAGGTAATGTAAACCAGGCCCGTGATGATACTACTACGTCCCAGGGAACCACCGATCGATGTTGACGCAGTGACGGAGTCGTCAAATCAGCCCCGTTAGTTTGGAGTGGACAGCGACGACATCCGTCAGGTAAGTCCGCAAGGAAGAACCTTGGCAGCCAAGGCGAACCAAGTCAGCGAATTAACTGACATGTGCTTAATCCCCACGCATCGACGACCACAGGAAGCTTCCCATCCTTCGTCTCGGGGCAACACGCACCATGCCTTCTCCTCCTCCTCCTCCTCCCTATAAATACAACCACCACCACAGGATCGATCATCATAGCAACACAAGCTGAGTGAGGCAACGAAAAGATCGAGCCATTAACAAAAGCAACAAGGGAAAAATGATGCTGGGCATGAACTGCTTTGGCGCTCCTGAAGCCGGACGGAAGGTGTCGCTGGCGAGCAAGCGACTCGGAGGAGGAGAGGGGGCGGAGGCCATGGAGCAGAAAGCGGTGGTGAAAGAGGAGGCACCGAGTGGCCGTGTAGTCGGCGAGGCCAAGCAGATGAAGGCTGCGAGGAAGGAGGAGAAGAAGAAGAGGAGCTGGGCTCCAATAGTGACGCATCACTTTCCCTTTCATTCTCGTCCCGGGTTGCTCTGATTCCACCCTCCGTTAGTCGAGTGGGTCACTGGAATTTTGATGAAGCTTTCGTCGGCATTCTGCCCGAGAGTTTGCCTGTTTAGTGGGGGCTAAATTATTTCGTGAGGATTGTAGTTTTATCTTAGAATTGTATTTATATGTATTAATAATGCCATAAAAGTTCATTTCTGAATACTGTTTTCCCACAGTTTTAATAACGCATGCTCATGGAAAATAGTCACGGTAACTATTACTTCCTCCGTCCGGATTTATTAGGCCTCTTCTTATTTTGGGTTAAAGTTTGATCCAAAAATTTAACTACCAAAATATATACTATATGTTACAAAAATTATATTGTCGGAAAGCTCTTTCAAATACAAATTCACCAGTGCAATTTTCTATAGCATATACTTCACATTTTAGTAGTCTATAGATGGTCAAAATCTGACACAAAATACAAAGGGATCCAATAAACCGGAAGGAGATAGTAACTAGCACCGTGACATCCCATGAACAATCAGAAAACATGACTTCAAGAGCATCTCCAATAGACATGAGGCCTTTTTTTGAACACGAGGAGACAAAAAAACTCACTCCAACAGCTGCCCAACCAAAAAAGCCTTAAAATACAACACGAAGTTCTGCAAATATACAGTTCCGTTTGCTACAACAAAATCGCACGACCGTTCACTCCCGTCCCCGATCGGAATCCATGCCTCCGCACGCCCACCAACCGCCACGCGCCATGCCCGGGCTCCTTCGACCCTACAATCGACCCCGTTACTGTCGCCGCCGCTCCCGCCCTCCTCTGAATGGCCGACAAAGGCCCCGCCACCGCGATGCCCATCGCCCTTGCCAGCAATGGCGGATTTGCATCCCAGCGACCGGTTGCCACTGCCGGAAAGGATGGCCAGCGGCTGTCGAAGAAGCTCACTGCCGCACCAATCCTCGAGGAGGCGGCGTAAAGCGGTCGCCGCACTACTCGGCGATTACGGCGACGACGGCCATGAAGACTGCTGCTGTGGTCGCGGCTGCGCCGGTACCTCCTCCTCGTTTTCCGTCGCTGGCCGTGGAGGACGAGTCGTTGACATAAACTAGCCATACCCGCGCGGCGGCACGCCGCGCCCTGTCGATACGGCACGTGTGTATATGCTATTTTTAGCTCATGTGATGAAAAATAAGAGCTTCATGTTGTAGGGGAACGCAGCAGAAAACAAAAAATTTCCGACCTACGTACCAGCCCAGGACCACTATGGAGACTGCATACAAGGTTTGATCTGATCCGTACCGACTCGAAGCACAGCGGAAGAAGAGTCGGTGGAGATCGTTGGTGCAGATCCCCGCAGCTAGGATTTACAACCTCCCAACCGCGAGGATGTACTCCCTCGTCGGACAGCCCTTCGGGAGGCGGTCGGACAGTCCCTCGGACGATGTCACGGACAGCCCTTCGGGAGGACCCTCGAAACTCGAACGGAAACTCGGACAGCCCTCCGGGAGGACACACGAACAGCCCCTCGGGCAAAAGATCGAAACTACGACCTCTCTACGGGGTTGCACACATACGGTGTCATCTATCCGGCAGGGCTTCACCGTCCAGAACTAGTTCCCACCGGAACCCAGACAGCCTTTCGGCTCTACGAAACTATTTCGCTGGGAGGGAGAGAGAATGCCAAATCATGCATGGCTTGTGTGAGAGAGTTGGAGTGAGGATGGAGAGCTCCTCTCCACCTCCTTATATAGTGGTGGAAGGGGTGAGGGGGGGCTGAAATTCAGCCCACAAAACATGCACCCACCAAACAAGGAAAACATGTTCCCACCAAACATGGAGAAAACATGTTCCCTTGTCCATGGTGTTCCCCATGGGGCCCCACCTTCCTCCCAACACTCTCCACCATTTGTGGGGGCTGCCCCCCACCATGGGGGGCCCCCCCAACACTTTGTCCAGCCACAAGGGGGTTGCCCCCTAAAGGGGGCGCCACCAAAAACAGCCCAAAACAGCCCCCACGTAACGTGGGATCTTGTCCCCTCACGCTGGGACAAGATGTTTTCCGCGACTATTACTCTTGAAAAATTCCGGAAGGTCCCAGAACATTTCCGGCACCCTCTAAAATTATCTGGACACGCTCCGGAACATTTCCGGTATGGTGGTTTAATTTAAAACCATCTTCGTTTACCCAGTAAATAATTCCGGCAGCTCCGAAACTTATTTTTCGGTTTTTTCTCCGGAAAAATTCCAGAAATTACCAGACCAATGTGGCAACCTCCAAAACATTTCCGGTGCTTGCCGAAACCTTTTTGGATCAATGGTTTTATCCGAAACAACTTTTCGGTTTTACCGAAACTTTTCCGGTGTTCTCTCCGGAACTTTTCCGTTGTCTCCGAAACCTTTTGATTGACTTTCTCTCGGACTCCTTGTCTAGTATTCAACAGATAGATGACCCTTAAGCGTGTGACCCTATAGGTTCGGTGAAGTATAGACATGACCCGGAACCCCTTCCGATCAATGATCAACATCGGAGCCGTGGACACCCATATTGACCCCTATACCCACACGAATGAATATTCGAGTGAACCTCCAGTTGCCGTGTGCTATTCCTGTTGCTTCGCGATATGTTACAATTACCCGAGGTGAGACATGTAGGCATCCTCGTGGATCAACAACTTGTCCACTATGCTAGTTTCCTCGTTGCCGGTATTGTTCTCTTTTCTCGTTCCCGTGTTCCGGCATCCCCGTGATCAAATCACAAAGTGTCTGGCCAGACGATGATGGATACCGTAACACCGAGAGGGCCCAGAGATATCTCTCCATCGTCGGAGGAGCAAATCCCAATCTTGAGCTATCAAGTTACTTAACATACTTTTCCATGAACCCGTAAGCCGCCGTAATAGCCACCCATTTACGGATGACGTTTAACAAACCCCAAAGTTCATGAAGCAAGCATGAAGAAACTCGATACTCTCATGGTCTAAGGAATCATGCAAACGTTAACCATCTCTGTGTTATTAACCATAAACTTGTGACGAAAATATCTCATAGCATAACATCAATCCGGGTCGATTCAACACAAGTGTTCTACCAACATTGCGCCCTCAAAATTGCCGGCATAGCCATGCCCATGATCAGGAAAACAGGATCATCATGCAATACTTGAGCCAGTCTTAGAGGCCAGACTAGGCATACATTTTACCGTTTATTATTCCACACGTGCATATGAGTCTTCCTCCGAGCCTCGTGGTTATTGTAGACTCGAGAACCATAGCAGTTATAGCATGGAACATAAACATAATTATGAACAGGGAGATAATCAATAACATTTATTATTGCCTCTAGGGCATATCTCCTACAGACTCCCACTTGCACTAGAGTCAATAATCTAGTCAATGCTAATGCACTTTACACCTATGGCATATTGGTGTAAAAAATGCTTCGCATGTGGTATAGCCTGATGTCCAACGGATCTGACGACTTCAGCTCCGTGTGTAACTTTGCATATCCTCGCGTTTTCACGCTTTCACAAAATTCATATTTTGTGTGGACTTGGCTTTGCATATGTGTGAATCATTGGTCGAAACCTGATTCCTCAGACTGAGCTATGGAGCAACTATCTGCAATAGTGTCCCATAGACCAAAGCCATTTTGGAACCATACTAAGTTCATGAATGAACTATATGATTCAACAACTTCTTTGTCGCTTCTTAAGCGTCAACATACTTAGCCTTTGTTATAGAATTCGCCACAGTATCTTGTTTGGAACAATTTCCAACTACCGTGCCATCATATTGTGTATTACACAAAAACCCTTAACTTAAATCGAAAATCGCATGGAGCATTGATGAAGACTGTATCGATGTAATTACTTACAACGAGCACTTCATAATCTCTGATTGCGAGAAAACATGTCACCACTACTACTCTAGTACTCAATGACATCTTTCACTGTTGTCCTATGATCAGTACTTTGATCACTTTGGTATCCATACTCGCAACAACTTTTGGAGTATCGGACATATCTGGTTGTTTTACATACCATGGAATACATGATTAATCCAAACACAAGAGTGTGTGGAATCTCCATCATGTATTTTACTCATCAGTGTTTTGGGACACCGAGTCTTGCAAAAACTCTTTCCATGTGACTTCGGCAAGAATCACTCCTTGGCGTTTTAAATGCTAAAAAGTTTTAGCATCTTGTCAATATGTATTCATAGCTTAGCCCTATTCGGTAAATCTATCTCCATAGATCATCATGCCTAATATTGAGGCTATTTAGCCTAAGCACTTCATCGAAAAACTATTTTCAAATGAAGTCATAATTCGTGTCAAGAAATTTATTTTCAATTAACAATGTGTCAAGTACACAAGGTTTTTAGAAATATTATCATGCTCCCACTTACTTTCTTGAATCACAAGCATCTTCGATACCCATTTGATGAAGTCAAACCCTTTTGACCATTCCATCAAAAACGAAGATTCCAACTCCACTTTGCTCTCTTCTGTCCATTGCTGGAACTCTGAAGTTTGCATACTTACTAGCATCTTCTGGATCGACAAATTACTTTGGACTGTATCACATACAAGTCCTAGGTTTCATTTCCATCAGATGGAAATCCTTTTGTCATCCATGTTTCATATCTCATGATTGAAATATGTATTAATTGCTAGTTCAACCCGAACCGACTTTAAGCATCGCTACGGTGAGACAATCTCATCGTAGTCAACTCCTTGAACTTGTTATTGCAACAAGTCGAGCTTTATGGATAAAACATTTTATCCGTATCAGGTTTTAGTTCCATAAATATTCGTTAGACTCTAAGTCTTCCGAAAGGTGTATCAAGATTTTAATCTTGAATCACTTATATGGAAACTATCTCGGATTGTATTGGCATTTAGCCAATTCTGGAGTCAGGGCCCATCAACGCTTCCTTGTGTATTGTAGGTATACTGTTGTCTAACAACAATATCTCGTTTGCGCACCTGATAGGTTTGCACGAGCTTTGCCTACGTTGTTCAGCTGCAAGTTCAACCGAAGTCCATACATTTTATTGTAGAGACTTCCGTATCAGTCGCAGTAGGAAACTCCGGAATCACTTCCAAGGTTCCTTTCCTTTGACCTGATGACGAAGATATTGGTTATCTCGTCGAGTTGCACTGTCCTCCCACTCACCTTTTGTAAGAACTATTCTCTTTAAAAGCATACCGTTTTGCGGCAAAATCCTTTGCCTCGGTATAGTGATGGGGGAATACCCAATGACTTGGGATAACCTTACAAAGTAGCACTTGTCTGATTTGGAATAGGTTTGTAACCTTTTACACAAACCCCATATTCCAAATGTTAAGAAAAGATATAACATGGTTGGGCGTACCATACCATGGCGTCATTTCAACAGACCCGATGGAGCTCTTTTCAGTGTAAAAGCCGCAGTCTCTAAAGCATTACTCTTTAAAAGGGATAATGGCAAATCTATTTATGTCATCTTTGATCTTACCATGTCATAAATGGTTCGATTACATCTTCACGGACTTTCCATTTGCAGTGGTGTTCCGGGAGGTGCAAGTTATGAAACCCCTTTCACAACTCATCAGACATTCGCTAAACTTGTAACTCAAATGTTCCTTTCTGCAATCGAATTGTAGAAACATAATTTTCTTGTTACAATATTTTCTTCTTCATTTTGAAAACCATTCGAATGATTTCAAAAGATCCAGACTTACATCTCATCAAGTAAATATCCATATATCTACTTGAGTCATTTCTGAAGATAGATAAATCCACTACTTGCAATAACATTTATTGGACTACACACATCATAATGTATGACCACCAACATGTTCTATGCTCGTTCCTTATGGCCTGTGAACGGTATTTCAGTCACATCACTTTTCAGAGGAAAGTTGCAAGTGTCAGATGATTCAAAATCAAACGACTTCAAAATCCATCATAATGGAATTTTCCATGCGGGTTTCTCCAATGTGACCAAATGCAGTGCCACACTTGTGTGGTATTCTTTTAGTCTTGCGACATTTAGCGTCAGTGTTATGGATGTATCATATTTCCATCAATATTCATAACATACATCCCATCTAGGATGGAAGCATGTCCCTTCATGTTATTCATAATACTGAACAACAATTGTTGTTTTTATGAACAACTCTTTTGCAACAAACATTGTGCAATGGGCTAGAGTGTATGAAACTCTAAAATGAATTATGAAAGTAAACACAGAGGTTATGTATTATTATCAATATTCATAACATACATCTCATTCATAATGAAAGTATGGCCCTCATGTTATTCATAACACCGAACATCAAAAGTTCTCTTATGAACAACCTTCTTGCAAGATACTTTATGCAAAGGGCTAGAGTGTGAAACTCTAAAATGAATTATGAAAATAAATAGATAGGGAATACACCGATGGAAGGCATAGTAACATTTACTATGTTCCCTACGTGTATCTAAACCTCATCCCTGGCTAGTCTTTCAGGCCATAGTAGTTCTTACATCGAGTTGCAACAGAATGCAATCGAGCGGGTATCTTTGTGATTAACTCACAATACCCAAGAATTAGTGATTAACATGTTTAACCATAATTCCCAAGAACTATATCTTTGACCAGCCTTCTATACATCAAAAACTTGTATGACATTCATACATGAGCTGGATATTCCAGTCTTCTTTCCTTTTGCCTTTATACTTCTAACAGTTTAACTTTCAGTATTTCTCCTACTCTCAGAAGAAGCACCCAACTTAAGAGTGGCGTTAGCCCCGGACTTCCCAGGCGTGAAAGTCTTACTAACACCCTTCGGACACTTCCTTTCTCTTTAAGTTGTTTGTTTTATTCACCTTTCATCATATGACAGGCGTTCTTCTGGATCCCTCTCTTATCAGTCTAATGCATAGTAAACTCCTTTACTAATAGTTTGCAAAAAAACATTGCTTTGGATATCTCATATCTTTTAGCCTTTGTCTGTCTCTGAAAATGATTTTCAGATTCCATGAATATCACATAACTATCCAAACTTTCGAAGTTCGGGTCTCATGGAAGCAAACATATTGCACTTGACTGAAACGGAATTCTAGCTTTTGGATCGATGGAGGAGAGTCTCATGATCCATAGCATTAGCGGGAGAATACCGAAAGCATGCGATAGGACAAGTCCTTCTCGGCACTCTAGAGGACAATCCTCACATTACGTTACCAACCGTAAAGTTTTAACCAGATATTTAACAGCTTATTCAATTTTAACAGGGAAGGTGGAAACGCGAGCCATTCTTCTACAACTATTACGCAAATCACACTTAGACAGTGTCCATAATTAATTTGCACTAAGAATTAAAAGAATTAATTCTAAAGTGCGCTCCCACTCAAATCAATATCTCTCATAATTGATCGTGAGTGATTCAAGATCCGCATTTCAATTCAACGCCACGGTTCGAGATGAACTCAAATGGCGCGAACTTCAATCGGTAGGCAAACTTGCCGATCACATCTCTATGTGATTCTTGTTCATCTTTCGATGCGTGTGTTCCGAGCTCAGGACTGTCCTGCCTGAACGTCAAGACAACCAAGTGATCTCGCTGCGAGGTCTCAACTCACCCGCCTCACACTTCTCTAATCGTTCGCACCCATGGAGATCATGTGATGCCCTGAAGAGATAGGTGTCGTGACGGTGCTACACTTGGGAGAACACTAACTACTTGATATTTTAAGTGAGAGATCACCCTAATAAAAAGCGACTACCGCGCAATCAAGAAGGGTGCATCAAGAGGGATAAACATCTCAGGCAATTCATAATAGCATGATATGGTATAGCCCCTTCTGACGGAGAAGTCAAGTATTTCTTCGTCTTCGGCATTCGCGTCGGTTTACACCTTCGCGAAGATTGCCTCCACCTTGTCGATGCACCAGATAATATTGCTATCTCTATAGCTAATAAAATAAGTGCACTACATAAGGTTGACATGCAGGTCATTAAAGTGCAATCATATGGCTCCAGCCATCATGCCGAATCATGACACGCAGGTCATGTTAATTACATCATATAGTCATCTCATACATAATCAAATTAATATGAGACCTGCTATACCACATCACATGCAAACCATCCTGCAAAACCAAGTTAGACGCCTCTAATCGGTTTATGCAAAATTTTATTTTACGTGGCTTCTAAGGTTTTGACTCAAACCACAGCTACCTACGTTCATCATCAAGTATGATAATTCAAGTTGCTAGATTAACTTTCCAGGGTGTATGAAACACGAGATAGTAAAATCTCGAGCCCCATACTAAACTTCGTCATACGCGTGACCCCCGTGCAGATCATATCTGCATTGCCCTTTCGTCTGCGAAACATCCATCTTTCTTTAACTATGGTGGAACCCAAAGAACTGTTAGCACTTCGTTGATCTGTCAATCAGCATACTCAGGAGCAGCATGAAAGGATCGCGGATTGCCAGAACTTTGTGAGATTCCACCATGCCGTCAAGATCAGGACTACGCAAATTCACGGGAAGCAACAGAAACATCGGGTAACAGATTTCATCTGCTACCTGCACAAATAATTTTCAGTAATAGATCTCATCTACTACAAAATTATAATATGCAATACCCATACATCTCATGTATTCTAGATCATAACATGCATCTACGCATAGCCTGGCTCTTGATGCCACTGTAGGGGAACGCAGCAGAAAACAAAAATTTTCCGACCTACGTACCAGCCCAGGACCACTATGGAGACTGCATACAAGGTTTGATCTGATCCGTACCGACTCGAAGCGCAGCGAAAGAAGAGTCGGTGGAGATCGTTGGTGCAGATCCCCGCAGCTAGGATTTACAACCTCCCAACCGCGAGGATGTACTCCCTCGTCGGACAGCCCTTCGGGAGGTGGTCGGACAGTCCCTCGGACGATGTCACGGACAGCCCTTCAGGAGGACCCTCGAAACTCGAACGGAAACTCAGACAGCCCTCCGGGAGGACACACGAACAGCCCCTCGGGCAAAAGATCGAAACTACGACCTCTCTACGGGGTTGCACACATACGGTGTCATCTATCCGGCAGGGCTTCGCCGTCCAGAACTAGTTCCCACCGGAACCCAGACAGCCTTTCGGCTCTACGAAACTATTTCGCTGGGAGGGAGAGAGAATGCCAGATCATGCATGGCTTGTGTGAGAGAGTTGGAGTGAGGATGGAGAGCTCCTCTCCACCTCCTTATATAGTGGTGGAAGGGGTGAGGGGGGGCTGAAATTCAGCCCACAAAACATGCACCCACCAAACAAGGAAAACATGTTCCCACCAAACATGGAGAAAACATGTTCCCTTGTCCATGGTGTTCCCCATGGGGCCCCACCTTCCTCCCAACACTCTCCACCATTTGTGGGGGCTGCCCCCCACCATGGGGGGGCCCCCCAACACTTTGTCCAGCCACAAGGGGGCTGCCCCCTAAAGGGGGCGCCCCAAAAAACAGCCCAAAACAGCCCCCACGTAACGTGGGATCTTGTCCCCTCACGCTGGGACAAGATGTTTTCCGCGACTATTACTCCTGAAAAATTCTGGAAGGTCCCAGAACATTTCCGGCACCCTCTAAAATTATCTGGACACGCTCCGGACCATTTCCGGTATGGTGGTTTAATTTAAAACCATCTTCGTTTACCCAGTAAATAATTCCGGCAGCTCCGAAACTTATTTTTCGGTTTTTTCTCCGGAAAAATTCCAGAAATTACCAGACCAATGTGGCAACCTCCAAAACATTTCCGGTGCTTGCCGAAACCTTTTTGGATCAATGGTTTTATCCGAAACAACTTTTCGGTTTTACCGAAACTTTTCCAGTGTTCTCTCCGGAACTTTTCCGTTGTCGCCGAAACCTTTTGAGTGACTTTCTCTCGGACTCCTTGTCTAGTATTCAACAGATAGATGACCCTTAAGCGTGTGACCCTATAGGTTCGGTGAAGTATAGACATGACCCGGAACCCCTTCCGATCAATGATCAACATCGGAGCCGTGGACACCCATATTGACCCCTATACCCACACGAATGAATATTCGAGTGAACCTCCAGTTGCCGTGTGCTATTCCTGTTGCTTCGCGATATGTTACAATTACCCGAGGTGAGACATGTAGGCATCCTCGTGGATCAACAACTTGTCCACTATGCTAGTTTCCTCGTTGCCGGTATTGTTCTCTTTTCTCGTTCCCGTGTTCCGGCATCCCCGTGATCAAATCACAAAGTGTCTGGCCAGACGATGATGGATACCGTAACACCGAGAGGGCCCAGAGATATCTCTCCATCGTCGGAGGAGCAAATCCCAATCTTGAGCTATCAAGTTACTTAACATACTTTTCCATGAACCCGTAAGCCGCCGTAATAGCCACCCATTTACGGATGACGTTTAACAAACCCCAAAGTTCATGAAGCAAGCATGAAGAAACTCGATACTCTCATGGTCTAAGGAATCATGCAGCTCTGTGTTATTAACCATAAACTTGTGACGAAAATATCTCATAGCATAACATCAATCCGGGTCGATTCAACACAAGTGTTCTACCAACATTGCGCCCTCAAAATTGCCGGCATAGCCATGCCCATGATCAGGAAAACAGGATCATCATGCAATACTTGAGCCAGTCTTAGAGGCCAGACTAGGAATACATTTTACCGTTTATTATTCCACACGTGCATATGAGTCTTCCTCCGAGCCTCGTGGTTATTGTAGACTCGAGAACCATAGCAGTTATAGCATGGAACATAAACATAATTATGAACAGGGAGATAATCAATAACATTTATTATTGCCTCTAGGGCATATCTCCTACACATGTGTGTAAGTTTATAGTTATAAATCGTACCCACAAGAAAGCAAGCTATGCACATGAACAATTTGGAAAGAATACATTTATCATCACCATGACTACTACATCTTGAAGAATGGAAAGGAGACATTACCACTCCTTTGTAGCAAGACTAAACACATTACATTCATTCGCAGTTTATACCATTCTAGTGTAGCCTCCTGTAGGATTGGTACCTGTAATGAAATGATGCAGAGCTTTTGCAAATTGTTGCACGTGACCTACAGGTGGTTTAGCGCCAGTGTAAGAACAGATTGGATCATCAATCTGTGGACGCTAGGGTACATATGGAGTGGTATGATATTCAAAAAATTGTGACATACCTTTGCCAAGATTTTTGTCTACCTTGTGAATTGACTTTGTTGAGCGTTGTTAAGTTGGCAAGGGTATTTTTTCACCAAGTAGTATTATCTGCTTGTAGATGATAGTTTATGTTATTATATATAGTATACAGATATTTCCTAGTTAATGTAGTGTTTTTTATTTATGTTTGTTGCAGATTCTTGTTTGTATATTGAACCGTCTCATGTATTTGTGTTTATTTTATTTTAAAAGATGATTGGGAGCATGCTAGTGTAGCAGAAGAACAATTAATTGAAGGAGGCAACACATGGAGAAGGTTACCCTGGTTCACAACTTTTTCCTTGTAAGACCTTGTTTAGCTCTGTTATTGCATGTATGTTCTTGTACGTACCTACTGTAGAACGTGCACTCGTCTTTTGAAATATTCAGTGCTTATTTTTTATATATGGGCCGAACAGAGGCTAAAGTTTAAAATGTTGCATAAACCCATCCATATACTGACCAATCATCGCTCAATGCAAGATGACAAAACGTACACACACATGCCTCTCGTACCCTGCGATATCTCCAGTAGTACCACGTGTCCATCCCATATTAACCGGTTCGGGGTGTAAAAAAATCAAAAAGTCCAAAAAAAGAAACTGACCTAGAAATAGAGAATCACAAGGATTAGAATGCCTCGAGACAAATAAATCAGAAAGAAAACGGCTGGATTACATTACGACAGTTATTCACGGAACTTGTCATTCCCCAATTGAATACATGCATTCATGTTGTGCATCTTTCTATCCAGTTTAATTCTGCCCGGCAGATAAAATGGGTATGGACAAAAGTGGTCACCTAAATCCCAGGCATTTCATGCATGAATTTTGATGAACACAACTTATAATTCCACCAGAATCTATAATCTAGGTTCTTGTTGCCACAACTTTTAGTTTTTTCAGAGTAACACTGGTGTTATACCAGAATATGAGTGAATCTTCTGCCCCTAAAATCAATTTAGTTGTGTGACAAAACATATTATTTGCCTTGAGCGTGGCAACGTGTGAGCATGCTTATTTTCTAAAAAACATGAGAAACAATAGAGCATGCTTGTTTTTTAGAGCATGCCTTAGGTTTCATAGTATGCACCGTAAAAAAATGATACACGCACAACCTACAAAAAGCAGAGTCCATGCAATGCTTTCAATATAAAATTAGTTTGCACTCCATACTGGAACATCGGAACTTATCTTTAGATGTATGAAATTAAAAAACATACCCTCTCTTCTTAGTGTCAGAATAGATATAACCACTGCACCTGCATCCTCGCTTGCAATCAACCTACGTTTGTAACTTCAGTCCAAAGAAAGAATATCATGCACCTGAACATTGGTTAATTTACTTGTGTATTCATGCTCACGAGTATTGTTTAATCCATCCTTGGAGTGAAGCGAACAGAAAAGAACTGACGACGATTGTGAGATTAGGACGTCGACGCCGGCCGTGCAGCGAGTCCGGCCTATTACAGTGCGAGGGACCTGTACGGTGCGAGCTGCGGCCATGCGAGCTCTGGGTCACGACTCACGACCATATGCATGCGAGTTCGATGCGTCCGAGCGCGGGAACCATGGCAGCAACCTACGCGGGAGCACAAGGAGGCGTCCCTCGGCTGCGCAGACCATTGACACGCACATTGGACGATGCAGAGATGGGCGCCGTCGCCGCGCGCCGTGGTCGACCGGGAGTATGGCGACACAGCACCGTCCGCTTGCCAAGGAAGGTCGCGGACACGGCGCTCCCTCGAGCCTCGACTGCGTGGACCAGAGCACACCGACCCAGCACCGGTAGCACCCTCGAGCACGCCCCAGAGGCGCAGCTCGTCGATGGTACTCATGACACCGGACTCCCACTTGCGGGTGGCCGGGTGCAGGGCCGGATGTGCTCGTCCGCCCGGTTGACAAAGGAGATGGCGGACAGGAGCAAGAAGAGGGAGTTGGAGGCGGCTTGTGTCCGGACGTCGCCGTGCCATCGTCGTCGGCGTGCCCGCTGGACCTGGGCTACGTGCGGACGTTCCCGTGGGACCGTGCGCCGTGCGCGTCGCCGTTGCCCAACGTCATCGCCTGCCGCACGACGCTGCTCTCTGGTTGGCATCAGCCTCGCCGCGCGCCTCCGCGCCACTGGCCGCTCCCGTCAACCCAGCCTCGGCTGCCTGCGTCCGCACCTTCTCCGACGCGCTCGCCTCGCCGCCGCTCTCGCTCCCTCGTGCCGGCTTGCTTCCCTGTCCCGTCCCAGTTCGCCAACTCCGCGTCCTACTGTGCCGGCGTCACCACCACCGCGCATCACGTCGCCTTTGACGGCGATGTGGCCGCCGGGAGCCGCAACTCCTCCTGCCGCTCCAACCTCATAGACTACTCCGGACATTGTTTGGACGAAGCGGCGCAACGGCATCAGCAGCAAGAACAGTGGCTGCCGTCTCGCCATCGACCCAACACCGAACCGTGCGTGCAGCGCGGTGGTCCACCGCATCCACGGGGCCCGGATTCTCCTCTTCGAGCTGCCCGGCAGCGAAACCCAGCCGGCAGTCACGCGCTTGAACACGCACCTCTGCGGAGTGGCCGCGGTGGCCGGCGTCGACGCGCGCCATCTTCAGTGAAGAAACGCCGCGAGTGATAGCGGAGACAGGCCGGGTCGAGTGGTCAATCTCCGGGGGCAGCGTCCAGAGTGGCTGCAAGGATGGAAGAAGCGGCACGACGGCGAGGCACTGATGCACCGGGGGAAGGAAGGCGGCCTTGTTGGGAAGAAAGCTTGGCGGAGGTGGAGCCTTTTATAAGTACGTACAGCGGTGGATTGGTGTAGATTGAACAGGAGTTTTCTCGACACCACGGGTGTGGATTAGACGTGGACTGGACGTGAACGGATTTGAGCGGCGCCGACTCCATGCAAGAGGACACGAAGCTAGTTAACATGCACGAAGCCACGCAGTGTCTAATACCCGAAAAAAGCTACGCACACACAACCAATCACAAACCTAGTTAACAAAATTGGTAACAAACACTTACAGCCACAAGGAAATTCTACCCCGTCAATTCCCAAACTAATACACGCGTCGTGCAACCTTTCACTCATCCCGTCACTTTCAACCAAGTGGCTAAACGTGATGCAAAATCCTTCATTGGAATTCGATGTTCTGGTATTGTGACTTTATAATAATATCTAAAAATACATATAAAAGTGTTCTGTAAAAAGAAATTATGTTTCCTAAGAAGGAATGAATTATTGGGATTGGTATTACACTTAAAGAAGAAATAAAATAAAAACTAAAAAATCAAAATAATAAATTTTTCTAAGAAATAATGGATTAGTGGCATTGGTAAGAAAATGAAAGCAGAATTTGAGAAAACCTGCGCACAACTTTGCATTGAAATTGCATTTTTTTTAATATGCAAAGTATAAGCATATAGTTGTATAGTTTCCACACTTTAATATAATTTACACATATATTGTATTGGGCTTGCGTATATACTTACACACACAAAAAAAGTTTCTCAAGAAAGAATGAATCAGTGGCATTTGTATTATCCTTTAAGAAGAAATAAAATGAAACAAATATAAAAGAAATAATGAAAAATTCTAACAAAATATACACAGAAATTACACTCTTTTAATAATATTTAAGAATAAGCATGCCACAGTGACTTGAGAATATATTTTTTCTAAGAAGAAATGAATGAGCAGCATTGTTATTACCCTAATATAGAAAGAAAATGAAATAAAATAAAAACTTATATTTCATAATAACAAAGTTTCCTAAGAAAATAATAATTAGTTGCATTGTTAATACCTTTCAAAAGGAGAATTACAAAAAATGAAAAAGACATAAAAGCAGAAACAGAAAAAAGGCAACATATAGTGGGTCTCAATCTCAATAAGAAAATTGACTCATCCCAAACAGGGGCAAGTCAAAAATTCAACCTAAGCAGCCATGAAAGAACAAAAACATGAATCTTGACAAAGAATCAACAGTCAAAAGGTCGACTTACCCAAATTTTTTTTAAATGCAATTTACATATAGGTAAAGCGTACAATTAAATAGTGTCACACAATTGCAACATCGAACCGCTCCAGTACGAGCACATATATGATAAAATCTAACAACCAAGATAGCGAGTAAGCAACAACAAATGAACACGGGACACACGCATTTGCACAAGCAAGAAAAACAAATAAGTATTATGTCATAAACGATATACTGAAACAAAAATAATGACATAAACAAAAATGAATATTATTTCAAGGTAGAATGAATTAAGGGTGTTGGTATTATGCTTAAACAAAAAATAAGTACACGAATCACTATGTTGGTAGCCATCCTATCTTTTTAACCTTGGAATGGTCCTCCCTTTTTTTTGTGAAAGTTAAAATGGTCCTCTTTTTGAATGCGACATTTCCTTATTTAGCAACGCATCCTTTTCCGAATATTATATTGCACGAACGTCTGAGCGCTAGTTCACCGGCGCGACGGGAGACGATTTGCGCCACACGATGCGTTCCATGCAGTGTGTGTACCCACGTAGTGCGGTGATCATTGCATATCAAGCAATACTGCTAGGGAGGGCACATTCGCTCCCTAGTCCAGTCTTTTTTCTTTTCTCCCCTTATCATGTGGCCCATTTGACAGGACTAGTCTTTTTTCTTTTCTCCCCTTATCATGTGGCCCATTTGACAGGACTGTTGCGACAAGATTCGTTTGACAAGTCAGCAAGGAAGAACCTTGGCAACCAAGGCGCGCGGCAGCAACCGTGACGATCAAGTCAAATAATCAGCTGACCTCGTGCTTCCGCTCACATTCCTCGTTTTCGTCCTCGACAAAGCTTCACGCCGTCTTCTCCCCTCACAACTTATATATAAGTGTCGTACTACCAGATCATAGCAGCAAATAGCACAGGAAGCAAGAACACTGGAGAGAGAACCCAACACACACACACACACACACACACACACACACACACAGAGAGAGAGAGAGAGAGAGAGAGAGAGAGAGAGAGAGAGAGAGAGAGAATGCCCGAGGTGATGGTGCGGTCTACGAGCAAGCAACAAGGAGGAGATCGAGCAGAATCGAAGCAGCACAAAATGGTAAAAGAGGTGAAGAAGTGTGAGGCACCTGTCTTCACGTATCAGCTCCCCTTTCATTCTCTTTCCCTTAACAAAGTCAAGAACATCGAGGTCGACCGCTTGAGGCTGTCCTTCACGACGCCAAAAAACTGCACGCTGGTCCCCGTTGATTCCGATTCTGATGAAGAGAGTGACGACTGTTCGGACATTGACGACACTGTAACCAGCACAGGTGGGCAAATGGCCGTCGACAAGCCTGTGCATGAAGGGTTCGATCACATCTGTAGTGGTCTGCATGCTATTCCCCGGAAAAAGAAAGCAAGATCGGCCAAGAAAAGATCCCACAAGCTCAACTCTAGGAAATTCTACAAAATATTCAGTTGAGGGGCATTTTGTTTGGGAATATAGGGGACCTGGAGGACTGGCTAAATTCAGATTGCCTCCTCTTTGGCCAAAGTGTACAATTTGGATTTCATTGCTTATTCTCTTTACATAGTAAATTTTGTACGCGCCCATGTATAGCCTATGTGTCCGTGTCCATACGTGTGTGTCTCTGCGCGCGCGCGTGTGTCACTGAGTGAGATATGAGCAAGACAACATCACTGAAATGAGATGCAGTTTATGTTCGACATGTCGGGAGACGTTTAGTCCTCAACATTGATGTTTTGCTATCTGAATACCGAGACCTTATAAAGGCAAGTTCTTTGCAATTTGTACGCAAAATTATACTCTTGTGGACATTATGTTACTCAAGTTTTGTCAACTTTTCTTCTTCTTTAAGGGTAATACCAACACCCTTAATTCATTCTACCTTGAAATAATATTCAATTTTTATGTCATTTTTTTTGTTTTTGTATATGTCTTCGTTTTTCGTAATAAGAAAAAGTAACCAATACGACATAATATTTGTTTATTTTTTCCTGCTTGTACAAATGCTCGTGTCTCATGTTCATTTGTTTGCTTAGTCGATACTTTGGTTGTTAGATTTTCTCATATATTTGCTCATGAGGTTTGATGAAACAATCGAGTGACACTATTTAATTATACACTTTAGCTATATGTTAGTTGCATGTTTTTAAAATTCGGGTAAATCAACTTTCTGACCGTTGAGTTTTTTTGTCAAGATTCATGTTTTTCATTTCTTTAGTGGCTTCTTGGATTGAATTTTCGACTTGCACCTGTTTGGGGTCAATCAATTTTCTTAGGTCTTGAAGCCCGTTACCTGTTGCCCATTTTTTTATATCTTTTTCAAAAAAATTGTCATTTTCTTCTTCTTAAAAGGTTATACAATTGCCACTAATTTATATTGTACTTCCTTACGAAACTCCGTTATTATGAATTTATTCTATTTTATTTTATTCTCTTTTAGTTTTTATTTTATTTTATTTTCTTTCTATATCAGGGTAATACCAATGCTACTCATTCATCCCTTCTTAGGATTTTTTTTTGAGAATTTCACTATTATATGCTTATTCTTGCATATTATAAAAAATAAAATTTATGTGAATATTTTGTCATTATTTCCTTTTCTTTCTTTCATTTTAAAGGGTAATACAAATGCCACCGGTTCGTTCTTTCTTAGGAAATTTCATATTATTTTACTTTTGTGTGTGAAAGTATATACACAACTCCTATAAAATATGTGTGTGAATTATATTACGGTGCAAAAATTGTATAGTTATATACTTATATTTTGCATATTACAAAAAGTGCAATTTCAGTGTAAAGTTGTGTGCAAGTTTTCTTAAGTTATGTTTTCATCTTCTTATCAATGCCACTGATTAATTGTTCCTTACAAAACTTTATAATTTTGATTTTCAGTTTTATTTTATTTCTTCTTTAAGCGTAACACCAATCCCACTAATTCATTCCTGCTTGTGAAACATCTTTCATTTTTTACAATATATCCTCTTTTAGATGCTTATTTTTACATATTATAAAAATCACAATTCATTTGTAAATTTTCTGCAAATTTTATCATTATTATTTAGTTATTTTTTATTTTGTTTCTTTTTAAAGGGTAATACAAATGCCACTAATTGACTCTTCCTTATAAAACTTTAATTTTCTTTTTTATTTCATTTTCTCTTCTTGAAGTGTAATACCAATGCCATGAATTCATTCCTTTAGGAACCATTTTTATGAAAATTTCACTATTATCTGTCTATTCTTGCATATTATAAAAAAGTTAAATTGTTATGTACATTATCTTCAAAAAAATCATTTTTTAAATTTTTGTTCATTTTATTTCTTCTTAAAGGTAATACCAATGTCACTGATTCATTATTCCTTAGAAAACTTCATTATTTAGATTTTGTTTCGGTTTTTTTTCATTTCTTCTTAGAAAACAGTTTCCTTGCGGAAATTCCTCTCTTATATGCTTATTATTGATATTGTAAAAAGGTAATTTTTTTATGTAAACCGTTTGCAAACATTTTTATTATTTAGCTTGTTTTTTATTTTCTTTTTCTTGAAGGGTAATACCAATTCCACTAATCATTCTTTCTTCGAAAACTTCTTTTTTTGTTCATTTACTCTTTAAGGAGACACCACCTCGGTATTGTATTTATTATAATTATGCAAACAATGTGGCAGTCTCCATCTAATGCCATTGTGGACTATATTCTCTGGGCTTGGCTCCAGTACGGTTTAACATAGCTGTATTAGACCAAAGCAACGTGGACTTTATTAGTTGGGCTTGTTTCTTCTTCTATTTGGGCCTACAACTCAAAATCGAGTGAACTATTTTTTTCTTAGACATTTTTTCTTAATTAACGAGTAAACCACTTTTTGAACATGACTAAAAATGTGACGGGCACAAATTGTATTTTCAAGTGATAATAAATCTAATGTACTTTTAGATTTATTATAGGTATGCGTGGTTTTTTAGAACACGGCTAAAATAGGGTCTGGCTCAAAATTAGGACACAACTAATAGTAAACCAGTTGTTAAACATTTGTAGCACCACCCCCACACTTGTAGTCGGTAGCCAAATCGCTATCGCCCATACTTGGAGCCGGTCATCATACGCTCGCCATGCGCTTGCAATACTGGCACCCCCCCCCCCCCCCCCCCCCCGCGGCAAGGTTCGACGCCCCCAGTGACCCCCTAATGCAGCTCGCAATGGCCACCAGCGAGCCTTTTTGCAGCAACATGCCAAATCGGACTCGCAGTCATCGTCATGGGTAATCGCAGCTGCTCACAACACGTGTGGGGCTGGCGGCTTATAGCGGCAATTGCGCGGGGGGTGTAGCACGATGGTGCAGATCCGCAGTAACATGGATGGTGGAGAGAGAAAGGAGAGGAGGGGTAGTGCTATGGGAGACGAGAAACATGGTAGGCTGGTGGAGCAGTGGCGTGCACAACGGCGACGGTTAGCTACCACCGTGCCCTGTCCAAACCTCAAGCAGGGGGAGGCGAGAGAGCCAAGAGAGAGGAGAGTTCGCGAAGAGAGTGATTTGTTTTGGGATGGGAGTGACGTAACTGAGAGAAGCCATAGTAGTAGGGGTAATAATAATTCATGAAAGCATGTTTATTCCTACATTTCCAAATCATATATTGTAACTAAGAGAGTCGTCCCTATTAACTTATTTATCTCAATATGCAAGTATGTCACCTCATCATACAACTATGAATGAGATAAGGCCAATCTCAACATGCAATCATGCATGAGAAAAGACCCATCACAACTTTCAACCATGCATGAAAAAATGTTTTCCATTCAATTATTTGACTTATATTCAATAAATATGGTTACAATTATACATAATTAAATATAAGAGATCATATGTATTTTTAATTTTGTCTTTTTACGTTTCCATCCAAATTTTCATCAATAAATTTCTACATCAGCGCATGAGGTATCGCATGAGGTATCCTTTAGTTGAGTACAGACATCGGCAACACCACCAGCCATTTTTTTTGAAACGCAGTTCCTTAGGGCCCGATTCATTAAAAAAAGAATTGCCCAGTTAGTTAACGGAAAATCAGACGAAAACCGTTACAACACGTCCACAAAAACAAAGCACACATAACGACCTGACAACCCACATAAAAACACACACACACACCGTCGAGAAGAGAACGCCGTCGAGGTTACCCTTCACAATCAATGAAAAGCTCCGGAACTAAGCAGCCAAACTATGGACAGCTCCGGAACTAAGCAGCCAAACTATGGTCGTCCAGTAAATAATATATCCATCTATACCTATTTATTTAATAATAAATGAAGAAACATTTCTTGGTTTTTCTTCCGTCCCTTTTATCTGTTAATTTTGTGTTAACCATAAATATCAACGGCTGAGATTTAAAAATAGATTTACATATTTTGGGCCAACCGGCAGCACCGGTCCAGACACACTTGCTGCACACGTTTATAAGTTAAAAAAAAAACATACGATGTACGATGAAAAGGTGCTGACATGTTTGATGCGATTTTTTGCAATCGTATTTGCTACAAATACAGGAGAAAAGCTACAGAAAAGCTACAGACTGATGAAACCAAAAAGACCGGTCTAACCTTCTTATCTTCTCCAACTACGGGCAGATCCTCTATAAGTTCGACAACAATATATCTATAGATAAATATGTTCTACATTGCCGCGCCATGGTCTTCAACCTTGATTTTCACCCATGCCTAGATGATCAGTCCTTAATTATTTGTCCTTTTCATGTTATGTGAGTAGCCTGCTGGTTACACATAAAAGAGTAATTGTAAGTTTTTTGAATTAGAAACTGCATAAGTTTCACGCCATCAGAGATGAGAATGGTTGGCGGTCTTGGCTCCGTGTAAGGGATGTAGTTGACCGATTTATGTTCGTGTTTTTTTCTCTCTTCATTGCAACATATGGGCATATGTGCTAGTAATTATATACTTGGAGGCAGTCGGCCTAGGGGCCGTCGCCGAACTGACGAGGCCGGTGGAGCCCCATCAGGAGCAATGAATATTCTCAGTTGGAACTGCCCGGGGGGGCCCTCGGACATTTAGCGATCTTGTGAGTCTAGTGCAGGCTCAGTCCCCTAGTATCCTTTTCCTTTGTGAGACTAAACAGTGTAAGAATAAAATGAAGCGTCTTGGCTCTCGGTTAGGTCTAAGAGGTTTTGATGGTTTCGATTGTGTCGGTCGTAGTGGTGGTCTTGCTTTGTATTGGCATGAGTCAGTGAGTCCTGATGTAAAAGAAATAAATGAACAATATATCGATGCGTATGTGATTAGTACGGCGGGTGAGCCACCTTGGCGGCTCACCTCTGTCTACGGTGAGCCCTGACGGAGGACCGTCGTCGCATGTGGTCCCTCTGCCGTGATCTTCACCGACATGCCAACATGCCGTGGGCCGTCGAGGGAGATTTCAATGAAGCGATGTGGAGCTTCAAGCACTTCTCCGACACACCACGCTCGACCGGTCAGATGCTTGACTTCAGAGATGTTCTTGAGGTTTGTGGCTTGGGCGACCTCGGATTTGCAGGTCTTCCATACACCTTTGACAACCGGCGAGCGGGTCGGGCAAACATCAAGGTTCTCCTTGATCGTGCTGTCGCCAACAATCTGTGGAGAGATATCTTTTCTCACACACGAGTGGAGCACGTGGTGGCACCCAGCTCTGACCACTTGCCCATCCTGCTTCGATGTGAGCAAGAGGAGCCAAGACAGGCTATGGGTAGGAGATGCAGGCAATATGAGGTAATGTGGGAAAGGGACCCATCCCAACCTGTGGTAATTATGAATACTTGGACAGAGCTGGGGTCTATGTTAAACCTTGGGGATATTGCATCTGTTCGGGTAACTTGATGGTAAAATTGCAAGTGGAGCAGGAAAAAGTTTGCTAATGTTATAAAGGAAATTAACAAATCACGCTCTCGCCTAGAGGAGCTTATGTCTATGAATGCAGTGTAACACCCTGGGTTCATGCTACAGTAATGCCTGTGTTTAAGCTACAGTGACCTTGGTGATTAAGCTGATATTTTGCTAAACCATGTTTGTTTGAAATGGATTCAATTGGCCCACAAATAAATTGTGGCTTTTTATAAAATACTATTGTAACTTTGGACTTGTGCCTCAACTTTTGTTAAAGGTTTTTTTATACCACAGCTAGTAAAAAACAGGAACTTTAGTAATTAAAAGAAAAGGTTTTAAAAAGGAAAAGCTTAAAAAAAATATAAAAAGGTAAAAGGAACCCCCCCTAGGGCCGGCCCAACTGGCCAACCGGCCAGCCCACTCCCCGGGGCTATACCCCCCGTGCCCGCTAACCCTAGCCCACCGACACCCCCACATCCCCCCGATCCCCTCTCGCCTCTCCCCCTCTCCTCCCGATCCAATCTGGATCGGGGCAGAGCCGTTGCCGCCCCGTTGCCGCCTGCCGGCGCCGACGCCGCCCGTCGTCGCCAGCGCCGCCGCTGGCCCTGCCTCGCCTCCTCCCCGAGCCGCCCGCCGTCGTCGCCCCCTCGCCGCATCTCGACGCCGCCCCCGCGCCTCCTCCTCCCCGTGCCCGACGCCGCTGCTCCCCGTCGACCCGCCGGACGTCCCCGTCCTCCCCCTCGCCGGCCTCCCTCGAGCCTCGCCGATCCCGCCCCCCTACAGCCGCCGGTGAGGCCGTGGCCTCTCCTTCCCCTCTCTTTCCTTCCCCTCCGTCCGCCCCTCGCCACTCCGGCCGTGCTCCGGCGTCGCCGGCCACGCAGCGGCCACCGCTTCCCCTCCCGGCCCGCGTCGGCCCCGTCGCCGTGCTTGCCCGCTCGCGCAACCACCGCCGCCATCTCACACGGCCACGGCCGCCGATGGGCCACCGTGCGTGCCCTCGGCCGCCCCGGCCCCGATCTGGTTAGTGGGGGGCTAACCACCCCACTAACCCCCCCCTCTGTGTGTATGACAGAGGGGGCCCACACGCCCCCTCATAGAACGTTTTTTTTAAGAATTAAACAAATATATAAATTAATAAAATTGTTAATTAGTATTTAATTAATTAATTAACTAAATAATTAAGTAATTAAATAGATAATTAAAGATTAATTAGATGAGTTAATTAACTCTGTTAGGATGACATGTGGGGCCCAGCCCTTTAACAACTAATTAAACTTGATTAAGTACTTCTATTAATTAATTAACCTAATCTGTGAATGACATGTGGGTCCCACCCCACTAATTAACCTGATTAAAAGTTAATTAAACGTAATTAAACCCGTGTCTATGACAGAGGGGCCCCACTGGTCAGTTTAATCAATTAAATGCTGATGTCATAATTACATTTATTGAATTAAATTTAATCAATTTAATTTCTGAATATTAATAAAACTTTTAAAATTAATATTAAATAATCCGTAACTCGGATGAAAATATTTTGTACATGAAAGTTGTTCAGAAAAATCCCACGAATCCGAATACGCAGTCCGTTCGTGTGTCACGCGCTCCTATCATAACGAACATGGAACTTTTCCACCGTTTTCATCTGTCCGGTAGTAGCCCGAGACCCGGAAAATATCGTCAGATATTGTTCCGATCCGTCTGCAACGTGTAGTACTACGTTAGTGCATGCCTAGCTCTGCATATTGCCATGTCATGCATCGTGATTGCATCTGTGCTTTATATTTATTGTTTCTCCCCCCTCTTCTTACCGGTAGACCCCGAGACTAACGCTGCTGCCAGGTACGACTACGCCGTTGATGATCAGGCCTTTGCAGCAGAGCAGCAAGGCAATCAAACCCACTTGAGCATTCCGATATCGCCCAATTCTTTCCCTCTCATTCTTGCATTAGATTTTGCTACTTTATTAGTTAGCTCCTATTCTGATGCATAGCCTGCTTTTGATAAACTGCTACTATACATGTTGTTATATCAACTGCTTAGTATAGGTTCATCAATGAATCCCCTGTGACCCCCATTAGTCCCAGTTGCCCCTGCTTCTTCATCGACGACTCGACGACTCGGTCAACCGACCGACCAGCCATGCCCGTCACTTTCACCGCACACCCCTTAGTTGTACGACTCTGTAGAGCTACTATCGATTACCGAGGGTGACACCTCGTGAAGTACTCATGATGCTAACTCTGTAGTGCAGCTAGTCGGTCGTGGTTATCAAGGGTGATTCCTCCTTCACCACTCCCGACGACGACTCTGTCGTGCAACCCCTCAAGCGTAGACCATCGAGGGTGAATCCTCTCTGGTCACCTTGACGGTTACATTGAGTGGGATCCATCGAGGGTGATTCCTCGGTTTTCCCCTTGGTGTTACAGACACACGGTTACTTTTACTTTACTGTTGATACATGTTGAGGTCAGGATGACCGGAGGGTGTTGGTGTAATAAGACGGGGCGTGGCCGGGCATTCTTGGCACTTGCCACAAGACCTCGAGACGGGGCGACGAGACCACATATCGTGTATCGCGCTCGTCACCGCAATTAATAAAATGCTAATGGTTTGGGTATTTGATCTGAGTTGGTCATTTGACCTTTTTGCACTAACCTTCACGTGGGAGAAGTTATGGGTACTCAGCCTCGTTGTATCAGCCGAAGCTCTTCGGACGTCAGCAATGGAGTGGCGCGCGCCCGGGTGGCCCGCGTAAAGCACCGTCTTGTATTAAGAGGTGCCAGGACTGACACCGGCCGCCCTCGCACCGTGCAGGAGTGCAAAGGGTGAGTGGGCCCATGACCTCTGCGCGCTTAGGATTTAGACCGGCGGGCTGGCCTCTTTGTTGAGCCTAGGTAGGGCGACGACGTGTTGATCTTCGAGGCCGGGCATGACCCAGGAAAGTGTGTCCGGCCAAAGGTGATCAAGCGTGATGGAAAACGTGGTGCACCCCTGCAGGGATGAAATTAACTATTCGAATAGCCGTGTCCACGGTAACAGGACGACTTGGAGTTGTATCCCGAGCTAATATAACTAAAAGTGATGACTTGAAATAAAATGTTGGCTCCGAGGTTGCTTTCTCACGGGAGTCGAGGAAGAATCTCTGGGCGTGGTTACTTAATAAAATTTGCTACAATAATATTGCTATATATGAGATACCAATCTACTCTCTTCTAATGCTACAAGATGCTGAAGATGCTAGTCTTCGATAGGACTAGGCCTTCCCCCTATTCTTGCTTTTTGCAGTCAGCCCAGATATAACCCCATTCCTTGATACTGAGGCATACTTAGCATAGTTCTGATGTCAGTCTTGCGAGTACTTTGGATGAGTACTCACCGCTGCTTTGCTTTCTCTTTCCCCCTCGATACGATTACCGCATTCAGATGACGGAGCCCAGGACATGGAGTACGCCGGGGACGACTACTACACCACCGCCGGAGCCTACTACTACGTGGAGGCTGCCCGCGACCAGCAGTAGGATAGGAGGTTCCCAGGCAGGAGGCCTCGCCTCTTTCGATCAGTGTTATGTTTGTTCTAGCCTTCTTAAGGCAAAACTTGTTTAACTTATGTCTGTACTCAGATATTATTTGCTTTCGCTGACTCGTGCTTGTCGAGCTTTGTATTCGAGCCCTCGAGGCCCCTGGCTTGTAATATGAAGCTGTATGACTTTAATTTGTGTCTAGTGTTGTGTTGTGATATTAATCAGTGAGTCCCTAATCTTGGTCGTACGCATTGCGTGTATGATTAGCGTACGGTCGAAATTGGGGGCGTCACAAGTTGGTATCAGAGCCGACTGCCTGTATGTAGGCCCCCTTTCCAACTCCTTGGCTGAAGTTGAGTCTAGTCATTGAAAAACTTTTACTAACATAGTTGTGTGGCTTATGGGCCCACATCTCAATCGGGTGGTATTAGGATCTTTTATTCCTCGTCTATACTCTGGGTTCTGATCTCTCTTCTCTGTTGGGTTAAAGATTTTACTAACTCTAACTCTAGGTTCTCGTAACTACTTCCCCCGGAGAGCCCCTCATTCCAGATGACGGATTGATTCATCAGAATACTCCGAAGATACTCTTTGATGTTCTCCCGAGAACTTGTGTTCATCGCTCTTGCGATTCCCTTCTACCATCAACCCCCCTATGCTTACCGGGGATTCGTTCGTCCTCAGTTGTCATTGGTTTCACAAAATCCTTCGAATTGCTATTCGATCTTCCGAAATCCTCTGTAGCCTTTTGCTCTTGACCTTTCTCACCTTCTTGCATTATGGTTAATTCCATATGTCTAGCAATATTCATTAAATCCTTGGTGGTTGTCATTTGATTTTATTGATTCAACCTGTGTGTGGATGCACGCAGTCATCAGTTGTTTCTCATAAATTATCTGTCCGGCTCAGACGTCTTTCCAAATATGAGTTGGTTCTCGACAAATCAACTTTGATTGATTGTCCATCCAAGTCCATTCAGCTTACTTGTATTTGATCGGAGCATCTGATTCTGATACACCAATTGAGAAATCTTAATTCCTTGGGTTTTTTTTAAGCATCGATTTAATTGGATGTTCTATAATCTGATGCCTTGCATTCTTTCTTCCACTGATTGGGTTCCGATACTCACATCAGATTCCTTTGTGGAACGCCAAAACCATTGTTGGGTTTATCCGACAGCATCCTTCACATTCAAAATCCTTGTGAGTTCTTCCCCTGATGCAGGATGCCATTGGTAAATTGTGTCTTCTTCCTCTGATAAGTTGTATCCTATGCTTTTGTCAGCCATGCTCTTTTGTCAAACATGTGTTAATTACTCTTGAAGCTTGTGGTATATGTTCCTAAGCTGCCCCGATGGGTTGAACCTATGCCTTCTTTACTCCGTGTGAACCCGAGGGTTTTCATGAGTCCTACTCTTCTGGTGTTTTGCCGGATAATCTTTCAAAGCTACAACCTCATCGAAAGCGAGGAGTAAATGGAAGGTGATGCATTGATTAAGTGGGAGTCGACCTTGTACCTTGTGTTCAAGCCCATGGAAATGATGTTGATCTTATCATAGGAGCTTCTCGTAATGATAATCTTTCTATTTGTATGATTGACCTTGTATCTATGATTGATACTTTACAACTGTGGTTCTGACCATGATTGTTCTTCTTTGATCCCATTTTTAGACCAGTTTAAGAACTTGTCTTCTGCAGATCAATACGTCGGTCCAAGCTTTAATTCTGATCTACATTCGAGTATTACCCCTGGTATCTCGAGAAAATCATGGAGCTACATAGCTTCTTATAAGCTCCTCATCAGCTATGTTTTCCTTCACTGATTCCAGTTTCCTCTTGTTCTGAGTTGTTGGACACTCAAGGACATCGATAATTGAATTGAGTCCGCATTGCGATTCAACAACTCTTAGTAATCTTCTTTGCTTATGAGTTTGTACTCGATCATGCCATTCCAAGTTGTTAGGCTACATCATCATCGTCATGCTAAAGCTTGACCATGCTATATATGTCCTTCATCCCCGTAACACAATTCCAACAGTGTACTAAGCTTACATCGAGTTTTCAACGTCATGATTGGTTGTCTTGAAAGGCAATTTCGATTCTGGGCTAACACTCTATTCTGTGGTTCCAACCACCCTTCGCTTCATCTTTTCCTTGTTTGATGTCGTCACTGATCGATTACATCTTCTAGAGACTTCTCGGCAATTGTGTCGTGATCATCATCAACCTTCTGAGTTCTTCCAGGGTATCAATTAAATTCATGATGAGAAGTAGCATCCTTGCCTTCCTTACAAACGCAGACTTGGTCCTATTTTGGGTGAACCTTAAGCTCCTTTCTAGCCATTTTGCGTTTTGTTCTATCTTGGGGCATTACCATCTTTTGTCGAGAATGTCGTGAGGATTTCACACGTCTTAAGAATTCTTGATATAGTGATACTTCTTTCCATAACTTTTCTTTTCTTAGTTCCCGTGTGTTCTAACCGGAATACCGACAAATGGACTGTGATGTGTAAATTCAACACTTATGGCATAGCAACTCTATTACCTTGGAGTTAATGAACAATAAGTCCATCCTTAGTGTGTTGGCTGTTGAATCAACATTCTAACCTCGGTCGTGCTATTTAATCCATATTTTCGGATGCACCTTTCAATCAATGATTATTCGTGGATCTTTTCCTCGAGGATACATCATTATATCTTTTGGTTTGACCAATGCTATCACCTTGTTCACTCAATCGTGGAGATCCATCTTTGTGGAAATCTCGACGAATTGTTGCCAAGGCCATCAGCCACATCCTCATCTTCTTTGTGGTTCATGATGAACATTTAAGCTAGCGTTGGAAACCTTGAAATCATTATCTTTGTGCCTAGCTCATGAAGAATATGTTTGTTAAGAGAAGTGTTTTTCTCTAAGTTCACGTGCATCTTGTCGTTGTGATTATGAGAAAGTTTTGCTTCGCTTCCTCTGGAATCGTTCCAATTCATTCATGCATGTGCGAAGCGTTCTATGGTTTGCTAGATTTTCTACCTTCACTCCATATGTATTTTCCTAGCGGGCCAAGCCACCGATTGATTTGATCTGGGAAAAGAAGTTCTATGTAAAAGCTAGTCCGTACTTACACACGGAACTTTGATATCCGCTATGATGGTCCCCAACCAAAATTTGATTGCTTTCCATTCTAAAAACTTCCACGTGGGCACGAATGTCTTGGCATTGTGTTCATAAGTCTTGCAATCCGACTAATGATTCAAGGCCTGCCTCCGTCATTCATTCCGAGATTCTTACAACATCATCTCCTAGGTGTGTGTTGCATCCTTTTTCTTCTCAGGCCGGCTAAGTCTGAAGTATCCTGACACCAACCATATCTGAATCTCAGCGGATATGATGGTTGGAACTTTTCCCAAGAATTATAATGTTGGTCTCTATGTTACTCGGTAAGGTGATGTTGTGACTAGCACACCTGCCCGGAAGACCTATTGTTATAGTATCTTGTTCAACAAGATTCGCCTTTCTCCCATGAGGAAATTGTAAGACTTATTTTATAAGTTGTTCCTGATGGACCCTTTGAGTTCTTGAAGTCCGACCTTTATCTGATGACCATGTCGATACTTCCCTAAAGCATGGCTGTGATACTCCAATCTTCAACAAGAACATAGGAACCATAGTGCTAAATGTTTCTTGATCAATTATCCAAACGCCATTGTATGGGTAATATCATGAATTCCTCCCCCCCCCCCCCCCCCCCGTACCTAAATGGTGATGTACTTGATGTCCTGTCACGTACATCATGCTCCTTTTGTCTTTGGGAAATGTATACTCAAATACTTGGGTATAAGCACATTTCCCTTTCCATTGGTCTGTTTAACCTTTCTTATAGTCTAAATTATCTGAACAGTTGTAATTCCCTGCTTAGGTAAACACCTCGGTGATCAATTCTGTTAGTAAGGCCATGTTACTATTGTTGATAACATTCCGGTAACCGCCGGTGGACGAGAACTTTGCCTATTGGTCCGCCTCGTTTCAATGAGCAGGAAAATGGTTTGATTCGTCCCCCACCCTTGGTACCGACGTTGTTGCTAGCATAACTGACAAGCTATCCTCTGACATGTCTTGCTACCATGACCGTGCAAGATGTCACCGCTCTTCCTATTCTTAACCCACATGGTGGGCCCATAACCCACAGTTCCATAGGATCGAAACCTGACTCTCCTATACATCTTTGTTCCTGAAGTATCCTTTGCACTTGGCTTCGTATGTAATCCCCGAGCCACCGTCCAAGGGATGATCTATTCTAAATATCAGACGCAATATTATTTTCGTTGCTCTGAACCCCCCTTTCACCTTCTGATCAGGCATCGAAAGATTGCCTACCCGTTTGAAACTTTGGTACCATCGCATTTTGCTCTCAATGTTTTCCTCGAGTCACAACTCGAGAAATAATTCATGTGTTCCTCCCTGAGTTCGCCGTCAGATGCCCAACGTAGTGGAGATACGTTCTTCCAGAGTTTCGCTCTTATCGCATTCGTAGGACGATGAAGATACCAAAGAAAGGATGATGACTCTATCAGATTGACCTGAATCAGAGTAATGGATACATCAACAAGAAGGACCAACCTCTTTGATGAGAGCAGCCAGGAACGAGAAGACTCGTTAGAATTTCGTAACCAAACTTTCCCCCTTACTTCTACCTCTTAATTCTCGGGACGAGAATTTCTTTTAGTAGGGGAGAGTTGTAACACCCTGGGTTCATGCTACAGTAATGCATGTGTTTAAGTTACAGTGACCTTGGTGATTAAGCTGATATTTTGCTAAACCATGTTTGTTTGAAATGGATTCAATTGGCCCACAAATAAATTGTGGCTTTTTATAAAATACTATTGTAACTTTGGACTTGTGCCTCAACTTTTGTTAAAGGTTTTTTTTATACCACAGCTAATAAAAAACAGGAACTTTAGTAATTAAAAGAAAAGGTTTTAAAAAGGAAAAGCTTTAAAAAATATAAAAAGGTAAAAGGAACCCCCCTTGGGCCGGCCCAACTGGCCAACCGGCCAGCCCACTCCCCGGGGCTATACCCACCCCCCCGTGCCCGCTAACCCTAGCCCACCGACACCCCCACATCCCCCCGATCCCCTCTCGCCTCTCCCCCTCTCCTCCCGATCCAATCTGGATCGAGGCAGAGCCGTCGCCGCCCCGCTGCCGCCTACCGGCGCCGACGCCGCCCGCCGTCGCCAGCGCCGCCGCTGGCCCTGCCTCGCCTCCTCCCCGAGCCGCCCGCCGTCGTCGCCCCCTCGCCGCATCTCGACGCCGCCCGCGCCTCCTCCTCCCCGCGCCCGACGCCGCTGCTCCCTGTCGACCCGCCGGACGTTCCCGTCCTCCCCCTCGCCGGCCTCCCTCGAGCCTCGCCGACCCCGCCCCCCTACAGCCGCCGGTGAGGCCATGGCCTCTCCTTCCCCTCTCTTTCCTTCCCCTCCGGCCGCCCCTCGCCACTCCGGCCGTGCTCCGGCGTGGCCAGCCACGCAGCGGCCACCGCTTCCCCCCGGCCCGTGCCGGCCCTGTCGCCGTGCTCGCCCGCTCGCGCATCCACTGCCGCTATCTCGCACGGCCCCGGACGCCGACGGGCCACCGTGCGTGCCCTCGGCCGCCCCGGCCCCGATCTGGTTAGTGGGGGGCTAACCACCCCACTAACCCCCCTCTGTGTGTATGATAGAGGGGGCCCACACGCCCCCCTCACAGAACGTTTTTTTTAAGAATTAAACAAATATATAAATTAATAAAATTGTTAATTAGTAATTAATTAATTAATTAACTAATTAATTAAGTAATTAAATAGATAATTAAAGATTAATTAGATGAGTTAATTAACTCTGTTAGGATGACATGTGGGGCCGAGCCCTTTAACAACTAATTAAACTTGATTAAGTACTTCTGTTAATTAATTAACCTAATCTGTGAATGACATGTGGGTCCCACCCCACTAATTAACCTGATTAAAAGTTAATTAAACGTAATTAAACCCGTGTCTATGACAGAGGGGCCCCACTGGTCAGTTTGACCAGTCAAATCCCCTGTTGACTGGTGATGTCAGCATGACATCATGCTGATGTTATAATTACATTTATTGAATTAAATTTAATCAATTTAATTTCTGAATATTAATAAAACTTTAAAAATTAATATTAAATAATCCGTAACTCGGATGAAAATATTTTGTACATGAAAGTTGTTCAGAAAAATCCCACGAATCCGAATACGCAGTCCGTTTGTCTGTCACGCGCTCCAATCATAACGAACATGGAACTTTTCCACCGTTTTCATCTGTCCGGTAGTAGCCCGAGACCCGGAAAATATCGTCAGATATTGTTCCGATCCGTCTGCAACGTGTAGTACTGCGTTAGTGCATGCCTAGCTCTGCATATTGCCATGTCATGCATCGTGATTGCATCTGTGCTTTATATTTATTGTTTCTCCCCCCTCTTCTTACCGGTAGACCCCGAGACTGACGCTGCTGCCGGGTACGACTACGCCGTTGACGATCAGGCCTTTGCAGCAGAGCAGCGAGGCAAGCAAACCCCCTTGAGCATTCCGATATCGCCCAATTCTTTCCCTCTCATTCTTGCATTAGATTTTGCTACTGTATTAGTTAGCTCCTATTCTGATGCATAGCCTGCTTTTGATAAACTGCTACTATACCTGTTGTTATATCAACTGCTTAGTATAGGTTGATCAATGAATCCCCTGTGACCCCCATTAGTCCCAGTTGCCCCTGCTTCTTCATCGACGACTCGACGACTCGAAGACTCGGTCAACCGACCGACCAGCCATGCCCGTCACTTTTACCGCACACCCCTTAGTTGTACGACTCTGCAGAGCTACTATCGAGTACCGAGGGTGACACCTCGTGAAGTACTCATGATGCTAACTCTGTAGTGCAGCTAGTCGGTCATGGTCATCGAGGGTGATTCCTCCTTCACCACTCCCGACGACGACTCTGTCGTGCAACCCCTGAAGCGTAGACCATCGAGGGTGAATCCTCTCTGGTCACCTTGATGGTTACATTGTGTGGGATCCATCGAGGGTGATTCCTCGGTTTTCCCCTTGGTGTTACAGACACACGGTTACTTTTACTTTACTGTTGATGCATGTTGAGGTCAGGATGACCGGAGGGTGTTGGTGTAATACGACGGGGCGTGACCGGGCATTCTTGGCCCTTGCCACAAGACCTCGAGACGGGGCGACGGGACCACATATCGTGCATCGCGCTCGTCACCGCAATTAATAAAATGCTAATGGTTTGGGTATTTGATCTGAGTTGGTCATTTGACCTTTTCGCACTAACCTTCACGTGGGAGAAGTTATGGATACTCGGCGTTGTTGTATCAGCCGAAGCTCTTCGGACGTCAGCAATGGAGTGGCGCGCGCCCGGGTGGCCCGCGTAAAGCACCGTCTTGTATTAAGAGGTGCCAGGGCTGACACCGGCCGCCCTCACACCGTGCAGGAGTGCAAAGGGTGAGTGGGCCCATGACCTCTGCGCGCTTAGGATTTAGACCGGCGGGCTGGCCTCTCTGTTGAGCCTAGGTAGGGCGACGACGTGTTGATCTTCGAGGCCGGGCATGACCCAAGAAAGTGTGTCCGGCCAAAGGTGATCAAGCGTGATGGAAAACGTGGTGCACCCCTGCAGGGATGAAATTAACTATTCGAATAGCCGTGTCCACGGTAACAGGACGACTTGGAGTTGTATCCCGAGCTAATATAACTAAAAGTGATGACTTGAAATAAAATGTTGGCTCCGAGGTTGCTTTCTCGCGGGAGTCGAGGAAGAATCTCTGGGCATGGTTACTTAATAAAATTTGCTACAATAATATTGCTATATATGAGATACCAGTCTACTCTCTTCTAATGCTGCAAGATGCTGAAGATGCTAGTCTTCGATAGGAGTGCATGTACCCTCTTCAAACGTTTTGCTTCAGCTAGAAAGAAAAGGAATCCCATAAGAAGGCTGGGGCGATGATGGCATATGGAGGGAGGACAATGAATCAATGAAGAGCCTTATCAGCGAGTATTTTCAGCATCTCTTCTCTTCAGGAGTGCATGTACCCTCTTCAAACGTTTTGAATAAAGTTAAAAGATGTGTTACTGACTACATGAACGAATCATTCTCGCACCTTATTCAGAGGAGGAGGTAAAGAGAGCCCTATTTAGTATAGGTGATTTGAAGGCGCCAGGACCTGATGGCCTACATGCAATTTTTTTATAAGAAGTGTTGGTCCCTCCTTGGTGATGATTTGGTGAAGGAAGTCTTGACAACCATTAATTCGGGGGTCATTCCATAGGGGTGGAACTCTACCACCATTGTTTTGATCCCAAAAGTGGACAATCCAGAAAAGATCACCCAATTTCGGCCTATCAGTTTATGTAACTTGGTGTGCAAAGTGATCTCGAAGATGTGTTGGCGGCTAGACTTAAAGTACTACTTCCAAATATAATCAGCGAAATTCAGAGTGCGTTTGTTCCTGGACGTATCATCACTGATAATGTAATTGTGGCTTATGAATGTCTACACACCATGAAGAAGAGGAAGAAAAGGAAATTTTGAACTTGTGCAGTAAAGTTGGACATGCACAAGGCGTATGACCGTGTGGAATGGGTGTTTTTAGAGGCAATATTATCCAAGCTGGGGTTTGCTGCAAATTGGGTGCAACTGGTCATGTCTTGTGTTACCTTCGTGGAGTATAAGGTACGATTTAATTCAAATGAAACGTTGCCTTTTATTTCGACGAGGGGTCTGATACAGGGGGACCCCCTCTCCCCTTATCTATTTCTCTTATGTGTGGAGGGTTTGTTAGCTCTGATTAAACATGAGGAGGAACTTGGCAATCTGAATGGTGTCCAGGTGTGTAGAGATTCCCCAATAATTTCCCACCTATTATTTGCTGACGATTCACTTGTCCTGATGAGAGCAGATGCATCAAATGCAAACACGTTACACGAGATCTTGGATGAATATTGTGCAGCTTCAGGCCAACTGTTGAGTGCAGCTAAATGCTCAATTTTTTCAGCCCGAACACAAACGTGGAGGTTAAGGCCGAAGTTTGTCAGATCTTGGACATAATGGCGGGATCTCTATCTGACCAATATTTGGGGTTCCCCTCCATGATTGAAGTTGATCGAGTAGATTGCTTTAAACATATCATTGAGAGAATTCAAGCTATGGTGAATGGTTGGAAAGAGAGAACTCTCTCCTATGGAGGTAAGGAGGCGTTGCTGAAAGCGGTGGCCCAAGCCAATCCAACATATGCGATGAGTGTGTTCAAATTCCCAAAGAAAATTTGTAAGGGGGTCACTGACGCGATGTCGCACTATTGGTGGGGTGATGGTGAAAACCAATGAAAGATGTGTTGGTTCGCCTGGTCGAAAATGTGTGTGCCAAAAGAGAGGGGGGATGGGTTTCAGAGATGTCCATAGCTTCAACTTGGCAATGCTAGCCAAACAATGTTGAAGACTTATTGAGAATTATGGATCCTTGTGTGCTCGCGTCCTTAGAGCAAGATACTACCTGACAGGAGATATTCTTAATTGTGAACTTAAAAAGGGTTCCTCTTACTTATGGCAAAGCATTTGGGCAGGTGTCCAAACTTTCAAAAAAGGATGCATTTGGAGAGTGGGAGACGGTGAAAAGATAAATATATGGAATGGTTGCTGGATTCCAAACAATGCTTCAAAGAAAATAATCACTGTCCGGGGAAACCAAGTGCTTACTCGGGTATGTGAGTTAATAGACCCTATTTCTGGAGAGTGGGATGAGTAGTTAATCCGTGATAATTTCTGGCATATTGATGCCGAGCGCATCTTGCAGATCCCTTTATTTCATGTGGAGACGGAAGATTTTGTAGCGTAACGGTTAACGAAGAACGGGATTTTCTCGGTTCGGTCTGCATACTACAAACAATGGGAGGTAAATTTTGATGAGAACGACCTGGGCCTAGTCTGTTACTCCACGTTGCCACACCCAATTTGGCACAAGTTATGGAGTCTGAAGGTGCCAGCTAAGATAAAGATTTTTCTGTGGCGATGCTTACACAATGCTATCCCATGCTTCAGTGTTCTCGCAAATCATCATATAGGGAGTATATCTCAATGCCCAGTGTGTCAACATGGTGTGGAGGATATAGCTCATGTCCAATTCCAGTGTGCACAATCGAGGGCCGTTTGGGACGCACTCAGACTCGGCGCAGAGATTAAGTTTGCTGCTGCAACAGACCGTTCTGGAGCGGTGGTTATGGAGTTCTTATTGTGCGATAAAGCTTATCAGAAGGCATACAAAGGCCAGGTGGAGCTATCGGAGATGATATCTACAACATGTTGGTATCTTTGGTGGCGGCATAGAGAATTCGTCAAAGGGGAGGAGGTGCAATCGCCGGAGAGGACATCACCTTCATTCTTGGCGCTCGCCCTTAACTACGCCCATGCTGCAGCGAATGAACCGGCCGTTGCTAAAATAAACAAGTGGTCGTCTATCCTAGCAGGGCACCTAATGCTGAATGTGGATGCTTCCTACTTTCTTGGGACAAATTCAGGTGCTTGTGGGGCAGTTATCAGGGATCATAAAGGCCATTTCATAATGGCTGCGACAACAAGACCTGAACACGCCGCTGATGTGGTCGCGGCGGAAGCGGCGGCACTGTTTGAAGGATTAAAACTAGCCCTAGGAGTGGGGTGCAATAGATTGATGGTAAGGATGGATAACAGCGCAGTGATGGATGCAATAAAGCTAAACGAAGGCCATTCAATGGTTGCAACGCCGGTGTTAGAGGATTGTCGTAACATTCTGAATGATTTTGGAAAGGTTACTATTGAGCATTGTTTTAGAAAGTCAAACATAGTAGCTCACGAGCTGGCAAAGTGGGAGGGGGGGGGGGGTGCAAACGATCCTTGTGTTTGGACGGATGCACCTCCGAGTTTCATTGTTAAATTCCTAGCGGATGATGTAACCGTTATTTAAGCTAATAAAGTATACCTTTCCTTTCCGTAAAAAAAAGTGTAATGGGCACGTAGCGTAACTAAGCAAAACTTGAGCGATTACGTTAAAATAAGGTAATCTTCAGGGAAGAAAATTCAACAGCACATGTGCTGTCCCATTCAATCATGACTGTAAAGAACTAATAAAATAGTTAAAAAAAGAACTAATAATATATACTAAATTATGAGTACTGATGTTTCAGTAACGAAGACGAATCCTTTGAACCGATGGTGCTCACGTCAGAGGAAGTAGACGTGTGCGGGCCGTAGCCGCTTGTCGACGTCGACGTCGACTGTGTCACACTGAACGAAGATAGCCCGCTCGGCAAAGACACCAGCGGCCCGTACGTCGGCACGGGCATACTGGCGGGGAGCACCGGCAGCTGGTTAGCCTCCTTGGACTGGAGCACGGCCATGGCTGCTCTCATGGACGGCCGCGCGCTCGGGTCCGGGTGCGCGTACCAGAGCCCGGCGACCATCACGCGCTCCACCTCCGCCCTATCGTACTCGCCTTCGAGCCGCTCGTCGGCCCCGTCGAGAAGGGCTCCCCGGCCATACAGGTCCCAGACCCACTCGACCAGCCGGAACAGCCCGTTCTTCTCGGCAGGATCATGCAGCAGACTGATTGGCCGCCTTCCGCATGCGACCTCCAGCAGAAGGACGCCGAAGCTATAAACGTCAGACTCAGCGCTGGCCCTGCCGGTGATCATGGACTGTGGATCCACGTAGCCTGGCGTCCCCGACACGGCGGTCATCGTCTGCGTCCCGATGGCGTGGTCGATGAACCGCGCCAGCCCGAAGTCCCCTAGCTTGGCGCCGAAGGACTCGTCCAGCATCACGTTGCTCGGCTTGATGTCGCGGTGCACGACGCATTGCTCCCACTCCTCGTGGAGGTAGAGTAGTGCCGAGCCCAGCCCAGTTAGTATCTTCATCCTGTTGTTGCAGCAAGAATCATCAACATAGTTCGATACATGCATGATTCATGCCGATCAATTTCAATCAATAGCTCTTCTTTGAGTGGGAAAACATTGATTTACTTACCTCATCGGCCATGTCAAGAAGGTGCCCTTGCCGTGGAGATGGATGTCCAGGCTGCGGTTGGGCATGAGCTCGTAGACGAGCAGGAGCTCGTTGCGGCCGTGGCACCAGCCGACGAGCTGCACGAGGTTCCGATGGCGGAGCTTGCTTATGACGTTGATCTCTGACGTGTACTCCCTCTTCCCCTGCATCGACGAATCCTTGGAGAACCGCTTTATGGCCACGGCGAGGCCAGGCTCTTTCAGGTCGCCTCGGTACACCGCGCCAAAGCCGCCTTGCCCGAGCTTCTCCTCTGCCGCGAAGTTCCTCGTTGCATCCACTAGCGCCTGGTACGGAAATCGCCTCGGTCCCGTGCTCCCCATCTCAATCCCCACCGCCGGATCGCCGTCTTCGTTTTCCAAGCCCATGTCATCCTCCTCAACCTCTCGTTTCTTCTTGTTCCCACGACGACGAATCAAGATTACTGCGGTGACGATGATGAGCACCAGGAACAGTGTCGCGCCGGCGCTTGCTCCCGCTATAACTCCTGAACTGTGGCTGCCGCTGCCAGGGGAGGGTGGTGCTACCGCTACCGGTGGGGCGACGGTGACCGCCTTCGGTTCCAAGGACGAGTTGAAGTACCATGAAGTTAGCTGATGTAGCTCTACGGACGAGGACGTCCCGGCAGAGAGCCGACGGCGACCTGCTCCGGCAATGCGCTCTTGAGGTCAACCTTGGAGCTGAGGCTGTGCTTCGTGCCTCGGCCGTCGCCGAGCCATAGCGTCAGCGACAGAAGGCTGGAAACGTTGTCGTACTCTATGAGAGCAGTCATGTTCCCCATGAGGCTGAAGCTCGGCAGGGACTTGGTTACCACGGACCGAACGGAGTTGACGTCGATGCCGAGGTGGTCATAAGTGGCGTCGGGGTCGGACACCTGGATGTCGTTGAAGGTGTCGAACTCGACGGCGACGAACCGGCTGTCGCCCGACGCCGTGGCGTTGGTGCTCTGGTTGGTGAGGCCGAGGTCGAAGCCGTAGGAGTCGTACGGCAGGACTGACGGGTAGCCGGCGAGGAAGAAGGCCATGCCTTTCCCCTTGTTGTTGATGTTGGGGATGACGATGGCAAAGGAGAAACGCGTGGTGAAGCTCGCCACCTCGCCGGTGGCCCTGTCCCAGAGCAGCATCGGCTGGGCGTTGTAGGACACCCGGCCCGCGCTGTTGCCGATGCCGTCGAACCTGTTGGCGCTGACGTCGATCCGCCCGACGCTGAAGGAGGCGTCCCCTTCGATCCTGAAGTCCTTCTGATCCTGGGAGCTGAAAGTGGAGTAGTTGAAGAAGAGGGAAGCCGCAGGAGGAGGCAGGTAGCAGCATACACAGACGACGAGGAGGAAAGCACAGCTGGCCGCCGGCGTGATCTCGGCCATCACCCCGGCGCTGGTGCACGGTGTCAAGGTACTTTGGTCCTATCCAACCATATATTGCGTGCCGTGCTCGATCTTGTGTAGACCGACTCGAAGAACAGGTCAACTGGCCATCCTAGCCTCTTTTCCTTTGAGAAAAAAAGGCAATCAGTGGGTGCATCTTTTTAATAAGCAGGGCGAAAGCACAAGGTTCTAGTATATTTTTATGCAAGGGTGCACATGGGAGCTAATCCAGTGTGCAACCACACCGACGACTGACTGCCAACTCCCGTGTGGATCGAGACCGGTGTGCTCCATGGGCCGAAATCACTGTTCTGATCTTATCAGCAATCTTTGTTACAAATTAAACTCGACATGAAAGTATTTCACGATCTGACCCTTTTAGCAACGCCACAGCCCGTGGCGTTTCTGCCCAACTTAGAAACGACGAGCTATCTCGCGTTGCTGCTCCACATGAAAACGCCGAGCTATACCGCGTTGCTTCTCCATATAGAAACGCCAAGAGCTTTGGCGTTTCTTCCGTATATGGAAACGCCATTGACGTTGCGTTTCATACGTGATAGTACTCCACCGCTCGATCGGCAGGAGCATATGTATTGATTAGCGCAGACCAACCGGCGCCCTGCTGGATAAATAAAACTAGAGTAGATAGTAAAGCTGACGGCCGGAGGGAGCAGTATCTTATGCGCTCGGCCACAACTTTGTCGACTCACATGAGCAGATCCAGTTGATTCTGCTGCTATCATCCAAATGAACGCTACAAATCAAGTGCATGTCCCACCACGGGCAAATGTACGGGAAATACTAGAAAACAGGCACTGTAGCTGGCTGCCCATGCGTCATTGTCAGCGGCTTAGTGCGCAGTTAAAAAGCAGAAAAATGAGCAGCGGTGGCTGGCTGCCCATGCGTCCGAGACCTGGTGAGCTAATTGAGTACTACAAGCTACATCTGCGGTACCGTATGACGCTACAGAATGCCAACTACAGCGGGCATGCTAGTGCTGTGGTACAGTACATTTGCCTTTTCTATGCGATGGAGCTGAACTCGTTACATTGTTTTTCTTCCCAACAAGCACACATTGTATATATATTCCTAAATATGGCCATGTGTTCGCTACATGTCAGTGACATGATTGCTAAAAAAATCTGCTACAGTAACCGGTGGTAGTGATTAGTACACGTCTTCTATCTACAGGACAATGTTCGACTGCATGTATGTATTAAAAAATCAGCTGGGTATAAACAACATGGCATTAGTTGAATATATAGTCCAATACAGATTGTACATGTTGCATGAAAACGTCAACAAAATAGGGGCACCTTTTCATGAATAGTAGCACCAGAAAGACACCTCCCAGTGGGACATGCACCAGTAAGAACAGCTCGATGCACCGAGCACGGCCAACCAGTTAATAGCACCAGAAAGACACTTCCGATCGAGCATTTACCCACACCCAGCTCACGTAACAGTAAGGTGCATGCTGTACTAATAGCACCAGAAAGACACCTCCTGTTGGGACATGCACTTGATTTGTAGCGTTCGTTTGGATGATAGCAGCAGAA
Organism: Elymus sibiricus; assembly: GCA_039707655.1. NCBI lineage: Eukaryota > Viridiplantae > Streptophyta > Magnoliopsida > Poales > Poaceae > Elymus > Elymus sibiricus. The sequence goes on from CM077673.1 coordinate 77,777,070, forward strand.
TCAACTGGATCTGCTCGTGTGAGTCGACAAAGTTGTGGCCGGGCGCATAAGATATTGCTCCCTCCGGCCGTCAGCTTTACTATCTACTCTAGTTTTATTTATCCAGCAGGGCGCCGGTCGGTCTGCGCTAATCAATACATGCTCCTGCCGATCGAGCGGTGGAGTACTACCACGTATGAAACGCCAACGTCAATGGCGTTTCCCTTGGCGTTTCTATATGGAGAAGCAACGCGGTATAACTCGGCGTTTCCATGTGGAGCAGCAACGCAAGATAGCTCGGCGTTTCTAAGTTGGGCAGAAACGTCACGGCTGTGGCGTTGTAAAAGGGTCAGATCGTGAAATACTTTCATGTCGAGTTCAATTTGTGACAAAGATTGCTGATAAGGTCATAACAGTGATTTCGGCCTGCTCCATGCCCGCTTCGCCCCCCTTATCTGACCAGTAAGATTCACACCAGTATTAAATAAAATAACTAAAATCTAAAAATATACTCCCTCCGTTTCAAAATAAGTATTGCAAATTTTATACCAAACTAGTACTCCCTCCGTCCCATAATATAAGAGCGTTTTTGACACTAGAGGAGGTACAATTTTGTACTAGATCATCGGAATTTATTTTAGGACGGAGGGCGTATGAATTAAATGGATACACAATGTTGCTCGTCCCTGCCTCCATATGTTGCTCCAGCGGCGGCTGGGGGTGGGGACCTCTGCGCTTCGGCTCCGCCCGGTTGTTAGGGTGGGCTTCCTGTTTCCTGGGGCACCGCGTCGAAATAAACTGACTTCTTCACCACGACGTCTCTCAGGACAGCGGATCGGAGCCGCAGCCGCTTCTTGGTCTTTGTGTCGCTTGCGTGCAACGGTGGGACTGTTCGTCTTATTTGTGGATTTCGGGACTGATTGCTATAGCTGGTGATGCATCTATGGTATTCCCCATTTTCGTCGTGCTGGTCTCATGACCGAAGATGAAGACTTCCCGTCCACCATGAATCTGTGCGTGTATCCAATGATTTCGCCGGCTCCGAGAGGGAGCGGCGATGGCGACAGTGGCGGCATGCTGGCATCTCGCGATGGTGGATGTGGTGAATCGGCTCCCCGTGGATCAGTTTGTAATTATCTGAGAGGATACGACAGCCCCATCTTCTAAGGAAGTCCACAATGGGATTGTAAAAAGGGTACCTTGCTAGTTGCAAAACCTCCTTCGGTATCCTCGGCGCTCCGCAACGATGGGCCCGACTGAGAGCAACGGTGTCGGCGGATTTCACATCTCCCGCAGAGAATTGGTGGCGATGTGTCCTTGGCACTCCCCAACGGTTGCAAAGGGTTGGGTGTTACCGACGCTGAGAATGGTCGGCCCCGGCGCAAGCGTCCTCTTCGTGGATATTCGAAAAAGAACCTAAGCTCCTGTATCACCTGATATTTTCCCACATCCGGATAGCTATTAGAAAGAACAATGTAGCCTAGACACACGAGATAGCTTAGAACCATAGGCAGTGCAGATGAAAATACAATTGATCAAAATGGTAAGGTACCATGGAGAAGGCTCTTATCTGTGCTTGTGGCCTGTTGTGCTTAATAATTGTATTGCTCCAAATCTGCAGTGACAGAAGCATATAAACCATTGGAAGATAATAACTACTAATCCACAAATGAAGTTGGAATTTCTAAGTAAAAGGCATGTAATTACCATTCTATCCTGATTCCGGAGCTTCTTGGGCACGGCCTCATCTTGATACCTCCAGCGTGACAGACGGCTACGCGGTTTGGTTGGCCCCAGATCTGGATACAGCAACGAAGGTGGCGTCAGCAATGGAGACTCTTGCCCATATAACCTATACAGATATTTCCAATCAGAATATTTCCTCAAGCTGGTAGAACCTACAGATAATATAAATGCGCTTCACCATTAACAATACTCCCACTCGATAGTTGTGTTCGTTAGGTATTCAAATGGGGAACACTCCCCTGGTCTAAAGAGAGATGCATCTAGATTATTATTTTTATCTGCATTTAAATAACTACATAAGTTAGGCATGCCATGGAAACTACAAATCTTTCCAGCAGCTTCTAATATATGAGAAATAGAAGGAGAAGCAGGAGAAGCAGGACTGATATGAGAGCTTGTAATATGCAAGAAATATACCCTTGCTAATACAGAATTCACTATGTGCTTATCAGGATGGCAATAGAGGTTGATGACAGTAAAAAATGGAAGTTGATCTCTCTCTGGATCATCAAATAAAGAAACACGTTTGCCCATCGGTGTTCATAAATTTAATCATTATTTCTAAAACCATTAATTCGAGATATACGTCAAATGCACACTTCTACTTATTCAATTTGGAAGCGTCACATAACTGACAGAGTTTGACTTACTGCAACTAAAACATTCACATGCATGATAATAACACTCCATTTGTCACTTTTAACCATATTCCCCAAAGGTATGTGTTAATGTGTGTAACTCTCTTCTTTTCTAACTGGCATAATGTGAGAAAAAGTGCATGGTTCATAAAAGTGATTCTTTCAGAGAAACTGCTTACTCCATAGCTAAAACTCACATCAGTGTTCCAATACATTTGTTTGCATATCAGTTTTTACGTATATCAATCTATGGTGTTAGCTTTGCAATTATATGGCAGTCTTCGTTCTGAACCATGGCCAGAAAAAATCCAACGCCCTGGATAGCTTAGAAGTTGGGAGTAAATCATGCACACTGTGTGGGGTGCCTTGTATCTCTGGTTGGATGTAATTGATCTGAGGTACTTTCGTGAAAAAAGGAGATAGCAGCCATCAGCATTGAACACGGGAAGAAGTATACAACAAATTGCCATTGCAACATGGACGAACCCGATTATTACTCTGAACCAGTTACCAGTGCAGCTGAATATTACACAGATAAATTCAGAAATATGTAGTATGCCATTGTCGGACACATACCAGTGCAGCGTGCCGAGGGCTGGAGGCACCACGTCGAGCGCACCACGTGCCTGGAGCGTGAAGCGTGAAGGGGCCGTGGGTCGAAAGACGGAGGCACTGGTTCGGTGAGGATTGCGGTGGCGGAGCAGGGGAGAGCGCTCAGGCACGGAGGGGCCTGCCGCGACGTGGCTGCGGCGGCGCGGCTCAAGACGGGTTCCTGGACACAATCCTCCTCGCCAGTGCTGTCGGCGTGAGTCTCCCCGTTGCGCTCACCAGGGCCTTCCTTTTATTCTCTCCTTTCCTTTTTCTTTTTCTTTTATTCTTCTTCCCATTGTTAAATGCTTGAACTTTTGTTTTTATTTTTGTTAAATCGATAAATTTTCTAAATCCCCAATTTTTTTTCAAAATTTCAAAAACTTTTTTCAAAATCCATGAACATTTTTTCAAAATCCCACACACTTTTTGCAATTTGATGAACTTTTTTTCAAATATGCCTTTGTTTTTGATAATCCAGCGAACTTTTTATCAAATTCATGAACCTTTTTTCTAAAAGATATATCTACAAAAAATTCAACGAGTCTTTTTCAAATGCCTGAAGCTTTTTTTCAAACTGGATGAACTTTTTTCTTATCTTTTAACTCTTTTTCGAGGCTATGAACATTTGCCAAATTTGTGATATAGTTTTTAAGAAATGATCTATGTTTTTACAAGATGATGAAAGTTTTTCCCAATCCAGGATTTGTTTTATAATCCAGCGAACTTCTTTTCAAATTCGTGGACTTTTTTTATTCTAAAATGATGAATTTCTTCAAATTCATCATTTTTAAAAGATAATTAACGTTTTCATATTCACGAACATTTGTAGAATTGATGAACATTTTCTGAACCCATGAACCCTTTTAAAAAGCCATGATTTTTTATAATCACAAACAAACGGAAGCCTAGTTATCTTTCTGAACTAGCAGCTCAGCACACCCGAATGAAAAATATTAGGACATAGTCAATCGAGCACAAAAAAAAGTAACGACTGGGCTTCCAGAATGCAACGCAGAAAGCCCACCAGTCCGTTTCTACCGGCAGGCCCAATATCCAGCGCGGGAGGCCAAAACCTCTTTTTCTGTTTTCCTATTACGTTTTATATTTTATTTCCTTTGCTTTTGTACTTTTGTTTATACTTTAAAATATTCTAAATATATTTAAAAAAAATACCAAAAAATATTTAGAAAATATTGTACAAGTATTTTAAAAATGTCGAAAAGTTATTCGAAAAATGTTGAATAAGTATTTGAAAAATCTTGAACAGTTATTTGGAAATTAGTTAATCAAAAGTTCGGAAAACATTGAACAAGAAATTGAAAAGTGTTGAACTACTATTTTAAAAATGTTAATCAAGCATTCGGAAAATGTTGGATGTGTAAAGAAAAACTGTTGATCATGTATTAAAAATGATGATTTTTTGATGATGTATATACAAATGTTAATCCACAATTTGAAAAACAAATGTTGAATAGGTATTTGAAAAAATTTAAACAACTATTTGGGAAATGTTATATGTTTATAGTAAAAATATTGACCATGTATTAAAAAGATGATAAATTTTGTTGATCATGTATATGAAAAGTTTAATCAAGCATTTGGAAAAAAGTTGAACAAGTATTTGAATAGTGTTAATCAAGCCTTTAGAAAATGTGAAATGTGCATAGAAAATGTGTTGACCATGTATTAAAAAAATGTTAATCTTCTCATTTTGAAAACTATTAATAAAGCATTTAAAAATGTATAGAAAAATGTGGAGAATGTGTTCTAAAAATGTTAATCTGGTATTTGATTTTTTTTAAATGTATATAGAAACATTGTTGACCATTTATTAAAAAATGTTAAATTTATATTGGAAAAATGTTAAATGTGTATTAGAAAATTGTTGTTGACATATACAAAAAAAGTAGAATGAAAACGAAAAGAAACATAGAAAACATAAAACAAAATAAACAAAAAAAAAGAAAATAAAAAAGAAAAACCAAAGAAACAAATGCAAAAATATGAAAAAGGAGTAAAAAAAGGAGAAGAAAAAGGAAAAACAAAAGAATAGAAAAACGAAAAAGAAGAAAAAATCCAGAGAAAAACTGAATAAAACAGAAAAACAATGGAGAAAATCGCTCTCTTACCTTAAAGGAAGTCGCGCCCTATAGTTAAATTCAGACTAGACCCAGCGGCTACGGCTAGTGTCGCTAACTCCTATCAAGGAGACCTTGGTTCGAATTCCGCTCTCGCTCGCTTTTTCTCCACCTTTGATTTTGTTATAAGTGGGCCAGACCAGGATCTATGGGAGACGAAAAAAAAATCCTTCAGCGAGAGCTGCGACCGTCTCGCTTAAACGAGACATACCTCTTGTGGTTTTGTACTTCGTTTTTCTGCTACAGTATTCAACTTTTTTTTCTTTTCCTTTTTCTCTTTTCCGTATTCATTTTTTGTGAACATTTTTTTAAATTGGAGAAAGTTTTCACTAAAATTTTCCAATTCTCGAACTTGAAATTCATGAACATTCTTCAAAGTTGTGATTTTTGTAAAATTCATGAAGCTTTTTTTTCAAATGCTGGACTTTATTTAAATTAGTGAATGTTTTTCAAATGGAAAACTTCTTTCTCGAATTTGTGAACATTATTTCAAATTCATGAATATTTTCCAATGTCCTGAATGTTTAAATAGGTGATCTTTTTTAAATTTGTAAACTTTTGCCAAATTCCTCGACATACTTTCAAATTCATGAACTTTTCTCAAATTTTTGACTTTTTAATTTTGTTTAACCTGTTTCCAATTTTTTCATATCCATGTTTTTTCAGAAGTTAACGGTTGACCGCCCAACGGTCAACTGTTAAACCAGTGTGGGCAATCGAAGGTGCGATTATCGACCGAGCAACTTGCTGATTTTATTGGGTCGACCCAGGAACGGGCGTGTGAGCACCAGATCGCCAACTGGCGCTAAATGTGTTGAACATGAGGGATTTTCTATAATCGGAACACCCATAGGTGGCATATAGGACAAGTCCCTTTATTTTGCGGCTATGGCCAGGAATTGTGGAGGCGTCGTCTAATTAGTGCTGAATGGGTTGGGCCTTAAAAATAATAATGTTTACCAGTTCTAAAAATAGGAATTTCAATTAAAAATAACGAATAAATGTTATACATGCTCGTCGCTTATTTATAAAAATGTCACTTATTTTGTTTTTCCCTTTAAAAAATATCACATGTTAAAAACATTTATCATGTATAAAAAAATGTTCATCATGCATTTAAAATGTTCATGTTGTGTTTCCAAAATTCTTTATGTATACAAGATATAATAATAGAAAGTAAAAGTAAACATAAAAAATGAATGCATGAAAAATAAAGAAAACAAAAAATGAAAGGGATAAAAGATTTGCCATGTAGGATATCCGGTTATCACAATTCATCTATTACTTATTATGTGGTAGAATCTTGACAATGTGTCATATGCAACATTCACGATACATGTTGTCAAGTTAAAAGCGAGTACTATGACATTGCAACAGATCAACCAATAAAGAAGAAGGTGAATAAAACATTGAATAAAAACTTGAATGAAAAGAAGCACCGGGTGAGAACAAGAACGAACATAACATACAAAAAAGGGGCGTAGAAGAACGGTTGGACGAAATATTAGTACAAGAGCTCTTTTACGGTGATTGGCGAGTTACAACTTGTAATTTCGTGTAACTCCACCTCCGATTTTTTCTGACCGTTAGATCTGCGAAATTCATTTAGAGAATTATATTTTTATAAAAAGGGTATAATGGTAAAGTTGTAATCCCGTCGCTTCTTCCGTTCCGTTCGTCACGTCATGGCACTTTCCTCGCATAGCCGCCGCCGCCCTTTCCGCCGTTCCTATCAAGCAATCGCGCGACGGCACCGATCCAGCCAGGCAAGCACCACCAGTCCGCCTCCCTGGTGTCGCTCCTGCAGCCAGGGATCCGACCCTCCGCCGGGAACTGCAAACCCTCCGCTGCGGCACGCCGAGCCCGCCGAAGCCTCCCCTGCCCACCGCCCCCTGCAGCGCCTCCCACCGTCGAGCTGCCGGTGAAGGCCAGCAACGCCGGCCACCAGTCTGTAGGCAGGTAGTGACCACCCCCCGCGTGGGTCAATCTGAATCAGTTTGCAGTATTAGCTCTGCTCTTTCTGAATCTTTTTTTGCTTCATTCAATGTCCTGCAATGTAACCGTCTTCTCATCTTATCCTTGTTTGTTGTATAACCCGGAAATACATAGTCACCACTCACCAGTCACTCTCACATACGTCCTCAAGGTAATATACGACTTGCTTTTGAGCATTACTGCAGCAGCATTCTAGAACATTTTTGGGATCAATACCATTTACTACTTTGATATACGGTTGGATGTCAGCTTGACTTTTTTTCAATGAAAAATAGATATGCATAACCATTCGAAAGGCCTCATTCCAGGGCATGAACTCTGAATAGAGAGTGAAATATGACAACAGTATGACAGCAAATAAGACTACCTTAGCCGTGTTCTTGACTGTGAGGGTTAAATAATATGTAGAGGAGATACTCTATAGTGCAAGGTGGAGACCACTGCAAGCAAGCAAATGTTAATGATGGATAGCCCTCAAACATTATGGATTTAAACAAGAAAAGGTCCAAGAATAAAAGGAAACAATCAGACGCTGATATTCTAGAACAAGATTTTATGGAACATTCAGTATATTATGTCGTATTCACATGATTTCTAGTTTTCATCCAATTGCAGTTAAAACAAGTTTTCGGATCACGACGCACATCAACAGTTGTAGAGGGCTGTGCAAGTGCGGAGCCGTATCTTTTTGCCCCTACGAATTTCGCCTTTTTGACAGAAAAAAATAGGCTCGAGGGCAGCTTTTTGGGATGAGTCGCGACAATTTTGAGGAAGTAAAAGTTCGAGGGATCTTCCAGCTAGGAATTAATTCTTTAAATCAGATAATTTATTTCTAAATCAGATAACTTTTGAGGACCTGAATGCTCTAACATAAGCTAGTTGGTCTATGGTTAAGCAACGGGTACCAGGCCTGCGCAAACCAATGTTGTATTCGCTGGAGGGGTACCTCGTCACATGTCTTTTAGAAGATTTTATTTCGACACATACCGCGGAGGAACCAGAGAACGACAACTTGCTTTGTAATCTGCTTTTGTTCTCCGCCCGACGTCTCCCTCACCACGATTCGTGGGCGAAACGTCTCGTTCCATAACAAAACAGGCAGCCCCATGCACAACCGTCCGCCCGCCCGGTGTCGGTGCCCATTGCTGGATCGATAAAGGAAAACTCGTGCATGCTCCGTCGACCAGCGGGGCACGACTGCCGTCCCAAGTTATCGGCGCATTGAAGGTTCGCTGAAAATTAAATGAATGTTGAATCGAACAAAAATTAGTTGCAAGTATGAAAGTACATACATGACGGACTGCACTTGATCGCCAATGGAAGTCAAATTCTTGGTGATGGATGTGGTTACTCTGGCTGGTACGTACGGCAACCGTCAGCATTAACTCAAATGCGTCTGTGTACCTGTCCGCATGTGCGGAACCGGAAACGCCGGCTACCGAACGATCCAGCTAGCCCGCTAATACGAGTATTTGCAGAAATCTACGTGGCTGTTAAGAAAACCGACGCATGATTATCTAGTTACACGGCACCGAGACAATGACGTTGACGACGGAGGTTAGACACTTGGGCCATCCGGCGCGAACCCTCTCTATGGCTAGTAAAATAAGATCTTCTTTTGAGGATCTTCGAGGGCAGTCATCTAATCTCATCTCTTTGCTCCAAAAAATAATAATATAATCTCGTCTTTTATTCATGGGCACGTCCGAATGTGTTTTTGAACATCCTCTACTTATCGGCAAAAAAACAGGTAGCCAATGCCATCTTCCCATATTTAAACTACTTAGATTTTCAAGACCCTCCCATGGTTACCGTTGTGCTGCGGCGAGCTTCGGGCTCTTGGTGTTGTTTTGGATCATCTTTGCTCAATGACGACGTAATGATGCCTCCCCAACCTGCTAATCGTTTCGATCGTTCGTGGCGGATCTTCCAGTCAAGGTTCGTGTTAAGGTTTGTCACTCGTTGATTTTGGTTGATCCTCTGTTGTGCCGTGGGGCTCGGTACGCACGCCGGTGCGGTGCGTTAGGTTGTTTGCAGAGTCTTGGTATTGTGGTCCCTCGAAAGAACCCCACATCTACTTGTGTCTCTCGTGGTGTTGGTCTTTTTGTCTGCTAGCTAGGTCATGCCTTATCCTGGGTGGCAATTTTTTCTCATTTTCTGTAACCTTGTTACCTGTACGGTTTTCGGCCCGGTTTCCCTTACAAACGGGGTCAATTATTTAGGTTTTTGATCCGGTTTCCCTTATAAACTGATCAGTCAAAGCTCAAGGGGTGACTCTTGGCTTTGACAGCTTTTTGAGCAATATATTCAGGTGGGGATCCCCTCCCCCTCGGTGACCGTTCAAAAAAAAGATTTTCAAAAACTCAATTTTCCACTTCAATATAGATTTATGGTTGAAATAATTCACAAATATATATTACAACACATCGATAGTTAAAATAGATGATAAATTTAAACGTAATTTTTATAAAATCATATAGTTCAAATTTAAATTCAATTTTGTTTTATTTTCACGTATTTGCAAAAAATCATAAGATCTATTATAAAAGCTCACCGGAAATACAAATCATCACCAATATAAACAAAATTACATCAAGATACAAAGACCACACATGCTTTATTGCCCTTTGTCCAGAGGGGGAGTGTGGCTGACAGATTCATCGTCCAGAGGAGCGGTGACAGCGGCAACAAGATGGGACACCTCCAGGTGGAGAATACCATTATTCCAACGAAGCGGAGCGGCGGAAGCACAGGGGCGGCGAACTGCGACAGCGACAAAGGATTGAGTCAGACAATGGAGTGGAGAGAGGAGCGGCGAGACAACGGGCCGCTCGGCGAGATGGTCGAAAACGTCTGGACTGAGGTCAAGTAAATCCAAGATAAATATTAATTTTGAATTATATATTTCAAATTTAAACTCAATTTAATTAGCCACACATGCTCTATTGCCTTTGGTCCAGAGGAGGAGCATGGCTGCCGGATTCGTCGTCAAGAGGGGCGGTGACGGCTCAAGCTGGCAATGGTTAACCATTACCCGCGTCTCCGTGGGTAATTAATCTATCAGGTGACAGGGATGTGCCAGCTTTAATGCCCACATGAAAGATTGGGGGTCAAATACCTTACCTAACGTGTAAAACAGGGATGAGGAAGGGATAGCATTACCCGTGTCCGTTACCCATCTTACTCGTGAATGCCTTACATATGAGCTCTAAATTAGTAGACCTTTTAGACCTCACGTAATTCCTGGCCTTACCCATCCAATTTTTCACCCATCTCACCCGTTGGCCAAAAATCCCTAAGCGAGCTATAACATACTAGCAGAACGCCCGTGCGTTGCCACGGGCTTAATGCATATAAATGTATCAAACAAATGATTAAGGTCCTGTCTAAGGTCGAAACTTATTTCTAACCCATATGTACGGACATGTTTGGACATCAAACGGGTGCCAGCGGGCTCCCAAATTCCAACTGTCCCAATATTCTGAGCTCTCTCATATCCAACTCACATTTGAGGGAGAAATGTGGTTGTCCGGATTATCCACCATATTACCTCCAACATGCAATCCCATCACAAAAATAACACCCCACGACACACCCTTCTCCTTTTCCGTCAGACCCTACCCTCCTCTCGGTTTTCCATTGTAGCAGAACATTTTTCGTTGGTGCCCTCTCCTTTAAAATCAGATGACACCCACCTCACCTTTGCCATGACGGCCTCTTTCATTCATACCGTCCTTCCCCACAGACCGCCAAGGAGTAGTTCTCCGCCAACCGTCTCGCTCTTCGCCCTGAACGCCCCTTTGCTCGTGTCGATCTGTCAATGCCATCAAGAGGGACGATGAGTGTACCACCCGTGACGTGCCCCGAGCCAAGAAGACAAATTCGATGTCTCCTGGGCCATTGCCTCGTTGTAACTACAATTGAATGGTGTGCATTACCACGGAAGAAATATATGATGTCAATTGTTGTGCATGCAACTGATACGTCACTGTGTCCGCTACTAATTCTTGAAAAAACCAACCAATGCATTTACCCTTCTATCCTAACCAAAATATTTGTATGACTTGACAAAAAATTATGTGTACCGCTTGCTTATGCTATTTCATGGAAAGTCATATTTAATGAAATGTAATTTTCCATATTTTCTAAAGTAATATAATTATCCTGCTTAGACACCCGTAACTAAACAAATCAACTCCAACCCCCATCCCGCTCACTCTCAACCCTCACTCTTATCACGAAATCCACTAACTCGTGTTCTAAGTGAGTCAGTGGCTGACACGGCCGTGGCATGCCAACAAAGAAGGGACAAGGGTGTCAACTGCCTTCCTATCTCAGTGTCAGTACCTCATGGTTCTATACTGGACCCACCCTTCAACCCGGGCTATACCACGACGGAGCTACGCTCATGCGTTGCCACGGAAAAAGAAAGCTACGGATAAAAATGTTCGTCGAAAGCATGGAAAATTCCAATGTTTCTCTCCTCTTCCCTCCTCCCGTGCACATGACCGATTCGTGGTACAAATTTATGTATCCATTAGAGAAGCGGGAAAAAATGATTTCCCTTCCTTTCTATCCTCCAAGTTAATTGCCTGTGCGTTGCAATGGAGGCGCACACAAACATCTTGAAATTTAACCCATAATGGTGTAGATGCAGTATATTTCACAACTTTTGTTAGTAAACTGCGACTCCAGTTTTGGACACCCATGTCACTCACACAAAACCCAAAACGGTGTAGATGTGGTATATTTCACAGCTTGTAGTACTAAAGTGTGGCTGCATTTTACGATTCCGTGACTATAACCCCCCTTTTGGCCCGCGAGATCGGCGTCCGAGGGTACCCACCGCACGGCCGCGTCATCGTGGTCGACCATACGTCTGTGTGAGGACCCTCTCTGTGGCGACCCCTCCTTCCTCGGGGGAACATGACGGAGGAAGCGATTCTGGAAAAGGTGGGAGCTTGGTCTTCGGTGGCGACAACGGCCACCTCGAGCCCCTCCGTCACGGCCGCACGAACGCAGATCCGGGTGCACGCACGCATCACGAACATGGAGCTCCTCGAGGACGGAGCAGGAGATGGGGCGGCGCCACATCGCGAGAAGAGGGAGAGAGAGCAGCTGCATCGGGAGAGGTGGATTGAGAGAGGAGCCTCATTGCCTAGTCTTTTTTCGCTACGTGCGAGGGGGAGCCTCGTCGTCTGGTTTTCTTTCGTTGCGTGTGAGGGACCCGCTAGATAAAACCGAGGGGATAGATGGTGCTGCGAGGAGGGACGAAAAAACCCAAAGAAAAATGGAAGACAAAAAAACCGTGAAGGCAAGGCTACAAGTCCCCCTTTAAAAGTAGAGATATACAATAAGATTTGTTTGTCATGGTTTACTTGTTAATTTTCTTAAAATCCTTTATTTGTTTCCTGAAAATCTACTATTTGTTTCCTAAAATAAATTGCATTAATGAGAGAGATCAATTGATTTGGATAAGTTAGGAAAGTTAGAGATGTGATCTTTTGTACGGTAAGAAAGTGTTGATTTGAAAGAAAGGAGTGGACAGAAAATAAATTGATGGATAAAAAACCCAATGGGAGGGGATGGTGGGAGATGGGATGAAATAAAACCAGACGAAAAAACCCGCATACCAGGCTACCATGTCCCCTGTTAGGAGTAGAGATTTGTTTGTCATGATTTAGATGTTAATTTCCTTAAAGTCCGTTATTTGTTTTCTGAAAATCTGTTATTTGTTACTAAAAAAATTGCAATAATGAGAGGAATCGGTTGATTTGGATAAGTTAGAAAATTTAGATTAAAATCTATTATTTGTTTACTGAAAACATGTTATTTGTTTTCTAAAACAAATTGCACTAATTAGATGGATGAGTTGATTTGGATAACTTAAGAAAGTTAGATCCGTGATTTATTATACATTAGGAAAGTGCTTATTTGTAATAAAAGAGTGAAGAGAAAAATAAATTGATGGACCAGAGTGGGAGGGGGTGGTTGGAGGAGAGACGAACAAAACCCAAACGAATATGGGAGGAGAGACAAAAATAACCGATGAACGCCGGCTACCACTTGCTCCTTTAGGAGTAGAGATTGTTTATTGCACTAAAATTCTATTTTTGTCTACTGAAATGTTATGAAAGGTTGTTGTTGGTTGCGGTATGGGTTTCCTCACGGGGATATAAAACCTGATGGGATGGGAATGATAATCTTTTTATTTTTACAGACCGGTGTGAGGATAGAAACAACAGTCACAGAGACGAAGATGAGAGTCCAATACCCGCTAAATAATCCTCGTTGCCAGACTGAGTGACGGCGGCAACGAGATGGGACGCCTCCATCTCCATGTGTGCAATGCCCACGAAGCGGATCGGCGGGCGGCCAGTGGCGGCGAATTGTAGCAGCGTCGGAGGGCGGACTTAGCCAGAGGAGCGGCGGGACAAACGGGCCGAGCGGCGAGATGGTCGGAAAGGCCTGGACTGAGGTCAGGTAAATCCAAACCGAAAATTATTCACTACAATGTTAGAGAGTGAACTTGTGCTTGTTACCATTTTGTTCTCTGGAGACATGCAACATGGGCAATAAATGAGTCGGCTGTTCAACCGGTGAAAGTAGCTATAGGGACGTACAGCGCATGAGCTGAGGGCTCAAGCTAGTGACCTACTGTGTACGTGTGCTTAATAAAAATCCGTTTGGAGAGCAGCTCGCCAGCTGAGTTGCCCACCGGAAATAATCTTTCACACAATAAATACATGTCTGTCGATGCCTGGTCGCGATCATTACCAGCCTAATCGGACGTGTATAATGCGCGTCCACGGAAGTTCCACTTCCGGTTAATTTGGTATGAGTTTTTGAGCAGTTTAATCGGTTGCTTGTCTACATTCTCTCGGCATTAATGTTGATTGTTCGCAAGCTTGAAGATGATGTGCCTTTCAGACTCTGGATGCATGGTTGCCGCCCTAACACACTTGGGCGTTTTAGTACTACTCGAGACCATGTTCTCTCTTGAGACAGTCTTTCGCGCCATTTTCTCTTACTACTTAAAAAAATAGCATTTTTTCTTGGCATAATGATTTGCCTAATTTTTCATCCTTTCTTTGAGCATCATTACTTAAAATTTGTCTTCACTGTTCCATCTTTTATTAACTTACCAAATGAATTTATGTTTTTAAGCCAATACACTACTACAATTAAAATACTAAAAGAATATTTAGGGTGCTAAATCACGGGCATGATTTGGTAATCATTTATTTACCCAATCACATTAACATGAATAGATAAATCAATGGCTAACGTACATGAATGTTTATACTCCGTTGCAACGCACATATAATTATCTAGACTCTAAACAAAAGCCGAAAGGTCGAACTCATACAAGGTTATCAAAGAGGACAACCGAGAGTGGCACAAACATCACTGACTCAAAGCGAAGCATGGGTATAGGAGTAGCCACACCCCACCATGAATCCAAGACCACCGACTAGGAACGAAATTGTGCCTCCTTGGGAAGTCACCGGATCATGTGGCACCATACACACGAAGCTATCGTAAGACAGGGCCACCTGGCCTCTTGCTCCATGTCGTGGAGGGCCGTTCCTGCCCGTGGACAACGACGAACGAGAAAGATGAAAACAAGGTCACGTTAAAAGGGAGGGGGCAAGCGAGACCGCCCCATGCTAGTGTCGAGATCAAAGCTTTCCCGGAGACGTCGACACACTACAGCCGGAAGGTAGCCGAGCTACACTAAAACAACCCCAAGAGGGACACAATGCAACGCTTCACCGCCACCGAGACCAAAACGACATACTAGAGTTTTCACCTGAAGTACCAACACGGGAAGGGGAATTGTAACACCCCAAATTTTTTAATTTGGCTTGACAAAGATTTTTATTTCTTTGAGATGGAATATTTAAAACTTTTGACATGATTTTCTTTTTAACTCAAAGGATGAAAATTCTTACAAAAACTTTTCATAAAACTTGGTTCTGGATTTTTAATATTTCAGATGGTGATTCTTCCACAACAATATTTTCTTGGCATTTTATTCAAAGAATCACCTTTGAGAATTATTCCAAAGACCTTTATTTGAGACCCACATTTCTTCTTATGCCATTCATCATTTCGAAATCCTCCTCTCTAAAGTTTCTTCTCTGACCCAAGACAACCAATACATAATTTCTCATAGACCCCAGCCAGGAATTATATTTTTACTTCATATAATATTGCAAAACTATTTTCTGCTTTTGTTTTTGGACCCATAGGATTTGCAAAGGAAGTACGAGACCCTTTTAGCTTTTGACCCCAAATAAATTAGCCATGGTACATCTTTGTACCCACAACCTGATTATGCAAAAACCCATTGGCCTCCACTTCAAAATTTTCAAACTCCATTCAAAAGAAAACTGGACCAGAAATGAATTTCTTGCTGGATACCCTTCCTTCTCTATTTCAAAAATTCTAAGAAAAATCAGGGAACCTCTAGAAGCCCCAGTAGATAAACCCTCCAAGTTTCAGCCCCCAAAAAATTGTTTTAGTCCCTCTGGCAATCGGTCGAACAGGTGGCGTGCACTGTTTCTGTCAAATTCGGAAAACTGTCAGGTTCAGTGTCAATCTCAGCAGTGCCTGCAGTGGAGGCTTGCTCACTGTGCTCCCTTCCTATCCAGAGTGCCACACGGTCGCTTGGCCGGTTGTGGGCGTCGGGGGTGAGCTGGCACGCTGGCCCCGACCTCTCCCGCGGCAGCAGAGCCCCCTGTTGCGGCCACTAGAAGCCAAGACTGCAGGACGGCGCTGCCCAGCGCCGCCCAAGCCCTCTGGAGCCAACGCGTGCCCGTCCCCCACCCTGCGCACGCTGCGGAACCGTCGCCGTGGCCTGAGCGGCACAGAGCGCGCTCTCTGCAGCTGCTGCGCCCGTGATTGCCGTTCCGTCGAGTGGCGGCAACCCCGTGTAGATGACACCGATTAGCAGCAAAATGAGACCATGGATGATCGCCGTAGCCGTTCCCGCCACCGTAAGAGCCTGCCAAACCCCCAGCTCGCCGTGATCCGCACCGGAGTTTACTCCGTCACGGCAACCGCCTCGCCCGCCTATAAATAGGAGACCCCCGCGCCGCTTTGCAACCCAGCACCACTCCACACCACAGCAGAGGCACGCCCAACCCATCGGAGGACCCCGGGGAGGCCTTCTTCCCCGTCTCCGGCCGCCCCGATCCGCTTCGGGCTTCGGCTAAATTCGCCCTGGTAAGTGGGCGAGCTTAGCCCAAACTTAGCCAGCAACCTCCTAGGGTGACCTCCCCTCTGACCCGTGCTTCAATTTGGTGGTGGCAGACCCCTCCGGTGAGATCCATCCACGCCCAAAGCCACCGTCCGCCGGAGAAGAAGTAGCCGTCGACGTGGTGCTCGCCGACGACCACTTCCACCACCCACCGGCGCGGAAGGACCCCGTGAGTGCGCCTGACCCCTTTCCCCTCTCTAGACCGCGGTGGATCGTCGCCGGCGACCACCGCGAGCTCTCTGTCACCGACGCCAGGATTCAAACCTGACGTGTGGAGCCAACCGTCAGATTTATTTCTTTTTCAAACCGTTTTATGAAAGCGTATTTCACCAGAATCCGTTTCCTCCTCTGGCTTGTGTATTTTCCCCGAAGCGTTTTCTGCCTTTCTTAGTCTAGCCCCTGGGAAACTTTCTATTTATAACACATAGGTCCCTGGGCTTAGTTTCTTAATAACTTTTAAACGGAAAATGATTTGGAGTTGATTCTTTTTCTGAAAATTTAATTTCTCTGTCTAGTTTTTTGTAATATTTATTCAAAAATATTTTTGGACAACTTTTATACGCGCACGGTATTTACGTTAGTATTCGATATTGTGTGACGTAGATACCGAAGGAGGAGGCGCTGCCGTCACGCCGAGCTAGCTTACGACTACGTTGATCAAGGCAAGCATGTTTGAACCTTTGATATGATGAGTGTTTTCATGTTTGCTTAAAAAGGGTTTCTTACAGCATGTAGATATAATATCATATGATGAATGTTATATTTCATGCATGATGAATTGCAAGTGAGGTAAGAACCTGGTAAGTTCATGAAGTGAATGACCAACCTAGCCATGTGGTGACATGAGAGGTTGTGTGCTGGTGATGTTGGAGCATGCCAGTGTTAAATAAAAGCTACTGAACTCTAGTGTTGACATAGATCGAGTCTTGTCCCCGTCTACCTTATTTTCGTGCTGCCACATGTTTTCCGCAAGGAATACGGTTTAGTAAGTTGCAAACCTCTTTCCATGTACACACCAAATAGAGGGGCCGTGATGAGGGTTCCATGGCCCTGGAATAATGCCCGTCATCCGGTCAGGGGGCATGGGTGTTTTCGGCTGAGGCCGAGAGGGGGGCACCCCTTAGTAGCGCGCGGTATAAATTTGATCCCATGCTATTCGAGGCGTCGGCCTCCCCGTCTTATAGTTTTTCTTGAACGTTGCTTTGGGTGATTCCAGGTAGCGTGATGTGAAACGGGTGTGTACTGGTTATGTGTGTTTTCTTCTAAAGCACCGTAAACGGAACTAGTCAGTTGTGACTACCGGAATCCGTTGGCTGTGGGTAAAGAGTACAACCTCTGCAGAGTCAAACTATTCGAGTAGCCGTGTCCACGGTCAAGGACATTGGTTGACAAGTCAAGTGTCGGTCTCAGTGTCAGTCTCTGGAGAACAAATGTGGTTAATGGCTGAAATAATTTGTGTTGATTATTATTGGTATTGATGGAATGACATGAATATTGGTATGATGCATCGAGCACCCCTTGGGATGGTTCTACCTCCTGGATGCTCGTATTTTATCTTTGGATATATGCCCTTTATGTGGCGTCGCTCAGACGCCCGACTGCGGCACGCATGTTATTCTTTTCCTTCATAAGCCCTTTATGTGGTGTCGCCCCGACGCCCGACTGAGGCAATGTTTCATTTTTTATTTACCTTTCAATGCGTTGCTTCAGACACCCGATCGGTTTACTTTATTTTTACCTTTCGAGGTGTCGCTTCAGACATCCGATCGGTTCATTTTATTTTTACCTCTCGAGGCGTCGCTTCAGATGCCCGATTGGTGTATTTTATTTTCTTGGAGATTACGGGAGGATTACTGCCCGATTTTTCTTTTACCTTACCCTGCAATGCTATTAATATTTATGCTTTTAATCTAACCAGAATATGTGCATCATGTCTGCATTTGTTATATCTTATGTCCGAACTGTCTTGCGAGTACATTCAAAGTACTCACCTGGCTTGTTGATTTGGCCAGATGTTGACGAAGGCGATCTTATGGATGAAAAGTACGATAGAGAGTTTGACACCTAGAGGAGTCCCAGTCAGTCCCTTGCGATCCTGGAGTCTACCTCTTGTATTATACACGCTTCCGCTACCACAAATAAAATCGTCGAGCCTCACTCCGACGCTTGACAAGTTGTAAGATATTAGAGTCATGTCACCTACTTCACTGTGACATATCCACCACCACCATATATTGAGAGTCAGTAGTACTACCACCATTGCCATTGTGACATATCCGCCTTTATGTTAAATATTGGCGTGCTTGTAATAAATTGTTGAGCAGCCTCAGCTAAACCTTGTATAATATTAAGTACTACTGGATTTCTATATCAAGGATTTTCTACCAGTATGAATTATTTTCTGTGCTGGTCCGACAATAAGGGCGATTTTTCAATAATCATTTTATTGAAAAACCGGTCCTGATAGGAATCACAACGGTGACCCAAGAGGGATGCGACAGCCATAGGCATCGCCGCCGCTAGCACGGGAGCATCGAACATTATCTTGAAATCTGACACGTGCCACACTTAGGTACCAAGGTGGCCACCCCAACCCGAGGGAAGGGACACCGCCACTAAATCGAGGCCTTCAGGGAGCAACTACCACTGAATAAACGACAATACCGGGATCACCCGCCACCACGCCCATCTCCATCCACACAACCAATGAGAGGGCCACCACCGCTATGGTGCTACTCGTAGTAGAGACACCAGCGCGAATTCACCATCCAGGGCCGCCACTAGTACTCCCTCCGTCCCAAAATAACTGTCTCAACTTTGCACTAGCTCTAGTACAAATTTGTACTAAGCTTAAGACACTTATTTTGAGACGGAGGGAGTACATAATTGGACTTTGGAGGCGGTTTTGATACATGGGCCGACAGTGGTTCCCTATCCGCCCGAGTGCATGTTGTAGGATTGAAAGTAGGTCTAGAGGGGGAGTGCTGATACGTCTCCAACGTATCTATAATTTTTGATTGTTTCATGCTATTATATTATCAATCTAGGATACTTTTTATGCAATAATATGCTATTTTATATCATTTTTGGGAACTAACCTATTAACCCAGTGCCTAGTGCCAGTTGCTGTTTTTTTTGCCCGTTTTTGTTTTTTTCAAGAAATTTGTACCAAATGAAGTCCAAACGCTATGAAACTTTTTGATGATTTTTTCTGGACAAAAGAGACCCAAGAAGCTTCGGGAGGAGTCAGGAAGCGAGACAAGGAGATGGCTAGGCAAGAGGACGCGCCCGGGGTGTAGGCGCACCTTGATGCCTTGTGGGCCCCTCGTGGCTCCGTCTGACCTAATTCCACCTCCATAAATTCTCTAAAATCGGGAAACCAACAGAGACCATGCGAAACACATTTTCCACCACCGCAAGCTTCTGTTCCGATAGGAGGCCATCTGGAGACCTTTTCCGGTACTCTGCCGGAGATGGAATCGATCACGGAGGCCATCTACACCACAGACCTACGGGTCCATAGCTAGTACCTAGATGACTTCTTCTCTCTCTTTGACCTTCAATACCATGTCCACCACAATTCTCGCGATGATCTATCGGATGTAATCTCCTCTTGCGGTGTGTTTGTTGGGATCCGATGAATTGTGGGTTTAAGATCAGATTATTCATGAAAGTAATTGAGTCTTTTCTGAATTCTATTATGCATGATTGTTATAGCTTCGTATTTCTCTCTGATCTACCGGTTTAGTTTGGCCAACTAGATTGATTTATCTTCACTGGGAGTGGTGTGTTGTAATGGGTTCAATTTTGCGGTGCTCCATATCTCAGTGACAGAAGGGGGCAAGACACATATTTGTATTGTTGCCATTAAGGATAAAACAACGAGATCTGAACATATTGCTTGTCTTATTTTATCTATATCATGTCACCTTGCTTCAAGCATTACTCTGTTTGTCATGAACTTAATACCATAGATGCAGGCAGGAGTCGGTCGATTGGTGAAGTAATAGTAGTACATGCAGAATCATTTCGGTCTACTTGTTTATGGATGTGATGCCTATATACATGATCATTTCCGTGAATAACATGTCATGACTATGCGCAATTATGTCAATTGCCCAACAATAATTTGTCTATCCACCGTATGCTATATTCAAGAGAGAAGCCTCTAGCGAAAACTATTGCCCCTGGGTCTACTTAAACATAAATATGAAAAATCCTAAAAATACTTTTATGCAATTTATTTACCTTTATTTTATTTTGCCTTTACATTATCTATCTCTATCAAGATTTAATCCTTGCAAGTAACGAGTTCAAGGGGCTTGACAACCCTCTTGCCCGTGTTGGGTGCAAGTGTTTGGTTTTGTGTGTGTAGGTGCCGTCGAAGGGAGTTTGCTTGGTTCTCCTATCGGTTTGATAATCTTGGTTCTCATCGAGGGAAATACTTATCTCTACTGTGATGCATCTCCTCTCCTCTTCGGGGAAAATCCCAACGCAGCTCACAAGTAGCAGGAAGAATTTCTGGCCCCGTTGTCGGGGAGACTTCATCAAACTCTCGTTAGGTCGCTACACATAAATTATCTTTCACTTGTTCTACTTTTTATTTTCTGTTATGTTTTGCTTTATATAAAAATAAAAAAATAAAAAAATTCTATTTGCTTGCTTAGTTATCTACTTTACGTGTTTTCTTGCTAGTTTACTTATTTGTCGTTATGGCTAGTTCTTGTTTTGTTCTGTTTACTCCCGAGAATGAAGTGCTTAATTTTAAACAAAGGGGATGAGAGAGTTTAAAAGATGCTTGGTATAGGATTTGCAATGCTCAAAATAGATCAACTCGTAAGAAATCCACCACTATTTTGCTTCATAATTTTTATGTGGGCATTACTATTTGGTATCGATTTGTGCTTGACACTATTACTACTGGTAAATTCTTAATGAGTCACACTTTGTATGCTTTCAATGCCATGGAAAATCTAGTAGGATCATCACCTATTATTGTTAATGGAACCATATTGACATTAGAAGTTGTTATTCGTAGGCTAGATGCTATAGAAAGTAAAAATGCCTACCATTGAGCACATTGAAAATCTAGACAAGAAGGTCCATAATCAAGTTACTAAATATGGTTCCAAAGTAAGAACTACTCTAAATATGCTAAAGGACAGCGAGCCAAAGATCAGTGAATGACTAGGACAAAGTCCATCCCGAATTGATAAGTTAGAGGAAATCCTTAATAAAGTGGGCTCCGTTTTCGATCCTACTAAAACTATTGATAAGGCTCCCATAAATAAAATTCCCAAGGTTATGTATGTTCCTAAGCCTACAAGTGTCACACCTAGTAAAAGGAATGAGGATCTTAAAATGATTAGTGTGCACCCAAATTTCATAGATATAATAAAGGAACCTATCATTAAGCCTCCTCTCTTTGTCCCTAGGAGTGTGGTTATTAATAACGTATGTGCTAAATCTCCTAGGTAGCGTGGTTGCATAATTGAGGATTTGGATGTCAAGTATGACAACACTTGATACTATGCATTATGTCGAATTAGGGGCATAAAACTATAGCGCTTGTTGGGAGGCAACCCAATAGTTATCTTCAAATTTTTGTTTTACTTTCTGTTTTTGTGCGGGTTGACATGATTATTGCTACTGTAAGGATTGTGTGTTTATGTTTAAATTAGTGTTTGTGCCAAGTAAAGCCTTTGGGATGATTTGAAAGATAGTAGAATTGATGTTGTGAAAAACAGAAAATTTTGCGTCGAGTGCAAAATTACTCTGATTTTACCGGAACGTCTTTTTGATGTGAATTGTTTACATAGTATTGGTATACAAATTTCCCAGGTTGTCCTAATTTTTGAAATTTTTTGGAGTTACGAAAGTATGGTTTTAGTACAAATCATTACAGATTGTTCTGTTTTAGACAGATTTTGTTTTTGCTTGCATAGTTTGCTTGTTTTGATGATGCCATGGATTGTATCGGGGGGTATAAGCCATGGAGAAGTTAGAATACAATACCTATTATGTAATAATTAAATATGAATCAATTTATAACAGTACCTAAAGTATTTGATATGTCTATTATACTAACGGATCTCATGAGGTTTTGTTGAGTTTTGTGTGCTGAAGTTTTCAAGTTTTGGGTGAGAGAACGATGGATGAAGGAATAAGGAGCTGCAAGACCCTAAGCTTGGGAATGCCCAAGGCACCCCAAGGTAATATTCAAGGAAGACCCAAGCGTCTAATCTTGGTGATGCCCTGGAAGGCATCCCCTCTTTTGTCTCCAATCTATCGGTAAGTCACTTGGAGCTATATTTTTATTCATCACATGATATGTGTTTTGCTTGGAGCTTTCGTGTGTTATATTTTTCTTTTCTTTTAGTTTGCCACAATCATTGTTTGTTGGACACACATATTTGAGACGTTTTTTCTTTGCCAAATTGCCCGAAGCTTATGCTATTTTCAATCCAATCGAGACACGCGGTCATCATAATTTGTTAGAATACTCTATATGCTTCACTTATATCTTTTGAGCTAGGCAGTTGCTCTAGTGCTTCACTTATATCTTTTTAGAGCACGGCGGTGTTCATATTTTGTAGAAATAATTGAATTCTCATGCTTCACTTAGTTTTTTTGAGAGTATATAAGAAATAAGAATGGTAATGGGCACGTTTTATAAGACTAGTCCAAAAAGGATAGGTATTCAAGGAGGATATAATAAAAACTTTCATGTAGCTCACTAAAGAAGAAACATGAGTTGATTATATTGGTGTAGTAATATGAAAGGACATGGGTACATGATTATTGGTTAGTAGAAATATTGGTAATTAAAGCTTGTTATTTGTTATTTATCTAAGTATTTACTATGGCATGGTGATGATGTGTGGGCATTTTTATGTCTGAAATAAAATCCTATCATGTTGTTCGAACCGGGGGTGCGAGATGGTTAACTCCTACCAACCCCCTCCCTAGGTGCATGTGGTAGTACTTTGCTTCGAGAGAGCTAATAAAGCTTTACAATAAGTATATGATCTCTTTATGACTAATGAGAATCCATGGATATACGCACTCTCACCTTTCCGTAATTTGCTAGCCTCTTCGGTACCGTGCATTGCACATTCTCACCTCGAGAGTCGGTGCAGCCTTTGCCGGTGCATCCAAACCCCGTGATATGATACCCTCTATCACACATAAGCCTCCTTATATCTTCCTCAAAACAGCACCATACCTACCTATTATGGCATTTCCATAGCCATTCCGAGATATATTACCATGCAACTTCCACCGTTCCATCACATGACTTGTGTATTTATCATCATATTGCTTTGCATGATCATATAGATGACATGGTATTTGTGGCAAAGCCACCATTCATGATTGTCTATATGTCACGCTAGATCATTGCGCATCCTGGTACACTGCCAGAGGCATTCATATAGAGTCATATTGTTTTATGTTGAGTTGTAAGTAAATAAAAGTGTGATGATCATCATTATTAGAGCACTGTCCCAGTGAGGAAAGGATGATGGAGACTATGATTCCTCCACAAGTCGGGATGAGACTCCGAATGAAAAAGAGAGAAATGGAGGAGGCGAAAAAAGAGAGAAAAGCCCACCATGAAAAAAATGAGAGAAAAGAGAGAAGGGGCAGTGTTACTATCCATCTACCACACTTGTGCCTAAAAGTGGCATCATGTTATTCATATAGAGAGTCTCCTGAGTTGTCATTTTCATATGCTAGTGGGAATTTTTTATTATAGAACTTGGGTTTTATATTCCGATGACGGGCTTCCTCAAATGCCCGAGGTCTTCATGATCAAGCAAATTGGATGCACACCCACTTAGGTTCCGCTGAGCTTTCATACACTTATAGCTCTAGTGCATCCGTTGCATGGCAATCCCTACTCCTCGCATTGATATCGATTGATGGGCATCTCATTGGCCTGTTGATCCACCTAGTTGATGTGAGACTTTCTTTCCACTTTGACTCCTTTTGACAACTACCACCATACCTTATTCCACCCATATGCTATATGCCATGCTTGATATGATAAAATGAGTAGGGAATAACATTCTTTAAGGATTGTGTATTTTGAAAAGTAATGATTATGATATTTATGTTTATGGATATTATTATGTTGATATCAATTAGTTCATCGTTTCTCAATGATCATACCTAAAAAGAGATTACATGTTGGGTGGCATGTCGCATCAAAAATTCTTTTATTATCATTTACCTACTCGAGGACGAGCAGGAATTAAGCTTGGGGATGCTGATACGTCTCCAACGTATCTATAATTTTTTATTGTTCCATGATATTATATTATTAATCTTGGATAATTTATATGCAATAATATGCTATTTTATATCATTTTTGGGAAATAACCTATTAACCCAGTGCCTAGTGCCAGTTGCTGTTTTTGCCTGTTTTTGGTTTTCCAGGAAATCTGTACCCAACGAAGTCCAAACACTATGAAACTTTTTGACGATTTCTTTCTAGACAAAAGACACCCAGGAAGCTTCAGGAGGAGTCAAGAAGCGAGACGAGGAAGGCAATAGGGCACGCCCAGGGGGGTAGGCGCGCCCTGATGCCTTGTGGGCCCCTCGTGGCTCCGTCTGACCTAATTCCACCTCCATAAATTCTCTAAAATCGAGAAACCAACACAGATCCACCCGAAACACTTTTTCCGCAGCCGCAAGCCTCTGTTCTGACGGGAGGCCATATGGAGACCTTTTTCGGTACTCTGCCAGAGGGGGGATCGATCACTGATGCCATCTACATCAACCTTGCTGCCTCCATGATGATGCGTGAGTAGTCCGCCACAGACCTACGGGTCCATAGCTAGTAGCTAGATGGGTTCTTCTCTCTCTTTGATCTTCAATACCATGTTCACCATGATTCTCACAGTGATCTTTCGATGTAATCTTCTTTTGCTGTGTGTTTGTTGGGATCTGATGAATTGTGGGTTTATGATCAGATTATTCATTCAAAGTAATTGACTCTTTTATTAATTATATTATGCATGATTGTTACAGCTTCATATTATCTCCGATCTATCGGTTTGGTTTGGCCAACTAGATTGATTTATCTTCAGCGGGAGTGGTGTGTTGTAATGGGTTCAATCATGTTGTGCTCTATATCCAAGTGACAGAAGGAGACAAGTCATGTATTTGTCTTGTTGCCATTAAAGATAAAACGACGGGATCTGAACATATTGCTTGTATTATTTTATCTTCATCATGTCACCTTGCTCCAAGCATTACTCTGTTTGTCATGAATTTAATACCATAGATGCAAGCATGAGTCGGTCGATTGGTGGAGTAATAGTAGTAGATGCAGAATCGTTTCGGTCTACTTGTTTATGGACATGATGCCTATATACATGATTATTGCCATGAATAATATGTCATAACTATGTGCAATTCTGTCAATTGCCCAATAGTAATTTGTCTGCCCACCGTATGCTATATTCAAGAGAGAAGCCTCTAGCGAAAACTATGCCCCCTGGGTCTACTTAAACATAAATACGAAAAACCATAAAAAAATACTTTTCTGCAATTTATTTACTTTTATTTTATTTTGCCTTTACATTATATATCTCTATCAAGATTTAATCCTTGCAAGTAACAAGTTCAAGGGGATTGACAACCCTCTTGCCCGCGTTGGGTGCAAGTGTTTGGTTTTGTGTGTGTAGGTGCTGTCGAAGGGAGTTTGCTTGGTTCTCCTAGCGGTTCGATAACCTTGTTTCTCACTGAGGGAAATACTTATCTCTACTGTGTTGCATATCCTCTCCTCTTCGGGGAAAATCCCTACGCATCTCACAAGTAGCAAGTGACTAGACTACTTGCCAAATTAAAAATGATTATTTTCCCAATTTTAGTTCTCGGTCAATTTTGGCAATTCTAAGCAAATCTAGAAACACTCTACACATGCAAATCTAATCATAGGCAGCGGAAAGTAAAGATATTGCAAGTAATACTGTTAAAGGGATAGGTTCGGAGATATGCAAATGCTATGGCGACACGGAAGATTTTGACATGTGCCGCTAGATGGTGTTATCGTACGTTCACATTGATGGAGGCTTCAATCCCAAGGATAACTGTTGCACGAGTCCATGGGGGATTCACCCACGAAGGGTCCACGAAGAAGCAACATTGCCTATTCTACCTTGGATTATGTCCACAAAGGACTAGCCTCACTTCGTGTAGATCTTCACGAAGTAGGCGATCTATTTGTTACAATATTCTTGGTTTCTCCACATGATTTCGAGACTCCCAAGCACACCTAACCAATCTAGGACGTACCACCCTCCAAAAGGTAATAGATGGGGTTCTTGATGATGAACTTCTTGCTCTTGTGCTTCAAAAGATAGTCTCCTCAACACTCTCACAGAGTTAGGCCTTGGAGTAGGAGAGAATTCGGGTGGAAAGCAATTGAGGTGGCTAGAGATCAAAGTTCTATGGTTGGAGTGGAATACCTTTGACCTCAATACAAGAATGGGGAGATCTCTCTCTCTCTCTCATAATGGATATGGTAAGTGTATGCGTCGCCTAGGTTTCTTTCTGAGTTGGTGAAATGGATGAGGGTATATATAGGCAGTACCAAAAATCCAACCGTTACACACCTTTATGCACTATTCAGTGGGACCTGATGAAACCACTCGGTGAGACCGACTAGTACAAAATGTTTGAACTTAGGCCTTTTTGGCGAGACCTGGTGAAACCATTCAGTGGGACCAAGACATGTTTACCTAAGCCATTTTCACACTTTGGTGTCATCGACTAAAACCGATCGGAAATTCCGATTGAATTTCAGTTGGCAAGAGAAGGTTGGCCAGTGCACTTCGGTGGGACCGAAGGGCCAACTCGGTGAGACAGAGGTTCTAGGATTTAGGAAACGAATATGTCATGTGTATCTGGGTGATTCCAGGTAGATGTGGACTAGTGGGATCGATGTGTACCTTAGGGTTTTGACATAGTGGACTGTTGGAAAATGTTTGAGGTTTTTGGAGCTTTATCTCTAAGAACTTGAGCGGTCAGACTCATCCCGTATTGGCTTTCCAATTGACTCAGTGTGATCTTGGATCACTTAAATATAAAATGGAGAGTCTTGAGGCTTGGTTAGCACTTCTCCTTAGCATTTTGAGGAGTCCACTTTCACATCCCAAAGTTGTACCTAAATTGAACTTTTCGTGAAATATTCGTTGAGTAGGTATTAGTTTAATGATATATGTGTTATGATGAATTATCAAAATCATCTGTGGATTACATGCACTTTCACCTGTATCACTAATAGTCGGCACAAAGGAGGAAGTTTCTAGAACCGCCTGCGATGAAACCCTACCGCATGTGGTTTACGAAGACAAACAACATCCAATGGAAGTATGAAAAACAACTATTATTTAGATCATCCTCCTATATAATATCATTACAGGTGGTTTCTAAATCAAAACCGCATGCTAGTCTTTTAATTTTTCATTCATGATTTTACTATTCATCGATGTTTTTCCCGCTTCAACAACATTGAACATACACATTCACAATATTTTCATTATGCACATCCAAAATCATCTCACAATTACATTACATGTCATAAATAGATTCATACACCAAATTGTGTAGGGGCAACATGCGCTACAAAAGTGCTAAAATCTACAATATGTCTAGGGTCAACATACGCAATATTCTCAAGATAATAAGGTTGTTCAAGTTGCAGATTTTACCTTCCAATGAGTCTTCAACTTCCTGTAAAGAGCGTCATCTTCTCATGTTATAGCGATATCTTCTTGTGTTATAGGTGAAAAGGGGAGACATGATCGTACCTATAATATACATAAATTTGCATAAGTGTGTAGTATGTATTTAGTATGGATTTAGAAAATTGCAAACTATAAACAAAGGGGTCGACACAATCGTACCTGTATAAGCAATGATACATCTCCAACGTATCTATAATTTTTGTATATTTCATGCCTATTATCCGTCGTTTATGCAATGTAATAAAAGTTCATTTTGGAACTGCCCCATTAATTCAGGTCCTCGTGCTAGTTCCTATTTTCAGTTTTTTTGGTTTCATGATAATAAAATAGGTGCACTTTTGAGAAAATTTTGAAAAAGTATAGAAGACCATAGAATATGTGGAGGAGCAATGATGGAAAGCGGCACCACCTGCATAGGGCCAATGGTCCTAGGAGCCTGGACGGGGCGTCACGTGCCCTAGGGAGCCTACATTAGACATCTGGTCCCACAAGGTGCCCACTCGCGCCCTTTCTTTGCAGCTGACTATATATACGCCACATGACCTCCTTCCTGTTTATTGGGATTTTTTCTCTGGCGTGACTTTACATTCCGCGGCAATCTCCATTTCAGGAGATTCAATACTCTATCGGAGGGGGAATTCATCACCATCGATCATCATAGCTCCAATATGAGTTGTGAGTAGTTCACACTCTATAACTATGTGTTCATGGAAGTAGCAAATATGTAATCCCCCACTTGTTGTA
Organism: Elymus sibiricus; assembly: GCA_039707655.1. Lineage (NCBI taxonomy): Eukaryota > Viridiplantae > Streptophyta > Magnoliopsida > Poales > Poaceae > Elymus > Elymus sibiricus. The sequence continues at coordinate 77,805,922 of CM077673.1, forward strand.
CAATGCAATGGCCACACGAGCTACCTATCATGATTGTGGCCCATCATATGTAAACCTAGCAACGATGTTAATCATGTGATGAATTAATTTTTTATGTTCAGATTGTGTTGATGCCATATGTTTGGTTTGTATAAACAGATTTACTCATATTATTCATCCTCTTTTGGCCAGTTTAGATGAGTAATCGGCAGAGGGAGTGGTATGCATTAGCTGGATGTGTTCTTGCAAGTAATCTACTATGGTGACAGTAATGGAAAAAGCTTGCATTGTATTATTGTCTAGCATGTGGCCTCTAATGAAATCATGTTAATCAAAAGTATGTCAGATTGCTTTAAGGAAGTCATCTGTTTTATTACCTATTGCTTGAATGATGCTGAGAGAATGTTAGTAAAAGAGTGGATTATTAGCCATATATGCAGGGGGTCTCAGTCTATGAAATAATGGCATACTGCCTATATAATATCAACAGATTACATACTTACCTGAGCGTGAGATATCTCAAATTTTCATATGATTTATGTTATTTGGCTGCACCCTTTATCTTATGGAGAGTTACTATTGGTGAACCTATGAACCCACGAGTGGTTTACTACAATAAAACACTTTAAACATCTTTTAATTGTTATTTTATTTCTATTTTTATTCCAAAAATTTAAAAACATTAACCACTATGTTATTGTTTAATATATTGTACAACTAGCAAAGCTAGCAAGGTTAGGGCATCTCCAAAGGAGACCCTCAAACCGCCTGCAACCGTCTGGACTGCGCGGTTCAGACGTGTTTAGCCAGCCAACGCGGGCATGTATCGGTCTGCCGAGCGGTCCGGACATAATTTTTCTAGCAAACAAGAGACAAACTCAGGGAGCTTTGCAGGGGTCCGGACAACAGCTTCATAGAACTCCAACACCCCCGGCCCATCGAAACCCCACCCAAAACCCCTCCCGGACCCCGCGCCTTCGTCCTCCCGTTTTGTCTCCTCTCTTGCCTTCGCCGTCACTCCACCACGCCGGTTTACATGCCACACCCTGCTGGAACCCGACGAGTCCGTCACCTCCAACGGTACACCTGGGCACCATGCCGCTTCTCCTCCATCGCCGTTCCTCAACTCTCCTCAGACCGCCGCGCACGTACCATCCGCTCCTATGATGCTCACCATGCCCGACAACTGTTCGATGAATTGACATAGATAAGTTTTTTTGTCCCTTCTTCTTTGAAGCAATGGATTCAGATATGGAGTACATATACGAGCACTATGTTGAGTCGTTCGATGGCTCGTCCGACGAGGAGGACTACATGGATGAGATGACAATGATGTAGGCGGTGCTCGCAGACGCGGAGCATGCGGAGGAGTATATTCTCAATTTGAAGGGATGGATCAAGGGTCATCGACTGCTAAACCACAACCGGGCATGCGGCCATTTGACGTTGATAGACGACTACTTTGCCCCAGATTCCCTCTTCACTGACAATTTTCACTAGCGCTTCCGCATGCAAAAAAATGTCTTCAATCATCTCTATCATGAGTTCAGGTCCTTTGATGACTACTTCATTTTAAGAAAGAATTCATGGGAAGGATTGGTTTCTTTTGTTTCCAGAAGTGCACGACCGCACTACGGATGCTTGCATATGGCACGACCGCTGATTCGTGAGATATTTGAACTTTTTAAATTAGAACTACTACTGCATTTCAACTATTTTAGACTATATATATGAGGCTATTTGAAGGCGTGGACTATAAAAAAATAGGGTCGGATGCAGGAGGAAATTTGCGGGTCAACGTTGGAGTTGCCCTTAATACCTTAGAATTGTCACGGGCACAAGTGAAGTTTTATCTGTGGTAAAGAATTTATCATTGGTGTAAGAAACATATGCCTCCACGGATTTCCACCTTCCTTCTCACTAAGGGAAACTTGCTACTTCCTGCAGATCCTTGCACTTGGGGGCTCAACTACCTTGCATTGGTTTTATCACCTGCAAGCATCCAGCAGTTTCTTGCGTCGTTGTCGGGAATGTACATCTTATATCACAGGTTATGTATCACTTTTATTATCTTCCTTATCTTATTTTCCTCGGTTGTTAATATTTATCATTTTTAGTGTTTTTGTTTTGCCAAAATATCATAAACTCCAAAAATAATTATAATTTGAGCAAGTAGTTTCTTTTACCTAACTAGCTGCAATGGAGCCTTTTCCTAGAATGAAAAGGATAATTTTTGGTAGTTCCAATGGAAACTTTGTTCCTACTAAAGAGACTCTTGATTTTCCTCCAACCTTCGTTAGAAAAATTAAACAACCACAAAAAACACAATATCATGAGAAAATCGCATTCCTATTGTGAACATATGGTGGTAATTGTAGGTGATCTAGGATGTACTTTTATCTTCGCCCTACATTACAGAGAATATCCTTGGAACTAAAATTTATGGCAGAGGGTTACAAAAATAAATATATTTTCGTACCATTGTTTGGGCTTTTGAACCTACTATAAGGGAAGCACGAGAGGTCTTTGGCACTCTAAAATCCTAGTAGGAAATCCTCAAGATAATGATATAGTGAGATAAGAAGAATTTATTTTTTATTTTTATGATGGAACAAGTAAGGAAGTTTTTTACAAACTACATATATCTAAGGCCACAACTACGAACAAAATTATAACATGGGAAATTTCGTTGGCTATCTTCACAATAACCTTGTGGAAAGGCAAAAGGTCCTTTGAGTGAAGAAGGGGACCTAGTTTCCTTCTTCATGAGAACCATTGATGAGCAAGAAAGAGTTTCACATTTGAGTAATACACCACCTTGTAAGGAATCATATGAAAAATCGCCTTATGTGTGGAAGTGGAGATGATAAAAACTTGAATATTGTTCACAATAACAATGCCTAGCTCAAAGGCATGAAAGAAAACACTTGTGGGAAGCACCCCATAGTCATATATTTTTATTTTTCCTTCGATATAGTCACACTTAATATACCTACGTAGTAATTTTGTTTTTTGTTTTTGTTTTTATTTTGTTTTCATAAGGTGCCAAGTTTTGCCAACAACTTCAATGCTATGACTATGTTGGTAGTGTTCTTCTAAAACTACGGTTTTGATGCTAGTGCAAACATCTCCCAAAATTAGTAGGGCATGAAAAAATCTTGAAACAAATATATAAAGGGATAATGAATTTTATGCCCCTAGTTGGTCCCACTCGGCAGGTTTACCCCTGGTTTCCAATAACTCTCGGTTCTGCCCAAGCCACTTGGCTCCTCTTATGCTTTTGCCCTTTGACCGTTTGACCCACACTGTGAAAACTTCATAACTAATTCATACTAACTCAGAAAAATACAAATAAGATATCAAAATGTCAAGAAAAACATCACCTATATGTGCATTTCATTTGCATTCATGACAAAAGTTTTGGAAAGTACCCATCTCAGTTTGTGCTCATATGATCTCAACATGAACAGTAAAATCCCAAAAAATTGGAGACAAATTCAAAAAATTCTATTTTTTGGTGGAAAAAATTGACCAATGTTTTGAGTACTTGCCAAGTTTCATCTAGGAATGACATTCATGGAAGTCGTGGCAAAAAACGAAATCAGCACTCCAAAATACTTTTGTTTTGGAGCACCGATATTGTCTTTTTTGCGAAGACTTTCACGAATGTCATTCCCGAATGAAACTTGGCAAGCACTCTAACCATTGGTCAATGTTTGCCACTTTTTGTTTAGATTTTTTTTGATTTTGTTTTGAATTTTTTCAGATTTTATTGTTCATGTTGAGATCATATGAGCTCAAACTAAGATGGGGACTTTCCAACACTTTTGTAATGAAATCAAATAACATGCACATGTAGGTGTTGTTTTTCTAAACTTTTTTATTTTTTATTTTTCTGAGTTAGTATGAGTTTGTTCTGAAGTTTTCAAAGTGAAGGTCAAACGATCAAAAGACAAAATCATAAGAGGAGTGAAGTGGCTTGGGCAGAACCAAGGGTTTTTGGAAAGTAGGGGCAAAACTGCCGAGTGGGAGCCAACTAGGGGCATCAAATTAATTATCCCATATATTAAAGTATCATGTATGTCTAGTATTTACGCTAGTTGTTCAAATTTTAGTGAGTTATGTAAGTTCTGAAAATTGTGTCTTTACCTACGCGTCTGTTTCGATAGGTTCTTGTGCAACTTGCACGTTAGCTATACGTTTGCATAATTTTGGTTTCTCCTTCATCAGGAGAGCCTATAATTTTGTTCCTTGTTGTAACAAATGTTTTACCATGTTTCCATGTGTTATATACAACAAGTAGAGCTATTAGTGATTTCCTATGGATTAACAGAATTCATAGTTTCGTTTAAGTTGTGTTTGGATGAAAGTATACTCATCATGAATGCCATCACCATCAAGGGAAGACCATGAGAGTGCGAGATTCATGCATGGGATGACCAAGGAACCCCCAATTTTTTTCCAATAAGAGTCAAACGACAAAGCTTGGGGATGCCCAAGGTATCCCCATTCTACAACAATCATTGTAGTATCACTTCACTATACTCTCTTATCCATCCATTGCTTTTATTAATTTATCCTGGAACATATTTTTATTTTTGAATAAAGTATAATCGTCACCTTTGGTTATTATGTCACTGGTGCCGGCGACGCCCCCCCGGCAGGCCTGGAGCTGGCCTTGGTGACCCCCACCGTATCTGACTCCATGGCGCGTGTCGGGTCCTCTCCGTCGGTCGCTGCTCGGCAGAGTGCCAGGCTCAGTCAGTCTCGGACTCTTCAGGACGGCCGCGTTCCGACGATCCCGAAGAAGGCTGTCATGCGGGCCGCTGCTCGCAATCTCTCCCCAGGTATTCCCCTGGCTCCCTCTATTCCTTCCTGCTCAGGTTCAAGGTTTGTTGTTCTGGATTCTGTCCCGTTTGCACACTTGGGTGATCTGGCCGCCGATGTCACCGTGTTTCGAGGCGAGAAGGATTCCTGTCTTGAGCAGATCTCCCCTATTTGCGCTAAGGAGAAGCTAGATGGGGCACTTGCAGAGGCCCGAGCTCGTGCCGAGCGAGAGGCTGCGAGTGCCCCGGCCCCTACTAATCCCGGCCATAGCGAGGCCAGGGTTGGCATGGAGCCTCCAGTCGAGACTAGGGGGAGTACAACCCTTCTGTCCCCTCTTTCGGTGAGGGTTCTGAGAGGCAGGCCTCCCACGCGTCTCCAGCCCACTAAGCACCAATTAGTGGTGCATGGGGTTAGTGTTGGGGATCCTCCTCATTAGTCGTCGACTACCGAGGCCACCCGTACGCGGGGGTGACGTGGCTGCCCCGCGAAGTCCGACACCCGTCCTGTGATTGCTGGGAGGGCTAGTTCAGCCCCACCCGAGGGGCCTAGGGCTTCCCCAGATGTTCCAATATGAAGCTCCTCTATTGGAACAACTGGGGCTTTGGCCACCTCGGCTGAAGGCGCCAGCTTATTGAATATCTACGGCAGGAAGAGATTGACATCATCGGCCTTCAGGAAATGATTCGAAAGGGCTTCTCCATTCCAGAGCTCCATGGACTCTCCCGGCATCAGTTTTCCTGGTAGTGGCTATGATAACCCACAAGTATAGGGGATCGCAATAGTTTTCGAGGGTAGAGTATTCAACCCAAATTTATAGATTCGACACAAGGGGAGCCAAAGAATATTTGAGAGTATTAGCAGCTGAGTTGTCAATTCAGCCACACCTGGAGATTAAATATCTGCAGCAGAGTGATCAATAGCACAGTAGTATGATAGTTTTGATAGCAGCAGCAGCAGTAACAGTAATGGTAACAGTGATAGCAATAGTTTTGTAGCAAGTGTAACAGTAGCAGTAACAATAGTAACTTAGCAAGAATATGTGGAAAACTCGTAAGCACTGGATCGGTGAACTCGTTGGATGATATTCATCATATAACAGTCATAACCTAGGGCGACACAGAACTAGCTCCAGTTCGTAAATGTAATGTAGGCATGTATTCCGTAAATAGTCATACGTGCTTATGGAAAAGAACTTGCATAACATCTTTTGTCCTACCCTCCCGTGGCAGGGGGGTCCATAAGGAAACTAAGGGATATTAAGGCCTCCTTTTAATAGAGAACCGGAACAAAGCATTAACAAATGGTGAGTACATGAACTCCTCAAACTACGGTCATCACCGGAAAGTATCCCAAATATTGTCACTATGGGGTTTACGGATCATAACACGTAATAGGCGCGCATGACTAGCAAGATCGGATCAAGAACATAGATATAATGGTGATAACATAAATGGTTCAGATCTAAAATCATGGCACTCGGGCCCTAGTGACAAGCATTAAGCATGGCAAAGTCATAGAAACATCAATCTCAGAACATAGTGTATACTAGGGATCAAGCCCTAACAAAACTAACTCGATTACATGATGAATCGCATCCAACTCCTCACCGACCAGCATGCCTACGAACAAATTACTCACTCCCGGTGGGGAGCATCATGGAATTGGCGATGGAGAAGGGTTGATGATGACGAAGACCGAAGATTCCCCTCTCCGGAGCCCCAAACGGGCTCCAGATCTGGCCTCCCGAGGAAGAACAGGAGGTGGCGGCGGCTCCGTATCGTAAAATGCGATGAAACTTTCTCCTCTGATTTTTTTCTCCGAAAATAGGATTTTATAGCATCGGAATTAGGGTCAGTGGGGCCACGAGGTGGGCACAACCCACCAGGGTGCGTCGGGGGGTGGGGGGCTGGCACGCCCTGGTGTCATGTGCCCAGCCAGGCCCCCCCCTTCGGTGGTTCTTGGCTCCATTATTTTTTATTTATTGTAAAATAATTCTCCAAAAAGTTTTGTCCAGTTCCGAGAACTTTTATTTCTGCACAAAAACAACACCATGGTAGTTCTGCTGAAAACATCATCAATCCGGGTTTGTTTCATTCAAATCATGCAAATTAGAGTCCAAAACAAGGGCAAAAGTGTGAGGAAAAGTAGATACGACAGAGACGTATCAACTCCCCTAAGCTTAACCCATTGCTTGTCCTCAAGCAATTCAGTTGACAAACTGAAAGTGATAAAGAAAAGCTGTTACGAACTCTTTTGTTCTTGTTTACATATATATGCTTAAGTAGCACCCAGGTTTTCAGCAAAGATTATGACTAACCAAGTCAGCAATAACTCTTAGAAATTATATTAACTCATATCAATGGCATAAGCAACTAGCAAGCAATAATAAAATATCTCAAGCGCCAACACTTTGTCAAAAGAATCATGATATAATATGACAACAGTGGTATCTCGCTAGCCCTTTCTGAGACCGCAAAACATAAATGCAGAGCACCTCCAAAGTTCAAGCAGCAACTAAACATTGTAATTCATGGTAGAAAAGATCCAGTCATGCTGCATCCAACATCAACTATACACAATGCATGAGGATGACAATAGTGCTCTCAGGTCTGGCGCTTATTTGAGAAGGTGATGACTCAACATAAAAGTAAATAGATAGTCCCTTCGCAGAGGGAAGCATGGATTTGCAGTGGTGCCAGAGCTCAAGTTTTAAAACAAAGATAGATATAATTTTGGGAGGTACACCCTTCCTGTCAACGTTACGACCAAGAGTTATCAATATCTTCCATGCTAAACACATTAGCGGCGGTTCCCAAGCGGTAAAAGTAAAGGTTTACTCCCCCTCCACCAACAATCACACTCCATGGCTAGCCGAATCCACGGGTACCGTCCATACCAACAACATTCCTGGGGGAGTTTTGTTTAATTATTTGTAAGTTTTGATTTTGGGACTGGGAATCCCTATTACCGCCCCTCTCGTGCAAGGACGAGTGAATAAACACTCATCATGAGAATAACCCGCTTAGCATGGAAGATACTGACCGCCCCATGTCGCTCCATGAGCGGTCCAGGCACACAAAACAGATGTTCATTTGAAATTTTAGAGGTGGCACATGCAAATTTACTTGGAACGGCAGGGTAATACCGCATATAGGTAGATATTTTGGACTCATCTGGAATAACTTTGGTTTAAGGGTTTTGATGGACAAGCAGTATTCCCGCTTAGTACAGGCGAAGGCTAGCAAATAGATTGAGAAGCGGCTAGCTAGAGAGTGAAAACGGTCATGAACATGCATTACATATAATAAACATTGACTACTAGCATGAGTAGGATATGGACACCATGAACATAAATATCATGAAGGCTATGTTGGTTTTGATTCAACTACATGCATGAACATGTGCCAAGTCAAGCCACTTGAAACATTCAGAGGAGGATATACCATATCATCATACCACATCACAATCATTTTAAAGCATGTTGACATCCAAGATAAATCATTATCCACACCTAGCTACTTTAAGCATGGCATGAACAACTATAATCTCTAATGGTCATTGCAAACATGTTTGATCATAATATGCTGAATCAAGGATACTAGGCTAAACATATTTACAAAAACAAAAACAAGTTGAGTTCATACCCTCTTTTCTATACCACAGTCAATTCATCAAATATCGTCATTATTGCCTTTCACTTGCACAACCGAATGATAAGAAAATAATAATAGTGCAAGAGTGCCATGGACTAAGCTGGAATCTACAAACATTTTATTCAAGAGGAGAAGACAAGGTAACATGGGCTCTTTGTTAGATAACAATAGTGTATATGAGAGCCACTCAACAATTTCATCGTGGTCTTCTCCTTGGTACGACTCAAATAAAAGGAAAAGAATTTCAGAGAAACACACTGAAATATTTTTGGAGTTTGTGGTTGTTCTTGAAGAAGGCAAATTAAAGAGGGAAAAACAAAAACAAGAAAAATTATTTACACGGGAAAGCTCCCAACAAGCAAAAGAAGAAAACGATAAATCTTTTTGGGTTTTCTTTTGATACTACAATTAAACTAAGCTAGAAAGAAAGACCGAAAAGAAGTAGGAAATATTTTTGGGTTTTCTCAAAGTTTTTCAAACACACAAGAAGAAAGCGAGAAAATAAATCTAGCATGGATAATACAACGAAAAAGTATGAACACCGACAACTGGAATGAAATGTGTGAACATGAATGTAATGTCGGTGGAAATACGTACTCCCCCAAGCTTAGGCTTTTGGCCTAGCTTGGTAATCACCATCCGTAGCATGGGTAGTAGTCGGAGTGATAGCCTACCGAGGCCCTTGGTGCGGACTCCTCAGCCCTCCTGGCAGCTTCAACCTCCGCATTGTGCGCATGGGCCTCGCTCTCAAGAACATAATATTTTCCCCTACTATGAAAATCAAAGAGAGCAGGAGTAGGCAAAGTGACCGGCACAACGTTTTTTATATCAAATCTCCGATTATAGGTGTAATTAGTAGTCGTGCCCATAAGGAACTTATGACGCTTCATGGCCTCAAAGTCTAAGTACTGAATAGGTAAGATGGGATTGTTAGGCCAAGGTGATACGTTTAGCTTCTCTGCTACACGGGAGGCATAGATTCCTCCATAAAGATTACCACTAGAGGCATTGTGCTACAGCCTCCGTGCAGCAAGTGCTCCATGGTTATAACATTTATTTCCAGTTATGGCAGTGTGTATGAGACTCAAATCAGGAGCACACAGTGTGCTACAATCTTGTTTGCCTACGATACATTTGCCATTAAAGAGTGCGAAGTAGTGTATTGATGGGAAATGGATACTTTTAATTCTTCCTTGTGTTACTCCCCTATCTTCACCATAGCAAAGATTAACCAAAAATGACTCGTACTCAGATTTTGGTGGTTCATCAAGGGAGCCCCAATATGGAATTTTGCATGCTTCACTGAACAATTCTAAAGGCATGGTGAAGGAACGGTCATAGAGGTTGAATGAAACTCTAGAATCACGAGGAAAATATTTAAATTTCTTTGTGAATGTTTTCGTGAGTTCGAGATGTTGAGGGCACCTATCTGCGATGAAGGGAGCAAGTTCAGCATTGTGGATTAATTGTTCAAATTCCCCCTTAATACATGCACCTTCCATGAACTCGTCGCACGGCCACAAGCATGATTTGGTTGCGGCATCTCGCATCGAACTTTCGCTTGGCTCAACATAAGATTGTCGAACCGAGCTTCCACTCGATGAGGCCTCCGAGGACCTCCTCCTCGATGAACTCCTAAAGAATTGCATTTTTATCTGCGAACAAATTTCTGAAATATTTTTGAGACACAAAATTTTGTTAACAAAACTTCGTGAAATTGATAGCAACTACTCCCAAGGATGCATAGAGGCCATATCAAGCATTCAAACTACTTAGAACTCTAAGAATTCAACATGCAAGCTCATCTACAGCAGCACCAAGAGTAGCTAATTACTCAAAAATAACCCACTAAATCAAAAACTAATTGGAGCAATGGAGGAGTCACATACCAAGTAGCAATCCCTCCAAACAGTTTCGGAAATGGAGCTTCGAGCAAAGAGATCGAAATCCGCGGGTTTGAGAGCAAGAACATGGGAATGGAAGCTATGGTGATTTTTTCTGGAGGTAGGGGATGACATGGGCTAAAGGGATAAGTGAGGGGGGCCACGTGGGGGCCACAACCCACCAGGGCGTGCCTGGGGTTGCTGGTGCGCCCTGGTGTCTTGTGGGCACCAGGTGCACCCCCCCTCTGATGCTATTTGCACCAAAAATTCAGAAATATTCAGAAAAAAATCATATCAAATTTTCAAGACATTCTAAGGACTTTTATTTTTGGGTCATTTTTTATTGCACAGTGAAAACAAAAAACAGGATAAACATCGCATTTTATTTTATTTGACTAGCTAAAACAGAAAATAAAATGTGGGAGCAGAGAGTTGTGCCTACTAGATTCATCAACTTCATACCTCTCAAAAATGATCCATTAATAAGGTTGATCAAGTCTTATTAACAACCACTTCCGATTAGCATGAAACCGAAGAACTTTCGTAAAACACTAAGTTACCTCAATGGAGATATGCATATCCCCAACAATAAGTATATCATATTTTTTTGGCAGTAGGTAGAGGTAATCGAAAACTTCCAATAGGATTGTCGGAGATTCTTCAATAACATTTATACCATTCACTTGGAATTGTTTCTTCAGAAAGTGCACCATATGCTCATTACCATTGATATGAAAAGTGACTTTGCTTTTATTGCAATTAATAACATCCCCTGCAGTATTCAGGAAGGGTCTACCAAGGATAATCGACATGTTGTCGTCCTCGGGCATCTCAAGAATAACAAAGTCCATTAAGATGGTAACATTTGCAACAACAACGGGCACATCCTCACAAATACCGATAGGTATGGCAGTTGATTTGTTAGCCATTTGCAATGATATTTCAGTAGGTATGAGTTTATTCAAATCAAGTCTTTATATAAGGAGAAAGGCATAACACTAACACCAGCTCCCAAATCACACAAAGCAGTTTTGACATAGTTTCTTTTAATGGAGCAAGGTATAGTTGGTATTCCCGGATCTCCAAGTTTTTTAGGTACTCCATCCTTAAAAGAATAATTAGCAAGCATGCTGGAGATTTCAGCTTCAGGTATCTTTCTTTTATTAGTGATGATGTCTTTCATGTATTTAGCATAAGGGGCCATCTTTAGGATATCAGTTAAGCGGGTACGCAAAAAGACTGGCCTAATCATTTCATCAAAGCGTTCAAATTCTTCATCGTCCTTTTTCTTAGATGGTTTGGGTGGAAAGGGCATGTGTTTCTGAACCCATGGCTCTCTTTCTTACCATGTTTTCTAGCCGCAAAGTCTCCTTTATAATAATTTTTATTTTTAGGTTGTGGGTTATCAAGATCAACGGCAGGCTCTATTTCAACATCATTATCTGGTTCTTTATCATTGTTCGGTTGAGTATCTTCATGAACATTATCATTATCATTTTCATTATCACTAGGTGAATGTTCATTACCAGATTGAGTTTCAGCATCAGAAATAGAGACATCATTATTATCAGGAGGTTTTTGTATCTCAGGTTCACTAGAGGTAGGCAAAGTCCTATCATTTTTCTTTTTCGTTTTCTTCTTAGAAGGACTAGGTGCATCAGCGTTAATTGTTTGAGAGTCTTGTTCAATTCTTTTAGGATGACCTTCAGGATAAAGAGGTTCTTGGGTCATTCTACCTCCTCTGTTACTACTCTAGCAGCAAAATCGTTCATATTATTATTCATTTCATCAAGCAATTCTTTTTGAGATTTATCAACTTGTTCTAGCTGAGTTTGAACCATAGAGGCATGCTTTCCTACACCTCTAACATCATTACTGATTCTAAATAGCAAGTCACTCAAGCAAGCAATCATATCAGAATTATATTTCAATTGTTTCAGAACATGTGCATTGAAGTGATCTTGTTTCATAATGTAGTTATCAAACTCATATAAGCATTGACTAGGATGTTTATTGTAAGGGATATCACTTTCATCAAAATTTAATAAAGAATTTACCTCTACCACCAGTGGAGGTGGTGATGTGTCAAGGCCATGTATTTCTTCAATAGGTGATAAATTCTTAACATCCTCAACTTTAGTACCTTTTTCCTTCATAGATTTCTTTGTCTCTTGCATATCTTCAGGACTGAGGAATAAGATACCCCTCTTCTTCGGAGTGGGTTTAAGTGGTGGTTCAGGAAGAGTCCAATCATCATAATTCTTCAATATGTTATTCAATAATTCCTCGGCTTGATCAACAGTTCGTTCCCTGAAAACACAACCAGCACAACTATCTAGGAAGTCCCTAGAAGCATCAGTTAGTCCATTATAGAAGATATCAACTATTTCATTTTTCTTGAGAGGATGATCAGGCAAAGCATTAAGCAATTGGAGAAGACTCCCCCAAGCTTGTGGGAGACTCTATTCTTCAATTTGCACAAAGTTAAATATTTCTTGTAAGGCAGCTTGTTTCTTATGAGCAGGAAAATATTTTTCAGAGAAGTAGTAAATCATATCCTGGGGACTACGCACACAACCAGGAGCAAGAGTATTGTACCATGTCTTAGCATCACCCTTTAATGAGAACAGAAATAATTTGAGGATATAGTAGTAGTGAATCTTCTCATCATGAGCAAAGAGGGTGGCTATATCATTCAGTTTAGTAAGATGTGCCACTACAGTTTCAGTTTCATAGCCATGGAAAGGATCAGATTCAACCAAAGTGATTAACACTGGGTCGATAGAGAATTCATAATCCTTATCGGTAACAAAGATAGGTGAAGTAGCAAACTTAGGATCACAATTCATTCTAGCATTCAAAGTCTTTTCCTTATACTTGCGTAGCAATTTCTTAAGATCATCCCTATCCTTACAAGAAAGGATTTCTCTAGCTATCTCTCCATCCAAAACATAACCTTCAGGTATCTTAGGCATTTCAAATCTAGGAGAGCTAGGACTAATAGGTGTTTCATAGTCATCAGTTTCAAAGGCTTCATCAGTTTCAGCTATCTCATCAGCTTCAGTAATTTCATTCTCTTTAGCTCTAGCAATTTGTTCATCAAGAAATTCACCTAGTGGCACATTATCATCAAGCATGGTACTAGCATCATCATAAGCATCATTCATAGCAGAAGTAGCCTCATCAATAACTTGCGACATATCAGGATTACTAGCATGTGGTGGTGTTGCAAACTTACTCATAACAGAAGGTGAATCAAGTGCAGAGCTAGATGGCAGTTCCTTACCTCCCCTCATCTTAGAGGGAAAAATCTTGGTCTTTGGATCCTTCAGATTCTTCATAGTGATCAATTGATATAAATCCCAAGTGACTCAACAAATATAGCTATGCTCCCCGGCAACGGCGCCAGAAAAATGCCTTGATAACCCACAAGTATAGGGGATTGCAACAGTTTTCGAGGGTAGAGTATTCAACCCAAATTTATAGATTCGGCACAAGGGGAGCCAAAGAATATTTGAGAGTATTAGCAGCTGAGTTGTCAATTCAACGACACCTGGAGATTAAATATCTGCAGCAGAGTGATCAGTAGCATAGTAGTATGATAGTTTTGATAGCAGTAGCAGTAGTAACAGTAGCGGTAACAGTGATAGCAATAGTTTTGTAGCAAGTGTAACAGTAGCAGTAACAATAGTAACTTAGCAAGAACAATATGTGGAAAACTCGTAGGCACTGGATCGGTGAACTCGTTGGATGATATTCATCATATAACAGTCATAACCTAGGGCGACACAGAACTAGCTCCAGTTCGTAAATGTAGTGTAGGCATGTATTCCGTAAATAGTCATACGTGCTTATGGAAAAGAACTTGCATGACATCTTTTGTCCTACCCTCCCGTGGCAGCGGGGTCCATAAGGAAACTAAGGGATATTAAGGCCTCCTTTTAATAGAGAACCGGAACAAAGCATTAACACACAGTGAATACATGAACTCCTCAAACTACGGTCATCACCGGAAAGTATCCCAAATATTGTCACTATGGGGTTTACGGATCATAACACGTAATGGGTGCGTATGACTATCAAGATCGGATCAAAAACATAGATATAATGGTGATAACATAAACGGTTCAGATCTGAAATCATGGCACTCGGGCCCTAGTGACAAGCATTAAGCATGGCAAAGTCATAGCAACATCAATCTCAGAACATAGTGGATACTAGGGGTCAAGCCCTAACAAAACTAACTCGATTACATGATGAATCTCATCCAACTCCTCACCGACCAGCAAGCCTACGAAGGAATTACTCACTCCCGGTGGGGAGCATCATGGAATTGGCGATGGAGAAGGGTTGATGATGACGAAGACCGAAGATTCCCCTCTTCGGAGCCCCAAACGGGCTCAAGATCTGGCCTCCTTAGGAAGAATAGGAGGTGGCGGTGGCTCCGTATCGTAAAACGCGATGAAACTTTCTCCTCTGTTTTTTCTCTCCGAAAATAGGATTTTATAGCATCGGAATTAGGGTCAGTGGGGCCACGAGCTGGGCACAACCCACCAGGGTGCACCGGGGGGGCCTGGCGCGCCCTGGTGTCTTGTACCTAGCCTGGGCCCCCCCCTCCGGTGGTTCTTGCCTCCAGTATTTTTTATTTATTGTAAAATAATTCTCCAAAAAGTTTCATCCAATTCCGAGAACTTTTATTTCTGCACAAAAACAACAACATGGCAGTTCTGCTGAAAACAACATCAGTCCGGGTTAGTTTCATTCAAATCATGCAAATTAGAGTCCAAACCAAGGGCAAAAGTGTGAGGAAAAGTAGATAAAACAGAGACGTATCAGGCTGCCCGCGTCTGGGGCATTCTGCTGGGGGTCCGGGAAGACTACTTCTTGGTCGAGAACATAGACCGAGGAGAATTCTTCCTTAGTATGTCCATCACGGATCGACGCGTTAACCTTGACGGGGCTTGAGACAGCGTCGGTATTTCCCCAAAGAGGAAGGGATGATGCAGCACATCGACGGTATGTATTTCCCTCAGTTATGAAACCAAGGTATCGAACCAGTAGGAGGATCACCGCCACCTAATAAGAAGTACCTGCACACAAATAACAAATACTTGCAACCCGACGCGAAAGAGAGGTTGTCTCTCTACGGTAAAAAGATAAATTAGGATATGATAGATTGGAGAGATATATCTCTCAACAACGCAAAATAAAAAGGGCAAATAAAAAGTGCAGCAATATATTTTTGGGTTTTTGGAATAGTAGATCTGAAAACAAAAAGGCAAAAAGATAGATCGGAAAGGAATATGTTGGAAAAGTAGACCCGGGGGCCGTAGGTTTCACTAGTGGCTTCTCTCATGAGTATAGTGCACGGTGGGTGAACAAATTACTGTTGGGCAATTGATAGAAGATCAAATAATCATGACGATATCCAAGGCGATGATCATTATATAGGCATGATGACCCACAAGTATAGGTGATCAATCGTAGTCCTTTCGATAAGTAAGAGTGTCGAACCCAACGAGGAGCAGAAGGAAATGACAAGCGGTTTTCAGCAAGGTATTCTCTGCAAGCACTGAAATTGTAGGTAACAGATAGTTTGATAGTAAGGTAATTTGTAACGAGCAAGTAACGGTAACGGTAAACAAGGTGCAGCAAGGTAGCCCAATCCTTTTGAGGCAAAGGACAGGCCAGAACAATCACTAGTAATAGGCAAAGTGTTCTTGAGGGTACACGGGAATTTCGTCTAGTCACTTTTATCATGTTGGTTTGATTCGTGTTCGCTACTTTGTTAATTTGATATGTGGGTGGACCGGTGCTAAGGTGCTGTTCTTACTTGAACTAACAACCTACTTAAGATTAACCCCCTCGCAAGCATCCGCAACTACGAGAAAAGTATTAAGACAAAGTCTAACCATAGCATTAAACATGTGGACCCAAATCAGCCCCTTACGAAGTAGCGCATAAACTAGGGTTTAAGCTTCTGTCACTCTAGCAACCCATCATCTAATAACTACTCCACAATGCATTCCCTTAGGCCCATGAATGGTGAAGTGTCATGTAGTCGACGTTCACATGACACCACTAAGGGAATCACAACATACATATCATCAAAATATCGAACACATATCAAATTCACATGATTACTCGCAACATGACTTCTCCTGTGACCTCAAGAACAAAGGTAACTACTCACAAATAATAATCATGCTCAAGATCAGAGGAGTAATAAATAGCATAATGGATCTGTACATATAATCTTCCACCAAATAAACCATATAGTAATCAACTACACAAGGTAATCAACACTACTAGTCACCCACAGGTACCAATCTGAGGTTCCGGTACAAAGATTGAACACAAGAGATGAACTAGGGTTTGAGAGGAGATGGTGTTGTTGAATATGTTGATGAAGATTGGCCTCCCAAAGATGAGAGGGGTGTTGGTGATGACGATAGCTTCGATTTCCCCCTCCGGGAGGGAAGTTCCCCCGGCGGAATCGCTCCGCCGGAGGGCAAAAGTGCTCCTGCCCAAGTTCCGGCTCGAGGCGGCGGCGCTTTATCCCGAAAGTCCTCCTCCTAATTTTTTTAGGTTTTTAGGGAATATATACCGTTAGATGGGCTCCGGAAGTGGGCCTGGGTGAGCAGCACCCACCAGGGCGCGCCCAGGGGTGTCTGGCGCGTCCTGGTGGGTGGTGCCCACCTGGGAGCCCACCTCCGGCAGTTTTCAGCTCCAGTAATTATTATTAATTCCAAAAATAATCTCCGTAAAGTTTCAGCTTCATTGGAGTTGTA
This sequence comes from Elymus sibiricus, assembly GCA_039707655.1. Taxonomy (NCBI): domain Eukaryota; kingdom Viridiplantae; phylum Streptophyta; class Magnoliopsida; order Poales; family Poaceae; genus Elymus; species Elymus sibiricus. The sequence continues at coordinate 77,823,055 of CM077673.1, forward strand.
CAGAATAGGTATCTCTGACGTGCTTTTCTTGGGTCCAGAATTCCAGCTGGCGGTATTCTCCCTCTTTGTGTAAACCTTGCATATTATGAGAGAAAAGGCATTAGAATCACTCCCCAAAGCATTATTATTCAACAAAACAAAGTAAATAACAGTAGGAAATCATGATGCAAAATGGACGTATCAACTCCCCCAATCTTAGACCTCGCTTGTCCTCAAGCGAAATCCGATATTGAAAAGCATGTCCACATCGTTTGAGAGAGAGGTGTCGATAAAAACAAAATACGGACATAGAAGCATCATGCTTATTAACATAACAGCAACAAACTCTAACATAAGAACTTATTTCACTAAATTTTTATCATAAAGCTTCTCATGAACAAGTAACAATTCATCACAACATAGAAGTATGAAGCATAAACCTTATTGGAAACCAACAAAATATGTTCTCAGTCAACTTTGCAACTACAATTCATCATATTTTCAGGAAGGGTCTCATGTCGGAGCCATAGTTTCAAATAGCGAAGATAGCATCCGCTATTGCGTCCGCAATAGCGCTAGCGCAATAGCGACCGCTATCACTCAAATTAAATCTCATTACTTTTTATTCATATTCTAGTGATATAAACAAGAATCTAGTGTTTTTATAAATTCGCTACGCGGACATAGCGCATGCAATATCACCCGATATCCGCATTCCGCTACGCGGAACCCAATCCGCTACCAGCCCGCTATCCGCTATTTAAAACCATGGTCGGAGGCTTTTGGCAAGTCCACATACTCAACCATCTTTTAGTCTTCTATGATTGCTAACGCTCACGGCATACCCATGAACAAAAAGTTTCAACCGGACACATAGGAAGATAGGGGCTTATAGTTTTGCCTCCCAACTCACTCACCTCAAGGGTGATGTCAACAATAATAACTCATGCCCACCCATATCCAACTGGATATATGTGCCTAGATCTTTCCTCACCACATGATGCTTGCAAAAGAAAAAGTAAAAAGGAATAGGGAAGAATACTTTGACTCTTGCATAAAAGTAAGTGCATAAAAGTAAAAGATAGGCCCTTCGCAGAGGGAAGCAGAGGTTGTCATGCGCTTATTGGTTTGTATGCCCAATCCCTTAATGTAAAAGAATGTCACGCTATATTGCCCCCTATGATAGCAACCTTTATTATGAAGTCCGTGGCTTTTATTACTTTGCCACCATAAGTTCGTATAACGCTCAATTTTCTCTTACACTAATTGATCAAAACACTTTTAGAAGCAATTTTTATTGCCTTAGTGCACTGATGACAACTTACTTGAAGGATCTTTCTCGATCCATAGGTAGGTATGGTGGACACTCAAGGAAAGAGTTTGGGTTTGGGTTTTTGGATGCACAAGTAGTATCTCTACTTAGTGCGGAATTTTTGGCTAGCAAAGAGATTGAGCAAGCACCACATGTTAAAGGATCTATGACAATATAACTTCTATGTGGATATGAACAAACATAAATCATTATGTTGTCTTCCTTGTCCAACGTCAACTATTTTGACACATAATATTTGATGGGGGCTCACAATCATAAAAGATGTCCAAGATAGTGTATTTGCATGTGAATCTTCTCTTCCCTAATTAATTTTTTCATGAATTGCATCATAGACCAATGCTATGTTTGTCAATCTCCAATAAATTTTACTACTTATACTTTTCCTTATGTGATGTCATTACTCACCATAAGATTAGCATATGATTCTTTTGATTTATTTGTCTTTCTTTTATTTGATTGCAACAAGAAAGTAGAGAGGCAAAAACTCATACTAAGCTTTATTATATAGCTTTCACACGATTACATAGATAGGTAGACCACGAAACTAACACACTAAAATAGATCTCGCTAAACTTTTATTCGACTAAGGCAAAGGGAAACTAAAGATAGAACCAAAATAGGTAAAGGCGGATAAAAGTGGTGGTGATACGATACCGGGGCACCTCCCCCAAGCTTGGCTCAAGCCAAGGGGAGTGCCCATACCCATGTACTCAAGTATCCTTTGGTGGTGGTGATGAAGAAGGTGGAGATGTTGATGCAGTGAGCTTGTCCTCTAGCTTCCAGGGTAGGGGCTCCCCATCAAAGGTTGACGCAAGAGTTCCCTGAGTCCTGCAACTGGCAGCTAAACTCATACCTTTAAATCTCGCTTCATATTCAAAGACTTGGTTTTGAAGATCATAAACTTGGCTCTGCAGAAAATTAATTTGCTCGTTGAGGGTGGAGATGATGTCCTTCACAGACCGGCCATCCATTGTCTGGTCACGGGTGAATTCTGTGATCATGGAGTGATTGGCACTAAGTCCACGCTCCATGCTACTTCTTGAGCTTGCGTTGGTTTTCCCTTGAAGAGGAAAGGGTGATGCAGCAAAGTAGATAAGTATTTCCCTCAGTTGTTGAGAACCAAGGTATCAATCCAGTAGGAGATACAAGCAAGTCCCCAATCTTCGCACCTATACAAACAATAAAACTCTTGCACCCAACACTATAAAGGGGTTGTCAATCCCTTCACGGTTATTTGCAAGGATGAGATCTGATAGAGATAGATATAAAAGATTGCTAAAACGAAAAGTAAAACAAAAGTAAAAAGATTGCAGCAAAGTATTTTTGGTATTTTTGGTTTATAGATCTGAAAATATAATATGGAAAATAGACCCGGGGGCCATAGGTTTCACTAGAGGTTTCTCTCATGAAGGAAAATAATACGGTGGGTGAACAAATTACTGTCGAGCAATTGATAGAAAAGCGCATAGTTATGACGATATCCAAGGCAATGATTATGCATATAGGCATCACGTCCGTGTCAAGTAGACCGAAACGATTCTGCATCTACTACTATTACTCCACACATCGACCGACTCCTGTCTACATCTAGAGTATTAAGTTCATGAAGAACAGAGTAACGCATTAGGTAAGATGACATGATGTAGAGGGATAAACTCAAGCAATATGATGAAAACCCCATCATTTTATCCTCTATGGCAACAATACAAATATGTGCCTCGCTACCCCTACTTTGTCACTGGGTGAGGACACCGCAAGATTGAACCCAAAACTAAGCACTTCTCCCATTGCAAGAATTACCAATCTAGTTGGCCAAACCAAACCAATAACTCGAAGAGACTTGCAAAGATATGAAATCGTGCATATAAGAATTCAGAGAAGATTCAAATAATATTCATAGATAATCTGATCATAAACCCACAATTCATCGGATCTCGACAAACACACCGCAAAAGAGTATTACATCGGATAGATCTCCATGAAGATCATGAAGAACATGGTATTGAAGAACAAAGAGAGAGAAGAAGCCATCTAGCTACTAGCTATGGACCCGAAGGTCTGAGGTGAACTACTCACGCATCATCGGAGGGGCAATGGAGTTGATGTAGATGCCCTCCGTGATCGAATCCCTCTCCGGCAGATTACCGAAAAAGGCTCCAAGATGGGATCTCACGGGAATAGAGGCTTCCGGCGGCGGAAAAGTATTTTCGTGGCTCTTTTTGCTATTGGGGGAATATTTGGGAATTTATAGGCCGAAGAATAGGGTTAGGAGGTCTGCCGTGGGGCCACAAGCCAGGGGGCGCCCCCCCCCCCTAGGGCACGCCCTTCTGGCTTGTCGCCACACGGCAGGTCTCCTGCCTTCGTCTCCAAGTCTGGTAGGTTTTTTCTAGTCCAAGAAAAATCATTCCAAAGATTTTATTCCGTTTGGACTCCATTTAATATTCCTTATCTACAATACTCAAAAACAAGGAAAAAACAGAAACTGGCACTAGGCTCTCGATTAATAGGTTAGTCCCAAAAATAATATAAAATAGCATATTAATGCATATAAAACATCCAAAATAGATAATATAATAGCATGGAACAATAAAAAATTATAGATACGTTGGAGACGTATCAAGCATCCCCAAGCTTAATTCCTGCTCGTCCTCGAGTAGGTAAATGATAAAAACAGAATTTTTGATGTGGAATGCTACCTAACATATTTATCCATGTAATATTCTTTATTGTAGCATGAATATTCAGATCCGCAAGATTCAAAACAAAAGTTTAATATTGACATAAAAACAATAATACTTCAAGCATACTAACAAGGCAATTGTGTCCTTTTGAAATAACATGGCCTCAGAAAGCTATCCCTACAAAATCATATGGTCTGGCTATGCTCCATCTTCCCCACACAAAGTATTTAAATCATGCACAATCCCGATGACAAGTCAAGCAATTGTTTCACACCTTTTATGTTCTCAAACCTTTTCTACTCTTACGCAATACATGAGCGTGAGCCATGGATATAGCACTATAGGTGGAATAGAATATGGAGGAGGTTGTGAGGAAAAGGAGAAGATAGTCTCACATCAACTAGGCGTATCAACGGGCTATGGAGATGCCCATCAATAGATATCAATGTGAGTGAGTAGGGATTGCCATGCAACGGATGCACTAGAGCTATAAGTGTATGAAAGCTCAAAAATAAACTAAGTGGTTGTGCATAATGATGAAAAATTCCACTAGTTATACGAAAGTGACAAAATAGGAGACTCTCTATCATGAAGATCATGGTGCTACTTTGAAGCACAAGTGTGGAAAAAGATAGTAGCATTGTCCCTTCTCTCTTTCTCTCATTTTTTTTATTTTTTTTATTTTGGTGGGCATCTTTGGCCTCTTTTTTTATTTGGGCTTCATTGGCCTCTTTTATTATTTGTAAAATCTGGAGACTCATCCCAACTTGTGAGGGAATCATAGCTTTCATCATCCTTTTCTCTCACGGGACAATGCTCTAATAATGAAGATCATCACACTTTTATTTACTTACAACTCAAGAATTACAACTCGATACCTAGAACAAAATATGACTCTATATGAATGCTTCCGGTGGTGTACCGGGATGTGCAACGATCTAGCCTAGAGAATGACATCAAAAAACGGACAAGCCATGAAAACATCATGCTAGCTATCTTACGATCATGCAAAGAAATATGAAAATGATGGTGCGTGTCATGAAAAACGGAATGGTGGGAGTTGCATGGCAATATATCTCGGAATGGCTATGGAAATGCCATAATAGGTAGGTATGGTGGCTGTTTTGAGGAAGGGTATATGGTGGGTTTAATGCACCGGCGAAAGTTGCGCGGTACTAGAGAGGCTAGCAAAGGTGGAAGGGTGAGAGTGCGTATAATCCATGGACTCAACATTAGTCATAAAGAACTCACATACTTATTGCAAAAGTCTATTAGTTATCTAAGCAAAGTATTAGACGCATGCTCCTAGGGGAGAGGTTGGTAGGAGTTAACCATCGCGCGCTCCCGACCCTCACACAAAGGATGACAATCATCAAACAAATCATGCTCCGACTTCGTTACATAACGGTTCACCATACGTGCATGCTACGGGAATCACAAACTTTAACACAAGTATTTCTACCAATCCACAATTACTCACTAGCATGACTCTCATATCACCATCTTTATATCTCAAAACTATATGCAAGGAATCAAACTTCTCATAGTATTCAATGCACTTTATATGAAAGTTTTTATTATATCCCTCTTGGATGCCCATTATATTAGGACTAAATTCATAACCTAAACCAATTACCATGCTGTTTAAAGACTCTCAAAATAATATAAGTGAGGTACGAGAGTTCAATTATTTCTATAAAATAAAACACCACCGTGCTCTAAAAAGATATAAGTGAAGCACTAGAGCAACATTGCCTAGCTCAAAAGATATAAGTGAAGCACATAGAGTATTCTAATAAATTCACGATTAATGCGTGTCCCCCTCAAAAGATGTGTGCAGCAAGGATGATTGTGGCAAACTAAAAAGCAAAGACTCATATCATACAAGACGCTCCAAGCAAAACACATATCATGTGGTGAATAAACATATAGCCTCAAGTAAATTTACCGATGGATTGAAGACGAAAGAGGGGATGCCTTCCGGGGCATTCCCAAGCTTAGGCTCTTTGGTATCCTTGAATATGGCTTGGGGTGCCTTGGGAATCACAAAGCTTAGGCTCTTGCCACTCCTTATTCCATAGTCCATCAAATCTTTACCCAAAACTTGAAAACTTCACAACACAAAACTCAACAGAAAACTCGTGAGATCCGTTAGTATAAGAAAAATAATTACTGTTGGAAATATGCCCTAGAGGCAATAATAAATTGGTTATTATTATATTTCCTTGTTCATGATAATCGTTTATTATCCATGCTATAATTGTATTGATTGGAAACTCAAATACATGTGTGGGTGCATAGACAACACTGTGTCCCTAGTATGCCTCTAGTTGACTAGCTCGTTGATCAAAGATGGTTAAGGTTTCCTAGCCATTGACATGAGATGTCATTTGATAACGGGATCACATCATTAGGAGAATGATGTGATGGACAAGACCCAAACTGTAAACGTAGCATTTGATCGTGTCAGTTTATTGCTATTGTTTTCTGCATGTCAAGTATCTGTTCCTTTGACCATGAGATCATGCAACTCACTAACACCGGAGGAATACCTTGTGTGTATCAAACATCGCAACGTAACTGGGTGACTATAAAGGTGCTCTACAGGTATCTCCGAGGGTGTCTGTTGGGTTGGCATGGATCAAGACTGGGATTTGTTACTCCGTATGACGGAGAGGTATCTCAGGGCCCACTCGGTAATACAACATCACAATGAGCCTTGCAAGCAATGTGACTAAAGTGTTAGCCACGAGATCTTGTATTACGGAACGAGTAAAGAGACTTGCCGGTAACGAGATTGAACTAGGTATAGTGATACCGACGATCGAATCTCGGGCAATTAACATACCGAAGAACAAAGGGAACAGCATACGGGATTAACTGAATCCTTGACATAGAGGTTCGACCGATAAAGATCTTCGTAGAATATGTAGGAGCCAATATGGGCATCCAGGTCCCGCTATTGGTTATTGGCCGTAGAGGTGTCTCGGTCATGTCTACATAGTTCTCGAACCCGCAGGGTCTACACACTTAACGTTTGGTGACGATTAGTATAATTGAGTTATTATGTTGGTGACCGAAAGTTGTTCGGAGTCCCGGATAAGATCCCGGACATGACGAGGATCTCCGGAAGAGTCCGGAGGTAAAGATTGATATATGTGATAATAGTGTTTCGATCTCCGGAAGAGTTCCAGAGTTCACCGGAAGGGGTTCCGGATGTTTACCGAAGTGTTCGGGTGCAGCAACACTTTATTTGGGCCAAAGGGATAAAGCCCACAAGGTATTGGAAAGTGCAAAAAGTAGTTTTGCTGCCGCGTAAGCGGTACTACCGCTTGGTGAAGCGGTACTACCGCCCGAGCGGTACTACCGCTTGTGTGAAGCGGTACTACCGCCCAAGCGGTACTACCGCTTGTGTGAAGCGGTACTACCGCTTGTGCGCGGCTGTGCACGGTTCGGCAGGGGTCCGAGTTGGACTCTTTCCCTGCGGGCCAAACCGACCTTGTGCGGGCAAAACCGACCCGGAGGAGGCTTTTACTCCAAGTTTAGACCCCAAGGCTCAACATATAAATAGAGGGGCAGGGCTAGCACACGGGACACATCAGGATTTCCCAAGCCGTGTGCCGGCAACCCTAGCCCTCTAGTTCCTCCGTCATAATCTCCGTAGTGCTTGGCGAAGCCCTGCAGAGATTGTTCCTCACCACCATCACCACGCCGTCGTGCTGCTGGAACTCAACCACTACTTCACCATCGCTCGCTGGATCGAGGAGGTGAAGGCGTCATCAAGCCGTACGTGTGTTGAACGCGGAGGTGCCGTCCGTTCGGCACTAGATCGGAAGGATCGTGATTGGATCGCGGGACGCTCGGCGATTTGGATCGCGAAGACGTTCGACTACATCAACCGCGTTTATTAACGCTTCCGCTTAGCGATCTACAAGGGTATGTAGATTCACTCTCCCTCTCGTAGATGCTCATCACCATGGATAGATCTTATGTGTGCGTAGGAAAATTTTTGTTTCCCATGCAACGTTCCCCAACAGTGGCATCATGAGCTAGGTCTATGCGTAGATGAGATCTCGAGTAGAACACAAACGAGTTGTGGGCGTGGGTGTATACATATTGCTTGCCGTTACTAGTTGATTTTTGATTCGGCGGTACTGTGAGATGAAGCGGCCCGGACCGACATTACGCGTACACTTACGCGAGACAGGTTCCTTCAACTGACATGTAACTTCGTTGCATAAAGATGGCTAGCGGGTGTCTGTCTCTCTCACTTTAGTTGAATCGATTTCAATGAAGAGGGTTCTTTTAGAAGATCAAAAAGCAATCACTACACCACGTTGTGGTTTTGCGTAGGTAAGAACGGTTCTTGCAAACCCGTAGCAGCCACGTAAAATTTGCAACAACAATTAGAGGACGTCTAACTTGTTTTTGCAGGGTATGTTGTGATGTGATATGGCCAATTACATGATGAGATATATGTGATGTATGAGATGATCATGTTTTGTATAGAATATCACGACTTGCATGTCGATGAGTACGGCAACTGGCAGGAGCCATAGAGTTGTCTTTAATTATTGTATGACCTGCGTGTCAATCATTAAGCGCTATGTAATGCTTTACTTTATCGCTAAACGTTAGCAATAGTCGTGGAAGCAACAGTCGGCGCGACAACCTTATGGCGACACGTTGATGGAGATCAAGATGATGGAGATCATGGTGTCATGCCGGTGACGATGGAGATCATGCCGGTGCTTTGGAGATGGAGATCAAAAGCACAAGTTCATGGCCATATCATGTCACTTATGATTTGCATGTGATGTTAATCCTTTTATGCATCTTATTTTGCTTAGGACGACGGTAGCATTATAAGGTGATCCCTCACTTAAATTTCAAGATAAATTGTGTTCTCCCCAAGTGTGCACCGTTGCGAAAGTTCGTCGTTTCGAGACACGCCGTGATGATCGGGTGTGATAGACTCTACGTTCGCATACAACGGGTGCAAGCCATGTTGCACACGCGGAACACTCGGGTTAAACTTGACGAGCCTAGCATGTACAGACATGGCCTCGGAACACAAGAGACCGAAAGGTCGAACATGAGTCATATAGTAGATATGATCAACATGAAGATGTTCACCATTGAAACCACCTCAACTCACGTGATGATCGGACTTGAGTTGGTGGATTTGGATCATGTTACACTCGAATGATCGGAGGGATGTCAATTTGAGTGGGAGTTTTTTAAATATGATTAACTAAACTCATTATCTAAGAACAATAGTCTAAGTTGTCTTTGCTATATTTATGTTGTAGATCATGGCTCGCGCAGTAGCACCCCTGAATTTTAATGCGTTCCTAGAGAAAGCTAAGTTGAAAGATGATGGAAGTAACTTTGTGGACTGGGCCCGTAATCTAAGGATTATCCTTACGGCTTCCCAGAAGGCTTATGTCCTTGATGCACCGCTTGGTGATCCACCCGCTCCAGTTGAGTCTCTAGACGTTGTGAACGCCTGGCAGGCTCGTTCTGATGATTACTCAATAGTTCAATGTGCAATGTTGTATGGCTTAGAACCGGGACTTCAAAGACGTTTTGAACGTCATGGAGCATATGAGATGTTCCAGGAGTTGAAGTTTATCTTTCAGAAGAATGCCCGGATCGAGAGATATGAGATCTCCGATAAGTTCTATGCTTGCAAGATGGAGGAGAACGGGTCTATCAGTGATCACGTGCTCAGAATGTCTGGGTACTCCACCCGTCTGGCTGAGTTAGGGATGCCCCTTCCGCCAGAGGCTATCACTGACAGAGTTCTTCAATCATTGCCACCTAGCTACAAGAGCTTCGTGTTGAACTATAACATGCACGGGATGAACAAGTCAGTCGCCGAGCTGTTTGCGATGCTGAAAGCCGCTGAGTCTGAAATTCAGAAGGAGCATCAAGTGTTGATGGTCAATAAAACCACTAGTTTCAAGAAAAATGGCAAGGGTAAGAAGGGTAACTCCAAGAAGAGTGGCAAAGCAGTTGCTCCTCTCGTGAAGAAACCCAAGGCTGGACCCAAACCAGAAACTGTGTGTTTTCATTGCAAGGGAACTGGACACTGGAAGCGGAATTGCCCCAAGTATTTGGCTGACAAGAAGGCGGCCAACAACAAACAAGGTATATATGATATACATGTTATTGATGTGTACCTTACCAACTCTCGTTGTAGTGCCTGGGTATTTGATACCGGTGCGGTTGCTCATATTTGCAACTCAAAACAGGAACTGCGGAATAGACGGAGGCTGGCAAAGGACGAAGTGACGATGCGCGTGGGAAATGGTTCCAAGGTTGATGTGATCGCCGTCGGCACGCTCGCTCTTCGATTACCGTCGGGATTAGTGATGAACCTAAATAAGTGTTATTTGGTGCCTGCGTTAAGCATGAACATTATATCTGGATCTTGTTTATTGCGAGACGGTTACTCATTTAAATCAGAGAATAATGGTTGTTCTATTTATATGAGTAATATCTTTTATGGTCATGCACCCGATGTAAGGGGTTTATTCTTATTGAATCTCGATAGTAATGATACACATGTTCATAACATTGATGCCAAAAGATGTAGAATTGATAATGATAATACCACTTTCTTGTGGCACTGCCGTTTAGGTCATATTGGCGTAAAACGCATGAAGAAGCTCCATGCTGATGGACTTTTGGAGTCACTTGATTTTGAATCACTTGACACATGTGAGCCATGCCTCATGGGCAAGATGACTAAAACGCCGTTCTCTGGAATAATGGAACGGGCAAGTGACTTATTGGAAATCATACATACTGATGTGTGCGGTCCGATGAGTATTGAGGCGCGCGGTGGTTATCGTTACTTTCTCACCTTCACTGATGACTTAAGTAGATATGGGTATATTTACTTAATGAAACACAAGTCTGAAACATTTGAAAAGTTCAAACAATTTCAGAGTGAAGTTGAGAATCATCGTAACAAGAAGATTAAATTCCTACGATCTGATCGAGGAGGAGAATATCTGAGTTATGAGTTTGGCAGTCACTTAAGACAGTGTGGAATTGTTTCACAATTGACACCGCCTGGAACACCACAGCGTAATGGTGTGTCCGAACGTCGTAATCGAACTTTATTGGATATGGTGCGATCTATGATGTCTCTTGCCGATTTGCCACTATCGTTTTGGGGTTATGCATTAGAGACAGCTGCATTCACTTTAAATAGGGCACCATCGAAATCCGTTGAGACGACGCCTTATGAACTTTGGTTTAACAAGAAGCCAAAGCTGTCGTTTCTTAAAGTTTGGGGATGTGATGCTTATGTCAAAAAGCTTCAGCCTGAAAAGCTGGAACCCAAAGCGGAGAAATGCGTCTTCATAGGATACCCAAAAGAGACAGTTGGGTATACCTTCTACCTCAGATCCGAAGGCAAAGTGTTTGTCGCTAAAAACGGAACATTTCTTGAGAAAGAGTTTCTCTCGAAAGAATTGAGTGGGAGGAAGATAGAACTTGATGAGGTTGTTGAACCTTTACTTCAACCTGAGAGTAGCGCAGCGCAGAAAGTTGTTTCTGTGGAGCCTACATTAGCTGAAGAGGAAGTTAATGATGATGATCATGAAGCTTTGGATCAAGTTGCTATCGAACCTCGTAGGTCGACAAGGACGCGTACTGCTCCCGAGTGGTACGGCAACCCTGTCTTAGAGGTCATGTTGTTAAACAACGATGAACCTACGAGCTATGGAGAAGCGATGATGGGCCCGGATTCCGAGAAGTGGTTAGAGGCCATGAAATCCGAGATGGGATCCATGTATGAAAACAAAGTATGGACTTTGGAAGTATTACCTGAAGGGCGTAAGGCCATTCAGAACAAATGGATCTTTAAGAGGAAGACGGACGCGGACGGTAATGTCACCGTCTATAAAGCTCGACTTGTGGCAAAGGGTTTTTCACAAGTTCAAGGAGTTGACTACGATGAGACCTTCTCACCCGTAGCGATGCTTAAGTCCGTCAGAATCATGTTAGCAATAGCTGCCTTTTTCGATTATGAAATTTGGCAGATGGATGTCAAAACAGCGTTCCTTAACGGTTTCCTTAAGGAAGAGTTGTATATGATGCAACCAGAAGGTTTTGTCGATCCAGAGAATGCTGACAAAGTTTGCAAACTCCAGCGATCCATTTATGGACTGGTGCAAGCATCTCGGAGTTGGAATCTTCGTTTTGATGAGGTGATCAAAGCGTTCGAGTTTATACAAGTTTACGGAGAAGCTTGTATTTACAAGAAAGTGAGTGGGAGCTCTATAGCGTTTCTAATATTATATGTGGATGACATATTGCTGATTGGAAACAATATAGAAATGCTGGAAAGCGTAAAGGAATATTTGAACAAGAGTTTTTCAATGAAGGACCTAGGAGAAGCTGCTTTCATATTAGGCATCAAGATCTATAGAGATAGATCAAGACGCTTAATAGGACTTTCACAAAGCACATACCTTGATAAGATTTTGAAGAAGTTCAAAATGGATCAGTCCAAGAAGGGGTTCTTGCCTGTTTTGCAAGGTGTGAAGTTGAGTAAGACTCAATGCCCAGTGACTGCAGAAGATAGAGAAAAGATGAGTGTCATCCCCTATGCTTCGGCCATAGGCTCTATCATGTATGCAATGCTGTGCACAAGACCCGATGTCAGCCTTGCCATAAGTATGGTCGGAAGGTTTCAAAGTGATCCAGGAATGGAACACTGGACGGCGGTCAAGAATATCCTGAAGTACCTGAAACGGACTAAGGACATGTTTCTCGTTTATGGAGGTGATCAAGAGCTCGTCGTAAAGGGTTACGTCGATGCAAGCTTTGACACTGATCCGGATGACTCTAAGTCGCAAACCGGATACGTATTTATTCTTAATGGGGGTGCGGTTAGCTGGTGCAGTTCCAAGCAAAGCGTGGTAGCTGATTCTACATGCAAAGCGGAGTACATCGCTGCCTCGGAGGCGGCGAAGGAAGGTGTCTGGATGAAGGAGTTCATGACAGATCTTGGAGTAGTGCCTAGTGCACTTGACCCAATGACTCTGTTTTGTGATAACACTGGTGCCATTGCTCTAGCCAAGGAACCAAGATTTCACAAGAGGACCAGACACATAAAGCGACGTTTCAATTCCATCCGCGATTACATCAAGGAGGACGACATAAATATTTGCAAAGTACACACGGATCTAAATGTTGCAGATCCGTTGACTAAACCTCTTCCAAGGGCTAAACATGAACAACACCAGAACTGCATGGGTGTTCGATTCATTACAATGTAAATCACATAGTGATGTGAACTAGATTATTGACTCTAGTGCAAGTGGGAGACTGTTGGAAATATGCCCTAGAGGCAATAATAAATTGGTTATTATTATATTTCTTTGTTCATGATAATCGTTTATTATCCATGCTATAATTGTATTGATTGGAAACTCAAATACATGTGTGGGTGCATAGACAACACTGTGTCCCTAGTATGCCTCTAGTTGACTAGCTCGTTGATCAAAGATGGTTAAGGTTTCCTAGCCATTGACATGAGATGTCATTTGATAACGGGATCACATCATTAGGAGAATGATGTGATGGACAAGACCCAAACTGTAAACGTAGCATTTGATCGTGTCAGTTTATTGCTATTGTTTTCTGCATGTCAAGTATCTGTTCCTTTGACCATGAGATCATGCAACTCACTAACACCGGAGGAATACCTTGTGTGTATCAAACGTCGCAACGTAACTGGGTGACTATAAAGGTGCTCTACAGGTATCTCCGAGGGTGTCTGTTGGGTTGGCATGGATCAAGACTGGGATTTGTTACTCCGTATGACGGAGAGGTATCTCAGGGCCCACTCGGTAATACAACATCACAATGAGCCTTGCAAGCAATGTGACTAAAGTGTTAGCCACGAGATCTTGTATTACGGAACGAGTAAAGAGACTTGCCGGTAACGAGATTGAACTAGGTATAGTGATACCGACGATCGAATCTCGGGCAAGTAACATACCGAAGAACAAAGGGAACAGCATACGGGATTAACTGAATCCTTGACATAGAGGTTCGACCGATAAAGATCTTCGTAGAATATGTAGGAGCCAATATGGGCATCCAGGTCCCGCTATTGGTTATTGGCCGTAGAGGTGTCTCGGTCATGTCTACATAGTTCTCGAACCCGCAGGGTCTACACACTTAACGTTTGGTGACGATTAGTATAATTGAGTTATTATGTTGGTGACCGAAAGTTGTTCGGAGTCCCGGATAAGATCCCGGACATGACGAGGATCTCCGGAAGAGTCCGGAGGTAAAGATTGATATATGTGATAATAGTGTTTCGATCTCCGGAAGAGTTCCAGAGTTCACCGGAAGGGGTTCCGGATGTTTACCGAAGTGTTCGGGTGCAGCAACACTTTATTTGGGCCAAAGGGATAAAGCCCACAAGGTATTGGAAAGTGCAAAAAGTAGTTTTGCTGCCGCGTAAGCGGTACTACCGCTTGGTGAAGCGGTACTACCGCCCGAGCGGTACTACCGCTTGTGTGAAGCGGTACTACCGCCCAAGCGGTACTACCGCTTGTGTGAAGCGGTACTACCGCTTGTGCGCGGCTGTGCACGGTTCGGCAGGGGTCCGAGTTGGACTCTTTCCCTGCGGGCCAAACCGACCTTGTGCGGGCAAAACCGACCCGGAGGAGGCTTTTACTCCAAGTTTAGACCCCAAGGCTCAACATATAAATAGAGGGGCAGGGCTAGCACACGGGACACATCAGGATTTCCCAAGCCGTGTGCCGGCAACCCTAGCCCTCTAGTTCCTCCGTCATAATCTCCGTAGTGCTTGGCGAAGCCCTGCAGAGATTGTTCCTCACCACCATCACCACGCCGTCGTGCTGCTGGAACTCAACCACTACTTCACCATCGCTCGCTGGATCGAGGAGGTGAAGGCGTCATCAAGCCGTACGTGTGTTGAACGCGGAGGTGCCGTCCGTTCGGCACTAGATCGGAAGGATCGTGATTGGATCGCGGGACGCTCGGCGATTTGGATCGCGAAGACGTTCGACTACATCAACCGCGTTTATTAACGCTTCCGCTTAGCGATCTACAAGGGTATGTAGATTCACTCTCCCTCTCGTAGATGCTCATCACCATGGATAGATCTTATGTGTGCGTAGGAAAATTTTTGTTTCCCATGCAACGTTCCCCAACAATTACCACTTTAGGTACTGTTGTGAACTCATTATTTATTTATATTGGTGTAATATCTACTGTATTTCAACTTCTCCATGGTTCATACCCCCCGATACAACCCATAGATACATCAAAATAAGCAAACAACACAAAGAAAACAGAATCTGTCTAAAACAGAACAGTCTGTAGAAATATATAGACTTCGAATACTTATGTAACTCCAAAAATTCTGAAAAATTAGGACAATCAGGGAAATTAGTATATAAATCTTGTGTAAAAATTTCAGACTCATTCGACGCTATGGTGAATTTATAAAATTCCTGGACTGAGCGCAAAAGTTTCTGTTTTTCAGCAAAATCAAATCACAATCACCGTAGACAATCCCAAAGGTCTTACTTGGATCAAACACTAATTAAAACAAGAAAACAAAATTACTACAGAGGTAATAATGTGTAAAGCACTCAAAAACAGAAGAAAAAACAAAAGCATAAAAATAAAATTGGGTTGCCTCCCAACAAGCGCTATTGTTTAACGCCCCTAGCTAGGCATAACGCAATAGATCTAAGTATTGTCATCTTTGGTATGCAATCCATAAGTAGCTCTCATAATAGATTCATAAGGTAATTTTATTTTCTTTCTAGGAAAGTGTTCCATGCCTTTCCTTAATGGAAATTGGAATCTAATGTTCCCTTCTTTCATATCAATAATTGCACCGATCGTTCTAAGGAAAGGTCTACCAAGAATAATGGGACATGTAGGATTGCAATCTATATCAAGAACAATGAAATCTACGGGCACATAATTCCTATTTGCAACAATAAGAACATCATTAATCCTTCCCATAGGTTTCTTAATGGTGGAATCCGCTAGATGCAAATTTAAAGAGCAATCATCAAATTCATGGAAACCTAGCACATCACATAAAGTTTTCGGAATCGTGGAAACGCTGGCACCCAAATCACACAAATCATGGCACTCATAATCTTTAATTTTAATATTAATAGTAGGTTCCCACTCATCATAAAGCTTCCTAGGTATAGAAACTTCCAACTCAAGTTTTTCTTCAAAAGATTTCATCATAGCATCCACGATATGTGTAGTAAAAGCTTTATTTTGATTATAAGCATGCAGAGAATTCAACATGGATTGCAACAAGGAAATACAATCAATCAAAGAACAACTATCATAATTAAAGTCCTTGAAATCCAAAAGAGTGGGTTCATTGCTATTTAAAGTTTTGACCTCTTCAATCCCACTTTTATCAATCTTAGCATTAAGATCTATAAACTCCGAATCATTGGGACGCCTTTTAACTAAAGTTGACTTATCTCCAGTCCCATCTTTATCAAGATTTATATTAGAAAACAAAGATTCAATAGGAGTCACATCAATCACTTTAAGATCTTCATCAATATTATCACGAGAACACACTTTTTCAAGCCATTCACGCTTAGCACGCATTCTAGCGGTTCTTTCCTTACACTCATCAATAGAAATTCTCATAGATTTTAAAGACTCATTAATATCATGCTTGGGCGGAGTAGATCTAATTTTCAAAGAATCAATCTCAAGCGAAATTCTATCAACGTTCCTAGCCAAATCATCAATCTTGAGCATTTTTTCTTCAATCATAGCATTGAAACCCTTTTACGAACTAATAAATTCTTTAATATTATTCTCAAGATCAGAGGGAATCTTATTATAATTTCCATAAGAATTGTTGTAGGAATTACCATAATTATTAGAGGAATTACTAGGAAACGGCCTAGGATTGAAATTACCTCTATACGCGTTATTACCAAAATTGTTCCTACCAACAAAATTCACATCCATAGATTCATTATTATTTCCAATCACAGAAGACAAAGGCATATCATTAGGATCAATAGGAGCACTCTTACTAGCAAACAATTTCATTAATTCATCCATCTTTTCACTCAAAGTATTTATTTCTTCAATAGCATGCACTTTTTTACTAGTAGGAGATCTTTCGGTATGCCATTGAGAGTAATTTGTCATAATATTATCTAGGAGTTTGGTAGCTTATCCTAATGTGATTTCCATAAAGGTACCACCCGCGGCGGAATCTAAAAGATTTCTAGAAGCAAAATTCAATCCCGCATAAAAAATTTGTATAATCATCCATAAACTCAAACCATGCGCGGGGCAATTTCTAATCATTAGTTTCATCCTCTCCCAAGATTGTGCAACATGCTCATATCAAGTTGCTTAAAATTCATTATATCGTTCCTAAGGGAGATGATCTTAGCGGGCGGAAAGTACTTGGAAATAAAAGCATATGTACACTTATTCCATGAATCAATACTATTTTTGGGCAAAGATGAAAACCAAGTTTGAGCACGATCTCGTAGTGAGAACGGAAATAGCTTCAATTTAACAATATCATTATCCACATCTTTCTTCTTTTGCATATCACACAACTCAACGAAAGTATTTAGATGGGATGCGGCATCTTCACTAGGAAGGCCGGAAAATTGTTCTTTCATAACAAGATTAAGCAAAGCGGCATTAATTTCATAAGATTCCGCACTAGTGGCGGGAGTAATCGGAGTACTAATAAAATCATTATTATTAGTATTGGAGAAGTCACACAACTTGGTATTCTCTTGAGTCATCATGACAAAGCAAGCAATCAAGCACACAAGCAAACAAAAAGCAAACGAAAAGACGAACGGAAGAAGGGCGAATAAAAAGGCAAATCTTTTTGGTTTTTTCTGAAAATCGTTTTAGAAGTGGGGGAGAGGAAAACAAGAGGCAAATGGCAAATAATGTAAATGCAAGAGATGAGTTTGTGATGGGTACTTGGTAGGCTTGATGTAGATCTCCCCGCCAACGGCGCCAGAAATCCTTCCTGCTACTTCTTGAGCTTGCGTTGGTTTTCCCTTGAAGAGGAAAGGGTGATGCAGCAAAGTAGATAAGTATTTCCCTCAGTTGTAGAGAACCAAGGTATCAATCCAGTAGGAGATACAAGCAAGTCCCCAATCTTCGCACCTACACAAACAATCAAACTCTTGCACCCAACGCTATAAAGGGGTTGTCAATCCCTTCACGGTTATTTGCAAGGATGAGATCTGATAGAGATAGATATAAAAGATTGCTAAAACGAAAAGTAAAAAGATTGCAACAAAGTATTTTTGGTATTTTTGGTTTATAGATCTGAAAATATAATATGGAAAATAGACCCGGGGGCCATAGGTTTCACTAGAGGCTTCTCTCATGAAGGAAAATAATACGGTGGGTGAACAAATTACTGTCGAGCAATTGATAGAAAAGCGCATAGTTATGACGATATCCAAGGCAATGATTATGCATATAGGCATCACGTCCGTGTCAAGTAGACCGAAACGATTCTGCATCTACTACTATTACTCCACACATCGACCGACTCCTGCCTGCATCTAGAGTATTAAGTTCATGAAGAACAGAGTAACGCATTAGGTAAGATGACATGATGTAGAGGGATAAACTCAAACAATATGATGAAAACCCCATGTTTTTATCCTCGATGGCAACAATACAAATACATGCCTCGCTACCCCTACTTTGTCACTGGGTGAGGACACCGCAAGATTGAACCCAAAACTAAGCACTTCTCCCATTGCAAGAATTACCAATCTAGTTGGCCAAACCAAACCAATAACTCGAAGAGACTTGCAAAGATATGAAATCATGCATATAAGAATTCAGAGAAGATTCAAATAATATTCATAGATAATCTGATCATAAACCCACAATTCATCGGATCTCGACAAACACACCGCAAAAGAGTATTACATCGGATAGATCTCCATGAAGATCATGAAGAACATGGTATTGAAGAACAAAGAGAGAGAAGAAGCCATCTAGCTACTAGCTATGGACCCGGAGTTCTGAGGTGAACTACTCACGCATCATCGGAGGGGCAATGGAGTTGATGTAGATGCCCTCTGTGATCGAATCCCCCTGCGGCAGATTGCCGGAAAAGGCTCCAAGATGGGATCTCACGGGAACAGAGGCTTCCGGCGGCGGAAAAGTATTTTCGTGGCTCTTTTTGGTATTGGGGGAATATTTGGGAATTTATAGGCCGAAGAATAGGGTTAGGAGGTCTGCCGTGGGGCCACAAGCCAGGGGGCGCCCTCCCCCTAGGGCGCGCCCTGCTGGCTTGTCGCCACACGACAGGTCTCCTGCCTTCGTCTCCAAGTCTGGTAGGTTTCTTCTGGTCCAAGAAAAATCATTCCGAAGATTTTATTCCGTTTGGACTCCATTTAATATTCCTTATCTACAATACTCAAAAACAAGGAAAAACAGAAACTGGCACTAGGCTCTAGATTAATAGGTTAGTTCCAAAAATAATATAAAATAGCATATTAATGCATATAAAACATCCAAAACAGATAATATAATAGCATGGAACAATCAAAAATTATAGATACGTTGGGGACGTATCACTCCACCATCTTCTGGCACTTGAAGATTTCCTACTCCACCGCTTCAAGCCTAGCCTCCACGCTCCCGGTCTTCTTAGGTCCTTGAACATCGCGGATGTGGAGCACCCCCTCACGCATCTCAATGGCTTGAGGGTGCTTCATCACCTCCGGCAAATACGGGTTGATGACCTTCTCAAAGAACTTGTCCCTGGAGGAGCTTGGTGGAGCCATGGAGATCTAGATCTAACGAGAAAACAGCAAGAAACAAGAATAGAAGATTTTTTTGCGATGCGGTCGCCAAAACAGTCGAGGGTATATAGAGAGAATTTTTATTCTTGGGAAACAAGTATTTGGAAGGGAAAACGGAGTCGGGAAGGCATCCAAGGTGGGCAGCACCCACCAGGGCGCGCCCAGAGGTGCCTGGCGCGCCCTGGTGTATCGTGCCCTCCTCGATCACCTTCCGGTTTATTTTTTTTATTCCTAAAATTCTAAAATATTCCAAAACTAACAGAAAATACTTTTGCGGATTTTTCGGAGTCCGTTTACTTACCGTATCATGTACCTCCTATTTTTAAGTATTCTGTAGTGTTCTGAAAGGTTTCTTTTATGTGTTCCTCCGGTGTCATGGTTTCGATAACATTGCTTTCAACGTTAATAGGCGTACCTGAGATATAATGCTTAATTCTTTGGCCATTGACCACCTTCGGGTTAGTACCTTCGGCGTTATTAATCTTGATAGCTCCAGAACGATAAACCTCTTCAATAATATATGGTCCCTCCCATTTGGAGAGAAGTTTTCCTGCAAAGAATCTTAAACGAGAGTTGAATAAAAGAACTTAATCTCCTATTTTAAATTCCCGCTTTTGGATTCTTTTGGCATGCCATCTTTTTACTTTTTCTTTGAATAGCTTGGCATTTTCATAAGCTTGGGTTCTCCATTCATCTAGTGAGCTAATATCAAATAGCCTCTTCTCACCGGCAAGTTTGAAATCATAATTGAGTTCTTTAATTGCCCAAAATGCTTTGTGTTCTAGTTCTAGAGGCAAATGACAAGCTTTTCCATACACCATTTTATATGGAGACATACCCATAGGATTTTTATAAGTTGTTCTATAGGCCCAAAGTGCATCATCTAATTTCTTAGACCAATTCTTACGAGACCTATTGACAGTTTTTTGTAATATTAATTTTATTTCTCTATTGCTAAGTTCTACTTGACCACTAGATTGAGGATGATAGGGTGATGCAATTCTATGGTTAACATCATATTTAGCAAGCATCTTATGAAAAGCACCATGAATGAAGTGTGAACCACCATCAGTCATTAAATATCTAGGGACTCCAAACCTCGGAAAGATAACCTCTTTAAGCATTTTGATGGAGGTGTGGTGATCAGCACTACTAGTTGGAATAGCTTCTACCCACTTAGTGACATAATCAACCGCAACTAAAATATGACTGTACCCGTTAGAGGAAGGAAAAGGCCCCATGTAATCAAAACCCCACACGTCAAATGGTTCAACAACAAGTGAATAATTCATAGGCATTTCTTGACGCTTACCGATATTACCAATTCTTTGACATTCATCACAAGACAAGACAAACTTACGAGCATCTTTGAAAAGAGTAGGCCAATAAAAACCAGATTGCAATACCTTATGAGCAGTTCTATCTCCCGCATGATGTCCTCCATAAGCTTCGGAATGACATTTCTGTAGGATCTGTTCCTGTTCATGCTCAGGTACACAACGCCTAATAATACCATCTACTCCTTCTTTATAAAGATGTGGGTCATCCCAAAAGTAATGTCTCAAGTCATAGAAGAATTTTTTCTTTTGTTGGTATGTGAAACTAGGTGGTATATATTTAGCAACAATGTAATTAGCATAGTCAGCAT
The DNA here is from genome assembly GCA_039707655.1 of Elymus sibiricus. Classification (NCBI taxonomy): domain Eukaryota; kingdom Viridiplantae; phylum Streptophyta; class Magnoliopsida; order Poales; family Poaceae; genus Elymus; species Elymus sibiricus. The sequence goes on from CM077673.1 coordinate 77,844,565, forward strand.
ACCAAGGTGTGTTGTGTGAGACACTTATTGCAGCTAGCTGTTCGTCAGGGAAACTATCATCAATAGGTAGTGGGTTATCAACAATATTTTCTAACCTAGACAAGTTATCAGCTACGGGGTTCTCAGCTCCTTTCCTATCAACGGTATGTAAGTCAAATTCTTGAAGCAAGAGAACCCACCTAATGAGTCTAGGTTTAGCATCTTTCTTTTCCATAAGATATTTTATGGCAGCATGATCGGTGTGAACAATAGTTTTGGAGTCAACAATATAGGATCTAAATTTATCACAAGCAAACACAACTGCTAAAAATTCTTTTTCAGTAGTTGAGCACTATCTAGAGTTTTACTAGCATAATGGATAACATTCAATTTCTTATCAACTCTTTGTCCTAGGACGGCACCAACAGCATAATCACTAGCATCACACATAATTTCAAAAGGCAAGTTCCAATCAGGTGGTTGAACGATAGGTACAGAGGTTAAGACTTTCTTGAGTGTTTCAAAGGCTTCCACACAATCATCATCAAAGACAAAAGGAATATCCTTTTGCAAAAGATTAGTAAGAGGCCTAGAAATTTTAGAGAAGTCTTTAATGAACCTCCTATAAAAACCAGCATGACCAAGGAAACTTCGAATACCTTTAATATCTTTAGGACATGGCATTTTATCAATTGCATCAACTTTAGCTTTATCCACCTCAATACCTCGCTCAGATATTTTATGCCCCAAGAAAATACCTTCATTAACCATAAAGTGGCACTTCTCCCAGTTCAAGACAAGATTAGTTTGTTCACATCTCTGCAAAACTCGATCAAGGTTGCTTAAGCAATCATCGAAAGAAGTTCCGTAAACGGAAAATCATCCATGAAAACGTCTACAATCTTTTCACAAAAATCAGAGAATATAGCAGTCATACATCTTTGAAAGGTAGCAGGTGCATTGCATAAACCAAAAGGCATACGTCTATAAGCATAGGTTCCAAAAGGGCAAGTAAAGGTGGTTTTCTCCTGATCGGATTGTGACACGGGTATTTGAGAGAAACCAGAATATCCATCTAGGAAACAAAAGTGTGTGTGCTTAGATAGTCTCTCTAGCATTTGATCAATGAAAGGCAAAGGGTAATGATCTTTTCTAGTAGCTTTATTTAATTTTCTAAAATCAATTACCATTCTATAGCCAGTGACAACTCTTTGTGGAATGAGTTCATTCTTATCATTAGGAACAATGGTAATACCTCCTTTCTTAGGGACACAATGAATGGGACTTACCCATCTACTATCAGCTATGGGATAGATTATACCTGCTTCCAGAAGCTTTAATATTTCAGTTCTTACCACTTCTTTCATCTTAGGATTCAACCGCCGTTGGTGATCAACAACGGGTTTAGCATCTGGTTCCATATTGATCTTGTGCTGACATAGAGTGGGACTAATGCCCTTAAGATCATCAAGAGTATATCCAATAGCAGCCCGGTGCTTCCTTAAAACTTTCAATAATCTTTCTTCTTCATGTTCTGAAAGGTTAGCACTAATAATAACAGGATATATCTTTTTCTCGTCAAGATAGGCATACTTCAAAGTGTCAGGCAATTGTTTCAATTCAAACATAGGATCACCTTTAGGTGGAGGAGGACCTCCAAGAGTTTCAATAGGCAAATTGTGTTTCAAGCGAGCTTGTTGTTCGAAGAAAATTTGATCTATTTCATTTCTTCCACGCATGTGCATATCATTTTCATGGTCGAGCAAATATTGTTCTAAAGGATCAGTAGGAGGCACAGCAATAGAAGCAAGACCAATTATTTCATCTTCAATAGGTAATGCCTTATCATGAGGTTGTCTACTAAACTTGGAAAAATTAAACTCATGAGACACATCACCAAAACTGACAACGACAGTTTGTTTTTCACAATCTATCATAGCATTGACGGTGCGCAAGAAAGGTCTACCAAAGATAATGGGACAAAAGTCATCTTGTGGGGAACCAAGAACTAGATAATCAGTAGGGTATTTTACTTTCCCACACAAGACTTCAACATCTCTAACAATCCCAAGTGGTGTGATGGTATCTCTATTAGCAAGTTTAATATTAACATCAATATCTTCCATTTCAGGAGGTGCTATTTCATTCATAATTTCTTGGTATAAGGTGAAAGGGATAGCACTCACACTAGCACCTAAATCACATAAACCATGGTAGCAATGATCTCCTATTTTAACTGAGACAACGGGCAAGCCTTCTACAGGTCTATGTTTATCTTTCTTATCAGGCTTAGCAATTCTAGCAGCTTCATCACAAAGGTAAATGACATGCCCGTCAATATTTTCTTCCAAGAGATCTTTAACCATAGCAACACTAGGTTCTACTTTAATTTGCTCAGGGGGTTTAGGTGCTCTTATATTACTCTTACGAAGCACGGTTGATACCTTAGCATGTTCCTTTATCCTAACAGGGAAAGGTGGCTTTTCAATATAAGCAGTAGGCACAACTGGATCAACATTGTAAAAGATAGTTTCTTCTTTAGCTACGACCGGTTCTTTAATTTCTTCTTTAATAGGGGGATGATATTTAAACCACTTCTCCTTAGGGAGATCAACGTGAGTAGCAAATGCTTCGCAGAAAGAGGCTACTATCTCAGAGTCAAGTCCATATTTAGTGCTAAACTTGTGAAAAGTATCGGTATTCATAAAAGATTTAACACAATCAAATTCAAGCGTTATACCTGACTCATTACCTTCGTCGAGTTCCCAATCTTCAGAGTTGCATTTAATTCTTTCCAAGAGATCCCACTTGAAATCAATAGTCTTCTTAATATAGGAACCAACACAAGAAGTATCGAGCATGGATTGATCATTATGAGAAAGCCGAGCATAAAAATTCTGAATGATAACTTCCCTCGGAATGTCATGATTGGGGCATGAATATAACATTGACTTAAGCCTCCCCCAAGCTAGAGCGATACTTTCTCCTTCACGAGGCCAAAAATTATATATATAATTCCGATCACGATGAACTAGATGCATAGGATAAAACTTTTGATGGAATTCCAATTGCAAACGATTCCAGTTCCAAGATCCAAGATCATCACATAGCATATACCATGTCAATGCTTTTCCCTCCAAAATTAAAGGGAAAACCTTCTTCTTAACTTCATCTCCGAGTAAACCTGCAAGCTTAAATAATCCACATATTTTGTTCACATATAAGAGATGCATATCAGGATGTTCAGTTCCATCTCCTGCATAAGGTTTAGCAAGCAAGTGTTCTACCATACCCGAAGGAATTTCATAAGTAACATTTTCAGTAGGTTCTGTAGGTTGAGGGGTAGCTAATTGTGGTTCCGATCGAGGTGAAGATACCCCGAACAAAGCCCTCAAAGGATTGTTCTCCATAGTAGCAAGTAGCAATAAATTTAAGCACGTAGTACAAATTTTTCCTTACCGATTTCCACTTACCAAGAGCGCTTCACTCCCCGGCAACGGCGCCAGAAAAGAGTCTTGATGACCCACAAGTATAGGGGATCAATCGTAGTCCTTTCGATAAGTAAGAGTGTCGAACCCAACGAGGAGCAGAAGGAAATGACAAGTGGTTTTCAGCAAGGTATTCTCTACAAGCACTGAAATTGTAGGTAACAGATAGTTTGATAGCAAGGTAATTTCTAACGAGCAAGTAACAGTAACGGTAAACAAGGTGCAGCAAGGTAGCCCAATCCTTTTGAGGCAAAGGACAGGCCAGAACAATCACTAGTAATAGGCAAAGTGTTCTTGAGGGTACACGGGAATTTCGTCTAGTCACTTTTATCATGTTGGTTTGATTCGTGTTCGCTACTTTGATAATTTGATATGTGGGTGGACTGGTGCTAAGGTGCTGTTCTTACTTGAACTAACAACCTACTTATGATTAACCCCCTCGCAAGCATCCGCAACTACGAGAAAAGTATTAAGACAAAGTCTAACCATAGCATTAAACATGTGGACCCAAATCAGCCCCTTACGAAGTAGCGCATAAACTAGGGTTTAAGATTCTGTCACTCTAGCAACCCATCATCTAATAACTACTCCACAATGCATTCCCTTAGGCCCATGAATGGTGAAGTGTCATGTAGTCGACGTTCACATGACACCACTAAGGGAATCACAACATACATATCATCAAAATATCGAACACATATCAAATTCGCATGATTACTCGCAACATGACTTCTCCCGTGACCTCAAGAACAAAGGTAACTACTCACAAATAATAATCATGCTCAAGATCAGAGGAGTAATGAATAGCATAATGGATCTGAACATATAATCTTCCACCAAATAAACCATATAGTAATCAACTACACAAGGTAATCAACACTACTAGTCACCCACAGGTACCAATCTGAGGTTCCGGTACAAAGATTGAACACAAGAGATAAACTAGGGTTTGAGAGGAGATGGTGCTATTGAATATGTTGATGAAGATTGGCCTCCCAAAGATGAGAGGGGTGTTGGTGATGACGATAGCTTCGATTTCCCCCTCCGGGAGGGAAGTTCCCCCGGCGGAATCGCTCCGCCGGAGGGCAAAAGTGCTCCTGCCCAAGTTCCACCTCGAGGCAGCGGTGCTTCATCCCGAAAGTCCTCCTCCTAATTTTTTTAGGTTTTTAGGGAATATATACCAGAAGATGGGCTCCGGAAGTGGGCCTGGGTGAGCAGCACCCACCAGGGCACGCCCAAGGGTGGCTGGCGCGCCCTGGTGGGTGGTGCCCACCTGGGAGCCCACCTTTGGTAGTTTTCAGCTCCAGTAATTATTATTAATTCCAAAAATAATCTCCGTAAAGTTTTAGCTTCATTGTAGTTGTGCAGAATAGGTATCTCTGACGTGCTTTTCTTGGGTCCAGAATTCCAGCTGCTGGTATTCCCCCTCTTTGTGTAAACCTTGCATATTATGAGAGAAAAGGCATTAGAATCACTTCCCAAAGCATTATTATTCAACAAAACAAAGTAAATAACAGTAGGAAATCTTGATGCAAAATGGACGTATCAAGGCATCATGTCCAAGATAAGTAGACCGACTCCTGCCTGCATCTACCACTATTACTCCACACATCGACCGATATCCAGCATGCATCTAGTGTATTAAGTTCATGGAAAAACGGAGTAATGCAATAAGAACAATGACATGATGTAGACAAGATCTATTCATGTAGGAATAGACCCTATCTTGTTATCCTTAATGGCAACGATACATGCGTGCCTTGCCGCTCCTTCTGTCACTCGGAAAGGACACCGCAAGATCAAACCCATCACAAAGCACCTCTTCCCATGGCAAGAAAAATCGACCTAGTCAACCTAACTAAACCAAAGATTCGAAGAAGAAATACGAGGCTATAAGTAATCATGAATATAAGAGATCAAAGAAGACTCAAATAATATTCATGGATAGAAACTGATCATGAACTCAAAATTCATCGGATCCCAACAAACACACTGCAAAAGTTCACATAAAATAGATCTCCAAGAGACCATTGTATTGAGAATCAAAAGAGAGAGAGGAAGCAATCTAGCTACTGCCTACGGACGCGTAGGTCTATGGTGGACTACTCACGCATCATCGGAGAGGCACCTATGAAGAAGATGAACCCCTCCGTGATGGTGTTAGATTGCATCTCGAGGCTCCGGAACTTGTGGTGGCTGGATGTGTTTTTCGCCGACTCCCCTAGGGTTTTCTGAATATTTGGGTATTTATAGGCATCAGAGGTGGTGGAGAGGGTCAACGTGGAGGGCACAACCCATCAGGGCGCGTCGGGGGCCCCTTGGTGCGCCCTGGTGGGTTGTGCTCTCCACAACCCACCTTCCTGGCACTTCTTTGTCTCACTGGGTGTCTTCTGGTCCAAAAAAATCTCCAAAAAGTTTCGTCGCGATTGGACTCCGTTTGGTACTGATATTCTACGAAGTAAAAAACAAGCAAAACAGCAACTGGCACTTTGGCACTATGTCAATAGGTTAGTCCCAAAAAATGATATAAAGTTGCTATAAAATGATTGTAAAACATCCAAGAATGATAATATAATAGCATGGGACAAGCAAAAATTATAGATACATTGGAGAAGTATCAGCATCCCCAACCTTAATTCCTACTCGTCCTCGAGTAGGTAAATGATAAAAACAGAATTTTTGATGTGGAATGCTGCCTAACATATTCATCTCATATTCTTTTCTTTTGTAGCATGAACATTTGGACTTTTAGATGATTCAAAGCAATAGTCTAGTTTTAACATAATGACTTCAATACTCAAGCATGTCAATAAGCAACCATGTCTTTCAAAATATCAACACTAAAGAAAGTTATCCCTAGCCCATCATGCTCAATAATGTTGGAAATATGCCCTAGAGGCAATAATAAATTAGTTATTAGCATATTTCCCCGTTCATGATAATAGTTTATTATTCATGCTAGAATTGTATTGACCGGAAACTAAATACATGTGTGAATAGATAAACAAATACTGTGTCCCTAGTAAGCCTCTACTAGACTAGCTCGTTGATCAAAAGATGGTCAAGATTTCCTAACCATGGACATGAGTTGTCATTTGATAATGGGATCACATCATTAGGAGAATGATGTGATGGACTTGACCCAACCGTTAGCATAGCAAATGATCGTTCAGTTTATTGCTATTGCTTTCACTATGTCAAATACACGTTCCTCTGACCATGAGATCATGCAACTCCCGGATACCGTAGGAATACTTTGGGTGTATCAAACGTCACAACGTAACTGGGTGATTATAAAGGTGCACTACAGGTATCTCCGAAAGTGTTTGTTGAGTTGGCATGGATCGAGATTGGGATTTGTCACTCCGACTATCGGAGAGGTATCTCTGGGCCCTCTCGGTAATACAGCATCACAGAAGCCTTGCAAGCACCGTGACTAAAGAGTTAGTTGCAAGATGATGTATTACGGAACGAGTAAAGAGACTTTCCGGTAACGAGATTGAACTAGGTATTAGATACCGACGATCGAATCTCGGGCAAGTAACATACCGCCGGACAAAAGGGAACAACGTATGTTGTCATATGAGGTTCACCGATAAAGATCTTCGTGGAATATGTAGGAACCAATATGAGCATCCAGGTCCCGCTGTTGGTTATTGACCAGAGAGTTATCTCGGTCATGTCTACATCATTCCCGAACCCGTAGGGTCCGCACACTTAAGGTTCGATGACGATATAGTATTATATGAGTTATGTGATTGGTGACCGAATGTTGTTCGGAGTCCCGGATGAGATCACGGACATGACGAGGAGTCTCGGAATGTCCGAGAGGTAAAGATTTATATATTGGAAGGTTGTATTTGGACTCCAGAAATGTTCCGGAAGGTTCCGGAGACTTTATTGGATTACCGGGGGGTTACCGGAACCCCCCGGGGGGCCACATGGGCCTCATGGGCCACGTACGGGAGGAGAACCAGCCCACAGGGGGCTGGTGCGCCCCCCTAGGGCCAATCCGAATTGGGCCAGGGGTTGGGGGGCCGGCCCCCCCTTCCTTCTCCCTCTCCCCCTCCTACCAAGTAGGAATCCTACTTGGAGTAGGATTGGGGGAAGGGGTGCGCCACCTCCTAAGGGGAGTCCTAGTAGGACTCCTCCCCCCTTGGTGCGCAGCCCCTTGGCTGCCTCCTCCCCCCTCCCTCCTTTATATACGGAGGAGGGGCACCCCTTGGAGACACACAATTGTCCCATAGCCGTGTGCGGTGCCCCGATCTCCGTTTTCCACCTCGGTCATATTTTCGGAGAGCTTAGGCGAAGCCCTGCCGGAATCACTTCACCGTCACCGTCGCCACGCCGTCGTGCTGACAGAACTCATCTACTTCCTCGACGTCTTGCTGGATCAAGAAGGCGAGGATCGTCACCGAGCTGCACGTGTGTAGAACTCGGAGGTGCCGTACGTTCGGTACTCGATCGGTGGAGCTCGAAGGATTGTTCGACTACATCAACCGCGTTGTGAGACGCTTCCGCTAACGGTCTACGAGGGTACGTAGACACACTCTCCCCTCTCGTAGCGATGCATCTCCATGGATAGATCTTGCGTGAGCGTAGGAAATTTTTTGAAATTCATGCTCCGTTCCCCAACAGTGGCATCCGAGCCAGGTCTATGCGTAGATGTGATTTGCACGAGTAGAACACAAGTGAGTTGTGGGCGTGGGTGTATACATATTGCTTGCCGTTACTAGTTGTTACTTGATTCGGCGGTATTGTGAGATGAAGCGGCCCGGACCGACATTACGCGTACGCTTACGCGAGACAGGTTTCACCGCTACGTGCACTCGTTGCATAAAGGTGACTGGCGGGTGTCTGTCTCTCTCACTTTAGTTGAATCGGTTTCAATGAAGAGGGTTCTTTTAGAAGATCAAAAAGCAATCACTACACCACGTTGTGGTTTTGCGTAGGTAAGAACGGTTCTTGCAAACCCGTAGCAGCCACGTAAAACTTGCAACAACAAAGTAGAGGACGTGTAACTTGTTTTTGCAGGGTATGCTGGTGATGTGATATGGCCAAGACATGATGTGATATAAGTTGTTGTATGAGATGATCATGTTTTGTAAGTTATCAGGCAACCGGCAGGAGCCTTATGGTTGTCTCTTTATTGTATGCAATGCCAACGCTATGTAATTGCTTTACTTTACCGCTATAAGTTAGCGGTAGTAGTAGTAGCAATAGCCGGCGAGACAACCACGACGCTACGATGGAGATCAAGGTGTCACGACGCTACGATGGAGATCAAGGTGTCAACCCGGTGATGATGGAGATCATGACGGTGCTTTGCTGATGGAGATCAAAAGCACAAGACGATGATGGCCATATCATGTCACATATATTGAATTGCATGTGATGTTAATCCTTTTATGCATCTTATTTTGCTTAGGACGACGGTAGCATTATAAGATGATCCCTTCACTAAATTTCAAGATAAGTGTTCTCCCCTAGTATGCACCGTTGCGAAGGTTCGACGCTTCTAAGCACCACGTGATGATCGGGTGTGATGGATTCTTTCGTTCACATACAACGGGTGTGAGCCAGTTTTACACACGCAGAATACTTGGGTTAAACTTGACGAGCCTAGCATGTACAGACATGGCCTCGGAACACAAGAGACCGAAAGGTCGAACATGAGTCATACAGTAGATATGATCAACATGAAAGATGTTCACCATTGATAACTAATCCACCTCACGTGATGATCGGACGTGGTTTAGTTGATGTGGATCATGTTACACTTAGACAACTTGAGGGATGTTAATCTAAGTGGGAGTTCTTAAGTAATTTGATTAATTGAACTTCAATTGTCATGAACATAGTCTTACTTGTCTTAGCAAATTTATGTTGTAGATCCATAGACCGCGTTGTAGTTCCCCTGGTTTTATTATGTTCCTAGAGAAAACGAAGTTGAAAGTTGATGAAAGCAACTATGCGGACTAGGTCCATGATCTGAGGATTGTCCTCACTGCTGCACAGAAGGTTTATGTCCTTAATGCACCGCTCAGTGAAATACCCCTACGGCTTCGTCTGAGGACGTTATGAACGTCTGGCAGACAAGAAAAGATGACTACTCGATAGTTCAGTGCGCCATACTTTACGGCTTAGAACCGGAGCTCCAAATATGTTTTGAGCAACACGGAGCATATGAGATGTTCCAAGAGCTGAAAATTTGTTTTTCAAAGCTCACACCCGGGTCGAGAGGTATGACACCTTCGAAAAGTTCTATAGCTACAAGATGGAGGAGAACAGCTCCGTTAGTGAGCATGTACTCAGAATGTCTGAGTACTTCAAACACTTGAATCAAGTGGGAGTTAGACTTCCGAATAAAGTGGTGATTGATAGAGTTCTCCAGTCACTATCACTAAGCTACTGGATCTTCGTGATGAACTATAAACATGCAAGGGATAGAAGATCCTTAAGCTATTCGCGATGCTACAATCTGCGGATGTAGAAATCAAAAAAGGGAGCATCAAGTGTTGATGGTTAATAAGACCACTAGTTTCAAGAAGGGCAAGGGAAAGAAAAGGGAACTTCAAGAAGAACGGTAAAACAGTTGCCGCTCACGCGAAGAAACCCAAGGCTGAACCAAACCCGAGACTTAGTGCTCCCATTGAAAAGGGAAATGTCACAAGGAGCGGAACTTCCCCAAAGTAACTGGCAGATAATAAGACTGGCAATGTCAACAAAGATATTTGATATACATGTTATTGATATGTACCTTACTAGTACTCGTAGGAGCACCTGGGTATTTGATACTTGTTCAGTTGCTTACAACTTGAAACATGGAGCTTCGGAATAAACGAGGGCTAGCTAAGAACGAGGTGACGATGTGCATTGGAAGTGTCTCCAAGGTTGATGTGATCACCATCGCCACGCTCTCTCTACCTTCAGGATGAGTGATGAACCTAAATAATTGTTATTTGGTGCTTGCGTTAAGCATGAACATTATATCTGATAGTGTTTATTGCAAGACGGTTATTCAATTTCAGAGAATAATTGTTATTCTATTTATTTGGATAATATCATTGATGATCATGCACTTAAAATGAAAGGTTTATTGAATCTTGATCGTAGTAATACATATGTTCATAACACGAATGCCAAAAGATAATGATAGTACCACATATTTGTGGCACTGCCGCTTAGGTCATATCAGTGCTAAACACATGAAGAAACTCCATGCAGATGGGTTTTTGGAATCTCTTGATTATGAATCATTTGAGACATGTGAACCATGCCTTATTGGCAAGATGACTAAAACTCCGTTCTCCGGAACAATGGAGCGAGCAACCAACTTATTGGAAATGATACATACCGATGTATGCGGTCTGATGAGTGTTGAGGCGCGCGGTGGATATCGTTATATTCTCACGTTCACTGATGATTTGAGTAGATATGGTTATGTCTACTTGATGAAGCATAAATCTGAAACATTTGAAAAGTTCAAAGAATTTCAGAGTGAAGTAGAGAACCATCGTAACAACAAAATAAAGTTCTTACGATCTGATCATGGAGGAGAATATTTGAGTTACGAGTTTGGCAATCACTTAAGACAATGTGGAATTGTTTCACAGCTCACGCCACCTGGAACACCACAGCGTAATGGTGTGTCCGAACGTCGTAATCGTACTCTATTAGATATGGTGCGTTCTATGATGTCTCTTACCAATTTTCCACTATCATTTTGGGGTTATGCATTAATGACAGCTGCATTCACTTTAAATAGGGCACCGTCTAAATCCGTTGAGACGACACCGTATGAACTGTGGTTTGGCAAGAAACCTAAGCTGTCGTTTCTGAAAGTTTGGGGATGCAATGCTTATGTCAAAAGGCTTCAGCCAGATAAGCTCGAACCCAAAGCGGATAAGTGCGTATTCATAGGATACCCAAAGGAGACTGTTGGGTACACCTTCTACCACAGATCCGAAGGCAAAGTATTCGTTGCTAAGAATGGATCCTTTCTAGAGAAGGAGTTTCTCTCGAAAGAAGTGAGTCGGAGGAATGTAGAACTTGATGAGGTAATTGTACCTCCTCTGGATAGTAGTACGTCACAGGAAGAAATTTCTGTGACACCGACACAGACCAGAGAGGAAGTAGATGATGATGATCATAAAGCTTCGGATCAAGTTGCTATAGAACCTCGTAGGTCAACCAGGACACGCTCCGCACCAGATTGGTACGGCAATCCTGTCTTGGAGGTCATGTTGTTAGACAACGGTGAACCTACGAACTATGAAGAAACGATGGCGAGCCCGGATTCCGACAAATGGCTTGAGGCCATGAAATCCGAGATTAGATCCATGAATGAGAACAAAGTGTGGACTTTGGTAGGCTTGCCCGATGAACGGCGAGCTATTAAAAATAAATGAATCTTTAAGAAGAAGACGGACGCTGATGGTAATGTCACCGTCTATAAAGCACGACTTGTTGCTAAAGGTTATCGACAAGTTCAAGGAGTTGACTATGATGAGACTTTCTCACCCGTAGCGATGCTAAAGTCTGTCAAAATTATGTTAGCAATTGCCGCATTTTATGATTATGAAATCTGGCAAATGGACGTCAAAACGGCATTCCTTAATGGATTCCTTAAGGAAGAATTGTATATGATGCAACCGGAAGGTTTTGTCGATCCTAAAGGTGCTAACAAAGTACGCAAGCTCCAGCAATCCATCTATGGACTGGTGCAAGCATCTCGGAGCTGGAATACTCGCTTTGATGAAGTGATCAAAGCGTTTGGGTTTATGCAAGTTTATGGAGAAACTTGTATTTACAACAAAGTGAGTGGGAGCTCTATAACATTTCTAATAAGTATATGTGATTGGAAATGATGTAGAATTTCTGGAAAGCATAAAGAATTAATTGAAAGGAGTTTTTCAATAAAAACCTGTTTTTGAGTTATCCACGGTTTGGGCATCGAGATCTATAGAGATAGATCAAGATACCTGATAAAAGATTTTCACACACCTTGATGAGATTTTGAAGAAGTTCAAAATGGATCAAGTCAAAAGAAATAAGTTCTTGGCTGGTGTGAAGTGGAGTAAGACTTGAAGATCTAGGTAAAGGTTGTTTACACGTTAGGCATCAAAATCTATAGAGATAGATTGAGACGCCTCATATGACTTTCACAAAACATATACCTTGACAAGATTTTGAAGAAGTTCAAAATGGATCAGTCAAAGAAGGAGTTCTTGACTGTGGTGAAAGGTGTGAAGTTGAGTAAGACTCAAATCTCGACCACGGCAAAATAAATAGAATGGATGAAGGTTATCCCCTATGCCTCGGCCATAGGTTCTATAAAGTATGCCAAGCTGTGTGCCTTGCCATGTGTCTGGCAAAAGAGGTACCAAAGTGATCCAGGAGTAGATCACTGGACAGCGGTCAAATTATCCTTAAGATGACTAAGGAAGAATTTCTCGGGAATAGAGATGATAAAGAGTTCGTCGTAAGGGGTTACGTCGATGCAAGCTTTAAACACTGATCCGAAAGACTATGAGTCTCAGACCGGATAAGTATAGTGGGGAAATTTTTTGGAGTAGCTCCAAACAGAGTGTGGTAGCAGCATCTACATATAACATAGAGATTTGCCAAGAACACACGGATCTGAATATTGCAGACCCGTTGACTAAAACCTCTCTCACAAGCAAAACATGATCAGCTTTAGAACTGATTAAGTGTTAATTACATGGAGATGTAATCTAGATTATTGACTCTAGTGCAAGTGGGAGACTGTTGGAAATATGCCCTAGAGGCAATAATAAATTAGTTATTATCATATTTCCCCGTTCATGATAATAGTTTATTATTCATGCTAGAATTGTATTGACCGGAAACTAAATACATGTGTGAATAGATAAACAAATACTGTGTCCCTAGTAAGCCTCTACTAGACTAGCTCGTTGATCAAAAGATGGTCAAGATTTCCTGACCATGGACATGAGTTGTCATTTGATAATGGGATCACATCATTAGGAGAATGATGTGATGGACTTGACCCAACCGTTAGCATAGCAAATGATCGTTCAGTTTATTGCTATTGCTTTCACTATGTCAAATACACGTTCCTCTGACCATGAGATCATGCAACTCCCGGATACCGTAGGAATACTTTGGGTGTATCAAACGTCACAACGTAACTGGGTGATTATAAAGGTGCACTACAGGTATCTCCGAAAGTGTTTGTTGAGTTGGCATGGATCGAGATTGGGATTTGTCACTCCGACTATCGGAGAGGTATCTCTGGGCCCTCTCGGTAATACAGCATCACAGAAGCCTTGCAAGCACCGTGACTAAAGAGTTAGTTGCAAGATGATGTATTACGGAACAAGTAAAGAGACTTTCCGGTAACGAGATTGAACTAGGTATTAGATACCGACGATCGAATCTCGGGCAAGTAACATACCGCCGGACAAAAGGGAACAACGTATGTTGTCATATGAGGTTCACCGATAAAGATCTTCGTGGAATATGTAGGAACCAATATGAGCATCCAGGTCCCGCTATTGGTTATTGACCAGAGAGTTGTCTCGGTCATGTCTACATCATTCCCGAACCCGTAGGGTCCGCACACTTAAGGTTCGATGACGATATAGTATTATATGAGTTATGTGATTGGTGACCGAATGTTGTTCGGAGTCCCGGATGAGATCACGGACATGACGAGGAGTCTCAGAATGTCCGAGAGGTAAAGATTTATATATTGGAAGGTTGTATTTGGACTCCGGAAATGTTCCGGAAGGTTCCGGAGACTTTATTGGATTACCGGGGGGTTACCGGAACCCCCCAGGGGGGCACATGGGCCTCATGGGCCACGTAGGGGAAGATAACCAGCCCACAGGGGGCTGTTGCGCCCCCCTAGGGCCAATCCAAATTGGGCCAGGGGTTGGGGGGCCGGGCCCCCCTTCCTTCTCCCTCTCCCCCTCCTACCAAGTAGGAATCCTACTTGGAGTAGGATTGGGGGAAGGGGTGCGCCACCTCCTAAGGGGAGTCCTAGTAGGACTCCTCCCCCCTTGGTGCGCAGCCCCTTGGCTGCCTCCTCCCCCCCTCCCTCCTTTATATACAGAGGAGGGGCACCCCTTGGAGACACACAATTGTCCCATAGCCGTGTGCGGTGCCCCGATCTCCGTTTTCCACCTCGGTCATATTTTCGGAGAGCTTAGGCGAAGCCCTGCCGGAATCACTTCACCGTCACCGTCGCCACGCCATCGTGCTGACGGAACTCATCTACTTCCTCGACGTCTTGCTGGATCAAGAAGGCGAGGATCGTCACCGAGCTGCACGTGTGTAGAACTCGGAGGTGCCGTACGTTCGGTACTCGATCGGTGGAGCTCGAAGGATTGTTCGACTACATCAACCGCGTTGTGAGACGCTTCCGCTAATGGTCTACGAGGGTACGTAGACACACTCTCCCCTCTCGTAGCGATGCATCTCCATGGATAGATCTTGCGTGAGCGTAGGATTTTTTTTGAAATTCATGCTCCGTTCCCCAACAAATAATTGATCCATTCATGAAACACACTCAAATATTAGCTATACCCAATGCTCAAGTACGATCATAGTGCCCCCTAGTTGGTGCTTTATAAGAGAAGATGGAGACTCAAAGTAAAATAAAAATTGCGTAAAGTAAATAGATAGGCCCTTCGCAGAGGGAAGTAGGGATTTGTAGAGGTGCCAGAGCTCAAAGTTTAAATTGAGAGAGACAAATATTTTGGGTGGCATGCCTTTCCTGTCAACGAAAATGACAAAGTAGTTCACAATACTTTCCATGCTAGATATACCATAGGCGGTTCCCAAACAGAAAATAAAGTTTATTTCTTTTTCCACCATTCTTTCACATTCCATGGCTGGCCGTATCCACGGTTGCCTTCCATGCCAACACTTTCCAAGGAATTTATTATTTGACAACATAAAGTAAATATTTTTTCTTTTTCATTTCGGGAATGGGCATCCCTATTACCGCCGCACTCTCGTGCAATGACAAGTGAATAAACAATCATCTTGAGAATAACACATCTAGCATAGAAAAATATTGGACACTCCCTACCGTTTCATGAGCGGTACGAGCACACAAAAGAGAAGTTCATTTTGAAAATTAGAGATGGCATATACAAATTTGCTTGGAACGGCATGGAAATACCGCATATAGGTAGGTATGGTGGACTCATAAGGCAAAACTTGGTTTAAGGATTTTGGATGCACAAGTAGTATTTCTACTTAGTACAAATGGAGGCTAGCAAATAGATTGAGAAGCAACCAAACCAAGAAACAAAAAATCGCATAAGCAAGATTGAGCATAACTAACACCGAATAATGCACCATAAGTTGGATGTAATTACATTGCATAACTATTGACTTTCGTACTTGCATAGGGAATCACAAACCTTAACACCAATATTCCTACTAAAGCATAATTACTCACTAACATGACTCGCATATTACTATCATCATGTCTCAAAACTATTACAAAGAATCAAGTTTAATTTGTCCAATGATCTTCATGAAAGTTTTTATTATATCCTCCTTGGATGTTTATCACTTTGGGACTAGTTTCATATATTGCCATTGCTTTTTGACAAGCTCAAACAAATTTAAGTGAAGCACATGAGCACAAAGATTTCATCTCTCAAAAAGGTATAAGTGAAGCATGAGAGGATTTCTACAAAATTTACTAACTCTCAAATTAATCTAAGTGAAGCATGAGAGTATTTCTACAAAAATTTCCAAGCACACCGTGCTCAAAAGGATATAAGTGAAGTACTAGAGCAATTCTATAGCTCAAAAAGTTTAAGTGAAGCATACAGAGCAATTCTAACAAATCATAGCATAATTTTGGCTCTCCCAAATAGGTGTGTCCAGCAAGTATACAAGTGACAAACTAACAAGCAAAGCAAGCAAAGACTCAAATGATACAAGACGCTCCAAGTAAAACTCATGATATGTGACGAATAAAAATATAGCTCCAAGTAAAATACCGATGGTCGTTAGAAGAAAGAGGGGATGCCACTCGGGGGAATCCCCAAGCTTAGTTGCTTGCTTCTCTTTGGATATACCTTGGGGGTGATGTAGCATCCCCAAGCTTAGGCTCTTTTCACTCCTTATTCCTTCATCCATCGTGATCTCACACAAAACTTGAAAACTTCAATCACACAAAACTCAACAAAATCTTCGTGAGATCCGTTAGTATAATAAAGCAAATCACTACTTTAGGTGTTGTTGCAAACCCATTCATACTTTATTATTGCATTATACCTACTATATTTTAACTTTATCATGGCTCATACCTGATACGTCTCCAACGTATCTATAATTTATGAAGTATTCATGCCATGTTTACAATAATTCTATATGATTTTGGTATGATTTTATTAGAACTAACCCAGACTGATGCTGTTTTCAGCAGAACTACCGTGGTGTTGTTTTTGTGCAGAAATAAAAGTTCTCGGAATGAGCTGAAAATTTACGGAGAATATTTTTGGAAAATATAAAAAATACTGGAGCGAAGAGTCACCGGAGAGGAAGGCCGAGGAAGCCACAAGCCACAGGGGCGCCCCCCCTAGGGCGCGCCCCCTGGCTTGTGGGCCCTTCGAGCACTCCCCTGACGTGATTTCGACGCCAACCTCTCCTATAAATCCAGAAAACGCCAGAAAGAAACCTAGATCGGAAGTTCCGCCGCCGCAAGTCTCCAGAGCCACGAAAGATCAATCTTGGCCCTCTCGAGCACCCTGCCGGAGGGGGTCACCTTCACCGGAGACCATGGAGGAGGTGGACGGAGGGGCCATCATCGCCATGAAGGCCAAGGACCAGAGGGAGAACCTCTCCCCACTCAGGGGGGGAGGCCATGGAGGAGGAAGCACAAAGGGGAGACCCTCTCCCCGTCTCTCCCGGTGGCGCCGGAGTGCCATCGGGGGAACCATCGCCGCGGTGATCGTCTTCATCAACATCACCGTCCTCGTGTCTTTTCAGCGGTCCACTCTCCCGCATCCCGCTGTAATCCCCTACTTGAACATGGTGCTTTATGCCACATATTATTATCCAATGATGTGTTGCCATCCTATGATGTTTTGAGTAGATTACTTTTGTCCTTTGGGTTGATTGATGATCTAGATTGGTTTGAGTTTTATGTTTTACTTCGGTGCTGTCGTATGGTGCCTTCCGTGCCGCGCACACGTGGAGGATTCTCCTTGTAGGGTGTTGCAATACGTTCATGATTCGCTTATAGTGGGTTGCTTGAGTGACAGAAGCATAAACCCGAGTAGGTGGGTTGTTGCGTATGGGATAAAGGGGACTTGATGCTTTAATGCTATGGTTGGGTTTTACCTTAATGATCTTTAGTAGTTGCGGATACTTGCTAGAGTTCCAATCATAAGTGCATATGATCCAAGTAGAGAAATTATGTTAGCTTATGCCTCTCCCTCATATAAAATTGCAATGATGACTACCGATCTTGTTAACAATTGCCTAGGATAATTCCGCACACCGACCCATCATTATTCCACCCTCGCTGTTTGTAATACATTGTAATATATTCTAGCTTTATGATAACAGCACCTATTTTTATATTTTAGCTCTCCGATATCATGCAAAGATATCCTCTTCATACCCACAACGTAGTTTTACTTCTCGTTTCTAGTTGGAGGCAAACGTTTGGCGTACGTAGAGTCGTATCAGTGGCAAATAGGACTTGAGAGAATATTGATCTTACCTTTAGCTCCTTGTGGGTTCGACACTCCATACTTATCACTTCCACCTTTGGAAATTGCTACGATGATTCCTTGCACTTGGGGATTATCAAGCTCTTTTCTGGCGCCGTTGCCGGGGAGCAATAACGTGGGGTTGATATTCTCATGTGTGCTTGTTTGCTTTCTTCACTAAGTAGATTTTGTTTTCCCTTTTTGCTTTCTTTAGTTGTGGGTGAAACAAACAAAAAAATCAAATAATGAAAAATAAAAAAAGAATTACTTGCCTCTTATGCCTAAGAAGTTTTTCAAAAAGAGAAGTGATTGGAAGGTTGTGCATTGGAGAAGTGAGGGTCGACCTTGAACACTTGTGTTCATGCTCATGGAAACAATGTAGAATTTTTCATGGAAACTTCTCAAAAATAATTATCCCCTTGTATATATCCATTGTATTATAAAAATAATGTGCCAAGATTTGGTTTTAGGACAAATAGATTGCTTGTTTGCTTTGTGTTGTGCAAAAACAGACTTTGACTGTAGTGCATGAATTTACATTTCTTACTGGAACGTGAAAAGTTTCTGAAATTTTTACACAGTACTTCTATATGAATTTTTAATTTTTCCTAATTTTTCAGAATTTTTTGAGTTATAGAAGTGTATGAAGTTTCCAGATTACTACAGACTGTCCTGTTTTTGACAGATTCTGTTTTCTATGCATTGTTCTCTTATTTTGATGAATCTATGGGTAGTATCGGGGGGTATGAACCATGGTGAAGTTGAACTACAGTAGATATAATGCTAATATGAATTTGGAATGAGTTCACAACAGTACCTAAAGTAGTATTTTGCTTTATTATACTAACGGATCTCACGAGGGTTTTTTTTAAGTTTTGTGTGAATGAAGTGTTCGAAGATCGAGGGGGTATCGATATAAGAAGAATACGGAGAGACAAGAGTTCAAGCTTGGGGATGCCCAAGGCACCCCAAGTAAATATTTCAAGGATACTCAAGCATCTAAGCTTGGGGATGCCCCGGAAGGCATCCCATCTTTATTCTTCAACAATTATCGGTATACCTCGTTTTTTGTTTTGTTCACATGATATGCGTCTTTAGTGTTTTTATTTTCCTTTATGCACCCTTCTATTATGAGAAAGTCCTTCATTGATTTTGTAGAAGGCTTCATGCGCTTCACTTAAATATTTTGAGCATGGCTTTGTAGAATGCTCTTTGTGCTTCACTTAAATCCTTTGAGTATGGTTTTGTAGAATGCTCTTTGTGCTTCACAAAAATCTTTTGAGTATGGCTTTATAGAATGCTTCGTGTGCTTCACTTATATCTTTTGAGCTTGGATATTGGTTAATATATATTAATTATAGAATGCTCTAGGAACTTCACTTATATCTTTTAGAGTATGAATAAAATTTCTATCGGAATTAAGTTTGGAAGTGTATCAATGTCATGCCTAGCTAGAAAGGCATTAAAGAAAAGCGCTTGTTGGGAGACAACCCAATATTTAACCTTTCTGTTTCTGTGTTTTAACATGATTAAGCTACTGTAGTAATCATGTTTTGTGCCTTTTATTTCAATAAAGTGCCAAGTAATGCCTTTGGGATAGTGTGGATGATAGTTGACTGGATTCTGTGCAAAAAACAGAAACTTTTGATCTCAGTCCAGGAATTTTGTAAATTCACTGGAACGTGATTTTGATCTAAATTTTTTACACATGATTTATATACAAATTTCCTAGATTTTCCTAATTTTTCAGAATTTTTAGAGACAGGGAAGTATGGCTACGCTACAGATCTTCACAGACTGTTCTGTTTTTGACAGATTCTGTTTTGCATGCATAGTTTGCTTGTTTTAGTGTTTCCATAGCTTATATTTAGTAGTATAAATTATGGGAATGATAGAATACAGTAGTTTTCATGTGATAACAATTATGAATCTTGTCTTGACAGTACCTAAGTGAATGATTTATCTTTATTACACTAACCCTTCTCACGAAGTTCCGTTAAGTTTTGTGTGATTGAAGTTTTCAAGTTTTGGGTGAGACACCGATATGAGGAGAATAAGGAGTGAAAATAACCTAATCTTGGGGATTCCCAAGGCACCCCAAGGTAATATTCAAGTAAGATACAAGCAACTAATCTTGGGGATGCCCCGGAAGGCATCCCCTCTTTCGTCTCCGACATTATCGGTAACCTCACTTGGAGCTATATTTTTATTCGTCACACAATATGTGCTTTTCTTGGATCCTCATTATATTTTGTTTTTCCCTGTTATGTGTTATTTATATTCTTGTTTTTCAATAAAAAGTTCCAATAATTGCCTTAGGATGCTTGCACTGCATGTTTGATGTGTGTTGTGTAAAAAACAGAAAATTTTGCTGTAGTGTTTGAATTTTCATATTTTACTGAAACGTGGAAAGTTTCTGAAATTTTTACACAGTATTGTAATATAAATTACTTAGCATTTCCTAAATTTTCATAATTTTTTGAGTTATGGAAGTACACTGTTTTCATAAATTGCTACAGACTGTTCTGTTTGGACAGATTGCTGTCATAGTTTCGTTATCTACTTATCCTATAGTTTCCATAGCCTATATTGGTAGATATAAATTGTGGAGATGATAGTATACAGTACGTAATGTTTGAAAATTATTATGCAACTTGTCTTGGCAGTACATAAAGAGTTGATTTATTATTATGTGTACTAACCTATCTCACGAGTCCTTTTCAAGTTTTGTGTGGAAGATGTTTTTGAGAATAGGTGAAACCATGATATGAGAGGATTGAACGAGATACAAAAGCTCAAGCTTGGGGATGCCCAAGGCACCCCAAGTAAATATTTCAAGAAGTCTCAAGCATCTAAGCTTGGGGATGCTACGCATCCCACCTCTCTTTATCAACAATTATCGGTTAGCCTATGTTGAGCCTAAATTTTTATTCGTTCACATGATGTGTGCTATCCTTGGAATGCTATTTTTATTTTGCTTGCTGTTTGAATAAAATCATTGGATCTGAAATTTTGAATGAAGGAGAGTCCTCACATGGTTATTTAACTACTTGACTACGCATTGATTGTCACTTATATCTTTTTGGAAGTAGTTTGTCATTCAATCTCGTGCTTCACTTATATCCTATGAGTAGATGATTGAATGAATTGAATATCATAAATCTGAAATTATATATGTTTTATATGCTTATCCCATGGGGAGTAATGACTTCACACATAATAAGTATAGGTGGTAAAATTTATTGAAAGTTAGCAAACACCGCATTGGTCACTTGAACAATTCATGAAAGAATATTGAAGGAAGAGAGATTCCACATATAAATATACTATCTTGGACATCTTATATGATTGTGAGCTCATTAATTATTTTCAAACTTGGGCAAATTAGTTGAAATTGGACAAGGAAGACAATGTAATGAGTTATGTTTGGATATATTTGTATAGAAGTTATATTGTTATGGATCCTCCAACATGTGGTGCTTGCTTCCACCTCATACTAGCCAAAACTTCCGCACCAAGTAGAAATACTACTTGTGCATCCAAACACCCTTAAACCAGTTTTGCCATGAGAGTCCACTATACCTACCTATGGATTGAGTAAGATCCTTTAAGTAAGTTGTCATCGGTGCAAAAAGCAATAAAAATTGCTCCTAATATGTGTGATCTTTTATTGTGAGGGAAAATAAGCGTTGTATGAATTTGTGATGGTAAAGAAATAAAAGCGACGGACTGCATAATAAAGGTTGCTATCACAAAGGGCAATACAACGTGACGTTCCTTTGCATTAAGGGTTTGCACATCCAAAAACAAAAAGCGCATGACAACCTCTGCTTCCCTCTGCGAAGGGCCTATCTTTTACTTTCTAGTACTTACCTTTATGCAAGAGTCATGGTGATCTTCACCACTTCCTATATTTCGCCTTTTTCTCTGGGAAAGCATCATGTGTTGGGAAATGATCTAGACATATATATCCACACAAATATATTTGATCATGAATTATTATTGTTGACAATTATCTATATGATAAATAAGCTGGGAGGCGAAACATTAAGCCCCTATCTTTCTCTGTGTTTGATGGATGCTATTTGTTCTAAAAATATGCTTTGAGTGTCAATAATCGTGGAAGACTATATGATAGTTGAGTATGTGGAATTTGCAAAATCAAAGCTCTTACATAGACCCTTCCTGAAAATAAGATGAATTGCAATTGTTCGATGACTAGGAATATGGTTTGTTGGTTTTCAAGGAACTTTCTGGTCTATACTTTAACATGTGAATGGCTTGTTACTTGATCACGAGAAGTTTTATGAGACGAGCTACTGTTTATGGTTTATACTGATGCTAGAAAAGTGATTGGAATTATCATTGATCAAACTTGTGCACTTGCTAGCATTCACACTTCATAAATTATTTCTTTTATCATTTACCTACTCCAGGACGAGCAGGAATTAAGCTTGGGGATGCTGATACGTCTCCAACGTATCTATAATTTATGAAGTATTCATGCCATGTTTACAATAATTCTATATGATTTTGGTATGATTTTATTAGAACTAACCCGGACTGACGCTATTTTCAGCAGAACTACCGTGGTGTTGTTTTTATGCAGAAATAAAAGTTCTTGGAATGAGCTAAAAATTTACGGAGAATATTTTTGGAAAATATAAAAAATACTGGAGCGAAGAGTCACCGGAGAGGAAGGCCGAGGAAGCCACAAGCCACAGGGGCGCGCCCCCTGGCTTGTGGGCCCCTCGAGCACTCCCCTGACGTGATTTCGACGCCAACCTCTCCTATAAATCTAGAAAACACCAGAAAGAAACCTAGATCGGAAGTTCCGCCGCCGGAAGTCTCCAGAGCCACGAAAGATCAATCTTGGCCCTCTCCGGCACCCTGCCGGAGGGGGTCACCTTCATCGGAGACCATGGAGGAGGTGGACGGAGGGGCCAACATCGCCATGAAGGCCAAGGACCAGAGGGAGAACCTCTCCCCACTCAGGGGGGAGGCCATGGAGGAGGAAGCACAAGGGGGAGACCCTCTCCCCCTCTCTCCCGGTGGCGCCGGAGTTCCATCGGGGGAACCATCGCCGCGGTGATCATCTTCATCAACATCATCTTCTTCATCACCGTCCTCATGTCTTTTCAGCGGTCCACTCTCCCGCATCCCGCTGTAATCCCCTACTTGAACATGGTGCTTTATGCCACATATTATGATCCAATGATGTGTTGCCATCCTATGATGTTTTGAGTAGATTACTTTTGTCCTTTGGGTTGATTGATGATCTAGATTGGTTTGAGTTGTATGTTTTACTTCGGTGCTGTCGTATGGTGCCTTCCGTGCTGCGCACACGTGGAGGATTCTCGTTGTAGGGTGTTGCAATACGTTCATGATTCGCTTATAGTGGGTTGCTTGAGTGACAGAAGCATAAACCCGAGTAGGTGGGTTGTTGCGTATGGGATAAAGGGGACTTGATGCTTTAATGCTATGGTTGGGTTTTACCTTAATGATCTTTAGTAGTTGCGGATGCTTGCTAGAGTTCCAATCATAAGTGCATATGATCCAAGTAGAGAAAGTATGTTAGCTTATGCCTCTCCCTCATATAAAATTGCAATGATGACTACCGATCTTGTTAACAATTGCCTAGGATAATTCCGCACACCGACCCATCATTATTCCACCCTCGCTGTTTGTAATACATTGTAATATATTCTAGCTTTATGATAACAACACCTATTTTTATATTTTAGCTCTCCGATATCATGCAAAGCTATCCTCTTCATACCCACAACGTAGTTTTACTTCTCGTTTCTAGTTGGAGGCAAACGTTTGGCGTACGTAGAGTCGTATCAGTGGCAGATAGGACTTGAGAGAATATTGATTTTACCATTAGCTCCTTGTGGGTTCGACACTCCATACTTATCACTTCCACCTTTGGAAATTGCTATGATGATTCCTTGCACTTGGGGATTATCATGCTCTTTTCTGGAGCCGTTGCCGGGGAGCAATAGCGTGGGGTTGATATTCTCGTGTGTGCTTGTTTGCTTTCTTCACTAAGTAGATTTTGTTTTCCCTTTTTGCTTTCTTTAGTTGTGGGTGAAACAAACAAAAAAATCAAATAATGAAAAATAAAAAAAGAATTACTTGCCTCTTATGCCTAAGAAGTTTTTCAAAAAGAG
Source organism: Elymus sibiricus (assembly GCA_039707655.1). Classification (NCBI taxonomy): domain Eukaryota; kingdom Viridiplantae; phylum Streptophyta; class Magnoliopsida; order Poales; family Poaceae; genus Elymus; species Elymus sibiricus. The sequence continues at coordinate 77,868,934 of CM077673.1, forward strand.
AAGTGATTGGAAGGTTGTGCATTGGAGAAGTGAGGGTCGACCTTGAACACTTGTGTTCATGCTCATGGAAACAATGTAGAATTTTTCATGGAAACTTCTCAAAAATAATTATCCCCTTGTATATATCCATTGTATTATAAAAATAATGTGCCAAGATTTGGTTTTAGGACAAATAGATTGCTTGTTTGCTTTGTGTTGTGCAAAAACAGACTTTGACTGTAGTGCATGAATTTACATTTCTTACTAGAACGTCAAAAGTTTCTGGAATTTTTACACAGTACTTGTATATAAAAAATTTAATTTTTCCTAATTTTTCAGAATTTTTTGAGTTACAGAAGTATACGAAGTTTCCAGATTACTACAGACTGTCCTGTTTTTGACAGATTCTGATTTCTATGCATTGTTCTCTTATTTTGATGAATCTATGGGTAGTATCGGGGGGTATGAACCATGGTGAAGTTGAACTACAGTAGATATAATGCTAATATGAATTTGGAATGAGTTCACAACAGGAAGAGGCTTGAGACTGCATCGGTATTTCCCCAAAGAGGAAGGGATGACGCAGCACAACGATGGTAAGTATTTCCCTCAGTTATGAAACCAAGGTATCGAACCAGTAGGAGGATCACCACCACCTAATAAGCAGCACCTGCACACAAATAACAAATACTTGCAACCCGACGCGAAAGAGAGGTTGTCAATCTCTCTACGGTAAAAAGATAGATTAGGATATGATAGATTGGAGAGATAGATCTCTCAAGAACGCAAAATAAAAAGGGCAAATAAAAAGTGCAGCAATATATTTTTGGGTTTTTTGGAATAGTAGATCTGAAAACAAAAAGGCAAAAAGATAGATCGGAAAGCAATATGTTGGAAAAGTAGACCCGGGGGCCGTAGGTTTCACTAGTGGCTTCTCTCATGAGTATAGCGCACGGTGGGTGAACAAATTACTGTTGGGCAATTGATAGACGATCAAATAATCATGATGATATCCAAGGCGATGATCATTATATAGGTATCACGTCCAAGATAAATAGACCGACTCCTGCCTGCATCTACCACTATTACTCCACACATCGACCGCTATCCAGCATGCATCTAGTGTATTAAGTTCATGGAAAAATAGAAAAATGCAATAAGAACGATGACATGATGTAGACAAGATCTATTCATGTAGGAATAGACCCCATCTTGTTATCCTTAATGGCAACGATACATGCGTGCCTTGCTGCCCCTTCTATCACTTGGAAAGGACACCGCAAGATCGAACCCATCACAAAGCACCTCCTCCCATGGCAAGAAAAATCGATCTAGTCGGCCTAACTAAACCAAAGATTCGAAGAAGAAATACGAGGCTATAAGTAATCATGCATATAAGAGATCAAAGAAGACTCAAATAATATTCATGGATAGAAACTGATCATGAACTCAAAATTCATCGGATCCCAACAAAAACACCGCAAAAATTTACATCAAATAGATCTCCAAGAGACCATTGTATTGAGAATCAAAAGAGAGAGAGAGAGGAAGCCATCTAGCTACTGCCTACGGACCCGTAGGTCTATGGTGGACTACTCACGCATCATCGGAGAGGCACCTATGAAGAAGATGAACCCCTCCGTGATGGTGTTAGATTGGATCTTGAGGCTCTGGAACTTGCGGCGGCTGGATGTGTTTTTCATCGACTCCCCTAGGGTTTTCTGAATATTTGGGTATTTATAGGCATCAGAGGCGGTGGAGAGGGGCCCCGTGGAGGGCACAACCCATCAGCCCAGCTTCATGGCACTTCTTTGGCCCACTGGGTGCCTTCTGGTCCAAAAAAAATCTCCAAAAAGTTTCGTCGCGATTGGACTCCGTTTGGTACTGATATTCTGTGAAGTAAAAAACAAGCAAAAATAGCAACTGGCACTTTGGCACTATGTCAATAGGTTAGTCCCAAAAAATGATATAAAGTTGTTATAAAATGATTGTAAAACATCCAAGAATGATAATATAACAACATGGAACAAGCAAAAATTATAGATACGTTGGAGACGTATCAAACCTCAGCTGGGAGGTGATCATCGTCTATGGCTCGGCGGACCATGGAAGGTACACAGACTTTCTAGCCGAGCTTAAAATCAAGGTTGAGCAGTGTAGCACCCCGATGGTGGTAGCAGGTAACTTCAACCTCATTAGGTGGGCTTCTGACAAGAGCTCGCCTAATCTTGACCGCATGCGCATGCGCTTATTTAACGACTGCATTGCGGACCTGGCCCTGCGGGAGATAGCCCGTGTGGGGGCTAGGTACACGTGGACGAATAAACAAGTGGACCCTGTCCGGAGTGTGCTTGATAGGGTCTTTGTCTCGGCTCAATGGGAACATAGTTCCCATTATGCTCCCTCAAGGCGGTCACACGGATTGGCTCCGACCATGCCCCCTTGTTGTTCTCCTCTGGGGATGACGCCCCCTAGACCGCGTCGTTTTCACTTCAAGGCATTTCGGTTGTTGCAACCGGGCTTCATGGAGTTGGTTAAGACCCGCTGGCTTGAGGCTGCGGCGTCCCCACCCCGTGTCTTTTGTGTTGTAGACGTCTGACATCATTGCTCTAAAATGATTAGGAAATTCATGAGGGGCTGGGGGGAAACCTCGGTGTTGAGCTTAGGGCCCGTAAAGGGACCCTTTTAGACCAGATTAAGGTCTTGGACGGGATTGCTGATGGCCCTGGTCTTTTCCTCGATGACTGGATCAGGCGCTACTCCCTTGAGGCCTCGCTCATGGAGATCTTCAAGGGGGAGGAGTTGTTTTGGCAGTGCTTCGGGGGCCAGAACTGGCTTCTCAAGGGCGATGCGAACATAGCTTACTTCCAGGCGATCACCAATGGGCACCGTCGGTAGTGCGCTATCCCGTACCTGTGGGACGGTGACTCCCTCCTGGAGCATCCAGACGCCATTAGTTCCCATATTTACTCCTTCTATAAGGAGCTTTTTTCGGCTGAGCCACGTGGATGTGTCTCGCTCCATGAGGACTTCTGGCCCCCGGAGGCCAGAGTCACCGATGGCGAGAATGCGGAGCTAACCCTCCTGTTCACGCCTGAGGAGGTAGGGCAAGCCATTACCTCCATGAAAGTTGGCTCTGCGTCGGGCCCGAATGGCCTTCCTGTTGCGTTCTTCTAGAAATTCTAGGAGCTCTTGCGCCCGGTCATCGTGCCCATGTTCCACGAGTTCTATATTGGGACACTTGACATGTCCCGGATAAATTATGGTGTCATATCCTTGATCCCCAAAGTAGTTGGGGCGACGAATATCCGCCAATTCCATCCTATCACTGTAATTAACGTGCTAGAGCAGATTTTTGTGAAGGTATGTGCGACACGCTTGTTCCCTGTGGCGGAGCGGATCGCTCACCCCCTCCAAACCGCGTTCCTGAAGGGCCAGCAAATCTATGATGGGATCTTAGCCCTTCATGAAATTGTCCACGAGGTGGCTTCGTGTGGCTATAAGGGCGTTTTCCTTAAATTGGACTTCCAAAAAGCTTATGACCACCTGGACTGGTCCTTCTTAAGGTTCGTGATGCAACGAAGAGGTTTTGATGAACGGTGGTGCTCATGGATTATGCAATTGGTCACGTCTGGGAACACTGCTATCAATATCAACGGCGAAGTGGGACCGTATTTTATGTCCTCTAGGGGAGTGAAGCAGGGAGACCCCATCGCTTCTCTTCTCTTCAACCTAGCTATTGATGCCCTTGCCGGCATCTTTGATAAGGCTAAGAAGGCCGGCCACCTTAGAGGGGTGGTTAGTCACTTGATTCCTGGTGGTGGTGTCACCCACTTGCAGTATGCGGATGACACCATGATCATGGTTGAGGGATCTGACTTGGACATAGTCAATCTTAAGTTCCTTCTACTCTGCTTTGAAGCCATGTCAGGGCTTAAGATTAACTTTGACAAAAGCGAGGTTGTGGTCTTAGGCCACTCAACGACCAAGCAACAGAGGATCACGGGTAATCTTAACTGTAGACTCACGTCCTTCCCCATATCCTATCTGGGGATGCCCATGTCCGACTCTAGGATCCTGGTGAGTGGCTATGATCCGCTTGTGGGACGAGTAGCATCCCGTGCGGAACCTTGGTGCGGACGGTTCACCTCGAAAGGAAGTAAAACCGTTCTTATTGGCTCTAACCTCGCTAGCCTCCCCTTGTATATGATGGGGATGTACATCCTACCAGAGGGCGTACATGGCTCCTTTGACAAGGAGCTGGCTAGATTCTTTTGGTAGGCGGTTGATGGGCGCCCCAAATACCATATGGTTAAATGGGTGGATATCTGCTTGCCCAAGGACCGAGGTGGACTCGGCATCACGGCCTCCCGCCGCATGAACGTCGCCCTCATGCTGCGTTGGGTTTGGCAGATTTTGCACGGCGATGGTGGGCTGTGGCTTCAGTTAATCGAGGCGAATATTTGCAATGCGAACCTCTCTTGGCTTGTTCTATCTCTGTTGGGTCTCAATTCTGGAGGTCTATCCAAGCCATTAAGGACGAGATCCGACTGGGTGCCTCCTTCTCGGTTGGCAATGGAAATGGTACCCTGTTTTGGATTGACCCCTGGCTGGATGGCAAGCCGCTTCGTGCTCGGTTTCCTAGATTGTTTGCCATCTGCCAGAACCTGCATCTGCTGGTCTCTGAGGCTGGTCTGGATGGACAATGGAATATCGTGTTTCGTCGTTCCTTTAGGACGGATGAGGTCCGTGATTGGGAAAGCTTGAGGGAAGTAGTCCCTCGAGCACTCTCCCAATCGCCTGACACCGTTTCCTGAAGTCTCTCTCCTTCAGAAGACTTCTCCGTTAGCTCTGCGTACCAGGCGCTTTGCCGCCAGCCGGTCATTCAGTGGCTTTCCCCATTGTGGAAGGCGCCATTGCCCCTCAAGATAAAGATTTTTGTTTGGCAGCTCTTGCGTGACCGCTTGCCCTCTGGGACAGAGGTTCTTAAGCGGCACGGACCGGGCAATGTTCTTTGCCCTTTGTGTAATGTCCCGAGGACAGGAACCCACATTTTGTTCTCCTGCACCGCAGCCCAAGCTCTTTGGAGCTTTGTCCATGAAGCCCTCGGACTGGATTGGGAGGCCTGGGATCTTGCAGAATTCCTGCACACTACTAGGAGAAAGCTTATACACAAAACCTTAGCAGTAGCGCGCTGTTATTGACGGCGCTACAGCTAAGTTTCAGTAGCGTGGTGCCTGCATGGGCGCTACTGCTATATCATTAGCAGTAGCGCGTCCCTCACAAAACGTGCTACGGCTATGCGAACCACACCGGGGTTACCAGGCTTACACGAGTAGTAGCGCGTCCCGGTGGAAGCGCGCTACTGCTAAAGGTTTAGCAATAGCGCGTGTGGCAGACCGGTCGCTGCAACTAAAGCTGTGATGTGCCACATTGTGGGCCCCACTTAGCAGTAGTGGTTCACGTAGACCGGCGCTACTGCTAAAAATGCATCCATAGCGTGTTTTCCTCGACCGCGCTACTGCTAGGTCGTACCTTATCTTCTTCCCCGGCCCGCGCCCCTCACTCCTCACTCTGTAGATCTCCCTCTCCACTATCTCCCTCACGGCGGCGCTCCCGCATCCCGGCCGTCCGCCCCACGCGGCGGCCCTCCCCGTCCCGGCCCTCCCCACGCGGCGGCCCTCCCCCGTCCCGTCCCTCCCCGTCCCGTCCATCCACGCAGCGGTAGCTCTCCCTCCCTCCTCTCTCCCACTCTCCCCCCTTCTCCCTCATTCCTCTGTTTTTGCACTGCTAGATAAGATTAATGGATGGATGGATTTATGCATTTAGATGGTTATGAATGGATGCATTTAGATGGTTAGATGGATGTATGGATGCATTTAGATGGTTAGATGGATGGATGGATGCATTTAGATGGTTAGACGGATGGATGGATGCATTTAGATGCATATCGGAATTCATCCACATGCTGTAAATTGTGTTACAAAGGTGCTTCGCGTCATAACCGTAAAAGATTGTTTAAACTTGCAAGCTTTCGTGGATGATTGCATCTAAACCGTTGCTCCTGTGGATGTGATTTCTTCATGAGATTTGTTGGCGCGGGGAAATTTACAGGGATTCCATGTCTCCTAGACGTTGTGCTATTTAATATGTCCATTGTTAAGCAAATGTCATGCCAAATTTACAGGGATTCCATGTCTCCTAGACGTTCTCGTGAAGAGGAGTTGGAGTGGCGGAGAAAGTTGGTGGCGCGGGGAAAAAGGATTGACGATGCAGTGTTCGGATGGAGAGATTGTATGCGGGAGCTGAAAGAGGCGGAGAATACACGAAGTCAATACATGCAAGAGTTATGCCGAAACACAACTAAAATTTGCGGCAAACGTCATCTTCTCAGAGGCCAACGCTGCAGAGCATGCTCGGATGCCGCCTCAGAGTAGTCCCCACTTGGTTATGGAATGGGCACTACAACAAGTGTCATCTTCGTGCCCGGCTCAGAGAGCCCGATGGGGAAGTGTTATCGGGATACTTCCGCCGAGAATGCCCCCACCACCATCAGATTCTGCACCACCAGATTCTACTCATTAATAGTATTGTAGTAAGATTAAGCTCTAGTTTAAGGTTTAATAGTTTTATCATTATTGGTCTCGATCTAGCAGTTCGGTTTGGACTTGTAAGGTTTTTGAAATCTAGTTATCTGTTTGAACTCAAATTGTCATCAATAATGATATATATAAACCCATCCCCTTCTGCTTACTAATGACACTTCTGCTACATGGGGCCCATCATCGTACTGCTAATTACACTAGTGATGTCATTAGTAAACAAAAAAAGCATAAAATTAGTAGTGGCGCGGGTTAGAGACCGGCGCTACTGATACTTTACTTACCAGTAGCGCTGGGGAGCGACGCTACTGCTACAAGTTAGCTGTGGCGCCTTAGCAGTAGCGCGGTCCCCCGCGCTACTGATAGGCCCTTAACCCGCGCTACAGCTAGGCTTTTCCCTAGTAGTGGGAATCCAGGGCCACCCGGGTGGGCCGCAATCGCCGCTTGTTCTGGCTTATCTTTGCGGCGATGTTGTGGACCCTTTGGACGACTCGCAATAAAATGGTGATTGAGCGGATCTTCCCGCGGTAAGCTTCTGACTCGTTCTTCAAATTTCTTGCATTCTTGCAGCACTGGCACCCGCTCGCTAAACAGTGGGACCGCGACTGTCTTGGAGTTCTCATGGACGCCCTACTGGCTACCGTGCGCCAGCTCGCAGCTCGTACGTCAGCTTCTTAGTTTGCCACTTGGTGGCCTTCCATGTTTCTTTTTCTTTTCTTGGGCGTGATTGTGCTATGGCCCCAGCCTTTTTATTTGCTTCATTGACTGGTACTCGGTTGTATGGATGTTTGCTTTATCTATAAAGCGGGGCGAAAGCCTAGTTCGAGAGAGAGTGAGAGAGATTTGTTTGGCTTGATTATTTACTCGATGTGCTTCACTTAAATCGGCTAGAGTAAAAGAAGTGGTCTAGGAACACTGTGAGCTTTCTGTGCTTCACTTAAACCTGTTGGAAAGTTTGAAACTTGGTTGACACATGATTTTATTGTGACATATTGGGCATATTTTTATGAGTTGGTTCAGAACTTTTAAACTTGCATGCTTGGGATAGTCAAAACTCAATAATAACATCAATCTTGAATTTGATTTAATAGTATTGAATACTTGTCAATAGTTTTGAAACAACATATGAAGTTGCTCCTATTTTGAGATGAGATATTGTGTTGATGTACAGTTTAACGATTGCCATCATTTACCATAAATAAATAAAAGTTGGGAACTCTAGTTTATGACTATAATAGTTTAGTATTTTGTCATTGTAGGTTATTAATCAGGTGAAGGAGTATCTCATTGAGCATCATTGACGACTAGCTAGGAGATAGTGTGTTTAGATTTATTTACATTTCATTTACTTTTACTAAAAAAATGGTCGAATTATTTGTTGCATTTCGATTATTTATTGTATCGGATTAATGATTTAATAATATTTGCTGAAGTTGGTGAACAATTCCTGCTAAATTGTAGTCATTGTTTGGTACGAACAAGAAACATAGAAATAGTAATTTTTCGATTACAAGGTACGGACAAGAAGATAGAAAGAGAAAAAAGTATTTTTGACGACAATGTGTTTGCTCACAGCCTTTACAGCCTCCAAAACTTTATGAAGAGCGCTTCATATAAGTTAATTACTCTGTTAGAGTTGGGGTACAGCTCTAACCGAAAAACCAGTCCATACCGGCCCTATGCATGCCTGGACAACGAACATGGTTTCCGAACCCATGATGCAAGCGTTTCCCTGCACAGAATTGCTTTGTCATAAAGCCCAGAAACCACAAAATCAGGGGAGAACTCACGGAATTTCGTAGTTGAGGCAATCCGGCTGCGACCATCTCATGGCATGGCAGGCATGCAAGCTGCCATGCCGCAGCAGCAAATCTTTATTCGCTCGCTGGCAACTTGCCGCATGCCCTTTTGCCGTGACAACTGGGCCATAAATCGCGGCACGCTGGCGTCGCCCACATCAATTCCGGCCGGTGACCTGCGCACATGGATGCATGGCCGCGCCAGGCTCACCATGGTCCAGGAGAAACTTCTCTCCCCGGCCATTCCTGGAACCGTGTAAACGCATTCATGGCCGTGTCCCCGCAAAGATTGAATTGGGAGATCAACTTCTGGGACTGGCTAGGCAGTAGATAGATTCAGCTTCGCCGTACTCGACATTTTCTTTCAGGTTACAAATCTGAAAGGACGCATGAAGAATCTACGCGATGCATTTCGATCTTCACCCACCAGAGTCTCCGTGAAATTCTCACTTGGGCTTTCATGTTCAGTAGTACTACAGTAATTACTGGTCTAGATTGTTGTTCGTGAAATTACGTATTGCTAGCTACCTGTACTCCAAATATGACAAACCTTTCACCTCGGCAAGGTTATCTTGTTCTAGGAGTATTGCATGCACGCTGCTGCAGTATGCAGTTTTGTACGTACAGCTAGAGGGAGAGAATGCTCACTGTGCTGTCGTATTGATTATGCGCAAGAGTTACAGAGGTACAAATAGCCGGATCACCCAACGTCTCCCATGATACACGGCACGCAGGCCAACGTGGAGAGTGGTTGTGATCCTCAAAGCTAGGAGGTAGTTACAACTGATACAGTACAATATACACAGGTCTACGTACATGCATGACCGGCTTTAACACCCCCCGCAGTCGGAACGCCGCCGGGGTGGATGTTCAGACTGGACCTGAACTCGGTGAAGACCGTGCTAGGGAGTCCCTTGGTGAAGACATCTGCGTACTGTGAACCCGACGGGACATGGAGAACTCTTGCTTCGCCCAACGAGATGCGATCATGCACGAAGTGAAGGTCAATTTCGACGTGCTTTGTGCGTTAGTGTTGGACTGGATTGGAAGACAGATACGTGGCACTGATGTTGTCACAATAGACAACCGCGGCGCGAGTGGGAGGACACCGAAGCTCCTGGAGAAGCTGGCGTAGCCAGGTAGTTTCAGCCACACAGTTGGCGACAACCCGATATTCAGCTTCAGCGCTGGATCGGGAGACCGTGTGCTGACGCTTAGAGGACCAGGAGACTAGGTTTGCGCCGAGAAAAACACAAAAGCCAGATGTAGATTTGCGTGTATCCGGACAGCCGGCCCAATCGGCGTCGGAGTAAGCGATCAAATCATGAGATGGTGACTTATAGAATTGCAGACCATAGTGGGAAGTACCCTTAAGGTAACGCAATATGCGTTTGACCAGCTGGAGATGGGTGGTGCGTGGAGCATGCATGAAGAGACACGCATGTTGGACAGCGTAGGAAATGTCCGGGCGGGTGATGGTTAAGTATTGTAGGGCTCCAGCTAGGCTGCGGTACATGGTGGGATTAGAGAGAAGATCGCCATCGTGGAGGGATAATTTGGCTTTGGTGTCTACGGGTGTAGAGATAGGGTTGCAGTGAAGCATGTTGGCACGCTCCAATATCTCAAGCACGTATTGCTGTTGGGAAAGAAAGAGGCCAGGTTGGTTTCGTGTGACATTGACTCCAAGGAAATGATGAATATCGCCTAAGTCCGACATGGCAAACTCGGTTTTCAGGGAAGTGATGATGGAGCGTAGTGTGTTTATGGTGTTGGCAGTGAGTATGATGTCATCTACATAGAGTAGAAGATAGGCAACCGAGGAGCCATGGCGATAGATGAAAAGAGAAGAGTCACACTTGGAGGCCACGAAGCCCAAGGACAAAATGAAGGTTTGAAATCGCAAGAACCAAGTCCTTGGGGCTTGTTTTAACCCATAGAGAGATTTTTTGAGGAGACATACGTGGTTGGGAAAGGAAGAATCGACAAAACCCGCCGGTTGTTGACAATAGACGGTCTCACCAAGATCGCCATGGAGGAACGCGTTCTTGACATCGAGTTGATGGATGGGCCAAGAATGCGCGGTGGCGATGCTAAGGACAACCCGAACTGTGGCCGGTTTGACAACCGGACTGAAAGTCTCCGTATAGTCGACGCCTTCCTGTTGAGTGAATCCACGGAGGACCCAACGTGCCTTGTAACGTGCCAGCGTACCGTCGGAGTGAAATTTGTGACGGAAAATCCACTTGTCGGTGACCACATTCACACCTGCAGGACGAGGAACCAAACTCCAAGTATCGTTCGTTAGCAAAGCATTAAATTCCTCAAGCATTGCGTCATGCCAATGGTGATCTTTGAGTGCGGTTTTGTAAGAGGAAGGAATAGGAGAAATAGCAGAGGTGGTCGCTAGGGAAAATAAACGGCGTGGTTGAGCGAACCCCCGTTTGGCTTGGGTCGTCATTTTATGTGAATTAACAGGGGGAGCCACAGGAACTACTGGGCGACGTGGAGGGCTAGGAGTGGCTGGCACGGGGGGCGAGGAAGATATGGTGGGGCTCTGGACTGGGTGGGCGGAAGATCCGAGGCGGGCAGGCGCGGGCGATCTGAGGGGATCGGGGCCAGGTGGGGCGGGCGAATCTGGCGGGGGTGAACCCGGCGAGGGCGCGGTGCGTGCGGGAGGCAGGTGGGCCGACCCGGTCGGCTCGGTGGGGGAGTGGGGGGACGCGTGGGAAGAGGCGGGTGGAGGCGTGGGACCGCTGGCGTCCGAGGATGGTGGGGTGGCGGGGATCCCGGAGGGGATAGTGCGCAGGTGGGTGGCAGATGGGGGATCTGGTGCGGGAGCTGCGCCTGTGACCGGCGGTGTGTATGGAAAAGTTGTCTCATCGAATATAACGTGTCGGGACACAATGACGCGACGGGAGTGGAGATCGAAGCAGCGGTATCCTTTGTGCTCTAATGGGTAGCCGAGGAAAACGCAACGCGTGGAACGAGGTGCCAATTTGTGAGGGCTAGTGGTGTAGAGGTTGGGAAAACACAAACATCCAAACACACGAAGATGGTCATAGCGAGGATGAACGCCGGTGAGGAGGAAGAATGGGGTGTACGGAGTTGTTTTGACGGAGGGGCGGCGATTGAGTAAGTGTGTAGCGGTGTGTAAGGCCTCTACCCAAAAGGGAGGTGGTAAGTTGGCGTGTATGAGAAGGGTGCGGATAACATCGTTAGTGGTGCGAAGCATGCGCTCGGCCTTGCCATTTTGCGGTGATGTGTGAGGGCAAGATAGACGATACACGATACTGTTGGTCGAGAAGAAAGTGCGGAGAGAGGTGTTGATAAATTCCCCGCCATTGTCACACTGCATACATTTGATGAGAGTATGAAATTGGGTGAGTATGTAGGTGAAGAAACGTTGTAAGGTAGAAGAGGTCTCGGACTTATGGCGCAAGGGGAAGGACCAAGAGTAATGGGAGTAATCATCAAGAATTATGAGATAGTACTGATAACCAGAGAAACTCACGACCGGGGAGGTCCACAAATCACAATGAATAAGTTGGAAAGGTGCACTAGTACAATTATTTGAAGAAGAAAAAGATAAACGGGGCTGCCGGCCTAATTGACATGCCGTACAAGGAGAGCGAGCAGCGTTATTACAATCTGGGAGGAAATCCTTAGAGAGAGCCGCAAGGGAAGCCTTCCCCGGATGGCCGAGGCGCTGGTGCCACAAATCGCCAGGAGTGGTGAAGAAGGCAGCGCCACCGACGGACTTATTTCCATAGAACGGATAGAGGGGACCGGTGCTACTGGACGTCAGAAGAGGAGTCCTGGTTGGAAGTGCCTTCACAGAGAAACCAGAGGGATTAAATTCCACGGCAACATTATTGTCAGTAGTTAGTTTACGAACAGAGATGAGGTCTTTGACAATATTAGGACATACAAGAACATCGGTAAGGGAAAGATTAGAAGGAGGAAGTGTGGTAGAGCCCGTGCCAATAATGGGAAGACGATCACCGTTGCCGACAATAATACTTGAAGAATTATGCTTTGGAAAAGAACGAAACGTAGAGAGGTTACCAGGGTTGCCGGTGACGTGAGCGGCCGCGCCGGAGTCGAGGATCCAGTCAGCTCCGTGGTGAGGAAGACCTTGCTGGCTGTAGGCGTGCTGGAACATGGCGGCGTGATCCCATGAAGGCGCGCCGGGCTGGAACGGTGGGGTAGACAGGGGCGGCAGGGACGGCCCGGACAGCATCAGAGGATATGCTTGAGAGTGGACGCCGGGGCGAGGGCCGAGCACGCCGGCAGCGTTGGGAGGAACCCACCCGGAGCGAGGCGCGGGGAGGGCCATGCCGTACGGAGCGAAGTACCCGGTCCAGGGCGACGGCTGAGGCGGGGCAGACCCGCGACCACCCGAGTCAGAGCGGCCACGCCCACGACCGCCGTTGCGTCCGCGGCCGCGCCCGCGGTCACCACCACGGTTGCCACCAGAGCCGCGACCCGACGAGGGGGCGTGATCGTTGCGGTCGGTGCGGTCGCCGCGGTCCCCGCGATCCGCGCGGTCGTTGGTGGAGTTGGGGCCGCCGGAGATGGTGAGAGCGGCAGAGCCGGCCTCAGCCGCCCGGAGGTTGATGTTGTACTCGGCAAGGTCCAGGCGAGAGCGGGCGACGTGGAACTGGCGAGCATAGTCAGAGACAGAGAGGTCTCCTTGTTTAAGGTTCCGGAACTGGCGTGTCAGGTGAAGATACTGGGCGCCTTGGTTCGCCAGGAAGTAGTCCCGGATACGGCGCCACGCGGTAAACGCGTTGACGGCGCCGCCCATGACGAGCTCGAGGATGGAGTCGGCCAGGGTGAAGTAGAGCCAGAGAGTGATGCGATGATCGACAGCAAGCCAGGCCGCATCGGGGTTGGGAGGAGGCGGCCGATCCACGTGATCTTGCACGCGGTACTGCATGAGGACGCAGTAGAAGAAGGTCCTCCACTTGATGTAGTTGTTTTCGGCCGGATCGAGTTTGAATTTGATGTGGTTGGAGATGTGATCGTTGTGGAAGGAGATGAGGAGGGAATCGGCCGGTGGTTCGACAGCGGGAGCGAGGGCAGAAGTAACATCCGAGGAGAGGGCAGCGATGGTGCTCGGAGGAAGGGAAGGAGAGGTCCCAAGGGAAGAGGACGAGTGGATGGCCGGAGACGGGAGCTCGCCGAAGATGTCCTCGAAGGCCATGGCGACTGATACCAAGCTAGAGGGAGAGAATGCTCACTGTGCTGTCGTATTGATTATGCGCAAGAGTTACAGAGGTACAAATAGCCGGATCACCCAACGTCTCCCATAATACACGGCACGCAGGCCAACGTGGAGAGTGGTTGTGATCCTCAAAGCTAGGAGGTAGTTACAACTGATACAGTACAATATACACAGGTCTACGTACATGCATGACCGGCTTAACACGTACCACTAAATGCTTGACACCTACTCCTTGCGGTGAGGTCAAATCATCCATGTGTTGGCTGGCCTACGGTTCTACCTCCCCACCGGACGAGAGCTTATAAAACCCCATTAACGCAGCGCAGAGGACCTTGATCCTAGCTCTCCTCGGGCCCTTCTCTTCCTCTCTCTTCCTCCCGCTCCTCGTTCCCTAGATTCTTTTCTAAGATGGGTCCTGCCAGCGGTGCCGTGGCCCTGCTGCTGGTGGTGGTGCTGGGAGCCAGCGTGTCCAGCTCCGGTGGGCAGCTGCAGGTGGGGTTCTACTCCAAGTCGTGCCCCAGCGCCGAGTCCACCGTCGCGTCCGTCGTCCGGGGAGCCTCCGCCGCCGACTCCACCATCCTCCCCGCCCTCCTCCGGCTCCAGTTCCACGACTGCTTCGTCAGGGTACGTACGCGCGCGCGCTCTCCGTCGGCAGTTCGTCGGGGTAAAATGAGTAATTCGTGGTGTGTTGACGTGGGAATTCGGCTGGTTCTGTGCCCTGCCGCCTCTCTCAGGGGTGCGACGCGTCGGTGCTGATCAAAGGCGGGAGCAACAACGCGGAGGTGGACAACGGCAAGCACCAGGGCCTCCGCGGGATCGACGTGATCGAGAACGCCAAGGCGCAGCTCGAGTCGGAGTGCCCCGGCGTCGTCTCGTGCGCCGACGTCGTCGTCCTCGCCGCCCGCGACGCCGTCGCATTCGTGAGTAGTGCATGCATACATATCATCCTCGCGCGCGCTGCGTATGTGCATGCATGGAAGTGGGAATACAATTGATCGATTTCGTTGGCGCAGACCGGCGGGCCGTCGTTCGACGTGCCGACGGGGCGGCGCGACGGGAAGGTGTCCAACGTGCGGGACGCCGACGTGCTGCCGGACGTGCACGACTCCGCACAGGTGCTCCGCTCCAAGTTCCGCGCAAGCGGCCTCGACGACAAGGACCTCGTCCTCCTCAGCTGTAAGCAAGCAAACCAACCCGTCTCTTTCCTTGCGTTCCCTCGATGGATCATGGACTCACGTCCCTAACCTGTCGTCGGCGGCATGCATACAGCGGCGCACACGGTGGGCACGACGGCGTGCTTCTTCATCCAGGACCGGCTCTACAACTTCCCGCTCCCGGGCGGCGGGCGCGGGTCGGACCCGTCGATCCCAGACGGCTTCCTGTCGGAGCTCAAGTCCCGGTGCGCGCCGGGGGACTTCAACACGCGGCTGTTCCTGGACCGCGGCAGCGAGCGCGTGTTCGACACCTCCATCCTCCGCAACATCCGCAACGGCTTCGCCGTCATCGCCTCCGACGCAGCGCTCTACAACGACACGACCACCGTGGACGTGGTGGACTCCTACTCGGGCCTCCTCAGCACCATCTTCGGGCCCTACTTCCGGCAGGACTTCGCGGACTCCATGGTGAAGATGGGCAGCATCGGCGTGCTCACCGGCGCCAACGGGGAGGTCCGGAAGGTCTGCTCCAAGTTCAACTGAGAGAGACCCATGCATCCCCGGATCCAGATTCCATTCATTGCGCTGCCGGCCGGAGTACTGGCTGGCTAGCTGGAGATCAAAAGCACTAGCTAGCCCATGCGGACGTGCATCTCGTGGATGCATGGCCCCGTCGCGTGGCGCTTTCATGGCTTTTCATCTTCAATTTATTGTGTACATGTTATTCAAAAGAGAGAGGGAAATTTAGTGGGTTCATGTGATTCTACCGCCAAGGTCTAGTACTTACGGTACGGCCGAGGGGTTGCAAGCTATAGGATCTGTGCAGTTTTCTCTTTTGCAGCAGCTCGAAGCGAGGTTAAATTCATAGCTAGAGTATAAGATGTGCTTCTGTATGCTTGTATGTACACTACACACACCATATGTGCAATTAAGTGGAGGTGCAATCTATGGTTTTGTCTTCGATTTTTGGGGTGTTTATCTGTGTCAAATGTTGCAAACCAAAATCTAGCAATTTCGGATTGTGGAGGACCAAATCTAGCTCGTTGAAAGAGCTCCCAGGGGAATCTTTACTTTGACGAGGTGCATGGAACTGTAAGGAAGACCTTCAGTTAATGCTTTTCTCCTGCTAGTCGCCCCGAAGAAAAAAAAACGTACTCCTGTGCATATTCATGTGGTAGAATCCAAGCTGCGAGCGCTGAATGTGTCAGCTGGAGGATCCAAATGGGTAGCTGAAGCACATCATTGAGTGAAAGTGTACTGCCCTGTTGATGGAAGGGCTCTATTTGCCTCTATGCTCTGTTTGGGTAGTTGGCAGAGTAGGAGGCCGGCAGTGGTAGCTGGGCTTGTCTTTATTGGAGACGAGAACTTTTTCTTTCATTGAGTATAAGTGTTTGCTGCGAATTTAGAGCTAGTATAAGTAGTATTGCATTGATTGGCCCGTCCCTCAACACTGCAAATTAGCCTTATTATTATCTTCTTCTTTTTCTTGCCAGCGGTGCAAATAAAATATCAGAAAAAGCTAACTGGTGACCTTCGCTGGGAGAGCATGGCATTTCGAACATTTTGAGCCTTCATTCTAGAAAATATCATCCTGTTATGAAGAAACTGCCACCCTCAACCAACTAAAACTGTCATCAAAACTTGCCACCCCCTCCCAGCAAACGGTTGCCAGATAAAAGGGTCCTAAATTTTAACTGTTGTGGGAAACAAAGAAGCATTGTAATCTGGAGTGAGCTCGTCCAAGATCTTTTCTTCCAGGCTCTGGTCCAGTGTTTGAAACTACGTCTGCTACCAGCAGCAGAAGGTAGAATTCAGTTTCAGGCTACTTCCAACGCATTGGTGCTAAGATGA
The DNA here is from genome assembly GCA_039707655.1 of Elymus sibiricus. NCBI lineage: Eukaryota > Viridiplantae > Streptophyta > Magnoliopsida > Poales > Poaceae > Elymus > Elymus sibiricus. The sequence continues at coordinate 77,885,546 of CM077673.1, forward strand.
GGTGCTAAGCACATTTAAAAGTTTAGCAACCAAAGTCTCCAATGCATAGGTGCTTAACTTGTTGTAGCTAAGCATACTCTATTTAATGATTTAGCTACTAAAGTTTTTCATGCATTGGTGGGCTTTCTTTCATTTAAGTATTTTGCCTAGGTTCACGCGCTTGGCACCGTTTCTTCCTGGAGTCACCACACTCATCTCTCTCCTCTTAAATACCTTGCCACATCAGATTTTTTGCCTACATGGCAGCCTTAGCACCTGTACAAGGTGGAGCATTGGGAGGAGCCTCATAAATGCATGAGAATGGTTAGGCTAACGAAAGCTGATCGGGCGGCTATTTATGACTCCACTAGATTGTGCAGTTGAACTGCGATACACGCTGCTCAAGTGCGAATGCCGTGGAGTGGTTGGCCATTGCTCTTACTTCTAAAAGAATTTCCATACCAAAGTAGGCTGGGTTCCAAACATGTGCTTTACACACAAGAGGATAAACGGCTCTTCCAAAGAACAAACGTCTTCGGTTTTCGGCCAGTTTTCCTTATTAACTGGCCAATTCTCTTCTTCTTAATGAAAAGGCAGAGCTCCTGCTGGTTTCTCGAAAAAAAGAAAAGAACAAACGTCTTTTCTTCTCGGGTGTGCAGTGACAATACTAACAGATGTAACCCCATCCTCATTATTTGGCCCTTTCATTTTTCATTTTTATAGGCATTACGATAGTTGGATTTCAATGGCCCGCACCCATCTCCTAAAACACGAGTGAACCGTTATTTACATTGGATGCATGTGTGTTGGACAGTTGTTTCATTGTCTACGTGGAATGAGGCGGCATGTTACTACTACCCATGGCTCATGCCTTTAGATAGACTGCGCAAAATTATTTGCAACAAATTCAAACTTGCGCACTTGTAACTTGTAAGTGCTTATCTTCGTTTTTAGAGTACTTATCATGACGCACACGCATTTTCTAAGTTCCGAGTGGGCGTACCCTCGGGACCATTAAATGGCAGAGTTAATATAGTCGTTAGCAGCAGTCGTTTATTACAAGCACATAATTATCTAGGCAGGAGATACGCGCTCCATCAGAAAACGCGGCTGCCAATTAGCGAGGCTGGCTGGCCGGTCGCCGTCCCGATCGACCGATCCCGGGAACAGCGACACGGCGCGTGACCGTGGCGCTGTCGCCGCCGACGGGTGGCTGTCATGTGATGGCGTATCGGCGTGATTGGCATACTGAACCGACGGCCCTATTCTTATCGCATGTCTGCCGATACGGCCTTGTTCTTGCACGAGATGTCCTGTGATACCTGTGATATGATTGATCGTACAAGTCTACAACTTGCATTCAACTCGTAAGTGGGATTCGACATGTTCTTGTTACAGAACTTCAGAAAAGCAAAGAGCATAGTACCCCGTCTGTAATTGACCTGGACTCTGTTAGGGAGAGAATGGACGATTCTTGCCACCCTGGCGAGAATGATCGTGCACGTTGGACAGCTCTGGGACCATTTTCTGAAACTTTAACATAAAATGAACTCAAATTCAAAAAAAAAATCATGAAATGAACCATTTTGCTATCTAGCATGTCGCCCTCACCAGAGGTGTCATGCAAATGGGCCCTAGAATGACGCCACGGGCCAGGGCATCATGCAAAAGTGGACCATTTTATGACTTTTTGAATTGAGTTCATTTTGTGTTAGAGTTTTTAAAAAGGGCCAGATTTGTCCATTTTCAGTAGCTCTTGCAAGTGAACAACATTGTTCATGTTGGGAGGCTTTGGAGAGCGAACGACGCCCTGCGTCGCCACAGGCTCGTCTTCATCCGAAACCCCATTGTAAGACCATTTGCCCAACCCTCTCTCACGCACCGCTAGAGAATAAATGTGCTATAGTGATGTTTGCCTGCAAAGAAAATTGCCATCTGAATGGATTGGAGGGAGATAGTGCAGAGCCTGCGTTGAACAAAAGAGCGTTAGACAGAACGATTTGCATGTTTCACTCTAGAGGGTATGTGGAGCTAACGATAACATCACTGCATCAAGATTTGCGCGCGATCAGAGGGACGTCCTTGGGTCGCACCAGAACAGTCCAGAGCAAATATTCATTCATTATCATTTTCAAAATCATTTAGCCCCTTAAAATTTGCGGAGTTACCCCTCAATGGCTCAAATTGTGCTGCTTTTGTCCAAATTTGAATAGCCAACATAAGGTTTTCTTAATTTTTTTTCTCTTCTCCCCCGACACTGAGCAACCTCTCACAGGCACACTCCGCATGGTGGCAGTGTCGCCGATGGCCCCTCCCCCTCCCCCCCCCCCCCTCCTTGAACTACGCCTCGCTCCCTGACCTGCTCCACTGTTTGCATCCCCCGCCCCCCGCGCTCCCTAACTAGCTCCGCTTCGCATCTACACTCCCCGACCTGCTCCGATGTGCTTCCCGAGGACAAACAAAAGAGGGCGCCGACAACGACTCGAGGCGAACAAGAGCGGCGATGAGTACACATACATGCTCAAGAGGTCATTCACTTCTCTGGGGTGAGACTGGACAACGGCAAATGTCAAATCGACGACATTGTGAATTCTAGCAGACCGCCTCAATGATGGGGTAGGGGTGCGTCAATACTTGTTGAATTTGAGCGCGGTAATGGTGCATGGATGTAGGGCTGGGTATTTGTGCGAGGAATCAGAGATACGGTTGGTACTTCGATCGGAATCATGGCAACGATCATGGGGCGAATCTGTGCACAACCATGTGGTCGGAGAGTACTGCCGCTTTTGAAGCGATGCCATTAATGGAAGACAACTTCTAGAAGAGATAAGGCCATGGAGGAGCCATACCAGAGGGGGGACGGCGACCAAAATTCCTTGGGTGGGAGCGCATGGCGAAAATACAAAATCTTGGTCGAGATTGGAGATGGGCTTTGGTAGGGGATCATGCTTGCAAGGTAAATTGAAGAGTGGACCAGCGGAGGCGTCGACGCCTTCAAAATAGCGACAACAACAAGGGTCGTTGGAATGGAACAGGTTCATTTGAGAAGATGAAGTCTTGTTCTCTCACTAGAAACAGAACCATAGCCTTTGGATCTTGGTCGGATCGGAGATGACAGATTGCAAACAAAATATATAGGGAGTTAAATTTAGCGAAAGGGCTAAATGCACAAGCTTTTAACTCCTCAAAATTTGAGGTGTTAAGTTCGGTTTTTTTATGGGGGGGGGGGGGGGGGGGGGGAGCCTTTGAGGAGTTAATGTTTAGGGAAATAGATAGATATGGTCTAGCTTTACGAAGACTTTTGGCGTGTTAGGAAAATGCTCCACTTCGTAAATTCTTGACTGGAGCCTGCAGAGCAACACCAAAGGCTTAAAATTCGTAGAGCTTAATGTGTAGAGCCGAGAGGTGCGTGGTACAAGCATTTTTTCAGTTCCACACGCTGGCAAAATATGAAGCTGGTAGAAATTAACTGCGCATCACATTAGTAAGTCGAGTTGTTCACTTTTTCTATCATCCATTTCCATCCCAACTTCAATCCATCGAGTTATTGCTCAACCTGTCCAACTCCTGCATTGTAGCCATCCACCAACACACCCAACCCCGCCAGCCAACTCCTCTCAGAGTCCTTGGTCCGTAGACCCCTTGCCCTCTTCAGAATTCTGCGTGTGTGTAGATGGCAGCACTAGACGTGGCACATTGTAGTGGCGAGAGCCACCAAGATGGTAATAGCCAGGCTCGTGGTCCGTAGAAGCAAGGTTCGTGTGGGACGTGGCGGGTGAACCCGGCTGGCTATACATGACATTGGCATTGTTGCATGACTGGTTTTGACATCGACGCCAACCCGTTCTTTTTTCCCATTGATCCATATTGGATTGGGTTCCACTATCATTCAGATAACGGAAACAACAAAGAAAGTGTCCAGGTGCAAGAAAACATGAAAAGACCCCCCCTCGCCCCCTAAATCCTTTTAACCCCTCACCGCAGGGGAGAAGGGGGCATCATCCTACCACATGCAACACTAGTAAAGAGAGAGAGAGGCAATACAGACTCATACCGAAAAGTTTCGGACCCCTAGACACAACAACCCATTATTTTGGTTCTAATAACACCAAGACGAAGCAGCATGACATTCCTCAAAACTATCATCACTCAATAAGCGATCGTGCGTCATCACCAAGTTCTCATATTTCTCCGTTGCCAAAGTACCACCATCATCATCTGGTGATCTTCTTCATCATTCAGTAAGAGAGGCCCTCTTCGAGGAGCAGCATCAAGCATGTTGTGCATCACCAGCGCTTCCTGTTGTAACATGGATGCACCCAGCTCCATCACCTCCTTCCCTTCATCATTCTGAAGACCTGCCCAGTATCGTAAAAATGAACATGCATAGCATATGAATTTAGCGAGCGATCTAACCAATTTATTTTCAAAACAAGCTCTATTACATAGCTTCCATATAGCTCAGCATATTTCTGCAATTCCAGCTATCTAAACATTTTTACTACTGGGGATAAATTGAATTATCTGCCAGAAATATAGTGAGAAACATGTAGGTCTAGCTACAACGCCTATGCATTTGCAAATGACACTCGAAACATATTTTGCTGCAGCACATCTGAAAAAGAGGTGGTTTATATCCTCATTTTCAAAGCAGAAACGGCACAAAGAAGAGGACGATTCCAATGGAGCATGGAAGGTTCCCTCGTCCACTCGTTCTTGGAGGATTTAAGGTGAGACTATGAGGTGTTGGAGATCAGAGATACGTCAACAAAGGCATGGGAGCTGTTCCACGGGAGTGATGGCGTAGGAGCAAACACAGGAGGAGAATGTCGGTAGAGCATAAAATCGTCGATTTTACTGCTAAACAATTTAGTGAAATACATATTTGAACGGTGGAGTGTGGAGCAGGGATCTAGACCTAGATTCTAGGGATCAGTCGAACATGGAGAATACCAGATTAGGCTATCCACGTGGGTGCCGGGATCTTCTTTGAATAGCTACCTTTAGTTTAATTCGGGTATGTCTAATTCTCACTCGACTGAGATTTATTAAACTTAGTAAGCAATGGAGACTCAAACATCTCATGCTTCGACCATAGCAAAGAATAGGGACCAAACGGTACAAATTGCACACCTTTGCCCGCTCATGGTCGGCCTGATACTGGTGCTGCAGACAGATTTTCTGTTTTCATCTTATATTCACCGAGGTTTCTTTCGTTTTTCACCATTTTTTGTTTGTATTTGCATATCTTTTTTTCCTTCGTTTTTCACGTTTCTTCTAGTGTTCTCCTATTTTTCTCCCACTATTTTTATATTGTTTTCTTATTTCCTTCATTTCCTTTTTTATTTCCTGTTCTTGAATTATTTTTAATTCATGCATATTTTAAAATTTAAGGACCTTTTCAATAGATGAACGTTTAATTTTTTGTGAACTTTTTTATATCAATGAACATGAACCTTTATTATAAATTTGTGGCATTTTTAATAAATGAACATTTAAAAAAATCATATTTAGAAAATATAGATTTTCACATGTGTAAGAAAACGGGTAACCGGTTTTCTTAATGAACAAACAACAACCGATGTTGTTAACATGTAGGAACAACCATTTTTCTAGCGAGCAGCATGCTATTTAGCCTGCCCCATTGTGTGTTATACCGCGTATGTGGACGCGCCGTCCTGGCAGCTTCCGTTTGCCCCTTTGGGGGACCTCCAGGGGTAATTTTTGGTGGCCTGGGATCACTCCAAGTGGAGTATCCAGCCGCCGCCACATGTTGCTTGCTGGTGCTTCATTTGGATTTTTTTAATTATTTTTTCTATACGCGTTTAGGCTCTTTAGATGGGTTTTTTAGTTTTTTCGGCCTTTTTTTTACTTGATTTTCTCTAGGTTTAAAAAAAACACGAAGCGTATTTGTGTTTCCCGGGGAAGCACAAATTTGATTTCGTCAGAGACACATTTTTGCTTTCGTCAGAAGCACAATTGTGCTTCTACTCGAGAAGCGAAAAGCACAATTGTACCTATGCAAGAAGTAAATTCTCGTTTTCGCGAGAAGCACGGTCTATGCTTCCACGAAAAAATAGGAAATGCACAACATGTGCTTCCAAAAAAAATTGAAAATCGTAATCGTGCTTTTGAGTTCTGGTTTTTTCTCCGTTTATTTCAGTATTTCTTTTCTCTACTGTCTGTTTTTTTATGGATTTTGTTTTTCTTAGAATTCTTTATTTCTATTTCAATTTTTTTAGGTTTTTCATATAAAAATTTGTCGAAACCTACTAATATGTTGAAGATCTCGATGCGAGAAATTCAGTGGTGAAAAATGTTTGGTACTCCCTCCGTCCCATAATATAAGAGCGTTTTTTGCACTAGTATAATGCAAAAAAAAACGCTCTTATATTATGGGACGGAAGGAGTATTTGAGTGCATTATTCAAGAGATAAAATGTTTTGAATAAACGAATCTACGAAAAAGGAAAGAATTTCAGGTTGTGACAAGTGGCGCACATATAATCAGTGGCGGAGCTAGGAACGAAACGGAGGGTGTGCACACCTCAAAGAAAAAATTAACCTAATCACTTGGGCTAAATTAATCAGTACTCCATACATACTAAAAAAATAAAATCTCCAAATTCTGGGTGGGCCATGGCACACCGTGCCTATACACTGGCTCCGCCACTGCATATAATGCTCCACTTGTCAATACCCGCGAAGATAGGGAGTGAACTTTTGTAAGGAGAAATCTCTCGTGATTTCGAGCTTATACTAGATGCACATCCTCTCGCGTGTGATCTGTTTCCTGCTGTTTTAACCTCGCCCAAGTTCTAGGCCGTAGCAATGTCCCGCCCTGAGCGACTGCCAGCATAGGGTCGCCTGCAGGCAGTTGCGGCTGGCCCAGCCTAAATATCATATATGTGTGTCATGCTAACATCATGCAGATGTCGCCCATCTTTTTTTCCCTTTTTTAAAGATTTGACTTTGCACTTTTTTACTATCTTCAAATTTAGGAATATTCAAAATATATATATTAAAAAGCACTTTACATACAATTTGGAAAGACGTGAATCGTACGTTTGAAAATGTTAAACGCGTATAGAGAGATGTTTCTGATACAGAAAACATATAATGTGAACAAAAAAGTAGAAAATTTTAATCATGTGTACAAAAAATATTTGGGACTTTTAGAAAATTACAACAGTTTAGAAAATATAAGTGACATTTAAAAAAATGCTTATACAATGTAAATACAAATTTTGTATAATTCAAAAAAATAGTTTCGCACATTCAAAAAAAGTATTTTACATTTAATAAAACGTTCACGAGTTTCAAAAATGTGTTCGTGGCATTTTCGAAAAATTATGTTTAAGTAATGGAAAGAAATTTTGCGTGTAAAAAATATTTTATATAATTAAAAAATGTATGTGATAGTTTAAAGAAAAATTCCTGCAATTCATAAAAAAACATGAAATTTCATAAAATATTTACAAAATGTAAAAACAAATGTCCCCATAGGTTAAAAAATTTATTTCCATAAAAAATGTACGTCTCCACAAAACGGCATATATCCATTAAAAATGTACATGTCGAAAAAATGTTGGTTAGATTTGCAAATTGTGTATACATAAGAGAATGTTTGTTTTGTTTAAAAAATGTTTGTTTCCATTAAATAAATATGCAATGTCTATTTGGAAAATGTTACCGTGTATATAAAAAACTGTTCAAAACATGTACTTAAAATAGATGCACATCAAGTATTTGTAAAATGTCCCATATGTATAAAAATAATGTTTGACATGGGTGTTATTAATACGTATTGTATACTCAGAAAGGGTTGACATGTATTAGGAAAGGAGAACTGATAAAAATTGGCAAAGAAACAAGAAGAAAAGTAAAGAAAACCAAGAAAGATAAAAAAACAAAAGTATAACTAAGAAAGGAAAAAAAACAGAAGAAAACTAGTGAGGAACAAAGAAACCCAAAGTATAAAGAACGGAAGAAAAAAATCAAACCAGTAAAAATTATAGAGAAGATGAAAATAAATAAAGGAAAAAAGAAAAAAAACTCGAAGAAACCGAAGCAAAATGAAGCACCCAGCGACACGAACACTTTTTAATACATCTTGACATTTTTCGAATGCATCATGAATATTTTTCAAATACATGTTTGAACATTTTATTTTAAATACATGCTACAATTATTTCGAATACACGATGAACTTTAACCAAACATATTGAACATTTTTTTTTTGAATACACTTGAAATATTGTTCTACATGATGTAAAGAAAAGATGAATATTTTATCAACTACACGTTGATAATTTTTCAAATACTTGTTCTACAATTTTTATATACGTGAGAACAAAATGTCTTGAACTTAATTTTTGGAATATTGCCAAGTTTTTTTCATACTCGAACGAACAAATGTTTTACACTCCATGAACATTTTTTTGAAACGATCAAACTATTTTCAGAACCACGAGAACTAACTTTTTACATTTCGAATTATGAACATATAAGTAAGGCCCACATGTAAGTGAGACAAAGAGTGGTGACAGGGAGAGAGTTTTTTCATAGGGATGAATGGGCCCACTTGTAAGTGACATACACAACGAGGGTAAAAATGTTCAGGAAACGTCCGATAGACGGTCAAAGGCCTTTGACCGGATGGAAACGACACGAAGGGGTATTTTCATAAAGGCACTTGACAAAGAGGGACAAAGTTGAGCACTGTTTTTTTTTAGGGATAAAGTGAGGCTGGGCGGAAATTAGGGAGAAAAATGGAAATTTCCCTATAAGTAAGAAAACAGAAAGGAAAAAAACCAAAACATAAAGGATTGCAATGAAAAAAAGGAAAAAAACCCATATCGTGGGTCGACCCACTACTTGCGTGCGGTTTGCTGTCGATTTGCGAACCATAGGCGGGCGCCTGTCGCCTGACGCAAGACACAAGGACATCTCGCTTCAGGCAGACGCCCTATTGGACTAGCCCTGCGCAGATAGGCCTTCAGCGTGTTTTTTAAATCCCCCCTTTTGTATACATTTTTGCGTTCCTGGTTTTGTTTTATTTTCTTTACTTTTGCTTGTATTTCGATAAATTATGAATATATCTATTATAAAACCAAAATTATGTACAAAAGGTGAAAGGTATTATTCGTGGACTAGAAAAATAAATGTTTTTAATGAATAGCATATAATATAATCATAGTGAAAAAAACATCAAAACATATAAATGAAAAATATTAATCATGTATTTGAATAATGTTAAAGGTCTATATAGGAAAATATGCAATGTTTATAGGAAAATAGACACAATAAACATTTTACAAAAATATTAATCATGTATTTAACAAATGATAAACATGTATATTAAGCATGTTAATTTGTATACTAAAATTGGATAATGCGCATGTGCAACAGTTGACGTAAAAAATGTTTTTAAAAATATTAATCATGTACTTGGAAAATATGTAATCTGTATAAAAAATGTAAAATGTGTATGGAAAAAACAGACATAAACAAACATATATTTTATATAATGCTAATGATCTATTTGAAAAATGTTAAAGGTTTATACAAAAATTGTATTATGTATATGGAAAGAAATAGACATAAAATATAAGTTTTCATACATGTTGATCATGTATCTGAAAATTGTTAAACTTGGGTATAAAAATATTCCTTATGTATAAGAAAACTATCGAATGTGTACTTAAAAGGCTGACATCAAAATATATATTAGGAAAAAATGTTAATCATCTTTTTTGAAAAATGTTCAGTGTTAGTAGGAAATATATTTCATATGTATACAAAAAATGTTCCGTGTAATCGAAAAAATGGTAAACAACGATACAAATATATTCCTATTCTATACAGAAAGAGAAAGAAAATACCAATGATAATCGAAAAAACAAACAACAAAACAAAGAAAACCAACTAACACTACTGCGCAAGAATAACCGAATGAAATCTATTAAAACCAATACAAAATAAAGAAAACGAAACAAAAATATAGTAGAAAAAACAAAAGAAAAAAAATTAAAAGGCAGAAAGAAACAAAAATATGAAGAAAAGGCAGAAAAAGAAAAAGAAAAACAGTAAAATCCAGAAAGAAATGAAAACAATTGGTTAATAACAAAGAAAACCGGAAAACCGTTGAAGAAACAAAAACAATAAAAAAGGAAACTAAATTAGAAAGGAAAAAAATCAAATGAAACTGAAGCTACTGCGAATCATCAGGGAGCGAGAGAGGAGGTATGCAAGAATATGCGTTGGCCCAATACTATTTAGAATAATCATTCGGAAGAGACTTTCTTCCATCTCGTGTTAATCGAGATATAGCCTCTGTAGGGGAACGCAGCAGAAAACAATAATTTTCCGACCTACGTACCAGCCCAGGACCACTATGGAGACTGCATACAAGGTTTGATCTCTTTCGTTACCGACTCGTAGCGCAGCGGAAGTAGAGTCGATGACGAACGGCGGTGCAGATCCCCGCAGCTAGGATTTTACAACCTCCCAACCGCGAGGATGTATACCCTCATCTGCCCCGCGGACAGCCCTCCGGGAGGCGGTCGCACAGTCCCCCGGACGGTGTCGCGGACAGCCCTTCGGGAGGACCTCCGAAACTCGGACTGTCACTCGGACAGCCCTTCGGGAGGACCTCCAAAACTCGGACGGTCACACGGACAGCCCTTCGGGAGGCACTCTCGAATTAAGACCGAAACTACGATCTCTCTACAGAGTTGCACACATACGGTGTCATCTATCCGGCAGGGCTTCGTCGTCCAGAACTAGTTCCTGCCGGAACCCAGACAGCCTTTCGGCTCTACGAAACTATTTCGCTGGGAGGGAGAGAAGAATGCCAGATCATGCATGGCTTTGTGTATGAGAGCAAGAGTGTGTCTTATGGTAGCCCACACACCTCCTATTTATAGGAAACCCAAGGGGTAGGGTGGTTTTACAAGAAGACCCAAAACCCACATGGAAAGGAGTCCTTCCCAAGGACCTAAAAGGTGAAACCAAGGAACAAGGGGGACTCCATGAAGGAGTCCACCATGTGGCCGGCCACACCCTCATGTGGGGCCCCAAAATTGGCCCCTATCCATCCATGTCATCCCCAAGATCTTTTGGAGCAAAGCCCCAAAAGGTGGCTTTCCAAAAATATCTCAAAAAGCACTTTCACTATTCACGACGACATTTTTCAGCGTCTGATCGAACTGAAAATATTCATGTGGGCTTAGAACAATTCTAGTACCCACCAAAATAATTTTCAACGCGAGCCGGAACAATTCCGGTTTAGTGATTTCATCTGCGAAAAGCATCTGAAGCGGTTTCGGCAGCTCCGGAACATTTCCGGTTTTCATCCCGGAAAATTCCAGAAAGTTTCCAGAATGATTCTGGCACCCTCCAAGAATTATCAGGCATGTGCCAAAACCAATTTGACTTTATGGTATCCTCTGAAACAACTTTTCAGTTTCACCGGAACTCATCCGGTGACCTCTCTGCGGAACTTTTCCGCTATCCGAAGCTTTTCCGGCGTCCGAAACTTTTTCGGTGATTTTCTCTCAGACTCCCTGTCTAGTATTCAGCAGATAGATGCCCCTTAAGCGTGTGACCCTATAGGTTCGGTGAAGCATAGACATGACCCGGAACCCCTTCCGATCAATGATCAACATCGGAGCCGTGGACACCCATATCGATCCCTATACCCATACGAATAAATATTCGAGTGAACCTCCAGTTGCCGTGAGCTATTCCTGTTGCTTCGCGATATGTTACAATTACCCGAGGTGAGAAACATCGGCATCCTCGTGGATCAACACTTGTCCACAATGCCAGTTACCTCGTTGCCGGTATTGTTCTCTTTTCTCGTTCCCGTGTTCCGGCATCCCTGTGATCAAATCACCCTGTGTCTGGCCAGACGATGATGGATACCGTAACACCGAGAGGGCCCAGAGATATCTCTCCATCGTCGGAGGAGCAAATCCCAATCTTGAGCTATCAAGTTACTTGACATACTTTTCCATGAACCCGTAAGCCGCCGTAATAGCCACCCATTTACGGATGACGTTTAACAAACCCCAAAGTTCATGAAGCAAGCATGAAGAAACTCGATACTCTCATGGTCTAAGGAATTATGCAAACGTTAACCATCTCTGTGTTATTAACCATTAACTAGTGACAAATGTATCTCATAGCATAACATCAATTCGGGTCGATTCAACACAAATGTTCTACTAACATTGTGCCCTCAAAATTGCCGGCATAGCCATGCCCATGATCAGAAAAACAGGATCATCATGCAATACTTGAGCCAGTCTTAGAGGCCAGACTAGGAATACATTTTACCGTTTATTATCCCACACGTGCACATGAGTTTCCCTCCAAGCCTCGTTTTATTTGTAGACTCGAGAATCATTGCAGTTATAGCATGGAACATAAACTTTAATTATGAACAGGGAGATAATCAATAACATTTATTATTGCCTCTAGGGCATATCTCCTACAGCCTCGTGCCCGCAGGCGGCAAACGGGTAGCTGGGTTTTGGCCAGCCTAGTTGCTATAGTTTTTCCTTTTGGTTTTATATTACGGTTTGTTGATTGTGTTTTTGTTTTCTTTTTTAATTTACTTTGTTCCTTATTGTTTTTAGATTTTCTAATGCACAGTAAAAAAATACTTACTAAACATTTCTAATATATATTGAATATTTTGTAATATATGATGAACTGTTGAAATTGTACGTTCAACATTTTTAATACACGTTGATCATTTTTTTAATACACGGTAACTTTTGTCAGTATACATGAACTTTTTTTTATACACACTGATTTTATTTAAAAGCACATACAATTTTTTTTTCCGAATATCTAGATTCATGAAAAGCCACAACCTTTTTTACTTGAAAAAGACCGAGTAAAACGAAAGAGACAACAACAAAGAAAAACATTCGCGCTAGAGCGGGCCGACCCACCTAGGCGGAGCCTCTCCTAATTGATGCCTATTAGCGTCGAATAGGAGGTCTCATAAAGCTGCACACTTTTTTCCCGAGGGTGGCCATGTATCATGGGAGCTCCTAATCGGCGCTCTAAATGCTGGTTGCCGCTACTGGCGCTCATGTGCCCACGGTTATGGACGGCCCATGTAGAAGATCGTAAGATCGCATTTCACCGGTTTGCCCCCTGGTTACACCATCGCATTCGACCGGTCTTTAAAAAGATACGGAAAAAAAAGTTCATGAATTCAAAAATGCTTGTGTATTTTTTTAAATTCAAGAATTTGAGAAAAAAATTCAATGATTTTTCAAAAGTACATTAAATTTGAAAAAAGTATTCGATTTTGAAAAAGGTTCATCGATTTTGAAAAAAGATCAACAAATTTCAAAAAACAGTTCATATATTTTGAAAGAGATCATCGATTTTTAAAAAGTTTATCGAATTTGAAAAAAGTTCATGAAAAACCAAAATCATGGATTTTGAAACAACATAGTTTACAAAGTCAAAACATCTCATCAATTTTTGTCAAAAAAACATGAATCCGTAAAACATTCAATGAATTTAAAAAAAAGAGTTCATCAATTGTGATAAATTACATATACTCTCAAAAAAGAAATATTAAAAGCAACGAGAAAAAAAGGACAAAGGAAAAAGAAAAGAAATTAAGAAATAAGTAATGAATAAAAGTTGTAACTAATCACATTTGAGTGGGTTGCCTTGTTGCCTACCGTGGCTAGCATTATAGGAGGAGGGCGTGGGTTTGAATCATACCCCTCGCCCCTCACTGTTTTGGGTTTAAAACAGAAAAAATGTAGATGGGCCGGCCGAGCGCTAAGGTGGGGAGGGGGGGGGGGGGGGTTACGGCCATTTGCAAAATATACCGTAACAGCCGCCTTAAGAACCGTATAGGAAATGCCTATATCGCTGCTGCGAGATCAAAGAAGGCGCCTTCTCGTCGCTACTATTAAGCCGGTCCAATCCACTCCCTATATATTAATCCGTTTATCTTTACTTTGTTTTTATTTTATTCATACTTTGTAAAGAAATATTCTAAAAGTATATATTCCAGAAACTTAAAATTATTTTAAAATTTTAAAACTGTGAATTTGAAAAATGTCAATGTAGTGTAAAAGATTCGGTAGCATTGTTTTAAAAAATGTTGACAACACTCAAAAAAAAAATCGTGCCAGTGAATGAATGTTCACACATTTAATAAAAATGCATGTGACATTTTAAAGGAATTATACAATATAAGAAAATGTTTGTGTAATTCCAAAAATGTTTTGTAACATTAAAAATGTATGTTAAATTTAAAAAATGTTATATAAAATTTAGACACATGTTCGGATAGTTTTATAAAATGTATCATTTGAAATAATATTTCAGTGTTTACTTGAAAAATGGTTTACATGTACTTGAAAAAAAATGTTCAAAAACATGTATTTCAAAAAATGATAATCATGTATACCTTCACCTTGTTGTTGGCCTCCTTCTCCGGGTGTGATTCGTCCTGAAGACTCATCTTCCTCAAGTCCTCCCATCCAACCGACACCACCTCATCCAAGTTAGGAAAAGGGATGATGCAGATGGAGGTTGAAGAAGGCTTGTTGCTCATGGCAGCGTGTGTGTTCTTCACCTATAGCTACAACTTTTGGAGAAAATGGCAAGCAAGAGAGACTTGAGATTAGATTGGTTTTTGGCCAAGGGACATGCCCACTCGACCTTTTTATAAAGGTTTGGAACCCATATAATATCAAGATTAGGCACATAGAGTTAGGGAGAAGAGATCAAAATAAAATCAGGAAAGAATCGCGGTAACAGATCAATTGACGACCATCCATACGAGCGGGGGAGCTCGTATGGACGGTTGTATGACCTGCTGCCGGGCCCATTCTCTCTTTTTTTATATGCATGCTGCTTCGGTTGATCCATGCGACCGTGCATACGAACATCAGTGCTCGCATGGTACACCATCTTTGATTCCGTTGCCGAATTGTTTGTCATCGAAGAAGCATACGAGCACCCATACGACCATTCGTCTTTCGCTCTGTTTTCGTCATCATTTTCACTTTCCCTGCATACGAGCGTCCATACGACCGAGTCCTATCATATGATCCACGATCTTTGACTCTATTAACTTCCTCGTCAAAATTTTCCTTAATTTTTTTCTTGAAAAGTTAGTAACGAGAATATCCAACTCCAAGCAAAAACTTAGCGACCCAACGTGAAGTTTAAACAGGTCTAACTCAAGAAAAATTAAACTTATAACTTAAACTCCTATTCACATCTATAACACAACATTACTATGTTATACCTTCTCTTTTTCTTCCAAAAACTTCAGGTTCCTCAATCGTGATGAAACTTACCTCTCCTACTTCAAGTTCTTCGTTTTGTTCATCACCGAGGTATAACTTTAAGGGTTGACCGCTTACGATCCATGGTGCATATTTTCGTCCTTTCAAGCGAACAACCCTGAAATTGTAAACTTCTTTGATATCGTATGGCCCTTCCCTACGAGACCCGAGCTTTCCAAAACCAACTTAAGACGAGAGTTAAATAGGAGGATTTCGTCCCCAACAGTAAAAGTCCATTTCAAGATCTTTCGATCATGCCACATCTTAACTTTTTCTTTCAACAAACAAGCACTCTGATAAGCACTATTCCGGAGCTCCCCTAAGGCATGCATATCTAGTAGTCTCTTCCCTCTTGCTTCCTTAAGATTAAAGTTTAATTTTTGACCGCCAATAAGCTCTATGCTCTAACTCTAAGGGTAAATGTCCTGCCTTACCGTAGACCATCTTGTATAGTGTCATACCCATAGGATTTTTATAGGCGGTGTGATAGGACCAAAGGGTCTCATTTAACTTCCTTGCCCAATCCCTTCTGGACTTATGCATCATCTTTTGTAATATTTTCTTTACCTCTCGGTTTGAGAGCTCGACTTGGCCACTTGCTTGGGGGTTATATGGAGAAGCTATTATGGGAGTAACTCCATACTTATGAATGACCCTCCTGAAAATCCCTTGTATAAAATGGGATCCACCGTCATTAATAAGCACTTTAGATACTCCAAACTTGGGAAGGATGATGTCCTTTATCATCTTTAGTGAGGTAGGGGCGTCGTCGTGGTGTGTAGGGATTGCTTCAATCCACTTGGTAATATAATATACAACCACAATAATATGAGTGTACCCATAGGAGCCCGAAAATGGTCCCAAATAATCTAAGCCCCAAACATCAAAAGGTTCACAAACTAGATTATAATCCATCGACATTTCTTGTCGTCTACCTATATTATCTTGTGACGCGCATCACAACTATTAATGAACATGTGGGCATCCTTGAAGACTATAGGCCAATAAAACCTGATTAGAGTACTTTGGTGGCAGTTCGGTCCCGAGCATGATGTCTTGCATACGGGCTGCTATGGCACTTATAGAGAATGGCTTTCATCTCGTGCTCTGGAACACACTGCCTAATCATGTTATTGGGCCCATGCTAATGGAGAAAAGGATCATCCCATACGTAGTACTTCAACTCACTAAAGAATTTCTTACAAGAAAGTTAGCATAATCTGCAAGCCATGGTTTTATTTTCCTACAAGAAAGTTAGCTTAATCTACAAACCAAGGTTCTATTTTCTTTATCATAGCCATACTCTCACCTGGAAAGGACTCGTTTTATCGCAACAGGGTCATAAGGTATCCTCTCCATACGCGATAGATGATCGGTCACTGGGTTGTCTTCGCCTCTTCAGTCTACTATCTGCAAATCAAACTCTTGAAGCAACAATATCCATCAAATCAAACGAGGCTTGGTGTCCTTCTTTGTAAGAAGATAACGCAAGGAACGGTGACCTGTGTGGGCTATCACTTTAGATTTAATAATGTAAGGTGTAAATTTATCAAAGGGAAAGCCAATAGCAATCAATTCTTCCTAAGTTGTGTCTAAGTGTTTCTGATCATCTTCCACACTCCTGCTAGCATAAAAGACAATGCTAAGTTTTTATCATCATGTTGTCCGAGAACAACTCCTATAGCATAATTCGTAGCATCACACATTATCTAAAAAACGTTCATCCCATTTTGGGGGTTGGATGATTGGAGCGATGATCACTGCATCTCTTAGTCTTGCATATGCTTGGACACAACTCCTGCCAAAAGAACACGACACATCTTCCTGCAACACTTCAGTTAGTGGCTTTGAAATATCTTTAATAAAACTCATGTAGAAGCTAGCATGACCCATAAAATTTGCATTCCTTTGACATCTTGTGGGTAAGGTAGATTTTCTCTTACCTCGATTCCCTCCTAATTGATTTCGATGCTCTTACCAGAGATTCTATGCCCCAGGACTACTCCTTGAGTAACCATGAAGTAACTCTTCTACCAATTTAGTACAAAACCTTTGTGAGATTATAGAGACAAGGATCAAATGACGTGCCTTGGGCAGAAAAATTGTCCATGAACACTTCAACGATTTTATCTATGAAATCAAGAATTTTTTTGGGATGCACTTCTAGAAAGAAGGTGGCTCATTGCACAAGCCAAAAGGCATTCTTCGATAAGCATAAGTACCACAAGGACAAGTGAAAGTAGTTTTCTCTTAGTCTTCTGGTAGAATATGTGTGAGTGAAAATCCCAAGTATCCATCAAGATAGCAAAAATAAGGGTTGTTAGCCAACCTCTCCAATATTTCATTTATGAATGGTAGTGGGCAGTCGTCCTTCCTAGTCCATTTATTTGATTTCCTAAAATCAACACACATTCCATATCCAATAATGGCCCTAATGGGGACTAGGTCATTATTTTCATTAGCAACCATAGAAATTCCTCCCTTCTTGGGAATAGAATGGACTGGACTAACCCACTTCCTATCAGAGATGGGATAAATTACTCCAGCATCAGGAGTCAGATTACCTCTTCTCTTACCACATTCTTGGATTGAGGGTGTAGCCTTCTATGACCTTCAGTTACCGGCTTGGCTCCCTCTTCAATAGGAATATCATGAGAATAAATAGAAGGATCTATTCCTCTCACATCTTTCATTGGATATTCGAATGCTTTATGGTGTCTTGATAGAACCGCCAATAGTTTTCCTTCTCGTTTCCTGAAAGGTTAGCATTAATAATAATAGGAAAATTTTCAGTTCTATCCATAAATTAGTACCTCAGTCCCTTAGATAAGGGTTTAACAATAGGAGGGGGTGATTTCTCATCTCCTTCTCCTCATTCTCAAATAGAGATTCGGGTTTCACCAACACCCTTTCAACTTTATCGTCTCGCGTTTGAAGAAGAATTTCAGCTAATTGATTTAACTTCATGTCTTCTTTGTCCCAGGACTCTTTGTTCTACTGCTTGTTCATTACAACAAAGAAGGGATATTTAATCATCCCCTCACCCCACTTCATGGAGATAGTTTTCTTTTTTATATATGCCCCTGCAACATTTAGAAAAGAGGTTCCTAAGACAATAGGATATTATTTATCCTCTGTAATCATTAACACACAAATATAAATAGGATATTTTAGTGAACCGATAATAATGTTGACATCCTTGAGGATGCCACAAGGTGCTCTATCGGTCTTGTCTACAAGCTTAATAACCACATCATTTGGCTCAAGAGTATGTTGATATGTCCTAAAAGTATATAATTTTCCAAACATGTTTGCTCTTGTTTTGGTCTCTAATTTTCATGATTTGAATGAAACTAACCCGGACTAACGATTTTTTTAGCAGAACTACCATGGTGTTGTTTTTTCTGTAGAAATAGAAGTTCTCGGAATTGGACGAAATTTTATGGAGAATTGTTTCGGAATATATCATGATGCAAAGAACTACAAGAGGGGGGCCACCAGGGAGCCACAAGCTCCAGGGGCGCCACGTGAGCTTGTGGACCCCACGAGCATCCGGCTGACCTAATTCCACCTCTACATATACCATCGTCCCGAGGAAAAACTCAGAGAGAGTTTCACCGCGTTTTACGATATGGAGCCGCCGTCAACTCCTTTTCTTCTCCAGGAGGCCAGATCTGGAGTCCGTTTGGGGCTCCAGAGAGGGAAAATCATCGTCGTCGTCATCGACAACCCTTCTTCATCAGCAACCTCATGATGCTCACCACCGGGAGTGAGTAATCTCATCATAGGCATACTGGAGGTAGATGGAGATGGATGAAATTCGTCATGTAATCGAGTCAATTTTTAGTGCTTCATCCCTGGTATCCAATGTTTTGAGATTATTGTTGCTATTGTTGGGAAATGTAGTATAAACAAAATCGCCCTACGATCAACCAGGAACACTATGAAGATATAATAACAGTTGGGATCCGATTGTTACCAACTCCGAGTTGCAGTGAAAGAAGACGAGTCTATGTAGATCGCTGATGAAGTCCCTCGAACCGTAGATGAACAATCCCACGGTGTAGCGACCTAGCCCAAATTGATCGGTGCCTCTGTGCTTTCTGTGCCATCCCTGGATCAGTATGCTGGCACACACAATACTTCGATGAAATACCATAACATCATATGTAAAAGAAATACCATAGATCCAGAGTATACCTTATATATCACAACGGAAACAAAGCATATGGGTGTGGAGTCCCATCAACGCCAACGGCAAGTTGAGTGTCGACCGTAACCCTATATCATAACTCTTACTCGTCGTAGAAATATCTGCAACATGATAAGTTGCAACCATGTAGGTCAACACATTGAATGTACCGGCAAGATCACTGATAAGAATAAAATGAATATAACTCTATCACTACATGCAAATTTGGCTGTGGAGGCTCTAAGTCTGAGTTTTTGCATAAAAGCTGATTATCCTAGAACAAAGGAATCAATTGAAATTACTACAAAGTTGGTGGCATTAATGAGATGGTTCCGCCAACCAAAATCGCATATCCCAAAGTCATCATTAAAACCCATTAATCAAGTCTTCAACCATAATTCGCTTTTAATGCAGTGTTGAGAGTTCCGAGATAGATCCAATTCTAGAGGCTTAGAATTGTCTATAACCGGGGACACGACTAATCGATTAGTTTAATTCTCTGTAGAGATTTGTGCTCTTTACCCTCAAGATTCGATTCCCTCTGTTGACGTTCTCACACTGCTTGGTGTTTGAGAATCAGATGAATGAAACATGGTCTTCCAGATAGTTCCTCTGACCGCTGCCCCAATCCTACTGTTCGTCTACATCTGCTGGTAACCGTCTAGTCAGAGTCACAACTAAGGTCAACCAAGCCAGAGCCCATATTGACGTGTGGTTGCACGGTAAGCTTCCGGTCTTGAAGTATTCACCCGTCTCTTTGAACCTAGGTGGCAGTCCGTCGGGTAATCACAGGTAGAAACCAGGACCCCCTAGGCAAATCCTAACAAGTACCGAGCAAATCCTGAAAACAGGTACCCTAGGCAAGTCCTAATAGGTGCCATGCAACCAATCCACCTAGAGGTACTTTGAAAAGTTGTGTTGAGTCATGAAGTCACTCCAGTTGTCATCATCAGTCTTGAGGTTGTTGTCATCAAAATATAATTCATCACTCTCACAACTTCCATTAACACTCATACCAATCCCCGTCTACTAAGCATGACAAAAGAAATAAATACCGTTCCCCGGGCTTAGTAACAATGTACGTTGGGTTCCTACCTCATGATACTAATCAATACTAAAATTTCCAATTACCTACTTGAGCATGCATGGTGGAAAAGTTGGATACTACAATGCAATAAAATATGAATATTGTGAAAATCATGGTCAAAGTGAACTTGCCTGGTATAGTTGATGAAGTTTTATGGCTCTGAGAAATGTCCTGATAGTACTATTCGTCACTCTCCGGGGGATCTATATTAATCACACAATTGTACTTATATAAGCATTCACTCTAGCAAGCATTCTATCAATCAAAATAACAACCAACAAATAAACGCAACAAACAAAACTATAATGAAATCAAAGAAACCAAATGAAAATCAAAAGAAAACTAAAGGAAACTATAAACTTAACAACTAAACAAAAGTAGTTTATGTCCTAATTAATGTTTTAATAGAAAATAAAATACTAAACTAATAAATAATCAGAAAGTAATTCACTAAATTAATAACTAGCAAAAAGAACTAGTTAAAAGCTATTATAAAACTCTAGTTATGACCAAAACAAATTTTAATACAAAATAGTAGCAAAAATAATTTTAAAAACTCATAAAATTGTCTACTGTTGTCTAACAGAAACATATGATAATTTGTCAAAAATGACAAAATTAAATAATTAAAAACAATTAAAAACAAAAGATTAGATTAAGAATAAAGCAAAACTATAACCAAAACAGTAATGTTTTTGATTCAAACAAATTTTAAATTAATCTAAAAGTAATTTGTGAAACCCTACTGGTTAGAAAAAATATAAAGTGACAACTAGCAAAAAGAATCAACTAAAACCTTTTTTTAATAGAAGTTATAAGCAATTTAGGGTTGAAAGCAAATCTGCCTAAATTCAAATTTAAAATTTTCAAATATGAAAACTTTTGGGCCCTACAAAAACTACATAATTTTCTAAAACTCTAGCAGTTGGAATCGCTTAAATTGGATTTAAAACATAAAATAAATAAGCAAAACAAAATTGAAACTAAATGTCTAAAATTAAACAGAAACGAAAATAAACAGAAAAGCTACGCGTCGGCTAGTGGACACGTGGCAGATCGTGAGTGGTTGGAGGTGGGCGCTGCTGCTACTAACAGGCGGACGACCGACGCATAAAAGAAAAATGATTCACGTTTAAACGTTCTAATCTGGGCTGTTTTGTCTAGATCAGACGGTGGTGGGGATCTCCGGTGACTTACATAGGTGGGTGGAGTTCTCCGGCGAAGCTCGACGGCGGCGGTAGCTTCGGTCTTCGTCGACGGGGCGCCTCTGGTGGTCCTCGAGCTCGGGGAAGACGTCGGGGCGATGAAGTTGAGGACGGCGGTCCTCCTGGTGGTCTCAGGTGAGGGTTAGGAGGGCTGGAGCGACGCTGGCGCGGTAATGGCGATGGCGTACAGTGGGTGCGATGGCGAGCAATTCCGGCAGCGAGAGGGCAAGGGCGAGAGGGATTTGTGAGGGGTTTGGTCGAGGGGAGGCTGGGTATTTATAGGGGAGCGGTCTTGAGGCAGGGGGCGCGCTAGAATGGAAGGGAACCGCGACATGATTTGATTTCGTCGAAGCTCCGGCAGCGAGAAGGAAAGTGAGTGATACGTCTCCAACGTATCTATAATTTTTGATTGTTCCATGCTGTTATATTATCATTCTTGGATGTTTTATAATTATTTTATAGCAACTTTATATCATTTTTAGGACTAACCTATTGACATAGTGCCAAGTGCCAGTTGCTGTTTTTTTGCTTGTTTTTTACTTCGCAGAATATCAGTACCAAACGAAGTCCAATTGCCCCGAAACTTTTTGGAGATTTTTTTGGAATAGAAGACAACTTGGGAGCCAAGGAAGCACCTGGGAGGATGCCTGTGGGGCCCAGAAGACACCATGGCGCGCCAGAGGCCCCCGGCACGCCCTGGTGGGTTGTGGGACCCACGGAGGTCTCCTCCATCGCCTCTGAGCTCTATAAATACCCAAATATTCCATAAACCCTAGAGGAGTCGACAAAAACACTTCCAGCCGCCGCAAGTTCCAGAACCGCGAGATCCAATCTAACACCATCACAGAGGGGTTCATCATCCTCATTGGTGCCTCTCCGATGATGCGTGAGTAGTCCACCATAGACCTACGGGTCCATAGGCAGTAGCTAGATGGCTTTCTCTCTCCCTTTTGGTTCTCAATACAATGGTCTCTTGGAGATCTATTTGATGTAATGACTTTTTTGCGGTGTGTTTGTTGGGATCCAATGAATTTTGAGTTCATGATCAGTTTCTATCCATGAATACTATTTGAGTCTTCTTTGATCTCTTATATGCATGATTATTTATAGCCTCGTATTACTTCTTTGAATCTTTGGTTTAGTTAGGCCAAGTAGATCGATTTTTCTTGCCATGGGAAGAGGTGCTTTGTGATGGGTTCGATCTTGTGGTGTCCTCTCCCAGTGACAGAAGGGGAAGCAAGGCACGCATGTATCGTTGCCATTAAGGATAACAATATGGGGTATATTCCTACATGAATATATCTTGTCTACATCATGTCATTGTTTTTATTGCATTACTCCGTTTCTCCATGAACTTAATACACTAGATGCATGCTGGATAGCGGTCGATGTGTGGAGTAATAGTAGTAGATACAAAATTATTTCGGTCTACTAATCTAGGACGTGATGCCTATATATTGATCATCGCCTTGGATATCGTCATGATTATTTGATCTTCTATCAATTGCCCAACACTAATTTGTTTACCCATCGTGTGCTATACTCATGAGAGAAGCCACTAGTGAAACCTACGGCCCCGGGTCTATTCTTTCAACATATTGCTTTCCGATCTATCTTTTGCCGCTTTTGTTTTCAAATCTATTATTCCAAAAACACAAAAATACCTTGCTGCACTTTTTATTTGCTTCTTTTATTTTGTGTTCTTGTGTGATCTATCTATCCAATCTCATACAAACTAATCTATCTTTTTACCGTGGAGATTGACAACCTCTCTTACGCGTCGGGTTGCAAGAATTTGTTCTTTGTGGGTAGGTACCATTTACATAGTGTTGCGTGGTTCTCCTACTGGTTCGATAACCTTGGTTTCATAACTGAGGGAAGTACTTACTGTAGTTGTGCTGCATCATCCCTTCCTCTTTGGGGAAATACCGACGCAGTCTCAAGCCACGTCAATGGAATTTCTGGCGCCGTTACCAGGGAGACATCATCAACATCTATCAGGTTCCTAATCAACAAATCTCATCTCCTTGCAATTTACATTATCTGCCATTTTCCTCTCATTTTCCTCTCCCCCACTTCACAAAAATTTGCCGTTTTATTCGCCCTTTTTTTCATTTGCCTTTTTCTCGTCAGATCTCTTGTTTGCTTGCAATCTTGTTTGGGTAGTCACGATGACTCAAGAAAATACCAAATTGTGTAATTTTTCCAATACCAATAATAATGATTTTATTACTACTCCGATTGCTCCTCCCGTCACTAGTGCGGAGTCTTATGATATTAATGCCGATTTGTTGAATCTTGTCACGAAAGATCATTTTTTTGGTACTCCTTATGAGGATGCCACGTCCCATCTAAACACATTCGTAGAATTGTGTTATATGCAAAAGAAAAAAGATGTGGACAATGATATAGTGAAGTTGAAATTATTTCCTTTTTCTTTGCGGGATCATGCAAAAATTTGGTTTCTTCTTTGCCTTGCAATAGTATCTATTCTTGGGATAAGTGCAAGGATGCTTTTATTACTAAGTATTTTCCGCCCGCGAAAAATATTTCCCTTAGAAATCAAATCATGAATTTTAAGCAACTTGAGCATGAACATGTTGCACAATCTTGGGAAAGAATGAAATTGAAATTGTCCTACTCATGGTTTAAATCTTTGGATGATCATACAAAAAAATTATGCGGGATTGAATTTTGTCTCTAGAAATCTTTTAGATTCCACCGCGGGTGGTACTTTTATGGAAATTACTTTGGGTGAAGCTACTAAATTGCTAGATAATATTATGGCAAATTATTCACAATGGCATACTGAAAGAGCACCTACTAGTAAAAAAGTTAATTCGGTTGAAGAAATTAGTACTTTGAGTGAAAAAGTTGATGCTCTTATGAAGTTGGTTGCTAGTAAAAATGCTCCTATTGATTTTAATGATGTGCCTTTGTCTACTTTTATTGAGCAAAATAGTGATTCCGTAGATGTGAATTTCATCTCGCGAAACAATTTGAATAACAATGCTTATAGAGGTAATTTTAATCCTAGGCCTTTTCTTGGAAATTCCTCTAATAATTATGTCAATTCCTATGGTAATCCTTCTTACAATAATAATAGGAACCCCTCTGATCTTGAGAGTAATATTAAAGAATTTATCAATGCTCAAAAAGTTTTCAATACTACGATAGAAGAAAAGTTGAATAAGATTGACGATATGTCTAGAAGCATTGATAGAATTTCCCATGATGTAAAAAATCTCAAGTTGAAAGCTTTTGCACCTAATATTGATGAATCAATTAAAGCTTTATATGTTTCTTTGGATGAAAGTAATAAAAGAACCGCTATGCTTAGAGCTAAAAGAGAATTTTTAGAAAAAGCGTTTTCTAGTGATTGCTTTCATAAAAATGATGAATATCTTAAAGTGATTGGTGTTTCTTCTATTGATTCCTTGTTTAGTAATATTAAAATTGATGATAAAGGGACTTAAGTAGAGTCAACTTTAGCTAGAAGGCGTCCCAATGATTGGGAGGGTGAAAATCTTGATGAATTTTTTTTTATGAAAGAGGGTTTGGAGAGGTCAAAACTTTAACTAGTGATGTGCCCACTATTTTAGATTGCAACGACTTTAATTATGATAGTTGTTCTTTGAATGAATGTATTTCTTTGTTACAATCCATGATAAATTCACCCCATGCTTATGAACAAAATAAAGCTTTTACTAAACATATTGTTGATGCCATGATGAAATCTTTTAAAGAAAAGTTGGAGTTAGAGATTTCAATTCCTAGAAAATTACATGATGAGTGGGAACCTACCATTAAAGTCAAGATTAAAAATTATGACTGCTTTGCTTTATGTGATTTGGGTGCTAGTGTTTCCACAATTTCCGAAATCTCTATGTGATGTGCTTGGTCTTACAAATATTGAAGAATGTTCTCTTAATTTGCACTTGGCAGATTCTACTATTAAAAAGCCTTTGGGTAGAATTAATGATGTTCTTATTCTTTCAAATAGGAACTATGTGCCCATAGATTTTATTGTTCTTGTTATTGATTGCAACCCGTCTTGCCCCCATTATACTTGGTAGACTGTTTTTACGCACTATAGGTGCCGTGATTGATATGAAAGAAGGCAATATTAAATTTCAATTTCCACTAAGAAAGGGTATGGAACACTTCCCTAGAACAATAATTAAGCCACCATATGAATCAATCATGAGAGCATCCTATGGAGCAAAAACTAAAGATGACAACACTTGAATCTATGCACTATGCCTAGCTAGGGGCGTAAAACGATAGCGCTTGTTGGGAGGCAACCCAATGAATAAAATTTATTTTACCTTTTTGTTTCTGTTTTTGAGTGTTGACACAATTATACTACTGTTATGATTGTGTTTTTATGTTTTAATTAGTGTTTGTGCCAAGTAAAGCCTTTAAGATGACTCACAAGATGAGTAGAAACGATGCTGAATGGGAAACAGAAACTTTGACTCCAGTGCAGGAATTTTCATTTTTTACTGGAGCGTGATAATGAGCAGAAATTTTAACATAGTATTGCTATAAAAATTCTTTACATTGTCCTAATTGTTCATAATTTTTAGAGTTACAGAAGTATGGTTAGAGTACAGATTATTACAGACTTTTCTGTTTTGATAGATTCTGTTTTCGTTGCATTGTGTGCTTGTTTTGATGAATCTATGGTTTGTATTGAAGGGTATAAGCCATGGTAATGTTAAAATACAGTACATATAATGCAATAATAAAATATGAATGGGTTTGAAACAGTATTTAGAGTGGTGATTTGCTTTATTATACTAACGGATCTCACGAAGGTTTTGTTGAGTTTTGTGTGATTGAAGTTTTCAAGTTTTGGGTGAGATCACGATGGATGAAGGAATAAGGAGTGAAAAGAGCCTACGCTTGGGGATGCCCATGGCACCCAAGATAATATTCAAGGAGAAACAAGCAACTAAGCTTGGGGATGCCCGAGTGGCATCCCCTCTTTCTTCTAACGACCATCGGTATTTTACTTGGTGCTATATTTTTATTCGTCACATATCATGAGTTTTGCTTGGAGCGTCTTGTATTATATGAGTCTTTGCTTGATTTGCTTTTTAGTTTGTAACTGTTGGAAATATGCCCTAGAGGCAATAATAAAATGGTTATTATTATATTTCCTTGTTCATGATAAATGTTTATTAT
Organism: Elymus sibiricus; assembly: GCA_039707655.1. Classification (NCBI taxonomy): domain Eukaryota; kingdom Viridiplantae; phylum Streptophyta; class Magnoliopsida; order Poales; family Poaceae; genus Elymus; species Elymus sibiricus. The sequence continues at coordinate 77,912,539 of CM077673.1, forward strand.
CCGTGCTATAATTGTATTGATTGGAAACTCAAATACTTGTGTGGGTACATAGAAAACAATGTGTCCCTAGTAAGCCTCTAATGGACTAGCTCGTCAATGAAAGATGGTTGTGGTTTCCTAGCTATGTACAAGAGTTGTCATTTGATGATGAGATCACATCATTAGGAGAATGCTGTGATGGACAAGACCCAAACTATGAACGTAGCATATGATCGTGTCAGATTATTGCTATTGTTTTCTGCATGTCAAGTATGTATTCCTATGACCATGAGATCATGTAACTCACTGACACCGGAGGAGTACCTTGTGTGTATCAAACGTCACAACGTAACTGGGTGACTATAAAGATGCTCTACAGGTATCTCCGAAGGTGTCTGTTGACTTGGCATGGATCAAGACTGAGATTTGTTACTCCGTGTGACGGAGAGGTATCTCAGGGCCCACTCGGTAATACAACATCACAATGAGCCTTGCAAGCCAAGTGACTAAAGTGTTAGCCACGGGATCTTGTATTACGGAACTAGTAAAGAGACTTGCCGATAACGAGATTGAACTAGGTATGGAGATACCGACGATCGAATCTCGGGCAAGTAACATGTCGATAAACAAAGGGAACAGTGTACGAGATTAACTGAATCCTTGACATAGAGGTTCAACCGATAAAGATCTTCGTAGAATATGTACGAACCAATATGGGCATCTAGGTTCCGCTATTGGTTATTGACCGTAGAGGTGTCTCGGTCATGTCTACATAGTTCTCGAACCCGCAGGGTCTGCACACTTAACGTTCGGTGACGTTTCGGTATTATTGAGTTATGTATGTTGGTGACCGAAGGTTGTTCGGAGTCCCGGATGAGATCCAGGACGTCACGAGGAGCTCCGGAATTGTCCGAAGGTAAAGATTGTTATATAGGAAGTCCCGTTTTGGTCACCGGAAAAGTTTCGGGTATTTCCGGTAGTGTACCGGGAGTGCCGGGAGGGTTCCGGGGGTCCACCGGGAGGGGACCACCCACCCCAGGGGCCACATGGGCCTAGGAGGTGGCGCACCAGCCCCTGGTGAGCTGGGCAACTAGCCCCTAAGGTCCCATGCGCAGGAGGTGGGAGGAGGCCAAGTGGGGAAAGAGTCCTCCCAAGATTCCACCTTCCCTGTGGGGGGAGGACTCTCCCCCTCTGGTTCGGCCGAACCCCTCCTTGGAGGAGGGGCTAGGTCTGCCTCCCCCCTCCCCTTCCTTCTATATATAGTGGAGGTTTGAGGGCAGCCCAACACCTGAAAAGCCACGTGCTACCCTCTCCCTCTAGATTGTCTTCCTCCTCTAGATTAGTTCGGTAGAGCTCGGCGAAGCCCTGCCGGATTAGTTCACCACCACCGCCACCACGCCATTGTGCTGCCGGAGAACTCATCTACCTCTCTGCCCTCACTTGCTGGATCAAGGAGGCGGAGATCGTCATCGAGCTGTACGTGTGCTAAACGCGGAGGTGCCGTCCGTTCGGCACTAGATCGTGATTGGATCGCGGGGCGGCTTGCGATTTTGATCGCGAAGACGTTCGACTATATCAACCGCGTTTCTTGATGCTTTCTGCCTAGAGATCTACAAGGGTATGTGGATCCGATCTCCCCTCTCGTATATGCTCATCTCCATGGATAGATCTTGTATGTGCGTAGGAAATTTTTTGTTTCCCATGCAACGTTCCCCAACGGTGGCATCATGAGCTAGGTCTATGCGTAGATGAGATCACGAGTAGAACACAAAGGAGTTTGTGGGCGTTGATATTCAGATTGCTTCCCTCCTTAGTCTTTTCTTGATTCAGCGGTATTGTGGGATGAAGCGGCCCGGACCAACTTTACTTGCCCACGTACGAGAGACCGGTTCCATCGACTGACATGTAACTTTGTTGCATAAGATGGCTAGCGGGTGTCTGTCTCTCCCACTTTAGTTGAATCGGATTGAACAGAGGCAGTCCTTGTAGAAGGTGAAATAGCAACTTGTATATCACCGTTGTGGTTTTGCGTAGGTAAGAATCGTTCTTGCAAGATACCCATAGCAGCCACGTAAAACATGCAACAACAAATTAGAGGACGTCTAACTTGTTTTTGCAGGGTATGATGTGATATGATATGGCCAGAAACATGATGAGATATATCTGATGTATGAGATGATCATGTTTTGTATAGATTATCACGACTTGCATGTCGATGAGTACGGCAATCGGCAGGAGCCATAGGGTTGTCTTTAATTTATTTTCGCATTTTTGCTTTACTTTATCGCTATGAGTTAGCAATAGTTGTAGAAGCAATAGTTGGCGCGACAACCTCATGGCGACACGTTGATGGAGATCAAGATGATGGAGATCATGGTGCTATGCCGGTGACGATGGAGATCATGCCGGTGCTTTGGACATGAAGATCAAAAGCACAAGTTCATGGCCATATCATGTCACTTATGATTTGCAGGTGATGTTAATCCTTTTATGCATCTTATTTTGCTTAGGACGACGGTAGCATTATAAGGTGACCCCTCACTAAAATTTCAAGATAAAATTGTGTTCTCCCCGAGTGTGCACCGTTGCAAAAGTTCGTCGTTTCGAGACACCACGTGATGATCGGGTGTGATAGACTCTATGTTCGCATACAACGGGTGCAAGCCAGTGTTGCACATGCGGAACACTCGGGTTAAACTTGACGAGCCTAGCATGTACATACATGGCCTCGGAACACAAGAGACCGAAAGGTCGAACATGAGTCATATAGTAGATATGATCAACATGGAGATGTTCACCATTGAACCACCTCATCTCACATGATGATCGGACTTGGGTTGGTGAATTTGGATCATGTAGCACTCGGATGACCGGAGGGATGTCAATTTGAGTGGGAGTTTTTTAAGTATTATGATTAACTAAACTCATTATCCCGAACAATAGTCTAAGTTGTCTTTGCAAATTTTATGTTGTAGATCAATGGCTCGCGCAGTAGTTCCCCTGAATTTCAATGCGTTCCTAGAGAAAGCTAAGCTGAAAGATGATGGAAGTAACTTTGTAGACTGGTCCCGTAATCTGAGGATTATCCTCACGGCTTCCCAAAAGGCTTATGTCCTTGATGCCCCGCTCGGTGAGCCACCCGATCCAGTGCCGTCTCCAGACGTTGCAAACACCTGGCAGTCGCGTTCGGATGATTACTCAATAGTTCAGTGTGCTATGCTGTATGGCTTAGAGCCGGGACTTCAAAGGCATTTTGAACGTCATGGAGCATATGAGATGTTCCAGGAGTTGAAGTTTATCTTTGAGAAGAATGCCCGGATCGAGAGGCATGAGACCTCCGATAAATTCTATGCTTGCAAAATGGAGGAGAACGGGTCTATCAGTGAACACATACTCAGAATGTCTGGGTATTCCAACCGTCTGGCTGAGTTGGGAATTGCCCTCCCGCCGAAGGCGATCACTGACAGAGTTCTTCAATCACTTCCACCTAGCTACAAGAGCTTTGTGTTGAACTATAACATGCAAGGGATGAACAAGTCAGTCGCCAAGCTGTTTGCGATGCTGAAAGTCGCTGAGTCTGAAATTCAGAAGGAGCATCAAGTGTTGATGGTCAATAAAACCACTAGTTTTAAGAAAAATGGCAAGGGCAAGAAGGGTAACTCTAAGAAGAGTGGCAAAGCAGTTGCCCCTCCCGTGAAGAAACCCATGGCTGGACCCAAGCCAGAAACTGAGTGCTTTCATTGCAAGGGTACTGGCCACTGGAAGCGGAACTGCCCCAAGTATCTGGCCGACAAAAAGGCAGCCAACACCAAACAAGGTATATATGATATACATGTTATTGATGTGTACCTTACCAACTCTCGTTATAGTGCCTGGGTATTTGATACCGGTTCGGTTGCTCACATTTGCAACTCAAAACAGGAACTGTGGAATAGACGGAGGCTGGCAAAGGACGAAGTGACGATGCGCGTGGGAAATGGTTCCAAGGTTGATGTGATCGCCGTCGGCACTATCGCTCTTTGATTACCATCGGGATTAGTGATGAACCTAAATAATTGTTATTTAGTACATGCGTTAAGCATGAACATTATATCTGGATCTTGTTTATTGCGAGACGGTTACTCATTTAAATCAGAGAATAATGGTTGTTCTATTTATATGAGTAAAATCTTTTATGGTCATGCACCCATTGTGAGGGGTTTATTCTTGTTGAATCTCGATAGTGATGATACACATGTTCATAACATTGATGCCAAAAGATGTAGAGTAGATAATGATAGCACCACTTTCTTGTGGCACTGCCGCTTAGGTCATATTGGTGTAAAACGCATGAAGAAACTCCATGCTGATGGCCTTTTGGAGTCACTTGATTTTGAATCACTTGACACATGTGAACCATGCCTCATGGGCAAGATGACCAAGACCCCGTTCTCTGGAACAATGGAACGGGCAAGTGACTTGTTGGAGATCATACATACTGATGTGTGCGGTCCGATGAGCATAGAGGCGCGCGGTGGATATCGTTATTTTCTCACCTTCACCGATGACTTAAGTAGATATGGGTATATTTACTTAATGAAACATAAGTCTGAAACGTTTGAAAAGTTCAAGCAATTTCAGAGTGAAGTTGAGAATCATCGTAACAAGAAGTTTAAATTCCTACGATCTGATCGAGGAGGAGAATATCTGAGTTATGAGTTTGGCAATCACTTAAGACAATGTGGAATTGTTTCACAGTTGACGCCACCTGGAACACCACAGCGTAATGGTGTGTCCGAATGTCGTAATCGAACCTTATTGGATATGGTGCGGTCTATGATGTCTCTTGCCGATTTGCCACTATCATTTTGGGGTTATGCGTTAGAGACAGCTGCATTCACTTTAAATAGGGCACCATCTAAATCTGTTGAGACGACGCCGTATGAACTAAGGTTTGGCAAGAAACCAAAGTTGTCATTTCTTAAAGTTTGGGGATGTGATGCTTATGTCAAAAAGCTTCATCCTGAAAAGCTGGAACCCAAAGCGGAGAAATGCGTCTTCATAGGATACCCAAAAGAGACGGTTGGGTACACCTTCTATCTCAGATCCGAAGGCAAAGTGTTTGTCGCTAAGAATGGGTCATTTCTTGAGAAAGAGTTTCTCTCGAAAGAATTGAGTGGGAGAAAGATAGAACTTGATGAGGTTGTTGAACCTTCACTTCAACCAGAGAGTAGCGCAGTGCAGAAAGATGTTTCTGTGGAGCCTACGTCAGTTGAAGAGGAAGCTAATGATAGTGATCATGAAGCTTCGGATCAAGTTACTGTCAAACCTCGTAGGTCGACAAGGGCACGTACTGCTCCTGAATGGTACGGTAACCCTGTCTTGGAGGTCATGTTGTTGGACAACGATGAACCTACGAGCTATGGAGAAGCGATGGTGGGCCCGGATTCTGACAAATGGTTAGAGGCCATGAAATCCGAGAAAGGATCCATGTATGAAAACAAAGTGTGGACTTTGGAAGTATTACCTGAAGGGCGAAAGGCCATTCAGAATAAATGGATCTTTAAGAGGAAGACGGACGCGGACGGTAATGTCACCGTCTATAAAGCTCGACTTGTGGCAAAGGGTTTTTCACAAGTTCAAGGAATTGACTACGATGAGACTTTCTCTCCCGTAGTGATGCTTAAGTCCGTCAGAATCATGTTAGCAATAGCTGCATTTTTCGATTATGAAATTTGGCAGATGGATGTCAAAATAGCGTTCCTCAATGGTTTCCTCGAGGAAGAGTTGTATATGATGTAACCAGAAGGTTTTGTCAATCCAGAGAATGGTGAAAAAGTTTGCAAGCTCCAGCGATCCATTTATGGACTGGTGCAGGCATCTCGAAGTTGGAATAAGCGCTTTGATGAGGTGATCAAAGCGTTTGGGTTTATAAAAGTTTATGGAGAAGCTTGTATTTACAAGAAAGTGAGTGGGAGCTCTATAGTGTTTCTAGTTTTATATGTGGATGACATATTGCTGATTGGAAACAATATAGAATTTTGGGAAAGCGTGAAGGAATATTTGAACAAGAGTTTTTCAATGAAGGACCTAGGAGAAGCTGCTTTCATATTAGGCATCAAGATCTATAGAGATAGATCGAGACGCTTAATAGGACTTTCACAGAGCACATACCTTGATAAAGTTTTGAAGAAGTTCAAAATGGATCAGTCCAAGAAAGGGTTCTTGCATGTATTACAAGGTGTGAAGTTGAGTAAGACTCAATGCCCAGTGACTGCAGAGGATAGAGAAAAGATGAGTGTAATCCCCTATGCTTCAGCCATAGGCTCTGTCATGTATGCAATGCTGTGCACAAGACCAGACGTCAACCTTGCCATAAGTATGACCGGAAGGTTTCAAAGTAATCCAGGAGTGGATCACTGGACGGTGGTCAAGAATATCCTAAAGTACCTGAAAAGGACTAAGGAAATGTTTCTCATTTTTGGAGGTGATCAAGACCTCGTCGTAAAGGGTTACGTCGATGCAAGCTTTGACACTGATCCGGATGACTCTAAGTCTCAAACCGGATACGTATTTATTCTCAATGGAGGAGTGGTAAGCTGGTGCAGTTCCAAGCAAAGCGTGGTAGCTGATTCTACATGCGAAGCGGAGTACATAGCTGCCTCGGAGGCAGCGAAGGAAGGTGTCTGGATGAAGCAGTTCATGACGGATCTTGGAGTTGTGCCCAGTGCACTGAACCCAATGACTCTGTTCTGTGACAACACTGGTGCCATTGCTCTAGCCAAGGAACCAAGGTTTCACACGAGGACCAGACACATAACGCGACGCTTCAATTCCATTCTCGATTACATCGAGGAGGGTGACATAAATATTTGCAAAGTACATATGGATCTGAATATTGTAGATCCGTTAACTAAGCCTCTTCCACAAGGGAAACATGATCAACACCAGAACTGTATGGTGTTAGATTCATTACAATGTAAATCACATAGTGATGTGAGCTAGATTATTGACTCTAGTGCAAGTGGGAGACTGTTGGAAATATGCCCTAGAGGCAATAATAAAATGATTATTATTATATTTCCTTGTTCATGATAAATGTTTATTATCCGTGCTATAATTGTATTGATTGGAAACTCAAATACATGTGTGGGTATATAGACAACAATGTGTCCCTAGTAAGCCTCTAATGGACTGGCTCGTCAATCAAAGATGGATGTGGTTTCCTAGCCATGGACAAGAGTTGTCATTTGATGATGAGATCACATCATTAGGAGAATGATGTGATGGACAAGACCCAAACTATGAACGTAGCATATGATCGTGTCAGTTTATTGCTATTGTTTTCTGCATGTCAAGTATGTGTTCCTATGACCATGAGATCATGTAACTCACTAACACCGGAGGAGTACCTTGTGTGTATCAAACGTCACAATGTAACTGGGTGACTATAAAGATGCTCTACAGGTATCTCCGAAGGTGTCTGTTGACTTGGCATGATTCAAGACTGGGATTTGTTACTCCGTGTGACGGAGAGGTATCTCAGGGCCCACTCGGTAATACAACATCACAATGGGCCTTGCAAGCAAAGTGACTAAAGTGTTAGCCACGAGATCTTGTATTACGGAACGAGTAAAGAGACTTGCCGGTAACGAGATTGAACTAGGTATAGAGATACCGACGATCGAATCTCGGGCAAGTAACATACTGATAAACAAAGGGAACAGCGTACGGGATTAACTGAATCCTTGACATAGAGGTTCAACCGATAAAGATCTTCGTAGAATATGTAGGAACCAACATGGGCATCCAGGTTCCGCTATTGGTTATTTACCGTAGAGGTGTCTCGGTCATGTCTACATAGTTCTCGAACCCGCAGGGTCTACACACTTAACGTTCGGTGACGTTTCGGTATTATTGAGTTATGTATGCTGGGGACCGAAGGTTGTTCGGAGTCCCGGATGAGATCCAGGACGTCACGAGGAGCTCCGGAATGGTCCGGAGGTAAAGATTGATATATAGGAAGTCTCGTTTTGGTCACCGGAAAAGTTTCGGTTATTTCTGGTAGTGTACCGGGAGTGCCGGGAGGGTTCCGGGGGTCCACCGGGAGGGGCCCACTCACCCCAGGGGCCACATGGGACTAGGAGGTGGCGCACCAGTCCCTGGTGAGCTGGGCAACCAGCCCCTAAGGGCCCATGCGCAGGAGGTGGGAGGAGGCCAAGTGGGGAAAGAGTCCTCCCAAGATTCCACCTTCCTTGTGGGGGGAGGACTCCCCCCCTCTGGTTCGGCCGAACCCCTCCTTGGAGGAGGGGATAGGGCTGCCTCCCCCCTCCCCTTCCTCCTATATATAGTGGAGGTTTGAGGGCAGCCCAGCACCTCAAAAGCCACGTGCTGCCCTCTCCCCTCTAGATTGTCTTCCTCCTCTAGATTAGTTCGGTAGAGCTCGGCGAAGCCCTGCCAGATTAGTTCACCACCACCGCCACCATGCCGTTGTGCTATCGGAGAACTCATCTACCTCTCCGCCCTCGCTTGCTGGATCAAGGAGGCAGAGATCGTCATCGAGCTGTACGTGTGCTGAATGCGGAGGTGCCGTCCGTTCGGCGCTAGATCGTGATTGGATCGCGGGACGGCTTGCGATTTGGATCGCGAAGACGTTCGACTACATCAACCGCGTTTCTTAACGCTTTCCGCTTAGCAATCTACAAGGGTATGTGGATCTGATCTCCCCTCTCGTAGATGCTCATCTCCATGGATAGATCTTGTATGTGCGTAGGAATTTTTTTGTTTCCATGCAACGTTCCCCAACAGTAACATGTATCCTTGCTGGACATACCTATTTGAGAGAGCCAAAATTATGCTATGATTTGTTAGAATTGCTCTATATGCTTCACTTAAATTTTTTTGAGCTATGGAATTGCTCTAGTGCTTCACTTATATCTTTTTGAGCACGGTGTGCTTTAAATTTTTGAAGAAATACTCTCATGCTTCACTTAGATTAATTTGAGAGTTAGTAAATTTTGAAGAAATTCTCTCATGCTTCACTTATATTATTTTGAGAGATGAAATTTTTATGCTCATGTTCTTCACTTAAATTTATTTGAGCTTGTCAAAAGCAACGGCAATATATGAAACTAGTCCCAAAGTGATAGATATTCAAGAGGGATATAATAAAAACTTTCATGAAGATCATTGGACAAATTAAACTTGATTCCTTGTAATAGTTTTGAGACATGATGATAGTAATATGTGAGTCATGTTGGTGAGTAATTATGCTTTAGTAAGAATATTGGTGTTAAGGTTTGTGATTCCCTATGCAAGCACAAAATTCAATAGTTATGCAATGAAATTACATCCTACTTATGATGCATTATTCGGTGTTAGTTATGCTTAATGCCCGTTTATGTGAATTTTCGTTTCTTGGTTGGTTGCTTCTCAATCTACGATGATGCGTGAGTAGTCCACCATAGACCTACGGGTCCATAGGCAGTGCTAGATGGCTTTCTCTCTCCCTTTTGATTCTCAATACAATGGTCTCTTGGAGATCTATTTGATGTAACGACTTTTTGCGGTGTGTTTGTTGGGATCCGATGAATTTTGAGCTCATGATCAGTTTCTATCCATGAATATTATTTGAGTCTTCTTTGATCTCTTATATGCATGATTATTTATAGCCTTGTATTTCTTCTTCGAATCTTTGGTTTAGTTAGGCCAGCTAGATCGATTTTTCTTGCCATGGGAAGAGGTGCTTTGTGATGGGTTCGATCTTGCGGTGTCCTCTCCTAGTGGCAGAAGGGGCAGCGAGGCACGCATGTATCGTTGCCATTAAGGATAACAAGATGGGGTCTATTCCTACATGAATAGATCTTGTCTACATCATGTCATCGTTCTTATTGCATTACTCCATTTCTCCATGAACTTAATACACTAGATGCCAGCTGGATAGCGGTCGATGTGTGGAGTAATAGTAGTAGATGCAGAATCGTTTTGGTCTACTAATCTTGGACGTGATGCCTATATATTAATCATCACCTTGGACATCGTCATGATTATTTGATCTTCTATCAATTGCCCAACAGTAATTTGTTTACCCACCGTGTGCTATACTCATGAGAGAAGCCACTAGTGAAACCTACGGTCCCCGGGTCTATTCTTTCAACATATTGCTTTTCAATCTATCTTTTGCCTCTTTTGTTTTCAGATCTATTATTCCAAAAACCCAAAATTACCTTGCTGCACTTTTTATTTTCTTCTTTTATTTTGTGTTCTTGTGTGATCTATCTATCCAATCTCATACAAACTAATCTATCTTTTTACCGTGGAGAGATTGACAACCTCTCTTACGCGTCGGGTTGCAAGTATTTGTTCTTTGTGTGCAGGTACCGTTTACATAGTGTTGCATGGTTCTCCTACTGGTTTGATATCCTTGGTTTCATAACTGAGGGAAATACTTATTGTAGCTATGTTGCATCATCCCTTCCTTTTTGGGGAAATACCGACGCAGTCTCAAGCCACGTTAGTGAGCGCGTGGAGATTTGGTCGGACGGTGGGTCCCACGCGCATTGAGGGAGAGAGGGAAAGGAAAGGCGTGGGCGGCCGATTTGATACCGATTCGGTGCGGGCGCGCACTGGAGAAGGTCGTGGCCTACATGGGTTTTGACCATTTTTACTTTTAAAATAAAACAAACAAAATAAAAAAGAAGAAAATGAACTAAATAAAAGATTTATATAGACATATTATATATCAAAAAATTTAGCAAAAAATTTCCTAAAACATGACCGTATTTTCCTGGCGAAATAAAATACTTTAAAAAAATATTTGAAAATTTCCAAAATGAGTTTGAATTGGATTTCAAATATTTTCCAAATACTTTTCCATTTTCCTTTTTCAAATACATTTCAAATTGTCTCTGAGTTTTGAAGGGTCGTATTTCTTCTTTTTTTTGAAAGTTTACCAGAGGATTTGAAAATATTTAAACTAAATTTTGAATAAGATTTCAAATGTAAAATGGAAAGGTTCATAAAAATTAATTGAAAGTGCTTCCCATTGAAAGTTAAAAGCCTTCAATATGAAAAGTCCAAAGTTCACGAAAGGTAAGAATGAAAATTGGAAAAGTCCTTTTATTCCCTCTCATTTAAATTTTCAAAAAGTTTCAAATTACTATCAAATTCAAACAACAATCACACATGCAATCATAGATACTTAATTAATATAACCTTCCATTTTTTTGAATTTTTGGGATGTTACACATGAACCACCCATGAACGATCCCTCGATCGAAAGCACGACCTCTCTACTTTGTTGCAAGCTTACGTCTTCACGATCCTGTAGCGCTTTGCCGTCCAGAGCTAATCATCACCGGATAATTAGAGGGACGAGATTGGAACCTCAATGGGCTTCTAATTATGAGGATTAGAGGATCTAGGTCTAACTCTAATCGATAAACTAGAATCAACTAGAACTAGAACTAGAGGGCTAGATGAGACTTCAAAAGTTGTGTGTCCGAAAGGGTGGAAATCCTCTAGTATATATAGGTGGGAGCCAGCCTGTAGCGTTCCGACTCAAAACGAGTCAAGCCTCTGTGTGTCAGTGCCATCCCTGGATCAGTATGCTGGCACGCATAGTACATCAATGTATATAGCAAAGTGCAATCACATGTAAATAACGTAAAACAGATATATACCTCTTAAATCTCAGCGGAAACAGTCAACGGGAGTGGAGTCCCAATAAACACCAACGGCAGGTTGAGTGTAGACCGTAACCCTAGATCGTACTCTTACCCGTCGTAGAAAAGTATCTGCAACATAAGACGTTGCAGCCGTATAGGTCAGTACATTGAATGTACCGGCAAGATCATCATAGGATAAAATGATAAAGACTATTCTATATGCAAAAGGCTTTGTGGCTCTGTGTCTGAGTTTTTGCAGAAAAGCTGGTTTTATTTTTCCTACAACAAAGGAGTCAAACGGAATATCACTACAAAAGTTGGTTGTTAATGAGATGGTTCCACCAACCAATTCTCATGTCCCAAAATAATTAATAGACCCACTCATCATAATTTATTAATTGTGTTGAGACTGGCTGATAGTATCATCTCTGGTGCTCATGTTGTCTGTAATCCGAGGACACGGCTAATCGATTAGTTTGACACTCTGCTGAGGTTTGTACACTTTACCCGCAAGATTCGATCCCTCCTGTTGTGTCCTCGCACTGCCTGGTGTTTGAGAACAAGACGATCGAAACATGGTCTTCCAAAGCGATCCTCCGGTAGAAAGTCAGTGCCCATCCAATCCTACCGTTCTTCTACATCTCATAGCAATCTAACCTACCAGAGTCACGACTAAGGTCAACCAAGCCAAAGCCCATAATGACTTGCGGTTGCACACATAAGCTTTCCGGACTTGAAGTATCCATCCATCTCTTTGGACCCGGGTGGCATTCCGTCGGGATGATCACAGGTAGATACCAGGATTCCCGGGCATAACCATGATAGATATCAGGCTGCCAGATGCATGTCCAATCCACCCAGAGGTATATTGAGTCCTTGAAGTCTTGAAGTCTTGATCATCATGTAGGTCTTGAAATAATTAATTAACCTCATAACACTCCTGAATCTCACAACAAACCCCGTCTACTAAAGCGTAGAAAATGTGAAGTAACGTCCCTTCCCGGGCAATGGTAGCAGGGTGTTGGGTTTCTCCTACCTCATGATACTACCACAAGTTCAAGCTCAATATCCTACTGGATGTATGATGGCTTCTTTATTGTGGCAAGAATGTTTAGATCCATAAGATTCAAAACAAGAGTTTAATATTGACATAAAAACAATAATACTTCAAGCATACTAATAAAGCAATCATGTCTTCTCAAAATAACATGGCCAAAGAAAGTTATCCCTACAAAATCATATAGTCTGGCTATGCTCCATCTTCATCACACAAAGTATTAAATCATGCACAACCCCGGTTTTAGCCAAGCAATTGTTTCATACTTTAGTATTCTCAAACTTTTTCAACTTTCACGCAATACATGAGCGTGAGCCATGGACATAGCACTATAGGTGGAATAGAATATGGTGGTTGTGGAGAAGACAAAAAGAAGGAGATAGTCTCACACCAACTAGGCGTATCAACGGGCTATGGAGATGCCCATCAATAGATATTAATGTGAGTGAGTAGGGATTGCCGTGCAACGGATGCACTAGAGCTATAAGTGTATGAAAGCCCAAAAAGAAACTAAGTGGGTGTGCATCCAACTCGCTTGCTCACGAAGACCTATGGCAATTTGAGGAAGCCCATCATTGGAATATACAAACCAAGTTCTATAATGAAAAATTCCCACTAGTATATGAAAGTGTCAATATAGGAGACTCTCTATCATGAAGATCATGGTGCTATTTTGAAGCACAAGTGTGGAAAAAGGATAGTAGCATTGCCCCTTCTCTCTTTTCTCTCATTTTTTTTCTTTTTTTTCTTTTTTTCTTTCTTTTGGTGGGCATCTTTGGCCTCTCTTTTTTATTTGGGCTTCTCTGGCCTCTTTTATTTTTTGTAAAGTCCGGAGACTCATCCCGACTTGTGAGGGAATCATAGTCTCCATCATCCTTTCCTCACATGGGACAATGCTCTATAATGATGATCATCACACTTTTATTTACTTACAACTCAAGAATTACAACTCGATACTTGAACAAGATATGACTCTATATGAATGCCTCCAGCGGTGTACCGGGATGTGCAATGATCTAGCGTAGCCATGAAAACATCATGCTAGCTATCTTACGATCATGCTAAGCAATATGACAACGATGGTGCGTGTCGTGATAAACGGAACGGTGGAAGTTGCATGGCAATATATCTCGAAATGGCTATGGAAATGCCATAATAGGTAGGTATAGTAGCTGTTTTGAGGAAGGTGGGTTTAATGCACCGGCGAAAGTTGCACGGTACTAGAGAGGCTAGCAAAGGTGGAAGGGTGAGAGTGCGTATAATCCATGGACTCAACATTAGTCATAAAGAACTCACATACTTATTGCAAAAGTCTATTAGTCATCGAAACATAGTACTAGACGCATGCCCCTAGGGGAAGGGTTGGTAGGAGTTAACCATCGCGCGATCCCGACCTCCACACAAAGGAGGGCAATCAATAAATAAATCATGCTCCGACTTCGTCACATAACGGTTCACCATACGTGCATGCTACGGGAATCACAACCTTTAACACAAGTATTTCTACCAATCCATAATTACTCACTAGCATGTCTCTAATATTACCATCTTTATATCTCAAAACAATCATAAGGAATCAAACTTCTCATGGTATTCAATGCACTTTATATGAAAGTTTTTATTATATCCCTCTTGGATGCCCATTATATTAGGACTAAATTCATAACCTAAGCAAATTACCATGCTGTTTAGAGACTCTCAAAATAATATAAGTGAATCAAGAGAGTTCAATAATTTCTATAAAATAAAGCCACCGCCGTGCTCTAAAAAGATATAAGTGAAGCACTAGAGCACATTGACAAACTACTCCAAAAAGATATAAGTGAAGATCAATGAGTAGTCAAAAATTTAAATAACCATGTGAAGACTCTCTCATCTAAGAATTTCAGATCTTAAGTACTTTATTCAAACAGCAAACAAAATAAAATGACATTCCAAGGATAGCACATATCATGTGAAGAAGCAAAAACTTAGGTTCAACCGATACTAACCGATAATTGTTGAAGAAGAAAGGTGGGATGCCAACCGGGGCATCCCCAAGCTTAGATGCTTGAGACTTATTGAAATATTAATTAGGGATGCCTTGGGCATACCCAAGCTTGAGCTCTCGTGTCTTCTTAATTCCTCTCATATCATGGTTTCCCTAATTCTTATAAACTTCATCCACACAAAACTCAACAAGAACTCGTGAGATAGGTTAGTACACATAAGAATAAATCAACACTTCATGTACTGCCAAGACAAGTTGCACAATAATTATCAAACATCATCTACTGTTTACTATCATTTCCACAATTTATATCTACCAATATAGGCTATGGAAACTATAGGATAAGTACATAACAAAACTATGACAGCAATCTGTCCAAACAGAACAGTCTGTAGAAATTTATGAAAACAGTGTACTTATGTAACTCAAAAAAATATGAAAATTTAGGACATGCTAAATAATTTATATGAAAATACTGTGTAAAAATTTCAGAAACGTTCCACGTTCCAGTAAAATATGAAAATTCAAACACTACAGCAAAAGTTTCTGTTTTTACACAGCACACATCAAAACATGCAATGCAAGCATCCTAAGACAATTCTTGGAACTTTTTATTGAAAAACAAGATTATGAATAACACCTAACAGAAAATAAAAAAATATAATGACTATCCAAGCAAAGCACATATTATGTGACGAATAAAAATATAGCTCTAAGTAAGATATACCGATAATGTTGAAGACGAAAGAGGGGATGCCTTCCGGGGCATCCCCAAGCTTAGACGCTTGAGTCTTCCTTGAATATTACCTTCGGGGTGCCTTGGGCATCCCCAAGCTTAGGTTCTTGTCACTCCTTATTCTCCTCATATCGGTGTCTCACCCAAAACTTGAAAACTTCAATCACACAAAACTTAACGGAACTTCGTGAGAAGGGTTAGTGTAATAAAGATAAATCATTCACTTAGGTACTGTCAAGACAAGATTCATAATTGTTCCCACATGATACCTACTGTATTATATCATTCCCATAATTTATACCACTAAATATAAGCTATGAGAACACTAAAACAAGCAAACTATGCATGCAAAACAGAATCTGTCAAAAATAGAACAGTCTGTGAAGATCTGTAGTATAACCATACTTACCTGTCTCTAAAAATTCTGAAAAATTAGGAAAACCTGAATAATTTGTATATTAAGACTGTGTTAAAATTTCATATCATTATCACTCTCCAGTAAAAAATTAAAATTCCTGTACTGGAGTCAAAAGTTTCTGTTTTGGTTCAGCATCAATTCTACTCATCTTGTGAGTCATCCCAAAGGCTTTACTTGGCACTTTATTGAAATAAATGATACGAAACATGATTACTAGAGTATCTTAATCATGTGAACACTCAAAAACAGAAAGGAAAAGTGTTGGGTTGTCTCCCAACAAGCGCTTTTCTTTAATGCCTTTTAGCTAGGCATGATGATTTCAATGATGCTCACATAAAAAGTAGTAATTGAAACATGCAAGAGAGCATCATGAATCTCATGACAAGCACATTTAAGTCTAACACACTTCCTATGCATAGGGATTTTGTGAGCAAACAATTTATGGGAGCAAGAATCAACTAGCATAGGAAGGCAAAACAAGCATAACTTCAAAACTTTGAACACATAGGGAGGAAACTTGATATTATTGCAATTCCTACATGCATATGTTCCTCCCTCATAATAATTTTCAGTAGGATCATGAAGGAATTTCACAATATAACTATCACATAAAGCATTATCTTCATGATCCACAAGCATAGAAAATGTGTCACTCTCCACATAAGCAATTTTCTTGTCATTCATAATAGTGGGAGCAAACTCAACAAAATAACTATCATGAGATACTTGATTGACATAACCACTTTGAATATTAAAATCATGATGACAAGTTTCATGGTTACTATCAGTCTTTATAGCATACATGTCATCATCATAATCATCATAGATAGTAGGCATGTCATTATCATAACAAATTTGCTCATCAAAACTTGGGGGACTAAAAATATCATCTTCATCAAACATAGCATCCCCAAGCTTGTGGCTTTGCATATCATTAGCATCATGGATATTCAGAGAATTCATACTAGCAATATTGCAATCATGCTCATCATTCAAGGAATTCTCATTAAGTATTTTCATAAATTCTTCCTCTACCAATTGAGCACAATTTTCTAAACCATCATTTTCACGAAAGACATTATAAAGATGAAGTATATGAGGCAATCTCAATTCCATTTTTTTGTAGTTTTCTTTTATAGACTAAACTAGTGAAAAACAAGAAACTAAAAGATTTAATTGCAAGATCTAAATATATACCTTCAAGCACTCACCTCCCCGGCAACGGCGCCAGAAAAGAGCTTGATGTCTACTACGCAACCTTCTTCTTATAGACTCGTGTTGGGCCTCCAAGCGTAGAGTTTTGTAGGACAGTAGCAAATTTCCCTCAAGTGGATGACCTAAGGTTTATCAATCCGTGGGAGGCGTAGGATGAAGATGGTCTCTCTCAAACAACCCTGCAACCAAATAACAAAGAGTCTCTTGTGTCCCCAACACACCCAATACAATGGTAAATTGTATAGGTGCACTAGTTCGGCGAAGAGATGGTGATACAAGTGTAATATGGATAGTAGATATAGATTTTTGTAATCTGAAAATATAAAAACAGCAAGGTAGCAAGTAACAAAAGTGATCAAAAACGGTATTGCAATGCTTGAAAACAAGGCCTAGGGTTCATACTTTCACTAGTGCAAGTTCTCTCAACAATACTGACATAGTTGAATCATATGTAAATCCCTCACGTGCGACAAAGAGTTCACTCCAAAGTCACAAATAGCGGAGAACAAACGAAGAAATTATTGTAGGGTACGAAACCACCTCAAAGTTATCTTTTCCGATCAATCATATGAGCCATCCCCATTAATTGTCACGAACAACCCTATAGTTCGTACTAGAATAACACCTTAAGATTCACATCAACCAAAATCCTAATGTCACCTAGGCACTCCAATGTCACCACGAGTACCCATGGGTTTGATTATACGATATGCATCACACAATTTCAGATTCATCATGTTCAATCCAACACAAAGAACTTCAAAGAGTGCCCCAAAGTTTCTACCGGAGAGTCAAGACGAAAACGTGTGCCAACCCCTATGCATAGATTCCCAAGGTCACGGAACCCGCAAGTTGATCACCAAAACATACATCAGTGGATCAATAGAACATCCCATTGTCACCACGGATATCCCATCGCAAGACATACATCAAGTGTTCTAAAATCCTTTAAAGACTCAATCCGATAAGAAAACTTCAAAGGGAAAACTCAATTCATCACAAGAAGATAGAGAGGGGAAAACTCCATATGATTCATCTATATTAATAAAGCTCGCGGTACATCAAGATCGTGTCATGTCCAGAACACTAGAGAGAGATCAAACACATAGCTACTGGTACATACCCTCAGCCCCGAGGGTGAACTACTCCCTCCTCGTCATGGAGACCACCGGGATGATGAAGATGGCCTCCGGTGATGGTTTCCCCCTCCGGCAGGGTGCCGGAACGGGCTCCCGATTGGTTTTTTGTGGCTACAGAGGCTTGCGGCGGCGAAACTCCCGATCTAGGGTTCTTTTCGGAGGTTTGGGTATTTATAAGAATTTTTGGCGTCGGAAACAAGTCAAGGGGGGCCACGAGGCGTCCACAAGCCAGGGGGGCGCGCCCTAGGGGGGGCGCCCCCTAGGCTTGTGGTGGCCTCGTGGCTCTTCTGGCCCAACTCCAATGCCCTGTGGGCTTCTTCTGGTCCATAAAAAATCATCGTAAGTTTTTATTCCATTTGGACTCCGTTTGATATTCCTTTTCTGTAAAACTTAAAAACAAGGAAAAAACAGAAACTGGCACTGGGCTCTAGGTTAGTAGGTTAGTCCCAAAAACAATATAAAATAGCATATACATGCAGATAAAACATCCAAGATGGATAATATAATAGCATGGAACAATCAAAAATTATAGATACGTTGGAGACGTATCACCCCATGCAGTTACGTGCTCCACGACTGAATCACGCGCTGCAAAAACTGCCATCCGGACGTGCCGGTTTTCCAGGACGTCCGGCCCCCATTTATACCCACGGCCATTAACCATAGTATCTTCACCCTTTCAATCGCGCCCCACAGCATAATAAGCACACCCTGGACGACGCATACAGAGAGGATGTCCAGCGGCGCTCCAATGGAGTTCGGCATGCATCATGTGGAGACCCACATGAGGAAGATGGACCTCACGGTGGTGTACACCAACGACCCGGGCATGGTAGAGGACTCCATCGACACCATGGAGCGGCTACTTGATGCGGATGAAAAGTACAAAGTGGTCGGCTTTGACCTCGCTTACACCGGCGGTCGTGCCGGGCATGATCAGAAGGTTGCCGTCGCCCAGTTGTGCGTCGGCCATCACGTCCTCCTCTACCACTACTGCCTGGCCACAGTGCCTTGTGAGCGTTTCACCAGGTTTGTCAACAGCCCCAACTACAGGTTCGCTACGGTGGACACCACCGACGATCCAAAGGTGCTCAAGACTTCGGGCTTGGCCTGCCAGAAGCTTGTTGACATCCGCGGCTACTACAGGGTCAGGGGCAGCAAGAAGCACATGGATGTGGCACCCCGGCTCAGAGGAGACCGGAACGCCCCGTATTCCAGCCCAGGGACAAGTCTCCTGGAATACGACACTATTGGCATAGAACAAATCAGCTCTTTATTACTATAGAAAAGGTTACAAGGATACATGGATTACATCGGTACGGCAATACTACGCCTGCCCAGGGTAGTTCTATGCTAACAGCGGAGCAGCCCGAGGAAGCGGAGTAACTCTAGGCAGCGAAACGACTACTACGGTGATGGACTCCACTCCGCAGGGACTCTGACTGGAATGCGTATCCTAGCTCGCGAACTTGACATCCTCGACAAGCAAGCAAACTTGGCAGGACCTGCAAACTGGCATGATACGCCAGGTGAGTACTTTGAATGTACTCGCAAGCTCACGACAACCAAACAATGCAGCAAACAATAGCATGGCAAATATCATATTAAATGCATAAGTATTTTACTTACTGTTACCAATCATCAACTTACTCTCTTCTGGGTTGTCCCACAACCCTCGGAATACTCACTGAGTACTTCCGATCACAAGACGAGTTCATCCATCATTATTGTAAATATTACGGTTGACCGCCTAGTGAGGTCTGGACGGGCTGTCCAATACCGTGGACGCGGCTATTCGAATAGATTTTACACTCTGCAGAGGTTGCGCACTTTACCCACACCATGAAGCACCTGGCCTCGTGATCCCCATTGGGCGGACCAGCGTTGCTTCAACGAAACCTGTCTGACCCGTGACTCTCTCATCGTACCACCGGCATTCATCCTCCCCCGGAGGCCTGCCCTGGGTGGCCCCTGTGTCCTCATGACACCTGTGTCCTCATGACACCTGCCACCGTCGTGGCCAAACTAAACTATCCCAAACGGGGACGCTAAACTGTCCCAAACGGGGACGGGCCCATACAACTCAACTGGGCTCACAAGGTTATCGCCGCCTACCGGGCCAGGGTAGCACGCGCGCATAACCTTCCCTCTTTGGTGGTACCGATAAAAGAGCACGCAATCAGCCCAAGTCAAGGCCGTCTCATACCGGCAAATGTGGTTGCACGGATAAGCCCGGACAGGTGACTCAAGATCAACCCACTAAGTTCACTTGGCAAACATAGTGGTTTATCACAATACTTAAGATGGCATCAACTAAGCATTAATTACTATGAATTATTATATAGTGAATAAATAAAAGTAAATTATTTATAAATGCAAGTAATTCAATTAAATAAGAAATGCTATTGAAATGCTTCATGGGCTGGGTGTCCTGGCTTGCCTGGGGTGAGGGATCCACCGGGAAGAAGTGTGGAAAGGTCGCGGAAGAAGTTGCCGGAAACAGTTCTCGCTCGGAGGGGCTGTTTACGGGCAAGGGCAAAATGGTCATTTCCACTATGTCAAAGCATTATGGAAATGGTACCAACATGACGGGCTCGACGATACGAAGACGTGGGCTTTGGAATCACCTCGATCGGAGTTGGGATCGCAAAGATATGGACGGAGGAAGGACAGGGGCTAATCTGTAAAGATATCTTTACAAACAAGTCCCTGGCGGGTTAAAACAGAAAGCGTCTCAGAATAGAATACGTTCTCGGCAAAAGAAAACGTATTTCAGCCGCAGCCTAACGGAAATACGCTTTCAGAGAAAAGAAAACGTATTTTCGTAGAGTACGCTTCCACTTAAATGACATGGCAGGCCGGGGTCAACGGCCAGAGGCTGACGGCGGGCCCCGCGGCGCCTTCTCTCTCCTCCCTCTCCTTCTTCCTCCTTCCCCCTGCCTTTCCCCAACAGAACAGAGAGGGGAGGCGAGACCGACGTACTCCGGCGACGGTCCGCGGCGGCACGGGCCACCACTCGCGGTGCTCTGGCCATGGGCACGCTCAGGGCGGCCGGGCGCATCCACCCATGCATCTAGGGGGACCTCGGGGAGGACCGGAGCAAGAGCCCCACCGGCCGAGGCGAAAGGCGGCGTCTGGCGCCGGCGTGCTCGTGGCCAGAGGCCACCAGAGGAGGAGGCGAAGGGCGGGGAGGCTCTGAGACGGCTATGGAGGTCTCTGGTGGTGGAGGAGAGAAGAGAGGGGGCTTGGCTCACTCCAATTTAGGAGGAGGCCGACGGCGGCCGCGGCGGCGATACGGGGGCAGGGGAGCTCCTTGGGCTCGAGGGAGTGGCCGGGGACGCTGCTGGCAGAGAGGAGAGGAGGATTGAGGTGCTGCCGATGCCCGGGGAGGCTCGAGGCCACGGCTATTTATAGCCGGCCGGAGCAACCGGATTGGCACGGCCGCTGTGGCGGCCTTATCGCCGCACTGGCGCTCCGGGGCACGCGGAAGGAGACGGAGACGTCGGAAGGGGCTCCATGAGGGCGGAGGAGCTCGTGGAGCCTTCGGGAGAGCTCGAGGGGGAAGACGACGACTGCGGTCACGGGCAGAACAGGGGCGGAGCTCGTCGCGGAGCGGCGAGGAAGGAACTGGAGGGGGAGAGGGTTCCAGACTGAGGGTGAGTCCAAGGGGAAGCTCCTGGACATAACTAGGTGGCGAGGGAGAGGAGGAAGCCGACGAGCACAGCGTCGCGGTTTCCAGAGCGCGCTGTTTGGCTTGTCTGCCCTGTGGTCACCGCGTGCATGGCGTGCTCCCGAAGTCTGCTGCCTGTCTGATCTTGTCAAAAATCTCCCTCACTGCTCAAATGGATGATATATGAGACTCGAAGCAGCTAGGTGGCTCTGAGATGAGAGAAACTTGCACTAGAGGATTCTGACAGCAAAGTGTTTGATGTGATCTGAGAGAGGTTGAGCAGGAGATAAACTCTAGCCTTTGTCTGAGAGTGAACACACACTAAGATGATCACTACTGGAAATTTTCAGATCATTTATATGGGTATAAATGGCACTTGCTGTTCAAAGGGCTCTACTGGATAGAAAGGCTAATCTGGATGTGGCACTCACATATAGTGTTGCCTTGAGCTTAAAATGGGGATTTGATAATTATTTGGTCATATGAGAGTTACATAAAAATTTCATGCCATTTGGGAAAGCCAAAATGGTACTTCCTTCATAATGGACTTCTCTGACCAGAATCTTAGGAAAATTGCTGAGGGAAAATGGCTAGATGGAATGAGCCAAAATTTGGTAGATAAAGGTTATATGAGTATGAGAATGCTCTGGTAAATTTCCATCAATTATGAAGCAATATAAAATATAGTTTATTCACAACAAGAAAATATGACCAGAAACAAAGATTTGATTCTGTGGTCACATGGTTTCTGGGATGATTCTCAAATCTTGTGGATAGTGTTAATTTGAGCATATAAAGATGCCTGCCAAATTTCAACTCATTTTCATACTCTTAGCTAGCTCTTGCTTCACAAAGCCTCCTTTGGATCAGAAACTTTGGAAATTTGCCAAGAAATATTTACTAGCCAAATTTAGTTTAATTTTGACATGTGGCAATGATATGGATAGGAAAGAGTGCCCAAAAAGTTTGGGAGCAAGAAAGCAAAGATAAAGGGTACTTGCTTCACAACTGGACAGCTAGGGCAGAATCAGAAAAGGAATATTTGAGGAATATTTTTGAACATGGCCAGGAAAGATTTTGTCCTATTTGAGGAATATATGACCCAAATGATTTATGAGAATTATTTGGGAATTTTTGGAATGATGGAAATGTGGGTTGCTTCACAACCCAGAGCAAACAGGGTTATTCCTTTAATAGAAAAAGGAATATTCCCAAGAAAAGATTATTGGGATTGGTCCAAGATGGAAATGACAAGGTCTTGGAATGGTTTAGAGGTTGGAAAGCCACTAGGGAAGAGGATTCAAGGGTGATCCTTCCAGGTTCCAAGACTACCCAGCCACAGAAAAGCAAAACCAGACCAAAATCAAAATAAAAAAATGGGCAAAATCCAGGGTGTTACAAACCTACCCCCCTTAAAGAAATCTCGTCCTCGAGATTTGGTTGCTCAGGGGTTAAATATAAATATCCCCACTTGAGGAAACCGTTTCCAACTCGGGTTTCCTTTTTGCCTTTGTATAATGCTCCCGCTGGATTTTATCTGACACACTGCCTGGCTTCAATGTGGTTTGCTTTACTAGATCCTTTTTCGGGAAAATATTAGCTCATATATTACTCCGACTTTACGCCTTTTATGGCCGCTGACTTATCTGGGTGCAATGGCTTATCCCGACTGAAATACCTGTCCTTCTCGCAAGTCCGGGGTTGTCCCTTATGGACGGGTTGTGTCGAAGTCCAACACGGACGATCATCCATTGAGTTGTGAACATATTATTTTGGTGGACACAAAAATATTTTATCCATTGCATTGGGTGGCTTCAAATGGCTGTGTGCCCTCCAGACTCAACTGGTGCTGTGAATCATACCGTTCTCCTGGCGGAATCGGACTCCTTACAGGGGTTACGGAAACATATTGGCTAGGTTTACTGCCCTTAGCGTCACATCTGTACCAACGACTTGGTTGTAGCCTGTCGTGACCAGCGTAAAGGGTACGACCTTATAAGGACATTATCTGCAGACTTGACTGACGGGGGTCCTAACAAGAAGATCTTGTCCCCAGCAGGTTATCTTTTGACTGATTTCCCTAGATGAGGACACATGCTTTGAGGCCATTATCATCCTTCTGATCGTTCCATCTGACAGGCTTGAATATCCCCTTCTGACGATTCTGAGAGTGTATAGCTGGCTGAGCGGGTTGACTCGATATGGGGTCCTTGCAAATGGAATAGACCCCGTGGGTGTGTACCCACGGTGATTGGTATCGAACCATACTGTTTTGAGTATCTGTACCATGTTGATCTTGCAACCATTATCATACCTGCATGGCCAATCTTGCTCCTTCATTATGGTTCTCTTTGCCTGGATCCTTAGCTGAAAGAGCTTGGCCTGATGTGTTCTTGATTCTTCGGATGACCATGGGTGCTGCCAGGTACAATATTCCGGCAGGCATATTACTTAACAGGTTGTAGCTGTAGGGTAACGACCGTCTGAACCCTTGGATGAAACCGGCAAATAAACCAGTAGCTACCAGAACGGTCTTTACAACTCAGATCTGGGACATTACTGGAGTAACTCAACCTCGACTCAAGATGGCTGAAAAGCAGCTCAGAGCATGAGACGGTGTTGATAAGAAGAGAGTAGCAGTTCCCTAAGACGGCTGAAAAACAGCTCAGAGCATAGGGTCACTGCTACGAAAAGAAATTCAACAGCTGCCCGAGACGGCCGAAAAACAGCTCAGAACACGGGCCAGTTGCTGACAAGAGAAATAAAAGTCGGCATCCACCCCGGACGGCCGAAAACAGCTCAGAACACAGGCGTGGTGCCGTCACCAAAGAAAGATGGCAAGGGTTCATCCGTGTCCCATACAGCTTATCCATAGGTTGTTGGTCATCTCAATGAAGTGTATAACTAGCGTTCTTCTTCTTCTTACATAGCTCATGCAATAGTCGGATTCTCACCGGGCTGGCTTCATTGTATGACTGACTCATATGGCCTTGGCAGCATGTCCACCATATCTATTGAGTATATGCGGCTGAGCGCTTGATTCCTGAAGCAGGCTTGTGTCCTGGCTGACTTTTGCCTTCTGACCAACTATTGCGGATCTGATCCTTGGAATGCATGGTCATATGCTGCCAACTGTCGGTGGAATAGCTTGTACTAATGTCGATGCGATACCTTGCTGACGAAGATTGCATAGCTAGTGCTCAGAAGCTTTCCCTCTTAAAGACTTGCTAGGGAAGACTCGGTACCTTATGGCAGAAACTGCGGTGGTATCTTACTGAAGAAGCCTGAGTACCTTGCATCGGAAGATGTCCATGTGTCGTATCGAGGAAGACACAGGAATCCTTGCGTAGTACGCTTCTCTGATAGCTTGCGGAGAAGGACTGGGTTGCTTACACCTGAAGCTTTCTTTTTGCAATATGCGGTCTGAGTGCTTATATATATCCCTTAATGTTCCTGCTGTCGGTTACTTGTTGTATGCAACAGGGTATTCGGCTATCCTTCTTGCCGAACACTAAGTTCATAGCACATTCTGACTTGCTTCCGGAATATAGCAGGTTTCAAATTGTACTCATAGCAGACTCAACCGCGTATATGAATCATACCTTTGACTCGAAACGTACTATTGATCATGCACACACTTTGCCTTCTTGCTGATTCGATGATTACTGCTGTGAAGGTTGCAGTGATGTATACTTGATGCTGATAATCAATCCAGACAGGATATCCTTTATTTTCATGCCCGATATTCCCGATATAATGCTGTCTGCTGAAAATTCTATATTGCTGAACTGAGCTTCCAAATGACTGTCTCTTCACTGATTTCTTTGAGTCCAGTGTCGGTGAGCAACTTCCATAAGGGGAAAATAAGGTAACACCAAGGGCCCAAAGAAAGAAGCAAAAGAAACGACTAAAACAAAAGCACACAAGATCACACACAAGCAATAGCACAATTCTATAGCTATTCACAGCAATAATATGCATTCCTACTTAAGCACACAAATCTCGCAAGAACTCCGGTGTTACGGTCTAACATGCTGTGGCGGTGTGCACGAAAGTGCATCCACGTGTGGAAGGAAGTTGGTGTAAACAAGGCTACACCAAACACGGACTTAACACTGGTTCCATCTGGACGGACACGGTGGCGAGGACGAACTTGGTGATCGTGGGTCGGAACACGAGGGTCACGACCACATCATCATCAAGCGGACGGAAGAAAACCGTGCTTGTCCAGAGAATGGATGGCAGGGAGGGATGGCGATGGAAAGAAGGCTTGCGGGCATTGCCCTTTTCCGATAACAAAGATCGGTAAGGGTTACCAACGCGGCTAAGGGAATGGCAAGATCCGGGATAGAAACATGTCTATCACCGAAACAATAGGGGTGGCTGAAGAGAATATATTGGTGTGGTACCGGTGCATCAGTCCTGCAAGGGATCGACACTACCAAGCACCTTGGCATCACTCCGCTGGGACGGAGATGACACCACACCAACGAACAGGCATGCAAACTGGAGAGCGCAGGTGGTGAATCGAAACCGATGCCACCTACACTCACCAGATCCATCGTTAGTGATAAGATATCTAGTCTATATGCATGCTATGCACCAACAAATGCAACAAACAAGTGCATCAAACCAACTGGATCCTATACTACCGGTTACTAACGCTCGCGCGGTCTAGGGTGTCCTACAGCCAAACCTGGCTCTGATACCAACGCCTGTGGCACCCCGACTCAGAGGAGACCGGAACGCCCCGTATTCCAGCCCAGGGACAAGTCTCCTGGAATACGGCATTGTTGGCATAGAACAAATCAACTCTTTATTACTATAGAAAAGGTTACAAGGATACATGGATTACATCGGTACGGCAATACTACGCCTGCCCAGGGTAGTTCTATGCTAACAGCGGAGCAGCCCGAGGAAGCGGAGTAACTCTCGGCAGCGGAACGACTACTACGGTGATGGACTCCACTCCGCAGGGACTCTGGCTGGAACGCGTATCCTAGCTCGCGAACTTGACATCCTCGACAAGCAAGCAAACTTGGCAGGACCTGCAAACTGGCATGATACGCCAGGTGAGTACTTTGAATGTACTCGCAAGCTCACGACAACCAAACAATGCAGCAAACAATAGCATGGCAAATATCATATTAAATGCATAAGTATTTTACTTACTGTTACCAATCATCAACTTACTCTCTTCTGGGTTGTCCCACAACCCTCGGAATACTCACTGAGTACTTCCGATCACAAGACGAGTTCATCCATCATTATTGTAAATATTACGGTTGACCGCCTAGTGAGGTCTGGACGGGCTGTCCAATACCATGGATGCGGCTATTCGAATAGAGTTTACACTCTGCAGAGGTTGCGCACTTTACCCACACCATGAAGCACCTGGCCTCGTGATCCCCATCGGGCGGACCAGCGTTGCTTCAACGAAACCTGTCTGACCCGAGACTCTCTCATCGTACCACCGGCATTCATCCTCCCCCGGAGGCCTGCCCTGGGTGGCCCCTGTGTCCTCATGACACCTGCCACCGTCGTGGCCAAACTAAACTGTCCCAAACGGGGACGCTAAACTGTCCCAAACGGGGACGGGCCCATACAACTCAACTGGGCTCACAAGGTTATCGCCGCCTACCGGGCCAGGGTAGCACGCGCGCATAACCTTCCCTCTTTGGTGGTACCGATAAAAGAGCACGCAATCAGCCCAAGTCAAGGCCGTCCCATACCGGCAAATGTGGTTGCACGGATAAGCCCGGACAGGTGACTCAAGATCAACCCACTAAGTTCACTTGGCAAACATAGTGGTTTATGACAATACTTAAGATGGCATCAACTAAGCATTAATTACTATGAATTATTATATAGTGAATAAATAAAAGTAAATTATTTATAAATGCAAGTAATTCAATTAAATAAGAAATGCTATTGAAATGCTTCATGGGCTGGGTGTCCTGGCTTGCCTGGGGTGAGGGATCTACCGGGAAGAAGTGTGGAAAGGTCGCGGAAGAAGTTGCCGGAAACAGTTCTCGCTCGGAGGGGCTGTTTACGGGCAAGGGAAAAATGGTCATTTCCACTATGTCAAAGCATTATGGAAATGGTACCAACATGACGGGCTCGATGAGACGAAGACGTGGGCTTTGGAATCACCTCGATCGGAGTTGGGATCGCAAAGATATGGACGGAGGAAGGACAGGGGCTAATCTGTAAAGATATCTTTACAAACAAGTCCCTGGCGGCTTAAAACAGAAAGCGTCTCAGGGCAGAATACGTTTTCTGCAAAAGAAAACGTATTTTCAGCCGCAGCCTAACGGAAATACGCTTTCAGAGAAGTGAAAACGTATTTTCGAAGAGTACGCTTCCACTTAAATGACGTGGCAGGCCGGGGTCAACGGCCAGAGGCTGACGGCGGGCCCCGTGGCGCCTTCTCTCTCCTCCCTCTCGTTCTTCCTCCTTCCCCCTGCCTTTCCCCAACAGAACAGAGAGGGGAGGCGAGACCGACGTACTCCGGCGACGGTCCGCGGCGGCACGGGCCACCACTCGCCGTGCTCCGGCCATGGGCACGCTCAGGGCGGCCGGGCGCATCCACCCATGCATCTAGGGGGACCTCGGGGAGGACCGGAGCAAGAGCCCCACTGGCCTAGGCGGAAGGCGGCGTCGGGCGCCGGCGTGCTCGCGGCCAGAGGCCACCAGAGGATTAGGCGAAGGGCGGAAAGGCTCTGAGACGGCTATGGAGGTCTCTGGTGGTGGAGGAGAGAAGAGAGGGGGCTTGGCTCACTCCAATTTAGGAGGAGGCCGACGGCGGCCGCGGCGGCGATACGGGGGCAGGGGAGCTCCTTGGGCTCGAGGGAGTGGCTGGGGACGCTGCTGGCAGAGAGGAGAGGAGGATTGAGGTGCTGCCGATGCCCGGGGAGGCTCGAGGCCACGGCTATTTATAGCCGGCCGGAGCAACCGGATTGGCACGGCCGCCGTGGCGGCCTTATCGCCGCACTGGCGCTCCGGGGCACGCGGCAGGAGACGGCGACGTCGTAAGGGGCTCCAGGAGGGCGGAGGAGCTCGTGGAGCCTTCGGGAGAGCCCGAGGGGGAAGACGACGAATGCGGTCACGGGCAGAATAGGGGCGGAGCTCGTCGCGGCGCGGCGAGGAAGGAACTGGAGGGGGAGAGGTGTCCAGAGTGAGGGTGAGTCCAAGGGGAAGCTCCTGGACATAACTAGGTGGCGAGGGAGAGGAGGAAGCCGACAATCACAGCGTCGCGGTTTCCAGAGCGCGCTGTTTGGCTTGTCTGCCCTGTGGTCACCGTGTGCATGGTGTGCTCCCGAAGTCTTCTGCCTGTCTGATCTTGTCAAAAAGCTCCCTCACTGCTCAAATGGATGAGATATGAGACTGGAAGCAGCTAGGTGGCTCTTAGATGAGAGAAACTTGCACTAGAGGATTCTGACAGCAAAGTGTTTGAAGCGATCTGAGAGAGGTTGAGCAGGATATAAACTCTGGCCTATGGCTGAGAGTGAACACACACTAAGATGATCACTACTGCAAATTTTCAGCTCATTTAGATGGGTATAAATGGCACTTGCTGTTCAAAGGGCTCTACTGGACAGAAAGGCTAATCTGGATGTGGCACTCACATATAGTGTTGCCTTGAGCTTAAAATAGGCATTTGATAATGATTTGGTCATATGAGAGTGCTATAAAAATTTCATGCCATTTGGGCAAGCCAAAATGGTACTTCCTTCATAATGGACTTCTCTGACCAGAATCTTAGGAAAATTGCTGAGGGAAAATGGCTAGATGGAATGAGCCAAAATTTGGTGGAGAAAGGTTATATGAGTAGGAGAATGCTCTGGTAAATTTCCATCAATTATGAAGCAATATAAAATATAGTTGCTTCACAACAAGAAAATATGACCAGAAACAAAGATTTGATGCTGTGGTCACATGGTTTCTGGGATGATGCTCAAATCTCGTGGATAGTGTTAATTTGAGCATATAAAGATGACTGCCAAATTTCAACTCATTTTCATACTCTTAGCTAGCTCTTGCTTCACAAAGCTTCCTTTGGATCAGAAACTTTGGAAATTTGCCAAGAAATATTTACTAGCCAAATTGAGTTGAATTTTGACATGTGGCAATTATATGGATAGGAAAGAGTGCCCAAAAAGTTTGGGAGCAAGAAAGCAAAGATAAAGGGTACTTGCTTCACAACTGGACAGCTAGGGCAGAATCAGAAAAGGAATATTTGAGGAATATTTTTGAACATGGCCAGGAAATATTTTGTCATATTTGAGGAAGATATGACCCAAATGATTTATGAGAATTATTTGGGAATTTTTGGAATGATGGAAATGTGGGTTGCTTCACAACCCAGAGCAAACATGGTTATTCCTTTAATAGAAAAAGGAATATTCCCAAGAAAAGATTATTGGGATTGGTCCAAGATGGAAATGACAAGGTCTTGGAATGGTTTAGAGGTTGGCAAGCCACTAGGGAAGAGGATTCAAGGGTGATCCTTCCAGGTTCCAAGACTACCCAGCCACAGAAAAGCAAAACCAGACCAAAATCAAAAGAAAAAAAATGGGCAAAATCCAGGGTGTTACAATGGACTCCCATGTTGACCTGGCCGAGGCCATCATCGACCCCTACTACGCTGACATGAAGGCTGAGTGCGACAAGAACAAGCTTGTCTGGCACAGGGGCTGGGTGAAGAAACTGGATGAATATCACCTCCAGACCGCGGCCAAGCAAGCGTACACATGCTACGAGATGTTCAGGCGGATCGTTGACATGAGGAAGTGCCTCCTACCTGAAGACAACGAGGGATCGAGCCACAAGCAGAGCACTGGCGGCAAGCGTCACAAGACGTAGATGATTTGATGATAATTTCTCAATTCTCATACTCCCTCTATGCAGAAATATTCGTAGTTTTAGAGGGATAAGTTTATTATGCATGTAATAGTTTATTAAGGCGTGTGCCAATGTTATGTGTGTATTGGATGCTTAATTTGGTTATGCAATCATGTTCTTCTAAATAGAGCATAGATGTTTGTGGGCAGATTGAGCAAATCACATCGCATACGGAATAAACAACCAAATCCGTCGGTGATGATTTCATCAGTCCCTGACAGTTCTTTATCCGTAACCGTTTGCCCGCAACACATCCGAGTGGCATGTGTACATCACACACATCTTGATCTGAGAAACCGTTTGTGTTATTTTTGCTTATCGCACACAGTTCATCCCAGTGGCCTGTATGTTGTCTATCACACACATCTTGATCAATGTAACCGTTTATTTTATTTTACCTCATCACAAACAGTTCATCCGAGTGACCTGTATGCCGTCTACCGCACACGTGATCATCTGGATAATCGTTTGTGTTCTGCTTGATCAGCGCAAACAGTTTATCGGGGTGAACTATATGCCGTACATCGCACACACTTGTATTTTTTATAAGCGTTTATGTTATATTACCCAATCGCAAACAGTTTATCTAGGCCAACTGTTTGCCAAACATCGCACACGCAACTATTTTTTAGATCGTATTTGATGGATACGCCATCGCACACAGTTAACATCATTAGCGACGGAGCTATAACTATATCGTTTGCGATTTGGTCATCGCACACAGTTTTGTCGAAGGGTCTCTGATTGATGTGTCGCGTTAGCAGCATCCTGCAGTAGTGTCTTCTTCCTTGGCCTCCCCCCTAGATGGGAGGAGAGTTCTCCCTCTAGTCCATGGCCTCCATGGCGGCGGAGGGGCAGGAGCCCCTCCGAGATTGGATCTCCCTCTCTGTTCTCTTCTGTTTCGCGTTCCTATTTTCTGGCCGAAAACCATTTCTTATATTCCCAGACATCCGTAACTCCGATTGCACTGAGATTTTAACACAATTTTTTCCGGATATAAGCTTCCTTGCGCCTGAAGTAGAGCTCCAACTGACTTACGAGGTGACCACAACCCACCACCACGCGCCTGGGCCCTGGGGCGTGCCCTGGTGTCTTGTGGTGTCTGTGGGCCTCCTTTTGCGTTGATTCCACCTCCCAAAAATCACAAATATTCCAAAATAATTCTCCGTAAAGTTTTATTGCATTTGGAATTCGTTTGATATGGATATTCTACGAAACAAAAAACATGCAACAAACAGGAACTCGCACTGGGCACTGGATCAATATGTTAGTCCAAGAAATCATATAAAATGTTGCCAAAAATATGTGAAAGTTGTATAATATTGGCATGAAAGAATAAAAAATTATAGATACGATGGAGACATATCAGCATCCCCAAGCTTAATTCCTGCTCGTCCTCGAGTACGTAAATGATAAAAATGATAATTTTTGATGTGGAATGCTACCTAGCATAATCTTGATCATATATCTAATCATGGCATGAATATTAGGACATGAGTGATTCAAAGCAATAGTTTATAATTTGACATAAAGACATTAATACTCAGGCATCCCAACAAACAATCACGTCTTTCAAAATATCAAGGCTAAAGAACGCTATCCCTACAAAATCATATAGCCTTGTCATGCTTTGTCTTCTTAACACAAAGTATAAATCATGTACTACCCTGGTGTCAGCCAAGCAATTGGTTCATACTTTTTAACGTGCTTCAGCATTTTCAACTCTCACGCAGTACATGAGCGCAAGCCATGGATATATCACTATGGGTGGAATAGAATGCGGTGGTAGACATTAATATAGAGAAGACAAAAAGGAAGATAGTCTCACATCGAAGCGGCTAATCAACGAGCTATGGAGATGCCCATCAATTGATATCAATGCGAGGATTAGGGATTGCCATGCAACGGATGCACTAAGAGCTATAAGTGTATGAAAGCTCAAACTGAAACTAAGTGGGTGTGCATCTAACTCTATAATGAGAAATTCCCACTAGTATATGAAAGTGACAACATAGGAGACTCTCCATATGAAAAACATGGTGCTACTTTGAAGCACAAGTGTGGAATTAGCATGCCCCTTCTCTCTTTGTCTCTCATTTTTTCCTTTTTCTTTCTTTTTTCCTTTTTTTTCCTTTTCTTTTTTTTTCTTCCTTTTTTTCTCCCTTTTTTTCTTTTTTTATTTGTCCGGAGCCTCATCCCAACTTGTGGGAGATTCATAGTTTCCATCATCCTTTCCTCACTAGGACATGCTCTAATAATGAATAATGATGATCATCACACTTTTATTTACTTACAACTCATTATTACAACTCAATAGTAGAACAAAGTATGACTCTATATGAATGCCTCTGGCAGTATACCAGGATGTGCAATGATCTAGCATAGCAAAGATATCAAAAAACAGACAAGCCATGGAAACATCATGCTAGCTATCTTACGATCATGTAAAGCAATATGACAATGAATAATCAAGTCATCAAAACGGAAGCGGTGGAAGTTGCATGGCAATATATCTCGGAATGGCTAAGGAAATGCCATAATAGGTAGGTATGGTGGCTGTTTTGAGTAAGATATAATAAGGCTTATGTGTGATAGAGCGTATCATATCACGGGGTTTGGATGTACCGGCGAAGTTTGCACCAACTCTCGAGGCGAGAAAGGGCAATGCACGGTACCGTAGAGGCTAGCAAATTGCGGAAAGGTAAGAGTGCGTATAATCCATGGACTCACATTAGTCATAAAGAACTCACATACTTATTGCAAAAGTTTATTAGCCCTCGAAGCAAAGTATTACTACGCATGCTCCTAGGGGGGAGGTTCGTAGGAGTTAACCATCGCGCGCCCCCGACCTTCACACAAAGATAGACAATCAAGGATAAATTGTGCTCCAACTTCCTGGCATAACGGGAGACTATACATGCATGCTTAGAGAATCACAAACCTTAACACCAATATCTTACTAAACATGATCATCCACTAGTACCTCCCACATATTATCATCTCTATATCGCAAAACTATTGCAAGGAATCAAACATATCATATTCAGTGATCCATAAGTTTTATGTAGGATTTTCTGACTAACCATGCAAATGACCAATTCCTTTTGACTCTCTAAATAGATATAAGTGAAGCAAGAGAGTTTAATTCTTTCTACAAATAACGGTTTTCTATGTGAAGAGAAACGGGCAATCCAAACTTCAAATGATATAAGTGAAGCACATGAAGCATTCTATAAAGCCATACTCAAAAGATATAAGTGAAGTGCAATGAGCATTCTATAAATCAACCATGGACTATCTCATACCAGCATGGTGCATAAAAGAAAAGTGAAAACTAAACACAAAAGACGCTCCAAGATTTACACATATCACATGAACGAAACGAAAACAAAAACATACCGATACTTGTTGAAGAAAGATGGGATGCCTTCCGGGGTATCCCCAAGCTTAGACGCTTGAGTATCCTTGGATATTTACTTGGGGTGCCTTGGGCATCCCCAAGCTCAAACTCTTGCCTCTCCTCCTTCTCCTCATATCGAGACCTCCTCAATCTTTGAACACTTCATCCACACAAAACTTAACAGAAAACTGGTGAGACCCCTTAGTATAATAAAGCAAATTACTACTTTTAGTACTGTTGCAAAGCCATTCATATTTTATATTTGCATTATCCCTTCTGTATTATAACTTCTCCATGGCTTATACCACCGATAAAATAGATAGTTTCATCAAAACAAGCAAAACAATGCATCAAAAACAGAATCTGTCTTAAACAGGACAGTTTGTAGTAATCTGAACTTTGACCATACTTCTGTAACTCCAAACATTCTGAAAAATTAGAACGTAATACACATTTTGTATAGAAATACTGTCTAAAAATTTCAGAAACTTTTGAGGTTTCAGTAAAAAATGTAAATTCACGCACTACAGCCAAAGTTTCTGTTTTTACACCGCACATACCAACAAGCAATCTAATCATCCTAAAGGCAAATCTTGGCACATTATTTTTATAATACAATGGATTTGTACAAGGGGATAATTATTTTTGTTGAAAAGTTTCTATGATTCAAGATTCACAAAGTTTCCATGGGCATGAACAAAGTTCAAGGCTAACCCCCACTTCAACGATGCTCATCATCTCTCTCACTTTTGCCTTTCTTTTTGTGAAGTTTTAGGTTCCCCTCTATATTTTTTTAAACTTTATAAAATCACTCAACAGAATAAAATGACTCTCTAAAACTTTCGGGTTGTCTCCCTGGCAGCGCTTTCTTTAAAGCCATTAAGCTAGGCATAAAGTGCTCAAGTAATGGATCCACCCGGATCCCAAGGTATATCAAAGCCAATTTTAATTAACAATGATTTGTAATTTAGTAGTGAGCACAAAGCAACATATATCATGCAATGACCACGTCTAACTCTCTTCCTATGCATCAGCTTGTCATAAAAGAACAATTCATGCACATCAAGTAAAGGCTAATGCATAGTATAAACAGTTTCTTGCAATTTTGTCATATTGGAAACATAAAGAGGTGGAGATGTGGTTCCTCTCTCATAATAATTGCAAGTAGGAGCAGCAAGCACATGCATATTATATTCATCAAAATCATCATGTGTAGTAGCAAAACGCAACCCATCAATATAATCCTTAATAAGAGCAACTTCTCCGATATAGTGTAGTTGGGAGAATTCAAAAAGATAATAGGACTATCATGTGTGGGTGCAATAGCAACAATTTCATTGTTAACATAAGGAACTATAGAAAGTTCATCTACATAAGCATAATTCATATTGGCATCTTGGCCACAGGCATATCAAGCATCAAGTTCATCAAAAAGGGATATTTCAAAAGAATCCACGGGGTCATAGCAATTATCATAGCATTAATCCTTCGGTAAGCACGAAGGGAAATTAAATAATGTATGAGTTGAAGAGTTACTCTCATTAGAAGGTGGAAACGGGTAGCTAATCCGCTCTTCCTCCTTTTGTTCTTCGCTCTCTTCCTCATCTTCTTCATCTAATGAGCTCACAGTTTCAACAATTTCTTCTTCCATAGATTCCTGCAAAATTTTAGTCTCTTCGAAGGCAGCGGACATTCTCTCAATAAATTCAATAATATCATAATTGTATTCATAATTATCATAGCAATATTGAAGTATGGATAAATTTTCAGATTTGTAAGGAAAATCATCATACTTTTCAAGCAAAGAAGCAATTTCATAAGCACCTTTAAAAGCAACAAATTCTTCTATTCGTTCCACATCATAGTAATCATAAATACCTTTAGCATAAGAAGCCAAGGTTTTATTATCATTAAATTTACATTGAAAGGGAAGGTGTGGAGCCTTTATCTTAGAGCAACAAGTAAAGTCACATCTCAAATATGCATCCCAAGCAAACCATTGCAATATTATAATTTGATCCCATAAGTGTTTCCCTTTTTGAGACAAGCGATCACTACTAGGAGAATGCTTATAGATAGGACTTTAGCAGCGCTACTGCTAATTAGTAGTAGCGCGGTCGGCTGAAGGCACTACTACTATGCAGTTAGCAGTAGCGCTGGTAATTCAACCTGCGCTATGGCTAACTGGTCCCATCCCGACCGACGGGGGCGAGAAGGTAGTAGTAGCGTTTGCTAGAAAGCAACGCTACTGCTAAGGCCCTAGCAGTAGCGCTTTTCTGTGGCCCGCGCTACTGCTACTCGGACTCGTACGTAGTTATCCACCCCCCCGCGCATGCCCCTCACTCTCTCTCTCCCTCCTCGCCCTCCCTCAAGACTCCGCCGCCACCGCCGGTCCTCCCACCGGCTGCTGCCCCCGACCCCGACCCCGGCGACCCCGACCCCGCCGCCGACCAATCTCCTCCCTCGGCGACGTCCACCCCGGCCCCGACTCCAACCCGCGCCCCCGGCGCCCTCTTCTCCTCCGGCCGTCTCCTCCGCGCGCCGGCCGTCTCCTCCGCGCGCCGGCCGTCTCCTTCTCTGGTGAGACTTCCCCAGCCTCCTCCGTCCGTTTGATTGCTAGTTTCTAGGATTGCTAGGGCTTATTTCTAGGGTTCTTGCTAGGGCTGATTGTGGCTAGGACATTGCCAGGGCTGATTTCTAGGGTTCTTGCTAGGGTTGCTAGGGTTAAATTTTAAATGAAATTAGATAGTTAATAAGAAAACTGGGTCAAAAATGAGTTTTAATCGTAAAAATGAGTCAAAAATTCAGGCGCTCGATATGTCCATAGACCTTTTTTATGTCATTACTCATTTTATTATAGTTTAAGAATTAAACGAGGAGACATAATCGTAGGAAACCAGAAAGTAAAACATTAAACGATAAGAATGTGTTCTCATAGGAATTTGTTCTCGACGTCGACGATGCCCAGCCTGCATCCTCGTCGTCGACTTGGCGGTGACATCCTTGAGAGGCGCCATGTCCGGGACTGGGCTCCGCCGGGCTGGCACTGGGAGGTGCTACCTTCCGGGGCGTGCAACTTGGTGAGGAATCCGGGTCTCGTCGTAGACCCGAAGCTTCTTTGGTGGCGATCGCATGGGCCACTATCGGTGCAGAGAGAGCGCGCCCCCACGGAGGTGGTACATCGCCATGTCAGGGAGGAGGACGAGCATGTCCGTCGCTACATGGATGCGTTGGACGCCAGGTTCTCCAATACCTGGCAGGTTCTTCAGGGATCTCACCCGAGTTATGATCCTGTGATGGCTCCTTCTCTTTGGGTGTCCACTGCCCGCGACTCAGGAACCGCTAGTCAACTAGATTATTCGATAATATTCGATCTGTATTAGTGATATTATATGATAATATTCGAGATGTATTAGTTATAATATTCGATGATGCATTAACTGGATTATTCGAGAAGATGTATTAGTGATATTATATTCGAGTTCGTTATAAATGTATTCGAGATGTATTAGTTATAAATTTTTAGTAAAAAAATCAGACACTTTCGGTCTGTCGTTGCTCCTTGTGTGACTTTCATGTGTGTTCTTGATGGAGGAATCCCGACTGTTGTCGTGGGGGGCGCTTCCTCCTCTTCTCTTCTTGCGATATATACCTCGGTATAATGCGCAAGGAGAGGAGAGGGGGTGCGTCCATCACCGACGATCGAACTATTACTATGAAAGAGTGTCCACCAACATATATACACCACCATATCAGTGTGAGAGATTGCGCACCAACACACCATGAGATATGAGTTATTTAAGGAAAGCCTCGATAGACCAAAAGTCAACCGATATTGAATTAGGTCTATTTGGACATGTGTGTATGTTATTGCAGGGAACACCTCCTAGTGCCTATGTTTTGCCAGAATGTTGATTCATTTCCGTTCCAGAAATTTCAGGCGCTCAATATGTCCTATTTTAATAATGGTCATGCCGAATTTTTGAATCATGAACACAGGAAATGTCTGACGACGATAGGATCCCTGAGTGTGATTACTGCGGCGATGATCGGGGTTTGTGCGACAGGCCTCACCTGCGAGACGGCAGGTTCTTCACCATCAAGCTTGACGAGACCTTAATTGTTTCTACGGTACGCAACGATGACAAGTGTTTTTTCGTAATTAAGCATGACTTCTGTTTCTTTGCTTCAACATGTAATTTCTGTTTTATACAATTCGACTAGTTCATCCCCTGCCATGCAAGACGGTATGTCTTGGAGAGGCTCGGTTTCGAGGACCACGAGAGTATGGAGACGAGGAGAGCTAACCTGAGGACTAAACATGGTCACACATTTTATGATGAAAGTAATGAATGCAATTAATAACACAGAATTAGGGTGCTCAAATTGGGAAGCTCTTTGCAAGGCATATGGATTTCAGGAGGATTTGGAAATAACCTTTGATCTTTGTCCTGAAGACCATATTGAAGGTAACATCGACATTTGGGTGGATGTCGATATGCTTCCTGTTTTACCTCCATGTGAGTTTGTCAACCGTATTTGTCAAGTAATTTGCATTCTATATTTAAAAATAGTTGGTGTTCATCCATACTAAATTTGTTAATTTATAATTTACAGCTTATTTCGTTTCTTCGAGTGAAACACGGAAATTAATTGACACGACACACTACACTTATGGATCACATCTAACTTGGGAGGAGAAGGATGTTCTTATCAACTTTGTTATTGGTGTCCTGGTTGGTAGGGACAACTTCCTGTATAATTTGGGAACTGGCCCAAATTATACATTTTACATGCCACTAGTGCATAGGTTGAGGGCGGATGACATTCGCCGAAATATCTTGGTAAGAGTTGCTAATTAAGTACACTACTATTGCGTAAATGGTGTTGATTACATTGCTAACTAGGCTACTATTATGTTCTTCAATAGAAACTGCCAAATGATGTTGTGCCTCCATTGATGCATGGCGAAGGTTATATGACAATTAAAAGCCCTATGAGGCCCGAGTTCTCTTTTCCATACTCGACTGAGCGCAAACCACAAAGACGGCTCCAAATTGAAGCATGGGGAGAAATAAAGAAGGATCGCAAGCCACAAGTTAGAGACCGTTGGATCTCTTTGCTTCATCATGGAGACATAGGTGTTATTCTGTTTTATGTCATTTTACCTAGGAGGGAGGACCAGGTCCTATGAGTGAGAAGTTTTTCTGGTTTATATTAACTTGCATGATCGATTAGGATGATTATTATTATGATGTTTTTCTGTTTTATGAGATTTTAACGTGGTATGATTAAGATAACGATGAGTTGTTAGATGAGTAAGATGATGATGAGTTATATGACATATATTTGATTAAAGTGGATGGATGCAAGTGATCATGTAGAATTAGAGGAAAATATGACGTTGCGATTCGCAACGTCATATTTTCCTCTAATTCAACATGATCACTTGCATCCATCCACTTTAATCTAAATGTTGTTGCTGGCACAATAATTATTGATGTTGTATATTAATATGTATAACCGTGTGTAAATACAACATAAATATAAAAAAAGAAATATGTGCGTTTACTAGTGGCGCGGGTTAGGAAAGAACGCTACTGCTAACTAAGTTAGCAATAGCGCTGGATAACAGGCGCTACTGCTAAACTTTAGCTGTAGCGCTGGGCAAACGGCGCTACTGCTAAAGGTTAGCTGTAGTGCCGTACTAGTAGCGCTGGCACCCACGCTACTGCTATACCTATTTCCAGCGCTACTACTAGCCTTTCTCCTAGTAGTGGATAATCCCTAAAGTACTCACGTTGATCCAACGTGTCTCCCATTATAAAGTTTAATGATGATTTCTTAGGATTATCAAAGGAGTAATTAACGCATCCCACATAATGAGCATCGAGGGTTTTAGGAGGTTCCCATCTCCATGAGTAGCAAGTACCACTAATTATTTTGGTGTTTCGTGTTCCATATCCATAACTAAAGATATAAAACAACTAATAACAGAAAATAAAAATTACTTAGTGATAAAGCAAACAAGCACACATGAGAATATTCACCCCACACTATTGCTCCCCGGCAACGGCGCCAGAAAAAGGACTTGATAACCCACAAGTGTAGGGGATCGTTTGTAGCCTTTTTTCGATAAATAAGAGTGTCGAACCCAACGAGGAGCTAAAGGTAGAACAAATATTCCCTCAAGTTCTATCGACCATCGATACAACTCTACGCACACTTTAATGTTTGCTTTACCTAGAACAAGTATGAAACTATTTTGTAGGTGATAGGATAGTTTGCACGAATAAAACTAGAAGTACTTTGCGGGAATAAAACTACGAGTAAATTGCAAGATAATAAAAGTTAGTTGTTTAGTAGAAAGCTTTTGTCAAACAAGAAGGTTATTTGTCCCTAGGCAATTGATAACTAGACCAGTAATCATTATTGCAATTTTATATGAGGGAGAGGCATGAGCTAACATTCTTTCCGTACTTGGATCATATGCACTTATGATTGGAACTCTAGCAAGCATCCGCAACTACCAAAGATCATTAAGGTAAAACCCAACCATAGCATTAAGTA
This sequence comes from Elymus sibiricus, assembly GCA_039707655.1. Lineage (NCBI taxonomy): Eukaryota > Viridiplantae > Streptophyta > Magnoliopsida > Poales > Poaceae > Elymus > Elymus sibiricus. The sequence goes on from CM077673.1 coordinate 77,953,262, forward strand.
TCAAGTCCTCTTTACTCCCATACGCAACAACCCACCTACTCGGGGTCTGTGCTTCTGTCACTCACGCCACCCACCATAAGCAAATCATGAACATATTGCAACACCCTACAGCGGGGATCCCTCAAATTTGCGCGACACGGAGGGCACCATAGGACATCACCAAAATAAAACATACAACTCATACCAACGACGATCATCAGTTAGCCCATAGGACAAAACGGATCTACTCAAACATCATAGGATAGCCACATATCATTGGGAAATAATATATGGAGTTGATCACCATGTTTAAGTAGAGATTACAGCGGGGAAGAGAGGTGTTAAACTGCTGCATAGAGGGGGAGAGAGTTGGTGTTGACGGCGGCGAAGTTGTTGATGTAAATCGCCGTCACGATGATTGCCTCGGCGGCGTTTCGGCGCCACCGGGAGAGAGGGGGAGAGAGCCCCCCTCCTTCTTCTTATTCCTTGGCCTCCCCCCTATATGGGAGGAGAGTTCCCCCTCTGGTCCAGGGCCTCCATGGTGGCGGAGGGGAAGGAGCCCCTCTAAGATTGGATCTCCCCCTCTGCTCTCTTCTGTTTCGCGTTCTTATTTTCCGGCCGAAAACCGTTTCTTATATTCCAGGAGATCCGTAACTCCGATTGCGCTGAGATTTTAACACGATTTTTTCTGGATATAAGCTTCCTTGCGCCCGAAGTAGAGCTCCAACCGACTTACGAGGTGACCACAACCCACCACCACACGCTTGGGCCGTGTGGCGCGCCCTGGTGTCTTCTGGTGGCTGTGGGCCTCTTTTTGCGTTGATTCCACCTCCCAAAAATCACAAATATTCCAAAATAATTCTCCATAAATTTTTTATCGTGTTTGGACTTCGTTTGATATGGATATTCTGCGAAACAAAAAAACATGCAACAAACAGGAACTGGCACTAGGCACTGGATCAATATGTTAGTCCAATAAATCATATAAAATGTTGCCAAAAATATGTGAAAGTTGTATAATATTGGCATGAAACAATAAAAAATTATAGATACGACGGAGACGTATCAGGCAGCAACGGCGCCCCGTTGGCCACATGCCCGCTCGCCCCGCCCCCCGCACGCCCCGGCCGCCGCACGGCCAGTGGCCTCGTCCGCGCGCCACGGCTCTCGCACGCCCCGGCACCGCGCGCCCGGCAGCCGCGTCCGCTCGCCCCGGTGCCCGTGCGCGCACGCCCTGGTGGTCGCGTCCGCGCGCCCAGGCCCCCGCGCTCCCGGCGGCCGCGCGCCTCGGCCCCCATGCGCCTGTGCGCCCCCCTCACGCCCCGGTGGCCGCGTCCACACGCCCCGGCCCCCGTGCACCCGGTGGCCGCGTTCTCACACCCCGGCCGCCTCACGCACCGGCGCCCGTGTGCTCGCGCGCCTGGTTCCCTCACGCACCGACGCCCGTGCGCCCCGGCGGCCGCCCTCGCGCCCCCGGCGGCCGCGTCCGAACGCCCGCGCCCCGCCTGCCCGCGCGCACGGCGGCGTCCAGCTCCTCTGCCGACGTAGAGCACGAGATAGCATAGAGCATAGAGGAAGATGGATTGTGTGGCTGCATGTGGGACCACTATGGGGTATCCGGGCGTGACCGGGCAGCCTCATATTACCCCCATATTTGAGATGAATTTGAGGGGTGCCGGTCAGTCCGGGAGTATAGGGACTAAATGAGGGGTCCGATTGGATCACTCTTTTTGACCGAACACTAACCGGGCGTATGTTTCGGGCATTTAGGGGGTCCGGCTATAGATGCTCTAACCGCCCGTCGGTGCTAGCCTCTAACACGCGGTTTTATCCTAAACTTTTCATGTTGGAGGAAATGAAAAAAGACATCTAAATTTCAAAAAGACAAAAAAGCATTGCTAACTAATTAGAAACATTATTATATAACAAAACACAATTAAACAGACATCGGGCATCATGGCCCACACTTAATTAAACATAATTTAAAGAAAAACAAAAAGGTACATCTGTCGTTGCCACCCGCGCGCCGCCGTCCTCCTCCTCGTCGTCCTTGGTTAGGCCGATGGAGGGCAAAGGCGTCCAGAGGTGGGGTGGCAGTCCCCAAAAAGGGTCGGCGTCCTGTGCAGGCTTCGGTGGTGGCGGTGGTATGGGTGACCACGACTGCCATGCCGGCTGTGGTACTGGGGCGGGCTGCATGGCACCGTGGTCGTCCAGGACCACGACTGCCCATAGAGCGACGGCGGCCATGCCGGGGCGGCCTCCTCCATCACCTCATCCTTGACCTCGGCCTTGACATCGAGCTCCGGCATGTAGACGTCGACGGCGGCCGAGAGGGCGAGCATGTGCTCAAGCACCTCTCACTGCTCCTCCTACTGGCACTTGTACTCCCGCTCGAAGTCCTTCATGAACGCCCGAATCAAGCGCTCCTCCTCCTCGGCCGTCAAGGGAGGAGCTGTCGGTGGCGGTGGCAACGGAGAGGGAGAAGGGGTCGGCGTCAGGCCACATACGCGAGTCCGGCCGTGGACTCTTTGCTGTGTTGGCGCGCGTCAACGCGGCTCGGGGCGGGCTACGAGCACGACCGACAAAGAAGGTCTGTCGGTGCATGTTGTGCTCGTCCTGTAACCACGTGTCCCAGAGCGGCGAGTCGACAGTGTACCTTGGGTTGTCAAGGTACTCTCGCGGGATGCAGGCACGGCGGCGGGTGATCTCCTCCAGGCGGGCACGGTCGCTTGCCGGGACAGGAGGAGGGGGGGATCGGCACCCGATCTGGGCTCAGATGCCACCCATTGGGGAGGTGGGATCCGACCATGGCAGCGGAGTGCCGGTCTCCCAGTAGCGGCGACAAATCTCCACCTTCACGTACGGCCGGTCGTGGACAGGAGCCACCGGAGGGGAGATGAAGAATGCCGCGGGGGAGGGGGAGCGGTTGGTCGCGCTCCCGAACGATGATGAGCCGGCCTCGTGGTGGTGGCGGCCCTTCTTGCTGGGCACCCACTTCCAGAAGCCCATGGCGACCGACCGGCAGGGAGAGAGGTGGGCGGCGCTAGGGTTTGTTTGTCGGGCATGGAGGGGGCAATGAAAGATTGAGTGGGGACTGGAAGTGGAAGTGGCCACACCAGTCCACGGCTTGGCCATAGAAAAGGAAGTGGTCAGGGGCGGCTGGGTGTCTGACCGGCGGGCCTGTCCATGTGTGCAGATTAAATTGGACGATGGGAGGTAGTTGGACGGCCGACTGACGGGCCAGAGACAGACGACCAGAGGACGTGTGCGCGTCCGTTTCGTGTCGGTTTGACCACGAAGCCGGATCAAAAATGCGTCCGCGCGGACACATGGTGGATGTGCGCGACGTCCATCCATGTTCTTCATTGGTTCGCTTGTATGTGGCACATCATCTTCATTCCAACCATTTCTCTCCCAAAACCCTCCGCCATGACCGATCCTCCCAACCTTGCAACCGCCCTAGACCCTTCGTGGCTACCTGTGTCATGACCTCGAAGAAACCGTAGAAGGAGATCACCTTGGAATATAGGGCGGCTGAGACGAAAAAGAGGGCTAGCCGGAGGAGGAATGAGAAGGCGAAAAAAGAAGCCCATGCAACCGTTCATGCCCAGGCCGCCGCTACGGAGAGTGAGGCCCTCATTTCCAAGGGCGCGCAACAGGCTCTCCTCTTCCTAGAATACTACGGGCCGACCCTTCTCGCCACGGGATCGTGAGCGGCCCGCCCGCCCAAGCTTCTGGAGTCGCCACGCATGTCCACAACGCCGCCGATGTACAAGTTCCTTCTTGGAAACATCCCGTTTCTCCACGTCGCCACAAGACGGCACGCCGAAAATGGGTAACTATGCGGCCTTCCCCGTGGTGCCCCCATTGAACTCAGTGTCCCACATATGGCCTGCGAGTCCACGTGATGCAAAGGAAGCACTTGCGATTAGTATCCCCGACAAACTTACATGCAACTTGTTTGATGAAATGTCCACCCCGATGCTGGCCAATCCGAGGTACTATGAGGAAGTCTTGGAAGAGATGACTAATGAGGATGCCCAAGGGTATGATGACGACGAGACTCAAGACAACCAGGTGTGGGATCGAGAAGAGGCGTTTAGAGGGGGGTGAATAGACTACTCGACCAAATAAAAACCTAACCTTTTCCCAATTTTATTAGTTGGCAAGTTTTAGCAATTATATCAAGTCTAGCACACCCTACAAATGCAAGTCTATGAGTATAGCAGCGGAAAGAAAGGACTTGCAAGTGTAAGTAGAGGGTAGGGATAGGAACATCAAACGCAAGTGGTTCCGATAGGTGGTGCTATCATACGTCCACGTTGATGGAGACTTCAACCCACGGAGGGTAACTACTGCGCGAGTCCACGGAGGGCTCCACCCACAAGGGGTTCATGAAGAAGCAACCTTGTCTATTCCACAATGGCTTATGTCCACGAAGGACTAGCCTCACTCAGGGTAGATCTTCATGAAGTAGGCAATATGCTTGCCCTTAGAAACTTCTTGGCTCAACTCCACAAGATTTGGAGCCTCCCAAGGGACACCTAACCAATCTAGGAGACACCACTCTCCAAAAGGTAATAGATGTGGTATGGATGATGAACTCCTTGCTCTAGTGCTTCAAAAGATAGTCTCCTCAACACTCAATCACTCTCTCACAGAATTTGGCTTGGTAGGAAAGATTGATTGGGTGGAAAGCAACTTGGGGAGGCTAGAAATCAAGATTCATATGGTTGGAGTGGAAGATCTTGATCTCAACACATGAGTAGGTGGTTCTCTCTCAGAAAATGAATGATGGAAGTGTTTGATTGTTCTGAGTGCTCTCACAACGAACGAGAGGGAGGTGGAGTGGTATATAAAGACATCTCCAAAAATCCAACCGTTACAACATTATTTCCCAACTCGGTGGAACAGGAGTAAAAACTCGGTTACACCGACTAGTGCAAAACGCCCTACCTTTTGGGTTCTTGGTGAGACCGATATGAAGAATCTCGATGAGTCCGATTCGGTTGACCTAGAAAATTCCAGTGACTCGGTGGCACCAAAATGAAAAACTCGAAAATTCTGATTTTTGTCAATTAGATACCAGAGAGGTGGGCACTACTTTTCAGCTGTACCGAAGCAAAACTCGGTTGTACCGATTTGCTAGGGTTTGGCTTGGGTTATGTCTAAGGATATCTCAGTGTGGCCGAAGTGGGAAATGTTGGTCGCACCGAATTTGACTTTAGGGTTTCGGACAGAATATTTTGTGGGAGAAATGTTGACGCTTTTCGTGGCTAATCTCTAAGCACTTTGAGCAACCAGATCATCATAGATACCTCATCCCCTTTTAATAGTATTGGCTTTCCTATGGACTCAAATGTGATTTCTCACATAAAGTAAAAATGTAGAGTCTTGAAGCTTGATGCTTTGCCAATCCTATTCCTTTCTTTCTTGGGGATCCTCCTTACAGTTCCCAGCCTCTGTAATCTTTGGACTTAATCTAAAATAAACTAGGTAGAACTATTAGTCCAAGAGATAATGTATGTTGTCATGAATTATCAAAACCTCCAAGGGTGCATATGTGCTTTCAGTACCCCCCTTTTTAGTAATTGATGACAACATACAATCAAAGCTTCAATTTAAATTAGCAGTAATATATGATAGCTTTGAGAGACATATGACTAAGACAAGCTCACCCTAAATGTGTGCAATCCCTTTAAGGACTAGTTGCTTTTGTAATGCATGAGCACACACATAGTAGAGACATATGACAAGTCATATGTACCTTGGCTATATGCAGCAGATATATTGGAATGAAGTGTCTCCATGTTCAAGACTCACTCTTGCAAACAATACGTGCAAGAAGCAAGAGGTTATCCTGACCAAGGATATGATGCTTATACTTACCTTGAAGTTCTAGAACATTTTAACTAGAGAAACACACTTGAGAAAACAATGTTAGATAACACAAGAGTATTTCTTTCATACAAATGCAAAGAGCTTCAGTTTTACCAAGGTTTGGATGACATGTAGGAAATTATATTCTCTTAAGATTAACATGTCTCCAAGAATAATTGTAGAACTTTCTCCTCTAAATATAGGTTTTCCTTTTTCCTTCCCCTTGATCTTAGCATGTAGATATTGGGAGTAGGTAGGGTGAGACAAGTCTAACAAGAAAATATAGAAATAGCAGCACAATATATGAATCCAGGCCACTCGGTCTTTTCTCTCCCATTTTAAGGATATTGAAGTGAATAGATCTCTGCCCCTTAATGATTAGCCTTAAGATTTGATGGTTCTCCCCCTGAAGCTTTGAATTTAAGCTTCGATCTTTTTCTCCCCCTTTGGCATCAATTTCCAAGAAGGGTCAGAGGGTAAGGGATCCTAGAGAGTAAGGGTCATTGAGAGCATTGTCTGTAAATGTCAAGATTATGGCAAAGAACACAAACAATAGCAAATGTTGGAGGCTTCGAGACAAAATTGATCAGTAAGACAGATGAGGAGGTTAGGGCTCTGGGTGAAATCGGTGTTGCCGAAGAGGTTCATGTCGGTTGCACCGAAGAAGCTCTAAGTAGTTTATCTGCCACATCGGTGACACCGATTCCCCTAAGTCAGAGTATCCGAGTTGCAATCAGAAACTTGGCAAAGGCATTCTTGGCCATTTTGTCGAAGAAATTTTTTCAGAAAGACTTGACAGATTTTGCAAGAATTTTTTCATAAGATTTGCAAGGAATTTTTCATCTAGGTAAGGATTGAATGGTGGCAACAAAGTAGCCAACAAAGGATCATCCATTCATGTTCCTTATCTAGATGTTGGTCGGCAACTAGGTCGCCTATATTAGAGTATATTTACTTAAGGAGCCAAGCAAGAATGCTTGATCATAGGCCATACTCATCGTTAAGCTCAAAATGGGGTTACCATTTTTCATTTAAGCATTTCAATGTTTTCATATCACTTAGAATTGCTTGACTCATGACTCGGAGTAAAGCTTCTTCAAGGATATGATTATAGACCTTTGAGTGATGTAGACGATGTGGCATGTAGGTGAAATTGTTCTGGATGCTCAAGAGTTGGAGTTTGGAGCTATCCGTCTTTCCTTTGAAGTAGGTCCTCCTACATGGGTTATTAATGCAAGGAAGAACATGATATATCCAAATGACAAGACTGAAGTTCTCATCATATGTATGTCAAGGATATGGTTTGTGTTGTCTTCTTCCTTCATCTCAAAGTAGGGATTTTGATACTTAGCCATGACAAGATTTCTTGTATAGTATGAGTTGATGGCAATCTTGTGGAGTGTACTTCATCCAAGCACCTACAATGGTTAGATGCAATACAAGGGAGGAGGGTTTTCCAAGATATGAAATAGTACCATGTCAATAGTATCAAGGAATAGTCATGTAAGCTCATGCCCTTGCATGCATCCAAGTGAATCTCTAGCTCAAGTTTGAAGCATCTATGATGTTAAACTCACTCCTCAAGTGACAAAACACTTTCTCATCAAGTGGCTTAGTAAAGATATCCGCCAATTGTTTGTCGGTACAAACATGTTTGAGATTAATGTGCCCTTTGGCAACATGATCACGAATGAAATGATGACGAACTTGAATATGTTTAGTTCGAGAATGTTGCATGGGATTGTGAGCAATCTTAATAGCACTCTCATTGTCACAAAACAATGGAACATGTTTCACATGTATTCCATAGTCCTTAAGAGTTTGAGTCATCCATAGTAATTGCGCACAACATGATCCGGCGGCAATGTATTCCCCTTCGGCGGTAGATAGAGATACCAAGTTTTGTTTCTTGGATGACCAAGACACAAGAGATCTCCCAAGAAATTGACAAGTACCCGGGGTGGATTTTCTATCAACCTTATCTCCGGCATAGTCCGAGTCAGGGTAGCCAATAAGGTTGAAAGAAGATCCCTTGGGATACCAAATGCCAAAGTTTGGTGTATGTATCAAGTATCTCACAATTCTTTTCACAGCCTTAAGATGACACTCTCTGGGTGCCGCTTGATATCGGGCACACATGCACACACTAAGCATGATATCAGGACGGGAAGCACATAGATATAGCAATGAACCAATCATTGATCGATAAACCTTTTGATCAACCGGTTTGTCCTCCTTAGTGAGGTCAACATGTGCACTTGTAGGCATGTGAGTTTTTATAGCTTTACACTCTGGCATGTTGAGCTTCTTGAACAAGTCCTTGGTGTACTTAGTTTGGGAGATAAATGTACCATCTCTCGTTTGCTTGATTTGCAAACCAAGGAAAAAATTTCAGCTCACACATCATAGACATCTCATATTTCTGAGACATCAACCTTCCAAATTTCTCACTAAAATGTGTGTTAGTAGATCCAAAGATAATATCATCCACATAAATTTGGCACACAAATAATTCATCATTAACTCTTTTAGTGAGAAAGGTTGCATCAATTTTACCAATTTCAAAACCCTTTTCAATGACAAATTTCATTAAGCATTTGTAGCAAGCTCGAGGGGCTTGTTTAAGACCATAGTGAGCTTTATAAAGTTTATAGACATGATTAGGTTTCTTAGGGTTCACAAAGCCGGGAGGTTGTTTAACATAGACTTCCTCCTCAATTTCACCATTTAGAAAAGCACTTTTGATATCCATTTGGTAAAGAGTAACATCATGCTGATTTGCATAAACAAGAAGTATGTGAATGGCCTCAAGTCTAGAAACGGGGGCGTAAGTCTCACCATAGTCCATACCTTCGACTTGAGTGTAGCCTTGACCCACAAGACGAGCCTTGTTGCGTACCACTTGACCATCTTCATCTTGCTTGTTGCGAAACACCCATTTTGTTCCAATGATGTTGTGCTCATCCTTGGGTTTCTCCACTAGAGTCCAAACTATTGGAAATATGCCCTAGAGGCAATTAATAAAGTGTTTATTATCATATTTCTCCGTTCATGATAATGGTTTATTATTCATGCTAGAATTGTATTGACCGGAAACTTAATACATGTGTGGATAATAGACAAATACTGAGTCCCTAGTAAGCCTCTACTAGACTAGCTCGTTGATCAAAAGATGGTCAAGATTTCCTGACCATGGACATGAGTTGTCATTTGATAACGGGATCACATCATTAGGAGAATGATGTGATGGACATGACCCAACCGTTAGCATAGCAAATGATCGTTCAGTTTATTGCTATTGCTTTCACTATGTCAAATACACGTTCCTCTGACCATGAGATCATGCAACTCCCGGATACCGTAGGAATACTTTGGGTGTATCAAACGTCACAACGTAACTGGGTGATTATAAAGGTGCACTACAGGTATCTCCGGAAGTGTTTGTTGAGTTGGCATGGATCGAGATTGGGATTTGTCACTCCGACTATCGGAGAGGTATCTCTGGGCCCTCTCGGTAATACAGCATCACAGAAGCCTTGCAAGCACCGTGACTAAAGAGTTAGTTGCAAGATGATGTATTACGGAACGAGTAAAGAGACTTGCCGGTAATGAGATTGAACTAGGTATCGGGATACCGACGATCGAATCTCGGGCAAGTAACATACCGCCGGACAAAGGGAACAACGTATGTTGTCATATGAGGTTCACCGATAAAGATCTTCGTGGAATATGTAGGAACCAATATGAGCATCCAGGTTCCGCTATTGGTTATTGACCAGAGAGTCGTCTCGGTCATGTCTACATCATTCCCGAACCCGTAGGGTCCGCACACTTAAGGTTCGATGACGATATAGTATTATATGAGTTATGTGATTGGTGACTGAATATTGTTCGGAGTCCCGGATGAGATCACGGACATGACGAGGAGTCTCGGAATGTCCGAGAGGTAAAGATTCATATATTGGAAGGCTATATTCGGACGTCGGAAAGGTTCCGAGTGATTCGGGTATTTTTCGGAGTACCGGGGAGTTACGGGAATTCACCGGGAGAAGTAATGGGCCTTATTGGGCCATACGGGAAAAGGAGAGGCAAGCCACGTGAGGAGGCACGCGCCCCCCCTTGTCCAAACCGAATTGGACTAGGGCAGGGGGCGCAGCCCCCTCTTTCCTTTCCCTCTCCCTTCCCCCTTTCCTACTCCGTATGGGAGGTGAAATCCTACTAGGACTAAGGAGTCCTAGTAGGACTCCCCACACTTGGCGCACCCCTAGGGGGCCGGCCTCCTCCCTCTCATCCTTTATATACGGGGGCAAGGGGGCACCCCAAAGTACACAATTGTCCCATAGCCGTGTGCGGTGCCCCGATCTCCGTTTTCCACCTCGGTCATATTTTCGGAGAGCTTAGGCGAAGCCCTGCCGGAATCACTTCACCGTCACTGTCGCCACGCCGTTGTGCTGACGGAACTCATCTACTACCTCGACGTCTTGCTGGATCAAGAAGGCGAGGAACGTCACCGAGCTGCACGTGTGTAGAACTCGGAGGTGCCGTACGTTCGGTACTCGATCGGTGGAGCTCGAAGGATTGTTCGACTACATCAACCGCGTTGTGAGACGCTTCCGCTAACGGTCTACGAGGGTACGTAGACACACTCTCCCCTCTCGTAGCGATGCATCTCCATGGATAGATCTTGCGTGAGCGTAGGAAATTTTTGAAATTCATGCTCCGTTCCCCAACACAAACTTCATTCCTCTCGAAGTTGTGTAGCTCTTCGTGCATGGCATTCACCCAATCCGGGTCTTCTAGAGCTTCTTCCACCTTCACAGGCTCAATACTAGAGATAAATGAGTAATGCTCACAAAAGTTAGCTAAATGAGTTTTAGAGCGACTGATTCTCCTGGTTTTAGTGTCGTCGAGAATTTGCTCTACGGGATGATTCTTGTCAACTCTTGCTCGAACACGAGGTAGCTTTTGCTTGTTGGATGGAGGAGCTTCGTTCTCATCATCTTCTTCTTCGTTGTTGTTGAACGTGTCGTTTCCTTGAGGAGGTGGTGAAGGAGGTTGAGGTGGATCATCTTGATGTACTTCTTCTTCATCTTCATCTTGGCATGTACCGCTTGTGGATGTCTCCATGTCATTTTGTGGTTCGCCTTGGCGCGAGGTAGAAACTTTCACTTGTGTTGATGAAGTACTTTCCTTCATCTCCATGGGATGAATATTCCCAATCGACAAGTCTTGGATGGCTTCCGAAGGTTCCTTATCTCCTACATCATTTGACAATTGTTTGACTTGAGAACCATTATTCTCATCAAACTTCACATCTACCATTTCTTGAACTTTTCGAGTGAAGTTGTTGTAGACACGGTAAGTGTGAGAGTTTGATCCGTAGCCAAGTAGGAAACCTTCATGAGATTTAGGAGCAAATTTAGAACGATGATGCTTATTAGGAATGTAGCACTTTGAGCCAAATACTCGAAAGTATCCAACTTGGGGTTTGTTACCGGTGAGTAGCTCGTATGCCGTTTTACCAAGAAGCTTGTGTAGGTAGAGTCGGTTTATTGCATGACAACCCGTTTCCATGGCTTCCGCCCAAAAGTGTCTTGGCGGTCTTGTACTCATCGAGCATCATTCTAGCCATCTCTATGAGAGTCCGGTTCTTCCTCTCAACAACTCCGTTTTGTTGAGGTGTGTACGTAGCCGAGAACTCATGTGATATTTCTTCTTCGTCCAGAAAGGTATCCACATTAGTGTTCTTAAACCCCGATCCGTTGTCACTCCGAGCTTTCTTGATCTGCACTTCAAATTGATTTTGGGCCTTCCGAGCGAAGTTCTTGAAGATTTTTTGTACCCGTGACTTGTCAGCAAGAAAGAATACCCACGTAAATCTGGAAAAATCATCAACTATAACTATACCAAAGGAATTTCCACCGAGGCTCTTGCAAGCATTGGGACCAAAGAGATCCATGTGAAGCAACTTGAGTGGTCTCCTAGTAGTCATGATGTTCTTTACGGGATGATTTCCGCCAACTTGTTTTCCTACTTGACAAGCACTACAAAGTCTATATTTGTCAAAGATAACATCTTTAACACCAACTATGTGATCACCTTTGATGAGCTTGTCTAGATTACGCATACCAACATATCCTAGCCTTCTATGCCATAGCCAACCTTTTGAAGATTTTGCAATAAGACAAGTACGAGGTTGGGCTCTCTTAGTGAAGTCGACAATGTATAGATCACTTCTACGGAAACCGGTAAAGACCATGTTATGATTATCTTGATGAAACACTCGGCAATCTACTTTAGTGAATAGCACATTCAAGCCGAAATCGGCTAGTCTAGATACGGAAAGAAGATTGTAGCCAAGGGATTCAACAAGCATGACATTTTGAAAAGAACTATCATGAGATATGGCCACCTTACCAAGACCAAGTACCTTACCCTTGGAGTTGTCTCCGAAGGTCACATACCTCTGTGGTCCATGATTTGGTGTGATCTCATGAAACATGTCTCTATCCCCAGTCATATGATCGGTGCATCCACTATATAGAATCCACTCTTTTCCTCCGGACATGTAGTCTTTGAAGTTTGTCATAAGACTCAGATTCTTCATAGTCTTCTCACATTAAATGTCAAACTTCTCATCTTCATCATAGTAGCCATGTTCCACATTGTCATTACCAATTGAAATATCCTCGTCACAAAGATCAAGAGAGTTGTTAGAATTGTGACCATGACAATGTTCAAGATTATGAATGCGAATGGCTTCAATAATGATGTCATTTATGGTTATGACATCTTCTTTAGCACGCATGAGGTCATGAAGCTCAAACAAGTATTTATCAAAGTTAGGATCACTAGGCTTCATTTTGTGAAAGGCAACAGTTCTATGGAGAATGACATTAAGATTTTTCGAAGAATAGTTTGGGTATCTTTTCTCCAAATCATTCCACAAGGTGTAGGCACACTCAAAGTTTTTAATTTCATCAAACACGATTCTAGGTAATCCTCTAATGATGAGATTTACGGTTCTAAGATTAAGAAGCATGTAAATTTCTTCCTCGTGAGAAGGATGTCAGGCTGGTTGTAATGTGAGTATCATAGCTAGTATCATTCATGCCAACTAGACAATTTTGATGAGGTGGCATAGAATTAAATGAAGAAAAATAAGGTTGAGTATCATATCATGATACCGTATCATAATAAATGTTATGCTATTATGTGTCATGCATGACAATAAATAAAGGACTATATGATACTAACATATGATACTATGCATTAGGAAGGTAGTATCATACACTAGTATCATATGCATGATACTAGTATATGATACACCCCATTACGACCAGCCTTAATGATCAATGGGAGGCACATAGGGATTATCAACATATTTGCTCAAATGGAATTCATCAAATAGATCAAGCATTTTGTCTTTCCATTGACTATAGTACTCCCCATTGAGAATAGGCACTCTACAACTAAGACTCCCCAAACTAGGCACATACATCTTCCTCCAATGGTGATAAAACGAAAGCTATGGAGACCAAAGATATGATACCAATTGTGGGATCGAGAAGAGACATCTAGAGGGGTGGGGGTGAATAGACTACTCGACCAAATAAAAACCTAACCTTTTCCCAATTTTATTGGATGGCAAGTTTTAGCAATTATATCAAGTCTAGCACACCCTACACATGCAAGTCTACGAGTATAGTAGCGGAAAGTAAAGACATGCAAGTATAAGTAGAGGGTAGGGATAGGAAGATCAAACGCAATGAGGACATGAAGATTTTCCCCATGGTTCCGATAGGTGGTGCTATCGTACATCCACGTTGATGAAGACTTCAACACAAGGAGGGTAACGGATGCGCGAGTCAATGGAGGGCTCCACCCACAAGGGGTCCACGAAGAAGCAACCTTGTCTATTCCACCATGGCTTACATCCACGAAAGACTAGCCTCACTCGGAGTAGATCTTCACGAAGTAGGCGATCTCCTTTCCCTTACAAACTTCTTGGTTCAACTCCACAAGATTTGAAGGCTCCCAAGCGACACCTAACCAATCTAGGAGACACCACTCTCCAAAACATAATAGATGTGGTATGGATGATGAAGTCCTTGCTCTAGTGCTTCAAAAGATAGTCTCCTCAACACTCAATCACTCTCTCATAGAATTTGGCTTGGTAGAAGAGATTGATTGGGTGGAAAGCAACTTGGGGAGGCTAGAAATCAAGATTCATATGGTTGGAGTGGAAGATCTTGATCTCAACACATGAGTAGGTGGTTCTCTCTTAGAAAATTAATGGTGGAAGTGTTTGCTTGTTCTGAGTGCTCTCACTATGAATGAGAGGGACGTGGATGGGTATATATAGCCATCTCCAAAAATCCAACCATTACAACATTATTGCCCAACTCCATGGAACCGAAGTAAAAAATCGGTTACATCGACTAGTGCAAAATGTCCTAACTTTTGGGTTCTTGGTGAGACCGATACGAAGCATCTCGGTGAGTCCGATTCGGTTGACCTAGGCAGTTGCAGTGACTCGATGGAACCAAAATGAAAAAATTGGAAATTCTGATTTTTGTCAATTGGATACCGGAGAGGTGGTCACTGCTTTACGGTTGTACCGATTTGCTAGGGTTTGGCTTGGGTTCTGTCTAAGGAAAACTCGGTATGGCCAAAGTGGGAAATGTTGGTGGCACCGAATTTGACTTTACGGTTTTGGACAAAATATTTTGTGGGACAAATGTTGATGCTTTTGGTGGCTAACCTCTAAGAAATTTGAGCAACCAGATCATCATAGATACTGATACATCTCCAACGTATCTATAATTTTTGATTGTTCCATGCTATTATATAACATCATCCCACAAGGCCTTGTTGAGGATGATCTCCTGTGTGAAATTCGAGAAATTCCATTCCATTTATACGAGAAGTGCCGATCCCTTTTTTTAGAATAAAAGGGGGTTTGAGGGTGTCCCAGCCGGTTCCCATGGCCACAAAAAGCTAGCGGTTCGACTCTTGCTTGAGTTTGATAGGCGAGATATTTATTTAAAGACGGAGGTACGTTCTATTTCTTTTTCCTTCTGGATGGATGGTGTACTAGCTTGGTTTGGCTGGCACTACTGGGTATCTTGGGCGTCTCATCCCTTGGAGGTTAGGGTATTGAAAACACATTGAATAGAGATCCGAATCGAAAGAAGAATAGATACAGGGTATCAAACCTATAGAGTTTTTGCTTCAAAGAAATAGAAATATCATCATATAGAGTCAGGGAATGGAATAGAGTCAGCGAATGAAGAATATTCATTTATCATTCTAGGATATTTGAGTAATAATTTATCAATTTATATTATTTTTTATCACTAACCTATTGACCTAGTGCCAAGTGCCAGTTGTTGTTTTCTGCGTGTTTTTTACTTTTCAGGTTTACAATACCAAATGAAGTCCAATTGCCCTGAAACTTTTTTATCATTTTTTTGGACCAAAAGAAGACCCGGAAGCTTCGGGAGAAGACCGGAGGCCGCACGAGGGAGGCACAAGCTAACAGGGGGCGCCCAGGGGGTAGGTACGCCCTGATGGCTTGTCCCTCCCTGGTGTCCCTCCTACCCCCATTCTCTGGCATATAAATTCACATATATTCCAAAAACCCTGGAGGGCATCCCGAAACACTTTATCCACGGCCGCAAGTCTCTGTTCCGCCGTGATCCCATATGGACCTCCGTTCCAGCACCCTGCCGGAAGGGGGGATCGATCACGGAGGGCCTCTTCATCAACCTTGCTTCCCTCATGATGATGTGTGAGTAGTTCACCACAAACATACGGGTCCGTAGTTAGTACCTAGATGGCTATCTCTCTCTCTTTTGATCTTCAATACAATGATCATCACATCTTCGCTTTGATCTATCCGATGTAATTCTTTTGTACGGTGTGTTTGTTGGGATCCGATGAATTGTGGGTTTATGTTCAGATTATTCATGAAAAGTATTTGAGTCACCTCTGAATATTATGATTCTTATTTGCATGACCATTATAGCTTCGTAAATCTCTCCGATCTATTGAAATAGTTTGGCCAACTAGATTGATATTTCTTCAGTGAGAGGGGTGCATTGTGGTGGGTTCAATCTGGCGGTGCTCTTTATTCCAGTGACAGAATGGGACAAGACACATCTTTGTATTTTTGCCACTAAGGATAAAATGATGGTGTTAGTTCATATTAATTGAATTCTCTTTGTCTACATCATGTCAATGTTCTCCAAGCATTACTCTGTTTTACTTAATACTCTAGATGCATGCTGGATAGCGGTCGATGGGGGGAGTAATAGTAATGGGTGTAGGCAGCAGTCGGCCAATTTGCTTATGGATGTGATGCCTATGTATACATGATCATTGCCGTGAATATCACATAACTATGCACTTTTCTATCAATTGCCCAACAATAATTTGTTTACCCACCGTATGTTGCCTACATGAGAGATGCCGCTAGGGAAAACTATGGCCCCCGGGTCTATTCACTTATATATTTACAAAACCTATCATTGCATTGCTGCCATTATTTACTTTTTATTTTATTTTGCAATTTACAATTATCTACTATTATCTACACACTTCACTTGCTTACAAATAACGAGATCAAGAGGATTGACAACACTCTTGCCGTGTTGGGTGCGAGTGTTTGCTCTTTTGTTTGCAGCCGCTAAAGACGGTTGTGGATTGATATTCCTATTGGTTCGATAAACCTCGGTTTCTTAACTGAGGGAATTACTTATCCGTATTGTGCTGCAATTACCCGTTCCTCTTCACGGAAAACCCAACGCAGATCACAAGAGTGAGATACCTCATCCCCTTTTAATAGTATTGGCTTTCCTACGGACTCAAATGTGATTTCTCACATAAAGTAAACATGTAGAGTCTTGAAGCTTGAATCTTAGCCAATCATATTCCTTTCCTTCTTGGGGATCCTCCTCACAGTTCCTAGCCTCTACAATCTTTGGACTTAATCTGAAGTAAACTAGGTAGAACTGTTAGTCCAAGAGATATTGTATGTTGTCATGAATTATCAAAACCTCCAAGGGAGCATATGTGCTTTCACCAGGACACCATCGGCCATGACCACGGCCTAGGAACCCATGGATAAGATAACCACGGCTAAGACAACCAAGACCAAGACAAAGGCCAATACAACAATGGCCAAGACACCGATGGCGAGGGTGTCGATATTGATGGAGAGCCATTGTTGTTTGAGGAAGAGCTTGTGGAGCCAGGTGGTCACAAAAGAGGGGGAAATCATGAGTACGGGAGCATACACGATGGATGAGGACAAGTAAATTTTGATTGCAACTGGACAAGATCCACACCAAGAAGGAACAACATTTTGGAAGAGGGATGTTGATTACTTCCATGCGTGTAGGAAGTTTGCACCCTACAAATTTGAGAGTGGCCAGACCGACGTGTCAATTCAAAGGAGGTGGGGCTTCATCCAATTGGAGTGCGACAAAGTGTGTTGTGCTCGTCAGTATGTCGCTGGCTGGCCCGTGAATGGCTGGCCGACCATCAATGACATGGTATACATTTTCCTTCTCTTGTTCCTTCTCTTGTTCATATGAGCATATATCGTCCACCTATGAACGTAAATGTATCTTGTTGGGGCATTTCCTTAGCCAAACCCCCCTGAGCCTGTTCAACAACAAGCAGAAATTCCTATACTGCAAAATGATGGTGCACCTAACAGTAGTATAACCACCACTATATCTCTGTCTGATGGCATTCACTCCATTGCACATACTGCAAGTGAAGAAGTGAATCAGGGAGTTCTTGCCCCAATCATGGGACTGGGGCTTCACAACATTGCTTTGGCATACCAAGTAGATGGTGAAGAAGAGGATCAACAAGTAGCAGCAGACAACTTGGTAGAACTAGAGCAACAAAGTGGGGTTGGACATCCACCTGCTGTAGTGGCAGCAAATATCTCAGAGCAGACCAGCATTCAGCAAAATCCTGAAATGACTGAGATGCTCAAGTCTGGTTCTGACAAAGCTGGGTGCTTTGCAGCACAAGAGAATCCCTTAGAGGAGCCTGCTGATAGTGATAATATTAGACTCACTGAGAATGTCACAATAGATAACCCCAAGGAAGTTACTACAGTTGGTGAGAATGAAGAGACAAGTATTCTTCAGACAGAAGCTGACAGGGCAGCCATCAAAGGAAAAGATGATATTCCACTTGTTCCAAACCTTCAAGCTGGCACATCTTCAGGTCTCAACAAGAAAGGTACTGATGACACACAATTTTTCTCCAGCCCTTCTCATACACTAGATTTTCAAAGCATTTCTGAGTCTCATGCATTGGATATTATTGATGGCTCTCACTTAATTTCTGAAGATGGAATGGAACTTTGGATATAACACTTTGCTCCAGCTACACTGGGTGCTGCAAATACTTTTAAGATTGAGATACTAGTAAGTTGGTTTAATTTCATAATCCATTTACTGTTGACTCCTGATAAGTTTGGAAGGACCATGCACTTGTTGAAATCTGAACTATGGAAAGTGCTAACTGCAAACTGTTCTACTAAAGAAAATATCTTGTTCCATATCCCTGATGGATGCTCTACTACACAAGCACCTTGTTGCAAGGAAATAATGCATGGGCATGGCAAGGAGAATGAGGGCATTAGCCCAGCTGCCCATTCCTCCATTGGTGCTGGTAGTCCTTTAAAGCAAGTGTCCCCTAACAAGGTGATCCTCCTGCCTTTGGGAGAAGCAATCTCAAATAAAAGAAGGGATAAAGAGCCCCTGGTGGAAACTGAGGTAAGAAGAAGTGACAAAATTAAAAAAGATAATAATGGTTATAGGAGAAAATCTTGTGATGCAAAATCCTGCTTACCATGTAATGCAATACCACCAATTACCCAAAATAGAGTGGTTAAAAATCTCACAAAAACTTTCTGCAAGGTGTCTGGGGAAGAACTTCAGGAGAAGCTGTCCAAAAGGCTCAAGAAGAAAGGACAGGAGGATGTGGCCAAGGTAGCCAAAGCCACAGGAGCTGCAAACCAACCCAAGATGGTGTAATGATGAGATTACAACATAGCATTAAACACAAGAGGAAAATGCTTCAACTACCTAGTTTGGGTTACTATTACTGTGTGTATGCTGGGTTTAGAAATGTCAGATTATGTAAAAAGTTTGCTTTTGGGCATGTGTGGCACCTTTTGTATGAAGGCCTTCTGCTACTTGTTAAAGAGACCTGGCTTTGGTATTTCTATGAAGATGTCTGTAAACCTATGGTTAAATTTGAAAGACCTATGTTCCACTTTATCAAGATGTCCCTGGGCTGTATCTGCATTATTGAATATGGTGGGTTGTTAATTTGCAATATGGGTTTGAGAAAAGAAAGACCTAGTTCATATTTAGGGACATATACCAAGGGATGGTACTTGGTATCTCAAATAAAACAAAAAATGGTTTTTAGTGAATAACAACAGGTCTTGGAACATTTTAAATTGGAATGTAAGAGGTTTAAATGCCCCAGAAAAATGGCTGGCTATTAGACAAAAAGTTGAAGAAAGTGTTGCTGGTATTGTATGCATTCAGGAAACAAAAAGAGAGAATTTTGACCTGGGTTACATCAATCAGTTCTGCCCACAAAGATTTAATAAATTCGAATATCTGCCTTCCATTGGGGCCTCTGGAGGTATTTTGACTGTTTGGAATGGTGCTCTGTTTACTGGTGAATTGATTTTACAAAACAAATTTTCCATCTCATTATAGTTCACATGCAACACCACATCCAAAACTTGGTTTCTCACTAACATCTATGGGCCTTGCAACCTTGAAGAAAAGATTGAATTCTTAAACTGGTTTAGTAACATTCAAATGCCCATTGAAGTGGACTGGATCATCATGGGGGATTTTAATTTCATCAGGTCACCTGAAGACAGAAACAGACCTGGAGGGGATGTCAATCATATGTTATTGTTCAATGAAGCTATAAGCAGCCTAGGGCTGGTTGAATTACCCCTAAAAGGCAGACAATTTAGCTGGAGTAACATGCAGGAAAGCCCTCTTCTTGAGAAATTGGACTGGTTTTTCATCTCTGCAGCTTGGATGACTACTTATCCTGACACCAATACTTTACCTTTAGCCAAACCCATCTCTGATCACCTTCCATGTATGATTAAAATTGGCACAATCATTCCCAAGTCTAAGGTTTTCAGGTTTGAAAATTATTGGTTAAAGCACAGTTCCTTCAAAGATATTGTTCAAATAGCTTGGAATATTCCTGTGGGTTACATTGATCCAGCCAAGAAAACTAATACAGCTATTCTTTGGGAGGCCTTTAAAAAAAGATTAGGACAGTCTAATGGTCACACAATGCACTTTGACTTGAATGAGCTGTATGAAAATAGAGTGGACCCCCAAGTGTTCCAGGATCTTGAGAAACCTTTTACACAGAAGGAAATTGATGATGTGCTTAAAAACCTCCGTACAAAAAAATATCCAGGTCCTGATGGATTTAACTATGAGTTCATTAAAGCTTGCTGGGACATCATTAAAGTGGATATCACTAAGCTTATCATGGCTTTTCATGCTGGCAATATAAATCTTGAAAGCATTAATACATCCTTCATTACCTTGATCCCAAAAAAGAAAGTGCTAGTTTCTCCTAATGATTTTAGGCCAATTTCATTGCTCAATGGAGTTCTTAAGATAATAACCAAGCTGCTGGCTAATAGATTACAAAGGGTTATTCTCCAGATGGTGCATATTAACCAATATGGTTTCCTCAAAAATAGAGTAATCCAGGACTGTCTTGGTTGGGCATATGAATATATCCATCAATGTCACAAATCAAAAAAAGAGATGTTAGTGATTAAAGTAGATTTTGAGAAAGCTCTTGACACTATTGAGCATCAGGCTATCATTGATATACTCAGAGCAAAGGGATTTGACGAAAAGTGGATTTCCTAGATGCAATTACTTTTCCCATCTGCTTCATCTGCAGTGATGCTGAATGGTGTTCCTGGCAAAAAATTCTACTATAGAAGAGGAGTTAGGCAGGGTGATCCATTGTCTCCATTAATCTTTGTCTTGGTTGCTGACTTACTACAATCAATACTTAATAAGTCCATGAGACTGGGTCTAATTACACCACCACTTCAAGTCAATTCCTGCCCTGACTTTCCAATAGTACAATATGCAGATGATACTCTGGTTCTTATGCAAGCAAATGCAAGACAACTGATATGTCTTAAAGCCCTGTTAAACACATTTGCCTCAGCCACTGGACTAAAAGTCAATTATGGGAAATCAATCATGGTGCCCATAAACATTGCAGAAGACAGAGTAAACATTTTCACTAATACATTGCAATGTGCTAGAGGACAATTCCCTTTTACCTATTTGGGCTTGCCTTTGGGAATCTATAAACCAACTGTGGAACAATGCTTGCCCCTAGTCAACAGAATTGCTAAGAGGTTAGTTGGTATTTCTACCTTTATGACTCAAGCAGGTAGGTTGCTTCTAGTCAAATCAGTGTTTGCATCACTATCACTTTTCTTCATGTGTTGCTTGGACATACCTATCACCATCAAGAAGCAGATCAATAAATACTTGAGACATTGTCTCTAGAGAAGCCCTGATTTGGAAATCACAGACCAGCATTAGTGGCATGGCACACTGTTTGTAGACCTAAAAATCAAGGAGGTTTGGGAGTCATGGATATTTACACACAAAACAAGACTTTGCTGATGAAAAATCTTCATAAGTTCTTCAATAGGCAGGATATACCCTGGGTTAATTTAATCTGGGAGACTTACTATAGTAATGGGCAACTTCCAGGAGATAATAAGGTTGGCTCTTTCTGGTGGAGATCAAACTTAGCACTCATAGATCATTTCAAAGCCATAGCCAGATGTAATGTGGGAGATGGTAAGAGTGCCTTGTTCTGGGATGACATGTGGCATCAATTTGTTTTGAAACACAAGTTCCATGACCTTCACACTTTTGCCAAGAATACAAACTTAAATGTTCGGCAAGTTATTAGCACTAAATATCTTCAAGACCTCTTCTATTTACCATTGACTACACAATCATATGAGAAATTCTTGGAAATGGAAAATATATGTATCACATTAAGACAGTCTGAATACTTGGACTCAGTGGACACATGGAGCTATATATGGGGAAATGAATTCTACTCTTCCATCAAAGCATACAAGGTGCTGATTGGGCATAAACAAACACCACCATACTTCAACTGGATCTGGAAGAGCTCTTGCCAACCCAAACACAAAGTGTTTTTCTGGATGCTGTTACATGATAGAGTCAACACAAGTAACCTGTTAAGAAGAAAAAGTTTTGAGCTTGAAGCATACAATTGTGCAGTGAGAGACTGTCAGCGGGAAGAAACACTACACCATCTCTTCTGGGGATGCCCTTTTGCCATCCAGTGCTGGGATTTTATCTGTCCCTCAAGAACTCATAACTTGTCAGTATTAGAAGCATATCAAGACTTAAAAGACAAGCTCAGTTACCCCCTTTTTATGGAGATCATCATTCTAGGATCATGGGCTATATGAATATCCAGGAATAATAAGATCTTTGAGAATATTACCCCTTCATTCCAGGGCCGGAAATTCATCTTCGTTGAGGAGCTCAAGCTGCTAAAATTTAGGATGAAGAGAAAGTATTTACATCAATTCTCTGCTTGGCTGGAGACCATGTTGTAATTATAGTTTAGGAGTAGAATAACTCTTGTTTCTAGTTTTTTAGCTTTCTTTCTGTTTCTTCTTTTGTTCTTTTTTTCTTTTGTTTTTTTGTTTTAATTTCTTTAGGCTTACCTCAAGCCTACCAGACATATATTGGTTTGTTTTTTAATTATTTATTTAATAAAAGTTGTAGTGGGGTTTTACCCTACTGTTTATAGTGAAAACAATATATCTTGTTGTTCATCTCTATATGTAGTAGTTCAAGCTTTGGATACCTTCAAGGTCTAAAATGCGGGCAAGCCATTCACCTTGAGCCATTGTTGGACAATAATCAACGGTTGCCCGCCTAAGTCAAAAACAAAGCAAAGGACGCAGAAAGCCGAATGAGAACAAAGCAACAAACTGCATTTTACCCAAAATAAGAGTGCAGATAACAGCGAGCGCCAGCTCGCTCAGAGTTTACGGTTACATTAACCACTCGGCACCCTGTGGGTGCGCTCAGCACGCCCCCACTGGAAACCCACTCGGGAAGAGGTACTTCCACGAGCAGCAACAGGTTCTACCCACTCGGGATGAGGTACTTCCACAAGCTCAGCAACAGGTTCTACTGTCACGCCCAAGATGCGGTCCTATCCCTATTAAGGCTTGTGGCCTCGACGGGGATAGAAGCGCATCTCGTCGTTCGCAAGTACAGTAAAACATTGCAATACATGTAGGAAGAGATGAGTATATGAGTTTGCTTACACTCACCATAAGCTATCTTACAAGTTCACACAAATTTATTCATACATCATTCAGAAGGCAGGGTCCGGCTACAGAAGAAATCAAACGATAAAAGATGCAAATGTAAAACTGTCTTGCTATCCCAGGATCACCACCACGAAGCTCCCTACTCGTCTGGATACGTAACGTACATCCGACCACGTTCCTCCTCATACTCCCACTGGAGCTGAGTCACATCGTCTGGCACGTTCTCATCAACACCTGCACCTGTATTGTTGTAATCTGTGAGCCACGGGGACTCAGCAATCTCATAACCCGGGAACCGAAACTATGTAAGCCATTGGGTAAGGAATTGGTTAAGTGATGAGGCTGCAGCAAGCGCTAAGCATATTTGGTGGCTAACTTACGAGAACATGAATGTATAAATATGGTGGCATACGAGAGACGAACGTGAACTAGCATGATCACTAAGTGATCCTGAACACCTACTTACGTCAATCATAACCCCACCGTGTTCTCTCTCGGTTCATGTTCACGAGCAGAGATAGTCACGGTTACGCACACAGTTGGTGTATTTTATTGGAGTTTACTTCAAGTTAACTATAACCGGGTGTTAAACAAATTTCCATGTTGCCACGTAACCGCGGGCACGGCTTTCCGAAAAGATTAAATCCTGTAGGGGTGCTCCAACTCATCCATCACAAACTAACCACACGCCGCGGGAATAACCTCGACCATGAATCTCGTGATCTTCCTAGGTAATTCCATTGGAAAACCGCAACCTCGAGATAGCCCGAAGAAAACCAGAATTCCTCGCGCAAGACATTCGAGAAAGGTAAAACAAGTCCAGCAAGACCGCTCGACGTGTCGACGAACCCGATAAGAACCGCGTATCTCCTTCTCAGGACACGACCGGATAAGCTAGTGTACAGGGCCTGATAGACATCTCCCGAGTTGCCCCGGGTTGGCCCCGCACAGTGCTCTAGTTCGGACCAACACTCATGAGGAGCACTGGCCCGGGGGGTTGATTAATTATCCACGGGGTAGCTATGCCCTATGCAATTTTATTAAGTTGTTTAGCAAATGTAGTACCAAAGTTGGGTCTTGCCAGACAAGTTTTAATCTAAAACCAATGGTCAAGGGGGTCCCCATAACAACCCCGAGCATGTTAGGAGCGCAAAATATGGAATATAACACCGGTACTCGGAACTAGTGCGGCAAAAGCGGAACAAAACACTGAGCAAAAGGCCAAGCCTTCTACCGTTGCTAGATATATATGTGCATTAATTTTAAATAACAATAAATAGAGTGATATAACAAAATCCATGTTGACACATGGAAAGCTTGCACCTGCAACTAGCAACGCTATAAGATAAGGGCTGAGCAGCGGTAACATAGCCAATCAATGTTTTCTAGGTAGTGGAGGGGGTTAGAGGCTTTCATGGCAATTTGGGAGGCTGACAGTTTAAGTGGTAGGCAATGTAACATAACGGTAAAAACGAGGCATCTAGCAAGGCAAAAATAGTGTCGGGATCCGGGTATGATCATCTTGCCTGTTGGTTCTTCAGAGGGACAAAGAGCTGGGTCCTCGTAGTTGTACTCTTCGGGATCCTCGTACTCAGGCTCAACACTCGCGTCTACCCAGAGAGAACATCAACCAATAAACAAACAGCGAGGTGCAATGCACAAACAATATGATGCATGGTCATATTAAGAAATATAGCATGGCAAGCCTATGCTAGTCATGTTTCACATGCATTTATTAAGTTGTTTAGTATTCTGGACAGAACCTCAATATTACTTATTTGAACATTCATGATCATGGCAAATATGGATGCTTCATGCAAAATCGATGTAAATGCGTATGTAGAACATTGCAAATGGAGTAACGTAGCTCACGGTACGCTCCCGGCAAGATACACACGTTAACGGAGACAAAACACAACATGAGGCAATCTCTGGGCTATACCTTGGTGCTCCAAGGATGCCACTGGATAGGAAATGAAAATCCAGTAAGAATAGAGCTAAAGATCATGCAAAACAATGGAGTATAGCTCCCACAAGTCACAAAACATTCAAACACACAATCTGCCCACAAACAGCAACATGTCATCTTGCAACACACATAACAAGAGCTATAGCAAGTTTAAAACCACAACCAAAGCATGTACAGAAACTATACAGCATGCTTAACAAATCATCCATCTACACAAACTTGAAAGGAAGCATGGATCAATAGCAATGAAGCTCACAAGATGGCATGTTGAAACAGATTTTAGGGACTTAGTGAAAATTCCAGTTTTATAGAATCTGAGTTAACCAGATGGCATATTGATAGCAATATTTATATATGCTAGAGGGCATTTCATGGCATGAAAATTAACAGGATGGTAGAGGGCAACATCCACTACAATTCATTAGCACTGAGCATGAGCTAGAACACAACATATCACTTGGTAGCATCCTCTAAACATGGCAGGAAAATAACAGCAACTACTCAGACTTAGCCAAAATCAGCACGGGCAAAACTGGTCACATGTTAACAAAATAGCAACTTGACAGCAGGTTTTAAATATGATGCAAGGGCTTAATGCTCAAGTTCTTAGCACAATTAGGTAGAGCATGAAGATCTAAACAAACATGTTAAGGCCCCAAACTCAAAGGATCAACACATCCCTGGGAACCATCTTCTAAACATAGCAAGAAAATAACAGCTTCTAACACTTAGCAAAATCTGAAGCATGCAACCAGTGTTATTCTCTTAGCATGTTAACAGCAAGAAACCCACTTATCCACAAGGTTATCATGCCAAACAAAAATACCAGGGCCTAGTACCCACAAAACACTAGCATATTCATGTTGACAAGATCACAAATGATGCATAGATTAAATCATATGAAAAAGACAAAATGGCATGTTGGGACAAAAATGACATTTTTCACACTTGCTCAAATGACCAAGCAAAGTACACCATTGGATTCCTTGGGAAATTCTACCCCAAAATCATATATTACACTCATATGTTCATGTCAATAAATTGCCCAAAACCCCAATCGAAATATCACACATTCACTTATAAGTTGTTACTTACCCAATTTGGACATGACCAAATATGGCAAGGCCTGATTTGGCATGTCTTCCTGAAATAGAAAAAAAACAAACAGTGCAGCAAAACAATCAAAAAAAATAAAAATAAAAAAAAGAGGAGGGGTCCCACTAGCAGTGACACCAGGCCCCCCTGAGGATGACAAGTGGGGCCAGGGCCCACTTGTCAGGGCCTCACTCAACTGGGTTTTAAAAAGGGGGGGGGGAGTTAATTGGTCGTGGGGGGGGGGGGGGTCGAACCCACGACCTGCGGGCTGTGGCACGGGGGCGCAACCACGGCGCTACGAAGGGGAACTCGACAGAACAGTGGGCTTGCTCCTTTTGAACAGACCCCTGCTGCTGCTGCACTTCTACCGGCGACCGAAACAAAGGAGGACGCCGGCGAGCGCACATGCGACCTCTGGACCAGCTGACCACCGGCGGGGGTTGCGGACTCTACGGGGGTTCCATTCCCGAGGCTAGCGCGGAGAGGAACGGGCTGCCAGGCGGGCGCAAGGAGCTCGACGCTCCCGGCCATGGCGGACAGGGCGCAACAGCCGTGGCAAAATTTGCAAGGCTCTACACGGTCTTGCGGCGCAGCGAGGCGACAGGCGAGCGCAGATGAAGCAAGGCGCGGCAAAGGTAGCTACTTGGGCACCTAACATGGACTCACGACGGCGAACAGACTCGGACTGCACGAATTGCAACTACGGCGACGACGACGACCAGAGCAGAGAAAGGGGAATTAGCGCTCACCCAGGGGTTTGCTGCTGGAGTCGAACACGGAGACGACGCAGGAGACGAAGGCGACGCGACGACGACGGCTTGGCGAAGAGGACGACGGAGCCCCCGGGTTAGCGACGGCGACGAGGAAGAAGCCGACGACAGAGGGACGATCTGCACCTTCTAACGCCCAGAATCGGACAATGAAGAAGCGGAGACGCCAGGCGACATGGCGGAGATGATGCAAGAAGGCGCCGGCGACGAGGACGACGACGATGACGGCGGCTCTGCTCTCTGAACTCTCTCTGAACCACTCTTTCTCACAGAACTTACCAGGGGAAGGAGGGGAAAGGAGAGAGGTGGCGGCGCGGAGAAAGGGAGGAATGGCGAGAGGGGACACCGGGCTAGGTCGGGGACACGTTAAATAGCGGCTAGGAGCTACCGGCGGCCGTCAAATCAACGCCGAAGGCGACGTGGCACCGGCCGATGCGCTGCCGTACAGGGACGACGAACGCGCGCTGCTGGGAGGCCGGCTGGGCTGCGCGCTGCGCTGGCTACCGCTGCTATTGGGCCAGCGGGGAAGGAGAAGGCCCAAGAGAACACTGCTCTCTCTCCCTCTCTCTCAAAAAAAGATGTTTTTTTTAAAAACAACAGCAAAACAAACAAGAGCCAGACAGATTGGAAGAGATTTGGAGAAAACAAAAAAAATAGATTGGGACTCACTAAATAAGGCCCTATTTAACAAAATGGAGTTGGCATTTTTAGGACAAACAAATTAATTCCTGTTTTTAATAAAAAAAATGCAATCTGGTTAGGGGATAGAGGGTGGATGCACTTCAAACATGGATAGGGGCTGGTTTAGCACACATGTTAGATTATTTCCAAAATGACCAACATTTTTAATATGTGAAAATAACAAGTAAAATGTTATCATGTGGAATATTTGAAGGGTCTTTTACATCTGTGTCCCTAACTGGAACCCACTACTCATATTTGCCCCTAATTTCAAAGCCTGCTCAAATTTGCCCCTCCGCCGTTAGGTGCCCTTACAGAAATGCCCTTCTGCGCCGTTACCGTCCGGTCAAAGCCGGTCAAAGGGCTTTGACCGTCCTAAAAAAATAGCAAAAAAAATCTAAAAAATCTGAAATTTTGTGGGATCAAAGATACTCAGGTTCACAAGATGCGTGCAAATTTTCGTGCTATTTGGACATTCCAGGAGATCGTGGCAAAGAAAAAACATTAAATATGTACGCTTGTGAACAGTAAATTCAAAAAAATTGCAAGAAAATTCAAAAAAATATGAAAAAATTTGGCATCAAAGAGGCTCGGGTCTGCAAGTTGTGTGCAAATTTTTGTTGTGTTTGGACACTGTAGGAGCTCGTGGAGAAAAAAAACAAAATTTGGCTCAGGAAAAAACTTTGGCAAAAATGACTATTTTGTTTTTTTTCGCTAGAGCTCCTCGCATGTCATTTGATCACAAAAACTTGCAAGCATCTTGTGCACCCAAGCCTCTTTGATGCCAAAAAATTTCATTTTTTTGAATTTTCTTGCTATTTTATTTCAAATTTACTGTTCACAAGAGTACAGATTAGCTGTTTTTCCTCGCCACGAGCTCCTGGAATGTCCAAATAGCACGAAAATTTGCACGCACCTTGCGCACATGAGTATTTTCGATCTCACAAAATAGCACGAAAATTTGCACGCACCTTGTCCAAATAGCACCTTGCACCCATATTTGAATGAGAGATAAGAGGTGATGGTTTTGAAATGGGAGGGATTAGAGTAGCACTCCAAACAAAGCAAACACATGCACTCACTCCACAACACATACACTCACATAACAACAATCACAAGCACAAGCATGGCAATAATTAATGTGCACTTGGTATGATGAGCATGATGGCATGATGCATGAAATGGCTATGATACATGAAATGACATGAGGCAAGATGAAACTCAAATCATATGATGGCATTGATAACATCCATAGAAGGTCACACATGAGAAATATATTACAAATAAGGCAAGGAATGCTCTTGGGCTGTTACAACTCTCCCCCACTACATGAGGATCTCGTCCCGAGATCTAGGAACGGAATAATTCGGGAAATTCAGAACGGAGATGGTCCTCTCGTTCCCAAGTGGCTTCTTTGTCGGAGTGATGTGACCACTT
Source organism: Elymus sibiricus (assembly GCA_039707655.1). Taxonomy (NCBI): domain Eukaryota; kingdom Viridiplantae; phylum Streptophyta; class Magnoliopsida; order Poales; family Poaceae; genus Elymus; species Elymus sibiricus. The sequence goes on from CM077673.1 coordinate 77,982,525, forward strand.
CACCTTTAGAAACTTGATTGACTTGTTGCGAGTCTTACGCTCAGTTTCTTCAAGGATAGCAACTGGATGCTCATGATAGGATAGGTCTTCTTGGAGATCAACGGTGCGCTCGGGAGTCTTGAAACACTTCCGGAGCTGAGAGACGTGAAACACATCATGCACATTTGAGAAATTGGAAGGAAGCTCGAGTTGGTAGGCAAGGTCACCCCTCTTGCCCACAATCTTGAAAGGACCCACAAAGCGTGGAGCAAGCTTTCCTTTGATGCCAAAGCGTTGAGTGCCCTTCGTGGGAGACACTCTGAGATAGACAAAATCATCGATCTGAAAGGTCATGTCACGATGCTTGCTATCATAATAGCTCTTCTGGCGGGACTGAGCTGCTTTCAGATTTGCACGAATGACACGGCACATTTCTTCTGCTTCAGTGATCATGTCATTACCAAGGATTTGACGCTCACCAGTTTCAGACCAATTGAGCGGGGTGCGGCACTTCCTGCCATAGAGAATCTCGAAAGGAGCTTTGCCGGAACTTGCTTGGAAGCTATTGTTGTATGAGAACTCAGCAAACGGGAGACAATCTTCCCACTTCATGCCAAAAGAAATCACACAAGCTCTGAGCATATCTTCAAGGATTTGATTGACTCTCTCAACTTGACCACTAGTCTGAGGATGGAAAGCTGTGCTGAAATGGAGATTGGTCCCCATTGCAGTCTGGAAGGAATCCCAAAACTTGGAAGTGAAGATGCTTCCACGATCTGAGGATATGAGCTTAGGAACACCGTGCAAAGAAACTATCCTTGACGTGTACAACTCTGCTAGCTGAGCTGCCGAGATATATTGTTTGACCGGAAGGAAGTGGGCAACTTTGGTGAGCTTGTCGATGACCACGAAGATGGCATCGTTTCCTCTCTTGGACTTAGGAAACCCAGTGACGAAATCCATTTCAACATGATCGAATTTCCACTCTGGGATGGGCAAAGGCTGAAGGAGGCCTGCTGGACATTGATGTTCCGCCTTCACTCTGCGACAAACATCACACTCGTTCACAAACTGGGCAATCTCGCGTTTCATACGGGTCCACCAGAAGGTTTGCTTGAGGTCTTGATACATTTTGGAACTTCCTGGATGAATTGAGAGGAGGGAATTATGTGCTTCATCCATGATAACCTTCCTGAGATCACCTTTCGGAACCACTAGACGGTCCTCGAAGAACAAGGTATCTTTGTCATCAACACGGAAGCACTTATACTTTGGAATGCTCTTGGCCACACCTTTCTTCACTTTCTTCACCATAGCATCAAGAAGCTGAGCTTGGTGAACCTGATCTTCTAGAGTCGGAGAGACTTGAAGATTGGCCAGAAAACCTTGAGGAACAATTTGGAGATTGAGCTTGCGGAATGCTTCACAAAGCTCGGGTTGGAGAGGCTTGAGAATAAGACTATTGCAGTACGCCTTTCGGCTGAGCGCGTCTGCAATGACATTTGCTTTTCCCGGAGTATATTCAATGCTTGGATTGAAGTCCTCGATCATTTCCACCCAACGTGACTGCCGAAGATTGAGATTGGGTTGGGTGAAAATGTACTTCAAGCTCTTGTGGTCGGTGAACACCTCAACTGGTCTTCCCAACAATAAATGTCTCCACGTCATCAGAGCATGCACAACTGCCGCCAGCTCCAGATCATGAGTGGGGTAGTTCTTCTCGCTAGGCTTCAGCTGTCGCAAGGTATAAGTCACAACCTTCTTATCTTGCATGAGAACGCCACCGAGACCTTGGAGAGAAGCATCACAAAATACTTGGAAAGGCTTGGATTGCTCGGGAGGAACAAGAACTGGAGCCGAAGTCAGCTTCTGTTTGAGTGTATTGAACGCCACATCACACTCAGGAGACAACACAAACTTGACATTTTTCTGAAGGAGGTTGGACAGAGGCTTATCAATTTGAGAGAAGTTCTCGACGAATCTTCTGCAATAGCTTGCAAGGCCGAGGAAGCTACGAAGCTTCTTGACATTCTGAGGAGGCTCCCACTTCACAATTGCCTCAACTTTCTCAGGGTGCACTTTAATGCCCTCGGCAGAGATGACATGCCCAAGGTACACCACTTCATTGAGCCAAAACTCACACTTCGAGAACTTAGCATAGAACCGATGTTCTCTTAGCTTGTCAAGCACAAGACTGAGATGCTCTGCATGCTCTTCTTCAGTCTCCGAGAACACGAGAATATCATCCAAATACACCAAGACGAACTCATTCTTGAAAGGAGAGAATATGAAGTTCATCATTCTGGAGAAGGTCGGAGGCGCATTTGCTAGACCAAAAGACATGACGGTGTACTCATAAGAGCCAAAACTCGTCCTGAAAGCAGTCTTTGGAATATCTTCTTCACGAATGCGGATATGATGATAGCCCATACGGAGATCTAACTTCGAGAAAACCTTGGCACCTTTCAATTGCTCAAACAACTCATTGATGTTGGGAAGTGGGTACTTGTTCCTGATTGTCTTCTTGTTCAATGGACGGTAATCGACGCATAGTCGGTCCGTGCCATCCTTCTTCTTGACAAACAGAACACCACAACCCCAAGGTGAAGAACTTGGTCTGATCAGACCCAGACGCTCTTGTTCATCTAGTTGTTTCTTCAATTCTTTCAGCTCTTCGGGGCCAAGCTTATAAGGACACTTGCACACTGGTTCAGTTCCAGGCTCGAGTTCAATCACAAACTCCACTGGCCTGTGAGGAGGCATTCCTGGCAACTCTTCTGGAAAGACATCTTCATACTCCGAGACAACGGTAATTTGAGAAATGGCAGAAATCTCACCCTTCTCATTGAGAGAAAATAGATGAATCGTGTCATCACGAGCAAGGAAAATGATCACATCTTCAGAAGGATGAGTCAATTGGACTTCTTTAGCTTTGCAATCAACATAAGCCTTGTTTATCGCCAGAAAATCCATGCCAAGAATAAGATCAATATCGGAATTGCCGAGAACATAAGGAGAAGCTAGAAAGGAATAGTTGCCCATCTTGATAGAAACATCTGGAATCACCGAAGTGGTCTTCATTGCCAAACCTGGAGAAACCACACCCAAAGGTTTACTCAACATCTCGGAATCGAAATCATGCTTGAGAGCAAATGGCCTAGACATGAATGAATGCGATGCACCAGTATCAAACAAAACTTTTGCAGGAATAGAATTAACCAAGAGGTTACCCATTATGACATTAGAAGAATCCTCTGCTTCAGCTGCATTAACCATGTTCACTCTTGCTGCCTTGGGATTGTGCTTCACCATAGCACTGCCTGGGGGCCTGATAGGAGGAGGAGGCGGAAGACGCCGCTGGTTGTTGCACTTGTTGGAGTAGTGGCCCTTCTGACCGCACTTGTGACAAGTAACCTCTGAGAGCGGACGGAAGTTGCCTGGAGGAGGAGCATTTGCTGACTTGGGAGCCTGAGGCCTCTGCTGAAAAGCTGGGTTCGGTGGGTGGGAAGGACCACGACCACCGTGCTGCCTCTGCTGCTGAGGGGGACGAAACGAAGGTGGAGGAGGAACCCAATACTTCTGCTGCTTACGAACAATCTGATAGCTGGAAGAAGAGGAGTAGGATTCCCTGGATCGCTTCCTAGAATTCTCCAACCTGAGCTGAGTTGCCTCGACCTTTAGAGCCATGTTGTTGAACTGATCAAACTCACGAGGCTCTTGCAGGACTAGACCCGGCTAAAGTTCATCCTTGAGACCACCTCTGAACTGGTAAATCATTGACTTCTCATCGGGAACATCTTGCTTAGCATAGCGGGCCAGATTCTGGAACTCGATGTTATACTGATAGACAAACTTGCTCCCCTGCTTCAAATTCCTGAACTTCTCACGCATCTCCTCGACAAAGCTTGTCGGGATATGATGAGCTCTGAAGTCACGACAGAAATCATCCCAGCTGATAACACGATTGCCTCTGGAATCCTTGTACTGCTACCACCAATCTGCTGCCTGACCCTTGAGCTGGAAAGTCGCAAACTTGACATAGTCCGCAGGTCTGACATTGCTGCACTCAAAATGCTTGTTCATGTCATGGAGACAATCGTCTGCATCGAGAGGCTGCTCACAACAGGTGAAGGACTTGGGCTGATTTGCGAGGAACTGGTTCAGAGTTGCGAACTGAGGCTGATTCTGAAAATTCCCTTGATGACCTTGCTGTCCCTGCTCTCTTTCCTGCAGCAACCTGAGCAACATCTGGGTGTTCACATTGGTTGCGGCCATCACTGCTTGCCAAGCCTCCGGAGGTGGAGGTGGTGGTGGGGGTGGTGGAGGATCAGACTGCTCCCCCTCATGACCTGGGTTCCCACGAGTTGCCGGAGCCATCCTGAAGATGGACAGAATAATCAGCAAACCATTGATAAGATGATTGAAATAAGCTGAATCAACGGCTTGAAGGAAATTGCAACAGAATATCATCAATTGCATTCAAACTGCAAATAGTAAGAACGCTTTCTGCAGGATCTTGATAACATCATTAGAACATGAAGCCACTTGAAATAACATAACAAGTATTGAGCTAAGGTTGCTCGGAACAAATGTACAACCATTATACCTCTGTCGGAAGATGGTCCTAAGAACTACTGGAATTCCCACCTAAGAATTTCCGAAGTCTTTCTTGTTTATACGATTCGGGTTGCGGACCCAGGAACGTACCCAAGGTAATCAGCTACAACTGCACCCGCAACCTTCCACACCATAATTCAAGAAACTCCGCAAACTCGTCTACCTCAGACACTCGTAATCACAATGATACTAAACATGGCAGTACCCCGGACGCCTCCCCAGTACTGGGTGACTCCGATCTTATCTCGCCACGAGAAGTATTGAAGCAATTTGGAACACCCTCCGTCCTGAGATACTAAGGAAACTGAACGATAACGATGTGTCAAGAATCCCCTGGAGCTCAACTCCCCGGAAGAAATCAAGTCAGACAGGAGGCACCAAGACAGAACTCCGTCACATCGGTATCATATAGATTCCAAAATATCCGCGTGATCCTAAAATTTTTTTTTGAGCGAGAAGAGGAGTAGAATGAAAATTCCTAAGTCGAATACCTCACCAGAGTATAGAAGAGGAGTAAAAGAATCCTACTCTCCGATATAACTAGACTCAAAATAGTTTTTCCACTAGACTCGACTCGGCCAAGTTCGATCAAGCAAGGGGCTCCTATGGTCGGTATGGCTCTGATTACCAACTTGTCACGCCCAAGATGCGGTCCTATCCCTATTAAGGCTTGTGGCCTCGACGGGGATAGAAGCGCATCTCGTCGTTGGCAAGTACAGTAAAACATTGCAATACATGTAGGAGGAGATGAGTATATGAGTTGGCTTACAATCGCCAAAAGCAATCTTACAAGTTCACACAAATTTATTCATACATCATTCAGAAGGCAGGGTCCGGCTACGGACGAAATCAAACGATAAAAGAAGCAAATGTAAAACTGTCTTGCTATCCCAGGATCACCACCACGAAGCTCCCTACTCGTCTGGATACGTAACGTACATCCGACCACGTTCCTCATCATACTCCCATTGGAGTTGAGTCACATCGTCTGGCACGTTCTCATCAACACCTGCACCTGTATTGTTGTAATCTGTGAGCCACGGGGACTCAGCAATCTCATAACCCGGGTACCGAAAATATGTAAGCCATTGGGTAAGGAATTGGTTAAGTGGTGAGGCTGCAGCAAGCGCTAAGCATATTTGGTGGCTACCTTACGAGAACATGAATGTATAAATATGGTGGCATACGAGAGACGGACGTGAACTAGCATGATCACTAAGTGATCCTGAACACCTACTTACGTCAATCATAACCCCACCGTGTTCTCTCTCGGTTCATGTTCACGAGCAGAGACAGTCACGGTTACGCACACAGTTGGTGTATTTTATTGGAGTTTACTTCAAATTAACTATAACCGGGTGTTAAACAAATTTCCAAGTTGCCACGTAACCGCGGGCACGGCTTTCCGAAAAGATTAAACCCTGCAGGGGTGCTCCAACTCATCCATCACAAACTAACCACACGCCGCGGGAATAACCTCGACCACGAATCTCGTGATCTTCCTAGGTAATTCCATTGGAAAACCGCAACCTCAAGATAGCCCAAAGAAAACCGGAATTCCTCGCGCAAGACATTCGAGAAAGGTAAAACAAGTCCAGCAAGACCGCCCGACGTGTCGACGAACCCGATAAGAGCTGCGTATCTCCTTCTCAGGACACGACCGGATAAGTTAGTGTACAGGGCCTGATAGACATCTCCCGAGTTGCCCCGGGTTGGCCCCGCATAGTGCTCTAGTTCGGACCAACACTCATGAGGAGCACTGGCCCGGGGGGTTGATTAATTATCCACGGGGTAGCTATGCCCTATGCAATTTTATTAAGTTGTTTAGCAAATGTAGTACCAAAGTTGGGTCTTGCCAGACAAGTTTTAATCTAAAACGAATGGTCAAGGGGGTCCCCATAACAACCCCGAGCATGTTAGGAGCGCAAAATATGGAATATAACACCGGTACTCGGAACTAGTGCGGCAAAAGCGGAACAAAACACTGAGCAAAAGGCCAAGCCTTCCACCGTTGCCAGATATATATGTGCATTAATTTTAAATAACAATAAATAGAGTGATATAACAAAATCCATGTTGACACATGGAAAGCTTGCACCTGCAACTAGCAACGCTATAAGATAAGGGCTGAGCAGCGGTAACATAGACAATCAATGTTTGCTAGGTAGTGGAGGAGGTTAGAGGCATTCATGGAAATTTGGGAGGTTGACAGTTTAAGTGGTAGGCAACGTAACATAATGGTAAAAACGAGGCATCTAGCAAGGAAAAATAGTGTCGGGATCCGGGTATGATCATCTTGCCTGTTGGTTCTTCAGAGGGACAAAGAGCTGGGTCCTCGTAGTTGTACTCTCCGGGATCCTCGTACTCAGGCTCAACACTCGCGTCTACCCAGAGAGAACATCAACCAATAAACAAACGGCGAGGTGCAATGCACAAACAATATGATGCATGGTCATATTAAGAAATATAGCATGGCAAGCCTATGCTAGTCATGTTTCACATGCATTTATTAAGTTGTTTAGTATTCTGGACAGAACCTCAATATTACTTATTTGAACATGCATGATCATGGCAAATATGGATGCTTCATGCAAAATCGATGTAAATGCGTATGTAGAACGTTGCAAACGGAGTAACGTAGCTCACGGTACGCTCCCGACAAGATACAAACGTTAACGGAGACAAAACACAACATGAGGCAATCTCTGGGCTATACCTTGGTGCTCCAAGGATGCCACTGGATAGGAAATGAAAATCCAGTAAGAATAGAGCTAAAGATCATGCAAAACAATGGAGTATAGCTCCCACAAGTCACAAAACATTCAAACACACAATCTGCCCACAAACAGCAACATGTCATCTTGCAACACACATAACAAGAGCTACAGCAAGTTTAAAACCACAACCAAAGCATGTACAGAAACTATACAGCATGCTTATCAAATCATCCATCTACACAAACTTGAAAGGAAGCATGGATCAATAGCAATGAAGCTCACAAGATGGCATGTTGAAACAAATTTTAGGGACTTCGTGAAAATTCCAGTTTTATAGAATCTGAGTTAACCAGATGGCATATTAATAGCAATATTTATATATGCTAGAGGGCATTTCATGGCATGAAAATTAACAGGATGGTAGAGGGCAACATCCACTACAATTCATTAGCACTGAGCATGAGCTAGAACACAACATATCACTTGGTAGAATCCTCTAAACATGGCATGAAAATAACAGCAACTACTCAGACTTAGCCAAAATCAGCAAGGGCAAAACTGGTCACATGTTAACAGAATAGCAACTTGACAGCAGGTTTTAAATATGATGCAAGGGCTTAATGCTCAAGTTCTTAGCACAATTAGGTAGAGCATGAAGATCTAAACAAACATGTTAAGGCCCCAAACTCAAAGGATCAACACATCCCTGGGAACCATCTTCTAAACATAGCAAGAAAATAACAGCTTCTAACACTTAGCAAAATCTGAAGCATGCAACCAGTGTTATTCTCTTAGCATGTTAACAGCAAGAAATCCACTTATCCACAAGGTTATCATGCCAAACAAAAATACCAGGGCCTAGTACCCACAAAACACTAGCATATTCATGTTGACAAGATCACAAATGATGCATAGATTAAATCATATGAAAAAGACAAAATGGCATGTTGGGACAAAAATGACATTTTTCACACTTGCTCAAATGACCAAACAAAGTACACCATTGGATTCCTTGGGAAATTCTACCCCAAAATCATATATTACACTCATATGTTCATGTCAATAAATTGCCCAAAACCCCAATCGAAATATCACACATTCACTTATAAGTTGTTACTTACCCAATTTGGACATGACCAAATATGGCAAGGCCTGATTTGGCATGTCTTCCTGGAACAGAAAAAAAACAAACAGTGCAGCAAAACAATCAAAAAAATAAAAATAAAAAAAAGAGGAAGGGTCCCACTGGCAGTTACACCTGGCCCCCCCTGAGGATGACAAGTGGGGCCAGGGCCCACTTGTCAGGGCCTCACTCAACTGGGTTTTAAAAAGGGGGGGAAGTTAATCGGTCGTGGGGGGGGGGGTCGAACCCACGACCTGCGGGCTGTGGCACGGGGGCGCAACCACGGCGCTACGAAGGGGAACTCGACAGAATAGGGGGCTTGCTCCTTTTGAACAGACCCCTGCTGCTACTGCACTTCTACCGGCGACCGAAACAAAGGAGGACGCCGGCGAGCGCACAGGCGACCTCTGGACCAGCTGACCACCGGCGGGGGTTGCGGACTCTACGGGGGTTCCATTCCCGAGGCTAGCGCGGAGAGGAACGGGCTGCCAGGCGGGCGCAAGGAGCTCGACGCTCCTGGCCATGGCGCACAGGGCGCAACAGCCGCGGAAAAATTTGCGGGGCTCTACACGGTCTTGCGGCGCGGCAAGGCGACAGGCGAGCGTAGACGAAGAAAGGCGCGGCAAAGGTAGCTACTTGGGCACCTAACATGGACTAACGATGGCGAACAGACTCGGACTGCACGAATTGCAACTACGGCGATGATGACGACCAGAGCAGAGAAAGGGGAATCAGCGCTCACCCAGGGGTTTGCTACTGGAGTCGAACACGGAGACGACGCAGGAGACGAAGGCGACGCGACGATGACGGCTTGGCGAAGAGGACGACGGAGCCCCCAGGTTAGCGACCGCGACGAGGAAGAAGCCGGCGACAGAGGGACGATCTGCACCTCCTAACGCCCGGAATCGAACAAGGAAGAAACGGAGATGCCAGGCGACATGGCGGAGATGATGCAAGAAGGCGCCGGCGACGAGGACGACGACGATGACGGCGGCTCTGCTCTCTGAACTCTCTCTGAACCTGTCTTTCTCACAGAACTTACCAGGGGAAGGAGGGGAAAGGAGAGAGGTGGCGGCGCGGAGAAAGGGAGGAATGGCGAGAGGGGACACCGGGCTAGGTAGGGGACACGTTAAATAGCGGCTAGGAGCTACCGGCGGCCGTCAAATCAACGCCGAAGGCGACGTGGCACCGGCCGATGCGCTGCCGTACAGGGACGACGAACGCGCGCGACTGGGAGGCCGGCTGGGCTGCGCGCTACGCTGGCTACCGCTGCTATTGGGCCAGCGGGGAAGGAGGAGGCCCAAGAGAACACTGCTCTCTCTCCCTCTCTCTCAGAAAAAGATGTTTTTTTTCAAACAACAGCAAAACAAACAAGAGCCAGACAGATTGGAAGAGATTTTGAGAAAACAAAAAAATAGATTGGGACTCACTAAATAATGCCCTATTTAACAAAATGGAGTTGGCATTTTTAGGACAAACAAATTAATTCCTGTTTAAAAAAAAATGCAATCTGTTTAGGGGATAGAGGGTGGATGCACTTCAAACAGGGATAGGGGCTGGTTTAGCACACATGTTAGATTATTTCCAAAATGACCAACATTTTTAATATGTGAAAGCAGCAAGTAAAATGCTATCATGTGGACTATTTGAATGAGAGAGAAGAGGTGATGGTTTTGAAATGGGAGGGATTAGAGTAGCACTCCAAACAAAGCAACACATGCACTCACTCCACAACACATACACTCACATCACAACAATCACAAGCACAAGCATGGCAATAATTAATGTGCACTTGGTATGATGAGCATGATGGCATGATGCATGAAATGACTATGATACATGAAATGACAAGAGGCAAGATGAAACTCAAATCATATGATGGAATTGATAACCATAGAAGGTCACACATGAGAAATATATTACAAATAAGGCAAGGAATGCTCTTGGGCTGTTACATCTACCCACTCGGGAAGAGGTACTTCCACAAGCTCAGCAACAGGTTCTACCCACCCGAGATGATGTACTTCCACAAGGTCAGCAACAGGTTCTACCCACCTTGGATGAGGTACTTCCACAAGCTCAGCAACAGGTTCTACTCACTCGGTTTGAGGTACTTCCACAAGTCGAGCAACGGGTCCTACACCCCGACAGTTAACGGCGTGAGGCTCTAGTCTATCGACCATCATCACATCCTCTTCGACAAGTATCATTACGACTACTTCTACAAGTTCTACCCAAGATTCATTCAAACTCTATGACTCCCGCCGACTACTTCAGTCGACGGCAGTCTCGGGGACTACACCCAGTGGGAGCGCTCAGCGCGCCCCCACTGGAACTGAAGACTCCCAGTGGGTGTGCCCCTGACGCAAACCCACTCGGGATCTAAAAACAAGATTTATACAGGCAAAAATTCTCGATTTAAGACGGTACTTACGAGGGTACTTACTCGGACATTCTTTTGCAGCACCTCGCTAGCGTTGTAAGCCTCCTTCAGCCTGCCGCTCATCAACTCCAGCTGGATCAGTGCTTCCTTGCTCACTCCCACTTGGTCCTCTGGGACGTGGTGCAGCCTGAAGATATTGGTCACGGGAGGGGCCGACGAGGTAGCTCCGAGTGCGGTCCCGGCCCCCGAAGGGGTTCCTAGAACCAGTGTGGATGCCTTAACAGGCGAAGCGTCCTGCATGACGACGTCCGCGTCGGCGGAGGGGTTCGGTGGGTCGACCTTGTCATCCCCATCGAGTTCAATCACTTCGCGCAGCCCTGCTAGCGCCCGAAGAACATTCGGGAGTAAGTGTAAAGAGAGTTGCATGGAGTTCAAAAATAATCTTCAAGTGAATTCGAAGGTTACCTTTTGAAGATGCAACGTCGACGTCAGCTCGGTCCTTTTCTAGAGCCTTCGGTTCCGGCGAAGCAGTTGAAGTGTCAACGCTGCAATGAAATCATTCGGAACATCAGTCACTCGGTGAGAGTAGTAAGTACATCAAACTGAAGCAGAAATACTTACGCTGAAGCCACCGGCACGTCCACCTTGATCTTCGGCAGAACAGCCTTCCGAGGCTTGACTGCAACTACTTTGGGCTGTTTAGCGGCCTTCTCGGGCGATGGAGTGAGTTCTCCGCGCCCCAGCTTTGAACTGCGAGTTGGGAGGGCAGGTCCAGTTGGCTTCGCAGCACTCGACCCCTTGGTATTGCCCCTGCGGACTCCAGGGTCATGACGTGCCTTGGAACGGGGCTCGGGTAAGACCTCCTCTGACGAAGAAGATTCCGCCTCGTCGCCCGGATCTTCTTCGTCCTCCTCCTTGTCGCTCTCGTCGTCGTCCACGTACTTCTCCTCCTCTCCCGAGCCCTCTGGGTGCTCATTGTCACTTGTCACGTCGGCCGGCACCAGACTCACCATCTCTGTGAAAGCCTGCCGATTGAAAGTTAAGTCAGTCAAGATTTTTTACAGCAAACATCAATATCACTCGGACAAGGTTCGCTCGAAAATTACCTCATTCTGTGGATTCTCAGCTGAGAATGGGGGCATGGGCCGGGGTTGTTATGTGCCGGGGTGATCGCCATGAGCTTGGCCTCCACGGCCTTCGTTCCGAGCTCCTCTGGGTGCGTGCGCATGGGATCACTCGGCCCCAAATACTGCCACATGGGGTGGGCTCTGGCATGCAGCGGCTGGATTCTTCGTCGGAAGAAGACCTCCAGCAGGTCCAAGCCATTAATGCCCATCCGCACCAGAGCCACCAGCGCAATCACATGGATGTACACTTCTATCCTTTCTTCCCTGGACACGATTAGTTTTGGGAGATGCCGAATGCACTCCAGCGAATACGGCGGGAGGCCCGATTGACCTTCGCCGACTGGGATGTCTTGGGAGTAGAACCAAGAATCCTGCCAGCCCTTTACCGAATCCGGGAATGTCATTTGTGGGAAGCTACCCTTCCCCTCAACTGGATTCCTAAACCCCCGCACAGCTGCGCTACATTGGTCTTGCCTTCCGTCCGAGTGGACTTCACATTCATCACTCGGCACGTAAAAAGATACTTGAACAACCCCCAGTGGGGATGGCAGCCCAAGACGTTTTCACAAAGAGAAACGAAAGTGGCCAAGTATGAAATGACGTTGGGAGGAAGATGGTGGAGCTGAGCGCCGTAGAAATCTAAGAAAGAACGAAAAAACGGATGCGGCGACAGCAAGAAACCTCACTCGATGTGAGTCGTGAGGAGGACCCACTCGTCCTCTCGCGGCGTAGGCTCCACCTCACCGGCTTCCGGCGCCCGCCAACTCCCGGCGACCAGGAGCCCTTGACTCTCCACCTCCTTCAACCGGCCGACGATGCTCCGCGGCTACAGCGAGTCGCCCTGGACGAATCCCACCGGCGCTCTAAGAGGATCCGCGCGACACCTTATTTGCTCTCTTGGCCTTGGCGGTCGCGCCCTTCATCACCTCCGACGAACTGGGTGGCGGGTCGAAGATGGTGCGGAGAAGGGAAAGCTCTCGGCGGAGCAACGGAGGAATCAAAGGAGTGGGGAATGAGACATTTCTCTCTCCCCTACTGATTTGTATACCCTGTCACGGTGCATATACAGCCGTCAATCCGCTGGCGGTGTGAGATCTGCGGGATCTCCTGCGCAGCACTTTGGGGACGCGTGGCGTAAATCGCGGCGCGAAAATCGAGGCGCCGCGTCCACTTTCCCCACTTCCGCAGTGCAACCGCCCACGCACACGCGCGCGCGTCTCCCACGATTTCAAACGCATGAAAATTTCGATGCACCGTGGCCCGAGCGAGCCCCGTGCTCACAAGACTCCCCTCGGCTCGCGTCAGGCCGCCGAGTGCCCGATGCAGTTCTGCGGAACACTCGTATGGTTTCTCCCGAGAGGCAATCCGTCACCATCACAGTGTTAATAGCCAAATTTGTTAGATCAATCGGAATTTGCGAATCCTGAATCCGCCGTGGTTTCGAGACCGAGTGAGAAACATTCTGAATCATTTTCCTGTCACCTCCGAGGCGCCAACGACACTTCCGGGTGTCGTTCACTTGTCTTCTTAAACCTCAACTGATTCGGGGCTACTAATGAGGTCACCTACCAGAGGTAGGGTCACAGACCTGACATCCAAGGCCCACCAGGGGCCACAATTGTCATTAAAGTCCCTGGACTAGAGATGCATTCAGATGCATACAAAGATTCACTCGGATCCTTCAAGCCACTCGGACGACATTTCATCAGTCAGACAAGTATCGTCACTCGGGCGACACTAGCTTAGGCGATATGGAAGCTGCAACGTTCGAGGGACTTAATAACTCACATGAAGTGCTGTGAAGACCAGCGTTACCTGTAACGCCTTAGTTAAAGCAACAGTTTCTGGTAACTCTTGCAGTTACTGGCAATTAATGCCCTTGTAATGGCGCTCGGCCGGTGGTGGCGCACTCTATATAAGCCACCCCCGGGCTCCAGAGCAGGGTTCAGCACCCTTTGTATTCACACAACCCCCCATAAGCAAACAGTAAGCCTCAGAGCTCGAGATATAGGGTCTTTACCACTCCCGAGTGGGGCCCAAACTCGTATATCCGAGTGTTACGCTTGTGCCATAGCTAGGCTCCGTCCTTTACATTCGTACCCCCTAGTACTATTGTTAGACTCATCCCCTCGACAATCAGCGTGCAGAAGATGGTGTTCACTCGTCTCCTTAAACCTCAGCCGATTCGGGGCTACTGATGAGGTCACCTACCAGAGGTAGGGCCACAGACCTGACATCCAAGGCCCACCAGGGGCCACACATTGTCATTAAAGTCCCTGGACTAGAGATGCATTCAGATGCATACGAAGATTCATCGGATCCTTCAAGCCACTCGGACGACATTTCATCAGTCGGACAAGTATCGTCACTCGGGCGACACTAGCTCAGGCGATATGGAAGCTGCAACGTTCGAGGGACTTAAACATGAAGTGCTGTGAAGACCAGCGTTACCTGTAATGCCTTAGTTAAAGCAGCACTTTCTGGTAGCTCCTGCAGTTACTGGCAATTAATGCCCTTGTAATGGCGCCCGACCGGTGGTGGCGCACTGTATATAAGCCACCCCCGGGCTCCAGAGCAGGGGTTCAGCACCCTTTGTATTCACACACCCTCCCATAAGCAAACACTAAAACTCAGGGCTCGAGACATAGGGCCTTTACCACACCCGAGTGGGGCCCGAACTCGTACATCCGAGTGTTACGCTTGTGCCATAGCTAGGCTCCATCCTTTACATTCGTACCCCCTAGTACTATTGTCAGACTCATCCCCTCGACAATCAGCGTGCAGAAGATGGTGTTCAGAGTCCTCATTTAGCACTTGCTATGTGCTTTTCTCTCGAGATTATTTGTACCATCAAATGTGCAGCTACCTGGCGAAAGCACTGCTTGTAATCTGACGTTAAGTACTACAGGTCACGGCGACACTACATACTACAGGGCATCGGAGGCGTCAAAGAATAGTCAGACATGGGACACTACGTACTATGAGTACATGTCACCAGCACTAGTACAAAACAGGGCTTCGGTCCACCCCTGAGAAGCCCATTAGTCCCGGTTCACTCACGAACCGGGACCCATGGGGCCATCGGTCCCGGTTCGTGAGGCCAGGGCGCCGGCCGGGCCTCGTGGGCCATTGGTCCCGGTTCGTCTGACCCCTTTGGTCCCGGTTCCAGACACGAACCGGGACCAATGCGCCTCGCTCCTGGCCCACAACCATTGGTCCCGGTTTGTGGCTGGAACCGGGACCAAATGGGGTCCTTTAGTCCCGGTTCCAGCCACAAACCGGGACCAATGGTTGGCCTATATATAGCCCCTGCCCGCGAGCAGAGCAGTGCACTGCTCTGTTTTTTTGCCCGGCCATGGGTGAGCTTTTAGCTCACCTCCTATGCACATGAGGTGTTCGATGAAATGCCCGAGCCACACTTAAGCTTTGTCCTCTCGAAGCTCCTTGTCCAAGCTCCATTTTCCTCAAGATTTGTCTAGGTTTGGCGGTCCGTCCTGTCCCGTCCCCGTCCTCACCGCCGTCGATCGCCTGCGCCCATCTCGGCGCCGGCACCACCGTGGTTAGTCTCTTCTTCTTATCTTCTTTCTAAAAGAAAAAAGTTCTTACTTGTATGTTTTAATTAGATGCTCTAGAGAGTTATATGTTGTTCAATAATGAGAACTATATAACGCACGCAGATGAACCGGCAATGGATGTACGGTGACCGACGCACCTCCGAGTATATTAAGGGCCTGCATAATTTTCTCGAAGCGGCTGAGGCAAACAAGTAGAATGGTTTTATGCATTGTCCATGTACTGTCTGTGAGAATACGAAGGCTTTCTCCAACTCTAAAACCCTTCACTTCCACCTGCTTGAGAAGGGTTTTATGCCACACTATAATGTTTGGACCAAGCACGGAGAAAGAGGGGTTATGATGGAAGACAACGAAGAAGAAGAGGATGATGACAACTACCCGCCCCCTGAATACGGTGATGCTGCAATGGGGGAAGCTGAAGATCAAGAGGAACCAGACGATGTGCCCGATGATGATGTTCGCCGGGTCATTGTTGATGCACACAGACAATGCGAAAGTGAAAGGGAGAAGTTGAAGTTCGGTCGCATGTTAGAGGATCACAAAAAAGGGTTGTACCCAAATTGCGAAGATGACAACACAAAACTCGGTACCACACTGGAATTGCTGCAATGGAAGGCAGACAATGGTGTATCTGACAAGGGATTTAGTTCGCTACTGAAAATAATGAAGAAGAAGCTTCCAAAGGATAACGAATTGCCCGGCGGTATGTACGAAGCAAAGAAGGTTCTATGCCCTCTAGGATTGGAGGTGCAGAAGATACATGCATGCCCTAATGACTGCATCCTCTACAACGGTGAGTACGAGGATTTGAACGCATGGCCGGTATGCGGTGCATTGCGGTATAAGATCAGACGAGATGACCCTGGTGATGTTGAGGGCGAGCGCCCCAGGAAGAGGGTTCCTGCCAAGGTGATGTGGTATGCTCCTATAATACCACGGCTGAAACGTCTGTTCAGAAACAAAGAGCATGCCAAGTTGATGCAATGGCACAAAGAAGACCGTAAGAAAGACGGGAAGTTGAGAGCACCCGCTGACGGGTCGCAGTGGAGAAAAATCGAGAGAAGGTGGGGGGACTTTGCAGGTGACGCAAGGAACGTATGGTTTGGTTTAAGTGCAGATGGCATTAATCCTTTTGGGGAGCAGAGCAGCAATCATAGCACCTGGCCCGTGACTCTATGTATCTATAACCTTCCTCCTTGGTTGTGCATGAAGCGGAAGTTCATTATGATGCCAGTGCTTATCCAAGGCCCTAAGCAACCCGGCAACGACATTGATGTGTACCTAAGGCCATTAGTTGAAGAACTTTTACAGCTGTGGAATGGAGAAGGTGTACGTGTGTGGGATGAGCACAAACAGGAGGAATTTGACCTACATTCGTTGCTGTTTGTAACCATCAACGATTGGCCTGCTCTCAGTAACCTTTCAGGACAGACAAACAAGGGATACCACGCATGCACACACTGTTTAGATGACACCGACAGTATATATTTGGACAAATGCAGGAAGAATGTGTACCTGGGGCATGGTCGATTTCTTCCGACCAACCATCAATGTCGAAAGAAAGGAAAGCATTTCAAAGGTGAGGCAGATCACCGGAAGAAGCCCACCCTCCATACTGGTGATCACATACTTGATATGGTCAATGATTTACATGTAATCTTTGGAAAGGGTCCTGGCGGACTATCTGTTCCGACTAACGATGCGGGACACGCACCCATGTGGAAGAAGAAATCTATATTTTGGGACCTACCCTATTGGAAAGACCTAGAGGTCCGCTCTGCAATCGACGTGATGCACGTGACGAAGAATCTTTGCGTGAACCTGCTAGGCTTCTTAGGAGTGTATGGGAAGACAAAAGATACACCGGAGGTACGGGAGGAACAGCAACGTGTGCATGAAAAAGACGGCATGCATCCAAAGCAGTATGAAGGTCCTGCCAGCTACGCTCTTACCAAAGAAGAGAAGGAAATCTTCTTTGAATGCCTTCTCAGTATGAAGGTCCCGTCTGGCTTCTCGTCGAATATAAAGGGAATAATAAATATGGCAGAGAAAAAGTTCCAGAACCTAAAGTCTCATGACTGCCACGTGATTATGACGCAACTGCTTCCGGTTGCATTGAGGGGGCTTCTACTGGAAAACGTTCGATTAGCCATTGTGAAGCTATGTGCATTCCTCAATGCAATCTCTCAGAAGGTGATCGATCCAGAAATCCTGCCATGGTTAAGGAGTGATTTGGTGCAATGTCTTGTTAGTTTCGAGCTGGTGTTCCCACCGTCCATCTTCAATATCATGACGCACGTCCTAGTTCATCTAGTCGACGAGATTGTCGTTCTGGGCCCTTTATTTCTACACAATATGTTCCCCTTTGAGAGGTTCATGGGAGTCTTAAAGAAATATGTTCGTAACCGTGCTAGGCCAGAAGCAAGCATCTCCATGGGCCATCAAACAGAGGATGTCATTGGGTTTTGTGTTGACTTCATTCCTGACCTTAAGAAGATTGGTCTCCCTCAATCGCGGTATGAGGGGAGACTGACTGGAAAAGGCACGCTAGGAGCGGACTCAATAATATGTAGGGACGGGCATTCTTGGTCTCAAGCACACTACACAGTTCTACTGAATTCTACCTTGGTGACCCCGTATGTCGATGAACACAAGAATATTTTGCGCTCCAAACACCCGGAGCAGTGTGACGACTGGATTACATATGAACACATCAGGACTTTCGGCAGTTGGTTGCAAACACGTCTTATGGGTGACAACACTGTTTCTGATGAGCTGTACTCGTTGGCCAGGGGACCATCTTTGACTGTATTGACTTACAAAGGGTACGAGATAAATGGGAATACATTTTACACGATCGCCCAAGATCAAAAGAGCACCAACCAAAACAGCGGTGTCCGCTTTGATGCAGCAACCAAGAGGGGAAAGGACACATATTATGGTTACATAGTGGACCTATGGGAACTTGACTATGGACATGATTTCAAGGTCCCTTTGTTTCAGTGCAAATGGGTCAATCTGTCAGGAGGCGGGGTACAGGTAGACCCACAGTACGGAATGACAACAGTGGATCTGAACAATCTTGGGTACACAGACGAACCATTCGTCCTAGCCAATGATGTGGCGCAGGTTTTCTATGTGAAGGACATGTCTACCAAACCGAGAAAAAGAAAAGATAAGGAAGCGAATACATCATACGATGAGCCAAAGCGCCACATAGTTCTTTCAGGAAAAAGAGACATCGTGGGATTGGAGGGCAAGACAGACATGTCTGAAGATTATGAAAAGTTTCATGAAATTCCTCCCTTCAAAGTCAAGTCTGACCCAAGCACCCTGTTAAACGATGAAGATTATCCATGGTTACGGCGCAATAAGCAAAGGACACAAGCGAAGAAAAAGTGAAGACTTTCTCTCCACAACTATATCAGTAAATGCATGAAAGTTCAGAGTTCATTTGTAGTGCTTTTCAATTTCAGGGTCATTTAGCTTAAAAAATCATTAAATGCATGAAAAATAGGAAATGAAGTCAGAAAGGGTTGAAAATTGATGATGTGGCTTTGAATGGTGCATTTTGAACACACAAAAAGTCTGGAGTTCAAATAAGTTCAAAAAAATGAAATCCCTTTGTAACAGATGAGTTTTCGTCTGAAACCGTGATACTTCGAAAGAGATTGTCCATTTTGTACACGAAGTGCATCCAGTTTTTGCCGTAACCCTCTCAACTTTTTAGCACATGCTATGTGGGTGAAATGATGATACCATGCCAACTTTCAACCTGTTCAGAGTTCATTTGTAGTGCTTTTCAATTTCAGGGTCATTTAGCTTAAAAAATCAGTAAATGCATGAAAAATAGGAAATGAAGTCAGAAAGGGTTGAAAATTGATGATGTGGCTTTGAATGGTGCATTTTGAACACACAAAAAGTCTGGAGTTCAAATAAGTTCAAAAAAATGAAATCCCTTTGTAACAGATGAGTTTTCGTCCGAAACCCTGATACTTCGAAAGAGATTGTCCGTTTTGTACACGAAGTGCATCCAGTTTTTGACGTAACCCTCTCAACTTTTTAGCACATGCTATGTGGGTGAAATGATGATACCATGCCAACTTTCAACCTTTTCAGAGTTCATTTGAAGTGCTTTTCAATTTCAGGGTCATTTAGCTCAAAGAATGAACTAATAGCAAAAAGAATGAACTAGAAAACCTTTACGAAACTCTAATAGCAAAAATAATGAACTAAAAATAATCAATTAAAAAATTCTGTTATGATCAACTAAAATAAAACTATAATATTCTTCAATAGCAAAAAGAATCAACTAAAAAGCTTTTATAAAACTCTAATAGCAAAAGGAATCAACTAAAAATATTTTATAAACCTCTAGTATTTATGAAACTAAAATTATATAAAATTTATGCAACTAAAGTTATCAAAGTATTTTTTGTTCAAAACATTAATAGCAAAAAGAATTTTCATAAAGAATTTTTTTTAGAAACTTTAATAGCAAACTAAAATAACAAAATCTTTTTTTTGCTTAAAACAGACATTTAAAATAACCTAAAAATTACCAAATTGAATATAATGATAAAACACAGTAATATTAAATAGCAGGAAAAAGAATCACTCAAAAATCTATTTTTATAGTAAAGTTATTCACAAACTAGTGATTCACACCAATTTAAAAGAATTCAAATTTAAACTATTCAAATTTGGAAACTAATGGCACTAACAGAAAGTTTATAATTTTTGTGACCTAAAAGCAAAAAGAATCACTGAAAAACTGTAATTTTTGTGACCTAAAAGCAAAAAGAAAATAAATAAAGCAAAAAAGAAAACAAAAAAAGTAGAAAAAAATGCCGCCTACTGGGCCACAGCGGCCTGAATACGACTAGAAACCCAACCAGCTTGTTGGGCCAGGATTCAGGCCCGCAGAAGGCCCAATAGGCCCACAGGCAGTGACAGATTAGGCCCGGAAGCCTGCTGTTGAGAGGAGCTCGAGAGGGTGTGCGCAGCAGCGCTTATAAACCACTCTCGAGCCCTCTCAGCTAGCGAGGTGGGACTAAAAATTTGGCCCCGGGCAGCACCACCCTTTGGTCCCGGTTGGTGGCACTAACCGGGACCACTAACAACCTTTGGTCCCGATTGGTGCCACCAACCGGGACCAATGCCACCCTTTAGTCCCGGTTGGTGCCACCAACCGGGACCAAAGGTCTCTGCTTCCCGCCCTTTGGGCTGACGAAAAGAGACCTTTGGTCCCGGTTGGTGGCACCAACCGGGACTAAAGGTAGGCATTGGTCCCGGTTGGTGCCACGAACCGGGACCAATACTCTGTGTATATAAGCAACACTTACGATTTTTTCAGATTTCATCTAGCACTTGCCCCCGACGACGCCGAGCACATCGACGCCGCCAGGCTGCCCGAGCTCGCCGTCGACGCCCTCTGCCCTGACGCCCTCTGCCCCGACGCGTCGTCCCGTGCCCCGACCCGGGCGCCGCTCCCCGACGCGCGCCCTGCCCCGACGCGCGCCTCTGCCCCGACGCGCCGCCCCGTGCCCCGACGCCGGCGCTGCTCCCCGACGCGTGCCCTGCCCCGACGCCGCCTCGCGCCACTGCCCTGCCCTGACGACGCCGCCCCTCCTCCCCGTTCGGTCCGGCCGGCCCCCTTTCCTCCCTGTCCTCCCTGTCCCCTGTTGATTTTGATGATTTTGATGATATATAGATGATAGATGATATATGATAGTTAGATGATGATGTTGACGATAGCTGATGATGTTGATGATAGATGATGTATGCTTTTTTTTTGTTCATATAATTTTTTTATAGCATTTTTGGTCCATGTATATATGTGTGTGTGTATGGATGGATGGATGGATGTATATATATAGAAAATGATCATATGATATATATGTATGCTAAAGAAAATATGATATAAAAAAAATATCGTAGCTTCCTGTTTTTTTTTCCATGGATGTATGCTAAATAAAATTATGAAAGAGTTTATGGGAGGTTTCTGTCAAAAGGTTCAATGATATGTCAAGGCAAAAAATTGAACTAATTAAGGTATCCCATGTTTTTGTATATATGATATATGTATTTTGTTGGCAGAAAATAAGTTGGCTAAAAAGAAGTTCCTTCACGAAGGGGTTTTACTTTGCCTAAATCGAGGAGGGGCAACTTCACTAAACGTTCATGATTTTTTTTGTTCATATTAAGAAAGAGCGTAAATCGGGGAAAATGAGGGGGGAGGAGTCCGCAAGTATCCCCTAACTCTCTCGGGAAAATGAGGGGGGAGGAGTCCGCAAGTATGTCCCCTAACTCTCTCGGGAAAATGAGGGGGGAGGAGTCCGCAAGTATCCCCTAACTCTCTCGGGAAAATGAGGGGGGAGGAGTCCGCAAGTATGTCCCCTAACTCTCTCGGGAAAATGAGGGGGGAGGATTTTTTTATGCTCATAGAAACTCTCGAGTCCACCCAAACCGGGACTGAAAGAGCGTTGTCGAGGCCACCCCACCCACCGCATCCCCGTAGCTCACCCGAGAAGCTCGCCGCCGTCGAGGTCGTAGCGCTCGACTCCGGCCGTTTCAGCCGCTCCGACCACCGCCAATCGACGCGCCGTCGTCTTGCCGTTCGAACGAGCCCGGCCGCGCATCGAATGATGTCCTGTGGGCGATTTCCGACCGAAGCCCGAGCCGCGCCGCCGCGTTTGGCTTGCCGGAGAGCTTCGTACCATTATGCGCCTGTTACTTCCGGTTAATGATGAAGCCTTGGTTTTCTTGAATCCTTTGACACTAGACAACGTGACATATAGAAGGGTAGTTGAGATCAGGAAAAATATGGACCATTTTCTGCACATTCAGAATGGCGCCATTTTGTTAAATCCCTTAAAGGTTAAGAGAATCCCTTGTTTGACATTCATGAGAGAGGCGGTCCGGACGTCGGACATTCATGAGAGAGGCGGTCCGGACGTCGGACATTCATGTTTGTATATTAATTGCCATGTTGTAATATTTGCAGAAACTATGGATCAAAGAGACTTGGAACAAGAATAGTTGTTGGGGGAGATAATCCTCGCCGGAGGTGATGTTGTCTTGTCGTTTCTCAACGACACCGATGGAACAATGGAGGAAGGACATGATCATGATGGCTCCGGTGACATGATCATGATGGCTCCGGAGGTGCTGACTAGCTAATTGATGCATTAATTGTTTTGGTATGTACATATATTAACTCTTCTTTCTTCTTTTATAGCCCTCCGGATCGAGCCAAACTTCGGTAACGAGACGAGGCCCGAAGAAGAGGTTGTGCAAGGATGAAAGGTTCACGATCACAGCACTCGCGGACGATGGCCTACCGATTGAACCCAAGCGGACCAAGGACGCATTTTCTGCTCAGTGCGGAGCTATTGTTAGGGACAACATCCCGATCAGCATCAAGCAATGGAATAAGCCTAAGGACGACGCCCCTGAAGGTGATTATGTCACCGATAGACAGAAAGATGATCTTTGGACCTTGCTGAAGGCAAATTTCACCCTACCGCCAGAGGAGGATCCGAATAAGCCAGTTATAGAGCCACTGGTCAAGGCGTGTGCTCTTAAGAAGATGGCAGATCTATTCAGGAGGTGGAAGAAGGAGTTGAAATCAAAGTTTGTCGACAAAGGTGAGACTCCAGAATTCATCGGCCGATTTGAGAAGATAAGAGATCACTGGCCCGCATTTGTGGCCTACAAGACATCGGACAAGAGTAAGAAAATGTCAGAGACAAACAAGAACAATGCTGCAAAGAAGAAGTATCACCATCACACGGGGTCAGGTGGCTACCTCAAAGCCCGGCCGTTGTGGGACAAAGCTGAGAATGACCTGATTGCTAAAGGGGTCGAACCAGAGACATTCAACTGGCCAGACTGTTCAAGGACTTGGTTCTTCGGGGTTGGGGGAACTTTGGACCCTGAAACAGGGAAGTGCCGTTCGACGGACGAGCAACTTGCAATACCTGTCACGAAGCTTTAGAAGTATATCACCGCAGCGCAGGAAGGGACGTTCATTCCCGACAGAGAGAAGGACGAGCTGACTGAGGCCCTAGGGAATGCTGAGCACCCTGGACGAACACGAGGCACACCAGGCTCCGTTCCGTGGAAGGTTGGGTTTCCCAACGCAGGCGGTTACAGAAGCCGGGAGAGAAAGAGGAAAGCGGAGCTGAGCGACATGCATAAGATGAGTGCAAGACTACAAAAGCTAGAGGAAGAACTTGAGAGCCAGCGAGCTGCCGGCCAACCATCTCAGCGGCACGAAGCTACCCCAGAAGCTACCCCGCCATCTCAGCGGAGAAGCAGCGTGGCTTCCACGGAGCCCGTTCAGACTGACTTCACGGCTCCTATCTACCCCGTGGATACTATCACGGAGGCTCAAAATTGCGAGCTTATGACGAAATGCCGGAACCTCATTTTCAAGGCGGCTGTCGGCTCTGTTGCACCTCCTCAACCCAATGGAACTTTTCACTGCCTTCCGATTCCACATGGCTCTGCCGTTGTGATGGTGGATGAAGTAATGCAGGGATTTGAGGAGCTCGAGCTTGACCACTCTACAGGTGAAGGGGAGAATCAGCTGGTTCGTGCTCTGAGGAGTACATGTCTATGGCAGAAGGAGTACATCAAGCTTCCAAACTGGAAGCCTCCGCCTCCTACTCCTCCTCCGGCGAGTCAGGGCACTCCGCCTCCTCCTCCTCCTCCTCCGGCGAGTGATCAGGGCACTCCGCCTCCTTCTCCGGCTCCTCCGACACGTGAGGGCACTCCGCCTCCTCCTTCGCCTACTCCGGCGCGTCGGAGCAGTCCGCCTCCTCCTCCGCCTCGTCGGCAACGGCGGAAGACAGACGCCGCCGGTCCGGCTCCTCCGGCGCGTCGGAGCACTCCGCCTCCTTCTCAGCCTCGTCAGCAACGACGGAACAGAGACGCCGCCGCTCCGGCGGCTAGCAGTACAAGCAGAGGCGGGAGGCAATTCAGATACGGTCCATCTCTCAAGCCTCTGGAAAAGTTACCATATGAGAGGACCGAGCAGGAAAACGAGGACATAGTTCGTGCCCAAGTGAGGGCCCATTTTGCAAAGAAAACTCCACCTCCGAAGGAAACAATAGATCCGGTGAAAGTGAAGCGCACTATCGATGCCATGAAGCGACCACCACCGCCTCCGCCGCAATCCAACTATGACCGCATTATTCAAAAGACATATGATGAAGCGCGGCGGTCGGGAAGTACTTCTAGTGATGCAAGGTTAGCAGAACGAAGAAGTGGGAAAACAATTCCCCAGCTCGGCGAACAGGAGAAGAAATCGTGCCCCTCGCTCAAGGTGTCTAGCGATATCGTGGCTAATCATCCGGGGATGGTGCTCGGTACCAATCCTGGTGATTACTTGGGGGATGATGTAATTTTTGAAATGGCTGAGGTACCAAAAGAAGAATATAAATACGTGCACGGGAAGCCTCTCGTCAAACCTGACCATCCTCCTCTAACAACGATGATGTACAAATTGCATGAGTGGTACTTGAAAACCTGCAGGAAGAATGGGTCCGATAGTTTGCTGGTGAGAATTAAAGATGAGCACGACCTCATTGGAGTCGACCTGATGCCTGTTGAATTTGTGGAGTTATTTCAGTTATTCAATCAAAAGGCCCTCGACAAACAAATCATGACTTGCTACTGTCTGTAAGTATTACTTCTGTAATTAAGTCTCTAGCTCAGCTCGTTCATTGCATGTATATATAATTATCCTCACTATATTATGCAGATTGAAGATCGTCGAATGCAAAAAAAGACAAATCTATGACATTGGGTTCATTAGCCCAAATATCGTAAATGAATGGGCGGTACAAGAAAGAGTTAAAGATACCGAGGAAAACTTGCTAAAAGCGTTCCTTCGACATCAAAACAAAAGGGAAATACTTTTTCCTTACAACTTCAAGTGAGTGTTATTGTCTTGTGCATATTCGGTTTGTCTTACTCGAGGTTAAGTACTGTAATTGATGAGTTATGCGTGCACAGTTTCCACTATATTCTGCTATCCATTAAGCTTGACGAGGGAGTAATAACTGTCTTTGACTCGAGACGTAAAGATCCCAAGGATTATGCGGACATGACTGCAATGCTCCATAAGTAAGTTCAATCAATACCGGGACCATATCGACAACTTTCGTTCATTTCCTGATATCAAGTAATCATTTTCTTTGCCTGGCAGGGTTTGGAAACAGTTCACTGGACAGGTTCCGGGTCTGAAGAACGAGTTGCGATTTACACACCCCAAAGTAAGTAGTACTAGCTAGTTCCGCGCATCTCTCATTGATTCCAGTTTCATCAATACCATTATCGTGCTTGATTATCAGTTTGATTGAACTCTTTTCTCGTAAAGTTCTTGTGGCAGGAACCCGGGAATAATTTATGTGGATACTACGTTTGCGAGTACATTCGCCACAGGACCTCTGAGCGGGGCAGATCTGAAGAACAATTTGAAGTATGTAAACAATATTCACAATTTTTTTTATTACCATCAATTGTGTTGAGTTTCATTCATATATATGTATTGACCCCCTTCTTTAAATTAGATCTGGCAGATGCAGGATGAACTCCTACCACATGATCGCATACGAGCAATTCAAGATGAATTGGCGGGATTCTTTCTTGACCACGTCATACATGAAAAGGGAGAATACCATGCGGAAATTCAATGGGAGTTTGGCGCTTGATGATGTCAGGGATGTTATATTGTATATATGTAGTAGCGTCGGATAGATTTACGAAAACTTGTTGTTCGAACAAGCACGGAGAAAGAGAGGTCACTTCTCTCTGTATATGTTCATGACGATCTTGTGTAATTAATGGTTTCCTTCATTTGCTTACTAGCTAGCGTCGAGTTCTCTCTATATGTAGTAGCTAGCGTCGACCAAGCACGGAGAAAGATAGCTCACTTCTCTCTATTAGCTAGCTAACACAATATGAAACCCCTAAACCCTCCAAAACCCCTAAACCCCCCCTTTCAAAAAAAAAAAAAAACCCCAGCGCCTTTTGGTCCCGGTTGGTGTTACCAACCGAGACTAAAGGTCCTCCTGCCTGAGTGCTGCGAAGCGGCCACGTGAAGCTCCTTTAGTCCCGGTTGGTGTTACCAACCGGGACTAAAGGTCCTCCTGCCTGGGCTCCCCACAACGGCCACGTGGAGCCCCTTTGGTCCCGGTTCGTAAGCGAACCGGGACTAAAAGTTTTGGGCTTTAGTCCCGACCCTTTAGTCCCGGTTCCAGAACCGGGACTAAAGCCCCTCTGGAAACGGGACTAATGGGCCTTTTTCTACTAGTGCAGGTCACTAAACTGACGAAGGCGGGCTACCATCATGCGTGGACAGAGAGGCGCTTCGCGCCACACGATTGGGTGGGATCAGACGACGCCGAACACGGATGACAAACGAGAGAAATCATCCGACTGTTTTAAAACGTTTTTCATAAATAAATCTTCTCGTAGGTCAGCTGATCCGTTATAAAAACCTACAGAAATTGTTGGGCGACATGTGTCCACCCGTCCATGGACTAGTAATAGCCGGCGGTTAAATAACCGTGGTGAGATTTCCTTTTTTTGACAGTGATGAGGTTTCAGCATGTGATGTTATTACACTGAGATCCGACCAAATGGAAGCATGGAAAACACCTATACGTACGCTCGGCTCCAGCTGCACGACTTCGATCACGTAGAACATTGATATTTGTTCAAGCTGGCACCGCAATTTTGCAACCACGACATTGACCAAAGAAACCAAAGGCTTAGTCGTTTCTGTGATCTCATCTATTGACGCTGCCACTGATCTGCTCGGTTTTTAAATGTATAATCATATAAAGTTATTGATCATATGCAGCTACTGGTTTCAAATTTGCATGTGAACATAAACTTGGACACGTACGTGCAGCAAACGACCGCAAGCTACATAATTGCACGGAGCAATGCGCTCATGCCCATGCAAAGGTTAGATAAGCTCGCAAGACAAAGGAAAGATTATAATACAATATACACAAGTATATACACGCCTCCGATCGGTATCGTTTTGTAGAGCATTTGCATTTGGCAAGCAAGCAAATTAGTTAGAAACTTAGCATGCCGTCCCTTCGAGCGGCCATGGCGGACGGCGCCGACCGCGTCGAGGCCACCCCGATCGGCAACGATAAGGAGACCCTCCTGAGCCTGCTCCGCGCCAAGTCAGAGCGGAGCGCCGAGGTGGAGGAGAAGGTGGACTGGGTGCGGTCGCAGATGGTCGGCCGCGACGCCGAGTTCGACACGCCGTTTGGCCGCCGCACCCTCGTCTACGCCGACCACACCGCCTCCGGCCGCGGCCTCCGCTACATCGAGGACTACATCCTCACACAAGTCCTCCCCTTCTACGGTCAGCTCGATCAGCACTAATACTTTGCATGTGGATTGAACATACATGCAGAGAGCATGCGAGAAAGATTGACACGAGGTGCGTGTGATGTTTAGGGAACACGCACACGGAGGACAGCTACGTGGGGAGCAGGACGACGAAGATGGTGAGGACGGCGGCGAGCTACATCAAGCGGTGCATGGGCGCCGGTGCCGACGACGCGCTGATCTTCTGCGGGTCCGGCGCCACGGCGGCGGTGAAGCGGCTGCAGGAGGCGATGGGGATGGCCGCGCCGGCGGGGCCGCTTATGCGGGCGCGGCTTCTCGCGCAGCTGCGCCCGGAGGAGCGGTGGGTTGTCTTCGTGGGACCCTACGAGCACCACTCCAACCTGCTGTCGTGGCGGCAGAGCCTGGCTGACGTCGTGGAGTTCGGCGCCGGCGACGACGGGCTCGTCGACCTCACCGCGCTCCGGCGCGCGCTGGGCTCCCCCGAGTACGCGAAGCGGCCCATGCTGGGGTCATTCTCGGCGTGCAGCAACGTTACCGGCATCGTCACCGATACCCGGGCGATCGCGCGCGTCCTGCACCAGCATGGGGCTTTCGCCTGCTTCGACTTTGCCGCGAGGTACGTCGACGTAGCCAATCCCAATGCTTTAGTGTTATTGTGCACCAACACCATGATCAACCGAGCATCTCTTGAAACATACTCCATATTTGTTAAGTTGTTGCGTTTGATTGACATTTATTTAGAACCAATGTACCCCCTCTGCAGTAAACTAAACCGAACCCACCGTCCATTACATCCAACACGTTTCATCTCTAGAAACTATATAGATAGATATAAGTTGCAAACATGAAATTCCCAACGTACACATATCTTGATGCAGTAACGCACGACCAGAATTTTGGATATATTACATAAGAAATAAAACTGAGTTCATATTTGGCTATTTGCATCTCCCCCGTTTTCGTGGACATATACTGCCATTGCTATCCATCACGCGGCCGGTGCTCCCGTTTGACGGTCCAGTAAATCCACGGTGTTCACTCGGTCAGAAGTCGTACCAGTGGATTAATTAAATATGATCGGCAATCCTATAATTCCTTCTTTTTTTGCGGGGAGGCAATACTTCCAACAGAAAACCTACCAATGCGCGTTTCCTCTGGATCAGATTTCCACCGCGCTTTGACATTGCGACTCGCAAGCACGATAAATTTGTCCATTGCTACACTCCTACTGCTCTGCTGGCTGCTGCCATGCCGGCCAGCGCTGCGCCAATTAATATAGCAGCCTGCTGCATGATGAGATATCGGTCGCCACTTTGACTTGGCTGATGCGGTTACGTAGCTAGTTAGCTTGTGCCAAGCAATTGCACGCCAATACAGTGCAAACTACAAGCAAACATTGACTTATTGATCTTGTCGATCTTGTTGATCTTCTATCCGGTCCCTCTCAGCATGGAAGTAGTCTGAATGCCTCGCTCAATGTTTCTCTATTAGTGTATGATCACAGCAAGTCTGGCTTAGACAGCGAAGGGCATTGACCTGGAAAAGTCGTTGCCCAATAACTTGTGATGAAACTTCATGTTTTTTGAACAAAAAACTTGTGATGAAACTTTGCATCACCACTCGCAAGACGTCATTTCTACCGTTCGAAGAAAATACTTGGTAATACTTTGGGACCTTTTACAATATATAGTAGGAGCTACTATCCCCGGGTATATCTGTTCCAAAATACCCCCGAGTTAAATTTACTTAAGTATGACCAAAGATTATAGAAAAGGTAACAACATTACTTCATCGAATAAATATACTTAAGTTTGACCGAGATTATAAAAAATAAGAACATTTACCACATCGAAAAATATACTTTCAATACATATTTCATGATGAATCCATTGATATAGAATTGGTATTTTAGGTGTTGATATCTTTTTCCATGAATTTGCTCAATCTTAAGTGTTGTTGGGTACGCCTGAACAGTAGTTTTGGAGACACCATGGTTTGGGAAACGGGTGATAGGGAATGCTTTGCGGACTCAAGTTACTCCTACCTTGGTCTCCCCGTATGTATGCGGATCTAGGAACTGTAGTCTAGGTCTTTCGAAGGCTAAAAACTTGAAGCTAGTTCCGAAGTAAAAAAGCTAACTCTGATAGTTCCGAAGGTAATACCTAGCCCAAAGCTTGTTCCGAGTGTATAGCCAAAGCTAGTTCCAAAGGCAACATATCACAAACACGCTTGCAAAATTAGACAAAGGTTGTACCTCTCACACATCGGCTCGGAGCATGCCACGAGCTTCGCATGGGTGGGATAGAAGTTGGAAGCAGGATGATGAAACCCCCAAAAGATTTAGCCAACTAGAATCAACATACACAGGGAATGACAACACACTGTGTGGGGATTCAGGGCCCATTTTGTCAACAATGGAGACGATCTCATTGTGATGTGATCATTTATCATCGGAAAACAGTCTGCGACGCTTTGTGCTACCATAGATTTCTTGAGGCAATTGCAAACCGCTATTCTCCTGCAAAAAAAGAAAAGATGTCCAATTTTCTTTGAATCTTAATTATGTACCTTTGCTTCCGTGCCATCACGAGGGGTCAAACCTTTGTCCGAACCTTCGCCATAGTTGCCAACATGCTCATCCAAATCCCGTAAGACAGTGAAGGGTGATGTGTGTGGATCCATCGGGAATAATTACTCGATATGGTGATAAAGTTGTCCGGGCATGATTACACTCGCCTAGATTTAAATCTTGTCACCCGTGCTTAAACAAGCATGCGTGTTTACATTAGCATGAATTTTGTGTAATTCATATTTTATTTTATAAAAAGAAAATTACCTCGGCCTCTGCATCACCGGATACACACAACCATCAAATTTATCCACACGGTATTTTAGAAGCCTCTGCATCATAGGATACACACATCCATCAAATTTATCCCCACAGTATTTTAGAACTTATACAGCCGGATCACCGAAAAGTCCCCTCACACATTCAAACTCCCCATCCGTCTGATGGGGACTCTCTCTATATATCTCTCAACATTATCACTTAGGAGTTTTTTTTTTTTCGCGAATACGCAAAAGGCTTGCGTATCATTGCATTGATAGGTAGGGAGAAGTTTAGTACAAGAAATTACAATAAGGCGGGCCTAGCATGTGCGCAAGGATGGCATGCATCGGCAGCCGCGACGCACAGGGAAGTGTGGGTGCTCCGGCCACATAAGCCCTAGTCTACGTCTCTGGTAGGATAAGTGCTAGTCCCGTGGCACCCGCGCGTGCCCAAAGTCTTGCTTCCTCCCGGATGGCGTTAACGGCTCGGCTCACAGAGGGGTGGTCGCCGTCGAAGGTGCAGCCATTGCGGTGCTTCCAAAGCCACCATGCCGTGAGGATGGCAATGGAGGCGAGCCCGCGTCGAAGACAGCGCGGCGTGGTGGCGATGGCGGAGGACAGCCAGGTAATGAACTCGTCGTCCTGGCTAGGGATCCCGGCAGTGGATCGGCACCAAGATAGCACCTCGTGCCATACCTGGCGGGAGAAGGAGCATCCCGCGAGGAGGTGTTGCATCGTCTCGGGCTCTTGGTCACATAGAAGACAGGTAGGCTCGTGTGGCAGGTCGTGTCGCGCGAGGCGGCCAGCCGTCCAGCATCGTCCGAGCAGGGCCAGCCAGATGAAGAATTTGATGCGCAGGGGTGCCCACGATCGCCAGGTGATGCGCCAGTGGGGGTCCTCCGTGGATCCAACGAATAGGGATTGGTAGCATGAGCTCGCGGTGTACGAGCCTGAAGTAGACCATCGCCAGGATATCCGGTCCGGCTCGTCAGTGAGAGTCACCTGTCTCAAGCGCCGCCATAGGGACACGTACTGGATGGCCATCTCCGCGCCCAGAGCACCCTGGATATCAGCGATCCAAGTGCGTTCGTGCAGGCCATCGCGCACAGAGAGAGTCTTGCGCCGTCGTTTGGCAACCTTAGCTTGCACCAGCGGCGCGATCTCGACGATGGACTGTCCGTCGAGCCAGTGGTCCTCCCAGAATTTGCAGGTGCGCCCGTCGCCGATCGACCAGGAGGTGGAGGCCCGGAAGATGGCCTGGACTTCGGGGCAATGCGGGATGTGCAGGTGCTGCCACGGCCGTGAGGCATCGGTCCTCTGCAGCCACAGCCAGCGAGTGCGGAGGGAGACGCCCACACGCTGGAGATCGGGGATGCCTAGGCCGCCAAGGGCGAGAGGCCGGCAGACGCGGCGCCAGCTGACGAGACAGTGGCCGCTGCTCGCCTCTTTACGCCTGTACCAGAGGAAGCTGCGGAGGAGGCGGTTGAACTGCTTGAGGACAGGGGGGTTGATGGCCATCGCGAGGAGCGTGTGCACGGGCATCGCGGCAAGCACGTGGCGGCAGAGCGCCAGCCGGTCTCCGCGCGACATCATGGATGCCCACCATGGCGATAGTCTGCGCTCCAACTTGTCGAGGAGTGGCTGCAAGGCAGCGGCGCTGGTCTTGCGTATAGAGAGCGGTAGGCCGAGGTATGTCGTTGGGAAATCCTTGAGCGGACACGCGAAGTTGGTGGTGATCGCGGCGCGGTCATCGGGTGTGCACTGAATGGGGGAGGCCGCGCACTTGGCATAGTTGGTGTACATCCCGGAAGCTGCGCCGAAGGTATCGAGAAGCTGGCGGATGGCGGAGAGGTTCTGCGTATCCGGCTGGCAGAACACGACCACGTCGTCGGCTTAAAGGGAGATGCTCGACGCCATGTGGCGCGTGGTGAGTCGTTGGAGCACGCCGACGTTGACCGCCTGACAGAGCAGGTTGTTGAGGGTGTCGATGACCATGACGAATAACATGGGGGACAGGGGGTTCCCTTGCCGGAAGCCGCAGCGGTGGAGAATCGGTGGTCCTGGGATGCCGTTGATAAGGATGCGCGTGCTGGCCGTGCCGAGGAGGATGCATATCCACTCACACCAGCGTCTACCGAAGCCGAGATGGCGCAACATGTCAAGCAGGAACGCCCATGAGACCGAGTCGAAAGCGCGCGCGATGTCGAGCTTGAGCATGACGCGGGGTTGTTTGAGGTTGTGGAGCTGCCGTGCGGTTTGCTGGACGAGTAGGAAGTTGTCGTGGATGCATCGGCCCGCGATGAACGCGCTTTGGTTGGTGGAAATCATCTCGCCGAGCCGAGGCGCGAGGCGGAGCGAGAGCACCTTGGCAAACAGTTTGGCGAACAGGTGGATCAGGCTTATGGGGCGGTAATCTGAGAGACCTTCGGCGTCGGGCTCCTTTGGAAGCAACGTTAGGAGCGCTTCGTTCAGCCGCTGGAATCCGTGGCCGTTGAGGGTGTAGAGCTTGTTGAACGCCTGAACGAAGTCGTCTTTGATGATCGGCCATGATGCGCATAAGAACTCAGAGGTAAACCCATCGGGTCCTGGCGCCCTACCCTTTGGCATGCGTTTGATGGCCTCCCAAATTTCATGCTCGGAGAAAGGAATCTCAAGGTCTTGCAGATCGAAAGAGCACGGGTCAAGGCCGTCCAGGTCGATGGCGGAAGATCTCTCGTGAGCGAAACCGAGGATAGCGGAGAAGTGGTTGTACGCGGCCTCCGCGATCGCAGCATGGCCGGACACGGTGGACTCGCCCACCTGGAGCTGATGGATCATGTTTTTCCGCGAACGATGCGCGGCGTGGAGACGGAAGAAGGCCGGGTTGGTGTCGCCGCCTTTGAGGTAGTTGAAACGAGCTCGTTGTCTTGCCAGAGATCGCTCGAGCGAGGCAAGCCCGACGTAGAAAGCCTTGAGCTGGCGACGAAGCCAGGCCTCGGCGGCTGCGAGCGGCCGTGTGTCCTGCGCCGCATCGAAGCGCGCGATAAGCTCACGGGCGATGGAGAGTTGCAGCGAAACGTTGCCCACGGTCTTGGAGCTCCAACTTTGGAGAAGCTTGGCAGTGGCTCGGAGGCGCGCGAAGATGCGCCGGAAAGGATCGGCCTCGTCTGGGGAGGACGCCCATGCCGCCGCGACCGTTTCATTGTAGCCCTGCAACTTGGGCCAAAATCTCTCAAAGTGGAATCGTCTATGGCCGAAAGATCGCGACATCGATTCGATGATGAGCGGCGCGTGATCAGAAGCCGCGGAGGAGAGGCAACGCAGCATGCAGCTCGGGTGGTTAATCTCCCACCCTGCTGTACAGAGGATCCGGTCGATGCGCTCGAGTGTAGGGACCTCGCGTTCGTTAGGAATGGTGCGAGATGAAAGTTTTCTTGCACCGTTTTGTAGTACGAGAGAAAGCCGTCCAATGCGCAGCTGCTTCCTGCACCTGGTCGATCGGGTCGGGCAGCTATACTTTAATCTGACAGAAATATTGCTGGTCGTGGTGGTGGTACGTACAATGAATGTGTTTTGTGCACTTCACCACCTGTTGTTATCGTAGAAAAAGGACGATGTGCCCCTCGGCTCGATTGCCTTCACCCATTCATGAACTTACTGTTAGCCATCAATACAGCGACCACGCATTCGAAAAGAAAAATTAATACAGCGACCACGCGTAGTACGAGCAAAGAGAATTATTTGTGTGCCGTACGTACATGTAACGTGTCTGTCTCCATGAAATAATGGGGTGACACATTCCATTCCTGTGTGGTGCGTGCATGGCGTTGACATTGGGTACGGTGCAGCGGGCCCTACGTGGAGATCGACATGAGGTCGGGCGACATGGACGGCTACGACGCCGTGTTCCTCAGCCCGCACAAGTTCCCCGGCGGCCCCGGCACGCCGGGCCTCCTGCTCATGAACCACTCCCTCTACCGCCTCGCCTCGCTGCCGCCCACCACGTGCGGCGGCGGCACCGTCGCCTACGTCAACGGCCGCAGCGAGGACGACACGGTGTACCTCGACGACGTGGAGGAGCGCGAGGACGCCGGCACGCCGCCCATCACGCAGAAGGTGCGCGCGTCGCTCGCGTTCTGGGTCAAGGAGCACGTCGGCCTCGGCGCCATCGCCCTCCGCGAGCGCGTCCACGCCGACGCGGCCATGCGGTGGCTCCTGTCGAACCCCGCCGTCAAGGTGCTCGGCAGCGTCGAGGCGCGCCGCCTGCCGATATTCTCCTTCCTTGTCTACCCCGGCGGTGACACGACGCCGGGGAGGCGGCTGCCCCTCCATGGGCGGTTCGTCGCGAAGCTCCTGAACGATCTATTCGGCATCCAGGCCAGGGGCGGCTGCGGCTGCGCGAGCCCGTACGGGCACGTCCTCCTCGGCGTCGACGACCAGCTCTCCCTACGCATCCGCTCAGCCATTCTTAAAGTAAGTAATGTACTACTAAGAAACATCTCTGGCATTATGTCATTCGGAGTATACGTTTTACTGGTCATTAACAAATTTGCTTGATCTTTTTCTTCCTCTAGGGCTATCTCGGTGTGAAGCCGGGATGGACGAGGGTGAGCTTCGCCTACTACATGCCACCGGAGGACTTCCGGTTCATCCTCGCCGCCATCGACTTCGTCGCGGCGCACGGCCACCGGTTTCTGCCACTCTACAATTTCGACTGGGCCACTGGCAACTGGACCTTCCGGCGCCGTGCGGTCAAGCACCACCTCATGATGGAGGAGCTGCTGCATGATCTTGGCAGCTCTAACACGAAGACCAAGGGGAACAAGACTGCTATCGACAACGACAAGTTCGAGAGCTACCTGCAGTTTTCCACCAAGGTCGCGCTGTCGCTGCCGGAGACGTGTGATGAGCAGCAGGTTCCCGAAGGAATCGACCCTGACATAATACATTTTAGAGTGTGAGACATATAAATTTTCATGATTTCTAAATGAGCTATGGTGCAGACATGCCCATGCACTTCGGAAAATATATGTAACGAATGTCGACTCAGCTATATGTCCGGCCATTTGATTAGTGTTAGAGCCGTCTCAAACATCTGGACAGACCGTTCTGTCATTGATCGGTCACGGAAAATCAACTCAGGCGGACGCCCTAAACGGGCTTCAAATGTTCGGGCTGATCGGCACCACTCATATCCAGCCCAAATATGGGGCGGATATGGTGCACGCCCGCCACGTTGGCCTGGCCCGCGCTGGCCCACAACGACCCCACATATATTCGTCCTCATCCGCTCGCCGGACCAAATCGTAGCCATTTCATTCTACTCTCCTCCACTCGGATCCGCCACCCAAGCCCCCATCTGGCGATCTCCGGCCTTCTCCGGCATGGCGGGCAGCGGATCCGAGTCCTTCACCTCCAGATCAGTTGATCACGAGCTCATCCCATGCGGCCCCGGGGAGGCGATGGTTGTCCGGCTTGCCCGTCCGGCTTGCGCTCCGCCGCTCCCGGGAGGCGGCCGCCCGACGACAACGCTTGGACTCGCAACTTCGGGAATCCATTGCGTTGGTACAACCGGTGCTTGGATCCGGCGTCACTGCCTAACCGGAGGCGGTGCGGTCCGTCTGGCGTCCGAACGACGTGGCGGACGATAGCATGGTGTGGCGTGCCCGCCGTGCGAGGCAGCAGGCGCGGGAGGCGGCGGAGGCCCTCTCGATTGCGGACGTTGGAGAGACGGAGTCACACTCTCCGGCGCCCCGTATGGTAAACCAGTGCGGGTGCCGCAATCGCGTTGTGGTGGATGTCAGCTCCTCTCAGGAGGGATCCGTCATCGATCACACATCCACCGGCACCGTCCCGGTTACGGGCTCCCACGAGGAAGGATAGGGCCTGGGAGAAGGCGTTAGCTCCACTCCCGTGAGACGGCTAGTGTCCCATGTCCTACTCTACCTCGCCGGCGACTGGACCAACACTACAAGGGGCGCAACCAACCGCCATACATGGGCACGGCGGAGCCGGACAAGCTCCGCTTATTATTAGGTTTTACGTTGCATGTAATAGTATGGATTTGAGGTATCTAACTTGAGGTATCTAGATATGTAGAATGCACTATTTGAGGCATAACAGTTCAGTATCCGCGGACGTGCTCGGGCGTGTCCGCGGACGTTTGAGGGGTCGGATTTGCCAAGTCCGGTTGTAGATGCTCTTACGTACCTACTTTTATGTCTGTAGTATCCCTATAGATTCTAAGCTCCCACTAAATGGAGCTCTCTTGTTATTCGGGGCTGTAGGGAGCACAGTGGGCCATGCTGGCAGCTAGTGTTTTGGATGGATTGACCGTGTCGGTTGGTGTCAGGGCAACTATCGTGACAATGAGTACTAGAGGTACGAAATAGGGGTGGAGCCTAGCTACGGCACAACTGTAATACTCGGATTATACGAGTTCGGGCCCCTCTCGAAGAGGTAACAACCCTACGTCTCGTGCCCGGAGGCTTGTGTTTTCTCTGGGGGTGTGATT
The DNA here is from genome assembly GCA_039707655.1 of Elymus sibiricus. Taxonomy (NCBI): domain Eukaryota; kingdom Viridiplantae; phylum Streptophyta; class Magnoliopsida; order Poales; family Poaceae; genus Elymus; species Elymus sibiricus. The sequence continues at coordinate 78,019,752 of CM077673.1, forward strand.
ACAAGAGGGTGTTGAACCCTTTCCCAGGAGCTCGGGGGTGGCTTATATAGAGTTCGCCTGGACCCGTCGAGCGTCATTACAAGGGTGAATTAATGCCATTATGACAAAAGTTTCTAGTAACGGTAGCCCTTAACTATAGTAGTTACTGGTAACAGAAGCGATGCCTACACTTGATGTATTGTTTTAGTCCATCGGCCATTGTAGCTCCCACGTCGCCCACGTCTTGTCTCTGTCCGAGCGCTGGAGCCTGGCCGACTGGCGGGGGATGTCCGAGTGACTTAGTGAATCCGAGTGGATCCTGATATATGCACCCAAAGGCATCTATGGTCCTAGGACCTTACTGATGATGTGGGGTCCTAGGTGGGCCTTGGATGTCAGGTCCATGACTCTACGACTTGTAGGTGACCCCATCATTAGCCCCCAAATCAACTGAGGTTTTGCATGAAGAATGGACGGAAGTTTCGGAGTGACTCAGGTGCCTCGGGGGCATCCAGAGCTCGAACTCAAGGGATTATTCACTCGGGCCCAGGAAGAAACCGCAACAGATTCTGGACTGTGAGTTTTCGAGTGATCGGATTGAAACGATTGCTGGGCAAAATCTGGTGGCATTTAATTGTCTCTCGCATCAACTAGGCGGATCAACGGGCTATGGAGATGCCCATCAATCAATATCAATGCAAGGAGTAGGAATTGTCATGCAACGGATGAACTAGAGCTATAAGTGTATGAAAGCTCAACGGAAGCTAAGTGGGTCTGCATCCAACTTGCTTGCTCATGAAGACCTCGGGCATTTGAGGAAGACCGACATCGGAATATTCAAGCCAAGTTCTATAATGAAAACTTCCCACTAGCATATGAATATGACACTCACGAGACTCTCTATATGAAGAACATGGTGCCACTTTGAGGCACAAGTGTGGTAAATGGATAGTAACATTGCCCCTTCTCTCTTTTCTCTCATTTTTTCATGGTCAGATTTTTTTTCGCCTCCCCCATTTCTCCCTTTTTTCGTCTAGAGTCTCCATCATCCATTACTCACTGGGACAGTGCTCTAAGAATGATGAGCATCACACTTTTTTTACTTACAACTCAACATAAAACAATATGACTCTACATGAATGCCTCTGGCAGTGTACCAGGATGTGCAATGATCTTGCGTAACATGTAGACAATGATGAACGGTGGCTTTGCCATAAATACTATGTCAGCTATATGACCATGCAAAGCAATATGATGACGAACACACAAGTCATGTGACGGAACGGTGGAAGTTGCATGGCAATATATCTCGGAATGACTATGGAAATGTCATGATAGGTAGGTATGATGGCTGTTTTGAGGAAGATATAAGGAGGCTTATGTGTGATAGAGCATATCATATCACTGGGATTGGATGCACCGGCGAAGGTTGCACCAACTCTCGAGGTGAGAATGGGCAATTCACGGTACCGAAGAGGCTAGCAAATACGGAAAGGTGAGAGTGCTCATATCCATGGATTCACATTAGTCATAGAGAACTCAGATATTTATTGTAAAGCCTTATTAGATCTCTCGAAGCAAAGTACTACTGCATACCCCTAGGGAGGAGGTTGGTAGGAGTTAAGCATCGCGCGCCCCGATTCGAACAACACGATAGGATTTCATTTCACACAAAAAATGCTCACACATCATCACCACGACATGGTTAATACTTAGATGAATAATAAATAACAAGCTTTAATTACCGATATTTCTACTAACCAACAATCATGTAGTCATGCCCTTTTATAGTACTACCTCAATATAATCAAGTCATGTTTCTTCTTTAGTGAGCTACATGAAAGTTTTTATTATATCCCCCTTGAATACCTATCCTTTTTGGACTAGTCTTATAACTTGTGCCCTTTACCATTCCTATTTCTTATTATACTCTCAAAAAGATTTCAGTGAAGCATGAGAGTTCAATTATTTCTACAAAATCTGAACGCCGCTGTGCTCTAAAAGATATAAGTGAAGCACTAGAGCAACTGCCTAGCTCAAGAGACATAAGTGAAGCATATAGAGTATTCTAACAAATTATGATGACCGCATGTCCCTCTCAAATATGTGTTTCCAGAAAATAATGATTGTGGGAAACTAAAGGAAAAACAAAATATAACACACGAGGCTCCAAGCAAAACACATATCATGTGATGAATAAAAATATAGCTCCAAGTGACATACCGATAGATTGGAGATGAAAGAGGGGATGCCATCTGGGGCATCCCCAAGCTTAGACACTTGGGTCTTCCTAGAATATTACCTTGGGGTGCCTTTGGTATCCCCAAGCTTATGGTCTTGCCGCTCCTTATTCCTTCATCCATCGTTCTCTCACCCCAAAACTTGAAAACTTCAGCACACAAAACTCAACAAAACCTCGTGAGATGCGTTAGTATAATAAACATATCAAATACTTTAGGTACTGTTACAAATTGATTCATATTTCTTTATTGCATAGTAGGTACTGCATTCTAATTTCCCCATGGCTTATACCCCCCCCCCCTCCGATACAATCCATAGCATCCTCAAAACAAGCAAACTATTCAAGTAAAAAACAGAATCTGTCTAAAACATAACAATCTGTAAAGATCTATAGTAAAACCATACTTCTGTACCTCCAATTTTTTTCAAAAATTAGGAAAATTTGAAAAATTTGTACACGAATACTTTATAAAACATTTAGAAATTTATCACCTTCCAGAAGAAAACCAAAATTCATGTACCGACGAAAAAGTTTATGTTTATTCACAACATCATTTCTACTATCATCCAAATCAATCCTAAAGGCTTTACTTGGCACAAACAGTAATTTAAACATAAAAAAAATCATCACAGTAACAATAATCATGTTAACACACCAAAACATAAAGTAGAAGAAATTTTTTAAGATAACTATTGGGTAGCCTCCCAACAAGCGCTATTGTTTTATGTCCCTAGCTAGGCATAATGCATAGTATCAAGTGTTGTCATCCTTGACATTGATTCCATAGGTGGCCCTTATAATAGATTCATAAGGTGGTTTAATTATCTTTCCAGTGAAGTGTTCCATCCAGTTTTAATGGGAATTGGAAGCTATATTATCTTCTTTCATGTCCATAATAGCACCTATAGTTCGTAAGAAAGGCCTACCAAGTATAATAGGACAAGACGGATGGTATTCAATATCAAGCACAATGAAATCCATGGGCACATAATTTTTGTTAGCAAGAATAAGAACATCATTTATTCTACCCAATGGTTTCTTAATAGTAGAATCCGCTAAATTAAAGTTAAGGGAACATTCATCTATATCGGTGAGACCTACCACATCACATAGAGATTTTGGTATTGTAGAAACACTAGCACCACGGTCACATAAAGCATTGCATTCATAATCTTTAAGCTTAATTTTAATAGTAGGTTCCCATACAACATGTAATTTTCTAGGTATTGAAACCTCTAACTCAAGTTTCTCCTCATAAGCTTTTATCATAGCTTCTACAATATATTTAGTGAATGCTTTATTTTGTTCATAAGCATTAGGTGAGCTAATCATGGATTGCAATAAGGAAATACATTCAACTAAACATCAACTTTCATAATTTAAGTCCTTGTAATCCAAAGTAGTGGGTGCATCACTATTTAAAGTTTTGACCTCTCCAAACCCACTTTTTCATTTTTATCAATAAGAGCATCACCCTCCGAACAAGCGGGACGCCTTCTAGCTAAAGCTGACTCATCTCCAGTCCCTTTGTCCTCAAATTTTTAGATTAGTAACTAAAGATTCAATATGAGAAACAGTAATCATTTTAACATCCTCATCATAATTATGATAAAAACCGGAAGGAATCAATTTTTCTAGAAATTCTCATTTAGCTCTCAACCTAGCGGTGTTATCCTTACATTCATTAATAGATATTTGGATGGATTTAATAGACTCATTAATATCATGCTTGGGTGGCAAAGCTTTAATTTTAAGAGTTTCCGCATCACGAGCAATCATATCCATGTTTCTAGCCATATCGTCAACTTTATGTAGTTTTTCTTCTACCATAGTATTGAAAATCTTTTGAGAACTAATAAATTCTTTAATTGTGTTCTCAAGATCACAGGGAATCCTATTATTATTTGAAGAATTACCATCAGAATTACCATAAGAATTTTCATAATTATTGGAGGAATTAATGGGATACGGTTTAGGATTGAAATTACCTCTATAAGCATTGTTATTGAAATTAATTCTAGATGCAAAGTTCACATAAATAGCATCATTATTTTTCTCAAGCAAAGTAGATAGTGGCACATAATTAGGATCAACTTTAGCATTCTTATTTGCAAACATATTCATAAGAGAATCCAACTTATCACTCAAAGTAGCGATTTCTTCAACATAATTTACCTTCTTACTAGCTGGAGCTTGTTCGCTGTGCCATTGGGAATAATTTGTCATGATATTGTCCAGAAATTTGGTAGCTTCTCCCAATGTAATCTCCATAAAGGTACCACCAGCAACAGAGTCTAGGAGATTTCTCGACACAAAGTTCAGTCCCGCATAGAAATTTTGTATTATTATCCATAACTTTAAGCCATGAGTGGGACAATTTCTAATCATCATTTTCATTCTCTCCCATGCTTGTGCAACATGTTCTTTCTCATGTTGTTTAAAATTCATAATTTGGTTTCGGGGAGATATAATCTTAGCAGGAGGGAAATACTTAGCAATAAAAGCATCCTTACACTTATCCCATGTTCCAATACTATTGTGAGGCAAGGATGAAACCAAATTTTAGCTTTATCTCTTAGTGAGAAATGAAATAATTTCAGTTTAACCACATCATTATCCACATCTTTTTTATTTTGCATATGACATAATTCAACGAAGGTATTAAGATGCGAAGCTGGATCCTCATTTGGACTTCCCGAAAATTGTTCTTTCATAGCAAGATTTAGCAAAGCGGCATCAATATCAAAAGCTTCCGCACTAGTGGCAGATGGTATTGAAGTACTAATAAAATATTCATTATTAGTATTTGAAAAGTAACATAATTTGGTATTTTCTTGAGACATAGTGGCAAAGTAAGTAAACTAGCAAGCAACCAAGTAAACAAGATAACTAAGGAAACAAGCAAAGAGAAATATTTTTGTATTTTTGATTTTTATAAGTAAAATGTAACAGAAAATAAAAAGTAGAACAAGTGAAATATAGTTTATGTGTAGGCACCTGACGAGAATTTGATGATGTCTCCCCGGCAACGGCGCCAGAAATTCTTCCTGCTACTCATGAGCTGCGTTGGGATTTTCCCCGAAGAGGAGAGGAGATGCAGTACACTAGAGATAAGTATTTCCCTCAGTGAGAACCAAGGTTATTGAACCAATAAGAGAACCAAGAAAATTCCTTTCAACAACACCTACACACACAAAACCAAACACTTGCAGCCAACGCGGGCAAGAGGGTTGTCAAGCCCCTTGAACTCGTTACTTGCAAGGACTGAATCTGGATAGAGATAGATATTGTAAAAGGAATATAAAGGTAAAGTAAATAAAATACAGCAAGGTATTTTTGGAGTTTTTGTATTTATGTTTAAGTAGACCCGGGGCCCATAGTATTCGCTAGAGGCTTCTCTCTCGAAAGTAGCATACGAAGGGTAGACAAATTACTGTTGGGAAATTGACAGAATTGTGCATAGTTATGACATGTTATTCATGGCAATAATCATGTATATATGCATCACGTCCATAAATAAGTAGACCGAAATGATTCTGCATCTACTACTATTACTTCACCAATCAACCGCTATCCAGCATGCATGTATGGTACTAAGTTCATGACAAACAAAGTAATGCTTGGAGCAAATTGACATGATGTAGCCAAAATAAGACAAGCAATATGTTCAGATCCCGTTATTTTATCCTTAATGGCAACAATACAAATATGTGTCTTGTCCCCTTCTGTCACTGGCATATAGAGCACCGCAAGATTGAACCCACTACAACGCACCACTCCCACTGAAGATAAATCAATCTAGTTGGCCAAAACAAATTGATAGATCGTAGAGAAATACGAAGCTATAATAATCATGCATAATAGAACTCAGAGAAGACTCAATTACTTTCAATGAATAATGTGATCATAAACCCACAATTCATCGGATCCCAACAGACACACCGCAAAAGAAGATTACATCAAATAGTTCACTGCGGAGATCATGGTGAACTTTGTATTGAAGATCAAAGAGAGAGAAGAAGTCATCTAGGTACTAGGTATGGACCCGTAGGTCTATGGTGGACTACTCACACATCATAATGGAGGCAGCAAGGTTGATGTATATGGCCTCCGTGATCGATTCCCCCTCCGACAGAGTACCGGAAAAGGTCTCCAGATGGCCTCTCGTCGGAATAGAGACTTGCGGCGGCAGAAAAAGTGTTTCGTGTGGCTCTCTGTTGGTTTCCCAATATTTGAGAATTTATAGAAGTGGAATTAGGTCAAACGGAGCCATGGGGGGGGGCACAAGGCATCAGGGTGTGCCTACCCCCTGGGTGCTCCCTGTTGCCTTGTCGTCTCCTCGTGCGGCTTCCGGACTCCCCTCGAAGCTTCATGTGTCTCTTTTGTCCAGAAAAAAAATCGTCAACAAGTTTCGTAGCGTCTGGACTTATTTTGGTACATATTTCGTGGAAAACGAAAAACAGGCAAAAAACAGCAACTAGCACTTGGCACTGGGTTAATAGGTTAGTTCCCAAAAATGATATAAAATAGCATATAATTGCATATAAAGTATCCTAGATTGATAATATAATAGCATGGAACAATAAAAAAATTATAGATACGTTGGAAACGTATATTTAGGTTGGAGGAAGAGTGAGAGACACATAGTTGGTGGGTAAGTGGTGACCGGAAGGCTGGGTAAATAAAGGGGTTCTGGGCGATAGGTCTTAATGGCGATGCAACCTTCATAATGCAGATCTTGACCCAACCGTTCGAACCTCTTCATAATGCAGACCGACACGGAGAACAAGGGTAAGGAGGTGGTGATACCAAAGGAGCAAGACAAGGGCAAGGAGGTGGTGCCTCCCATCCAGAGCCCAGCCACGGACAACGACGTGGTGCCGGAGGAGCCCCCGAGCGGCAAGCGCTAGAACTACGACCACTACCATGGGGTGGGAGGGCCAACTAACTTCTGGAAGGTGATCATGGACCCCCAGCTAGAGGCCATACTTATGCCGTTGGACTTCACGAAGCACTTCCCGTCCGTGCCGCAAGAGTTCAAGCTGAAGACGAACATCGGATGCTCATGGAGGGTCACCCTCGATCAGGGTTGGGCCACCTTCGCCGCCGTCCATTAGATCAAGATAGGCTTCATGGTGACCTTCAAGTTGCTGACTGCCGACACGCTGAAGGTCATCGTCTTCAATGACGATAGCATTGAAGTGGTGACCAGGTGCGGTAAGCATGACAACGCCTTCACCGTGAACGCCTAGGATAGCCCCTCATATGCTCCAGCTGCTTTAGTTTAATATTGTACTGCTTTGCGTTTGAACCAATCTGTTTAATTGTGGCACATTATTTATAACTGCTTACTACTATGTTTTGTTGTGTGTGTTCTTCCTGACGCCATTGTGTGCTGGTAACCTCACCACCACCGCTCTGAAGAGGTTATTAGACAATAGGCATTGCATGTAACCAACAGGAGGCCTTGTGTTTGCACGTACACAAGCGGGCAACCAAACAGTGTGCCTTTCGTGACACCCCATGCAGCCTAGAGTGTATGCAAGCAACCAAACTAAGTGCAGATGTTAGTTTTGTGCCTGCTTTACCTCAGCCAGGCCTAGTTGATCTAGGCTCTATGGGCCAGTACCACTAGGAACGAGTGCCAAACACGCGCATCATGAATTGGGGGGGGGGGGGAGCTTGGCGATCATGGTGGGCGGCTGCTGGAGTGCGCGCCGGCGGCGTCACGTTGCCGAAGAGCGTTGCTATTTATCGCAACTGCCCTACATTTCTTTCCTCCTCCTTATCGATGGTGTGCGGCAGGGATCACGTCCTACTCCTTGAGCATTTATCGGCGGCTGCCTCGCCATGTCGCCCACAACGCGGAATACGACAACTTCGGTGATGGAGGCCATGGCAATGGCGTTGCACCTGTAGACAACCCTTGCTTGGTCGTTGATACGTCTCCAACGTATCGATAATTTATGAAGTATTAATGCCATATTCACCTATGTTTACAATACTTTTATATGGTTTTGATGCACTTTATATGATTTATTTAGAACTAACCCGGACTGACGCTGTTTTCAGCAGAACTACTGTGGTGTTGTTTTTGTGTAGAAAATGAAAGTTCTCGGAATCGCCCGAAACTTTTTGATGATTTTTTTGGAACAAAAGAGGCACTAGACGCTTCGTGGGAGGGCTAGAAGAACCACGAGGTGGGCACCACCCACCAGGGCGCGCCAGACCCCCTATCCGCGCCCTAGTGGGTGCTCCTCAACTCGTGGCCCATCTTGGCGTGAAACCGACGCCCAAAAATCCTATAAATATAGAAACCATCATAAATAACCCTAGACTCTCCGCTCCGCCGCCGCAACTCTCTGTATCAACGAAAAACCAATCTGGAGACGTTCTAGTACCCTGCCGGAGTGGGGAATCCATCTCCGGTGGCCATCTTCATCATCCCGGCGGAGGCCATGATGAGGAGGGAGTAGTCCACCCTCGGGGCTGAGGGTATGTACTAGTAGCTATGTGTTCAATCTCTCTCTCTCTCTCTCTCTCTCTCTCTCTCTCGTGTTCTTGAGATGTCACGATCTTGATGTATCACGGGCTTTGTTAATATCGTCGGATCATATGATGTGTTTCCCTCTCTATCTAGTTGTGATGAATTGAGTTTTCCCTTTGAGATTTCGTTAACGGATTGAATACTTTTATGGATTTGAGAACACTTGATATATGTCTTGCATGCGGATACCCGTGGTGACAATGGGGTGTTCTATTGATTCACTTGATATATGTTTTGGTACTCAACTTGCGGATTCCCGCGGTGACATTGGGGTAATCTATGCATAGGGGTTGATACACGTTCTTGTCCTACTTTCTCCGATAGAAATCTTGGGGCACTCTTTGAGGTTCTTTGTGTGGATTGAGTATTATGAATCTGAAATTGTTTGATGCGTATCGTATAATTAACTCATGGATACTTGTGGTGACATTGGAGTATCTAGGTGACATTAGAGTTGGTTGATGCGTATCATATGGTGTTATTCTAGTACGAACTCTTAGATAGATCGATCGGAAAGGATAACTTGGTTATGTTAGTACGGACTCTTGGACAGATCGATCGGAAAGGATAACTTGGTTATGTTAGTACAAACTCTTGGATAGATCGATCAGAAAGGATAACTTTAAGGTGGTTTCGTACCCTACAAACAATTTCTTCTTATGCTCTCCGCTAGATAAGAACTTTGGAGTGATTCTTCGTTGCACGTTGAGGGATGGTTATGTGAGCCAATTATATTAGCATTGTTGAGAGATTGCACTAGCGAAAGTACGGACCCTGGGCCTTGTTTTCAAGCATTGCAATACCGTTTGTGCTCACTTTTGTCACTTGCTACCTTGCTGTTTTTATATTTTCAGATTACAAAAATCAATATCTACCATCCATATTGCACTTGTATCACCATCTCTTCGCCGAACTAGTGCACCTATACAATTTGCCATTGTATTGGGTGTGTTGGGGACACAAGAGACTTTTTATTATTTGGTTGCAGGGTTGTTTGAGAGAGACCATCTTCATCCTACACCTCCCACGGATTGATAAACCTTAGGTCATCCACATGAGGGAAAATTGTTACTGTCCTACAAAACTCTGCGCTTGGAGGCCCAACTAAGTCTACAAGAATAAAGTTGCGTAGTAGACATCAAGCTCTTTTCTGGCATCGTTGCCGGGGAGCTGAGTGCTTGAAGTTATATCTTTAGATCTTGCAATTAAATCTTTTAGTTTCTTGTTTTTCACTAGTTTGGTTTTATAAAAGAAAACTACAAAAAAATGGAGTTTAGGTTGCATCAATTGGTTCGTCTTTTTAATGTCTTTCGTGAAAATGATGGTTTGGAAAATTGTGCTCAATTGGTAGAGGAAGAATTTATGAAAATACTTAATGAGAATTCCTTGAATGATGAGCATGATTGCAATATTGCTAGTATGAATTCTCTGAATATCCATGATGCTAATGATATGCAAAGCTACAAGCTTGGGGATGTTATGTTTGACGAAGGTGATATTTTTAGTCCCCTAAGTTTTGATGAGCAAATTTGTTATGATAATGACATGCCTACTATCTATGATGATTATGATGATGACATGTATGCTATAAAGAGTGATAGTAACCATGAAACTTGTCATCATGATTTTAATATTGAATGTGGTTATGTCAATCAAGTATCTCATGATAGTTATTTTGTTGAGTTTGCTCCCACTACCATGGATGAGAAGAAATTTGCTTATGTGGAGAGTGATAAATTTTCTATACTTGTAGATCATGAAAAGAATGCTTTATGTGATAGTTATATTGTGAAATTCCTTCATGATGCTACTGAAAATTATTATGAGGGAGGAACATATGCTTGTAGGAATTGCAATAATATCAAGTTTCCTCTCTATGTGTTCAAAGTTTTGAAGTTGCACTTGTTTTGCCTTCCTATGCTAGTTGATTCTTGCTCCCATAAATTGTTTGCTCACAAAATCCCTATGCATAGGAAGTGGGTTAGACTTAAATGTGCTTGTCATCAGATTCATGATGCTCCCTTGCATGTTTCAGATACTATTCCTATGTGAGCATCATTGAAATCATCATGCCTAGCTAAAAGGCATTAAAGAAAAGCACTTGTTGGGAGACAACCCAAAACTTATACTTTCTGTTTTTGTGTGTCCACATGATTAATCTACTGTAGTAATCATGTTTCATATCTTTTATTTCAATAAAGTGCCAAGTAAAGCCTTTGGGATAACTCACAAGATGAGTAGAATTGATGCTGAACCAAAACAGAAACTTTTGACTCCAATACAAGAATTTTCATTTTTTACTGGAGCGTGATAATGATCTGAAATTTTTACACAGTCTTGATATAAAAATTCTTCAGGTTTCCTAATTTTTCAGAATTTGTAGAGACAGGGAAGTATGGTTACACTACAGATCTTCACAGACTGTTTTGTTTTTGACAGATTCTGTTTTGCATGCATAGTTTGCTTGTTTTAGTATTTCCATAGCTTATATCTAGTGGTATAAATTATGGGAATGGTATAATTCAGTAGGTGTCATGTGGGAACAATGATGAATCTTGTCTTGACAGTACATAAGTGAATGATTTATATTTATTACACTAACCCTTCTCACGAAGTTCCGTTAAGTTTTGTGTGATTGAAGCTTTCAAGTTTTGGTTGAGACACCGATATGAGGAGAATAAGGAGTGACAAAAACCTAAGCTTGGGGATGCCCAAGGCACCCCCAAGGTAATATCCAAGGAAGACTCAAGCGCCTAAGCTTGGGGATGCCCCGGAAGCATCCCCTCTTTCGTCTTCAACATTATCGGTATATCTTACTTAGAGCTATATTTTTATTCGTCACATAATATGTGCTTTGCTTGGATCATCATTATATTTTGTTTTTTCTGTTAGGTTTTATTTATAATCTTGTTTTTCAATAAAAAGTTCCAAGAATTGTCTTAGGATGCTTGCATTGAATGTTTTGATGTGTGCTGTGTAAAAACAGAAACTTTTGCTGTAGTGTTTGAATTTTCATATTTTACTGGAATGTGGAAAGTTTCTGAAATTTTTACACAGTGTTTTCATATAAATTATTTAGCATGTCCTAAATTTTCATAATTTGTTGAGTTACGGAAGTACACTATTTTCATAAATTGGTACAGGCTATTCTGTTTGGACAGATTTCTGTCATAGTTTTGTTATATGCTTATTCTATAGTTTCCATAGCCTATATTGGTAGATATAAATTGTGGAAACGATAGTAAACAGTATATGATGTTTGAAAATTATTGTGCAACTTGTCTTGACAGTACATAAAGAGTTGATTTATTATTATGTGCACTAACCTATCTCACGAGTTCTTTTCAAGTTTTGTGTGGATGAAGTTTTTGAGAATAGGTGAAACCGGGATATGAGAGGATTGAACGAGATACAAAAGCTCAAGCTTGGGGATGCCCAAGGCACCCCAAGTAAATATTTCAAGAAGTCTCAAGCATCTA